>CM065592.1:34548729-35794979 GCA_033119425.1 Bufotes viridis | reverse complement strand
TGTCAGGCCGACTTCCACTGACTGTAGTGTGCCCACTGCCAGTGCCCACCCCTGTCATCCCGTGTAGCACAGGACTTTGCATCAAAAAAAGGCATTTAATTTTTACACTTTAATCTAAGGTTAGTTGCCTGCCAGTGTGTGTCAGGCTGACTTCCAGTGACTGTAGTGTGCCCACTGCCAGTGCTCAACCACTCATACCGGGTGGCACAGTAACTTGCGATAAATAAGGCATTTAATTTTTACACATTAGTCTAATTTCAGTTGCTTGCCTGCTGCCAGTGTGTGTCAGGCCCACTTCCACTGACTGTAGTGTGCCCACTGCCAGTGCCAACCACTGATACCGGGTGGCACAGTAGCTTGCCGATAAATAAGGCATTTAATTTTTAGACAGTAGTCTAAATTCAGTTGCTTGCCTGCTGCCAGTGTGTGTCAGGCCCTCTTCCACTGACTGTAGTGTGCCCACTGCCAGTGCCAACCACTGATACCGGGTGGCACAGTAGCTTGCCGATAAATAAGGCATTTCATTTTTACACATTAGTCTAATTTCAGTTGCTTGCCTGCTGCCAGTGTGTGTCAGGCCCACTTCCACAGACTGTAGTGTGCCCACTGCCAGTGCCCACCACTGATACCGGGTGGCACAGTACCACTTATCGAAAAAAAATGACAGGCAGAGGCAGGCCACCCCGCAGGGGCCGTCGTGGTCGTGGTGCTGTGATTTCCACTGTCCCTGGAATAATGCCTAGTGTTCAGAGGCCATGTACCCTGAACCCGAAAAATTCTGAGGACGTAGTTGACTGGCTTAGACAGGACACCCAATCTTCAACAGCTTCCGCTAAGAACCTTGACGCACCATCCTCCTCCAGCTCTGCTTTGGTCACCTGCTCTCAAGTTACCACGCACCCGCCTGCCGCTGATAGGAATAGTACTAGTTAAGACACCACTCATATAGGGTGTCACAGCACATTGCTCTGTGCACGCGCAGTGCCCCAATTTGGGAGTATGAGGACCGACCAAGCTGCTTTTTCCATCTCCCGGTTCCTGAAATCAATTCAGTTTGGTGTATGAGAGTTTGGTCTGTCATTGTGAAGGCAGTCGAAGGTACCAGGCCTAAATTTTTTTTTCACAAAGGCAATCCCTGATATGGGATGTAACAGGGATTAAACTGATGAGAATAGTACTACAGAAAATACCACTCATATCGGGTGTGACAGTAAATTGCACGGGCGCAGACGCAGTCACCGTGGATTAAAACAGAGTGGAGGGAGCCAGCGTTTTTTAACCATCTCCCGTTCTAAAAATCTATTCAATAAATGGCCCCCAGATTGGGGACGTTAGAGGATTAAACTGATGAGAATAGTACTACAGAAAATACCACTCATATCGGGTGTGACAGTAAATTGCACGGCGCAGGCGCAGTGACCGTGGTTTAAAACAGAGTGGAGGGAGCCAGCGTTTTTAACCATCTCCCGTTCGAAAAATCTATTCAATAAATGGCCCCCAGATTGGGGACGTTAGAGGGATTAAACTGATGAGAATAGTACTACAGAAAATACCACTCATATCGGGTGTGACAGTAAATTGCGCGGCACAGACGCAGTCACCGTGGATAAAAACACAGGGGAGAGAGCCAGCGTTTTTTTAACCATCTCCTCGTTCGAAAAATCTATTCAATAAATGGCCCCCAGATTGGGGACGTTAGAGGGATTAAACTGATGAGAATAGTACTATAGAAAATACCACTCATATCGGGTGTGAGAGTAAATTGCACGGCGCAGGCGCAGTGACCGTGGATTAAAACAAAGGGGAGGGAGCCATCGTTTTTTTAACCATCTCCCCGCTCGAAAAATCAATTCAATTGACCTTTCGGGGACCCTTGGTGTTGTACGTGGCTGGGTGGAGGAAGAAACCTTCAATGACATCACCGGGACGTGGCTAGCTTGGTATTCAACCTTGTGCAAATGGGGAGTTTGCGGTTGTGCAAATGGACTGTTTGCGGTGCATTAAAAGAGGAGTTTGGTATGTCAATGTCTGTGAAGCGGGCGCAACCCTTACACTACCTGATCGATACAACATCATACCTGATCGTATACACACACTGGATGTTTTAAAGCATGTTATTCCAAACAATTTAGGAATGTTACGTGATTTATGCCCTTTATGGATTAAAACCCGACTCTGCGTCCACTACGTAATTTTCCATGAGAGTTTTGCCATGGATCCCCCTCCGGCATGCCACAGTCCAGGTGTTAGTCCCCTTGAAACAACTTTTCCATCACTATTGTGGCCAGAAAGAGTCCCTTTGGTTTTTAAAATTTGCCTGTCTATTGAAGTCTATGGCGGTTCGCCCGGTTCGCCTGTTCGCGAACATTTGCGGAAGTTCGCGTTCGCTGTTCGCGAACTGAAAATTTTATGTTCGCGACATCACTACTCCCCATAGAGATGCCTATTCTTGTCCGCAGGCTGCGGACAAGAATAGGACATGCTCTATCTTTTGCGCAAATGCGGAAGTGGATAGCACATAGTGTGCTCTCCGCATCATGTCCGGCCCTATTCACAATGAATGGGTCCGCATCCATTCCGCAGAATTGCGGAATGGATTGCGGACAAAATTGCGGACGTGTGAATGGGGCCTTAGGCCCAAGATTTGAACATTCCATGTGACTGGTTTTGCATAATGTAAGTCAATAGTGGCACAGAAAACTTACTTTCCTGTTTTTATAAAGGGCTGGTCGCACAGCAGTGGTACAGCAAGAATTTATAGTTAATCCTCTAAGGCCTTTTTCACACAGGCATCATGTTTGACGGCCGGATTGAATGCGGGTGCGTTGCGGGATTATGCAGGATTTTTCCACGCGAGTGCAAAGCGTTTTAATGCGTTTTGCACGCGCGTGCGAAAAAATGGCATGTTTGGTACCCAGACCCGAAGCCGGACTTCATCACTGAAGTCCGGTTTCGGGTGGAGTATTCTGTAGATTTTATTATTTTCGCTTATAACATAGGTATAAATAAAAATAATAGCATTCTCAATAGAGAATGCAAAGTAAAAAGGGCACTAGAGGGCTAAAAATAATAAAAACATAAACTTACCCCCTCCATTTGATCGCGTAGCAGCCAGTCACTGATCTCCTGCTCTGTATTCAGCCAGTAAGGGGGTGAAGGACCTTCAGTGACGTCACTGGGTCACATGGTCCAATCACTTGAGAATGCTATTATTTTCCTTTATAACTATGTTATAAGGGAAAATAATAAAGATTGGGTCCCCATCCCGATCGTCTCCTAGCAACCATGCGGGAAAATCGCACTGCATCCGCACTTGCTTGCGGATGCTTGCGATTTTCGCGCAGCCCCATTCACTTCTATGGGGGCTGCGTTGCGTGAAAAATGCACAATATAGAGCATGCTGCAAATTTCACGCAACGCAGAAGTGATGGGTGAAAATCACCGCTCATGTGCACAGCCCCATAGAAATGAATGGGTCCGGATTCAGTGCGGGTGCAATGCGTTCACCTCACGCATTGCACCCGCACGGAAAACTCGCCTGTGTGAAAGGGGCCTAAGGGCTGGTCAGTGGCAGCTTGTACAGTGTGATAGTGTATTTACTGACAGCAAGCAATGGTAGTGAATAGTGATGCGGTCCACAATTTTCAACTATTACCTGCTGCACACATGTAATAGGACTCTTGCTGATATCCACCATATAGTTCTTTAGCTTCTCAAGCGTTCTTTCAGGGCAGTAAAGGTTGTGATACTCAGCAAGCAGTTTTCCAGCAACTTTCAGGTAGATTCTTGCTCTCACCAATGCACAATAAAGTCTTTTGACTTCCAGTCTCTTGTAGGTCAGGCAGAAAGGATAGATGCATGTTTGTAATTCCAAAATTTAGATGCTACAAGGCCAGGAAAGGAGTAATAATAGCAAAAATGGTGGTTGTAGTTACTCACTCTGATGTTCCCGTAGCAGGGTTGCCAACCAGAATTTTTCTTTTTTTCTGGACAACTTATCCCAAAATCACAGACAGTGAACATTTTTTACAGAAAAATTATAAACCATAACGACTGATAAAGATTATAAGTAATAGGGGGCGGAGCTAAACACTCACTGTGATGGCAGCTTGATCCTGTTGCTCTTCACAAGAGCTGCTGTTCATCCCAGCACAAGGGCACAATAAGCTACCAAAAATGGTGAAATCTACCAAGGAAAGATCAAAAAACTGACTGGGCAAACCCAGAGTCGGCAAAAGTCAAGCTGACATGGATAAATATCTAAATAAAAGAGGTGCCTCTCCGACGGGAGGAAACAAGATGGCGCCGAGCTTCGCCAAGCGCCTAGCTGAACAATAGGACTCATGTGCCATGTCCGAAGGGACAGGGGAATCTGAGGACCTAACGCTGTCGAGATCCTTCTAAAAGAAGATATTATATGAAGCCTTATCTCCCCTACAGAGAGACATAGAGGACATTAAAACAGAGGTAAAACAGAACGGGTATAGGGTTATGGCACTAGAGGACTCTCACTCCTCAGTGATTCAGCATGTAGTGGCCATCAAGGTCTTACTAAGCTCCTACCAAGAGCATTTGAATATAGCACTCATGCAAATTGAGAACCAAGAAAATAGGAGCAGGTGCAAAAACATACGCCTCAGAGGCATACCAGAAGAGTTAACAGCTAAGACTCTGCCCCAGGCGGTCGCCGCCATCTTTGCGTCGTTTGGTGGGCCCTGAGAAAACACCCTCAATAGTGGTGGAGAGAGCACATAGGTTTTTAAGACCAAACCCCCCCTCTGGGAACCCACCTAGAGATGTGATAGGCGGCCTTTTCAACTACTTGGATACAGCTGCCTTACTGCGCAGCAAGAGACAACAAAGATCTGGCGTATGAAGGTGCTAAAATTCAGGTCTTTCAGCTCCAAGTACTCTAGCTAAATGCCTCACTTTAAAGCCACTTACAGTCAGACTGTCAGACCTGTGAGAGGATGGACGATGGCATAGATAGCCAGAGGCCAACTGACTAGCTCCTCTGGCTGCTCCTGCTCCTCTTCTCCTGTCACCTGTGTAGAAAAACCACCCAGTTCGCTACTAGTGATGAGCGAGCATGCTCGGCCGAGTACTGGTTCGGCTCGAGCATCGCTATGCTCGGCCTATGGCAGTACTCGGCTGAGTACCACGTGTGCTCGAGCGAAATTCTTGAGTCTCCTCCCTGCACGTTTGGTGCCTACTAAGCAGCTAATCAACGTGCAGGTAAGTAATGCCCTTCAGTGTAATGCCGTAGCCATGTTAGCTACTGGCATTACACTGGATTGGCTGTCCGGAACGCGTCATTAGGTGCTATATAGCACCTGATGACACGTGTTAGGCTCAGTCTCAGTGTGTGTGTTTTTGACAGCAGAAAAATATTTTTCTTCAATACCTATTAGTGACATATACAGTACTTCATCCGCAGACTGTGTATTTTTGCGTAACTTCAACTAATCAGCGCCACATTTATTGTCAATAGTGTGTGCGTTTAATCCACATCCTTGGCATATACAGTCCTCCATCCGCAATTTTTTTTTTTGGGGTACATTTAACTAATTTGTGCCACATCTGTGTGTGCGTTTAATCCACATCCGTGACATATAGTGCACTCCATCCGCAAACTATGTTTTTTTGGGAAATTTAACAATTTTGTGCAACATCTAGTCACCATAGTGTGTGACTTCCTGTGTAAAATACAGTACCACATCTGAAAACAGTGTCGGATGCGCAAATCTAAATAATCTGGGCCTAATCTAGTGCCCATAGCGTGTGGCTCTCTGTGTCAAATTTTATACCACATGTGAAAACAGTGTATTTTGGGGAAATGTAAATTATTTGTGCAACATCTACTGTGTGTGCATTTCATACATATCACTGACATATACTATACTTTATCCGCAGACGGTGTATTCTAATCTGTGACATTATCAGGGCTACATCTCCTGTGTAAAGTGTGCACATCCCAAATACCTGTTTTAATTTATTGGTGCATACACTTACAAATCCTACTATACTGTACGTGTGACATACTTTTAAGCATATATAACATTTAATATTAAGAAGGCGGCCAGTAAGGACGTGCAAGTGGCCGTGATGCTGATGGTGCATGCAGATCCAGTGAAACTGAGTAAAAGAATGTAGCTGAGGGCCTCCAGGTACGCTAACCCTCTAAAACAGTGATGCGAACCCAACTGCAACCCAAAACCCATTAATTTATCGCAAAGTGCCCACACGGTCATTTACCCTGAATACTATAGTCTAATATAGTATATCTTCCATGTTTTGCTATAGCTGTAAAGTTCCAGTTCGCGCCACGTGTCCAGCTTGGACACTCAGTAGTTGTAAGGCACTAAGGGATCACTGAGGACACTGACACGGTCTGCTATGTACTCATTCACCATATTCCAAATTTTTTCCATCCTTATGACACTAGGCCACGCATCAAGGTGAGAGTATTGGCGGGGTGTCATGAATCTGTCCCAGGCCTTGGAGAGTGTTGTCCTGCCTCCGTTGGAACTGCTGTGTGTTCCCCTCATCTCCCCTCCTGGGTTGCCCAAGGAACTAAGTACTCTGCCGCCAGCGTTGTCAGATGGAAATTTTTAGAGCAATTTTTCAAGAAGGACCTTCTGGTATTGCACCATTTTACTCGTCCTCTCCAACACCAAAAAAGAGAGATGAGAAGTTCTCTTTGTAGCGAGGGTCGAGAAGGGTGAACTGTAGAACCAATAATCGCTGTTGTGCAAAATGCATAGAAAGCGAGGGTCACAGGAAAGGCAGCATAACATAAAGAAAGCCATGTTTGTCAGAGTCCCAACAGAATAGACTTTGCTGTACTCATCAGGAGGATGACTCTCAATCTCCTTATCTTCTTCCTCTTCTCCTCCCCATCTATGCTGAACAGATGGAATACACCAGCTATGGTTACTACCCTCTGTAGTGGAGGCAACTGTCTCTTGCTCCTCCTCCTCCTCATCATCATCCAATTCACACTGAGAAGACGAACTGAGGGTGGTCTTGCTATCACCCTGTGTAATGTCTTCCCCCTAGTTCCACCTCTTTCACATTTAAAGCGTCCACCTTTATTGTTAGTAGCCAACGTTTCAATAGACACAGAAGTGGGATAGTTAGGTTGATAATAGCAGCATCGCCACTCACCATCTGTGTTTATCCCTCAAAGTTGCATAAAACACACAGAGGTCATACATACAAGACCATGTTGCAGCTGGTATTCCACTACTGCCTTCTGCTGCTCACAAAATCTGGCCAACATGTGTAATGTGGAATTCCAGCGCGTGCTCACGTCGCACAACAGTCGGTTAGCTGGCAAATACAAGCACTGCAGCAGTGTTGCCAGACCTTCAGCAGCTTTAGATGAGTTTCTAAAATGTGCATACACAAGGCACACCTTCACCAGTAGATCAGGCAAATTGGGGTAGGTTTTGAGAAATTTCAAACCACGTGTGCTAGGCATGGAATGGCAGGATCCCGGACATTAAAGAAGGATCCACATGGCCATATCAGCATTTGTCCCATGTACAATGTTGCCTTCTTCACTGGGCAGAGGTTGTTTTCTGCCCAGTGATTGATTCTATTATTTGGACAGGTTTTTGAGGGACAATTACCCGACATTTTTCTGTGGTCACTGGGCAGAGTTGTCATTTTGCACGGTGAGGGCCGTGATTAGCTGGGGGCTGGGCCTGTTATGTTCCATTGTTTGAGTTTTTATTGTTATGGTTTGAGTTTGAGTTTATGACTACTCTGTAAAATATGTTTTGGTTATTTGTTTATTTATGAGTTCTTAAACAGGCCATGCCATTAGTTTACCTCCACTCTCCTGTGTTATGTTTTTATTTATATTAATGTATAAGTTTGGGATGTTGTGCATGGTACTGTACATATATGCTGTATGATTGCCATGTGCGTGAGCTTGCCAAGCTACAAAGCTGCAAGCAAGTTATGGCCATTATCAGACAAAACCAACCTAGTCCCTTATACCCTGCCACAGCTCTGCGGCGGTGTGCTGTTTGTCACCCAAGCAAATGAGTTTCAGCACAGCCTGATGTTGTTTCCCCACTGCCGTGCAACACTGCTTCCAGCTACTGACTGATGGTTGACTGCTGCTGCAAGATGAGAATTCAGAGTTTGCAGTGGAGGAGGAGGTGGAGGCGGAGGAGGAGAAGGGGGGGTTGCAGCCACTAATGTAGGTGGTGGCATAAATCCTGATGGAAGTAGGGCCCGCAATCCTTGGCGTCAGTAGCACTTGTGCCATCCCAGGGTACAACTCGCTACCCGCCTCCACAAGGTTCACCCAGTGTGCCGTCATGGAGACGTAGCGTCCCTGGCCAAAAGCACTTGTCCATGCATCGGTCGTTAAGTGGACCTTCCCAATAACTGCGTTTGTCAGGGCACGGCTGATGTTAAGGGACACAATTGCTAGTGTAATGCGGAGACGGCACAACAAGAAAAATAGTGGTGGCTGGGGACTGAGTAACAAAGGACGGCTGCCGCCATGAGAATGAGGAAAGCCTCAGTATCCACAGGCCTAAATTGCAACATTTCCAGGGCCAGAAATTTTGAAAGGTGCGCATTTAGTGCTATGGTCTGTGGGTGGGTGGCTGGGTATTTGTGCTTACGCTCAAAGGCCTGAGGTAAGGACATCTGTACGCTGTGCTTGGACAGAGAAGTGGGTGTGCTAGCTGATGGTGCTTGCCCAGCTGCAGGGCGGGAGTCATACAGGCCTGCGTCTAGGACGGAGGATTTGCCAGCACGTAACACAGGGGTGGAAGAGGAGGCAGTGGTGTGACCCACAGACAGTGATTGTGAACCCAGGTGTTCAGCCCACCTATTAGGGTGCTTTGATGCCATGTGGCAGATCATGCTGGTGGTGGTAAGGTTACTAGTGTTCTTACCCCTACTCCTTTTGCCTCCAGTGTACTGTCTTCCCCCATTATGTTCCTGGGTTTGAGTTTTTATTGGTATGGTTTGAGTTTTTATTGTTATGGCACAGTTTGCAAATTACAATTCTTTTATCGTCCGCACTTTCCTCAAAAAAGTGCCAGACTGCGGAACACCTACCCCTTGGGAAGGGAGATTTCCGCAAGGGGGAACAGTTGCGGGCCTGTTTGATGTGGCCCGCGTTCTCCTTTTTGCCACCCCAAAGCATTTTCCAGCCTGTTGTGGTGCTGTGGATCCACCCTCCTCTGTCCTGCTGTCCTCACTTGGCTTGCCACCTTTCCAGGTTGGGTCAGTGATGTCATTGTCCCCCATCTCCTCTTTCACTTTCTCACTCTGGTCATCCTCCTGACTTGTGTTAACATCCTCACTTATTGACAACTGTGTTTCATCCTCATCATCCACCTCGTGAAACACTAATTGCCATTCCCCACCGTCATCTTCTTCTGACTGTGGATGCTGAAGAGTTTGGGGATCAGTGCACAAGATCTCCTCATGTCCCTTTTCATGGAGGGTCAGCTCACCTGCAGGCCTTCACCTACAATCTTTTACAGGACAATCAAAAATATTCTTAAATTTCAATAAAAAGATTTCGTAGCTGGTGCTGACCGCCAACTGCAATGTAACATTACCGCAAGCAAAAACATTTTTTTTTTAATTCAATACATTTTATTGTGGCCAGTGTTTTTGATAATATCTCTGCAATGTCCTTGCACTGGCAGCGGGGGGACATAACTCGTTAGTACGGAGGAATCTCGTTGGTTATCGGAATGAACCAGACAAATCGCTCCACCCACTCAAAACGGCCATGCACCACCACCCACAGAATTGAGAAAGAGGTATCAATCTGTCAATCCTTTTAGTGTCTGGGGTTTCCAATGTGGAATTAAATTAAGCCGCAGGCTTCACTCCTGGTGGTGCCCTTCCGTCAATTAGTTTAAGTTTCAGCTTTGTAACCATATTCCCTTTGGAACCCAAAGACTTTGGTTTTCAGGAAAATGCTCGGCAGGTAATGGGAATAACGCCGCCGGATCGTATGTCGGATTGTTTTCAAACCAGGCTACAAATTTCATCCTAGATTAATGAAAACATTCTTAGCAAATGCTGTCAGTGTAGTTCTTCTAGCGCCAGACAAAGAATTGCACCTATAGCAGTGCAATACGGATACCTCCGGCAGTCCATCTTAAAAAAAACTTAATTTTTGGCAGCACTTGCACTTTATAAACAATGGAATATACAGGAAAGAATGTTTCCTAGCGTATTTTTGTCAGTCTGTAAAAGTGGCGTACAACTAGGACAGTTAAGGGCGTAAAAAATTAAAAACAGAGTGTCACTCCAGAAAAAACTTTGGTTGCGGAGGAGCAACCGCGTTTTTTGAGGAAGAGAACTGGCAAGGGCGCCAGAGGATGGACGGATGCAAGAGAATAGGAAAAATAAAATAATAATAATAAGTCTAGAGAAAAATCTAGAATGAGTGTTTAGGTTAATATTAGAAAGAGAACATGTATAGTTTAAGGTAGGCAGCCTATGGTTCAAGGCGTGAGGAGAGCAACACAGCCTAGCAGAATAGATAGAAGGGAGAGTATTTTAGACCATAAAAAATACTACTTTCAAGAAGTAGAAAATGGCGCCACACCAGAAAGATTCATCTTTCTGGTGTGGCGCCATTTTCTACTTCTTGAAAGTAGTATTTTTTATGGTCTAAAATACTCTCCCTTCTATCTGTACAACTAGGACAACATGGTTGCAAGCAGCGACCTGGGAGTCCAAGATGGTCCCCATGCTGTTCCCGGTCAATTTTGGCGGTGTTTCTGTCACTTTCTGACCTTTTCCAATAAACCAGGCACCCTCCCCTCTTCACAGCAGGGGGTGGCTGGTTTTCTCCCATTGACTTCCATTATACTCTGGTGCTCAGGCTAACATAGCAATGTGTTCGGCCGAACATCCGAACACCTAAATACTTTGGTGCTCGATTATCACTATTCGCTACACATTGCTTGTGCTCCAATGTCCTTCTCCTCCAGTTCAGCCACCACAGAGCTCATGTGGCT
This sequence comes from Bufotes viridis, assembly GCA_033119425.1. NCBI lineage: Eukaryota > Metazoa > Chordata > Amphibia > Anura > Bufonidae > Bufotes > Bufotes viridis. The sequence continues at coordinate 35,783,964 of CM065592.1, read as the reverse complement.
GTGAAATCTAGGCGCCATGTCTCCAGTCCTCTGACCAGCCAGATTTACCAGCATCTGTTCCAGGACATGAAGAATGAGCTGCCACTGGCTGAGTACTCCTGCCTGCTTGGATCACCAAAAAATCGTTGATGGCCTTTCTCTGTTCGTATAGTCGGTCCAACATATGGAGGGTGGGATTCTAATGGGTGGAAACGTCGCATATGAGCCTATGTTGGGGGATGCTGTTCTGCCGCTGAAGCTCAAGGAGGGTGTGCTTTGCAGTGTAAGAGTGGCTGAAGTGCATGCAAAGTTTCCTGGCCATTTTTAGCATGTCTTGCAGATGGGTGGAGGACTTCAGGAACCACTTGACAACCAGATTGAACCTGTGTGCCATGCAGGGCGCATGGCTCAGCCCTCCTTGACGCAGTGCAGACACCATGTTCTTCCCATTGTCGATCACCATGGTTCCGATTTTGATTTGTCGTGGAGAATGCCTGGATTCGATTTCTTGATGAAGGACACAAAGCAGTTCCTCCCCTTTGTGACTCTGTTCGCCCAGGCAAACAAGGTGCAGAACAGCGTGACACCACCCTGCCCTGCACATGTGGTATGCTGGAGGGGCACTGTGAATTGTCCCTGCAGTGGAGGCTGGGGACACGGTGGAGGATGAGGAGGCAGAGGCGGACATTGTCACAGGACCAACGGTGTGAGAACGAGGAGGCAGAAGCATAGTCACCTGGCCAAGTTTCTGGTGTGGCTGTGCAGGAACCACATTCACCAAGTGGGCCACAAAGGACATGTATTGCCCCTGACCATAGTTACAGCTCCACACGTCGGCGCTGCCGTGCACTTTGGTAGACACCAACAGGCTCAAGGACTGGCCCACCTTCTGTTCTACATACGTGTGCAGGGCTGGTACTGCCTTTTTGGCAAAGAAATTACAGCTTAGGACTCTCTACCTCGGCTCGGCACAAGCCATCAGATCTCTGAAAGGTGCAGAGTCCATCACTTGGAAAGGAAGAGACTGCAGCACCAGCAAGCTGGCCAGGAGCACACTTAGCTTCTGCGCCGTTAGATGAGTACTGTTGTCTCTTGGCAATCACTTCAGTGATCAATTACTGACGGAATGATTGACAAAGAGTAGGAGGAGGAGCAGAAGCATCAGGACCAGCAGATGATGGGAAGGACAGACAGCTCCCTTCGCCTGAGGTGGTGAAGCCTTGACTGCCTGAAATTGGGTGAGTGCCACTGAGTGATGCAGCGTTTGCTGCGGCAGGCTGGACCACCACATTGGAGCCACGGTTCTCCCAGGCCACTTTATGGTGACGCTGTATATGTTTACGCAGGGCCATGGTGCCAACATTGGCACCCTGGCCACGCTTCACCTTCTGCCCACAGATTCTACAAATGCCCATGTTCACCTCCTCCGGCGGCTTAACAAAAAATTGCCACACCGCCGAGTAGATGATTTTGCCCCCAACACTCCGCACTGACTGACTACTACCGCCACTGCTTCTGTGAACCTCTGCACCACTACTTTTCGGGCAGGTAGGCTCTTGCAAAGTGGTTGGTCTACCCCAGGCACGTTTGCCTCCCAACTTGCTACCCTGCTGACTCCTGATGATGATGAAGCCCCTAATTCACCCGACTCACAAGTGCAATCAGCTACATCATCGTCATTGAGTACTGTCTGCACGCCACTGATGTCCTCCTCAACGGTCTCTGGGTCAGGATTAAACCTGACCGCTCACAACTAGTGATGAGCGGGAGGTGCCATATTCGATTTCGCGATATTTTGCGAATATTCGCTTGAATATTCGTCAATATATTAGTCGAAATCGAATATTCGTCATTCTATATATTGCGACTGTTACGCGAATTTATATTTAATTCACAATATTTACATTGCGAATTAAACTTAGAGCTGAGTTTCTAATGGTTGTATTGCCTACCGGAGGAATCAGCGGATATCTCCTCCACATCATGGCTGGCCAGTAGCTGACTGTCCTCTAGTAGCTCGTTCTCGCTGTATAGTGGAGCCGAGCCCACAGCATATAATACTTCTCTGGCTGAGGGAATAGAAAAGGACAGAGGCAGGTTGAGGATAGGAGATGTCACAAGGCCTGCCTCCGGGCCATGCTAACTAAGGGTTGTGTCTGACGAACCCACCGATTCTTGGCTGGGGGTGTCTGATGTCACTTGGGACGAAGTGGATGACCGAGTCAACCATTCAAGAACCGCTGGGTTGCTGGTAACGACACGACCGCTAGGTGACAACGGGAGCTCAGTCCTCTCGCTGCGACTCCGGCTCACTTACTCTGCTGCGACCTGAGCCAGAAACATTTAGGCTGGGAACACACCTAAGCGTTTCTGAATCGCACGTATGACACGCGTTTTACACGCGTTTTTGGATGCGCGTTTTTGTAACTAAGAAACGCGCATCATACGCGCGATTCAGTGATTCTCCCCTATTTCAGCATGGTCCATAGGCGCGTTAAAACGCCCAAAAGAAGCTCATGCTGAAGCGACAGCGCTTGTGCGTTTTTCAGCGCGTTCAAACGCGCTGTAAAACACCCAAATGTGAACCATGCCCATAGGGAAGCATGGCTTTCCACATGTTGTGCGTTTTACAGCGCGTTTGAATGCGCTGAAAAACGCTTAGGTGTGTACCTAGGGTTAGGCATCTGCCACTCCCCTGTGCATGGCCTGGCACTTCTCTGTCTGACATAGTCCTCATGCACACAAACGTTTATTTTATCAGTTTACAGGGCGTTTTTTGCATTCCGTATACGGAACAATTTATTTCAATGGGTCCGCAGAAAAAACGGAAGGTACTCCGTGTGTCTTCCATTTCAGTATTTCCGTTTTTCTGTTCCGTTCAAAGATAGAACATGTCCTATTATTGTCCACATAACGGACAAGGATAGTACTGTTCTATCAGGGGCCAGGTGTTCTGTTCCGCAAATAACGGAATGCACACGGACGTCATCCGTATTTTTTGCGGATCCGTTTTTTGCGGACCGCTAAATACTGAAAAAGCCATACGGTCGTGTGCAATAGTCCATACTGTTAGATTAACCCCTTAGTGACCACCCATATGGCTTTTTAAGGCAGTCACTAAGGGGCCTTACATGGGCTGCCATGAGTGCCGATCCTGGCTGTTTAACCCTTTACATGCCGAGAGTAATGGCGCCCGCCGCATGTAAAGTGGGGAAAGAGGGAGCGGACTCCCTCTGTCTCGCATCAGCACCCCGAAAATGTGATCGCGGGTGCTGATGTGTTGGGAAGCCTTACCTGGCTTCCGGTCAGGGCCCCGAGCCTGTCTTCACTGATCTCCAGCAGGCTGTGCCTCTCTGGTGCAGCCTGCTGGTCAATCTTGAAATAGCATTGCTATTGAAATGTAATGCATTATAGAGATAATGCATTACATTTTAAAAGCAATCAAATTATTGTATGTTATAGTCCCCTTGTGGGACTATTAAGTGGTAAAAAAAAAAGAAAGAAAAAAAACACATTTATTAAATAAAAAAAATTCCATAAAATAAAAAATGCGCTTTTTTTCCATTGAAAATACGCTTTTCAATGAAAACAAATAAAAAAAAAAACTCCCCCATATGTTTTGTACTGTCGCATCCTTAACATCCCAGACTATATAAATATTACAAAAATTATCCGCTACGGTAAACGCTGTAAAAAAGAAATTAAAAAAAAAGACAGAATTGCTCATTTATTCTTAGTTTCCCCCGAAAAAAACATAATAACAAGCGATCAAAAAGTGCCATTTACTCCAAAATGATACTAATGAAAAATACAAGTCGTCCCACAAAAATCAAGCCCTCACACAAATCCATAGAAAAAAGAATAAAAAGTTATGGGTCTTGGGATGCGCCAATGCAAAATCATTTTTTTCTTTAAAAAAAAGGGAGTTTTATTGCAAAAAAAATAGTAAAACGCAAAAAAAATATATATATATTTGGTATCACTGTAATCATACGAACCCAGAGAATAAAGATAGTATGTTATTTATGCCGAAAAGTTTTATAACGTAAAAACGCAGTGGAAGTATTGCTTTTTTTCCCCATCTTCCTCCCAGAAAGAGTTAATAAAAGTTGATCAGAAAGTTATGTGTACCCCAACATGGCATCATTAAATACTACAACTTGTCCCACAAAAAACAAGTCCTCATAAAGCTATATAGACGGAAAAATAAAAAAGTTATAGCTCTTGGAACGCGACGACAAAAAAAGGAAGAAAAACGCTTGGTCATAAAGGCCCAAACAGGCTTGGTCACTAAGGGGTTAAATAGATACGGTAAATAAAAAGGAAATTAAAACACCCCCAAAAAGTCTGTAATATATATTGTTTTGCGACTAATACACACCAAAAAGGGGCTTTAGAACATATAACTGCATTGCTGAATGGCAAATAATATAAATATTTTTTGCCACTAATACACGCCAAAAAAGGCTGTAATTTTCTCACTTCCGAACACAACAGCTAATAAGCCCTTTTCTTCCCACTAATAAATGACAAAAAATGCTTTAGAACATATAACTGCACCGCACAAGGGCAAATGAGACATAGAAATATTTCCTTATAATAAACCCTGTTAATATCTGTATCAAACAGCACTGGCACCCCAATAACAAGTACAGTTTGCAGGAATTACAGAGCTGTATAATGGCAATTTGGATCCCCAGTCAGTGCAGCAAGGTGTAATAGGATTGTTCCTATTACCCAGGCTGTAAACTCCCCTACTGAACATTAGAGTTGAGCGAACACCTTAAAGTTTGGGTTCGATGGGTTCGGCCGAACTTCACAAAAAAGTTTGGGTTTGGGATCCAAACTTAACCCAAACTTGACTTCGAACCCGAACCCCATTGAAGTCAAAGGGGAACCGAACTTTTGGGCACTAAAATGGCCATAAAAATGTAATGGAAAGAGCTAGAGGGCTGCAAAAGGCAGCAAAATGTGCTTAAGAGCATGGCAATTGCTCTGCAAACGTGGATAGGGAAATAACTTAAAATAAAATAAATAAAAATCAAAAATGATTAACCTGCAACTCGGAGGAGGAGGTCGATGTGGAGTCGAAGGTTGAGGAGGCAGTGAATGTGAATGTGGTGTTGTAGGTGGAAGCGGCGATGGATGAGGAGGTAGCCAGCTAACAATGTTTTATTTTATAAATTTTTTTAATTGGGGTAGCCCCCAAAATAATGGGACAAATAAAAAATTAAAAAATTAAAGAATAAGTGCACTTGAGTAGACGAATGTATAGTTGAGGTGGGTATAAATGTCTATTCTGCACAGGGTACAGACACGTCTTGTGGGATTAAAACCTGGTTTATTTTAATAAACATGAGCTTGTCCACGTTGGCACGTGGACAGGCGGCTGCATTTGTCTGTAATGACGCCCCCTACTGTGCTAAATACAAGTTCAGACAATACACTGGCTGCAGGGCCAGCACCTCCAACGACGAGCTCAGACCATGTGGACAATTTGGAGACCCAGAAGGTGAATGGGGCAGAACCATCAGTCAGTACATGTAGGCGTGTGCACACTCACTGTTCCACCATGTTGTTCAAATGCTGCCTCCTGCTAAGACTTTTTATATCAGCTGGTTGCACGTTGTCTTTGAAACAGGGTCCAGCAGGGTGGCAACCCAGTAGTCAGCACAAGTTAAAATGTGGGCCACTCTGCGTTCGTTGCGCAGGCACTGCAGGATGTAGTCGCTCATGTGTGCCAGGCTGCCCAGAGGTAACTATAAGCTGTCCTCTGTAGGTGGTGTATCGTTTGTGTCCTCCGTATTCCCCCAGCCACGCTCCAGTGATGTCCATGAGCTGCCTTGGGTGTGTCCCTGCTGTGAACCCAGTTCCTCCTCCTCTACCTCCTCCTCCTCCTCCTCCTCCAGAACTGTGCCCTGGTTGGCCACATGTGTACCTGGCCTCTGCTGGTGCAGGAACCCACCCTCTAAGCCACTTCTGAATGACTGGCCTGAAACCCTATGAAATGCCCCCTCTTCCTCCTCCTCTTCCTCTTGTGCCACATCCTCTTCCATCATCGCCCTAAGTGTTTTTTCAAGGAGGCATAGAAGTAGTATTGTAACACTAAGAATGGCGTCTTTGGCACTGGCCATGTTGGTTGAGTATTCGAAACACTGCAACAAGTCACACAGGTCTCGCATGGAGGCCCACTCATTGGTGGTGAAGTGGAGCTGTTCCGCAGAGCCACTGACCTGTGTGTGCTGCAGCTGAAACTCCACTATCACCTACTGCTGCTCGCACAGTCTCTCCAGCATATGCAAGGTGGAGTTCCACCTGGTGGGCACATCGCATATGAGGTGGTGAGCGGGAAGGCCGAGGTTACACTGCGGCGCAGACAGACAAGTAGCAGCAGGGTGAGAAAGACGAAAGTGCGCATAGATGGACCGCACTTTCTGCAGCAGCTCTGACATGTATGGGTAGTTTTTAAGGAACTTCTGCACCACCAAATTCAGCACATGTGCCAGGCAAGGGATGTGCGTCAAACCGGCTAGTCCCAGAGCTGCTACGAGATTTTGCCCGTTATTGCACACCACCAGGCCGGGCTTGAGGCTCACTGGCAGGAACATCTCATCGGTCTTTTCCAGGTCTGCTCGCCTGGAAAAGTAGTGGCGGCTGGGAACGATGTACTGTGGGACAGCCACCGCCATCAGCTGTTTAAAACAGTCCGTCTCCACCAGATAGAATGACAGCATTTCAAAGGCCAGTCATTTTGAAATGCTGGCATTAAGGACCAGGGATCGAGGGTGGGTAGGTGAGTATTTTCTCTTTCTCTCCAGTGTTTGGGAGATGGACAGCGGAACGCTTGCGTGTGACATGGTGGAGATGCTTGGTGATGATGATGGAGGTGGTGATGTTGGTGCCACATCCTCTGTTTGCTGGGTGGCAGGTGCCACTGTGACTCCAGAGGTGGAGGAAGAGGCAGAGACAGCAGCAGAAGAGGAAGCAGGAGGAGCCTGAGACCTTTCTTGGTTTTTAAGGAGTTTAGTCCACTGCAGTTCGTGCTTTGCATACAGATGCCTGGTCATGCAGGTTGTGCTCAGGTTAAGAACGTTTATGTCTCGCTTCAAGCTCTGATGGCACAACGTGCAAACCACTCGTGTCTTGTCATCACGACATTGTCTGAAGAACTGCCACGCCAATGAACTCCTTGGAACAGGCTTTGGTGTGCTAGGTCCCTGGGTGCGGTGGGCAGTAGCAGGCGTACTGTCTCAAGGACGGCCGCTCCGCTTTTGCAGCCTGCTCCCTCTTTTGCTGTGCTGTTGCCTCTGTGCGACCACTACCTCTTCCTCAGAACTGCACACGTCACTAGCATAAACTTGAGTCCAGTCGGGGGCTAGGACCTCATCGTCCTCCACCCATTCTTGACCCCTGCCCTCCTCGTCGGTCTGCACACTGCAGAAAGCCGCAGCAGTTGGCACCTGTGTTTCGTCATCATCAGAAACGTGCTGCGGCGGTCTTCTCATGTCCTCATCCTGCAACATAAGTGGTTGGGCATCAGTGCATTCAATGTCTTCCACTTCTGGGGCAGGGCTATGTGGATGGTCCGGGGAAACCCTGCCAGCAGAGTCATCAAAAAGCTTAAGAGTCTGCTGCATGACTTGGAGCTCAGGCTGCTTGGCTGCTTTGCAAGGGGGTGAGGTGAAAGATGGCATGGGCTGCAGGTGCCAACTCTGAGCTTTCTGCAGAGGACTGGGTGGGAGAAACCACGACCATGTCCACGTCCCTTATTTGATGTTCTCCTCATTATTTGCATTCACCCACCGAGCTGACAGATGTGTTATCTCAGGTGTCAATTTAACTGCCAAAAGTCAACAATTAAGTTCACTCACAGTAAGGCCTCTTGCACACGAACATATTCTTTTTTTCAGTGTTTTGCGGTCCGTTTATAACGGATCCGTGGTTCCATTTTTTGTTTTCGTTTTGTTTCCGTTTCGGTTCCGTTGTTCCGTTCCGTTTTTCCGTTTGGCATATACAGTATACATTAATTTCATAATAAAAATTGGGCTGGTCTTAAAATTTTCAATAGACTGTTCTGCAAAAACGGAACGGATACGGAAGACAAACGGATGCCTTTCCGTATGTTTTCCGTTTTTTTGCGGACCCATTGACTTGAATGAAGCCACTGAACGTGATTTTCGGACAAGAATAGGACATGGTCTATATTTAAACGGAACAGAAAAAACAGAAAAACAGAAACGGAAGGCATACGGAGACACCTCAGTATTTTTTGAAGACCCATTGAAGTGAATGGTTCAGTATACGGTCAGTATACTGAACTGAAAAAACTGTCAGTATACGGTCCGCAAAATACTGTCGTGTGCCTAAGGCTTATTGCACACGACCGTATGGTTTTGCGGTCCGTTTTTTACGGATCCGTTGTTCCGTTTTTGTTATCCGTTGTGTTTCCGTTTCCGTTCCGTTTTTATGGCATATACAGTATACAGTAATTACATAGAAAAAATTGGGCTGGGCTTAAAATTTTCAATAGATGGTTCCGCAAAAACGGAATGGATACGGAATACATACGGATGCATTTCCGTATGCGTTCCGTTTTTTTTGCGGACCCATTGACTTGAATGGAGCCATGGACCGTGATTTGCGGGCAATAATAGGACATGTTCTATCTTTGCACGGAACAGAAAAACGGAAATACGGAAACGGAATGCATACGGAAACACTTCCGTTTTTTTTGCAGACCCATTGAAATGAATGGGTCCGTATATGGACCGTATACAGAACTCATAAAGACGGCCTGTACACCCACAAAAAAAAAACGGTCGTGTGCATGAGGCCTAAGGCAGTGCCCGTGTCATAAACAGAATAAATTTCTTTAGGTCACACAACAGTGTAACGGAGCAATTCAGTACAATTACTTCACTATCAACAAAAATTCGATTTTTCAAACCAACAATGTTTTTGCAACCAACTATGTAAATGCAGAGTTCCACAGGTTACCTAAAATGACTGAAATCTAGGGTAGGCCTCAGATCTGCTATGTAGCACAAAACCAGTGTTTATTGCAACAAACTACAGAAATGCGGTATGTCACCCCAAAAATTCTACTGTTTTTCAGCGTTGTATGCAAACGTGCTCTGTGGTACAACAGTACGGTTTATTAACCCAACTACAGAAATGCACTATGTCACCGCAAAATTTTTAAATAGGTTTTTCTGTGGCGTATGCAAACGTGCTCTGTGGTACGACAGTATGAGTTTATTCCACCAACTACAGAAATGCACGATGTCATTGCAAAATTTTAAAATAGGTTTTTCTGTGGCGTATGCAAATGTGCTCTGTGGTACGACAGTACGGGTTTATTCCCCCAACTACAGAAATGCACTGTGTCAAACCATAATTATAAAATAGGTAGGGGGACTTGACCTGCCAGGAAAAAGGAATGTTTCCTCCACTGAGCTACCAAAAATAATTAGACTGATGTCCCTGGCAGGCTGGCACACATGCAGGTCACATGCAGTTCCAAGGTCACTGCAGTTGCTAAAATGGCCACCGACCCCCACCTCGGTAACAGATGAATTAAAAATTATTTTGCAGTATCACTGGGCTCAGGGCTGAGTACAAATATGTAGCATAGCACCCTCAAAAAATTGCTGTAGTTTGAAGAGTTAACACCACCAAGTTCAACGGATTTCTTCTCTAATCTCTCCCTGAGACCACCAACAGCAGCCTATCCCTACACTAAGAGCAGCAGAGTGACGTGCGGCGCTACATGACTCCAGCTTAAATAGAGGCTGGGTCACATGCTGCACTTTAGCCAATCACAGCCATGCCAATAGTAGGCATGGCTGTGATGGCTTCTTAGGGCAAAGTAACGAAACGCTTGTTGATTGGCTGCCCTGCAGCCTTTCAAAAAGCAGGAAGAAATCGCCAAACAACGAACCCGAACCCAAACTTTTACAGAAATGTTCGGGTTCGGGTCCGGGTGCGAAAAACCATAGTGTTTGGTATAAACCCAAACTGCTCAACCCTACTGAACACTGTTCTGCTTCAATACTGTGGAGTGATTCCTCCCTATCCTTCCCCTGAACTTCTATACAGCAAAATAAAAGTTTTAAAGGTCTTTTCCACTGCTGTCGCTAGCGCCTGCTGATGTTTCTCCCTGCACTAAGTACAGGCTTGGACTGGCACACAGGGGAACAGGGCCCCTAAAAAAGGTGGGCCCCCTGTCCACCAGCACAGCTTCTCAAATAACCTATATCAATATAAAAAACTGGGTAGACTATCAAGTTTATTATTATAGATGCACTGGAACATTTAGATGGCCTCTAGGAATGAATGCGGGTCAGCCAGTTCCATCTTTCCTTGGAGCCACCTTTTGAAGTTGTTGCAGAGAACCCCAAAATCAATCATCTGTTAGCGTCTTGTTGCTGTCTGCCTCTCTGTGGGCAGGTAATATTTGCATGTTGCTGTACAGTGGATCCCAGAGTTTCTTGCTCCATGTCCTAACACGTGCAGCAGCCATTTTAGGAAAAAACGTGATTCGTTACCACGAAGCTTAAGGAAATTCGGATTCGGTGCGAATCTAATTTTTCCTGAAAAATTTGGATCGAATTATACTTCGTTAACTTTGATTCGCTCATCTCTTTTCCTGATATCTGCTTGTGTTCCTCACTCGTACTCGTATTCCTGGACTCTGTTACCTGTTTGATCCCTGCCTGCTTGCCTTGACTCTCCTGTTGCCGCACCGGATTGCCTGACCTGTACCTGTGCCACCTTCCCTGACCTATTGCCTGTTTGCCTTTGCCTCTGCCTCATCCTTCAGGCCTGCACTACAGGTTCCTGGTTACGACTCGGCCTGCTGAGAACGCCTATAGCTCCTGGTCTGCCTGGACCAGCTTCCTCATGTGCCAACCCTCCTCAGGAGGTAGCGACTTGGTGTTCCCCTCAGAAAGTCTATCCCCACCATCAGGGGTACTGTGAAGATCGAGGGGTTCACTTTGACAACGCCCTTAGAGGAGGTAGGACACATGGCACAGTGGGTTCACACCCGCTGGTTCGTGAAACCCTCCATGGGTCAGCATAAATATGAGCGACATGACTAGAGGGATGATGAAGGTATGTCATATTTCGGAAGCACTTCCCCAATCAATGGGCCGCATCAAATTGATTGGCTCCATTGAGTTTTCTTCCCTCCTTTTTAGACCATTCGTTGGTTCCTAATACAAACTGGTGGAACACTCTAAAAACATTCAGAATTCACGATATACTGAAAGTTGAACCCCCAATTACCCCGTCAGAGTTACTCAAACAAAAGAACCTTAATTCTCCTACACTGATTCAATCTCTGGACTTCACACACATGCCAAAAATTCAGGAGATCCCTCTCCTCACCTTTGCCAGACCCCACTTGGCTAGAGAATCACACTTTGCTACCAACTCCACCTAGAAAACTAATTTCCTTGCTATAACATAATCTGCTTCTGTCTTCAGCTTCACCTAAGCCCTATTGTGCCCGCACGGAATCTGGACCCATTCATTTCAGTGGGTCTGTGTACATAAGTGGTGGTTTTCACGCATCACTTGTGCGTTACGTGAAAATCGCAGCATGTTCTATATTCAGCGATTTTCATGCAACGCTAGCCCCATAGAAGTGAATGTCAAAATTGTCGAAAATCGCATTGCATCCGCAAGCAAGTGGATTTTCACGGATGGTTGCTAAGAGATGTTGTTTGTAAACATTCAGTTTTTTATCACGTGCGTGCAAAACGCATAAAATCGCATTGCACTCGTGCAATAAAAACTGAAAAACTGAACACAATTGCAGGCAAAACTGAATGTACTTGCTTGTGAAATTGCGCAGTTTTCACTGAACGCATCTGCAATCCATCTAGACCTAATCTGCTCACGCTCATCTGCAAGGGGACTTAAATTTGGAAAAGGAATTGGGAAGAGTTTTTTACAAAAAAGAAACAGATTATATGATATCGTCTCCCATGCCTTTGGTTTTCTAGGTGTATTCGGTTGCAAGAAAACGCCTTTAAGGCTATCACCAGATGGTATAAAACACCTGATTTCTTACTTACCACAGGGCTCTCACCCTCTGACAAATGTTGGAGATGTGAACAGGATAGGGGTACCATGTACCACATTTGGTGGTCTTGTTCTTTAATCACCCAATTCTGGACAGAGGTCGAAAGAGAAATAAATACAATATGTTCCCTTTTTATAAGGGCTCATGCACATGACTGTATGTATTTTGCGGTCCGCAAAAAATGCAGATGACGTCCTCCTTGTGCATTCTGTATTTTGCGGAACAGAACAGCTGGCCCCTGATAGAACTGTACTATCCTTGTCCGCAATGAGGACAATAATAGGACACGGAATGCACACGGGGTAATTTCCCCAAAAAAAGAAACGGAACGAACACGGAAATAACATACATTCATGTGCATGAGGCCTAACACTCATGGCAGAGTTAGTCCTTCTATGGCTGCCATGCAGTGGTGTAGCTATCATGGAAGCAGGAGAAGCGATTAGATCTAGGGTTGCCCCTACTCACAACTGCTGCACTTTCTAGAAGCAGATGCCACTTACAACAGCAGTGCTGGAGCTCCTCCTACTGAAGGTCCTTGCTCAGTATAATCTCCTCCTCCTATGGCCATTCTCAGGCTGAGATCCGCAGTACTGGCACACCACTTGCCAGTACTGCTTTCTGTTTTCTATTGGCTGGCAGCTATGACCTTGACATCAGCTGCCAGCCAATAGCAGAACTTTATGGGATCAAGCCCCACCCACTAGTGTGAAGCTACTGTAGAGCAGGCTGGCTGCTCCTGAGGAAGCTTAAGCGAAACGGGAGCTTATTGGATCACAACTTTGGTATTTATTGATGTAATTTTTTATTCATTATATTGTAATTTATTGTCCATGTACATTGTATCTCATGCACATATGTATATACTGTTTTGGGCTTCAATATCTTGTTTAAGGCTGGCGAGGTCACCTATACATGTTCCATACTGGGGCATTTATCCATCTATTAATTACCTTATATCTTTTTGACCTTGTCTAATGTCTTTTCTATGCTTCATGCTGTCCACTTTGTGATCTTCTCCCACCCTGTGTGCCATCTACCTTTGTATTGTATTGTCTGTTATTGTATTTTACTGGATTTTCCCCTCTTTGGGAACCATAATAAAGTCTATATATATTGTTAGTCGTGCTTCGCCTGCTTTCTTATTCTTTAGTGTTGATACTTGCTATATGAGCACTAGGGCTCATGCAAACGATCATATCTATTTTGTGGTCTGCAAGACACGGATCTGCAAAAAGAAAAAAAGGATGACATCCGTGTTACATCAATTTTTTTTGCAGATCCATTGTAACTTTGCTTGTCCTTGTCTTATTCTAGTCTGCTTTACGGACATGTTCTATTTTTTTCCAGGACCTGTGGACATAAGGACATGGAATGCACACTAAGTTATTTACGTTTTTTGTGGGGCCCCATTGAAATGAACGGTTCCACTTACGTACTGCAAAAAACAAGCAAAAAAGGAACGGACGCGGAAAAAAATATGTTCATGTGCATGAGCTCTTCTAATGTATTCCTATAGAGCCCTGCCACGGGGAGGGGCTCCATAGGAACAAATGTGCGGCAGTTTCAGTTCATTTCTGAGGACTACTGAAGCTGCAACACAATGTACACGTCCAGTTTTTAGCACATTCAGATGCTGTGGTCCTGTTGAAGTATTAAAAGTTTGCGGTCGGCATTACAGCCAGTCACAGACTTTAGCTGCAGGTGTCTGCTGTATGAAACAGCAGGCACCCGGCGGCAATAGCACCCGCTGCACGCACAAAAGGGTGCCATCTTTAAAGGCACACTTTTGCATCCAGAAATGGGAGTGTTTATATACTGGGACAGTCCCTCTATTCAGAGTTCAATATTTGGCCTAATGAATTTTTACGACCCAGCGCTCCTCATTGACTATTGGTTATGGTATGGACAAGCTGGTGCTCGTTTTTGATAATCTGTTACTCTAAATGGGTAATTCCGGACACTGCTTTTACGGGGCTGTTTATTTTAAGTGAAGTCGCATTAAATATTATACAGCCTTAATGAAGTGGGGTTTTAGGCAGATTATTAAATGTATTTAATGAGCTCTCTCACTCTCTCTTGGTAGGTTAAATGTGCCTCTGCTTATTATGCATGGGAAGTAAAAATCTTGGCTAAATGGATCTGATTGTGCTGGCCACATCAGTATTTTAATCTAAAGTTCAATTGTCTCCTAATTTGCATTTCTGAACAATCCGAAACTATTTTCTAACAAATGAGGGTCACTAACATTTTATTCACAGTTGGAAAAACTGTTCTGAAACACACAGACTGATTGCTTTCATTACGTTTAATTAGATTCTATCACACTTCAGACGGGAAATGCAGTGGGGTTTCATCTCTAGAAGTTCTGGGCCCTGAACTGACACGCATTCGTAAACAGGAAGAACAATACTAATGTTGATATTATATTGTCCATCAATTTGTCTGGAAGTGTTATCTCTCAAACTAACCAACAGAAATCAGGTCCTGTGATGTTGTGCAAAGTGATTGCAGTCATCCAGTTTGAGTTCTGCATTATTTTAATTGGGATCCTTATTTAAAAGCAATGTGACCTTATGTTGGTGGTGACTAGAGATGAGCGAACACCTGGATGTTCGGGTTGGAGAAGTTCAGCCAAACTTCCCGAAAATATTCGGGTTCGGGATCCGAACTTTATCCCGAACCCGAACCCCATTGAAGTCAATGGGGACCCGAACTTTTAGGCGCTAAAAAGGCTGTGAAATAGTCCAGGAAAGGGCTAGAGGGCTGCAAAAGGCAGCAAAATGTAGGTAAATGCCCTGCAAACAAATGTGGATAGGGAAATGAATTAAAATAAAATAAATAAAAATGAACCAATATCAATTGGAGAGAGGTCCCATAGCAGAGAATCATGCGTCATATCACCCACCACTGGAGAAGGCCACTTTCAGTTATTTAGGCCCAGCACCCAGACAGAGAAGAAAGGACCCACACCAAGGAATAAGGCATCATATTACCCACCATTGGAGAAGGCCACTTTCAGTTATTTAGGCCCCAGCGCCCAGACAGAGGAGAGAGGTCCCACAGCAAGGAATAAGGAGTCATATGACCAACCACTGGAGAAGGCCACTTTCAGTTATTTAGGCCCAGCACACAGACAGAGGAGAGAGGTCCCACAGCAAGGAAAAAGGTGTCATATCACCCACCACTGGAGAAGGCCACTTTAAATTATTTCGGCACCAGCACTCAGACAGAGGAGAGAGGTCCCACAACAAGGAATAAGGCGTCATATCACCCACCACTGGAGAAGGCCACTTTTAGTTATTTAGACCCCAGCACCCAGACAGAGGAGAGAGGTCCCACAGCAAGGAATAAGGCGTCATATCACCCATCACTGGAGAAGGCCACTTTCAGTTATTTAGGCCCAGATTGAGAATTGAGAAGAAATTCATTCAACTTTGGGTTGCATAGCAAGATCATGATAAAGTTAAAAAAAATGATACATGGTTGAGGGGGAGGCAGTTATAAATGTCTATTCTGCACAAGGGAGGGACAGGTCCTGTGGGATCCATGCCTGGTTCATTTTTATGAACGTCAGCTTGTCCACGTTGGCTGTGGAAAGGCGGCTGCGTTTGTCAGTAATGACGCCCCCTGCCGTGCTGAATACGCGTTCACACAAAACGCTGGCCGCCGGGCAGGCCAGCACCTCCAAGGTATAAAATGCTAACTCTGGCCACGTGTGCGCTTTCTGCAGAAGACAGGGTGGGAGATAATGTTGTGAATGTGCTGGATCCACTGTCGGCCACCCAATTGACTAGCGCCTGTACCTGCTCAGACCTTACCATCCTTAGAACGGCATTGGGCCCCACCAAATATCGCTGTAAATTCTGGCGGGTACTGTAACCTGAGGTAGTTGGTTCACTAGGACGTGTGGCTGTGGCAGAATGGCCACGTCCTCTCCCAGCACCAGAGGGTACACTAACACTACCACAACCGCGTCCCATACTAGATGTTTTCCTCATTGTTACCGTTCACCAAGCACCACAATTAGAAAAAAAATATTTGGCACAATGTATTGATTTCAAATTCAGGCCTTTTTTTTCAGGCACCTAACACTATGTGCCTATTTATTTATGTAGCGTATAACACTAATCCAGGCACAGCAGTAACCACTGATTTAGGGGAAAATCTCTTTTAGGGCTAGTATTTAGGCACTGGATGAAAGGTATCCTTTTATGGACAGATTTACACTTGGAGATGCACAGTAGCGTGATAAAAAATATGTAGGATTATGCCTTCAGCAATTGTATTTTAACACTTTGTGTAATATACCCTTTAACGGACAGAAATACAATGGAAGGATGACCCTCTCAGCACTTGTATATACACCTTGAGTGTAATATACCCTTTCTAATGGACAGATTAACACTTGGCCTGCTCAGGGTATTGCTATATTGGCAATTGAATTTCACCCCAGAACAAAATGTATGTTTTGGCGGACACTATTATACTTTGCCAGCCACAGCTGACACCAGATTAATGGTATTGCTATTTTTGCAATTGAATTTCACCCTTTAAATATACCCTTTAACGGACAGATTAACACTTGGCCTGCAACAGCTGGGACACCAGATTCATCGTATTGCTATTTTGGCAATTGAATTTGACCCCAGAACAAAAAATATGTTTTGGCAGACACTATTATACTTTGCCACCCACAGCTGTGACACCAGATTTGTGGTATTGCTATTTTGGCAATTGAATTTCACCCCAGAACAAAATATATGTTTTGGCGGACACTATTATACTTTGCCAGGCACATCTGTGACACCAGATTTATGGTATTGCTATTTTGGCAATTGAATTTCACCCCAGAACAAAATATATATTTTGGCGGACACTATTAAACTTTGCAAGCCACTACTGGAACACCAGATTCAGGGTATTGCTATTTTGGCAATTGAATTTCACCCCAGAACAAAATATACCCTTTTACGGACAGATTAACACTTGGCCTGCAACAGCTCGGACACCAGATTCAGGGTATTGCTATTTTGGCAATTGAATTTCACCCCAGAACAAAATATATGTTTTGGCGGACAATATTTTACTTTGCCAGCCAAAGCTGTGACACCAGATTCAGGGTATTGCTATTTTGGCAATTGAATTTCACCCCAGGACAAAATGTACCCTTTTACGGACAGATTAACACTTGGCCTGCAAAAGCAGGGACACCAGATTCAGGGTATTGCTATTTTGGCAATTGAATTTCACCCCAGAACAAAATATATGTTTTGGCGGACACTATTAAACTTTGCAAGCCACTACTGGAACACCAGATTCAGGGTATTGCTATTTTGGCAATTGAATTTCACCCCAGAACAAAATATATGTTTTGGCAGACACTATTATACTTTGCCAGCCACTACTGGAATCCCAGATTCAGGGTATTGCTATTTTGGCTATTGAATTTCACCCCAGAACAAAATATATCTTTTGGCGGACACTATTATACTTTGCCAGGCACATCTGTGACACCAGATTTATGGTATTGCTATTTTGGCAATTGAATTTCACCCCAGAACAAAATATATGTTTTGGCGGACAATATTTTACTTTGCCAGCCAAAGCTGTGACACCAGATTTATGGTATTGCTATTTTGGCAATTGAATTTCACCCCAGAACAAAATATATGTTTTGGCGGACACTATTATACTTTGCAAGCCACTACTGGAACACCAGATTCAGGGTATTGCTATTTTGGCAATTGAATTTCACCCCAGAACAAAATATACCCTTTTACGGACAGATTAACACTTGGCCTGCAACAGCTGGGACACCAGATTCAGGGTATTGCTATTTTGGCAATTGAATTTCACCCCAGAACAAAATATATGTTTTTGGGGAAACTATTATGCTTTGCCAGCCAGTGCTGGGACACCAGATTTAGGGGATTGCTATTTTGGCAATTGAATTTCACCACAGAAAATAATCTATCCTTTGCCAGACAGCAGACAGTATTATACTTGGCTAGCCAAAGCTGGAACACCAGATTTAGGGGATTGGTATTTTGGCAATTGTATTTAACCCCTTAATAAAATATAGAAATTGCTATCCTGAGGTTCTAGGGGTGACAATTAGTACAGCCAAGCCCCTGATGTAGGATATAGCAAAAAAAAAAACTAGTATTGATGGATTGATGGATTTGGCGGCAGCTTGTTCTGGTGCACCACAAGTCACAAAATGTCCGCCGATCACCCCAGAAAAAAAGTGACAGAAAAACGCTCTGTGCAGCCTAAAAAACAGTGAGCAATTAACTAGCAGAAGTTGAATCATTCACAGCTGTAGATCGATCACTTTATTAGGTGCTAATGCTGACTTTTCCCTGCCTAATCTCGCCCTCACAGAAGCTGCATCCTCTCTCTACACTAATCAGAGCAGTGTGACGTGCAGCGCTACGTGACCCCAGCTTAAATATAGGCTGGGTCACATGCTGCACTTGGCCAATCACAGCCATGCCATTAGCTCTTAGGGCAAGAAGTAAAACGCTAGCTGATTGGCTTCAGAAAGCGTGAAGAAATTGCCGAACAACGGACCCGAACCCGAACTCGAACTATGCTCGAACTGTTCGCTCAACACTAATGGTGACATTTATCAATTTTCCATATTCCATGTGACTATTAATTTTTATTTTTTTAAAGGAATCTGTCTCCCCCAGTTTTAGACCATTAGCTACAGTCATCAAGGGTGGACCATCATGGCAACCAAGATAGGCAGGGCCAACAGAAGTAGGCAGGGCCAGCAATACCGTAGTGCAGCACAAAATGCTGTCTCAGTATAACCAAATACCACAGTGCTACCAGTCTGGTATATAAGTACCTGAAGATCCCAAATTAATTTATGCTGAGAGCATCAGATCTTTATGTACACAGCCGGCAACCATGAAGAGGACGCGGGTGGCCCTTGAACATCGGCCCACTGGGAAATTTCTCTGCAGAGTCTATGGCTAGTCCACCCCTTACAGTAATACATGAATAGCACTGCAGATAAGGAGTGCAGATCAAGATTTGTTATTTTCCTACTACCCGGCCAAATCCCCGCTGAAAGCACCCAAAGCTGTGCTGTACTAACATAATGGAGAGGACATCTGTGCCCATGCAGGGCAGTCCTGGCAATGCATTTAAACTCAGCTCTGAGCGCTTACAGGGAGGGAATGGGGAGGCAGCAGAAAAAAAAGAGATCTGGACTCCATATCTGCAGTACTACTCATATATTACTGTAGTTAATGGTCCAAAATTGGGGTGACCGATTCCCTTTAAAGACTGAAATATTGCAGTTTCATACTGTTCATTGAGCCATAATAGTGCATCTGAACTTTATGTCTCCTGAGTACTCATCACACATCTACCTTCTTACAGGTAGGGCTTCATAGCAAGGTAGTGAAATTGTCATACACTCCAAAGCTAATGCATTGGAGTATATGATAGAAGCAATCTAAGGATTGTTCAAGTTTCCTAGGGGAACTATTAAAAAGTGTAAAAAGAAAAGAAAAAATAAAGTTTTTAAAAAATAAAAAAGGTAAAAATTCAAATCATCCCTCAATTAAAATAAAAATAAATAATAATTAAATAAATAAAAATAAATAATAGGCATTGCAGTTTGCAAAATTGACCATAATATATAAATATTTATCCCACACTGGAAAAAAGCATGAAAATTGCCTATTCGCCATTTTTCTGTCACTTCGCCTTTCCGTAAAAATGTAATAAAAAGTGATCAAAAAGTTGTACACACTACAAAATGGTATTGATAAAAACTACAGATCTTCCTGCAATGTTGTATTGTGTTTTTCTGATAAAATAGAGCCAATGAATTTTCTAAATGGTCCGATACCCTGTCTAGGCCTCTTAGGCAACATAAATATTTTGTCTGACCTAGGAGCCAACAACACTTATGGTCCTAACTTGTGCCCCAAAAATACACTTATCTGTCTGCAGTCCCACTTTGCAGGACCAGTAAGTGGCTGTGCCCATCCTAATGAGGATATGAAAGATGTTGTGCAAGAATGGAAGGGGACCCTCCTCCTTCCATTTGGCAAGACCCGTAAAGGGAAAATTGTTTCCTAGGGTGGCCAAATGTCCAGGTTTAGGCTGGAGAGTCTGGTTTTATGGCTCCCTGTCCTCGGTCCAGCAGAGGGCCTGGATGGACGCAGGAATGTTCTCTTTTTCAGTAGCTTACGCTGTCTGAACGTGAGCTGCCGGTACACGGACTGACTAACAGGCTTCTCTCACCCCTAGTCAGTCACTAAAGCGCGCAGGCATGGCTTTCTGTGGCTGACTGAGGGTGAGAGAAGCACCCTGGCCTGCCCCCAGCTCACCTTTCGGTCTGAAAGTTCTCGCACCTTTTTTTGCTGGCAAGGGGGGCCTGACTTAATGGAGCGGGGGCATGGTCTTAATGAAGCCAGGGGTGTGTTTTAGCAGATTAGGGCATGGCAGGTAAGATCCAGCTTTCTGGGGTGAAGCCAGTGGCCACCATACTGCTTCCTGGTGCTGGTTCCTTCTCCTCCAAGCCTGCGATGCTCTGCTGGGCTCCCTCACTGTAAGCATCTGGTTTGACGTTGCCATAGACCAGGGATGCCCAACCTGCGGCCCTCCAGATGTTGCAAAACTACAACTCCCAGCATGCATGGACAGCCTACAGCTATCAGTCTACAGCAGGGCATTGTGGGAGTTGTAGTTTTACAACAGCTGGAGGGCCGCTTGTTCGACATCCGTGCCATAGACAATCACTGGCAGCGGCGGAGACCAGATCCCCTTGCATCATGTGACCATTTTTTAATGACGTAAAGTGGAGTCGGTCACCAGCATGGTCAGTCATTGGCTGCACAATATCAAACTGGATGTTTACATTGAGGGAGCCCAGCAGAGCATCACAGGCCTGAAGGAGAAAGAGTAGGTAGACAGCACCAGAGAGTAAGCTCTAACCTAAGGCATCTTCCAAACACCTTTCCAATTTAATCCACCATCTTGCGAGAGCTTGCCAAGATACAATCCGAAGCTAGGCGACTGTTTCTTTACCCTTTAAATTACTTATCATTATTTAGTTAGCAATTGTGTGTCAGGCTTTATCCCAAAATCCCTTGTAAAACAGGAACTTGTTACTATATAATGTGTCTTCTTTACAGTTTCTGCATACAATATATATTATTAGTAATAGTAGTACATTTTTGCAAGCTATATCATACTATAGAAAGAAGCAGAGCTACCTTGCATTTTAATCTCACCCCTGATGATAATGAGATGACTTTTGACCCTTCCCCTGGACAAGATAAAGGCCTCTTTCACACGGGCTTCATGTTTGAAGCCCGGAGAAGAGGCGGGTGCGTTGCGGGAATATGCGCGTTTTTTTTCTCGCCGGTGCAAACGTTTGTAATGCGTTTTGCACGCGCGTGTGAAAAATCGCCATGTTTGGTACCCAGACCCGAAGCCGAACTTCATCACTGAAGTCCGTTTTCGTGTAGAGTATTCTGGAGAATTTATTATTTTCCCTTATAACATGGTTATAAGGGAAAATAATAGCATTCTTAATAAAGAATGCTTAGTAAAATGAAGAGGAAGGGGTTAAAAATAATAAAAGTTAACTTACCTTAGCCACTTGATCTCGTAGTTGCGATCTGTCTTCTCCTTTCCAGCATCAGCTAACAATTAAAGGACCTGTGATGACGTCACATCACATGGTCCATCACCATGGTAAGATGGACCATGTGATTGGACCATGTGATGTGACGTCATCACAGGTCCTTTAGATCTGATGCTGGGAAAGAGAGGACAGATCGCAACTACGCGATCAAGTGGCTAAGGTAAGTTAACTTTTATTATTTTTAACCCCTTCATCTTCATTTTACTAAGCATTTTTTTATTAAGAATGCTATTATTTTCCATTATAACCATGTTATAAGGGAAAATAATAAAGATCTGGCCCCGTTGCTAAGCAACCATGCGGGAAAATCGCAATGCATCCGCACTTGCTTGCGGATGCTTGCGATTTTCCCGCAGCCCCATTCACTTCTATGGGGCCTGCGTTGCGTGAAAAACGCACAATATAGAGCATGCTGCGATTTTCACGCAACGCAGAAGTGATGCGTGAAAATCACCGCTCATGTGCACAGCCCCATAGAAATGAATGGGTACGGATTCAGTGCGGGTGCAATGTGTCCTCCTCACGCATTGCACCCGCGCGGAAAACTCGCCCGTGTGAAAGGGGCCAAAAAGTCATAGGAAGCGTTAGCCTATCGTGAGTGCTCAGTCGTCAGTCTGAGAACTTGAATAATCCACAATTTTTTTAGTATAGAGGATTACTTTATTATAATATATTGTGAGAAGGTAGCTTTCTTTCAGGGGATCCTCCTCATAGATACGGCTTCAGGACACCAGGTTTAAGGTCCAAACAGGGCATTTATTTTGGCACACCAGCAAAACAGTACATCAAAACAATAAACGCTTGCCCGTCCAGGCTCTAATACATAACGTATACCTCACTTACATAGTGGGTACGGTTCACATCCTGTGAACCGATGCTGCTTTCCCAGCCCAAATATCCACCAGCCTCCTGGCTGTTCAGAGCACCATTCACACAAGGTCTCAGTTCCAATGTGCCTTGGGGGATTCGGGCTCACCAGTCCGATTGACTTGGACCCGGTAACCCGCTCCCAGGCGTCGCTTTGTCCCCCAAGTCCAGGCCCTAACCAAGCCTTGTGGCCCCTCAGCCTTGCCCAGCTGAGACCACAGTCACAGAGCCATCCCCGGCCTCTGCTTCAAACTCTCCCTTAGGCCTCATGCACACGAACGTATTTTGGGTCCGCGTCCGAGCCGCATATTTTGCTGCTCGGGCGTGGACCCATTCACTTCAGCGGGGCCGCAAAAGATGCGTCCTTTGCTTTGTTCCATGGCCCCGCAAAAAAATATAGCATGTCCTATTCTTGTCCGTTTTGCGGACAAGAATAGGCATTTCTACAATGGGCTGCATTCCGTTCCGCAAATTGCGGAATGGAACACAGAACAGCTTCTGTGTTTTGCGGATCCATGGATTGCGGACCTCAAAACACCTACGGTCGTGTGCATGAGGCCTTAGGCCCTATTCACACGTCTGCAATGTTCATCCGCACCCGTTCTGCAAATCTGCGGAACGGGTGCGGACCCATTCATTTTGAATAGGGACGTGATGGATGCGGAGAGCACGGTCGATCTTCCTGCCGGCGGCTCAGCAATAATATAGAGCATTTCCTAGTATAGGCATCTCTATAGGGCTGGTGGCAAGGCTACTTGCTGGTGGCAAGGTGTGTTGCGGATCCGCAACTTGCGGATCAGCAACACACTACGGACATGTGAATTAGGCCTTACTGACACACAAGGAGGTACTTTATCCTAGCCCGATACCTCCAGCTGGTCTCACCTGTGGGGGAATAGGGGTGATCCCACTATCCACCCCTTCCTTGCCTCTAACCTGTGTGAGATCTGTCACTGTCTCACAATATATATATATATATCTATATATATCAATATTATATTCTTCGAATTTTATCTTGATAATTTATTTCGTTTTTCTTTTAAAAAGTGTAACAATCAAATTAAATACGAGGGTAATTCATATTATTAGACCTAAAGGAGAGAAAAATACACTGCAATAAAGTAAATAAAAAAAAAGCTATTTACACTACCAGGCATGTGCTAATTACAATTACAGTATGATATAGGGATGCAATTTCGCATTATAAAAGAAACATATTTCAACAGAAAAAAAAAATAAGAATTCAAAGGTTAATGCAAATCATACAATAAGTACATACAAATCAAGAAACGGAAAAATACAATATTCATAGGAGTCTGCAGAGATCACATTATTACTCAAATTTGCATTAGGGAATGGTGCTATGTCCTCTGCATACAAATGGTTCTGGGTTATTAATACTTTGTTTATTCCCTTTGTTATGTGCGAATATAAAGTATTTAATACAGAAAACATCATTTTAATGTCTTTACCAACTAAGCACCAATATAATCTTTAATGATCTGGAAATAAAAAAAAACAGCAGGGTGTTTATAGCACAACAAATTTTAAAATGAAAACATTAAAATTTTATATCCGGTGAACCTTCGATAATATTTAAAATATTTATGTTTTCTTGTTATTTCTTTGAAGAGATAAAAAAATATATAAATTTGTGTTAAAAATAAAACAGAATCAAAGCAATATATAAAGCAAAATTAAACTAATAGTATTAATTATTATAGGCAGTGTCTATTGGGTTACAACATTTGAAATATTACAGTATATTGAGCTTGAAAGTGTCATCAACAGTCTCATATCCCCTTAAGTGGAAACACAGTGAGATAAAAAAAAGACAAGTAAAACTGTATAAAGAGTAATTATCCATTATATTGAACGAACTTGCAGTGAAAAACTAAAGCTGAATGCACTCTTTGTGAGAAGGGACTCAGTATTGAAGACAGTAGTACACATACAGAAAACATTATTGCAGAATTAATAGTTCTGATACACAATACAATAAAGGGTTTTTGTCAAATCTGTTTTAATAAGTTTTTTATATATTTTTAATTGCAATAACAGGATTGGGGGGAGGGGGATTATCACTCCTTATGAAGAGCGCCTTAATCAGCATGAGGAGTCTTATAGGTCATACATGCTACTGTGAAACATTGGGAAGAAAGGGTTGCAAATGAGCTCTTAGCAAGCTCTGCCTCTGATGCCACCAGATGTAAAGTATCTATCCTGTAAGTTAAAGTTTGACCCTTTGAATAAGTCTAGAGACATGACTTGGTTTATTTATTATCCAAGTCATGTCTCAAGGCTTATTGGAAGGGTCGAACATTGACTTATAGGATAGATGCCTTACATCTGGTAGCATCAGTCATAAAGAAGGGCTGGTAAAAAAAAAAAAGAAATATAGCAAATACTACTTAGGAAATCAAGGTACCAGCAAGTAAAAGCAAAGGTAAGCATAAGCAGCTGATGCCTGCTGATGCAGGCTGAAGTCAGCTGTCTAAAATTAATATAAATAAATTACAGGGCCCTGATGGGATGCACCCAAAGCTATTAAAAGAGCTTAGAGGTGTACTAGCAAAACCATTAACAGATTTATTTAACCAATCACTGGTAACAGGTGTCGTCCCAGAAGATTGGAAATTAGCAAACGTTGTCCCAATTCACAAGAAAGGTAGTAGAGAGGAATCGGGCAACTATAGGCCAGTAAGCCTGACATCAATAGTGGGGAAATTAATGGAAACCATACTCAACAAGAGGATTGTGGAACATCTAAAAACCCATGGGTTGATTGATGAAAAACAGCATGGGTTTACTTCAGGGAGATCATGTCAAACTAATCTTATTGACTTTTTTGACTGGGTGACTAAAATAATAGATGGCGGAGGTGCAGTAGATCGCTCATCTGGACTTTAGTAAGGCTTTTGATACTGTCCCACATAGAAGGCTTATCAATAAACTGCAGTCTTTGAGCTTGGGCTCACATATTGTTGAATGGATTAGGCAGTGGCTGAAGGACAGAAAACAGAGGGTTGTAGTCAATGGAGTATATTCAGACCATGGTATTGTTACAAGTGGGGTACCTCAGGGATCGGTTCTGGGAACCATTTTGTTTAATATCTTTATCGGCGAAATTGCAGGAGGCCTCAATGGTAAGGTGTGTCTTTTTTTTCTGATGACACAAATATTTGTAACAGGGTTGATGTTCCTGGAGGGATACACCAAAAGGAAGAGGATTTAGGAAAACTAGAGGAATGGTCAAAAATCTGGCAACTAAAATTTAATGTCGATAAGTGCAAGATAATGCACCTGGGGCGTAAAAACCCAAGAGCAGAATATAAAATCAGTGATACAGTACTAACCTCAGTATCTGAGGAAAAGGATTTAGGGGTCATTATATCAGACGACCTAAAGGTGGGCAGACAATGTCATAGAGCAGCAGGTAATGCCAGCAGAATGCTTGGGTGTATAGGGAGAGGCATTAACAGTAGAAAGAGGGAGGTGCTCGTGCCGCTCTACAGAGCACTAGTGAGACCTCCTTGGGAGTATTGTGCGCAGTACTTGAGACCATATCTGCAGAAGGAAGTTCAGAGAAGAGCTACTAAACTAGTACATGGAATGCAGGACAAAACTTACTGGGAAAGGTTAAAGGACCTTAACATGTATAGCTTGGAAGAAAGAAGAGACAGAGGGGATATGATAGAAACTTTTAAATACATAAAGGGAATCAACACAGTAAAAGAGGAGAGAATATTTAAAAGAAGAAAAAACTGCTACAAGAGGACATAGTTTTAGATTAGAGGGGCAAAGGTTTAAAAGTAATTTCAGGAAGTATTACTTTACTGAGAGAGTAGTGGACGCATGGAATAGCCTTCCTGCAGAAGTGGTAGCTGCAAATACAGTGAAGGAGTTTAAGCATGCATGGGATAGGCATAAGGCCATCCTTCATATAAGATAGGGCCAGGGGCTATTCATAGTATTCAGCATATTGGGCAGACTAGATGGGCCAAATGGTTCTTATCTGCCGACACATTCTATGTTTCTATATTAATAGAAATTTCTTGTAAAAATCCACATGGTAGCAAAATAGATCAAGAGAGATACCACATTTCAGATGCCAATAAATACAAGGTCAATGGTTATGGTTGGAAGAAACAAGCCAGTGAGGGTCCATCTACAGAGCTTTCAGATCTGGATGACATAAAGGCACCTTTATGTCTAGTATTGGACTCCCCACTATAGATTACCTCAAAGCAATAAAATTAACTAACCCTATCTCTCCATTGCCTGACAGAGGGGGGCTTGATGTCCCTCAGCCTCAATGGAATTAATACTTTGGACAAGCCATATTATCAAACAACATTTTTATGGCTTAAGGTCATTGGATGAAAGCTAAAGGAGAATAGTCTCGGTCTGTAAAGTAGACTTTTTTGCAACAAATATTTCCTATTTTACCATACACCGTGAGCCAAGAAAGAAAAATCTTTAGAACATGTAATCCAGATAAGTAGGGAAGTCCCTGCTGTGTCATAACATCTTCAACATTCCAGAATCACAGATATCTTCTCTTTTGAGAGATGCGGGTGTCCTGCCTGTACCACTGAGTAAGCAATTTGAAGAAATTCTCTTGGATCTTCATTAACTAAGCATGAAATCTAAAGAACATAGTTCTGACTTCAGTATCTGAGAAGTGTCTTCCAAGCTCATTCTCCCATGTCTTTACATAGCATGGAATGTTTTACAAGGCTTCTAGGAGGCAGTGAAAGGGTGAGCCACTTAAACCAAACTAGTTTCCTCAGGGGGCAATTCAAAGTTCAAAAGAAAACTTTAGCGGCCGCATGGAAAGTTAGAAAATAAAAGAATGAGACAATATCCTACAATGTTGTGGCAAGAGAAGTAGCAGGTGGCATGGGTTATCTGCCAAATTGGGACATTAAAGAGGCTGTGTCATTTCAGCAAGTGCCATTTATCATGTAGAGGAATTTAATACAAACCACATACTAATGTATTGTTATCATCCATATTGCTTTATTCACTGACTGGATATATTTTTCCATCACATTAAACACTGCCCATTTCCTGGTTACGACCACCCTTCAATCCAGCAGTGGTCGCCGAGCTTGCACACATAGGAAAAAGTGACAACCTCCAGCAGTGGTGTCCCCAACCTAGGGAGTGCACATAGGCTGGTGCTTTTTCTTGTAGTGTGCAAGCACGATCACTGCTGCTTGATTGCAGGGTGGTTGTAACCATGGAAATGAGCAGTGTATAATGTGATGGAAAAATAAATCCAGCCGGTAAAAGAAGCAATATGAGTAATAACAATACATTAGTAAGTGGCTTGTATTACCTTTCTCTACATTCTGAAATGACACAAACTTTTTAGGCAACAGTATCCAAGGAAAACCTATCTCCCTGAAATGACTCATAGTCCAATTGTAGAGAAATAAGGTTCCTGGACACCACTGTAATGCTTCGGTGCATTTATTAAAGCTTGACATACATTTTGCGGAGTGCCAGTTTCAAATAAAGTGAAGTTTCGGCAAAAGCCTTTATCAGGAAACTGGATGAGCTGCACTTGGTGAATCTAAGGAAAGGCCGGATTGGCGCTGTGGGGGGCTCTATGCTACTGGCAGTTTGCCTCACACGCAGCATCACCGCCCACAAGGCCATAGAGCCCCCCACAGCGTCAATCCGGCCTCTCCAGATTCACCAAGTGCGGCTCATCCAGTTTCCTGATGAAGGCTTTTGCCGAAACGTCACTTTATTTGAAACTGGCAATCCGCATAATGTATGTCAAGCTTTAATAAATGCACCGAAGCATTACAGTGGTGTCCAGGAACCTTATTTCTCTACGTTTGATTTGGCTTGGGAACCATTCCCTGTGACCCACGCAACCAAGTGGAGCGCTATCCAACTTGTGCATCATAGTCCAATTGGGAATCAATCCCAGTGGCATCAGAAGAGATAGATCATTGTTTTTTTTTTTTAAGACATTTTTGACTTGCAGATCAGAATATGTAATTTATAGGGCTGTCCCTGTAATTTAATCTATGTTGGTGAGACGACTACTGAATTGATATTACGTTTGAAGAACAATAAGTCTACTATATGTTAAGAAAGTATGGACCTTCCGGTGGCCAGACACTTTAAAAAAGCAGGACACAGGGTCAGTCAGCTTAGAACTCACGTTTTGGGGGTGATAGACAATTAAGGCTAAAGATTAGAGATGAGCGAACACCTAGAAGTTCTTGTTCGGGAAGTTCGGCCGAACTTCCCAAAAATGTTCGGGTTCGGGATCCGAACTCGACCCGAACTTTATCCCGAACCCGAAGCCCATTGAAGTCAATGGGGACCCGAACTTTTGGGCACTAAAAAGGCTGTAAAATAGTCCAGGAAAGGGCTAGAGGGCTGCAAAAGGCAGCAAAATGTAGGTAAATGCCCTGCAAACAAATGCGGATAGGGAAATGAATTAAAAAAAAAAAAAAAATTAACCAATATCAATTGGAGAGAGGTCCCATAGCAGAGAATCATGCGTCATATCATCCACCACTGGAGAAGGCCACTTTCAGTTATTTTGGCCCCAGCACCCAGACAGAGGAGAGAGGTCCCACAGCAAGGAATCATGCGTCATATTATCCACCACTGGAGAAGGCCACTTTCAGTTATTTTGGCCCCAGCACCCAGACAGAGGAGAGAGGTCCAACAGCAAGGAATCATGAGTCATTTTACCCACCACTAGAGAAGGCCACTTTCAGTTATTTTGGCACCAGCACCCAGACAGAGTAGAGAGGTCCCACAGCAAGGAATAAGGCGTCATATCACCCACCACTGGAGAAGGCCACTTTCAGTTATTTCGGCCCAGCACCCAGACCGAGGAGAGAGGGCCCACAGCAAGGAATCATGCGTCATATCACCCACCACTGGAGAAGGCCACTTTCAGTTATTTCAGCCCCAGCACCCAGACAGAGGAGAGAGGTCCCACAGCAAGGAATAAGGCGTGATATCACCCACCACTGGAGAAGGCCACTTTCAGTTATTTCGGCCCAGCACCCAGACCGAGGAGAGAGGTCCCACAGCAAGGAATCATGCGTCATATCACCCAACAATGGAGAAGGCCACTTTCAGTTATTTCGGCCCCAGCACCCAGACAGAGGAGAGGTTCATTCAACTTTGGGTTGCACCGCAAGATCATGGTAAAGTTAAAAAAATGAGGATTCAATAAAGAAGTGCCCCGGAGTACAAGAATACATGGTTGAGGGGGAGGCAGTTATAAATGTCTATTCTGCACAAGGGAGGGACAGGTCCTGTGGGATCCATGCCTGGTTAATTTTTATGAACGTCAGCTTGTCCACGTTGGCTGTGGAAAGGCGGCTGCGTTTGTGAGTAATGACGCCCCCTGCCGTGCTGAATACACATTCAGACAAAACGCTGGCCGCCGGGCAGGCCAGCACCTCCAAGGCATAAAATGCTAACTCTGGCCACGTGGACAATTTGGAGACCCAGAAGTTGAATGGGGCCGAACCATCAGTCAGTACGTGGAGGGGTGTGCAGACATACTGTTCAACCATGTTAGTGAAATGCTGCCTCCTGCTAAAACGTTCTGTATCAGGTGGTGGTGCAGTTAGCTGTGGCATGGAGACAAAACTTTTCCACATTTCTGCCATGCTAACCCTGCCCTCAGAGGAGCTGGCCGTGACACAGCTGCATTGGCGACCTCTTGCTCCTCCTCTGTCTTCGCCTTAAGCTTCCACCTGTTCCCCTGTGACATTTGGGAATGCTCTCAGGAGCGCTTCTACCAGCGTGCGCTTGTACTCGCACATCTTCCTATCACGCTCCAGTGCAGGAAGTAAGATGGGCACATTGTCTTTGTACTGGGGATCCAGCAGGGTGGCAACCCAGTAGTCCGCACACGTTAAAATGTGGGCAACTCTGCTGTCATAGCGCAGGTACTGTTGCATGTAGTCGCTCATGTGTGCCAGGCTCCCCAGAGGTAAGGACAAGCTGTCCTTTGTGTGAGGTGTATCGTCATTATCCTCCGTATCCCCCCAGCCATGCACCAGTGATGGGCCTGAGCTGTGTCGGGTGCCACCCCGCTGTGAACCTGCTTCATCCTCATCCTCCTCCACCTCCTCCTCATCCTCCTCGTCCTCCAGTAGTGGGCCCTGGCTGGCCACATTTGTACCTGGCCTCTGCTGTTGCAAAAAACCTCCCCCTGAGTCACTTCTAACAGACTGGCCTGAGAAGTGCTAAAAATGACCCCTCATCCTCCTCCTCCTTCTGGGCCACCTCCTCTTCTATCATCGCCCTAAGCGTTTTCTCAAGGAGACATAGAAGTGGTATTGTAACGCTGATAACGGTGTCATCGCCACTGGCCATGTTGGTGGAGTACTCGAAACAGCGCAACAGGGCACACAGGTCTCGCATGGAGGCCCAATCATTGGTGGTGAAGTGGTGCTGTTCCGCAGTGCGACTGACGCGTGCGTGCTGTAGCTGAAACTCCACTATGGTCTGCTGCTGCTCGCACAGTCTCTCCAGCATGTGCAAGGTGGAGTTCCACCTGGTGGGCATGTCGCATATGAGGCGGTGAGCGGGAAGGCCGAAGTTACGCTATAGCGCAGACAGGCGAGCAGCGGCAGGATGTGAATGCCGGAAGCGCGCACATATGGCCCGCACTTCATGCAGCAGCTCTGACATGTCGGGGTAGTTGTGAATGAACTTCTGCACCACCAAATTCAGCACATGCGCCAGACAATAGATGTGCGTCAAACCGGCTAGTCCCAGAGCTGCGACGAGATTTCGCCCATTATCGCACATCACCAGGCCGGGCTTGAGGCCCACCGGCAGAAACCACTCGTCGGTCTGTTGTTCAATACCCCGCCACAACTCCTGCGCGGTGTGGGGCCTGTCCCCCAAACATATGAGTTTCAGAATGGCCTGCTGACGTTTACCCCGGGCTGTGCTGAAGTTGGTGGTGAAGGTGTGTGGCTGACTGGATGAGCTGGTGGAAACAGAGGAGGAGGAAGCCGAGTAGGAGGAGGAGGCTACAGGAGGCAAAGAATGATGCCCTGCGATCCTTGGCGGCGGAAGGACGTGCGCCAAGGAACTCTCCGCCTGCGGCCCAGCCACCACTACATTTACCCAGTGTACAGTTAGGGAGATATAGTGTCCCTAGCCGTGCTTACTGGTCCACGTATCTGTGGTTAGGTGGACCTTGCCACAGATGGCGTTGCGCAGTGCACACTTGATTTTATCGGATACTTGGTTGTGCAGGGAAGGCACAGCTGTCTTGGAGAAGTAGTGGCGGCTGGGAACAACATACTGTGGGACAGCCATGGACATCAGTTTGAAGTTGAAGCTGTCTGTGTCCACCAGCCTGAATGACAGCATTTCAAAGGCCAGTAGTATAGAAATGCTGGCATTCAGGCCCAGGGCTCGAGGGTGGCTAGGTGGGAATTTACGCTTTCTCTCCAAGGTTTGTGAGATGGAGAGCTGAACGCTGCCGTGTGACATGGTGAAGATGCTTGGTGACGCAGGTGGTGTTGTCGGTGGCACATCCTCTGTTTGGTGGGCAGCAGGTGCCAATATTCCTCCCGAGGCGGAGGAAGAGGCCGAGGCAGCAGCAGAAGAGGGAGCAGGGGGAGCCAGAGTGAGTTCCTTGCTTTTAAGATGTTTACTCCACTGCAGTTCATGCTTTGCATGTAGATGCCTGGTCATGCAGGTTGTGCTAAGGTTCAGAACGTTAATGCCTCACTTCAGGCTCTGATGGCACAGCGTGCAAACCACTCGGGTCTTGTCATCAGCACATTGTTTAAAGAAGTGCCATGCCAGGGAAATCCTTGAAGCTGATTTTGGGGTGCTCGGTCCCTGGTGGCGGTGGCCAGTAGCAGGCGAACTCTCTTGGCGGCAGCTGGTCTGCTTTTGCCCCCTGCTCCAACTTTTGCTACGCTGTTGGCTCGGTCTCACCACTGCCTCTTCCTCTGAACTATGAAAGTCAGTGGCACGACCTTCATTCCATGCAGGGGCGTAGCTAGAAATGACTGGGCCCCACAGCAAATTTTTGTATTGGGGCCCCCCCCCCTACCCGTGCGTTTCGCTCCCCCTCTATAATGTGCCAGCCATATAGCCCCCTATAATGTGCCAGTAGTCAGCCATATAGCCCCCCCAGCCCCCCTATAATGTGCCAGTAGCCAGCCATATAACCCCCCTATAATGTGCCAGTAGTCAGCCATATAACCCCCCTATAATGTGCCAATAGTCAGCCATATAACCCCCCCTATAATGTGCCAGTAATCAGCCATATAACCCCCCATTAATGTGGCAGTAGTCAGCCATATAACCCCCCTATAATGTGCCAGTAGCCAGCCATATAGCACCAGATGCCCCCATAGTGCTCCTCTCCCCATAGTGCCCCCTATAATGTGCCAATATCAAGTGCCTCTGTCTTCCCCCATCCCAATATCATAGTGCCATCCTCTCCCCTGCCCCCTAATGTGTGTGCCAATATGAAGTGCCTATCTCCCCCCCATTTGCCAATATCATAGTGCCAATAGCCCCCTCCTCCCCTGTGGCAGTAAAGTAAAAGTCCAGTATTTAAAAAATAAAAAAATAAAAAAACACACATATACTTACCTCCATGTTAGGCAAGCCTCATTTATCCTGTCTTTCAGAAAAAGTTTGTAAGGGGAATCGAACCTGTGACCATTAGGATGAAAGGCAAGACACATACCCACAAGACCATATGAGCTGCCTAGCCTGGTAGCTAAAAAAAAAAAATAAGACCTCTAGATAAGGAGAACTTTGATAGTGTATCTATACACATTACAGCTGCCCCAACACACCAAGCTCTGCTACATCCATATACAATGTGCTGGTGCAGCTGTAATGTGTATGGATACACTATCAAAGTTCTCCACATCTAGAGGTCATATTTTTTTTTTTTTAGCTATCTGGCTAGGCAGCAG
Source organism: Bufotes viridis (assembly GCA_033119425.1). NCBI lineage: Eukaryota > Metazoa > Chordata > Amphibia > Anura > Bufonidae > Bufotes > Bufotes viridis. The sequence continues at coordinate 35,750,390 of CM065592.1, read as the reverse complement.
ATATAGCCTAGTGGTAAAGTAACTTGCCTTTGAACCTGATAGTCGTAGGTTCGATTCCCATGGCAAGCTTTTCTGAAAGAAAGAAGAAATAAGTTTTAAATAAATAGACAAGGGCGAGAGGACACGTGCTGATTACCCGGGGGAGGAGAGGACAGAAGTGAGGACAAACACGTGCTTGCCGGGCCCCCTGTAAGCCCGGGCCCCGAAGCAGCTGCTTCCCCTGCTTCCCCGGTAGTTACGCCCCTGATTCCATGTGGGGTCTAGGACCTCATTGTCCCCTGCATCGTTTTCCACACAGTCTTTCTCCCTGACTTCCTGTCGCAGCAGTTGGCACCTGTGTTTCGTCATCATCAGAGATGTGCGTACTGTGATGAGGTGGTATTCCCATGTCCTCATCATCAGGAAACATCAGTGGTTGTGCATCAGTGCATTCTATGTCTTCCACCACTGGGGAAGGGCTAGGTGGATTCCCTTTGGGAAACCCAGCCAGCAGAGTCTTCAATCAGCATAAGAGACTGCTGCATAACTTGAGGCTCAGACAGTTTCCCTGATATGCATTCGGGTGATGTGACAGACTGATGGGCTTGGTTTTCAGGCGCCACCTGTGCGCTTTCTGCAGAAGACTGGGTGGGAGATAATGTTGTGAACGTGCTGGATCCACTGTCGGCCACCCAATTGACTAGTGTCTGTACCTGCTCAGGCCTTATCATCCTTGGAACGGCATTGGGCCCCACAAAATATCGCTGTAAATTCGGGCGGGTACTGGAACCTGAGGTAGTTGGTTCACTAGGACGTGTGGCTGTGGCAGAATGGCCACGCCCTCTCCCAGCACCAGAGGTACACTAACACCACCACGACCACGTCCCTTACTAGATGTTTTCCTCATTGTTACCGTTCACCAAGCACCACAATAAGAAAAAAAATATTTGGCCCAATGTATTGATTTTAAATTCAGGCCTTTTTTTTACAGGCACCTAACACTATCTGCCTATTTATTTATGTAGCGTATTACACTAATCCAGGCACAGCAGTAATCACTGATTTAGGGGAATATCTCTTTTAGGGCTAGTATTTAGAACCTGGATGAAAGGTATCCTTTTATGGACAGATTTACACTTGGCCTACAACAGCTGGAATACCAGATTCAGGGTACTGCTATATTGGCAAGTGATTTTCACCCCAGAACAAAATATACCCTTTTACGGACAGATTAACACTTGGCCTGCAACTGCTGGAAAACCAGTTTCAGGGTATTGCTATTTTGGCAATTGAATTTCACCCCAGAACAAAATATATGTTTTGGCGGACACTATTATAGTTTGCCAGCCAGTGCTGGGACACCAGATTTAGGGGATTGCTATTTTGTCAATTGAATTTCACCCCAGAACAAAATATATAATTTGCAGGACACTATGAAACTTGGCCAGCCACAGCTGAAACCACTGATTTATGGTATTGCTATTTTGGCAATTGAATTTCACCCCAGAACAAAATATGCCCTGTTACGTACAGATTTAAACTAGGCCTGCAACAGCTGGAACACCAGATTCAGGGTATTGCTATTTTGGCAATTGAATTTCACCCCAGAACAAAATATATGTTTTTGCGGACACTATTATAGTTTGCCAGCCACAGCTGTGATACCAGATTTATGGTATTGCTATTTTGGCAATTGAATTTCACCCCAGAACAAAATATATGTTTTGGCGGACACTATTATAGTTTGTCAGCCAGTGCTGGGACACCAGATTTAGGGGATTGCTATTTTCGCAATTGAATTTCACCCCAGAACAAATTATATAATCTGCCGGACACTATGAAACTTGGCCAGCCACAGCTGAAACCACTGATTTATGGTATTGCTATTTTTTGCAATTGAATTTCACCCCAGAACAAAATATATAATTTGCAGGACACTATAAAACTTGGCCAGCCATAGCTGAAACCACTGATTTATGGTATTGCTATTTTTTGCAATTGAATTTCACCCCAGAACAAAATACATAATTTGCAGGACACTATGAAACTTGGCCAGCCACAGCTGAAACCACTGATTTATGGTATTGCTATTTTGGCAATTGAATTTCACCCCAGAACAAAATATACCCTGTTACTGACAAATTTAAACTATGCCTGCAACAGCTGGAACACCAGATTGAGGGTACTGCTATTTTGGAAATTGAATTTCACCCCAGAACAAAATATATAATTTGCAGGACACTATGAAACTTGGCCAGCCATAGCTGAAACCACTGATTTATGATATTGCTATTTTGGCAATTGAATTTCACCCCAGAACAAAATATACCCTGTTACGGACAGATTTACACTAGGCCTGCAACAGCTGGAACACCAGATTCAGGGTATTGCTATTTTGGCAATTGAATTTCACCCCAGAACAAAATATATGTTTTGGCGGACACTATTATAGTTTGCCAGCCAGTGCTGGGACACCAGATTTAGGGGATTGCTATTTTCGCAATTGAATTTCACCCCAGAACAAAATATATAATCTGCAGGACACTATGAAACTTGGCCAGCCACAGCTGAAACCACTGATTTATGGTATTGCTATTTTGGCAATTGAATTTCACCCCAGAACAAAATATACCCTGTTACGGACAGATTTAAACTATGCCTGCAACAGCTGGAACACCAGATTGAGGGTACTGCTATTTTGGCAATTGAATTTCACCCCAGAACAGAATATATAATTTGCAGGACACTATGAAACTTGGCCAGCCACAGCTGAAACCACTGATTTATGGTATTGCTATTTTGGCAATTGAATTTCACCCCAGAACAAAATATACCCTGTTACGGACAGATTTAAACTAGGCCTGCAACAGCTGGAACACCAGATTGAGGGTACTGCTATTTTGGCAATTGAATTTCACCCCAGAACAAAATATATAATTTGCAGGACACTATGAAACTTGGCCAGCCATAGCTGAAACCACTGATTTATGGTATTGCTATTTTGGCAATTGAATTTCACCCCAGAACAAAATATATCCTTTGCCGGACACTATGAAACTTGGCCAGCCACAGCTGAAACCACTGATTTATGGTATTGCTATTTTGGCAATTGAATTTCACCCCAGAACAAAATATATCCTTTGCTGGACACTATGAAACTTGGCCAGCCACAGCTGAAACCACTGATTTATGGTATTGCTATTTTGGCAATTGAATTTCACCCCAGAACAAAATATATGTTTTTGCGGACACTATTATACTTTGCCAGCCACAGCTGTGACACCAGATTTATGGTATTGCTATTTTGGAAATTGAATATCACCCCAGAACAAAATATACCCTGTTACTGACAAATTTAAACTATGCCTGCAACAGCTGGAACACCAGATTGAGGGTACTGCTATTTTGGCAATTGAATTTCACCCCAGAACAAAATATATAATTTGCAGGACACTATGAAACTTGGCCAGCCATAGCTGAAACCACTGATTTATGATATTGCTATTTTGGCAATTGAATTTCACCCCAGAACAAAATATACCCTGTTATGGACAGATTTAAACTAGGCCTGCAACAGCTCGAACAACAGATTCAGGGTATTGCTATTTTGGCAATTGAATTTCACCCCAGAACAAAATATATGTTTTGGCGGACACTATTATAGTTTGCCAGCCAGTGCTGGGACACCAGATTTAGGGGATTGCTATTTTCGCAATTGAATTTCACCCCAGAACAAAATATATAATCTGCAGGACACTATGAAACTTGGCCAGCCACAGCTGAAACCACTGATTTATGGTATTGCTATTTTGGCAATTGAATTTCACCCCAGAACATAATATATGTTTTGGCGGACACTATTATAGTTTGCCAGCCAGTGCTGGGACACCAGATTTAGGGGATTGCTATTTTGGCAGTTGAATTTCACCCAAGAACAAAATATATGTTTTGGCGGACACTATTATAGTTTGCCAGCCACAACTGAAACCACTGTTTATGGTATTGCTATTTTGGCAAATGAATTTCACCCCAGAACAAAATATACCCTGTTACGGACAGATTTAAACTAGGCTTGTGTAATTTTGGGGGAAAAAACGTATTCCTTGTCCACAAAACAGTTCTGCATACACCATCCAACGACGTATTTTATATTTCTGCAGGGAAATAGTGCTTCTTTGTTTTTTATAGTAAAAAAAAAAACTTTATTCAAGGTCCAGCAAACAGTCTGAAATACCCATTCCAACCACCTATTTTACATTGCTGCTGTGAAATACATCATAAGTGTATTTTTTGGACAAAAAAGTGGAAATCCTGATCCACAAAGCATCTTGAAATACACCTCCTAAATACCGATTTCACAATACAGCTAAGAAATAGTGCATTATTCTTTTTTTGAGTGAAAAAAGCAAAATTCCTGCTTCACAAAGCAGTTGTACATAAATACCAACATTTAATTTACAGCAGTGAAAAACTGCACTTGTGAATTTTGGTGACAAAAGCCGTGACATAGTCCATTTGTCTAGTCTGGACTCTGTGGTGCCACATAGCACTTTTGTATACTATGCACTAAACTGTATATTCAATTTTAGTTATCAAATAGTGCATCAGTGTATTTTAGTTAAAAAAAAGTGGTCATCCTGATCCACCGAACCTATTTTACACTGACAAAATATATATTTGAGATTTCTGCGGAGAAATAGAGAATCCGTGTAATTTTGGGGGAAAACCGTAAACAGTTCTGCATACACCGTCCAACGACATATTTCTGCAGGTTAATAGTGTTTCTTTGTTTTTTTATAGAGAAAAAACGTTATTTAAGGTCCACCAAACAGTCTGAAATACCCATTCCAACCACCAATTTTACATTGCTACTGTGAAATACAGCATAAGTGTATGTTTTTTGACAAAAAAGTGGTAATCCTGATCCACAGAGCATCTTGAAATACACCGCTTAAATACCGATTTCACATTACAGCTGAGAAATAGTGGATTATTCTTTTTTGTGGGGAGAAAGGAATATTCTTGCTTTACAAAGCAGTTGTACATACATGGTATAAATATCAAATTTAGATTTACAGCAGTAAAAAGCTGCATTTTGGGGTTTTATTAAAAAAAAGCCGTGTTTTAGCCCGAAAAAACAGTTGTGCATCCGACGTATCAATAATTAATTTCAATTTACAGTAGTGAAATACAAATGTTCTGTATTTTATTACAAAAATACTTGTTCTTGTTCTACAAACCACTTGTGCATACAGCGTACCAAACGTTTTTTTACATTTTCGCATAGAAATTGAAAATCTGTGTATTTTGGGCCCAAAAAACATTATTCTGGGTCCACAGGGCATTTTTATGACACGGGCACTGCCTTAGCGAATTTAATTGTCGACTAGTGGCAGGTAAATTGACACCGGAGAGAGACCAATCTTTCAGTTTGGTGGGTGAACGCAAATAATGAGGAGAACATCAAATAAGGGACGTGGGCATGGTCGTGGTGGTGTTGGTGGAGCTCCTGTTGCTGGGAGAGAAAGTGGCCATTCAGCGCCAACTACCACTCCAAGTCAAACACCTTCCTCTGGTGCGAGTAGGCGACAAAATCTGCAGCGTTATTTGATAGGCCCGAATGCCACTCTACGGATGGTGAAGCCAGAACATGTACAGGCGATAGTAGATTGGGTGGCTGACAGTGCCTCCAGTTCCTTCACAGTATCTAACACCCAGTCCTCTGCAGAAAGCTTATAGTTGGCACCTGCACCCCATGCCCATCAGTCTTCCACCTCACCCCCTAATAAATCAGCCAAGCAGTCAGAGACCCAAATCATGCTGGAAAGTCTCATGCTTTTTGATGACTCTGTTGGCAAGGTTTCCCTGGCCCATTCACCTAGCCCTGCCCGAGAAGAGGAAGACCTTGAATGCACTGATGCTCAACCACTTTTGCTGCAGGATAAGGACATGGGAATACCACCACAAAACGTCTCTGATGATGATGAAACACAGGTGCCAACTGCTGTGGCTTTCTGCAATGTGCAGACCAATAAGGAGGGCAGGGGTCATGAATGGGTGGAAGATGATGTGGAGGATGATGAAGTCCTAGACCCAGACTGGACTGAAGGTCGTGCTAGTAATGCCTGCAGTTCTTAGGAAGAGGCAGTGTTCGCACAGAGGCAACAGCACAGCAAAAGAGGAAGCAGGGTGCAAAAGCGCAGCGGCCGTTCCAGAGACAGTACGCCTGCTACTGTCCACCGCACCCAGGCACCGAGCACACCAAGGCCTGCTCCGAGGAGTTCATTGGCGTGGCAGTTCTTCACACAATGTCCTGACGACAAGACCCGAGTGGTTTGCACGCTGTGCCATCAGATCCTGAAGCGAGGCATTAACGTTCTGAACCTTAGCACAACCTGCATGACCAGGCATCTACATGCAAAGCATGAACTGCAGTGGAGTAAACACCTTAAAAACAAGGAACTCTCTCATGCTCCTTCTGCTCCCTCTTCTGCTTCTGGCTCGGCCTCTCCCTATACCTCTAGCATCACCGTGGCACCTGGCGACCAGCAAACAGAGGATGTTCCACCAACACCACCACATACGACACCATCACCAAGCATCTCCACCATGTCACACGGCAGCATTCAGCTGCCCATCTCCCAAACATTGGAGAGAAAGAGGAAATACCCACCTACCCACCCTCAAGCCCTGGCCCTGAATGCCAGCATTTCAAAATTACTGGTCTTTGAAATGCTGTCATTCCGTCTGGTGGAGACGGACTGTTTCAAACCGCTGATGGCGGTGGCTGTCCCCCAGTACGTTGTTCCCAGCCACCAGTACTTTTCCAGATGAGCCGTCCCTTCCCTGCATGACCAAGTGGAGGATAAAATCAAGTGTGCGCTGCGCAACGCCATCTGTGGCAAGGTCCACATAATCACAGATATATGGACCAGTAAGCACGGCCAGGGCCGCTATATCTCCCTAACTGCACAATGGGTAAATGTAGTGGTGGCTGAGCCCAAGGCGGATAGCAGTTTGGCGCATGTCCTTCCACCACCCAGGATTGCAGGGCATTATTCGTTGCCTCCTGTTGCTTCCTCCTCCTACTCCGCATCATCCTCCTCCTACTCCTCTTCTACCACCCCCACATCTGTTCATCAAAAGAACCTCACCCCCTACTTCAGCACAGCCCGGGGTAAACGTCAACAGGCGATTTTAAAACGCATGTGTTTGGGTGACAAACCCCACACCGCACAGGAGCTGTGGAGGGACATAGAAGAACAGACCGATGAGTGGTTGCTGACAGTGAGCCTCAAGCCCAGCCTGGTGGTTCCTGCTCACCCCCTGATATGCGACATGCCCACCAGGTGGAACTCCTCCTTGCATATGCTGGAGAGACTGTGCGAGCAGCAGCAGGCCATAGTGGAGTTTCAGATGCAGTATGCACGGGTCAGTCGCTCTGCGGATCAGCAGCACTTCACCACCAGTGACTGGGCCTGCATGCAAGACCTGTGTATCTTGTTGCGGTCTTTGAAATACTCAACCAACATGGCCAGTGCTGATGACGCCGTGGTTAGCATTACAATACCCCTTCTATGTCTCCTTGAAAAAAATATTACGGAGATGATGGAAGAGGATGCGGCACAGGAGGAGGAGGAAGAGGGGGCATTTCACAGGGTTTCAGGCAGGTCATACAGAAGTGGCTCAGAGGGTGGGTTCCTGCACCAGCAGAGACCAGGTACACATGTGGACAGCCAGGGCACACTTCTGGAGGACGAGGAGGATGAGGTAGAGGAGGAGGAACCAGTTTCACTGCAGGGTTGTACCCTATGCAGCTCAGGGCCATCACTGGAGCATGGCTGGGAGGATACTGAGGACACAGACGATACACCACCTAAAGAGGACAGCTTATCGTTACCACTAGGCAGCCTGGCACACATGACCGACTACATGCTGCAGTGCCTGTGCAACGACAGCAGAGTTGCCCACATTTTAACTTGTGCTGACTACTGGGTTGCCACCCTGCTGGATCCCCGATGCAAGGACAACGTGCCCACCTAATTCCCGCACTGGATTGATAGGAAGATGCGCGACTACAAGCGCATGCTGGTAGACGCGCTCCTGAGGGTATTCCCAACTGACACGGGGGGACAAGTGGAAGCACAAGACGAAGGTAGAGATGGAGGAGGAAGTGGAAAAGTTTTGTCACCGCGCCACAGCAAACTGCACCAACAGCTGATACGTGTTAGCAGGAGGCAGCATTTAAACAACCTGATGGAAGAGTAAATGTGCACATGCCTCCACGTACTGACTGATGGTTCACGTTCCTTAAAATGAACCAGGCATGGATCCCACAGGACCTGTCCATTCCTTGTGCAGAATAGACCTTTATAACTGCCTCACCCTCAACCATACATTCTTGTACTCCGGGGCACTTCTTTATTCAATCCAATTTTTTTATTTGTACCATTATTTTGGGGGCAAGCCCAAGTTGAATGAACCTCTCCTCTGTCTGGGTGCCAGGGGCCAACGTTTCAGCTAATCGCCTGCTGCTTTGGTGAGTTACATTAACCTCTTTTTGCTGTCAAATGACCTTTCCTCTGTCTGGGTGTCAGGGGCCTAAAATTCTGTTAATCACCTGCTGCTTTAGCGGGTGACATGACGCCTGATTTTCTGCTATGGGACCTCTCTCCTCTGTCTGGGTGCCAGGGGCCTACATTTCAGATAATCACCTGTTGCTTTGGTGGTTGACATTATCCTCTTTATAATTTCAAATGACCTTTACATCGTCTGGTTGTCAGGGGCCTATATTTTGTTTCATCGCCTGCTGTATTGGTAGGAGACATTAAACTCTTTTTACTGTCAAATGACCTCCCCATCGTCAGGTTGTCGGGGGCCTATATTTTGTTTCATTGCCTGCTGTATTGGTGGGAGACATTAAACTCTATTTACTGTTAAATGACCGCCTCATTGTCTGGTTGTCAGGGGCCTATATTTCGTTTAATCGCTTGCTGCATTGGTGGGAGACATTAAACTCTTTATACTGTCAAATGACCTCTACATTGTCTGGTTGTCAGGGCCTATTTTTCCTTTAATCGTTTGCTGCATTGGTGGGAGCAGGGGCGTAACTAGAAGTGACTGGGCCCCATAGCATTTTTTTGTATGGGGCCCCCCACCCTGCGCACTTCGCAACTCAAGTACCAGGAGGGCACAGACCAGGGCAGTATAGACAAGAGCTGGGGGAAGGGGGGGTGGGGTTGCTGCAGAATTGTGTTTTCCTGTGTAATATAACCGAAGAGGTGAATATGACGTCACACTACATTGTATATATAGCACAGTATAACCCCTGCTGTAGGATAGGTGCCCATTCTATGTATTGCTGTATTGCTGCAGGGCTGACATCGACTGTCCCAATGGTCTGAGCTCCTGATAACCATAGCTCACTGTCTCCATACATAAGGGAAGCTTACAAGTAGCCAGGTTTTAATGGATTTATACCTATCGCAAGAACTAACATTCTGGGACTTGTAGTTCACCAGAAGCAGTACAGGAAAGGCGGGGGGCTCTGGTTTTCTGTGACCCCCGTATCTGCGACCCCCGTATCTACATCAGTGCTGGAAATGCTACATTAACATGTCCCATGGTAATGGCTAAATACTATACTTGGCAAGGGCCTACTGACGTCACAACATCACGTGGCACTCCCAGATCATGTGGATCAGAAACAGTAGAGGAACGTGCTTTTTAACATGAAACATGGAGTTCGCGAGTGTCAGCAGCGTGGGAGAAGTATGCGTAACCTACTCATGTAGTAACTTATTTTGAACTGGCATGTGGGGGGACTGTACGCTGAGATGTGGTGGGGACTGTACATTGAGATGTGGGGGGACTGTACACTGAGGTTTGTGGGGGACTGTACACTGAGGTATGGGGTGACTGTACACTGAGATGTGGGGGGACAGTACACTGAGGTGTGGGGGACTGTACACTGAGATGTAGGGGGACTGTACTCTGAGGTATGGGGGGACTGTACACTGAGGTTTGGAGGGAACTGTACACTGATATGTAGGGGGACTGTACGCTGAGATGTGGTGAGGACTGTACACTGAGGTGTGGGTGGGACTGTACACTGAGATGTGGGGGGAATGTACACTGAGGTATGGGGGGACTGTACACTGAGGTATGGGGGGGAACTGTACACTGATATGTAGGAGGGAATGTACACTGACGTGTGGGGGGTACTGTACACTGAGATGTGGGGGAACTGTACACTGAGGTGTGGGGGGACTGTACACTAAGGTGTGGGGGGACTGTACACTGAGGTGTGAGGGGGAATGTACACTAAGGTGTGGGGGGACTGTACACTGAGGTATGTGGGGGGGGGGCAACTCACTGTGAACTGGCTATATACTATTTCAGTTACATGTCCTTCCTCAGGAGATGCTAGTTCATAGAGAGCAAAAGGACCTGTCATGATGTCACAAGCACGTGATCAGTCACATGAGTGGGCGGAGTCAGGCTTCGGGCTGTGCTGGAGAATGTGTTGCTGCTCACATTTGGTCACACAGGGGGTGGGCAGGGGGTGGTGTTTGGTGATGATGGACAGGCCAGGCTCCCAATTGGAGCTGCACTGTATGTGAAGGGTCCTGGCCTGAAAAACGATTAGATAATTAGGAAACTTTGTGCCTCATGCTGCTGGGCGCCAGGCCCCTTGTCAGCCGGGCCCCGAAGCAGCTGCTTCCCCTGCTTCCCCTGTAGTTACGCGACTGGGTGGGAGACATTAAACTCTTTTTACTGTTAAATGACCGTCCGATTGTCTGGTTGTCAGGGGCCTATATTTCATTTAATTGCTTGCTGCATTGGTGGGAGACATTAAACTCTTTTTACTGTCAAATGACCTCACCATTGTCTGGTTGTCAGGGGCCTATATTTCGTTTAATCGCTGGCTGCATTGGTGGCAGACATTAAACTCTTTTTACTGTCAAATGAGTTCTGCATTGTCTGGTTGTCAGGGGCCTATATTTTCTTTCATCACCTGCTGTATTGGTTGGAGACATTAAAGGGAGTCTGTCACCAAAGTTGGACATAATAGACCGCTGACATAGCTTTGTAGCATCACTTTAGATGAATGAAACGGTACCTTTGTTGTCTTCTTCAGAGCTTCACCTGCTTCAAAAACGGACTTTTATTGATATGTAAATGAGGGCTCGCAAGTGCCCAGGGCGGAGTTAAGTTCTTTGGAGCCCAGGCTGCTCGGCCTCTTTAGTTCTTATCCCCGCCCCTGTCTCTGTCTCTGCCCGCCCTTCTATTGCCTTTCTTCCTCCTCCTCTGGTAGCGAACTCCTGCGCCTGCGCTCAGCTTTGCCTCGGCGGGGCATGCGCACTGCGATGCCCACTGTGGGAACGGCATCAATGTAGCTACTGCGCATTCCCCGGCTGACGCTGCAAACCCAGCTGTAAGCTGGTGGACATGCGCAGTAGCTACATTGATGCCGTTCCCACAGTGGGCATCGCAGTGCGCATGCCCCGCCGAGGCAAAGCTGAGCGCAGGCGCAGGAGTTCGCTACCAGAGGAGGAGGAAGAAAGGCAATAGAAGGGCGGGCAGAGACAGAGACAGGGGCGGGGATAAGAACTAAAGAGGATGAGCAGCCTGGGCTCCAAAGAACTTAACTCCGCCCTGGGCACTTGCGAGCCCTCATTTACATATCAATAAAAGTCCGTTTTTGAAGCAGGTCAAGCGCTGAAGAAGACAACAAAGGTACCGTTTCATTCATCTAAAGTGATGCTACAAAGCTATGTCAGCGGTCTATTATGTCCAACTTTGGTGACAGACTCCCTTTAAACTCTTTTTACTGTCAAATGACCTTCCCATTGTCTGGTTGTCAGGGTCCTATATTTCGTTTAATCGCTCGCTGCATTGGTGGGAGACATTACACTCTTTATACTGTCAAATGACCTCTACATTGTCTGGTTGTCAGAAACCTATATTTTGCTTAATTGCTTGCTGCATTGGTTGGAGACATTAAACTTTTTTTTACTGTTAAATGACCGCCCCATTATCTGGTTGTCAGGGGCCTATATTTCGTTTAATTGCTTGCAGCATTGTTGGAAGACATTAAACTATTTTTACTGTCAAATGACCTCCCCATTGTCTGGTTGTCGGGGGCCTATATTTTGTTTCATAGCCTGCTGTATTGGTGGGAGACATTAACCTCTTTTTACTGTCAAATGACCTCTCCTCTGTCTGGGTGTCAGGGGCCTACATAAATGATAATGGCCTGTTCCATTGCAGGTTGAGGCCTGTGTTGCTGTTACGGGACCGCTCTCCTCTTTGCAGGTGCCATGGTTCTGAATTAGTGAATGAGGCCTGTGGCACTACTGGGTGAAATCAATACTGTTTTGGCATGATTGTAACTCTCCTCTTTGTGGGTGCCATGGGTCTGAATCTGTGAATGAGGCCTGTGGCATTGCTGGGTGAAATCAATACTGTCTTGGTGTGATTGTAACTCTCCTCTTAGTGGGTCTCGTGGGCCTGAATGTTTGAATGAGGCCTGTGGCCCTGCAGGCAGGCATGATTCCTTCTTGTCTGTGATGACAACTTCAACTCCCATGTATGGTTGCCATTGGCCTGAGTCTGTGAGCGAGGCCTGTGACACTGCTGGCAGACATGAATCCTTCTTGGCTGTGATGTGAACTTCAACTCCCATGTATGGTTGCCATTGGCCTAAGTCTGTCAATGAGGCCTGTGGCACTGCAGGCAGACATGAATCCTTCTTGGCTGTGATGTGAACTTTAACTCCCATGTATGGTTGCCATTGGCCTAACTCTGTCAATGAGGCCTGTGGCACTGCAGGCAGACATAAATACTTCTTGGCTGTGATGTGAACTTCAACTCTCATGTATGGTTGCCATGGCCCTGAGTCTGTGAATGAGGCCTGTGGCACTGCAGGCAGACATGAATCCTTTTTGGTTCTGATGAGAACTTCAACTCCCATAGCATTCCCACCTGACGCCACCCCAACCTCCTATTCTACCTCCTCCTCTAAGTTGCCAATTGATATTGGTTAATTTTTATTTATTTTATTTCAAGTCGTTCCCCTATCCACATTTGTTTGCAGGGGATTTACCTACATTTTGATGCCTTTTGCAGCCCTCTAGCCCTTTCCAGTGCTATTTAACAGCCTTTTTAGTGACCAAAAGTTCAGGTCCCCATTGACTTCAATGGGGTTCGGGGTCAAGTTCGCGTTGAGTTCGGATCCCGAACCCGAACATTTTCGTGAAGTTCGGCCGAACTCCCCGAACCCGAACATCCAGGTGTCCGCTCAACTCTACTCTTCATCAATGGCTGTGGCCGTACTAATGCTGTGGCCCCATGGGGTTCTTTACTACAGCCATCTGGGGGTGCAGTGCCCCTATTGATATTAGTATGGGTACCTGCCCCTCTGGAGCATACATTATCAGTATTTTTCCCTCGCCAGTAATATTTCTTGTTTTTTAGTATATGAAAGTTTTCCATTTTCCTTGGCATTTTCCAAAATGGCTGCAACCGTGTTATCATGGAATGAGCATGTGTTATGCAGGTACTGGTGGATGGATGGATGGAGACACTGCTGATCAAGTGGGGCGCTCGCTGTGATGTTTCTTGCACCATGCAATGTGTCCCGCACGCTTTGTGTTATTTACGCTGACGTACGCTGCCTTTGATTTTGGACATACACGTTAGTAACATCCCCTATGTTACTAACGTGTATGTCCAAAATCCAAGGCAGCGTACGTCAGCGTAAATAACACAAATTGATGTTATGGATTGGGCTGTCATGGATTCCACACATGGATTTTTTATAACACGTGGACTAACACACAGCAGGGGGCGGTACATATTTTTCAATGCTGAATATTTTTGAATGGTGAGAGCTTCATCAGCTGTTTTTAATGTTTGGTATTGGGTTAATTATGTCGATTCATGCATTATATTAGCACTTTATGTTTTTATTTCACTAATTATGATACTGTGATTATATCGATCTGCATTATTATATTATGTACTTGATTCGAATTGATTGTATATATCAAATTTTGTGCAATTTAAACACTGATAATATTACTTGATGTTAATTGTACTTCACCTATATATACTCGATTATCCACCATGTTTTGTATGCTTGAAAATGGCTGCATTGAGCAGATGAAACTTTGCTGACATTGGGTGAATAACATTTCTGGAGTGCTGCCTTCTCCTTGTTCATATTTAATATTGATAGATATTTCTTTATGATATTTAATAATTTTAGAAAAATTTTGGCTATAGCAAGTGGAAAACGTAACTTGTCTATTCACATGGTGCATTTTTTGCTTGTCAAGATTTATACTTTTTTTCTTATTTTTTGAAGTTTGTATCGAATCAAGAAGTAAATCTGACCTTGATCGCTTATCTATAATCGCTGTAGCCCGGTTTACCAAACCCGTATCATAACCTTTATTTTTGAATCTTTTTACAAGATCTTTCTTCTGTATCTCATAATATTCTGCTTTGTTACAGGCACTTTTTGCAAAATAACTGAATTCTCTGCTATTGGCTTTCTGTATAAGTGTGTATGTCCCTCTTCAATATCTCCTATAAGTAAAATATCCAGAAAAGAAATAGAATCAGAAGAATAATTATAGTTGAAAGACAGGTTGTATTCATTATGGTTGATATAATCATAAAATTTAGTGACATTACATATAGGGCCATTCCAGTCAATCAATATATCATCGATATATCTTCCATAAAAATACAAGAATTATGAGAAGAGGTTATAAAAGGAATAAATATGCTGTTTTTCCCATGCCGCTACATAAATATTAGGCAAAGAGGGTGAAAAACAAGCACCCATTGGGCATCCTAGTAACTGTACATAATAGAATCAAACAAAAAATAATTATGTTTTGAGAAGTATTGAACCTGCTGTCAAACAAGCGTTTCCTGGACCACAAGCATGGATACTACCTATGGACACATTATTACAACATAAAGGGGTGAGCGGATTTTTTTTTTCTTTATTTGCTTTTGGTACACTGGGGAGTATATCTGTCCATCTGTTGCATTAAGAAATTGTTGACCACCTTCCTCTGCTTGTACAGGCGGTCTAACATATGTAGCGTGGAGTTTCCAACGGAGCCACATATCAGGTGATGTAGGGGTACACCATTCTGCCTTTGCGTGTTTTGCACTGTAAGAGTGTCTGAAGTGCATGCACAGTTTCCTGGATATTTATAACAGCTCTTGCAGTTCAGTGGAAGACAACCGGGTGACAACGAAATTGAAGATATGTGCCATGCAGGGTGCATGGGTCAGCCCTCCCTGACACAGCGCAGACAAAATGTTCTTCCCATTATCAGTAACCATGGTTCCTGTCTTCAGTTGGCGAGTACATAGTCAGTGTTCGATTTCTTTATTGACGACGGCAAGCAGTTCTTCCCTGGTGTGGCTCAGTTCGACCAGGCTGAACAGGTGCAGAACTGCATGACCATGCCTAACTTTGCATAGGTGATATGCTGGAGGACCCCTGTGAATTGTGCCTAGAGAGAAGATTGAGGACAAGCTGGAGGATGAGTAGGCAGAGGAGGACATTGGCGCAGAAATACCAGCAATACAATGCTAAGGCGGCATTGCCATCACCTGGCCAACTTGCTGGTGTGCCTGGGCCAAAATCACTTTACCCAGTGGGCTGGCTCTGAATGACATATTGTCCTTGACCATAGTTACAACTTCATACGTCAGCGCTGGCGTGAACTCTACCATACACAAAAGGTTCAAGGGCTGGCTCATGGTATGTGTGCAGGGCTGGTACAGCTTTTTGGGAAAAGTAATGTTGTCTTGCGATTCTCCAACTTGGCTGAGCACAAGCCATCAGTTCTCTTAAATGTGCCGAGTCAACTATATGGAAAGGGAGAGACTGTAGTACCAACAAATTGGTCAGTTGCACATTCAGCTTCTGCACTGTTGGATGAGTGCCTGTATAATGTTGTCTTTTTGCAGTCACCTTGGTGATCCGTTGCTGTAAATACAAGTGACGAGGAGTAGGAGGAGCATCGGGAGCTTTAGATGACATTTAAGTCAATGGAAAGGAACAACAGCTTCCTTCTGCTGAGGTTGACGAGCCTTGACTGCTTAAGAGGAGTTGTGGGCCGGTGGGCATTGCAGCATCAAGCTGTAACACTAGATAAATGGCACTGTTTTTCCCATGCCAATTTATGGTGATGCTCCATGTGTTGACGCAGGGCCATTGCGCCAACATTCGCACCTTGGCCGTACCATATCTTCTGCTCGCAAATCCTGCATACCGCCGCGCTAATGTCCCCCAGTGACTTAGTGAACAATTCCCACACTGCCAAGCATGACATTTTCCCTCCACCACTGCATGATGCCTGCCTACCGCTGCTTTTATAAACCTGTGCACTGCTAGTGTGTTCCTCATAGGTAGTCTCATGGGCACGCTGCCACTCTTGCCCACCTGATGATGACGATGCCCCCTCTTCACCCTAGTGTGATCGGCTGCATTATCATCTACATATGCTTGCTTGTAAATTGTGTCACCCTCCCCTTTCTCTTGCGTACATCCCTGACGTCTCGCAACATGTGCTCCCACCCGACTGTCATTATTGACATGCTTAAAGGGATCTGCAGTGGACCTCTCCCCCAATTCTAGGCTGGCCTGTAACAGCGGACTGTCCTCACAAAGCTCATTGTCACTGAAAAGCGGAGCAGAGCCAGTGGCTATCATTACTTGGCAGCAAGAAGGAGTAGCAAGAGGCAAGTTCAGGGCAGGGCATAGAGGCAGTTCCTGGGCCATGCCAACTAAGCATGGTGTCAGAGGAACCCATTGATTCCTGGCTGTGTGGATATGTTGTCACTTGAGATGATGTAGGAAAGCAAGTCAACCATTCCAGTACAGCTGGATTGTTGGTCAAAACACGACAGCGGCAGCTCTGGCCTGTTGCTCCGGCTGCTGCTACCAACACCCCTCCTTCTTCTGCTGCTACTTGCCGGCTACAGCAACCATTTTGCCACTGCCCGTTCCTTTGGAGGGCCCAGTCAACTGTCTATTGGCCATAGTGTACAATAACTGTATCACTAAAATAACATAAACTAAACTCCTAAACTTTGCCTCAAATTCCTCTTTGAATGCCCAGCTTCGCTCAACACTCATAGTGTTACATGTACAGTTAAGGTAGACACATTTTGGGGCGACTGGCTCTATCTTTAGTAGCAAGTACAGTATATTAAAGATCTTTGCTCCTCGATTTTCCTTTAATAGGTCACAAGTGGCAATAAAAATATTGTATGTACTGGATTTGCATCATAGGATAAAAACCGTAATGGAGTACTATTATCAAAATGTGCTTCTGATGTGTTTTTACATATTTATTTATTTAAAATGATCCTCCAAGGCCTTCACTTACCTTTTCTACCCTGGAGGTTTTTTCGACTTTGTGTTTTCGTTTTTCGCTCTCCGCCTTCCCATAACTTTTTTTTATTTTTCTGTTCACATAGTCATATTAGGGCTTATCTTTTGTGGGACAAGTTTCACTTTTCAATGCCACCAATTAATATTGCATGTGATCTTCATTCTCCAGGTCAGTACAAATCCGACGATACCACATATGTTTACTTTTCCTTGCGTTTTGATGCTGAAAATAATTAAAAATATTTTGGTTTATTTGCTGTCATATTCTGATCCATTTAAGTTTTTTGAAATTATGTGTGTGGAGCTGTATGAGGGCTCATTCGTACTTTTCATTGATACCATTTTGGGGTGTGTACGGCTTTTTGATCACTTTTTATTTAATTTTTTGTGGGAGGAGAAACAACCAAAAAATTGAAAATTGACTATTGACCCCTTTTTTTATTTCAACTTTTTTCCATGTGGGATTAATACTATATTTTGATAGTACAGACATTTATGCACGCGGTGATACCCATGATGTGTATTTTATTTTATTTTTTTACATTTTTTTATTCTCATTTGGGGGAAAGGGGGGTGATTTGAACTATAACAACCATTTCATTGCTATTATCATAGACTCCAATGCACTTGCATTGGAGTCTATGATAATTTTACTACTTTCTTATGGAGCCCTATTACAGGCAAGGGCTCCATAGGAAAGACTGTGCAGCAGCCTCCTGTCATTCACAAAGACAAGGGTTGCTGCACACAAGCTCTGGATCCTCTGATCGCTACACGGGGGAGCCGGAGCATTACCGGAAGCGCGCTTCCGATCTTCAGCCCGCTCAGATGCCATGGTCAGGTTTGACCATGGCATCTGAGGGATTAAATGTCCACAATCGGCATTACCGCGGGTCACGGACATTAGCCGCCGCTGTAGGAAATAGCTGGCACCGGGTTTCTATGGCGCCCGCTTCACTCGGGAGCAAACATCTCCCGAGTAATAGTACGTCATATGTCGGAAAGGGGTTAATATCTGTAAACCATTAATATTATGAAGAGAAAATAAACTGATTACTGTAAACTAAGAGTAACTTATTATATTATAGAGTAGACACCAGAAGGCATACAAAATGCTATATACAGTATATAGCATCATCAAAAATATATAGCATGACTGATTAAAAAGTATACAATGATATTTTCATTGTAATGTTACGAACATTACCTGACTGCTGCATGGCTCCATTGAACTGAATTTAGACCATCATTGTAAGCTATGAAGATTTGAGTTCAGTGCAGCAGAACCATGCTGGATCCAGTGTTACAGTCATATTATAAAAGCTAAAATGCAGTCATATTGCGCCCCTGCTGTCATATCCAGCCACATTTGCAAGTGTATTGAAGAAATCTTATTAATCAGTTCCAAAAGAGGGAAGGAGGTAAATGTTTGGTCTTTGTAAGCAGCTGATTTACCTATATGCTAAATTTGGTGCAGATTGGTCCAGTTGTTTGTATGCATAAAGAACAGACAGACATATATAACATTGTTAAGACTACGAGCTAATATCCAGAGTAACCAACATATGTGCAGTATGCCAGACCTTCAGGGGTAGCGAGTGTGAGGTCACGGGGGTCAGTAGCTAGACCGAGGGTTGCTCTTGGTACTCACAGTTTGTAGTAGACCCTGGGCAGGTGTGCAGTCAGTGATGGAGAGGTGGCACGTGGATCCTCTGGGGCGCTCTCTAGGTATAGGGACCAGGCCAGGTGGTAGGTGAGGTGGCCTGGTTGTTGAAGGTTTAGCGTGCTGGTGGCAAGGTCCCTAACAGTTCGTGACGCCAGTGCCGATTATTAGTAGGAATAATGGAGGTACTCATGATTGCAATGAACCAGAATCCTTTTTTACTGAACAGTTCAACTATGTACAAACTTCAGACAGTTCCACATTGGTTACGTAGGCTTTACAAAGGTGGCAGGTAGGATCCTAGCAAGGTGACTCAGAGGGAATTGTAACTCACAGATCAGGCTGTACTTTCTGAAGATCCTGTCTGGCATTCATCCAAGGCCCGTATGCCCTATAGCTGGCTGTATCCTTGGGTAAGGGAGACCTCCTCTGGAATAGCTTCTCTTGCTGGCAATTAACTTCTGCCTCTCAGCTTTATACTTAGCTGGATAAGGTTAGCACTGCTGTGGACTCTGCAGGTGGCAGGATGAGGATTTACTTCTGCGTACCTCAGGGTTAAACCTGGACTCTCTGCACACTATCTTCTGCAGGATGAATAACTCAGGAGGACTTCTCTCCTGGACTGACTTCTGAGTTTACTAACTCAGGACTTCAGGCAGGGTGGACTGCCTAGCTTAGCCTCCTGGGCTAGACTGAGCTAACTGCTTCCTGTCTGGGCCTAACTAACTTCACTAGGGGATCCCTAGCTCCCTCTATAGATCAGGAGGAGGAACTACACCCCTAGCAGGCCTGGTACACAGTGAATAACATAGGAAAATGCAGTACAATACATTACATAGTACAATGACCAATCTCCCACAGGAGGTGGGGAACAACGTGACCCAATTGACCTTTAGTAGTGCCCACTTTTACGTAGTGGGACACTACATATGCAGCACCGACAGCAATTAGTCAGACTGGGAGTGATTCAATAAGGTCCTGGTAGGTTGTCAGAGGGATCTAGAGCCATGCTGACTGTAGTGCATCCCACAGCTGCTGGAGGGGATGTGCAAGAGGATCCATAGAGGGAACACGACCATTGAGGTGGTCCCACAGATGCTTAACTGGGTTCAAGTCTGGGGAATTAGGGGCCCAGGTAGTACCCAGGTAGTAGAAGTGTTGGTCATGCTCCTCCAACCAATGTTAGACATTTATAGCCATGTGACATGTCGTATTGTCTTGCTGGAACATCTAATCAGTTGTTAGTCCTGGTTTCTGTTTGTACTGAGCAGGTTGCATTAGGCTCCTGTTCAGACGGTGCTATGCTGCATGGTGGCCTTTGTTGTTGTGGTACTTTTCCGGCTGGCCTGCGTAGCTGCGGCCTGCTGGGATGGTGCCACGTGTCGCCATGCAGCATGGCGCCTTCATCAGATTATGGACAGAGTAGATACCCACTCTAGGAGACAACCGTGAAGGGGTGAGTGGGCTTACTACCTTTTGATCAAAATGTAAACTAATGTCTCCACTATTTGCATGCGATATGGGGGATTAGTATTATTTATTTAGCTGAAGAGCGTATATCAAGGGTTAAGCATTGTGGATGTGCGATCCAGTCTTTTTTCTCCACATCTGACATCTAATCAGTAGTGTTTGCTGAACTGTTGTTTTAGACACGCGTCTGGTTCGTTTTGGTGGTGAGCTGCTCCACTGTAGTTTGTCTTCCTCCCTATATAACCAATGTTCACCTCTCACATCAATGACACATGCTGCTCTGCAGTTTCCATGTCACTTATTCAAAATGATGCCATTTGTCCACTCACTATACACTTTCACCACAGCAGCACGAGAACAGTTCACAAGCTACGCAGTTTCAGAAATACTGCCACCCGCGACCTGAAAGCCAATAATCATCCCTTTTTGTAACTCCGATAAATTGCCAATTTTTACCCATTACAGCAACGAAGTTTATGTGCGCAGACAGGCTATCACATACCTTATATACCCACCAAACCAGTCAAGCCACCAAGTCAGCACCCACCAAGCCAGCTCAGCACACGTGACTTCCTTCATGAGCCACGCACTGACTACGTCGAAAGTAGGAAGTGGTCATAATAATGTGACTTGACTGTATATAAATACAGTGTGTGTAATATATATATATATATATATATATATATATATATATAGTACTGTACAAAAGTTTTGTTGTGTTACATAGCATCACCCCAATGATGGTTCCCTAGGTGGTTGCCTACTCTGTATAGTAGTCTACAACCTATGGGTTTCCAGCCTACTTCCAACTACAACTGCCAGCATACCCTGCTATGCTGTAAGTAAAATACTTACACTGTTGCATGTACAATGCTCATTGAGGGTTATGTGGCTAATAATTGAAAAGGCGGAGTGATAGAATTGTTTTTGCCTTCTCTTTTTCTTTTGAATAGCCTTATGATCTGTGGTGAGCCAGTAGTTATACATTCCTAAAGTTGAAGGGAACCTGTCATCAACTTTATGCTGATCTCACCAAGGGCAGCATAAATTAGTGACAGAAATGCTGATTTCAGCGGTGTGTCACTCATGAGCTAAAAGTAAGAGGTTGCTGAGAACCAGCATCATAAGCATTGTATCCCGGGCCCTGAAAAGAGTCAAATCTACCAGAGAAGGTCATGGTTATCCATAATCTCCTGCTCTCCCGCCTATCTGCTAATGATTGGCAGTTCTCTCCTAGAGAGAAAGGGAGAAAACTAGGTAGAAGACTCTCAATCATCAGCAGGTGGGCAGGGAGAGCAGGAATTCATGAATAACCAGGACTCTTCTCAGGTGGCCGTGACTCTATTCCAGGCCCAGTTTGCAATGATTGTGATGTTGGTTCTCGGCAATCGGCAACCACTTACTTTTAACTTATCAATGACAGACCTCTGAATTCAACTCACCTGTCTCTACTTTATGCTACTTTTAGTATGGGCAGCACAAAGTTGATGACGGGTTCCCTTTAAGTTTTTTTTTTTTTTTATCAGATATCTCGTCAGGTACAGTAGCAATAAACAAAAAATCATGTACAATGCATTCAAGACAGTACAATGATATAAGAACACAGTCATGAGTCATGACATGACAATAACTTTTTGCTCATATTTTGATTTACAAAAAATTCTACAATCAACCCCCATTCCCCCCCCTGAGACAATCATATTAGTAAATGGGTTGCAGAAGAACAAAAATAGCTATAAATATCTTCTTAAAGGAAAAAGAAGAAAGAAAGTATGAAGCTCTCTCGGGTCCAAACAAGGTTTATTTAGCCCTACACTCCAGTGGACAACTGTCCGTGCGTACATTACACCAGTGATCATGAATTCTGCAGTGGTCTGATTATATGTCATCTTTCAATGTATAAGCCACCTAGTAAGCGCTAGCCATGGACTGCAGACTCCAGAATGATCAATCCAGGGGCCCCATATTGCCTCAAATTTAGATACAACCCCCCCCCCCCCTTTCTAATCTAATAATGATATTCAAAAACGCTATGTATTCTGTAATAACAGGAGGCAATGGTTGTATTCATTTGGCTGTCAATGTCTTCCGTACCTGATAAAGCATCCTATTTATTCCCATACCTATAGGTGTCTGTAAATGATCAGAGTCAAAGAAACCCAGTAAACACATTTTGGGATTCAGGGAAAAACATACACTATACAGTTTATTGAGCAACCTAATCACATTGCACGAGTATTCCTGTGTTGCACTGCATTTCCAGATCATATGCATCAGGTCAGCCTGTTGCTCTCCACGTTTCGGGCAACACGAGTCACCACCATACCCAATTTTAAACAAACACTGGGGTTTTATTCACTCTATGGATAAGAAACAACTGGGACAATCTAGCAGCTTCACTCAAGGATAGGCCAAATTGTCCTCCCATTGAGCATCAGTAATCGCCCCATCATCTTATTCCCATTGTGCCTTCACCTTGAGAGGAAAGGACTTCAAGAATTCACCTTGCAAAGCCTGATAAATAATCGAAATGGCTCCCCTTGCAGTTCTATCTGCCGCCACAAAATCCAGTATCTAGTGAGATGTATACTTTAACAACAGTATCTTGGATTGGGCTTCTATTGCATGTCTTAACTGCAAATACTTATAAAAATTAATTGGAGGACAAATCAAACTCGGTGCACAATTGCTGAAATTGTTTTCATAAGACCTTGAGAAAATAACTGATCAATTTTCCAAATCCCTTTTCGTTCCCTTGTGAAAGATCCTTCCAACTGAGAAAGTTCAGATAAGACAGGATTATTCCAGATGGGAGACATATTTATAAGTCCTAAGACATTCAGGAGTCCCTTAACCTTTGCCCACACTTTCCATCGCTGTTGGGACAGAGCCTACTTTATGGTCCAGTTCTCCCTCCAGAGCAACTGAGCAGCTAAGAAATATAATAGTGGGTTAGGCAATGCAAGACCTCCTGTCCTGACGCTTTATCCATTTGAAGGGTCTCATATCTAATCCTACCACCTTTGTTCTTCCAATCCAAAGCAAAAAACTAAAGATTTGCTGGGCGTTATAAATATAGTGCTGAGGGATCCACACTGGTGAGTTGTGAAGTATATGTAGGAGCTATGGCATGAGCACCATTTTAATCAAGTTTCCCCTGCCTACCAAAAGTTAAGTACATTTGTACTAAAAAAAATATATTTTTTTTTTACAAATGAATAAAATATGAAATGTGTACACAAAAGTATCAATAAGGTTTTACATCTGCCCTTGTTTTTGAAATATTACTCATACCTTACATTTGTGAATACAATAGCTTTTTCAAAAGGTTTTATTACTTACCTCAGGGATGCTCAACCTGCGGCCCTCCAGCTGTTGTAAAACTACAACTCCCACCATGCCCTTCTGCGGGCTGATAGCTGTAGGCTGTCCAGGGATGATGGGAGTTGTAGTTTTGCAACAGCTGGAGGGCTGAAGGTTAAGAATGCCTGACTTACCTAAACAACCAATTTTTAGTTTTTGAAACATGACTACGTGACACGTTTAATAAGAGAGGTATGAAAGAGAGAATGAAAATGGATTGTCTTAAACAGCTTCTTATCAGTCAATGGAAGGCATTTTATGCATATTGTGCGATTGAAGATATTTTACTTACCAAAGGAGGTTGCTGAGGGATATTCAACTTTTCCCTGATTAAAAGTTTCTTAAAGTTTTGGAATTATGATTTGTTTGTTTTTTGTTTATATGTCAAAAAGATCATTCCATGAAACATCTTGTACTCTTTGTACCACCCCGGACCTTGAAGTGGCACTCCCACAAACATTTTTATTCTCTGACCATTCGAAATGTACATGATGTAAATTGTAGTGAAGGTAATCTTCTTACCAGCGACCGTATTTGTGAGTTATAACCTCCCTTCCAATCCTTAGCTGTGTCATGTGACCAACAGTCTGCCTCTTTAACTGACACAGGATGGAAAGTCAGTTGCTTCTCTATTCATTCCTATGAGACTGACATTGAGGCTCCCACAGGAATAAATACTGTAGAGAAACTGGCCAAACATAAGATGCTGTGTTATTTTGAAAGTCACAGTGTTGGCCACATAACAGAGCTGAGGATCATAAGAGAGGTTATAACTCACAAATACAGTGACGTTTAAGAAGATTACCATCACTAAAGTTTATATCATGTACCCTTCTAAAAGCAAAGAGAATACAAATTTGGGTGGGAGTGCTTTGTTAAAAGGATTGTGTCATCAGGGACTTTGATTGAATATCACTAGAATATGGCATCAAAGTCAGATAGGTGGGGGTCCCACCTGCTCCTATTTCCAGAACAGGCAGGGGCGGAGCTACGGCGCAGCACGGCAGTGCACAGCAGTGATAGCTTTTAGTACTGCCGTGCTGCGCCGTAGCTCCGCTACCCGCCCCGTTATAGTCAATGGGGACGGAGCGGCAGCACATGGGTACTTGCGGCATGGTGGATCCGGTGGGCTGTTTACCTGCCGGATAGCCATGCCGCAAGTGTTAAAGTACCCTAAGGAATCCCCTGGAACCACAGGGTGATAACAGTTAAGTATTAGGTATTTTATTATTTTATGCTATTTATTCCCTTTGGGACAATATTTGGTATCACAGAAAATAGCTAAAACATAGATTGTGGATAGATAAACTCAACAATTCATTGATGTACATTAGTCTCTAGATTTAGAATAAGATTGTGGCCATGAGGACCTATTGTTCATAGAATCTGTGAATGATGCACTCAAATAACACTAATTATATCTGTCAGAGTCACAGGAAACAAACTGACATTCCTCAGATAAAAATCACCAAAGTTACACCAATTATTTGTCGGGACCTGTGTCAGATGAAAAAGCTCACAGTGTTGCATACATAGAGCAGTAAAAATACAAGTTGCTAACCTGCCAGTGTGATGCTCTCACGTCGCACATAAAACTGTAATGATGCATGGAGAAAGTGCAGTACCTTAAACCAGGGGGTATCTGCAATTGTTGTATTATTATGTATTGTTATGTTATGTGCTGTTTTGACTGTATATCCCAGGCAGAGGAGGTAAGGATGTCAAAAGGTTGGTAGGAACAGGGCTAACCACCTTCTTTCTTCCCTTTTAGGGTACTTTCAAACTTGCGTTTTTACTTTCCGGCGTAGAGATCCGTCGTCGGGTCTCTACGCCAGTAAGAAACTGATCAGGATTATCCCAATGCATTCTGAATGGAGAGAAATCCGTTCAGGATACATCAGGATGTCTTCCGTTCAGTATTGTACCGTTTTTTGGACGTTGCTGCGGATTTGTCTCTGTCCCAAAATCCGGAAGACTTGCCATAATGCCGGATCCGGAATAAATGCCCATTGATGTGCATTAATCTGGATCCGGAATTAAGCTAAACGTCGTTTCGGCACATCACCGGATCAGACGTTTAGCTCTGCGCATGTGCATCAGCAGTACCAATCAGGGCCCCAGTGTAAGCTGGGGCTCCAATCGGTTACCAAGGCAGCCAGGACGCTACTGAAGTCCTGGCTGCCATGGAAAGTACTCCGCAGCAGTGTACTTACCTGCGCTGCGGCCCCTGGGCGCTCCTTCATGACGTCACAGGTCCGGGCGGTGCATTGATCAATGCGCCATGGGGACCTGTGACGTCATGAAGGAGCACCCGGCGGCCGCAGTGCAGGTAAGTACACTGCTGCTGAGTACCATGGCAGCCAGAACTTCTGTAGCGTCCTGGCTGCCATGGTAACCTGAAAGCATGTCGAAGACTGATCAGGATCCTGATTAGTCTTTAAGTGCTTTCAGGCGACTTGAGTCTTGACTGATCCTGCGAGCCGGAATGCCTGTCGGATCCTCAGAACGCAAGTGTGAAAGTACCTTAAGTAGTGGTTGGTTGGTTCTGCTTCTTGTCAGGAGGGGGATTTCCGGTCTAGCTAATGAGAGGAGACACATGATAAAGGTCCTTCTCTCCAGAGAGACCAACACCTTTCAGCTTCAAGAAAGCAATTGAGAGGCAAGACAGCAGAGTAAACAGCAAAATACTCTGTTAAAGACACTGCTATAAGGTGACTACAGCTCAGACACCCATCATTCAAACTACCACTAGGCAAGATAAAGTTCCAGTCTGAACCTGACAGTGGATACTTATATCTACAAGTGATCATCTGCAGCCATCCAACCTTCCACCATACCTCCTCAAATAGTGCCAGAAAATGCACTTTGAATTTGCTGCTACATCATAGGCGTGCGCACGGGGTGTGCCGGGTGTGCCTGGGCACACCATAATCACGGTGCTGGCTGGCGAATACTAATGAAGTGCTTCAATTTTGTAAGCGCTCATTAGTACCGGAGGACCAGGAAGCGGTGAACTTACCGCTTCCTGGTCCTCGGCTATCGGCTGTGCAGGGCTGCGCACAGCGTGACATCACACTGTGCGCGGCAATTGAGAGCGCACAGCCGAAAGCCAACTTCAGGAGGAAGAACGGGCTGCGAGGAGCGGCGGCATCCAGGAGCAGGAGAGGTAAGTGTTTTTTTATTTTATAAAAAATGAGGCTGCTGGGGGCTAATGAGGCACATGGTGGCTAATGAGGCATGGTGGGGGACTAATGAGAGGCATATGGGGGCTAATGAGGCATATGGGGGCATAATAAGGCACATGGGGGCTAATGAGGCACATGCGGGCTAATGAGAGGCATAATGGGGGGCTAATGAGGCATAGTGGGGGACTAATGAGAGGCATATGGGGGCTAATGAGGCATATGGGGGCATAATGAGGCACATGGGGGCTAATAAGGCACATGCGGGCTAATGAGAGGCATAGTTCGGGTTCGTACCGAATTTTGGGGTGTTCGGGACACGGACCCGAACCCGAACATTTTCAAAAAAGTTCGGGTTCGGGTTCGTTGTTCGGCGATTACTTCCCGCTTTCTGAAGGGCTGCACAGCAGCCAATCAGCTAGCGTTTTACTTCTTGCCCTAAGAGCGGACGCGGTCGTGGTGGTGTTAGTGTACCCTCTGGTGCTGGGAGAGGACGTGGCCATTCTGCCACAGCCACACTTCCTAGTGAACCAACTACCTCAGGTTCCAGTACCTGCCAGAATTTACAGCGATATTTGGTGGGGCCCAATGCCGTGCTAAGTATGGTAAGGCCTGAGCAGGTACAGGTGCAAGTCAATTGGGTGGCCGTCAGTGGATCCAGCACGTTAACAGCATTATCTCCCACCCAGTCTTCTGCAGAAAGCGGACAGGTGGCGCCTGAAAACCAAGCCCATCAGTCTGTCACATCACCCCCATGCATATCAGGGAAACTGTCTGAGCCTCAAGTTATGCAGCAGTCTCTTATGATGTTTGAAGACTCTGCTGGCAGGGTTTCCCAAGGGAATCAACCTAGCCCTTCCCCAGTGGTGGAAGACATAGAATGCACTGATGCACAACCACTGATGTTTCCTGATGATGAAGACATGGGAATACCACCTCATCGGAGTCCGCACGTCTCAGATGATGACGAAACACAGGTGCCAACTGCTGCATCTTTCTGAAGTGTGCAGACCGAACAGGAGGTCAGGGAGGAAGACTGTGTGGAAGACGATGCAGGGGACCATGAGGTCCTAGACCCCACATGGAATGAAGGTCGTGCCACAGACTTTCATAGTTCAGAGGAAGAGTCAGTGGTGAGACCGAGCCAACAGCGTAGCAAAAGAGGGAGCAGAGGACAAAAGCAGACCAGCCGCCGCCAAGAAAGTTGGCCTGCTACTGGCCACCGCCACTAGGGACCAAGCACCCCAAAGGCAGCTTCAAAGGGTTCCCTGGCATGGCACTTCTTTAAACAATGTGCTGACGACAAGACCCGAGTGGTTTGCACGCTGTGCCATCAGATCCTGAAGCGAGGCATTAACGTTCTGAACCTTAGCACAACCTGCATGACCAGGCATCTACATGCAAAGCATGAACTGCAGTGGAGTAAACCCCTTAAAAACAAGGAACTCACTCAGGCTCCCCCTGCTCCCTCTTCTGCTGCTGCCTCGACCTGTTCCTCCGCCTCAGGAGGAACGTTGGCACCTGCCGCCCACCAAACAGAGGATGTGCCACCGACAACACCACCTGCGTCACCAAGCATCTCCACCATGTCACACGGCAGTGTTCAGCTCTCCATCTCACAAACCTTGGAGAGAAAAAGTAAATTCCCACCTAGCCACCCTCG
Organism: Bufotes viridis; assembly: GCA_033119425.1. Taxonomy (NCBI): domain Eukaryota; kingdom Metazoa; phylum Chordata; class Amphibia; order Anura; family Bufonidae; genus Bufotes; species Bufotes viridis. The sequence continues at coordinate 35,721,639 of CM065592.1, read as the reverse complement.
AGTCTTGGGCCTGAATGCCAGCATTTCTAAACTACTGGCCTTTGAAATGCTGTCATTCAGGCTGGTGGACACAGACAGCTTCAAACAGCTGATGTCCATGGCTGTCCCACAGTATGTTCTTCCCAGCCGCCATTACTTCTCCAAGACAGCCGTGCCTTCCCTGCACAACCAAGTATCCAATAAAATCAAGTGTGCACTGCGCAATGCTATCTGTGGCAAGGTCCACCTAACCACAGATACGTGGACCAGTAAGCACGGCCAGGGACGCTATATCTCCATAACTGCACACTGGGTAAATGTAGTGGCGGCTGGGCCCCAGGCGGAGAGTTCCTTGGCGCACGTCCTTCCGCCGCCAAGGATCGCAGGGCCTCATTCTTTGCCTCCTGTAGCCTCCTCCTCCTACTCGGCTTCCTCCTCCTCTGCTTCCACCAGCTCATCCAGTCAGCCACACACCTTCATCACCAACTTCAGCACAGCCCGGGGTAAACGTCAGCAGGCCAGTCTGAAACTGATATGTTTGGGGGACAGGCCCCACACCGCGCAGGAGTTGTGGCGGGGTATTGAACAACAGACCGACGAGTGGTGTCTGCCGGTGGGCCTCAAGCCCGGCCTGGTGGTGTGCGATAATGGGCGAAATCTCGTCGCAGCTCTGGGACTAGCCGGTTTGACGCACATCCCTTGCCTGGCGAATGTGCTGAATTTGGTGGTGCAGAAGTTCATTCACAACTATCCTGACATGTCAGAGCTGCTGCATAAAGTGCGGGCCGTCTGTGCGAGCTGCCGCTGCTCGCCTGTCTGCGCTACAGCGGAACTTCGGACTTGCCGCTCACAGCCTCATATGCGACGTGCCCACCAGGTGGAACTCCACCTTGCACATGCTGGAGAGACTGTGCGAGCAGCAGCAGGCCATAGTGGAGTTTCAGCTGCAGCACGCACGCGTCAGTCGCACTGCGGAACAGCACCACTTCACCACCAATGATTGGGCCTCCATGCGAGACCTGTGTGCCCTGTTGCGCTGTTTCGAGTACTCCACCAACATGGCCAGTGGCGATGACACCGTTATCAGCGTTACAATACCACTTCTATGTCTCCTTGAGAAAACGCTTAGGGCGATGATGGAAGCGGAGGTGGCCCAGGAGTAGGAGGAGGAGGAGGATGAGGGGTCATTTTTAGCACTTTCAGGCCAGTCTGTTAGAAGTGGCTCAGAGGGAGGTTTTTTGCAACAGCAGAGGGCAGGTACAAATGTGGCCAGCCAGGGCCCACTACTAGAGGACGAGGAGGATGAGGAGGAGGTGGAAGAGGATGAGGATGAAGCAGGTTCACAGCGGGGTGGCACCCGACACAGCTCAGGCCCACCACTGGTGCGTGGCTGGGCGGATACGGAGGACGATGACGATACGCCTCCCACAGAGGACAGCTTGTCCTTACCTCTGGGGAGCCTGGCAAACATGAGCGACTACATGCTGCAGTGCCTGCGCAACGACAGCAGAGTTACCCACATTTTAACGTGTGCGGACTACTGGGTTGCCACCCTGCTGGATCCCCGGTACAAAGACAATGTGCCCACCTAACTTCCTGCACTGTGCGTGATAGGAAGATGCACGAGTACAAGCGCACGCTGGTAGACGCGCTCCTGAGAGCATTCCCAAATGTCACAAGGGAACAGGTGGAAACCCCAGTTGAAGGCAGAGGAGGAGCAAGAGGTCGCCAACGCAGCTGTGTCACGGCCAGCTCCTCTGAGGGCAGGGTTAGCATGGCAGAAATGTGGAAAAGTTTTGTCTCCACGCCACAGCTAATTGATACGGAACGTTTTAGCAGGAGGCATCATTTTTTCAACATGTTTGAACAGTACGTCTGCACACAAACCTGCACACGTACTGACTGATGGTTCGGCCCCATTCAACTTCTGGGTCTCCAAATTGTCCACGTGGCCAGAGTTAGCATTTTATGCCTTGGAGGTGCTGGCCTGCCCGGCGGCCAGTGTTTTGTCTGAACGTGTATTCAGCACGGCAGGGGGCGTCATTACTGACAAACGCAGCCGCCTGTCCACAGCCAACGTGGACAAGCTGACGTTCATAAAAATGAACCAGGCATGGATCCCACAGGACCTGTGCCTCCCTTGTGCAGAATAGACATTTATAACTGCCTCCCCCTCAACCATGTATTCTTGTACTCCGGGGCACTTCTTTATTGAATCCTCATTTTTTTAACTTTACTATGATCTTGCGGTGCTACCCAAAGTTGAATGAACCTCTCCTCTGTCTGGGTGCTGGGCCGAAATAATTGAAAGTGGCCTTCTCCAGTGGTGGGTGATATGACGCATGATTCCTTGCTGTGGGACCTCTCTCCTCTGTCTGGGTGCTGGGCTGAAATAACTGAAAGTGGCCTTCTCCAGTGGTGGGTGATATGACGCATGATTCCTTGCTGTGGGACCTCTCTCCAATTGATATTGGTTAATTTTTATTTATTTTATTTTATTTTAATTCATTTCCCTATCCACATTTGTTTGCAGGGGATTTACCTACATTTTGCTGCCTTTGGCAGCCTTCTAGCCCTTTCCTGGACTATTTTACAGCCTTTTTAGTGCCTAAAAGTTCGGGTCCCCATTGACTTCAATAGGGTTTGGGTTCGGGATAAAGTTTGGGTCGAGTTCGGATCCCGAACCCGAACATTTTCGGGAAGTTCGTCCGAACTTCCCGAACCCGAACTTCCAGGTGTCCGCTCATCTCTACATCTGATCTCTTACAGGGGGCTGTGATCCGCACAATTAACCCCTCAAGTGCCACACCTGATTGGTTAATTGTGGGGATCACAGTTCCCTGTAAGAGATCAGATGCTGCCAGGCAGCAGGGGGCCAGACCCCCCTCTCTCCCCAGTATTAAAATCATTGGTGACCAGTGTGCGGCCTCCCCTTCCTCCCATTAAAATCATTGGTGGCCAGTGTGCGGCCTCCCCTTCCCCCCCATTAAAATCATTGGTGGCCAGTGTGCGGTCTCCCCTCCCCCCCGTTAAAATCATTGGTGGCCAGTGTGTGGCCTCCCCCCCATTAAAATCATTGGTGGCCAGTGTGCAACCCCCCCCTCACCCCCTATTAAAATCATTGGTGGCCAGTGTGCGGCCTCCCCTTCCCCCCATTAAAATCATTGGTGGCCAGTGTGCGGCCTCCCCTCCCCCCGTCCCACAATATTAAAATCATTGGTGGCCAGTGTGCGGCCTCTCCCCCTATTAAAATCATTGGTGGCCAGTGTGCGGCCTCTCCCCTATTAAAATCATTGGTGGCCAGTGTGCGGCCTCCCCCATTGAAATCATTGGTAGCCAGTGTGCAGCCACCAATCCCCTCCCCACAGACCCCCATAACAGTGTCAGCCACAGACCCCCCCATAAAAGTGTCATCCACAGACCCCCCCATAACAGTGTCAGCCACAGACCCCCCGCATAACAGTGTCAACCATAGACCCCTGCTATAACAGTGTCAGCCACAGATCACGCCTGCGCATGCCTATGTGCTACATCATGTACCACAAATTATATTTTGCAAATAGTAAAAAGAGACTGTTCTACGTTTACTTCTGGCCTGATTCTTCAAACTTCCACTGCACTGATTCCTAGGGAGCAATGGCCTAATGGAATAGGTGACACAACCTCTCATCAGGGCCAATATCACTACCATCCATTGCACAGGCTCCTCTAGGGCGTGCAGTAAAAGCAGTGTAATTACACTTTTTTCATTAGACATCAGACCACTTTAGATGTCGCAGATGAAAAAGCTCTAAACCAGGGGTGCACAACCTGTGCTCCGCGGGCCGCATGCGGCTCCCAGAGCTAAGGTTTGCGCCCCTGTCCTGCTGGACAGAAACACAGCTGATCTTGCGATCAGCTGTGTTTCTTCCTGGAGCGCCACTCAAGGAAGGATGACAGCTCCTGCCCCTGTACTGTAGCAGGAGTCTGGAGCAGGACGGTCCCTGGCTATTGGTGAGAGTGGGGGAGCCGAGGAGAAGGCAGACGCAGTTCATCAGCGCTTCTGCCTTCTCCTCAAGGAGCGCTCTGCAGCAGTGGCGTACTAAGTGGGGGGCGGTCCGCCCCAGGTGTCGGCTCTCAGGGGGTGCCAGAAGCAATGAGTGCTTTCATCAATACAGATGGAAGCGCTCATTGCTGGAGCACTGGGAGCTGTGGTATTGTCTCTTAGCGCTCAGCTCCCAGCGCTCCTCCCCTCCTTCATTCCGGCGGCGCACATAATGGTAGAGCAGGAAGACTTCTCCCCGCTCCACCATTCAGCCTGCAGACACGGATCGCGCTGCCGTCCTGTGTGGGCGGAGCCTGCAGCCTGGAAAACTGCATAAACTCAGCCAACACACAGTGCTGCAGAGCGATCTGTGCCTGCAGGGAATAGAGGACTATGAGCTTCAGGAACAGGACAAGGGGAGTAGTTACTGTGTTTTTTTGCTTGTTTGTTTAAACACAGAGGGGGCACAATGGTAATTGCTAATGTGAAGGGGGCACAATGGTCATTGCTAATGTGAAGGGGCACAATGGGCATTGCTAATGTGAATGGGGAACAATGGGCATTTCTACTATGGAGGAGGCACAATGGCATTACTTCTCTGAGGGGGGCACAGAGGGCATTATTAATGTGAAGGGGGCATAATGGGCATTACTTGCACAGAGGGCATTACTACTATTATGGGGGCACAATGGGGATTTCTACTATGGAGGGGACACAGAGGGCATTTTTACTGTGAAGGGGGTACAATGGGCATTATTGCAATTAAGGGGGCACAATTGGCATTATTAATGTGAAGGGGGACAATATGCATTACTACTATTAAGGGGCATTATTACTGTGAAGGAGGCACAATGGGGATTATTACTGTCAGGAGGGCAAAAAGAGGGCATTACAACTGTGAAGGGGCACAGATAGGGCATTACTACTGTAAAAAGGGGCACAGAGAGGGCATAACTACTGTGGGGGGGGCACAATGAGGGCATAACTACTATGAAGGGGGCACAATGAAGGGATAAGTACTTTAAGTGGGCACACATCTGTACACTACTGTGAAGGTTGTACAATAATGAGGGCAATACTACTGTGAGGGGGTAGGATTTTTTTTTAAGTATTGGGGGGGGGGGCAGAGAAAGGACCCGCCCTGGGTGCCAAACAACCTAGGCACACCACTGCCGCAGATCAGCAATCACTTGTTTGTCGGCTGATTTGCATGTTTTATCAGGATGAAAGATTACAATTATTGTCAGCACATCTCACTGTGTAATCAGTGTGCTGCCAATAATCAACAGAACTGAATGAGGGAGCAGTGACTGTGGTAGCGATCATTCCTACCCAATCACTTTGCATCAGCCTGTGTAATCAGCTGATGCAAACAAGTGCTGATTAAAAAAAAAAAAATTTGCGGCCCCTTGGAATAGAGCAAGTTGACAATGCAGCCCCGAGACCAAAAAAGGTTTTGCACCCCTGCTCTAAACACTAGAAGAAAATGTTTTAAAGAATATGGATGGGAGTTTTCTGGAATATAAAGGGTATAGTTGGGAGGATGTTTTTGTGATGTTTGTGCTCTCTAGATCAGCTGCACGAAGCTGGGTGCAAATCCAGATCAGCTATCACAGTGGAAAGAACAGATGCAAGAATATATTTCCAAGGTTTGAGATTTGAAGAGAATCGAATTGCATTTTGGTGAATCAATGGAGAAATTATTCACGTACCGTATCTACAGAGATGAAAGAATTGATGTGCTTACAGTTGCATTGTATTACAGCAGCTAGCATTTTGGAGTACAAAGAATAGACATGACGCATCATGTGACCTAACAAAATAGATATAATGAGTACCAGATGTCCATCACAGAAATATTGGCTCATTTTGTGTCCTTTGTCATTGTAAAATTATTTGATGTTAACTGGAAGTAGTTGTTAAAGCCTATTATTTTGCCCAGCAGGGTTAGAAAATTATTCTAGTTCATTCTGACAGGGTCCGGGTAATTCTGAAGTATTTAGTGTGCTTGAAGCACCATCTAGCGGTCTTAAATTGTATTACACTTTGTTTGCCTGTTACAATACTACTGCATTGTGGGTGGTGCACTGCATTGTGGGATTGCAAAGCATCCTGGGAAAGAGAGTTCTCCAGTCTCCGTAACACATTAGCAGAGCTGTCCTTTTGCATATCTCCTTCTTAAACTCCAAAATCCTTGTAAACGCATATCTGGTGAGAGATCTACCTTTGTTTCAGAGATATTGTGTGTTGCAGAGCTGTTCAGCTAGTTGTAATTGTTACTCAGGGAGTTGTTATCACTGTTTGCTTGCCATGCAATCTTATGTACAGGCAGCCATTTTACCATGTGCTTCAGTGTTAATGTAATGTTATAGTACATGCCACGCTATGCTTAATACCTATTCATGTATTTTGTATCCTTGTAGTTTTACCAAACAATTCTGTTTTATCAATCAATCAATCGTACATAATCAATCAATCACATATGTACGACCTGTTGACCAATAAACAAGTTAGACTACAAAGAACAGTCCACTTATTAGGAAGACAGGAATGGTTTATGATGAATGTCAGACTGCACACTGTGGGAACGTGTAAAAAGAAAGAACACGTATTGTTTCAGCTAATTTTCTAACTACTGTAAGCCTTTGTGTGTACATGAGGAATAACACCATATCTGGTCATTAAATGACGTGTATTCTGCACTTTATACTAGTTTCCCCCTCTAAAAGCTATATTGTCAGTTTTTCATTAGAAAATAGCATAGAGACTATCTACTGTGAGATCTCCTATACACTGCACACATAGAGCACACATAGAGTTCAAATCCTTTTTTTCCTAAAATGGTGGCTACTAGAGATGAGTGAATTATTAAAAAATTCAATTCGGCCAGTTTGCTTCAATCCAAATTTATTTGTGGAGGTGGCAGCAGCATCAGAAGGCCACAGAGTGGCAAGGTGACATAGTGTGGAGGTGGCAGCAGCATCAGGCCACAGAGTGGCAAGGTGACATAGTGTGGAGGTGTCAGCAGCATCAGGAGTCCACAGAGTGGCAAGTTGACATAGTATGGAGGTGGCAGCAGCATGAGTAGACCACAGAGTGGCAAGGTGACATAGTGTGGAAGTGGCTGCAGCATGAAGAGACCACAGAGGGGCAAGGTGACATAATGTGGAGGTGGCAGCAGCATCAGGAGGCCAAAGAGTGGCAAGTTGACATATATATAGGATTGAGCGAACCCGAACTGTAAACTGTAAAGCATGATTGGCCAAGTGCAGCATGTGACCCAGCCTTCATATAAGCTGGAGTCACATAGCGGCGCACGTCACTCTGCTCTTACTAGTGTAGGGATAGGATGCTGCTGCTGTGAGGGAGAAACAATTCTGGTCTGGTGTACTTGGTGTTAAATCTGCCAATTACAGCGATTATTTTTGTGGGTGCTCTGCTACATTTTTTTACCTATGAGCCCAGTGACACAGAAAAATATGTTTTATCCGTCTGTTAGTTAGGTGGGTGTCGGCGGCCAGTTTGTGTGGTGCACTTGCACCTGCATATGTGCCAGGGACAATAATTTAATCCTGTTCTTTTAGTTCAGTGGGCAACATATACCCATTTTTAAGTGCACCTGCACTTCATATGTGCATAAAGCAGACAGGGTAATAATTTTTAAATATTTGTCTGTTCCATTGTTGGGTGACATTAACCCAGTTTTGCCGTATAAAAACCCCTGCTCTGCATAGGTGACAGGGACCTATATTTCTAAAAATCTTCTGTTACATTGGTGGGTGACATTTTACCATTTTTGCCGTATACAAACCCCTGCTTTGCATAGGTGAAAGGGACCTATATTTATAAAGATCCTGTTACATTGGTGGGTGACATTAACCCATTTTTGCCATATACAAACCCCTGCTTTGCATAGGGGAAAGGGACCTATATTTCTAAAAATCATGTTACATTGGTGGGTGACATTAACCCATTTTTGCCATATACAAACCCCTGCTTTGCATAGGTGACAGGGACCTATATTTCTAAAAGTAATCTGTTACATTCCTGGGAGACATTTGCTCTGCATTGCTGACAGGGAACTAAATTTAGTAAAAACGTTTGTTAAAGTACATTTGAGGCCTGCACTGAATTTCTGAGGGTGAAATTGAATCAGTAAATCCAGCTCTTAGATTGTGGCTGAACATTTCCACGGTTATCAGACCAGTCATTCATAAGTGGCTTGGAGTGTCTGTTCCGGTGGCACTGCATACCTGACTGGGAAATATATTTTGTAAATTCGGCGGCGTTTAGATTGCTGGGTGATCTATACCTCTTACAAGCGCTCGCTGGTAGACTCGCTGCTAATGGCATTCCCACCTGACACCGGGGCCTCAGTGGAAGCACAAGGCGAAGGCAGAGGAGGAGGAAGAAGTAGCTAACGCAGCTGGGGCAGCGCCAGCACCTCAGTAGGCAAGGTTAGCATGGCCGAAATGTGAAAAAGCCTTGTCAGCACGCCATAAGAACCAGCACCACCAGCTGATATGGAACGTCTTAGCAGGAGGCAGCATTCCAGCAACATGGTGGAACAGTATGTGTGCACACGCCTACACGTACTGACTGATGGGTTTGCCCCATTCAACTTCTGGATCTCTAAATTGGGCACATGGCCTGAGCTTTCCCTTTACGCCTTGGAGGTGCTGGCCTTCCCTGCACCCATTGTATTGTCTGAACGTGTGTTTAGCATGGCAGGGGGTGTTATCACAGACAAGCACAGCTGCCTGTACACAGCCAATGTGGACAAGCTCACGTTCTATTTTATATATTTCACAATGTTTTGTGGTCTACCCAAATTAAATAAAAAAAAAAATTGGGCTACCTCCTCCTCCACCGCCGCTTCCACCTACACCGCCACGTCCACCGCTTTCTCAACCTCCTACTCCATATGGACCTCTTCCTCCTAGTTTAAGATTATTATTTTAAATTTTCATTTATTTTATTTTACTTTAAGTCATTTCCCTATCCACAATTGTTTGCAGGGCACTTGTCATGCTCTTACCCACATATTGCTGTCCTCTAGCCCTTTCCATGACTCTTTTAGAGGAATTTTAGTGCCCCAAAGTTCGGGTTCCTATTGACTTCAATGGGGTTTGGGTTCGGGGTCAAGTTCGGGTCAAGTTCAGGTTCAAAACTCGAACTTTGCGATGAAATTTCGACCGAACCCGGCGAACCCAAATTCCCAGGTGTTCACTCAACTTTACGTATACAGTATTTTTCGCCCCATAAGACACACTTTTTTCCCCAAAAAATGGGGGGGAAATGCCTCTGCGTCTTATGGGGTGAATGCTGACATTTTTACATCGCAGTCTTCAATGCTCCAGCATCGCAGACTGCGATGTATGAGCGGGGAGGGACTGGGAGGAGGACCTGGGGGCCGGCAATTGCGGTGGGGCCAGTGCGTTCACTGTACCCCAGCCCCGCCGCTGCACTATAGAAATATAAAATGTCTCATTTAAATCAAGTTCATTAAAGCTGCCCCCTCACTTGTATGAAGCAGACGGCCTACTTTATGAATGAAGCAGACGGCGCAGGCACGTGAGGTCAGTGAGTCACGCTGCCGCCCTGCATTCTACAAAAAGCTGTTGTGAGTATACAAGTGATATACAAGTGAGGGGCCAGCTTTAATGAACTTGATTTGAATGAGACATTTTATATTTCTATAGTGCAGCACTGGAGCGGCGGGGGGGATCTGTCAATGACATTTTTATTGGGGACATCTGTGAATGGCACTGTTATGGGGTGGGGGCTCTGTGGATGGCACTGTTATGGGGTGGGGGGGTCTGTGGATGACACTGTTATAGAATGGGGGATCTGTGGATGCCATCCACAAATCCCTGATAACAGTGTCATCCACAGATTCCCCCATAACAGTGTCCGTCACAGATCCCCCCCATAACAGTGTGTCATCCACAGATCTCCAGATCCCCCCATAACAGTATGTCATCCACAGATCCCCATAACAGTGCGTCATGCACAGATCCCCCATAATAGTGCCATCCACAGACTACCATTAGTTTAAAACCCACCAAAACACGCCTTTTGGTTAAAAAAAATTTTTTTCTTATTTTCCTTCCCAAAAACCTAGGTGCGTCTTATGGGCCGGTGCGTATTATAGGGCAAAAAATATGGTATATATATTTTTCAAATATATAAAAGTGGCAAATACAGTTGCAAGAAAAAAGTATGTGAACCCTTTGGAATTATATAAATTTCTGCACAAATTGGTCATAAAATGTGATCTGTTCTAAGTCACAACAATAGACAATCACAGTCTGCTTAAACTAATAACACACAAAGAATTAAATGTTACCATGTTTTTATGGAACACTAATAACACACATAGAATTAAATGTTACCATGTTTTTATTGAACACACCATGTAAACATTCACAGTGCAGGTGGAAAAAGTATGTGAACCCCTAGACTAATGACATCTCAAAGAGCCTATTGGAGTGAGGTGTCAGCCAACTGGAGTCCAATCAATGAGATGAGTTTGGAGGTGTTGGTTACAGCTGCCCTGCCCTATAAAAAACACACACCAGTTCTGGGTTTGCTTTTCCCAAGAAGCATTGCCTGATGTGAATGATGCCTCGCACAAAAGAGCTCTCAATCCTACGATTAAGAATTGTTGATTTGCATAAAGCTGCAAAGGGTTATAAAAGTATCTCCAAAAGCCTTGCTGTTCATCAGTCCCTATAAATGGAGAAAGTTCAGCACTGCTGCTACTTTCCCTAGGAGTGGCCATCCTGTAAAGATGACTGCAAGAGCACAGAGCAGACTGCTCAATGAGGTGAAGAAGAAACCTAGAGTGTCAGCTAAAGACTTACAAAAATCTCTGGCATATGTTAATATCCCTGTTAGCGAATCTACGATACGTAAAACACTAAACAAGGATGGATTTCATGGGAGGTTACCACAGAGGAAGCCGCTGCTGTCCAAAAAAAAACACGCTTACAGTTTGCACAAGAGCACCTGGATGTTCCACATAAGTACTGGCAAAATATTCTGTGGACAGATGAAACCAAAGTTGAGTTTTTTGGAAGAAACACACAACACTTTGTGTGGAGAAAAAGAGGCACAGCACACCAACAATAAAACTCTTATCCCTGTGAAGTATGGTGGTGGGGGCATCATGGTTTGGGGCTGCTTTGCTACGTCAGGGCCTGGACGGATTGCTATCATCGAAGGAAAAATGAATTCCCAAGTTTATCAAGACATTTTGCAGGAGGCCATCTGTCCACCAGCTGAAGCTCAACAGAAGATGGGTGTTGCAACAGGACAACGACCCAAAGCATAGAAGTAAATCAACAACAGAATGGCTTAAACAGAAGAAAATACGCCTTCTGGAGTGGCCCAGTCAGAGTCCTGACCTCAACCCGATTGAGATGCTGTGGCATGACCTCAAGAAAGCGATTCACACCAGACATCCCAAGAATATTGCTGAACTGAAACAGTTCTGTAAAGCGGAATGGTCAAGAATTACTCCTGACCGTTGTGCACATCTGATCTGCAACTACAGGAAATGTTTGGTTGAAGTTATTGCTGCCAAAGGAGGTTCAACCAGTTATTAAATCCAAGGGTCCACATACTTTTTCCACCTGCACTGTGAATGTTTGCATGGTGTGTTCAATAAAACCATGGTAACATTTAATTATTTGTGTGTTATTAGTTTAAGCAGACTGTGATTGTCTATTGTTGTGACTTAGATGAAGATCAGATCACATTTTATGACCAATTTGTGCAGAAATCCATATCATTCCAAAGGGTTCACATACTTTTTCTTGCAACTGTATATTTTTCTTCTGCCACTAATTCATGCTACAAATGGCTTTAGAACATATAAATGCACCACTGAAAGGCAAATATATTTTTATTTTGCCACGAATACACACTACAAAAGGGCTTTAGAACATATAACTGCACCGCTGAATGGCAAATGTATTTTTCTTTTGCCACCGGTACAAGACAAAAACGGCTGTAATTTTCACACTTTAACATACAATGGCTAATGAGCACTTTTTTCCCACTAATACAAGCCAAAAAATGCTTTAGAACAGGCCCATACACCTGCCCATACACCGGAACCTGGAGGACCTGGACACCCTAAAGAGGCCTGTGAGTATTGGCAGGGCTTGAGACGACCCGTTCCTTCCCAGATGAACGAACCAGTGTCTCCCTGAGGCCTAGTAACAACAGACACATGGAGGGACAACAAAACACAAAGGAACGAGACGCTCAAGTTCTGTAGTGAGATGGACGAGCAGGAACTCCAGAGAGGACAACACACCAGCTCTTCCAAAACCAAATGAATCTATTAACGCATAGCCAGAAGGGTGAGGTCAGACTATATAGGGGAGGTGTAATGACCACTAAGCTATACCTGAAACAAGGGGTGTGGTCATTAACAACAACAACGACAATGAAGCAAGAGTAACCAAAGAGGATGTTAGATCCTTTCATGTGTAGCCAGTCTCTTCAATCTTCTGACACGGACCGTGACAATATAACTGCACCGCACAAGGGCAAATAAGATATAGAAATATTTCCTTGTAATAAACCCTATAAATGGCTGTATCAAGCAGCATTTGCACCCCAATAACAAGAATGGTTTGCTGGAATTACAGAGCTGTATAATAGCAATTTGGGTGATTGCTCCTATTACCCAGGCTGTAACCTCCCCTACTGAACCCTTTTCAACAGAAATGCTGTGGAATGATTCCTCCCTATCCTTTCCCTACACCTTTAATAATCTTTCCCTGCACTTGTAAATCATTTATTTAGCGAAATTAAAGGGGTTGGCCACTTTCTGGCTACTGTTGACCTGTTGACCAATGTGTTTGTAAGATGATTATATGGCACTTACTAATATAATCTTTATTGACATTCTGCACCACTTTCTATATTTCATAAGGTCTTTTGTGCCGTCCACACAGAGGTCCTGTTCATAAAATGGCTGCTGATGTAGGGTCATGTGACCAGCCAAATCACCTCCATGTGATGTCTCCACCATTAAAATACACTGTACCTGCCGTTTGCACTTGTTCTGTTGGGAGTTTAGTGCAAGTGCGGTGTGTTTAAATGGAGGTGGCTGAGTGATGTGTCACATGACCCTCCATCAGCGGCCATCTTATGGACAGGACCTTTATGCAGACAGCACAGAAGACTTCCCAACAAGTAGGTATGGCTTAAGAAATAAAAAAAATGGCAGAGAATATCCACAAAGACTATATTATAAGTGCTATATAGTCATCATACCTATATATTGGTCACAAGTAGCTAGAAAGTGGCCAACCCCTTTAAGTTTTCACTGTCCTTAGAGCCTGCTGACGTTTCTCCCTGCACTAAGTAGAAAATGGCTGAATCCAAGATGGCTGAGTGTATTTGTTAGTGTTAAGCGTGAATATTCGAATTGCGAATTTTTATCGCGAATATCAGCACTATTGCGAATATTTTTAATATAGTGATATATATTCGTAAAAATAAATATTAGTTTTTTTTGTTTTGTTTGTTTTCATCTAAGCCCATTACCTATTAATGATGAGCGTGAGTTGCCATATTCGAATTCGCGATATATCGCGAATATTCGAATGAATATTCGTAATATATTCGCCGAAATCGAATATTTGATTTGAATTAGCGAATATAGCGATATATTCGCATTCACCATATTCACTAATTCCAACAAGCCAATCGTATTTGTAGTTCTGTATCTGTACAAAGCGACTATAATGCGAATAATTTCCATAGAAATATTTGTGTGCGTACAGATGTAACTACCTAGTATACCTACCTGCTTCTTGCTTGTGGGCCAATGTGAGAAGGCTGCAATATTATAGTCTGTCGTGAATTAGAATATTCTTCATTATTTAATTTATTTTCGCTTATGCAAAAAATCGTATGCAAAAAATGGGATGCAAATATTCTAAAACACGAATATATAGCACTATAGAATACTCATTGTCAACAGGCTGTCGTATATATAGGTGCATTTACCTAGTTCATCTGCTGCGCCTTTAAAAATTAATCTGTTCAGTTATACAGAGACTTAATGTGCATCAGACTCATTGTCAAGAGGCGGTCTAATATATAGGCACGTTTATCTAGGTAATCTGCTGCACCATTCATACGTAATCTATTACATTACTGATTCAGTTACTGTACACTATGGCTGACATGCAGTTGCCTCGGCCCTCAAAAGGAAAGGGCAGTGGCAAAAATACTGCTGTAGCTGGCACAGATAGCAGCAGAAGAATGGGTGTTGGTAGCAGCAGCCTCTGACACCACACTTAGTTCGCATGGCCCAGGAACAACCTCTGTGCCCTCACCTGTCCTGAAACTGCCTCCTTGTTTTGCCGCTCCTTCTGCTCAGGAATTAATGCATGCTTCTGATTCTGCTCCTCTTTTTAGTGAGGACAAGCTTAGAGGACAATCAACAGCTATGGGACAGCACAAACTTGGGGGAGAGGTCCATTGCATCCTCCCTTAGGAGTGCAACTAGCAATGATGACAGTCGCATTCCTAGGAGCATGTGTTGCAAGCGGTCAGGGACATGGGCATGAGACTGGTGAGGGTGAAATAAGTGACAAACAAACAGTAGTGGATGATGATGTGGCTGATCACACATGGGAGCTGGGTTAAGAGGGGGTGCCCTCATCTTCATCAAGCGGTGAAGGTGCAGAGTGGAAGCAGTGGGAGATCTGGAGCCAAGCAAGCCTGGGATAGACCGCCTGCGCCTCAGGAGCCTATCTGCCACCAAACAACTAGTAGTGCACGGGTTCATAAAGGTAGTGGTCAGCACGGAGTGTTGGGGGTAAAATACCATACTCAGCAGTGTGGGAATTTTTTATCAAGTCTCTGGAGGACGGTATGCAGAATATGTGGGCAAAAGGTGAAGCGTGGTCAGGGTGCAGGCACCACGGCCCTGCGTCAACACATACTGTAGAGCATCACCATAAAGTTTCCTGGGAAAACCGTGGTACTAATGTAGAGAGTGGTGCAGCCTGATGCAGCAACTGCTGCATCTCCCAGCAGTCCGCACCCTTTCTTCAGCAGTCAGAGCTCTTGAACCTCAGCAGAATATAGCTGTTGTTCCTTCCCATCCTCTATTGCTCCTGATGCTCCTCCTCCTACTTCTCAGCATGTTATTCGCTAGCAATCGATCACTAGGGCATTGGCAAAGAAACAGAAATATGTGTGCAGTCATCCAATGGTGCAGAAGCTGAACGTGAACCTGGCCAAGTTGCTAGTATTATAGTCCCTCTCTTTCCATATTGTGGAACATTTTAGAGAGCTGATGGCTTGTTTACACCCAAGTTGGGCAGTCCCATCTTTATTACTTCTCAAAAAAAGCTGTACCAGTCCTGAACACGTATGTTGAGCAGAAGGTGGGCCTGTCCTTGAGCCTGTTGGTAAAGTAAAATGGAGTTCCGCACTCTATTCGACAGTTGGTGCTGGCGAAGGACTTGGCAGCCACTTATATAGAGAAAATGTTTGTGGCACTCAATTTAGAACATGCAAATAAAAGTATAAGTTTATTGTACAAAGAAGCATCAATAGATTGTGAACTAGGTATGTATAACAATAGCTTTGCTGTAACCACACTGCATTCCATAAACCGGACGTTTCAGTCATAATGGACATTTATTATTAGTGTTTGTCTGCTGTGTGGCCCTTTCCTGGAGATGCTCTGGAGACTAAATTGGCACAGGTGGAGGACAAGGAGGAGGACATATCCAGGAATTCTCTACAGAACTAGGTGGTTTATCTGCCCAATTGACAGGAGAGGAGCAAATGGAGCATGAGGAGCTAGAGGACGACGATGAAGACAACGCAGATGACCCTGAAAGGCTGTGGCTGTATGCAGTGGAGATGTAGGCAGGGAGTCCCTACGAGTCTCTTGCACAAATGGCCAGATGCATGCTGAGTTGCTTGTGTAGTACTAGTGACAGCCACATTATTACAAATCGGCAGAGGGATGACTACTAGCTCTCCACAATGTTAGACCGTCGCTACTGGTCCAAAATGGGGGGCTTTTTTTTTTACCTTATCAGAGGGATAAAAAACTAATCTACTATCAAGACATCCTTTGTAGTCAGTTGGTTACTGCCTACACATGCCATTGCCACCACAACGTAAGTCTTTAGTTTCTAATGAGCACTTTATTTCACCCGCCTACTTAAGAAACCACCCAGAAGCTGCAGGACATGGAGCAAAACCTGGCCCAGCAGTTGGTGACATACTTTGACTGCACCCTGTCACCCCAGATCCAAGATACCCTGGACTACAGGGCAGCCAAACTTGATTTGTGGCCGCAACTGTCCTGGGCATGCTTTCCTGTCCGGCCAGTAGTGTAGCATCAGAGCGGGTATATTGTGCGGCAGGTGGCATAGTTACCCCAAAGAGAATTCGATGCTTTTGCCCACGTGCTCCTGCCACTATTCTGACGGTGTCACCCACCTGATGCAACATGGCTACTGCCATCTTCTCCTACAGCGATCTGCCATCTTGTGCTGTTATTGCCACTGCTGTTTCAGGTGTTATGGGACACTATTGAAAATCTTCATGCTGCTGCCACCCTCACCACACTATTATGGGGACACTATTTTGACTCTTCATGGTTTTGACACCCTCACCAGTCTGTTGCAGGGCCACTATTGTGACTCTTCATGCCGTTGCCACCCTCCACACTCTTTTCCGAGGCCAATATTGAGACTCTTCATGCTGTTGCTACCCTCAACAGTCTGTTACCAGGCTACTAGTGTCCCTGTTTGGCCGTGTTGACATCACTATTTATTTTTCTATTCTGCTAATCCGTCAGAATTAGAAATAACAAAAAGGGGTCCTGTCATTTGAGCACCCAGAAAGCATCTATCATACAATGGGTATTTTGCATCATGATTTGATCATAATTTGGAAGCCAAAAGCAGGAGTGGGTCCAAAACATTTGGAAAGAAAAGAAGAAAAGGAAACAGCAGGGATTATGCGGTAAGTTAAAGAAAGCTGGAAAGAAGAAAAAGGTTTGTTTAGTGAAAGTGAAGAAAGTCAGTCAATGAAAACAGTGGATCAGCAATACTTTTGAAAAAGAAATGCACGATGAAGAGATGCTGATAGAACTAAAAAAAGGTAATAGATAAAGAGATTAGTTTGTGAAGTTTATTTGCAAGAGTGAAGGCTTCTTTGAGATCAAACAGATTTCAGTTTTATGATCTGTTTAGTGTTCACCCGTTTGATCAAGAAGATGTACCTGATAAAATATCAGTTTCAGTGGATATACCAAATAGTGTTTTGATGGTCTAAGCATACTATGCTACGAAAAATGAAATAAGAATAAAGGGCCGGCTTCAGCAGACCGGCAGTGTGAACACAGGTTGTCAGTGAGTCTGCACTGTGACTGTTTCTTCTCTGTGGGACAGGAGGAGGGGGGAGGGGGGGGGACCCAGGGAGCTCTTCAAGCTGCTGCTGGATACTGTAGACCACCAACTTCATGCTATTTAGTTGTTTTACTTGCCTCCATGACACCTGCCCCCCCCCCCCCCATATCCTGTCCTATCTCATCCTCATGTACTCATGTATCCAGAGCTCGTGTTCCATCCTCCTATCTCCTATTTCTGCTCTGCACAGACCTCCTGCCCCAACTTTTTGTATGAATTGCCGTGTGAGCCTCTTCCACCTACTTGTTGTGTTCATCCCTCCTGTCCATCCAGGGCTCCGGGCTCCTATCTCACTCCTCTGCCTCCTCTGCCGCGTAATTCACCATAAGGACCTTCTAACATCACAGGGTCATGTGACTGTGCCATCCACCCTGTACTGTGCCCCCCACCCCATACTGTGCCCCCTTATACCCTGCATTGTGCCCTCTTACCACACCCTGTACAGTGCCCCTAGTCATTCCCTGTACTGTGCCCTCTTATTCCCTTTTATCTAGTCACTGTATGGCGGTGTTATCCGGTCACTTTACAAAGGTGTTATCCGGTCACTGTATGACAGTGGTATCTAATAACTGTATGCCCATAACTGTATCCCTTTCCCTGCCCACGCCACCTTTTTTAGACCTGGCATAAGTGGGAAAAAATGCAGATTGCGGTGCTAAGGACCTTTGCGCCACAATCTGTGTCAGAAATACGCCTAAGGGTACTTTCAAACTAGCGTTAAAGTTTTCCGGCATTGAGTTACGTCCTAGGGGCTCAATACCAGAAAAAAACGCATCAGTTTTGTCCCAATGCATTCTGAATGGAAAGCAATCCATTCAGTATGCATGAGGATTTCTTCAGTTCAGTCACTTTTACGGTATTTGGCCAGAGAAAATGCTGCAGTTTTTACTCCGGCCAAAATTCCTGAACACTTGCCTGATGCATTGAAATGTATTAATGCCAGATCCGGTAACAAGTATTCCGGTAAAATGGATCCGGTTTCCCGGTCTGCGCATGCGCAGACCTTTATAAATGTGAAAAATAAATAAATACCTGATCCGTTTTCAGGATGACACAGGAGAGACGGTTCCGATATTTTTTAATGCATTTGTCAGACGGATCCGGAAACAAATGGTATCTGTGTAAGGATTTACAGATCAGGCAGGCACTGCCTGCCAGAATCCAACGACGCTAGTGTCAAACTAGCCTAATATAGACATATTGCTATTTAATAAATAACCCCCTAATTGTATTATTATTCCAGGGTAGGGCTGATATCTATATAGCATATATATTCTAGTGTATTATACTGTGCCCTGTATTTCCCAATAGATAAATGATCGTTGGGAAACACAGTCCTCACCCCTGACCACCAGGACCAGGTAGCACTCTGTCAGTACATGGCGGCCTCCCCTCTCCGCTCCGTTGCTCCGCTGTGTACTAATGTTTATTCTGACTAAGGATGGGTTCACATCCCATTTTTGCCATCCATTTAATGTATACCAAAAATGTATACATTAACAGATGCCTCAGACTGATGCCGTACACTGGCGTCTGTTCACCATACAGTACCATTGTAAAAAAAACATATATCTTAATGTATGAATTTTTTTACTAGACTCTCCAGGATACAAAAACGTGGAGTGCTGCATATTTGTATACATCAAACTAATAGGAAAAACGTGATGTGAACCCACTCGGGGGGTGGGGGACGTATAAAAATTTGCTGTGGGGCCCAGTCAGTTCTAGCTACATCACTGCACAGCTCCTTTTTCTCCAGGCCCGGCCCAGCGGTGCTATCATGATGTGTGTCTCACTGCTGCAGCGGGCCTGTGGAGAGAAGGAGAGGGCAGGAAGCTGTGGTTAGTGAATGACAGGACCGCCGGCTCCCCGTGCTCCAGAAATGATAGGTATGTGAGGGGACCACTGCAGGGTAATTACACAGTATAATGACCCCAGTACCCCCCATTTAGTATAATGATCCCCATTGACCCTCCATTCTGTATAATGACCCCCAGAGCCCCCTTTCAATATAATGACCCCTAGTGACCATCATACAGTATAATGACCCCCAGTACCCCCTTCATACAGTATAACCCACAGTGTGGGGGCCACTGGGGGTCATTATTCTGAATGAGCGGTGACAGCAGGGTTATTATTCTGAATCGAGGGCCACTGTGGGCTAATTATACTGTGTGTGGGGCCACTGCGGGTCATTATACTGTGTGTGGTGGCATTGGGGGGGTCAGTATACTGTGTGAAGGGCCACCAGTTGTCATTATACTGTATAGGGGCCATTAGGGGTCATTATACCGTGTGGGAGCCACAGGGGACATGTAAATGTAAAAAAATGCCCCAAGGGGGCCCACTGGGATTTATCGCCCAAGGGCCGACATGAACCTGGAGCCAGCCCTGTGAGAATGGATAGTTGATGTGATGGTTTTTGTTTTGTTATGAATAGTATTTGATTTTCTTATTGTTTTTATTACCGTGCACCGTGCAGTATTACAACCATTTGACTTTGTATACTTACACCGCACTTGTCTTGTGAAGTACTTTTCAACGAATAGGCGCATCACCCATGAAAAGGCTCATCATTTACCAAAAAAAAGACGTATTACTCACAAAAGTCGCACTCCACTAAAAGGCGCATTATCTACAAAAAGGTGCATTATATAACAAAAAGGCGCACCACTCACAGAAGTCACACCACTTGCAAATATTTTCAGTTTATACAACTATAATTGGTGAAATTTGTTCATTGACTATATTCTATCTACTTAATACCATTTTTTAGCACAAGTGGCTATTTTATTGCATTTTTATCTATTATTTTTTTTTTTTTATCTTATATCTATATTTTCATTCCAAGGAACATTGGCTCTCATTTTGGACAATTTTCATCTCATATTTTATAACTATATCTTTAATCAGCATACATCACCTATATCCTAATCTCTATATATTTTATCCATATATTATTTATATAATAAACTAGATCAGATTTTACCCATATATGAGTGTGCCTGCTTATCCTTTACTTCCTAGATTTCACTATCCTGACTGGGTGAGTCAGATTTAGCAGTTTTAGTACCTCTACCATTTGCTTGAACAGTAGAGCCGTCCATCTCTCTTATCTCTTGCTTTTATTATTGTTTTACTATTAAAGTTAAAACTTCCAAATGATGATGATGGAACTATTTAACAGATGATCAGAATGATGGTTCATTAAGTGATAGCTGCCTGAGAAAAAAACAAACAGGGAAATCAGTGCTTTTTCTTAATAAGATTTTCCTCTGGTGATAGCTTTGAGTTGTTCAATCAGTGTTTTTCATAAAGGAAAGCTAATTTGCATACATTTTGAGTTTCTAAGAAAGATATTAGCTTATATAATAGATAATAGCTTTTCTTCCAAGCAAAAAAATAAATAAAACACTAAGCCTATCTGATTTCAGTTGAATTAAAACATGCTCATTTACATATATTTTTCCCAGAAACACAGGGAAGCGTTGGCTGGACTACAGTACTCCTCATGAATGCTAGATGGTCTCTCAAATGAGAAAGGGCACCCTCCGGAACCTGACAAAGGTTACTCAGCTAACTAGAGAAATTTGCTCTTGAGACACTCAGTTTTCTTTTCCTTTTTTGAAATAGCCTAGAACTTAATCAGATGGAGAATCTGTGACATGACTTGAAGACTGCTGTACATCAACACAACCCATCTAAATGGAAGCAGTTGGAACAGTTTTGCCTGGAAGAATGGGCAAAATCCCAATGTTTACATGTACTATGCTAAAAGAGACATAACCCAAAAGACATCTGTAGTTGCAGAAAATGATATGACTTTCAGGGGATGAATATTTATGCACAGTAACGTTTTCCATTTTGTGTTAATTATTGTTTATGTCACAGTAAATAAAAAAATAGACTGGTTGTATACAGGAAAGGAAATGTTACAATGGTACAAACAAAACTGTATTATAATTTCAGATATAACAAATGCAACAGAACAGGACAACAGAACAAAGACTAAGGGGCTGAATACTTTTGCAAGGTGTTGTATATTTGCAATATTTTGTATATGGTAAACAAACATCTGTTAGAATATAATATTATTGGGGCTCTCTAGACTGCTTCTTTTGAGTTTAGAGTATGTGTTTTCTTTATTGGTGTAATGATTCATGTCTTACCTTTCTTTCCATGCAGTTACAATATATTCCAGACTGCTTTCTACAATGATTCTTTTAAAACACCAGCAGTCTGTGGTACAGATGTCTTCACCCTTACCTGTCCATGAATTTAATTAAGGACTTAAACTTATCACAATACAAATTTGTTACATTATCTCAATTTTTTAGCAAAACCGTTTACAAGTTGCACTTCACAACCACTGGGTTGCCACACATAGACACATATACCATAAGCAACTCATGACAGAGTATTACAACATCATGTTTTTGTTTGTTTCTTAAAGTCTGTCATCTTGTGCAATCTTATAATAAACTTCTCAATTGCAACACCAAGAAGGCAACACTAAGATCTACAAATTATCAAATTTTAAGCACCTTACTCTAATCTGTGGCATGTGGGAGGGGCAAAAAAGCTACACTGAACGCAAAGTTTTTTAACCACATGAAACCTCACAAATTGGATCAGGTCAGTTGTGATGACTGTCGAATGTTTCCTGTTTGTCGACATGTTAGCTATCACCACCTGTCACAAACTAAGAGGGACACAATCCTTGAACTTAGAGATCTTGGTTTATTACTCCAGCAGATCGCTACGTGTCTAGGCCATGATGTCAGCACTGTTCAAGACTGCATATCCTAGTGGTTGGCAGAACAACAACAAACTGGTATGACAGCAAGAGGTACATAAAGTTGAACCCCTATACAGACAGAACATCTGATTAGAAGAATGGGCGGCAAAAAGTGTCTATGCAACCATCAGAAGGTGCTAGCACAATATTGGGCTATGAGCCAGACGTCCAGCTACAAGTTTTCCATTGAGCTCACGCCACCACTCTCAAAGGCTATAATAGTGCACAACAAGATGGCAATAGAGGCTGCAGTGGAGGTCTATTCTCTTTAGTGATGAGTCCCACGTTTGTTTTTTACCGGCCAATTCTGCAACAGTTTTAGGCCTCTTTCACACTTGTGTTCTGAGGATCCGGCGGGCACTTCCGTCCCGCCGGATCCGTCAGAATGCAAGTCGCCTGAAAGCATTTGAAGACTGATCAGGATCCTGATCAATCTTCGAAATGCTTCCAGGTTACCATGGCAGCCAGGACGCTACTGAAGTCCTGGCTGCCATGGTACTCCGCAGCAGTGTACTTACCTGCGCTGCGGCCGCCGGGCACTCCTTCATGACGTCACAGGTCCCCGCGGCGCATACCTATGTTTTATTTATTGCAGTTAAATACTGCATTTGTGTTTTGTTTTTTTTTAAACACCATGTTCTGGGTCCACAAACCACTTTTGCATACAGCGTAAAAATACCTACGTTTAATTTCTGGCAGTTAACCACTTCAACCCCGTAGCTTAAACACCCTTAATGACCAGGCCACTTTTTACAATTCTGCACTACGCTACTTTCACCGTTTATTGCTCGGTCATACAACTTACCACCCAAATTAATTTTACCTCCTTTTCTTCTCACTAATAGAGCTTTCATTTGGTGGTATTTTATTCTTGCTGACATTTTTACTTTTTTTGATATTTTACATTTTTTTGACTAAATCTTTGCAAAAAAATGACATTTTTCACTTTCTGTTGTAATTTTTTTTAAAAAAACTACATTTCTATATAAATTTTTCTCTAAATTTATTGTTCTACATGTCTTTGATAAAAAAAATGCAATAAGTGTATATTTATTGGTTTGGGTAAAAGTTATAGTGTTTACAAACTATGGTGCAAAAAATGACACTTTCTGAGGGAAAAAAAATAATAAAGTTTCCATTTCTGCTAACTTCTGGCAAAAAAAAAAAAACTTCCACGGACTCACTATGCCCCTCAGTGAATACCTTGGGGTGTCTACTTTCCGAAATGGGGTCATTTGTGGAGTGTGTTTACTGTTTCGGCATTTTGGGCGGGGCTAAATTGTGAGCAACCTTGTAAAACCTAAAGGTACTCGTTGGAATTTGGGCTCTTTTGTGCACCCATGGTACAAAAAAGTGTCACTCATGTGGTATCGCTGTACTCAGGAGAAGTAGGGAAATGTGTTTTGGGGTGTATTTTTACATATACCCATGTTGGGTGAGAGAAATATCTCTGTAAACTGACAACTTTGTATAAAAGTATTTCTCACACAAAGTATGGGTATATGTAAAAATACACCCCAAAACACATTGCCCTACTTCTCCTGAGTACGGCGATGCCACATGTGTGACACTTTTTTGCAGCCTGGGTGCGCAACGGGGCCCAAATTCCAATGAGTACCTTTAGGATTTTACAGGGCATTTTTACGCATTTAGATTCCAGACTTTATCTCACGCTTTAGGGTCCCCTAAAATGCCAGGACAGTATAAATACCCCACATGTGACCCCATTTTGGAAAGAAGATACCCAAAGGTATTCCGTGAGGGGCATGGCGAGTTCACAGGAAAAAAAAAATTTTGGCACAAGTTAGCGGAAATAGAATTATTTTTTTTTTTTTTTACAAAGTCTCATATTCCACTAACTTGTGACAAAAAATTAAATTTTACATGAACTCACCATACCCCTCAGGGAATACCTTGGGTGTCTTCTTTCTAAAATGGGGTCACATGTGAGGTGTTTGTACTGCCCTGGAATTTGAGGGTCTCCGCAATCATTACACGTATGGCCAGCATTAGGAGTTTCTGCTATTCTCCTTATATTGAGCATACGGGTAATGAGATTTTTTTTTTCCGTCCATCGATCAATGTGGATGAAAAAATCTCTGCCAAAATCAGTGAGTGCGGTGGGCTGGGCGCTAACTACCTAACAAGTAGCTAACTAACTGGCGGTTATGCCCCATTCACACGTCCGCAATTCCAGCAGTAAAATACAGCAGTAAAATACTGCATTTCTGTGTTTTATTAAAAAAATCTTTGTTCTGCGTCCACAAACCACTTGTGCATTCAGCGTAGAAATACCTACGTTTTATTTAAAGCAGTAAAATACTACATTTTGCTGTTTTATTAAAAAAATCCTTGTTCTGGGTCCACAAACCACTTTTGTATACAGCGTAGAAATACCAATGTTTTATTTATAGCAGTGAAATACTGCATTTCTGTGTTTTATTAAAAAAATCCTTGTTCTGGGTTCACAAACCACTTGTTCATACAGCGTAGATATACATACATTAAATTTACAGCAGTAAAACACTACATTTCTGTGTTTTATTAAAAAAAATTGTGTTCTGGGTCCAGAAACCACTTTTGCATAAAGCGTAGAAATACCTACATTTTATTTCTGGCAGTTAAATACCGCACATCTGTGTTTTATTGAAAAAAGCTGTGGCCTGCGTCCACAAACCATTGTGCATACAGCGTACAAATACCAATTTTAAATTGCAGCACATAAATAGTGCTTTACTGTGTTTTACTTATAAAAAAAAAAACGTGCTCACAACTGGGTTCACCAAACAGTTGTGCATACTGCGTACAAATACATATTTTACATTTCTGCAGTGAAATTGAGAATCAGTGTGTTTTAGGCCAAAAAAACTTTATTCTTGGTCCACAGAGCATTTCTATGACACGGGCACTGCCTTAGTGAACTTCATTGTTGACAATTGGCAGGTAAATTGACACCGGAGAGAAACCATCTTTTAACTTGGTGGTTGAACGCAAATAATGAGGAGAACATCAAATAAAGGATGTGGGCATGGTCGTGGTGGTGTTGGTGGAGCTCCTGTTGCTGAGAGAAGACGTGGCCATTCAGCGCCAACTACCGGTCCAAGTGAAACACCTTTCTCTGGTGCGAGTAGGTGACAGAACCTGCAGCGTTATTTGGTAGGCCCGAATGCCTCTCTACAGACGGTGAGGCTAGAACATGTACAGGCGATAGTAGATTGGGTGGCTGACAGTGCCTCCAGTTCCTTCACAGTGTCTCCCACCCAGTCCTCTGCAGAAAGCTCAGAGTTGGCACCTGCAGCCAATGCCCATCAATCTTTCACCTCACCCCCTTGCAAATCAGCCAAGCAGTCAGAGCTCCAAGTCATGCAGCAAACTCTTATGCTTTTTGATAACTCTGTTGGCAGGGTTTCCCCGGCCCATTCACCTAGCCCTGCCCCAGAAGTGGAAGACCTTGAATGCACTGATGCCCAACCACTTATGTTGCAGGATGAGGACATGGGAAGACCGCTGCAGCAGGTCTCTGATGATGACGAAACACAGGTGCCAACTGCTGCAGCTTTCTGCAATGTGCAGAACGACGAGAAAGGCAGGGGTCATGAATGGGTGAAAGATGATGTGGAGGATGATGAGGTCCTAGACCCAGACTGGACTGAAGGTCATGCTAGTGACATGTACAGTTCTCAGGAAGAAGCGGTGGTCGCACAGAGGCCACAGCACAGCAAAAGAGGGAGTAGGATGCAAAAGCGTAGCGGCCATTCCATAGACAGTATGCCTGCTACTGCCGCAGCCATGCACAGAGCACACCCAGGCCTGCTCCAAGGAGTTCATTGGCATGGCAGTTCTTCACACCAGTGGCGTTGCTAGGGCTGATGTCACCCGCTGCGGTAGAAAATGGTGTCACCTCCCCAAACACCCCCCCTCCCCCTCCTTGGCGATCTGTCTGCCTAGCCCCCCACGTCAGCTGTCTGTTTACCCCCGTTATCACTCGTGACCAAATTCTAGCACCCCCAACAGTACCCCCGGCGATCTGTCTTGTGTC
This sequence comes from Bufotes viridis, assembly GCA_033119425.1. Taxonomy (NCBI): domain Eukaryota; kingdom Metazoa; phylum Chordata; class Amphibia; order Anura; family Bufonidae; genus Bufotes; species Bufotes viridis. Next base: position 35,695,330 of record CM065592.1, on the reverse strand, counting down.
TGCTTAGCGCCCCCCCCCCCCATATTTGCATACATATTATGTTCTGTGCTATCCAGAATACAGCACCACATACCTTATATCCAGTAACTTCTCTGATGCAGACCTTATCTTTCCTCATCTTCTCCTTTCAGACTAGACCGCCATGATGATTTTTCACCCATCTCTCGTCTCTGTAGTTTGACAAAAGACATCTTAGGTTCCTACTTTTCCATCATCCTCCTACCTTCTTAACAACTCACCTGCCACCTTCAATAATAATAATAATGTGCACTAATTCAAAAGTGCTCCCGTTCTGTGTGCCAGTACAAAAAATTCCCTCAGTGCTGCCAGTTAAGCTAATGTCCCTATAATGTGTGCAAGTATAAATAAAATGCGCCTATATAATGCCCCTAGTAAATGCCCACATAGTGCTCCTCTCCTCCTTCCCATAGTGCCCCCATAATGTGCCAGTATAAGATTCCCCCATAGTGTCCCCCAGATTGTGCCAGTATAAATGCCCCTTCTCAGTGCCCCCATAATGTGCCTATATAATATACCCCCATAGTATTCTTCTGCCCTCCAACACCATAGTGTCCCTATAATGTGCCAGCAATGCCCCCAGTAGATGCCCCCATAGTGTCCCCAAGGATGTGCCAGTAGATGCCCCCATAGTGTCCCCCATGTGCCAGTAGATGCCCCCATAGTGTCACCCATGTGCCAGCAATGCCCCCATAGTGTCTCCCATGTGCCAGCAATGCCCCCATAGTGTCTCCCATGTGCCAGCCATGCCCCCATAGTGTCCTCCATGTGCCAGGCAATGCCTCATAGTGTCGCCCATGTGCCAGGCAATGCCTCATAGTGTCCCCCATGTGCCAGAAATGCCCTTATAGTGTCCCCTATGTGCAAGACATTGCCCCATAGTGTCCCCCATGTGCCCGGCATTGCCCCATAGTGTCCCCCATGTGCCAGCAATGCCCCGATAGTGTCTCCCATGTGCCAGAAATGCCCCCATTGTGTCTCCTATGTGCCAGCCATGCCCCCATAGTGTCCCCCATGTGCCAGGCAATGCCTCATAGTGTCCCCCATGTGCCAGAAATGCCCTTATAGTGTCCCCTATGTGCAAGACATTGCCCCATAGTGTCCCCCATGTGCCAGAAATGCCCCCATAGTGTCCCCCATGTGCCAGCAATAATGCCCAAAAGTGTCCCCCTTATGCCAGCAATGCCCCTCAGCCCAGCCCAGCGTGTCACAGAAAAAAACAAAAAAAACAAAAAACAATTACCTTCATGGCAGCGATGCCATGCAGGCCTCTTCTAGCCTGTGTCCTGAGCTGTACGGCTCAGGTTCAGGCTGTATAGCTCTGATAGGCTGCTGGCCTTGTGCCGGCAGCCTATCAGAGGAACAGGGAAGGGAGACGTTTCTCCCTTGTCCTGCTGCAGTGTTTATCTGTATCTCTGTCCTGAGGACGGTGATACAGATGAATGTAGGGAGATGAGTGATTCCATAATGCAAGCGCTCATCTCTTGGTGGTGTCACCCCATCAATGGCGTCACCCGGTAGGCCTGCACCCGCCGCACCCCCCTTTGCAACACCACTGCTTGATTTGTACGTTGTGCCTTCAGAGCCTAAAGCAAGGCATAAAAGTTCTTAACCTGAGCACAACCTGCATGACCAGGCATCTACATGCAAAGCACGAACTGCAGTGGAGTAAACACCTTAAAAACCACAAAAGGTCTCAGGCTCAAAATTGCTGGCCTTTGAAATGCTGTCATTCCGTCTGGTGGAGACGGACTGTTTCAAACAGATGATGGCGGTGGCTGTCCCACAGTATGTAGTTCCCAGCTGCCACTACTTTTCCAGGCGAGCCGTCCCTTCCCTGCACAACCAACGCCATCTGTGGCAAGGTCCACATAACCACAGATACATGAACTATTAAGCACAACCAGGGCCGCTATATCTCCCTAACTGCACACTGGGTAAACATAGTGGTGGCTAGGCCCGAAGCGGATAGCGGTTTGGCGCATGTCCTTACACCACCGAGAAACACAGGCATTATTCTTTGCCTCCTTTTGCCTCTTCCTCCTACTCCACATCCTCCTCTTCTACCACCCCCATATCCAGTCATCGAAAGAAACTCACCCCCAACTTCAGCACAGCCAGGGGTAAACGTCAGCAGGCGATTTTAAAACTCATGTGTTTGTGTGACAAACCCCACACCGTACAGGAGCTTTGGAGGGGCATAGAACAACAGACTGATGAGTGGTTGCTGCCAGTGAGCCTCAAGCCCGGCCTGGTGGTGTGCGATAATGGGAGAAATTTCGTTGCAGCTCTGGGCCTAGGTTTGACGTACATTCCTTGCCAAGCGCATGTGCGAAGTTTCTTAAAAACTACCCAGACATGTCAGAGCTGTTGCTGAATGCACGGTCTGTCTGTGCTCGCTTTCGGTGTTCTCACCCTGCTGCTGCTCGCCTGTCAGCACAGCAGCATAACGTAGGCCTTCCAGCTCACCGCCTCATATGCGACTTGTCCACCAGGTGGAACTCCACCTTGCATATGCTGGAGAGACTGTGCGAGCAGCAGCAGGCGATAGAGGAGTTTCAGCTGCAGCACGCACGAGTCAGTCACTCTGTGGATCAGCACCACTTCACCACCAGTGACTGGGCCTGCATGCGAGACCTGTGTACCTTGTTGCGGTCTTTTGAGTACTCAACCAACGTGGCCAGTGCTGATGATGCCATTGTATGTCTACTTGAAAATACAATTTCGTCAATGATGGAAGAGGATGTGGCAGAGGAGGAGGAGGAAGAGGGGGCATTTCACAGGGTTTCAGGCCGGTCATTCCGAAGTGGCTCAGAGGGTGGGTTACTGCACCAGCAGAGGCCAGGTACACATATGGCCAGCCAGGGCACAGTTCTGGTAGACGAGGATGAGGATCAGGTAGAGGAGGAGGAGGAATCGGGTTCATTGCAGGGTGGCACCTAAAGCAGCTCAGGGCCGTCACTGGAGCGTGGCTGGGGGAATACGGAGGACACAGACGATACACCACCTACAGAGGACAGCTTATTGTTACCTCTGGGCAGCCTGGCACACATAAGCGACTACATGCTGCAGTGCCTGTGAAACGACAGCAGAGTTGCCCACATTGTAACTTGTGCTGACTACCGGGTTGTCACCCTGCTGGATCCCCGGTAAAAAGACAACGTGCCTACCTTAATTCCGCAAACGCACGCTGGTAGACGTATTCCTGAGTGCATTCCCAACTGACACGGGGGGACAAGTGGAAGCACAAGGCGAAGGCAGAGGAGGAGGAGGAGAAAGCAGTCGCCAACGCAGCTGTGTCACGGCCAGCTCTATAGAAGGCAGGGTTAGCATGGCCGACATGTGGAAAAGTTTTGTCACCCCGTTACAGCAACCTGCACCACGAGCTGATACGGAACGTCTTAGCAGGAGGCAGCATTTGAACAACATTGTAGAACAGTACGTCTGCTCACGCCTCCACGTACTGACTGATGGTTCTGCCCTATTCTACATCTGGGTCTCCAAATTGTCCACATGGCCTGAGCTTGCCCTTTATGCCTTGGAGGGGCTGGCCTGCCCTGCAGCCAGTGTATTGTCTGAACGTGTATTTAGCACGGCAGGGGGCGTCATTACAGACAAACGCAGCCGCCTGTCCACAGCCAATGTTGACAAGCTCACGTTCATTAAAATGAACCAGGCATGGATCACACAGGACTTGTCCGTACCTTGTGCAGAATAGACATTTATAACCACCTCAAACAAACATTATTGTACTCCACTGGACTTATTCATTGAATACTTTTTTAATTTGTACCATTATTTCGGGGGCTACCCCAATTTGAATAAACCTCTGCTCTGTCTGGGTTCCAGGGGCCTAAATTAGTGAAAATGGCCTGTTCCATTGCTGGGTGGCATTAACCTCTTATTGCCGTGAATGCACCTCTCCTCTGTCTGGGTGCCAGAGGCCTACATTTTTGATAATAGCCTGCTGCATTGCTGGGTGACATGAAGCCTGTTTTGCCGTACATTGACCTCTACTCTGACTGGGTGCCAGGGGCCTACATTTATGATAATAGCCTGCTGCATTGCTGGGTGACATGAAGCCTGTTTTGCTGTGCATTGACCTCTCCTCTGTCTTGGTGCCAGGGGCCTAAGTGAGTGAAAATTGCCTGTTCCATTGCTGGGTGACATGAAGCCTGTTTTTCCATGCATTGACCTCTCTTCTATCTGGGTGCCAGGGGCCTAAGTGAGTGAAAATGGCCTGTTCCATTGCTGGGTGACATGAAGCCTGTTTTGCTGTTCATTGACCTCTCTCTTCTGACGCCTCCCCAACCTGTATGTGCATGTGTTTCTGCGCGTGCCGATCATACTTAATATTGAATAAACTGGACATATACATCCTATGTGCACATACCCTGTGCAGATATCACGTAAATAAATGTTCAGGCAGCGGTAATCCCACGCTGATCAGCTCTGGGATTAAAGCTCCTGCTCTTGCAATCTAGAAGGAACAGGCTGGGTCCCAGCTGTGAGACACAGGAGAGTTTTTTTTTTTTTTTTAACAGTACTATTGAGGGCGCTATGGGTGGATCATTGTATATACCTGGCACTACGGAAAGGCATTATATACTGGCACTATAGGGGCGGCGGAGAAACATTATATATACTGGCACTACAGTAGGGGCATTACATAAAATAGCACTACATTAGCCACTAAAGGAGGACCATTATATACTGACACTACAGCGGGATGGAGGAGCATTATACTACATACTGGCACTACAGAGGGGAGCATTATACATACTGGCACTACAGGTTGCCATTGTATATGTTGGTATTACAGGGCGGCATTATACATACCGGAATTACAATGGGCATTATAATGAAGGGGGCTCTACGGTGGAGTTATAATTGCAGGAGGCACTGCAATGGGCATATTAACTACTGGGTGCACTATGGTGGCATTATTACCACTGGTGGTACTATGGGGGCATTATTATTTTTATTATTGGGCACAATATGGAGGGCTTTGTTACAAATGACAGCACTCTTGGCAGTCTGGGAGGACTCTTACTATGTGGGGGACTATTTCTGCAGCCTAGTATTTGGGGGCATTAGGAAGTACAGAGGGCACAGTATTATGAGCATCAGCATGACACTGTTGGGCACCAGGAAGAGGCAAAAAATGATCAAAAAGTGATGAATCTAATATGTATGTGTGGCAAACTGCCAAGACAAGACGTGGCTGAAATAACCCATCATGGCGGTTTGCTTCCAGTGGAGAAGATAAGGAAAGAGAACATCTGCATCAGAGTAGACCTCCAGTGGAGAAGATAAGGAAAGAGAACATCTGCATCAGAGGAGACCTCATTGGATGTAAGAGGTATGAAGTGCTATGTTCTTATGCATGTTTGGTAACCTGACATGTAATGTCCATCCAAATATGTCTTTATCACTAGGGCTCAGGGGGTTAAATTTTTGCCTTAGACAGCAGCACAACTAAAATCGGCCATGACCACATGTTATAATTAGAGATGAGCAGCATAGGCAAAATTCATTTTTGCGATATTTCGCTAAATTTTTGGCCTAAAATTCGCCATAAATTTGCAAACTCTAGAATTCGTGCTCTCCAGTCATTATTTTCTTGACTGGGAAATCAGCAATGTAATATGTGCGTATTGCGTGCACAATACAGGTGTGGCTCACTTTTCCTACATTTTTCAAGCTGCTAAAAGTTTCCTGAGACTGGAGAAAATGATTAGCAGCAACTTTCGTGACTGTGAGGAAGAGTTCCTGATCACTGTATTTTTTTTTTTTTTTTCAAAGATGAAAGACAAAGACACTAATCCCTATCACAGCACAGTGATTCCTATCATACTACCTAGCACCATGCACTGGAACCTATAAGCAGGGCTGGGACAAGGTCCACCACCAACAGAGGCTGAGCTGCCCAAGTGCGCCCCCCCCTCCAACTTGTGGATGACACTGCTATGGGGGATCTGTGATGGATGACACTGTTATTGGGGAAACTGTGGATGACACATGTTGTCATGCTCTTTCTCCCCCCCCCCATGTTGTCATGCTTTCTGTCCCCCCATGTTATCATGCTCTTTCTGCCCCCCCCCCATGTTGTAATGCTCTTTCTTCTCCCTCCCCCCATGTTGTCATGCTTTCTTCCCCCCATGTTGTCATGCTTTTTCTGCCCCCCCCATGTTGTCATGCTCTTTCTTCTCCCCCCCATATTGTCATGCCCTTTCTTTCCCCCCCCCCATGTTGTCATGCTCCTTCTTCTCCCCCTCCTCCTACCTCTGCTTTAGCATGGCCGAGCTCTGCATGGTTTGCGCCTCCGCAGGTACAGGAAGAGGAGCTTTTGTCTCCTGTACCGAGCCAACTGACTTGAAGTGCAAACTGTGTGCGCACTTTCTGTCAGTCCGGCCGGGTACAGGAGACTGATGCTCTTTGCACCTGCGGACCGGACAGAGCTCGGTCACGCTACAATCAGGGAATGACAGGAGGGAGCGCTGAGCGGTTCCCCCCTGTCAGTCCCTCACCCTCTGGCCGGCCCCCGCCTGTGCCCTGAGGCTGGAGTGCCCTGAGGCTGGAGCCTCCCCAGCCTCTGTGTCAGCCCGGCCCTGCCTGTAAGCTACAGTATATCACTATCTAACCTACACTGACTATCTCCCACCAACTATCAGTATTATATATGTGAGCTAAATTAGTGAAAATGGCTTGTTCCATTGCTGGGTGACATGAAGCCTGTTTTGCCGTGCCTGTTTTTGCCGACCTCTCTACAGTGATGATCGAGCACTAAGGTATTTAGGTGTTTGGCCCGAAAAAATTGCTATATTTTTGTACTCGGCCGTGCAAAAGAGTATAATGGAAGTCAATGGGAGACAACCAGGCACCCCCTGCTCTGAGGGGAGGGTGCCTGGTCCATTGGGAAAGGTCAGAAAGTGACAGAAACACCACCAAAATGAATCGGGAAAAGCATGAGGACGATGCCTGGATCAATCTTGGACAAAAAGTTGTACGCAACTTTTACAGACTGACAAAAATACGCACCCCCCACCCCAAAAATAAATAAATAATAATAATCTATTTCACAGAAAAAATTGTGAGGAAACATTCTTTCCTGTATAGTCACTTGCTGCCAAAAATGATTCCTGTATATCACATAAAGGAGGGCCTCATTCACATTGTGGTACAATTGTTCAGGTAGTGGGACTCCTATACTCACAAAGCCTATGCACTAAGTGAAAGGGCTGCCAAAAATTACAAGGAACCGGCACTACAATGCACCTTTTATTACACATAAAGAAGGGCATCATACACACCCTTAAAAAATTATGACTAGTGGCCTGCTGGTGATCCTCAAAAACATTTGGAATAAGAGCCTACTTGTGACCCTCTAAAACATTAGGGACGAGGGCCTGCTGGTGAGCTGATGCTCTAAAACATTATATGCGAGTGCCTGCTGGTGAGCTAATGCTCTAAAACATTATATGCGAGTGCCTGCTGTTCAGCTGATGCTCTAAAACAATATATGTGAGTGCATGCTGTTCAACTGACCCTATAAAAAAATTTGAGTTGAGGGCCTGCAGTTGAGCTGACCCTATAAAAAAAATTTGAGTGGAGGGAATATATACAATTTGGATGAGGAGGAGGAGGAGAAATAAAGATTCAACCATATACTCTTTTTTTGTGGTGGAAAAAGTGCATGGGAATACACTACAGTAGATTGAGTACATTATAAAAGATTATCAGTAGGCCACAGAGTGGCACAACGACAGAGTCTGGAGGTGTCGGCAGCATCAGCATCAGGGGGAAGCCACAGAATAGCATAATGACAGAGTCTAGAGTTGGCGGAAGCATGAGGAAGCCACAGAATGGCACAAAGACAAAGAGTGGAGTTGGCCGCAGCATGAGTACGCTGCAGAGTGGCACAACAACAGAGTCTGGAGGTGGCAGCAGCATGTTTAGGTCACAGAGTGGAACAATGACAGAGTCTGGAGGTGTCGGCAGCAGCAGCATCAGAAGGAGGCCACAGAGTGGCACAATGACAGAGTCTGGAGGTGGCAGCAGCATCAGGAGGAGGACACAAAGTGGCACAATGACGGAATCTGGAGGTGAAAGCAGCAGCATCAGGAGGAGGACAGAGAGTGGCACAATGACAGAGTGTGTAGGTGGCCGCAACATTAGTATGCCACAGAGTGGCACAAAGAAAGAGTATGGAGGCGGTAGCAGCATCAGCATCAGGAGGAAGCCAAAGAATGGCAAAATGACAGAGTCTGGAGTTGGCAGCAGCATGAGGAAGCCACAGAATGGCACAAAGACAGAGAGTAGAGTTGGCTGCAGCATGAGTAGGCTGCAGAGTGGCACAACGACAGAGTATTGAGGCGGCAGCAGCATGAGTAGGCCACAGAGTGGCATAATGACAGAGTCTGGAGGTGTCGGCAGCAGCAGCATCAGGAGGAAGCCACAGAATGGCAAAATGACAGAGTCTGGAGTTGGCAGCAGCATGAGGAAGCCACAGAATGGCACAAAGACAGAGAGTGGAGTTGGCCGCAGCATGAGAAGGCTGCAGAGTGGCACAATGACAGAGTCTGGAGGTGGCAGAAGCATGAGTAGGCCACAGAGTGGCATAATGACAGAGTCTGGAGGTGTCGGCAGCAGCAGCATCAGGAGGAGGCCACAGAGTGGCACGATGACAGAGTTTGGAGGTGGCAGCAGCATGTGGAAGCCACAGAATGGCACAATAACAGAGTGTGGAGGTGGCCGCAGCATCAGGAGGAGGACACAGAGTGGCACGTTGACAGAGTTTGGAGGTGGCAGCAGCATGTGGAAGCCACAGAATGGCACAATGACAGAGTGTGGAGGTGGCCGCAGCATGAGTAGGCCACAGAGTGGCACAATGACAGATTCTGGAGGTGTCGGCAGCAGCAGTATTAAGAGGAAGCCATAGAATGGCACAATGACAGAGTCTGGAGTTGACGGCAGCATGAGCAATCCACAGAGTGGCACAATGACAGAGTGTGGAGGTGACAGGAACATGAGTAGGCTACAGAGTTGCACAATGACAGAGTCTGGAGGGGGCAGCAGCATAAGGATGAGGCCACAGAGTGGCACAATGATAAAGTCTTGAGGGGGCAGCAGCATGAGGAAGCCACAGAATGGCACAATGACAGAGTGTCGAGGTGGCAGCAGCAGCAACATCAGGACGAGGCCACAGAGTGGCACAATGACAGAGTCTGGAGGTGGCAGCAGCAGCATCAGGAGGAAGCCACAGAATGGCACTATGATAGAGTGTGGAGGTGACAGCACATGAGTAGGCCACAGAATGGCACTGTGACAGAGTCTGGAGGATGCCGCAGCAGCATCAGGAGGAGGACACAGAGTGGCACGATGACAGAAATTGGAGGTGGCAGCAGCATGTGGAAGCCACAGAATGGCACAATGACAGACTCTGGAGGTGGCCGCAGCATGATTAGTAGTGTTGAGCGCGAATATTCGAAAAGCGAATTTTTTTAGCGAATATCGGCACTTCGCTAATTCGCGAATATTTCGAATATAGCGCTATAAATTCGCTATTTTGAATATTCGTTTTTTTTTTTTTTTTTTTAGTTATATTTTTTTCTTTCCTACTTCCCAAAAGTAGTTCTTACCTGTCCTGAGGATTCCTGGCTTCCTGGCTGCTCTAGTCAGTGCCCGTTGCCGCTTCTGCCGACTTCCGTGCTCATGTGGAGCGTCCCCATCCATGGGAGAATCTCCATATACTAAAATGTACTGTCGGATTTGAGGAATTACGTTGAAATCGCAATGCGATTAATTCAAGTTATATTAATCGCATTGCGATTACAACTTAGCACTGCTATCTTACATAGGCTAGAATTAACGAATATGGATTGGAATATAGCTATGCACTAGCAGTGCTAAGTTGAAATCGCAATGCGAATACTTTAAGTTAAATTAATCGCATTGCGATTTCAACTTAGCACTGCTGCTATATTCCATATTCGTTAACTTCGTTAATTCTAGCAAGCTGACCCATTATAAACCCAGCTCTAAGTTGAAATCGCAATGCGATTAATATAACTTGAATTAATCGCATTGCGATTTCAACGTAATTCCTCAAATCCGACAGTACATTTTAGTATATGGAGACGTTCCCATGGTGATGGGGACGCTCCATGAGCACAGAAGTTATGGTTGGCTTGGTAGAATTAGCGAATAGCGAATATGACGAATGTATTCGTCATATTCCTCAAAACGAAGATAACGAAGTATTCTACATCTTCGTTTTAGCTACCTATTCGTCTCGTCATCGTCAACTTCGCTATTCGCTAATTCTAGCAATCAAATAGGAAGGTTGACTTACCAGACAGCTGTGTTAAATTCGCTATGCGATTTTTTTTTTTTAATACAATAATTATATTACTTGATAAAATTATTATAAGTATTCTATTTATTAAAAAAAAAAAAAAAAAAACGCATAGCGAATTTAACACAGCTGTCTCTATAGTCAACCTGCCTATTTGATTGCTAGAATTAGCGAGGTTGACGAATAGGTAGCTAAAACGAAGATGTAGAATACTTCGTTATCTTCGTTTTGAGGAATAGACGAATACATTCGTCATATTCGTCATCCTCGCTAATTCTAGATATGAAACCAATAGGAAAGTAGCCTTAAGTACAAATCGCAATATGCGATTATTTAAATCGCATGTTAATCGCGATAACTAGAAAAAATGACGAATATTCGATTTCGATGAATATGAAACGAATATTCATTCGAATATTCGCGAATTTCGTCGAAATCGAATATGGCACCTGCCGCTCATCACTAATGATTAGGCCACAGAATGGCAAAACGACACAGTCTGGAGGTGGCAGCAGCATGAGTAGGCCACAGAGTGGCACAATGACAGAGTGTGGAGGTGACAGCACATGAGTAGGCCACAGAGTGGCACAATTACAGAGTCTGGAGGTGGAAACAGCAGCAGCATCAGGAAGAGGGCACAGAGTGGCACATTGACAGAGTCTGGAGTTGGCAGCAGCATGAAGAAGCCACAGAATGGCACAATGATAGAGCGTGGAGGTGGCAGAAGCATAAGTAGGCCACAGAGTGGCACAATGACAGAGTGTGGAGGTGGCAGCAGCATTAGGAAGCCACAAAGTTGAATAATGACAGAGTGACAATTAACCAAGATACTTCTTGGGGAACCTGCCTGGCATTAACAAGCCTCTAGTAGCTATAAGCATGAGAAGACAAAGCGTCAAGATAGCTTTGAGACCGGAAGAATCGCAAAGTTCATCAAGATACGTCACTAAAGATTTTACTGCATATACCCGCAGCACTGACCGCTGAATAAATTTTGTTTTTCGACCGAAATACTTCAATAAAGATTTTACCGCATTTAACTGCAGCGCTGACAACTGAATTATTTTTGTTTTTCGACCAACATACTTCAATAAAGATTATACCGCATATAACCGCAGCGCTCACCACTGAATTAATTTTGTGTTTTGACCAAAATATTTCAATAAAGATTTTACCACATATTACTGCAGCACTGAACGCTGAATAAAATTTGTTTTTCCACCGAAGTACGTCAATAAAGATTTTACCACATATAACTGCAGAGTTAAATGCTGAATACAATTTCTTTTTCCACCGAAATACGTCACAAAAGATTTTATCACATATTACTACAGTGCTCAGTGATCAAATCCCGTGCTGAGCCACACCCCCTTCACTGATCACATGACAGTGACGTCACCCCAGGTCCTTCGGCTGTGCAACAGTTTGGGTTGGTGGCAGCCGCCCCTTATGGATTCCATATGCCGCTATAGTGGAATCCATAACGGGATGCGCGACTTACAACCACCCGAACAACGGACTTTTTTTTAATGTTCGCTCGTCTCTAGTCACAAAAGATTTTACCACATATAACTGCCGCACTGAACTCTGAATACAATTTGTTTTTTCACCAAAATACATCACAAAAGATTTTACCACATATTACTACAGCGCTGAACGCAGAATAAAATTAGTTTTTCCACCGAAATACGTCACAATATATTTTACCTCATATAACTGCAGCGCTGAATGCTGAATACAATTTGTTTTTCCACCTAAATACTTTAATAAAGATTTTACCACATATAACTGCAGCGCTGAACACTGAATACAATATCTTTTATGACCGAAATAAGTCACAAAAGATTTTACCGCATATTACTATAGCGCTGAAAGCTGAATAAAATTAGTTTTTCCACTGAAATACTTCAATAAAGATTTTACCACATATAACTACAGCTCTGAACGCTGAATACAATTTCTTTTTCGACCAAAATAAGTCACAAAAGATTTTACCACATTACTATAGCGCTGATTGCTGAATATACTTTGTTTTTCGACCGAAATACGTCAATAAAGATTTTACCACATATAACGGAGCACGGAGATTGAGAGGGTCTTCGGATTTCCCCTGCACTATAAGGATGTCTCAGAAATAAACCGCTGCTCCCGACAGCAGCTCCTGGGAAGGTCTTTGAGCGTCCCGATCAGCGATCATCCGGCATCTATGCGCCAAACTGAAGTATTATTTTGAAATTGTGTAAAAGCCACACAGGGCCCCCACGCTGCAGATTTATCATTGAGACATCATGGAGATTTTACCGCATATAACTACAGTGCTGAACGTTGAATAAAATTTGCTTTTCGACCTCAATACGTCAATGAAAATTTTTACCACACATAACTGCAGTTCTGAATGCTGAATAAAAAAATTTTTAGACCAAACTACGTCACAAATGATTTTGCTGCATATCACTACAGCGCTGAACGCTAAATAAAATTAGTTTTTTTTACCAAATTACGTCACTAAAGATTTTAGAACATATAACTGCAGCGCTGAATGCTGAAAAAAGTTTGTTTTTCAACCAAAATACGTCACAAATGATTTCACCGCATATAACTACAGCGCTGAACACTGAATAAAATTAGTTTTCAACCAAAATACATCACTAAAGGTTTTGCCACATATATCTGCAACAGTGAACGCTGAATATAATTTGTTTTTCTACCTAAATACATCACTAAAAGTTTTACCACATATAACTGCAAAAGTGAAATGCGTACCGTATTTTTCGCCATATAAGACGCACTTTTCCCCCCCCAAAAGTGGGGGGAAAATGGCAGTGCGTCTTATATGGCAAATGCTACCATTTTCCTATAGTTAAAGCCGATACATCGCACAGCCTGCGATGTATCAGCATGGAAGGAGGAGGGGGCGGAGCCTGGCAACACGCGGCGGGCGGCCCGCCGCTCACAGCGTGACTGCTTGTATAACATTTATAATCTTTAATCTTGTCCCCTTATTCCCTATAAGCCCAATACAGTAGCGCTCTGCTAACCTGCTATACCGATCCTCTAGCAGGCAGAGCGGTGCTGTGTAACGTCCTCACTGACGTCATCTGCCTGCTCCTTTCACTTTATGAATGAAGCAGGAGGAGCAGGCAGATGACGCCAGTGAGGACGTTACACAGCAGCTCGCCGCCGCACCGCTCTTCCTGCTAGAGGATCGGTATAGCAGGTTAGTAGAGCGCTACTGTACTGGGCTTATAGGGAATAAGGGGACATGATTAAAGATTATAAATGTTATGAAAGCAGTCACGCTGTTAGCGACGGGCCGCCCGCGCGTGTTGCCAGGCTCCGCCCCTAAGCAGTCACTATGGGCCAGATGTTTTAGAAAAGGGGCATCTTTGGATGACACTGTAATTGGGTGATCTGTGGATGACACATATAGCATAAGATGCTATATATGTGTCATCCACAGATCCAATCCATTACAGTGTCATTCATAAATGCCCCCATCACAGTGCTATCCACAGATCCCCCATCACAGTGCTATCCACAGATCCCCCATTACAGTGCTATCCACAGATCCCCCATCACAGTACTATCCACAGATCCCCCCATCACAGTGCTATCCACAGATCCCCCCATCACAGTGCTATCCACAGATCCCTCATCACAGTGTCATCCACAGATCCCCCCATAACAGTGCCATCCACATCTCCCCCACATAACAGTGCCATCCACAGATCCCCCCCATAATACTGTCATGCACAGACCACCATTACTTCAAAAGCACACCTTTTGGTTAAAAATATTTTTTTTCTTATTTTTCTCCTCAAAAACCCAGGTGCGTCTTATAGGCCGGTGCGTCTTATAGGGCGAAAAATACGGTATATATTTTTCGTTTTATACTGAAATAGGCCACTAAACTTTTTCACCACAAATAAATGCAACACTTTTAGTGCATATATATTTTTCCTTTTTGTACTGAAATTGGACACCGAACACTTTCACCACATATAACTGCAGAAGTGAAATGTGTATATATTTTTAGTTTTGTACTGAAATAGTCCACTTAAGCTCTTTCACCACAAATAAATGCAACAGTGAAGTGATAGGCCAGTAAACTCTTTTACCAGAAACAAATGCACCAGTGAAGTGCATATATCTTTTTCTTTCTGTACTGACATAGGCCACTAAACGCTTTTAACACATATAACTACAGAAGTTAACTGAGAATATATTTTTATTTTTGTACTGAAATAGGCCACTAAATGCCTTTGCCCCAAATAAATGCACCAGTGAAGTGCGTATATATATTTTTTTCTGTACTGAAATACATCACTAAACGCTTTCACCACATATAGCTGCAGAAGTGAACTGCGTATATATTTCTCCTTTTGTAATGAAATACGCCACTAAACGCTTTCACCCATGGGCGTAGCTATAGGGGGTGCAGAGGTAGCAGTCGCTACCGGGCCCAGGAGCCTGAGGGGGCCCAAAGACCCTTGTGCCGAATAAAAAGACACACAAAGCACTGAGGGAAGGGGGGCCCAAGCTGAATTCTTGCACCAGGGCCCATGAGCCGTTAGCTACGCCCCTGCTTTCACCACATATAACTGCAGAAGTGAACGGCATATAAATTATTATTTTTCTACAGATATAAGCTACTAGATGTTTTTCAACATAGCACTTGCACCCCAAGAACAAATTGCTGGAATGACAGAGCTGTATAATGGCTATTTCGATCCCCAAATTATCTTTCCCTGCACTTGTAAATCTCTTTTCTAGCACTGTCACTAGCGCCTTCTGACATCTCTCCCTGTTAATAAGATGCTGTGAAATGATTTCTCCCTATCCTTTCCCTGCACTTGTAAATTGCTTTTCCAGCACTGTCCCTAGCACCTTCTGACGTCTATGCTTGCACTAAGATTCTGTAAAATAATTCCTTCCTACCCTTTCCCTGCACTTCTAAGTCGTTTTTTCAGTTTTTTTTCCCACAATGAGGTTTTTCCAATTGCTGTCCATAGCGCCTTCTCATGTCTGTCCCTGCACTCAGAACGCTGGAAAATGTCTGATTCTAAGATGGCCGCCGTATTTATTTATAGGGCTGTGACATCACAGGGCTGGCTGCTCATTGGCTGGATTATGCATGTCAGTCTGGGTTATGCCGATTTTCAAGATTTCCTTTCTCCATGCCCTCACATGTGCAGCAGCCATTTTAGGAAAAATGTGATTCGTTACCACCATGAAGGGCAAGGAAATTCGCATTAGTTGCAAATCAAATTTTTCCTGAAATTCGTCTCGAATTCCACTTCGTCAGCTTTGATTCGCTCATCCATAGTTATAAGTAACTATTTCTGTCATTCATTAATTAATGGAATCATGCTCTGAAAATCCATGTGTACATAAAATAAAGAAGTGAGCTGTTCAGTCATGCACTTTACCTTTAACTCATAGCCTGTGCTAGTAATTGAGGTCTGGAAAAGGATGACGCCTTTTTGACCTCATGAACGATAATGGATTTACTCCGTAAATCACTATGTAATTTAAAAATGAACTTAGTAATGTACTTATACCATCTCACTGGAGGACCAAACAAGTGTAATACTTCATTGCTCCTCTGGTGGTGCTGAAGAGAAATTAAATTGTTATCATTATTAATAATATTATTGAAAACTGCTGTATATAAGATACAGTCTACATGTTCTTCATAATTTCTTTTACCCTTTAAAAATATTATTGTTGTGCCATTTTATTCTTAAAGAACATCTAATTGATACCATTTATACTCCAGTTATATGTTATTGTAAAATCACTTAATTGATTTATATAATCCCCCAATGACTTTCTGATGTTAAAAAGAAAGTCTGTTTAAGTGGTTTTTTGCAACCATGGCATTTTAATATAATTAATACAATCAAGTGTATCTTGTTCTGGAGAACTTCTTGTACCATGTTTCAATCTTGTAAATCAATGGAGTGGATTAAAAAGAACAGACGGCATGCAACAAGAGACACAATGAATGTCAATAGGATTTGTAATAAGCACAATTATAACTTTCCTTGTGTGTAATACTCAATTAGGTAAAGAATAATAAAGTTAGTGTCTGATCTGCATTGAAAGGAGAGCATATATAAAGTTTTACCACTTGCTGTGGGGTTCTACCTCAACTACTGCTGAAGTTAATATAAATTGTATATACTATATATCAATATTAATCTCTTAAAGGGGTTTTCAGAAACTTTTTAACTGATTAACTATTCTTCCACCGAATAGCTGTTTGACAAGGCCCCAACAGTCAATCTTGCAGCTTACCAAGCATAGCGACCGCACATTGTACAGTGGCTGTGCTTGGTACCGCAGCTCAGCGCCATTCACTTGAATAGGATGCATGACTGATGAACATGATGTCTCTGGCCTAGGCTAAGCTGTGAGGGGCTTTCCCAAACAACTGATTGGCAGGAGTCTAAGGTGTTGTACTCCCAGCGGGTCCGCAATACACGGCACCGACCATGTGTACCCCTGGTCACAGATGTGGACCCATTCATTTGAATGGGTCCGCAATTTGGAAGGTTGGTGCGGAACCCCATGGAAGCACTACTTTTTTGCGGTGCAAACCGTCGGATGTGGATCGCGGACCCCTACGGTTGGTGCCCATTTATTGCGGCCCGCAGTTTGTGGTCCGCAGCACAGGCCTGGCCGACACATGTTCGTGTGCATGAGCCCTTAGAGTGTGACTTAAACCACATGGCAAGCAGAGGTTCCTGTTACTGAGGAAGTTACCTGGGGGCATAGAACAGTTCCCAGACTAGGGGCAGACAGAGGGGTAACCTCAGAGGAGTCTGTGGGGCATGTTAGGGATGAAGTGGATTGCTGTACATTCCAACTACAACCATTATGAGCTGTAGAGAATGGAGGCTGTGATGAAGTAGAAAAACAATTAAGAAGACAACAGGCTGCTGTGTGTGAAGCAGATCAATGTGATAGGACTGTCTGTATATATACATGTTGGTTGGAGTTATGATGCTGCCTTGTACATGTGCTGTGTGTCTTCGATGCATACATATTATGTTTTACTCTGAGTTATTGTATCCATATTTATGAAATATGACGACCATGTATACCTAGTTTGTAGCGATTTGGAGAGTTGAGCACTCTGCAGCACTGCAATGTCCTCACTGTAGGGGGAGCTTGGGTACTGTGGTACTGAAGCACTGCACCACAGCATTTGTAATATCCCAGAGTGGAATTACCATTCGGGCTAACAATAATGTCATCTGTGTATTTATTCCACATCCTCTTACACTGTGCATTAATTGTTTTGCTATATAACTTTTATTTGTTGTCATACATCTTATATGCCTGGTTCACCAGCAGGTGGCAGTGTATATGGCAGAGAGATCTTTAGATAGAATGGAACTTACCATTCCATGCTCCCTCTTTTGGGCATAAGTCGGCCAGTCCTGTTTCCTACCAAGGGAAGGGCTACAGGAAGTTTCAGTCAGTCATAGTCTAGTCTAAAGTTGGAAGTAGATGAGAATCACCCTGACTCCTTACAGATTAACTGAGGGGGCCAACAACCAAAGACACCCCACTCTACAGGTAGCAAAACAGACCTAAAGTCCAGCAACAAGACTAAAGCCGAGTTTAGCACAGCAGAGAGATAAAGCAGAATATATAAGTTTGCCTGCCAGTTTATGCCAAAACCTGCTGGAATCAAGAGAAACACTACTTCTTGTACTGATGCAAGTTTATCCAAGTAAAGCTGTTGAACCTTATAAAGTCTGGACTTGACTATTTCTCCACCTCCACCATTACTCTCCCCTTTATTGCTGCGGAGCCTAACCCTGGGAAGCGACAGTATCACGGTAGGAGAATCGTGACACACACAGAAAACTATTGGGGCCTCACCACACCACTTGGCATTCCGATAAACCTGGGACATGATCGGCCCTTGGGGGCCGACACGTTGCAATTGGTATCACGATCAGTATTCAAATACTTCTGCTCCTTACTATTGAAGGCCCCTCCGTCTGTAGAACACCCTACAGGTGATTTTATTGCATTTACTTACTGCCGGAAGGTGTGAATCTGCATCTGGGCTGCACTGTGGCAAATCAGGGGTTAATCGGCCATCTTAAATTGAAGGAAAACATCCACCCAGCAGAGGGGAGGGAAGAAAACAGTCCGCCTCCACAGAGGAAACATCCTTGCAGCAGAAGGAACTAAACTGCTGATTGCAAGCTTCCAGGAGGATAAAAAAATCGACTGTACCCCCTACAGGAAGTAGAAGCGGCAGTCATCTTACAGAGGGGAAAATACAGGTCTCAGTGAGTACTGCTGGGTAAACTGACCTTGCTACATACTGTTAGGGGCCCTGATCTGCCTGCCAGAGCATCATTCTCTCCCTTTTGGGTAGAAGTGGGCCAGTTCTGTTTCCTAAAAAGGGAGGGGCTGCAGGAAGTTTTCAGTCAGTCTTAATCTAGTCTAGAGTTGGGAGGAGACAAGAATGACCCTGACTCCTTACAGTTGCTTATTTCATCATGAGTGTGTTGGTTGGCTAGAGGAGCAGGAAAAAACTTGTGGACATGTTGTAGAAAGTGATGTCGCAAACATAAAATTTTCCGTTCGCGAACTACGAACTTCCGCAAATGTTCGTGAACGGGCAAACCAGGCGAACCGCCATAGAATTCAATAGGCAGGCGAATTTTAAAACCCACAGGGACTCTTTCTGGCCACAATAGTGATGGAAAAGTTGTTTCAAGGGGACTAACACCTGGACTGTGGCATGCCGGAGGGGGATCCATGGCAAAACTCCCATGGAAAATTACGTAGTGGACGCAGAGTCGGCTTTTATTCCATAAAGGGCATAAATCAACTAACATTCCTAAATTGTTTAGAATAACATGCTTTAAAACATCCAGTGTGTGTATACGATCAGGTATGATGTTGTAGCGATCAGGTAGTGTAAGGGTTACGCCCGCTTCACAGACATTGACAGACCAAACTCCCCTTTTAATGCACCGCAAACAGTCAATTTGCACAACCGCAAACTCCCCATTTGCACAAGTTTGGATACCAAGCTAGCCATGTCCCGGTGATGTCATTGAAGGTTTCTTCCTCCACCCAGCCACGTACAACACCAAGGGTCCCCGAAAGGTGAATTGAATTGATTTTTCGAGCGGGGAGATGATTAAAAAAACACTGGCTCCCTCCCCTTCGTTTTAATCTACGGTCACTGCGTCTGCGCCATGCAATTTACTGTCACACCCGATAGGAGTGGTATTTTCTGTAGCACTATTCTCATCAGTTTAATCCCTGTTACGTCCCCAATCTGGGGTCCATTTATTGAATTGATTTTTCAAACGGGGAGATGGTTAAAAAAACGCTGGCTCCCTCCACTCTGTTTTAATCCACGGTCACTGCGTCTGCGCCGTGCAATTTACTGTCACACCCGATATGAGTGGTATTTTCTGTAGTATTATTCTCATCAGTGATTGCCTTTTGTGAAAAAGAATTTAGGCCGGGTACCTTCGACTGCCTTCACAGTGATAGACCAAACTCTCATACACCAAACTGAATTGATTTTGGTCGGTCCTCTTACTCCCAAATTGGGGCACTGCGCGTGCACAGAGCAATGTGCTGTGACACCCTATATGAGTGGTGTCTTAACTTGTACTATTCCTAAGTTTTATCCCTGTTACGTACCCTATCCGGGGACCTGTGTCGAATTGATTAACCATTGTCGAATTTACAAACCATTACGACATGAAATAATTTAGTTCTGAGCTCTGTACTTGCTTTGTATTGGAATTGATGGGGATTTTTTTAATTGTCTGCATTATTTCTAATAAACTATTAAGAGACTTTATTATGATTTTTTATTTTATGTATTAAAAACCCATACAACTTAAAAAAAAAGGTAAATTAATGTTCTTTCTATGAAATATTATCCAGCCGTCCGATCGCTTTTGGTCTGACCATAATAAAGCAACGACCTTATCATCTGGGGTGTGGCAACATTGCCAACACACTCATAGAGATGATGATTGCTTCATTGTGATATGCAAGCCCCTTCACCACAACAAGGTAACGATCACGAAGGGTAATTAACACTTGTATTTGCCTTTTTTTGTTTTGTTTTGCTTTTGCAGCAACGATGCTGCACCATAAGACATAAAAATTAGGCATGTACACATGCCTGAAAAATAATGGCATAGTTGCAGCCGCTATTGTAGCAGCGGCCGGAAAAATTGATGTTTTCCAGGCAGAAAAGTGACTAAAACATTGCGGCTTGAACCCTAGTTGTGGCGGAGAATTCACGAAAGTCATCCGGTATGCAGACATTAAATACAGCAGCGTGGGGAACATTTTGAGGCCAAGGCATGTCATCAGGCCTTTTGTTAGTCAAACGTATCCCCCACTGTCAGTCCCTTCAGGATCCATGCCTCATTCATCTTTATGAAGGTGAGGTAATCAACATTTTTTTGACCGAGGCGACTTCTCTTGTCAGTGACAATGCCTCCTGCTGCACTGAAGGTCCTTTCTGACAGGACACTTGAAGCAGGGCAGGCCAGAAGTTCTATCACAAACTGGGATAGCTCAGGCCACAGGTCAAGCCTGCACACCCAGTAGTGAAGGGATTCCTCGCTCCTCAGAGTGTCGATATCTGCTGTTAAGGCGAGGTAGTCTGCTACCTGTCAGTCGAGTTGTTCTCTAAGGCTGGATCCCGAAGGGCTGTGGCGATGTGTAGGACTGAAAAAGCTCTGCATGTCCTCCATCAACAACACATCTGTAAATCGTCCAGTCCTTGCCGCCGTGGTAGGAGGAGGATTACACTCACCTCTTCCCCTGTTAGATTCCCGTTGTGCTGTGACATCCCCCTTATAAGCTGTGTAAAGCATATTTTTTAGTTTGGTTTTGAACTGCTGCATCCTTTCCGACTTTCGGTAATTTGGTAACATTTCTGCCACTTTCTGCTTATACCGGGGGTCTAGTAGCGTGGCCACCCAGTTCAGGTCGCTCTCCTTCATACTTTTTATACGAGGGTCCCTCAACAGACATGACAGCATGAAAGACCCCATTTGCACAAGGTTGGATGCAGAGCTACTCATTTCCCATTCCTTGTCCTCACTGATGTCATTGACGGTCTGTTCTTCCCCCCAGCCACGTACAACACCATGGGTCCCAGATAGGTGACAACAACAAGCACCCTGGGGTGCCTGCTGTGGTTGTTCTTCCTCCTCCTCAAAGCCACATTCCTCCTCTGAGTTCTCTTCCTCATACTCCTCTTCCAGCGTTGCTGCAGGTCCGGCAAGCGATGATGACAAGGCTGTTTCTGGTGGTGATGGTGACCACAACTCTTCCTCTTCCTTTTCACGCTCATCTACAGCCTGATCCAGCACTCTTCGCAGGGCACGCTCCAGGAAGAAAACAAATGGGATGAGGTTGCTGATGGTGCCTTCAGTGCGACTGACTAGGTTTGTCACCTCCTCAAAAGGACGCATGAGCCTACAGGCATTGTGCATGAGCGTCCAGTAACGTGGCAAAAAAATTCCCAGCTCCGCAGAGGCTGTCCTAGCACCCCGGTCATACAAATACTCGTTGACGGCTTTTTCTTGTTGGAGCAGGCGGTCGAACATTAGGAGTGTTAAATTCCAACGTGTCGGGCTGTCGCAAATCAAGCGCCTCACTGGCATGTTGTTTCGCAGCTGAATATCGGAAAAGTGCGCCATGGCCGTGTAGAAACACCTGAAATGGCCACTCACCTTCCTGGCCTGCTTAAGGACGTTCTGTAAGCCTGGGTACTTAGACACAAAGCGTTGTACGATGAGATTCAACACATGTGCCATGCACTGCACATGTGACAACTTGCCCAAATTCAATGCCGACAACAATTTTGTTCCATTGTCTCACACCACTTTGCCGATCTCCAGTTGGTGCGGGGTCAGCCACTGATCCACCTTTGCGTTCAGGGCGGACAGGAGTGCTGGTTCTGTGTGGCTCTCTGCTTTCAGGCAAGTCAACCCCAAGACAGCGTGACACTGTTGTATCCGGGATGTGAAATAGCCCCTGGGGAGCTGGGGGGATTCAGCTGATGTGCAGCCAGACGCCGCAGCAAAAGAGGACTCAGCCGAGGAGGATATTGAAGAGGATGGAGTAGAGGAAGTGGCAGTAGGCCTGCCTGCAAGTCGTCGCGGTGTCACCAACTCCGCTGTGGAGCCATGCATTCCATGCTTGTCAGCCGTCAGCAGGTTGACCCAATGCGCAGTGTACGTGATATACCTGCCCTGACCGTGCTTTGCAGACCAGGTATCAGTGGTCAGATGGACCCTTGCCATAATACTGTATGCCAGAGATGCCATGACTTCCTTTTCAATAACATAGTAGAGGTTTTGGAATGCCATTTTTGAAAAAAAAAATTCGACTGGGTACCTTCCACTGTGGTGTCCCAATAGCGGCAAATTTTTTGAAGGCCTCAGACTCCACCAGCTGGTATGGTAAAAGCTGGCGGGCTAAGAGTTCCGTCAAGCCAGCTGTCAGTCGCCGGGCAAGGGGGTGACTCTGTGACATTGGCTTCTCTCGCTCAAACATTTCCTTAAGAGACACCTGACTGTGGGCAGATGAGCAGGAACTGCTGAAGGTGAGAGGCGGAGTGGCAGTTGGTTGAGAGGGGGCAGGGAGGACAGCAGTGGTTGATGTGGCTGAAGATGCTGGACCAGGAGGGGCATGGTGGCTTTGAGTTTGTGTGCTGCTTGTACTCATATGTTGATCCCATAGGCGTTTGTGATGTGAGATCATGTGCCTTTGCAAAGCAGTTGTACCAAGGTGGGTGTTGGACTTCCCATGTTTCTTTTGGAACAGGTTGCAAATGGCATTGCTGTTATCAGAGGCAGACACACAAAAAAAAATGACACACTGCTGAGCTTTGCAATGACGGCGTTCTGGTGCTGGCAACAGCATGCGTTGACTGGCGTGCTGTCTGGCTGACCCCGGGTGCCGATACATGCTGTTTGACTGTGCCACTAACTCCTTGCGACGACCTTCCCCTGCTTCCAACTTGTCTCCTCCTTCTCTCTGTCTCCCTTTCTGAACTTTCCCCATCTTCTTCACTTCGAGCAGGCACCCACGTGCCATCCGTGGACACATCGTCATCATCAACCGCTTCACTTGTATCTAACACCTCAGCAAAGGAAGCAGCAGCGGGTACAACATCATCATCATCATCATCACACTGTAAGTCCATGTGTGTAATCCTGCCTGACTGAGACATATCCCTGTAATCTACATCATCTGGTAATAATGGTTGCGCATCACTAATTGCATCCAACTGATGTGTAAATAACTCCTCTGACGGATCAAGTTAAGCGGCTGTGGTGGCTGTGGTGGTAGTGGTGGCGGCGGGCAGGAGCGTGGTAACTTGAGAGCAGGTGACCGAAGCTGAGCTGGAGGAGGATGGTGCGTCAAGGTTCTTAGCGGAAGCTGTTGAAGATTGGGTGTCCTGTCTAAGCCAGTCAACTATGTCCTCAGAATTTTTCGGGTTCAGGGTACGTGGCCTCTGAACACTAGGCATTATTCCAGGGACAGTGGAAATCACAGCACCACAACCACGACGGCCCCTGCGGGGTGACCTGCCTCTGCCTGACATTTTTTTTTAGATAAGTGGTACTACGCGTGCTAGGTACTGTGCCACCCGGTATGAGTGGTGGGCACTGGCAGTGGGCACACTACAGTCAGTGGAACTCGGCCTGACACACACTAGCAGGCAAGCAACTGAAATTACACTAAAGTGTAAAAATAAAATGCCTTTTTTTATGCAAAGTCCTGTGCCACACGGGATGAGTGGTGGGCACTGGCAGTGGGCACACTACAGTCTGTGGGCCTGCAGCTCCTCACACACGGGCTGGCCAGGCAACTGCAATATATATATGGAGAAGAAGAAAAAAAAGCAGACTAATGTTGCAGCCCTAAAAAGGGCTTTTTGGGGTGCTGTCAGGACGCTGTCCTTACAGCAGAGATCAGATGAGTCTTTCAGGACTGGAGTGGACACTAGCCTAGCTATCGATTTCCCAATTAAATCAGCAGCAGCTACACTGTCCCTCCTCTCACTAAGACTGCAGCTTCCGCATAAATCTAAAATGGATGCTGTTCAGGAGATGGGAGGGTCTGGGAGGAAGGGTATGCTGCTGATTGGCTGGAATGTGTCTGCTGACTGTGAGGTACAGGGTCAAAGTTTGCTCAATGATGATGTATAGGGGGCGGACTGAAAATCGCATATGTTCGCCCGCCGCGGCGAACGCGAACAAGCTATGTTCGCCGGGAACTGTTCACCGGCAGATTGTTCGGGCCATCTCTAGTTGTAGAGTGGATTACCTAGCATGACTTTGCCAACCCATTGGTAAGAGGAGCCATTGAGATGTTGCCGAGCAAGCCCTGGGGACCATCACTGGGGAACTGATATAGGAAACATGCCCCCCCCCCCCTTCCCGACCACCCAAATTGTTGTTATGGCAGACTGGAACATTGTTAAGGCTCCAAGGCATAGTATTATAGCCTATGATATAAGCCAGTGATGGATAACCACAGGCACTCCAGCTGTGGTGAAACTTTGCCTTCTGGCATGCTCCATTCATTTGTATGGAGTTCTGAGAACAGCCAAGCAAGTGTACATCTTGAGAGTCCTACTTTTACCACAAATGGAGTGTCGGCGGCTATAAGCAATCAAATGACTGCATGTCTAATGATTTAGGAAGACAAAAAAGTATAAAAAAAAAGTTTAAAAAATTGAATTCATATTTATTTATTAAAAAATACACATTTATCAAATGTGACATTTTAAAAAGTCTCAAAAATTGTCAGACTTTTACTCGTGCAAATGTGTGGCACAGAGTGGAGTAACATCTTAAGGACAGAAGTGTTAGACTTCAAGATGCACCAAATTTATCAAACATCCTGTAGCATTTGATACATTTGGTGCAAATTACAGCCAAACAGATTCCTGAAAAACTAAATTTGTAAACTTCACATTGATAATTTTATCCTATTGTACCTTATCAATGTGAACTGTAACTACAAGACAGGCGCCGCTCCTGCAGGCAGCCCATTTCAGCAGCTCTCCATTCATTCTTGAGTTTTTCCGTTTTTAATTCTTTTTAGACCTATTATGTATTTGTTTACTTACTTGTTACTTAGCTTTTGCTTAGTGACAATTTGAAGCGGACTACATTTTGGTCAACCCGGTTTTTATTTTATTTTTTAATAATTTTTGCGTCCAGCGAGAGAGTGAGTGATCACTCTGCTATTGTTTACAGCAGAGATTAGCTGTTAGCGCTCTGTAGCTCCGCTGGGTTGTTTACCACACAACAAGACAATATTCCCCGCAAGTTAAGGAGAAAGAGGCACGGGACCCAGGCTGGAAGAGGAGTTGGGACCGGAGGAAAAGGAACAGACCCGCCATTCCTTCCATCATCATGGGAAATGTGAGATCGCTCCAAAACAAAGCGGATGAACTAGCGGCGCTAACGAAGCATCAGCGCGTCTATAGAGAGAGTAGTTTACTCATTCTGACTGAGACATGGCTGACAGGATTAACGCTGGACACGCATGCATACATGGAAGGGTTTCATCTGCTCCAGGCTGACAGAAGCAAAGAGGGCGGTAAGAAGAGAGGGGGAGGTCTGGCTGTGTTTGTGAACAATATACGGTATAACTCTGGGCATCTAACTATCAAAGAGATGCTTTTCTGTGAAGACATTGAGCTGCTAGCTGTTAGCATGAGACCTCACTATTTGCCTTGTGAGTTTACACAGGTTATTGTGTTAGCAGTCTACGTGCCCCACTCTGCCAATTCTTCAGTTGCCTGTGACATTATTCACACTGTGACCAGCAGACTCCAGACAAAACACCCCCAGGCCCTCTTTTTGATCTCTGGAGACTTTACTCACGTGTCCCTGTATTTCACTCTTCCCACCTTCTCCCAGTATGTTAACTTCCACACCAGAGACTATAAAACGCTGGACCTACTGTATGCTAATACTAAACAGGCATACAGCTCATCACCTCTTCCTCCCCTGGGGGGCTCAGACCATGATATGGTTTATCTTCAGCCTGTATACAGACCCCTTGTATGCAGAGAACCAGCTGTGAGGCGCACAATGAGAGGATGGTCTGAGGAGACTGAAGACACTCTGAAAAGCCCGAAAACCATCTCACGTCACAAACAGGGTTGAATCCAGATTGCAGGTGACTTGGGGTGGGTTAATGAGTTGAACCAGTTCTTCAATAGGTTTGACCATTACCCACCCCTCCCCTGACCCAATCCCCCATGCTGCTACAAACACCCCCCCATCTTCTTCCCCCACAACTACCATCACTGTCTGTTCACCTCTCAGCAACCTACCACCACTCTCCCCCTCTACACCAGAGGACTCCTTCATTCACCCCCCTCCCCACACGCCCACCTTGTCCTTCACCACACTCCAGGTGAGGAAGGAACTACAGACAATCAAGGTGCGTAAAGCTGCAGGACCAGACGGCATCAGCTCAAGGCTCGTGAAGTGCTGCTCAGACCAGCTGTGTGGCATTATGGGTCACATGTTCAACATAAGCCTGAGGCTGGGGAAGGTACCACAGCTGTGGAAGACTTCCTGTGTGGTACCATTGCCAAAGACCTCACACTGGAAAGACCTCAGCAGCTACAGGCCGGTAGCACTGAGCTCACACTTGATGAAGACCCTCGAGAGACTGGTTCTCAACTATGTTCGCCCCCTGGTGAGGTCTTCATTGGATCGACTGCAGTTTGCATACCATCCTGGCATCGGGGTGGATGATGCCATCATCTACCTCCTACACCAAGCTCTAACTCACCTGGATAGGTCTAAAAGCACCGTGAGGATAATGTTTTTTTATTTTCCAGTGCTTTTAACACCATCCAACCTGGATTTCTGAGGGACAAGCTGGAGATGGCAGGAGTGGACCACCACATGTCACATTGGATACTTAATTACCTTACAGAACACCAGTTTGTTAAATCTCAGGGTTGTATCTCTGACAATCTGATCTGTAGTACGGGGGCACCACAGGGAACCGTGCTGGCACCATTCCTCTTAACCCTCCACACTGCAGACTTCTCCATCAACTCCCTTGGCTGCCACCTACGGAAGTTCTCTGATGACTCTGCCATAGTCGGCCTTATAACAGGTGAGGATGACTCAGAGTACAGGCAGGGACAAAACCAAGAAGCTGGTGGTTGATATCCGTGGACACAGGCCCTCTGCTTTGGTTCCGGTGAACAAACAGGGAACAAACATTGGGGTGGTGAACTCTTATAAGTATCTGGGTGTTCACCTGAACAACAAACTGGACTGGAGCCATAACAATGATGCTCTTTCCCAGCAGCCATTAGCATACATTTGCAGCATCAAGTGATTTGTTAATATGAGTAACTATTAATAGCACATAATAATTGTAATAATTCATACACGGCATATTTTAAACAAAATACTTAATAAAATAAAGCATAAAATCTATTTAAATGATACCAGGCCACCTAGGTCAGCAGGCTTAAGTTAGGCCCAGGAGAGGAAGTTTTGTTAGTGTTAGGTGCCCTACTGCAGAAGTCAACTTGACATTGGTAGATGGGCTCAACACATATTTGATCAAAAATGTGCGCAAAGAGCTTCCATTTTTCATGTATAGTAGGTATAGTAACAATGTAATCCAAAATAATCTCTAATCCTTAGTTCCATTATCTGCATGTATAACAGTTTGCTGCCATATTTTGTTTGCTATCCACGTCTTTGCCTTTATACACAGCGTCACAGGCTGTCTACCTATACCGCTGTCACTCTTTTTATCTGCTCCTCAAAGCTAGCGGCATTAGTCTGAAGATGGCCATTCAGCCGAAACAACATGATATTACATCCGCAGAACTAATTTAGGAAACTATGATTGAATAGACACCATTGTGTTTTGCTGTCAGGAGGTCATTTGTCACTTTGGTGAGGGCAGTTTCTGTCAAATGTAGGTTGCAGAAACCAGATTGTAATGGATCAAGGAGAGAGTGGGCAGAGAGATAGCGGATGAGGTGAGAGTAGACCAGATGCTCCAGGAGTTGAGTGATGAAGGGAAGATTGGAGACTGGTCTGTAGTTAGTTGTGATGTCTGTTGTTAGTTCATCAGTATAAAACCACTAAATTACAGGAGTTACCACAGGATGGAAGAGCTTGATCATTTGCCCTATTAAGCCCTATCCTATCCCATCTTGAGATCATACGGGGGCCTCCTTCTCTTAATCTTCCTCCATGTTCCAAATTGGACAACTGCTTTCCATGGAGGATCCAGCTTATCCATGGATTACATAGATAGCCACTTAAAGGGAAATGTAAGTCTAGATGACATTGATTGCCACACGGCTTTATTTTAAAAAGTTATGGTCTTGATAGCCCCTTAAGAACAAATTAATGTGTATACCAAAATGGAGCATAAAAAGGCTCAAGTTGTACCAAAAAAACCAAGGCCATGTATAGCTATAATGATTAAAAGTATGAAAGCTATTAGTTTTACAATTTGCAGGGAGGAGAAAATAAATAATGCTGTTGTGTCCTACAGGTAAAAAGTGGAGCAGGTTTAAGAAGTTTTGTCTGTGCCACCCTGGTCTCTCTTGGCTCCATCCGTCACTCGGTAAGACTGTTTATTCCCCTGATTTTTGTCCATGCTTGTATGATTGTCCCCATATGTAGGGGTGCAGGTCGGAGATGGTCACTTGGATATGCGGACAAGGCAGTGGCAATCATTAGTCTCGCATGTTTATACTTAGAACAATTACATAGGGGTTCTTGTGCAATAACTCTGTATACGATGGCGCTGTAGTCCAGGGTGGCGCTTTTCCATTGCCACCTTCCTGTGCATTATGTACATGTATTTTAATATTTGTATTCAATAAAGTTAATTTATTTTGGCAATTGATACTCAGGTGTTTTTCTTCTTCAGTATTTGTATTTTTTCTGAGGTATTGCCATTTACTATGTAGTAGGGAGCCATGACATGTAGCCCCGGTCTGTTTGGCCTTTATCTAAATGAGGGCAGGGTCTCTCTCCTAGGTTATGGTTTATGTTTACTGTGTTCAGGTTAGTAGATTTGAAATTCCAGGAAAGGAGAGCATGGCTTTATTACAAAAGGTTTTTGAAACATGAGAGGCAATGCCTGACCCTTGGGTAAGGAAAAGAGAAAGCAGCCTTGCCAAATCATTTTTAAGTGCCTCCTGTTTTGCTTTATAAAGGTTCTGAGGAGCAAATAAACTATATACAGGAAAATAGTGTATGGACATGACTGCAATGACTTTCTTCCCATTTCAACTGTTTTCACCTACTTTGTTTTATTATACATTTTATTATAGATTTTATTATAGATCTTTTCTTCAGTGTGTATTTTTCTCCAAAGGGAAATGCCAGGCAGACCTTTTCCAACTCAACCCCTTCAGGTCAGGTTAAAATTAACGTTAACTGAAAGTTTTTTTTAACTTGTCACTGTAGAAACTATATTGTGTGGACTGTGGAGCACTTAAATTGAATTTCAAAATAAGTTGACTGTGAAAAAAGGAAAAAATTACAGTATTTTAGGCGACATCTATTACACTGACTACACAGTCAGTGGCCAAATGTGCACCTCCTGGACCCCTATGCAAACATTTTAATAGGATCCCTCAACAGTCATTGAAGATGAAGCAATTTGGTTATTTTAATTTTCAAAGGTCATTCATTAAATTCAAGTCCAAATAAATAAACCAAAATCGTATGTGACCCAATTGCCACGAAAGTCGTGTGTGACACTCTGGGGTTCCCTAGGACTGTATCTAATTCCATAACAGCATTAGAAATGTCATAATTAGAGATGAGTGAATCGAAGCTGTTGAAGTGGAATTCAATACGATTTTCAGAAAAATTCAATTTGCAACGAATGCGAATTTCCTGGCGCTTCGTGGAAACGAATTGCATTTTTCCTAAAATGGCTACTGCACGTGTGAGGACTTTGAGAAAGGAAGTATGGGAAGGCAAGATCACCCAGACTGACATGCATGATGAGGGAAGGGATAGGGAGGAATCATTTTACAGCATCTTAGTGCAGGGAGAGACTTCAAAAGGCGCTAGGGACAGTGCTAGAAAAGCGATTTAAAAGTTCAGGGAAAGATAATTTTGGGATCCAAGTAGCCATTATACAGCTCTATCATTCCAGCAATTTGTTCTTATGGCGCAAGTGCTATGTTGAAAAGCCTTTAGTCGCTTATATCTGTGAAAAAAAATATATATATTCTCAGTTCACTTCTGCAGCTATATGTGGGGAAAGCGTTTAGTGGCGTATTTCATTACAAAAAGAAAAATATATTCTCAGATCACTTCTGCAGCTATATGTGGTGAAAGCGTTTAGTGGCGTATTTCAGTAGAAAAAGAAAAATATATACGCAATTCACTCCTGCAGTTATATGTGGTGAAAGCGTTTAGTGACGTATTTCAGTACAAAAAAATATATATATTCACTTTACTGGTGCATTTATTTGTGGCAAGAGCGTTTAGTGGCCTCTTTCAGTACAAAAAGAAATATATTCTCAGTTCACTTCTGCAGTTATATTAGTTGAAAGCGTTTAGTGGCCTAGGTCAGAACAGAAAGAAAAAAAGATACGCACTTCACTGGTGCAGTTATATGTGTTGAAAGCATTTACTGGCCTATTTCAGTTCAAAAATAAAAATATATTCTCAGTTCACTTCTGCAGTTATATGTGGTAAAAGTGTTCAGTGTCCTATTTCAGTTCAAAAAGGAAAAAAATGTACGCACTTCACTGTTGCATTTATTTGTGGTGAAAGAATTTAAGTGGCCTATTTCAGTACAAAACGAAAAATATACACACATTTCACTTCTGCAGTTATATGTGGTAAAAAGCGGTCAGTGTCATATTTCAGTACTGTTGTGGAAATTATTATGATGTGTTTTCTAATATTGTCATCGTGTCTCTCAGTGTGTACACCACTGGAAGTCGATATATTGCTGCGGATATAGAGACGCAGCAAGCAGTGTTTTCTTGGCGAATGGATAGATGCCGGCTGGGGCCCTCCGCCCAAAAGGCGGATTTATTGGCTTGGCGTGTATGCATTTATTAAGAGAACAATATACGAAAAGGAACGTGCATTCATTATTTCCAGTGTGCCTGATCAACCGCTGGAGATGGTGACGCTGTTCCTATAAGTAGGCCCACATAAGAATCCCGGTGAGCCTTGTTGAGCATTGATCACTGATCGGTGCTGAACAAGACTCCCCCTAGTGGTGACTGAGAGACATGTTGTGGTATTCTTTCTGTGGGTGTGTGTGTCATCACTTCCTGTATGTCTGTACTGTACCTGAAGGGAGTGGTCAGGTGTTGGGCCCGCCCACTTCCTATTTGTTATCCCTTGGTCTATGTAAATAAAGAAAGGGTCTGAGAGGGCAGTCTCTCAACAGATCTCAACCATGAAACATCTTAACTCATTACTGGGATAGTGCGGCCTTTCCTTACACAAAGGAGCTGATACACGTGCTTGGGAGTGCGGGGTAAGGGAAATTACTATAACAGTACAAAAAGGAAAAATATATAAGCACTTCACTGTTGCATTTATTTGTGGTAAAAAAGTTTAGTGGCCTATTTCAGTACAAAACGAAAAAATATATATGCATTTCACTTCCCCAGTTATTATTATTTCAGTGCAAAAACAAAATATATTCAGCGTTGACTTTTGCGGTTATATGTGGTAAAACCTTTAGTGATGTATTTCGGTAGAAAAACAAAATATATTAAGCGGTTTGCAGGTTTATGGGGTAAAACCTTTAATGTAGTTATATGCGGTAAAATAATTTGTGACATATTTTGGATAAAAAAATAATTTTATTCAGCATTTAGCGCTGCAGTTATATGTGGTAAAACCTTTATTGACGTATTTTGGTGAAAAAACAAATTTTATTCAGCGTTCAGCGCGGCAGTTATGTGCTAAAACCTTTAGTGACGTATTTCGGTAGAAAAACAAAATATATTCAGTGTTCGCTGTTGCGCGTAAATGTGGCAAAACCTGACGTATTTCTGTCGAAAAACTAATTTTATTCAGCGTTCAGCGCTGTAGTTATATGCAGTAAAATCATTTGTGACGTATTTTGGTCAAAAAACTAATTTTTTCAGCGTTCAGCGCTGTAGTAATATGTGGTAAAATCTTTTGTGACGTATTTCGGTGAAAAAACCAAATTGCAGTCAGCTTTAAGTGCTGCAGTTATATGTGGTAAAATCTTTATTGAAGTATTTCGGTGGAAAAACAAATTTTATTCAGTGTTCAGCACTGCGGTTATATGCGGTAAAATCTTTATTGAAGTATGTCGGTCGAAAAACAAAATTAAATCAGTGGTCAGCTCTGCGGTTATATGCAGTAAAATCTTTATTGAAGTATTTGTCTTCTCATTGTCTGTAGCTACTAGAGGCCTGTTGATGCCAGGCAAGTTTCACCAGAAGTATCTTGGTTGATCATCATTGAGCCATTCTGTGGCTTCCTCATGCTGCTGCAAACTCCAGACTCTCTCATTGTGCCACTCTGTGGCCTACTAATGCTGCTGCCACCTGCATACTCTGTCATTGTGCCACTCTGTGACCTCCTCCTGATGTTGCTGCTGCCGACACCTCCAGATGCTGTCATTGTGCCACTCTGTGGCCTACTCATGCTTCTGCAACTTCCACACTCTGTCATTATGCCATTCTGTGGCTTCCTCATGCTGCTGCCACCACCA
Source organism: Bufotes viridis (assembly GCA_033119425.1). Lineage (NCBI taxonomy): Eukaryota > Metazoa > Chordata > Amphibia > Anura > Bufonidae > Bufotes > Bufotes viridis. Next base: position 35,662,176 of record CM065592.1, on the reverse strand, counting down.
GACTCTGTCATTGTGCCACTCTGTGGCCTCCTCCTGTTGATGCTGCTGCCACTTTCAGACTTTGTCATACTACTCATGCTGCTGAATAAATAATGAAGAAGCACCACCACCACCCCAACTTACGGCTCAACGTACCATTGGTAAACAAACAATCTAGTGGTGCACACGAATATTGATCCTAGTGGTGCACACGAATCTTGAGAAAGATAAGCCATGGTCGAAATATCACTGTGATTATGCTGCCACTTGAATAAATCAATTGGATTTTGTTCACTAAATTGACGAGTTCTGTGGATCTTCTTATTCTACTCATGCTGCTGTCACCTCCACACTCTGTCAATGTGCTATTCTGGGGCCTCCTTCTGATGCTGCTGAGACCTCCAGACTTTGTCACTGTGCCACTCTGTGGCCTACTCATGCTGCTGCCACCTCCAGAGTCTGTCATTGTGCCACTCTATGGCCTCCTCCTGATGCTGCTGCTGCTTAAACCTCCAGTCTCTGTCAGTGTGCCACTCTATGGCCTTCTGATGCTGCTGCCATCTCCACACTATGTCATCTTGCAACTCTGTGACCTACTCATGCTGCTGCCACCTCCAGACTCTGTCATTGTGCCACTCTGTGACCTCCTCCTAATGCTGCAGCTGCCAAAACCTCCAGTCTCTGTCATTGTGCCATTCTGTTGCTTCCTCATGCTGCTGCCACCTCCAGACTCTGTTATTGTGCTACTCTGTGGCCTCCTCCTGATTCTGCTGCTGCTGCCACATCCAGATTGTCATTGTGCCACTCTGTGGCATACTCATGTGCTGTCAGCTCCACACTCTGTTATTGTGCCACTCTGTGGCTTCCTTATGCTGCTTTCAACTTTAGACTATGTCATTATGCCATTCTGTGGCTTCATCCTGATGCTGCTGCTGCCGCCGACACCTCGAGACTCTCTCATTGTGCCACTCTGTGGCCTCCTCCTGATGCTGCTGCTGCCAAAACCTCCATACTCTGTCATTGTGCCACTCTGTGACATACTCATGCTGCTGCCACCTCCACACTCTGTCATTGTGCCACTCTGTGACATACTCATGCTGCTGCTACCTCCACACTCTGTCATTGAGCCATTCTGAGGCTTCCTCATGCTGTTGCCAACTCCAGGCTCTGTCATTGTGCCACTTTATGGTCTAGTCATGCTGCTGCCACCTCAACATTCTGTCAAGGTGACACTCTGTGGCCTACTCATGCTGCTGCCACCTCTAGACTCTGTCAATGTGCCATTCTGTGGCCTCCTTCTGATGCTGCTGCTGCTGAGACCTCCAGACGCTGTCACTGTGACACTCTGTGGACTACTCATGCTGCTGCCACCTCCAGACTTTGTCACTGTGCCACTCTTTGGCCTCCTCTTGATGCTGCTGCTGAAAGCTCCAGTCTCTGTCATTGTGCCACTTTGTGGCCATCTCATGCTGCTGCCACCTCCACACTATGTCATCTTGCAACTCTGTGGACTACTCATGCTGCTGCCACCTCCAGACTCTGTCATTGTGCTACTCTGTGTCCTCCTCCTGATGCTGCTACTGCCACCTGCAGACTTTCATTGTGCCAATCTATGGTCTACTCATGTGCTGTCACCTCCACACTCTGTCATTGTGCCACTCTGTGGACTACTCATTCTGCTGCCACCTACAGACTCTGTTGTTGTGCTACTCTGTGTCCTCCTCCTGATGCTGCTACTGCCACCTGCAGACTTTCATTGTGCCAATCTATGGTCTACTCATGTGCTGTCACCTCCACACTCTGTCATTGTGCCACTCTGTGGCTTCCTCATTCTGCTGCCACCTACAGACTCTGTTGTTGTGCCACTCTGTGGCCTCCTCCTGATGCTGCTACTGCCACCTCCAGGCTCTGTCATAGTGCCACTCTGTGGCCTACTAATGCTGCTGCCACCCCCACACTCTCTCATTGTGCCTCTTTGTGGCCTACTTATGCTGCTGCTACCTTCAGACTCTGTTGTAGTGCCAATATGTGGCCCACTCATGCTGCTGCCGCCTCCACACTCTGCCATTATGCCATTCTGTGGCTTACACATGCTGCTTCCACCTCCAGAATCTGCCATTGTGCCACTCTGTTGCCTACTCATGCTGCTTCCACCTCCAGACTCTGTCATTGTGCCACTCTGTGGCTTGTTCCTGATGCTGGTGCTGCTGACACCTCCAGACTCTGTCATTGTGCCACTCTGTGGCTTGTTCCTGATGCTGGTGCTGCTGACACCTCCAGACTCTGTCATTGTGATACTCTGTGGCATACTCATGCTGCTTCCACATCCAGACTCTGTCATTGTGCCACTATGTGGCCTCCTCCTGATGCTGCTGTGGCCGACACCTCCAGACTCTGTCATTGTGCCCCTCTGTGGCCTACTCATGGTGCTACTACCTCGAGACTCTGTCATTGTGCCACACTGTGGCCTACTCATGCTGCTGCCACCTCCACACTATGTCACCTAGCCACTCTGTGGTCTCCTGATGCTATGGCTACCTCCACACTCTATCATTGTGCCATTCTGTTGCTTCCTCATGCTGCTGCCAACTGCAGACTTTGTCATTGTGCCACCTGGTGGTGTCCACATACTCCTTCCACCTCCATACCCTGTCATTGGGCCACTCTGTGGTCTTCACATGCTGCTTCAACCTCACCACTGTGTCATAGGTTCACTCTGTGGACATCTCATGCTGTTCCTACACTCCCCACTTCATGACTGGTTCACTATTTTGGCTTTCGGCCTGGCTGTCATCATCATTTATTTGGCATTTCTTCTGATCTGTCAGAAGAAAGGAAAAATTTGACGCACAACGGATCTTGTCTGTGTAGGAGCTTTAAGGCCTGTATGGTCCCATTAGAATTGGCTACTGATTTGGTAGCCAAAATCAGGAGTGGGTAGAAAACACAGAAGGCATGCAAATATTCCATTAACATGTCATCTCTGTTTTAGATTCACTCCTGTTTTTTTTGGCATTAGCAATACTGATGGATTATTGAGCAAATGCTGACCGAGTGAAGGCGTATGCTCCACAGTCAGGATCCGTTTTTTCTAGGTTATTGTTCTGACGGATCAGAGAATGGGGAAAATGAATCAGTGACCTCAACACAAATTTGCTGCTAACACCATCTCCACTCTGTCAGGGGGGCTTTACTTGTATACACGTTTTATAGAACAGGTTCTGTTGACATCTATGCGGAATCAGCTGATGAGAGTGTAAAAGGAGTGTACTTCTTCTTGACGCTAACATCGACCTGTAAGGCTGAGTTAATACTTGAGTAATTTGGTCAGTTTTGGCCCCCGTGACTGCTCAAATAAGTTAAGTATGTAGTGATTCTAAGAGTGACCCCTTTTATCTGCATGTCATATGGACTCACTGTATTATTTCACTACCACAGCAGACTCCCTATGCATGTTACTGCAAGGCACAGTGTTCTACACCCCTATAAAGGTTCTCTGCACCCTGGAAATAGCCATTTTTTAATGCGATTCACCGCAAATAAAATGTTCCGAAAAATTTGTCAAACCGGTCGAATCGAATTTTAGAAAATTTCGCTCATCTCAAATTATCTGTGTTTAGAACTGGTAAGTATTTTTGAAAGGTTAGTTTAACTTTAAAATCTCTGCCATGGTATAGAAAAAACTGAATTACTGTTAGTTTTTTTGTTTTTGTTTTTGTTGGTTTTTTACGTTTATTTATTTTTTCTTCTTTTTTTCTTCTCTTTGTGAATCTTTCATCAATGTAACTGCAAGCTTTATTAAAATCCGTAACCGTTTTACAAGCCTTCTTTGTCCTTGTGTATGCCTTATTGGAGATAACATTTATTTTGTGATCTGCATTTAAAATGGTGTTACCCACAATCTGTTTACTGCATAAGGTGTTGATTTGCCAAATCTCCAGTTAAAATACTGTTCAGGAATGGAATTTCAATTTCACTCATGCTGCTTGGGAGCTTCAAATTAAGACAGAGTATAGTTGTTAATGTACTCCCAGAAACTGTATATGGGTGCTACCAGGGCTGACATCAGGAATTTCAGGGTCCCATACAGGCAAGTTTTGTGGCCCCTTCGTAACAGCCCACTCACATGTCCCCAACAGTTTCCTTGACATCTTTACTTTCAGCATGCTGTCTGGTTATACAGGCGAATTCACTCAGCACTAAATACTGTACCTCCTACATCCAGTAATGTCTCCTCTAATGAGGACATTCTCTTCCCTAATCTTCTCCATTAGGACCAAGCCGACATAATAACTTCTTTCATCCACATCTCGTCTCTGCAGATCTTGCTACACAGACATTTTAGATTTCTTACTTTTCCATCATGCTCCCCACCTTCTCAACAAAAACTCCCCATCCTGGTGTCCCAACAGTGTCATCCTTGTGCCACCCTAAAACTGTGCCTCCTATGCTCCCCAATGCCACCAAATACTTTACTGCAGAAAAAATAGCACCCCCACTAATAGTTATACCCCTATAGTACCCCCAGTAATACTAATGCCCCTTATCATGTGCTAACAATAATTATACCCATATAGTGTCCCCAATGCTCCCTATCATGCCCATAGTAATAAAAATGTCCCTTATAATGCCGTCACTGAATATAATGCCCCCTAAATCACCCCAAATATTAATAATGTCCTTATAGCACCTCCATCGATAATGCCCCCTATTGTTCACCAAGTAATAATAATGCAACTATAAGCCCCCAGTAATAATAATGCCCTTTATAGTGCTCCCAGCAATATTACCCCCTATATCACCTCCACTGATAATAATGCCTCCTATTGTGCACCCAGTTACAACAGTGTCCCCAGTAATGCCCTATAATGCCTCCAGTATTAAACATTTTCCCACAGTGCCCCCCATAATACCCTCAATATTAGACATGTCCCCCAGTAATGCCCCCAGTATTGCACATGTCCCCATAATGCCCCCAGTAAAGACCTATAGTGTCCCCAGTAATGGATTTGTCCCATGTGTGCTCCGTTTGGTCCACAGGCAGCCAGATAAAACAAATCTAATACTCACCTGACATCAATTGAGGGGAAGGCTGCAGACTTTACTCATAATGCAGATGGTAATGGTTACATCAACATGTGACCTGAGACCTAGCACTAGTGTTGAGCGCGAATATTCGAATAGCGAATTTTTATCGCGATTATCGGTACTTCGCTAATATTTCAAATTAAGTGCTATATATTCGGTAATTCGAATATTTTTTATTATTTTTTTTTTTTAAGTTGTTCCCACCTCCCAAAAGCAGTTCTTCTTACATGTCCGGAGGACTCCATGATCCTTGCCTGCTCCAGTCAGTGCCCGTTGCCGAGTGCCAACTTCCCGTGCGCATGGAGCGTCCCCATCACCATGGGAACGCCTCCATGCTAGAACGTACTGTCGGATTTGAGTATCACGGTTATCTAGACCATGGTAAAAGTTGGATGCGCAATGCGAGTAAACTTACTAAAATTACTCGCATTGCACATCCAACTTAATTTTGTGTATAGTCAATATTCCTAATGGTTGGGGGGTACTTGGGTTGCTAGAATTATCGAATATAGAGAATATAGCGCTATATTCGTATTCGTTATATTCGTTAATTCTAGCACGCAAGCCAACTAAGTTGGATGCTCAATGCAAGAATATTACACGCATTGCGCATCCAACTTAGAGCGGGGAATAGGCTTTAGGCAACTTTACAATTTGCAATTGCCAATCGGAAAGTTTCCTAAGTTGGATGCGCAATGCGATTAAACTTACTTTAATTACTCGCATTGCTGTCACGACTGTGACTGATCCAGATAGGTCTGGGAAGAGAAGGTCGCAGCGACTTGCTACTCGCGATAGCTTGTGAGTTTGCTTCATGGTTCAGGGTATGTCATCCAGGTTTTGCCTTGTTAACCTTTTTGTCCTGACTGGGAGTTTGTAGGCATTCTTCTCAGGTGAGTGCTGTCTGCCACTCCCAGCTACTATATTAGTTTCAGTTTCACTTGCAGTCATTGCCAGATGTAGTCCTTACTTCCAGTGCTATTCTGACCTTTGAAGGAGATCGTTTGACGGTATTGCTGTGGAGCTCTTGTCTGGCGTGGACTGTCGTTGTTGGGATCATCTTCTCTGCTCGTGACTGGATAAGTCTATCTCTGCTGGAGATTGTTTGTTTGTTTGTTACTGTCTTCCCCTGTTGTTCTCCTAGACATGAGTGATGGTGACTAGTGCTCCCATCTGCCTTTCCCCAGTCTAGTCTTCTGAGGGTCACTCAGGGTTTAGGCATCCTGCTCGCCGCACGGGTTCACACCCCGTCTAGGGTATCAGGGCAGACAGATGCCAGCGTAGGGTTTGTCAGGGGTGGCCGTTCTATTTCCCATCCGTAGATAAGGGTCCCCCTTCCCCTCCGTCTGGTGCGACACAACTGCTGCTGGGATAGTGGTCGTGACAGTATATCTGGCCTTTAAAAAAAAAAAAAAGTGACATTTCCTTTTTTTTTTTTTTTTGCCTGCTGTTTTGCTTTGTATTCTTCTGTTCCACTATGGATCCGGTTACGGTTTTGGCGAAACAATTACAGGGGTTATCCCTTGAAGTGGCAGGATTAAAAGCAACAGTATTGCAGCAGCAGCAGCAATCCTTGGGTTCCACCGTTGCTACGGGAAACCAAGGTACTCCTGAGCCAAAAGTGGCTTTTCCTGATAGGTTCTCAGGAGGGAGAGACCAATTTGTAACCTTCAGAGAAGCTTGTAAATTGTTCTTCAGGTTACGCCCGAGATCCTCCGGCGGTGAGGGTGGGCATTGTAATTTCTCTCCTGCAAGGAGATCCGCAGGCTTGGGCTTTCTCTCTACCATCTGACTCTCCGGCCTTACGATCAGTGGAGGAGTTTTTTGAAGCCTTGGGTCTCATGTATGATGACCCGGACAGGGTCTCACTGGCTGAGTCTAAGCTATGTAGACTTCGGCAGGAGAACCGGTCAGCTGAACTATATTGTTCTGAATTCCGTAGGTGGGCTACGGATACATTATGGAACGACTCGGCCCTTAGGAGTCAGTTCTGCCAGGGGTTGTCTGAAAAATTAAAAGACGCGCTGGCTGTATACGAGGTCCCTGGGTCTCTTGAGGCTGCTATGTCTCTGTCCATAAGAATCGACAGACGACTCAGGGAGAGACTATTAAATTCTACAGAGGCCTCTATAGGGCAGGGATCGGTTTGTTGTGATCCAGTCGAACCAATGCAAATAGGGGGCGCCACTAGACGGGTGAATCCTCCTAAGGTCCGCCATAGGTCAGAGGTTTGTTTTCGTTGTGGGGAGGGGTCATTTTGTAAAGGTATGTCCCTCAGAACCCAAGAGATCACAAACTAAGGAGCCGCCGAGAACTAGAGTCCCCAGACTGTGCGGAGGATAACAGTCTGGGCGTATTCGCTTCCTCCATACGCATGTCTCAGTTTTTGTTGTCCGCTACCGTTGTGGCGGGCAATAAGACTGAGATCTGTTCCGTCTTTTTGGACAGTGGGCGGGGGTCAACTTGGTGGATTCACGGTTTGCTCAGGCTCTGGGTTTTACTCCGGAACCGGTACGCAGAACTATTCCTGTTTTTGCCATCGACTCCTCCCTCTTACTCAGAGAGAGTTAACTCAGATCGTCCATAATATCCATCTGCAGGTAGGGGACCTCCATAAAGAGCATATCTCTTGTTATGTCCTGGACGGTCTTCCGGCTCCTATGGTTTTGGGGCTTCCCTGGCTGGTGACTCACAATCCCGTGGTGGATTGGCAGGCCGGGAGATTGTGGAGTGGAGTGAACATTGTAAGGACAACTGCTTGAGTAGTAGGTGCTCAACACTCTCTGTAACATCTCTACCTCCCTTTCTGTCAGATTTTATGGATGTGTTCTCTGAGAAGGGTTGTCAGGGGTTACCACCTCATCGTCCATATGATTGCCCAATTAATCTGTTACCTGGGGCAAAACTACCTAAAACCCGGTTATACAATCTTACTGGCCCGGAGAGGAAGGCTATGAAAGATTATATTTCGGAGAGTTTGGCTAAGGGACACATCAGACCCTCTTCTTCACCCGTGGCTGCAGGGTTCTTTTTGGTTAAAAAGAAAGATGGGGGCCTGCGTCCTTGCCTGGATTTCCGGGAATTAAACTGGATAACTATCCGAGATCCCTATCCTCTTCCTCTCATTCCCGACCTCTTTAATCAGGTTGCTGGTGCTAAATGGTTCTCCAAAATGGATCTCAGAGGAGCCTAAAACCTGGTTCACATCAAAGAGGGGGATGAGTGGAAGACGGCTTTTAATACTCCGGAAGGGCATTATGAAAATCTGGTCATGCCATTTGGTCTTACTAATGCGCCTGCGGTGTTCCAACATTTTGTCAACGATATTTTTAGTCACCTTATCGGGAGATTTGTTGTGATATATCTTGATGACATCCTGGTCTATTCTCCGGATCTGGATACACATAAGATCCATGTGAGACAAGTGCTGCAGATATTAAGGGCCAACAAATTGTTTGCTAAATTAGAGAAATGTGTGTTCGCCGTAAAAGAACTGCCATTTCTGGGGTATGTGTTGTCAGATTCAGGTCCGGGCAATTATGGACTGGGATCTGCCTGAGAACCTGAAGGCATTGCAACGCTTCCTGGGGTTTGCCAATTTTTATAGAAAGTTTATAAAGAACTATTCCTTGGTGGTCAAACCACTGACGGACATGACCCGAAAGGGATCCGATTTTTCCAAATGGTCACATGCAGCCAAAACTGCCTTTACATCTCTGAAGGAAAGATTCACCTCGGCTCCTATTCTCGTACAGCCAGATGTCTCGCTTCCTTTTATTGTAGAGGTTGACGCATCAGAGGTGGGGGTGGGAGCGGTACTATCTCAGGGCCCGTCCCCTGGTGAATGGCGTCCGTTTGCTTTCTTTTTGAAGAAATTGTCTACTGCAGAAAGGAACTATGACATTGGCAACAGGGAACTTTTGGCTATTAAGTTGGCCTTAGAGGAGTGGCGTCATTTTTTGGAGGGGGCGGTTCATCCCGTCACAGTGATTACCGATCACAAAAACTTAGTATATCTGGAGTCTGCTAAACGTCTCACCCCTAGACAGGCTCGGTGGTCGTTATTTTTACTAGGTTTAATTTTGTAATAACCTATCGCCCGGGGCAAAAAATACTAAGGCGGATGCATTGTCTCGAAGTTTTCCTGGAGGGGGTGATGATGATGTTCCAGAGTCTATTTTGCAAAAGGGGTGGTGGTCTCTGCATTACACTCAGGTTTAGAGGGGAGGGTGTTGGAAGCTCAGGGGACGCCCGGCCTCCTGCCCCTCGGATAAACTGTTTGTGCCAGAAAATTTACGCCTGGAGATACTAAAGGAACACCATAACTCCGCACTGGCAGGACACCCAGGTAGTAAGGCAACCTCTGAATTAGTGTCACGTCGGTTCTGGTGGCCTAAGTGGCGCCAGGAGGTGTTGAATTTTGTGTCTGCATGTCCTACCTGTGCTCGTTCTAAGGTGGATCATACTCGTCCGGCAGGGCGTCTTTTACCTCTGGCCATCCCCAACAGGCCTTGGACGCACCTATCAATGGATTTCATTACTGATCTACCAGTATCAGCGGGAAGACTGTTATTCTTGTTGTTGTTGACAGATTCAGTAAAATGGTGCACTTTATTGCTCTGACTGCTTTGCCTAATGCTAACACACTGGCTCAGGTTTTTATTGACCACATCGTGAAGCTTCACGGGGTCCCTTCCGATATTGTTTCGGATCGTGGTACCCAATTTGTTTCTAAATTTTGGAAAGCTTTTTGTTCTCGTTTAGGGGTTCATCTGTCGTTTTCTTCATCTTTCCATCCACAGTCCAACGGTCAGACTGAACGTACCAATCAAAACCTAGAGACATATTTGAGATGCTTTGTTTCCGAAAATCAGGAGGAATGGTCATCTTATTTACCGTTAGCCGAGTTTGCCATTAATAATCGTCGTCAAGAATCCACCGATAAGTCACCATTTTTTGGTGCGTATGGTTTCCATCCTCAGTTTTGTACGTTTAGTGAGGGGGCCGTCTGGGATTCCCGAGGAGGAACGATTTGCGTCTTCACTTTCATCAGTGTGGCAGAGTGTGCAAGAAAGTTTGAAGAGAATTGGTGGCAGATACAAACGTGTGGCTGATAAGAAGCGCTCTGAAGGTCCGGACCTTGGGGTGAATGACTTGGTGTGGTTGTCTACCAGAAATATCAAGTTGAAGGTTCCCTCATGGAAATTAGGTCCGAGATTTATTGGTCCTTATAGGGTAATTAAGATCATTAACCCGGTGGCTTTTCGTCTGGAGCTACCTCAGACTCTAAGGATCCATAATGTCTTCCACAGATCTCTGCTTAAGAGATATGTAGAACCTCCTGAACCATTGCCACTACCGCCTCCACCGGTGGTTGTTGATGGCAGTCTTGAGTTTCAGGTAGAAAAGATTGTTGATTCACGATATGTTCGCCGCTCTCTTCAGTACCTGGTGCACTGGAAAGGTTATGGTTCGAAGAGAGAATGTGGGTGCCAGCATCAGAGATAAAGGCGGACAGACTCATTCGGGCTTTTCATAGGTCCCACCCGGAGAGGCCTGGTCTTGAGGGTCCGGTGGCCCCTCGTAGAAAGGGGGTACTGTCACGACTGTGACTGATCCAGATAGGTCTGGGAAGAGAAGGTCGCAGCGACTTGCTACTCGCGATAGCTTGTGAGTTTGCTTCATGGTTCAGGGTATGTCATCCAGGTTTTGCCTTGTGAACCTTTTTGTCCTGACTGGGAGTTTGTAGACATTCTTCTCAGGTGAGTGCTGTCTGCCACTCCCAGCTACTATATTAGTTTCAGTTTCACTTGCAGTCATTGCCAGATATAGTCCTTACTTCCAGTGCTATTCTGACCTTTGAAGGAGATCGTTTGACGGTATTGCTGTGGAGCTCTTGTCTGGCGTGGACTGTCGTTGTTGGGATCATCTTCTCTGCTCGTGACTGGATAAGTCTATCTCTGCTGGAGATTGTTTGTTTGTTACTGTCTTCCCCTGTTGTTCTCCTAGACATGAGTGATGGTGACTAGTGCTCCCATCTGCCTTTCCCCAGTCTAGTATTCTGAGGGTCACTCAGGGTTTAGGCATCCTGCTCGCCGCACGGGTTCACACCCCGTCTAGGGTATCAGGGCAGACAGATGCCAGCGTAGGGTTTGTCAGGGGTGGCCGTTCTATTTCCCATCCGTAGATAAGTGTCCCCCTTCCCCTCCGTCTGGTGCGACACGACTGCTGCTGGGATAGCGGTCGTGACAATTGCACATCCAACTTAATTTTGTGTATAGGCAACGTTCCTAATGGTTGGCTTGCTAGAATTAACGAATATAGAGAATATAGCACTAAATTCGTATTCGTCATATTCGTTTATTCTAGCAAACCAATCATTATTAGGAAAACTTTGCCTATACACAGAACTAAGTTGGATGCCCAATGCGAGTAATTTAAGTAAGTTTATTCGCATTGCGCATCCAACTTACAGTGGGGTATATTTTCAATAATCGTTCATTATGTCAAGGCAACCAATAGGAAGTTGCCTAAGTTGCATTCACAATATGCACATGGTATATCTATCGCGAAAATTCTTCATTGAAATATTTGTATGAGCCTAAACGGGCGTGGCTTTTTCTTGCAAGTTTGTTGACAGGTGGAAGTTCTAAGCGCAGTGCATTACTCGTGGGTGACTCGAGTGAAAATGGTCTCAAGCAATTTTAAAGAAGTCGAGGAAGATCTCCTAATCACTGCAAGTAATTCCACATTACAGTACTGTATTACATATCACATGCTTGTTATTTCAATGTATTTATACAAATTCAAATGTTATCTTGCTTCAGTGCATATTAACCTTGTCAAAGCCAGAGGTTTTTTTGTTAGCCTTTTATTTCGCTCACTGCCTTCAAAGAGCCATAACTTTTTTATTTGTCTGTTCACATAGCCATATGAGGGCTTGTTTTTTGCAGGACACGTTGTACTTTCTAACGCCACCATTTAATATTGCATATGATGTATTGGGAAGCCAAACAAAATGCAAAATGGACAAAAATTGCAAAATAAAAGCAATGCCACCCCAGTTTTACGGGTTTTTAACCCCTTGAGCACACATGACACACTGGTATGTTATGTGTAGTTCCTCTGGTTTTCAGCGTTTCCGGGTGATCGGGCGGCATCTGCAGTGGCTATTGGGTCCCCGATAGCTGCCTTCCAGTGAATCGGGGCTGCCTTCAGGTGAAGAAGCCTGTGAGATCCAGCCCCCTGGATCTCACAGGCAGGAAGCTGTATGAGTAATACACACTGTATTACTTATACAGCCAATGCATTCCAATACAGAAGTATTGGAATGCATTGTAAAGGGGATCAGACTAGTGTTGAGCGAACAGTTCGAGCATAGTTCGGGTTCGTACCGAATTTTGGGGTGTTCGGGACACGGACCCGGCCCGAACATTTTCAAAAAAGTTCGGGTTTGGGTTCGTTGTTCGGCGATTTCTTCACGCTTTCTGAAGGGCTGCACAGCAGCCAATCATCTATTGTTTTACTTCTTGCCCTAAGAGCCCATCACAGCCATGCCTACAAATGGCATGGCTGTGATTGGCCAAGTGCAGCATGTGACCCAGCCACTATTTAAGCTGGAGTCACGTAGCGCCGCACGTCACACTGCTCTGATTAGTGTAGGGAGAGGACGCAGCTGCTGTGAGGGCGAGATTAGGCAGGGAAAAGTCTGCAGAAGCACCTAATGAAGTGATCGATCTACAGCTGTGAATGATTGAATGTCTGCTAGTTACTTGCTCACTGGTTTTTAGGCTGCACAGAGCGTTTTTCTGTCACTTATTTTCTGGGGTGAACGGCGGCCATTTTGTGACTTGTGGTGCACCAGAAGAAGCTGCCACCAAGTCCATCAATCCATCAATACTAGTTTTTTTTTGTTGCTATATCCTACATTAGGGGCTTGGCTGTGATAATTGTCACCCCTAGAAACTCAGGATAGCAATTTCTATATTTTATTAAGGGGTTAAATATAATTGCAAAAATGCCAATCCCCTAAATCTGGTGTTCCAGCTTTGGCTAGACAAGTATAATACTGTCTGCTGTTTGGCAAAGGATAGATTATTTTCTGTGGTGAAATTCAATTGTTAAAATAGCAATCCCCAAAATCAGGTGTCGCAGCACTGGCAAGCAAACTATAAAAGTGTCCGCCAAAACATATATTTTGTTCTGGGGTGAAATTTGATTGCCAAAATAGTAATACCATAAATCAGGGGTTTCAGCTGTGGCTGGCCAAGTTTCATAGTGCCTGCAAAGTATATATTTTGTTCTGGGGTGAAATTCAATTACCAAAATAGCAATGCCTTAAATCTGGTGTCCCAGCACTGGCTGGCAAACTATAATGGTGTCCGCCAAAACATATATTTTGTTCTGGGGTGAAATTCAATTGCCAAAATAGCAATACCATAAATCTGTGGTTTCAGCTGTGGCTGGCCAAGTTTTATAGTGTCCTGCAAAGGATATATTTTGTTCTGGGGTGAAATTCAATTGCCAAAATAGCAATACCATAAATCACTGGTTTCATCTCTGGCTGGCAAACTATAATAGTGTTCGCCAAAACATATATTTTGTTCTGAGGTAAAATTCAATTGCCAAAATAGCAATAACATAAATCAGTGGTTTTAGCTCTGGCTAGCCAAGTTTCATAGTGTCCTGCAAATCATATATTTTGTTCTGTGGTGAAATTCAATTGCCAAAATAGCAATGCCCTGAATCTGGTGTTCCAGCTGTTGCAGGCCTAGTTGAAATCTGTCCGTAACAGGGTATATTTTGTTCTGGGGTGAAATTCATTTGCCAAAATAGCAATACCATAAATCAGTGGTTTCAGCTGTGGCTGGCCAAGTTTCATAGTGTCCTGCAAAGTATATATTTTGTTCTGAGGTGAAATTCAATTACCAAAATAGCAATGCCTTAAATCTGGTGTCCCAGCACTGGCTGGCAAACTATAATGGTGTCCGCCAAAACATATATTTTGTTCTGGGGTGAAATTCAATTGCCAAAATAGCAATACCATAAATCAGTGGTTTCAGCTGTGGCTGGCCAAGTTTCATAGTGTCCTGCAAAGGATATATTTTGTTCTGGGGTGAAATTCAATTGCCAAAATAGCAATACCATAAATCACTGGTTTCAGCTCTAGCTGGCCAACTATAATAGTGTCCGCCAAAACATATATTTTGTTCTGGGGTGAAATTCAATTGCCAAAATAGCAATAACATAAATCAGTGGTTTTAGCTCTGGCTGGCCAAGTTTCATAGTGTCCTGCAAATCATATATTTTGTTCTGGGGTGAAATTCAATTGCCAAAATAGCAATACCCTGAATCTGGTGTTCCAGCTGTTGCAGGCCTAGTTTAAATCTGTCCGTAACAGGGTATATTTTGTTCTGGGGTGAAATTCATTTGCCAAAATAGCAATACCATAAATCAGTGGTTTCAGTTGTGGCTGGCAAACTATAATAGTGTCCGCCAAAACATATATTTTGTTCTGGGGTAAAATTCAACTGCCAAAATAGCAATCCCCTAAATCTGGTGTCCCAACACTGGCTGGCAAACTATAATAGTGTCCGCCAAAACATATATTATGTTCAGGGGTGAAATTCAATTGCCAAAATAGCAATACCATAAATCAGTGGTTTCAGCTCTGGCTGGCCAAGTTTCCTAGTGTCCTGCAAAGGATATATTTTGTTCTGGGGTGAAATTCAATTGCCAAAATAGCAATACCATAAATCAGTGGCTTCAGCTGTGGCTGGCCAAGTTTCATAGTGTCCTGCAAAGGATATATTTTGTTCTGGGGTGAAATTCAATTGCCAAAATAGCAATACCCTGAATCTGGTGTTCCAGCTGTTGCAGGCCTAGTTGAAATCTGTCTGTAACAGGGTATATTTTGTTCTGGGGTGAAATTCATTTGCCAAAATAGCAATACCATAAATCAGTGGTTTCAGTTGTGGCTGGCAAACTATAATAGTGTCCGCCAAAACATATATTTTGTTCTGGGGTGAAATTCAACTGCCAAAATAGCAATCCCCTAAATCTGGTGTCCCAGCACTGGCTGGCAAACTATAATAGTGTCCGCCAAAACATATATTATGTTCTGGGGTGAAATTCAATTGCCAAAATAGCAATACCATAAATCAGTGGTTTCAGCTCTGGCTGGCCAAGTTTCCTAGTGTCCTGCAAAGGATATATTTTGTTCTGGGGTGAAATTCAATTGCCAAAATAGCAATACCATAAATCAGTGGCTTCAGCTGTGGCTGGCCAAGTTTCATAGTGTCCTGCAAAGGATATATTTTGTTCTGGGGTGAAATTCAATTGCAAAAATAGCAATACCATAAATCAGTGGTTTCAGCTCTGGCTGGCAAACTATAATAGTGTCCGCCAAAACATATATTTTGTTCTGGGGTGAAATTCAATTGCCAAAATAGCAATATCATAAATCAGTGGTTTCAGCTCTGGCTGGTAAACTATAATAGTGTCCGCCAAAACATATATTTTGTTCTGGGGTGAATTTCAATTGCCAAAATAGCAATACCATAAATCTGTGGTTTCAGCTGTGGCTGGCCAAGTTTCATAGTGTCCTGCAAAGGATATATTTTGTTCTGGGGTGAAATTTAATTGCCAACATAGCAATACTATAAATCAGTGGTTTCAGCTCCGGCTGGCAAACTATAATAGTGTCCGCCAAAACATATATTTTGTTCTGGGGTGAAATTCAATTGCCAAAATAGCAATACCATAAATCAGTGGTTTCAGCTGTGGTTGGCCAAGTTTCATAGTGTCCTGCAAATCATATATTTTGTTCTGGGGTGAAATTTAATTGCCAAAATAGCAATACCCTGAATCTGGTGTTCCAGCTGTTGCAGGCCTAGTTTAAATCTGTCCATAAAAGGATACCTTTCATCCAGGGCCTAAATACTAGCCATAAAAGAGATATTCCCCTAAATCAGTGGTTACTGCTGTGCCTGGATTAGTGTAATACGCTACATAAATAAATAGGCAGATAGTGTTAGGTGCCTGTAAAAAAAAGGCCTGAATTTGAAATCAATACATTGGGCCAAATATTTTTTTTCTTATTGTGGTGCTTGGTGAACGGTAACAATGAGTAAAGCATCTAGTAAGGGACGTGGACGCGGTGTTGTTAGTGTACCCTCTGGTGCTGGGAGAGATCGTGGCCATTCTGCCACAGCCACACGTCCTAGTGAACCAACTACCTCAGGTTTCAGTACCCGCAAGGTTATGCAGCAGTCTCTTATGCTGTTTGAAGACTCAGCTGGAAGGGTTTCCCAAGGGAATCCACCTAGCCCTTCCCCAGTGGTGGAAGACGTAGAATGTACTGATGCACAACCACCAATGTTTCCTGATGATGAGGACATGGGAATACCATCTCATTGCAGTCCGCACGTCTCTGATGATGACGAAACACAAGTGCCAACTGCTGCGTCTTTCTGCAGTGTGCAGACCATACAGGAGGTCAGGGAGGAAGACTGTGTGGAAGACGATGCAGGGGACGATGAGGTCCTAGACCCCACATGGAATGAAGGTCGTGCCACTGACTTTCATAGTCCAGAGGTAGAGGCAGTGGTGAGACTGAGCCAACAGCGTAGCAAAAGAGGGAGCAGGGTGCAAAAGCAGACCAGCCGCCAAGAGAGTTAGCCTGCTACTGGCCACCACCACCAGGGGCCGAGCACCCCAAAGGCAGCTTCAAGGAGTTCCCTGGCATGGCACTTCTATAAACAATGTGCTGACGACAAGACCCGAGTGGTTTGCACGCTGTGCCATCAGATCCTGAAGCGAGGCATTAACGTTCTGAACCTTAGCACAACCTGCATGACCAAGCATCTACATGCAAAGCATGAACTGCAGTGGAGTAAACACCTTAAAAGCAAGGAACTCACTCTGGCTCCCCCTGCTCCCTCTTCTGCTGCTGCCTCGGCCTCTTCCTCCGCCTCGGGAGGAATGTTGGCACCTGCCGCACACCAAACAGAGGATGTGCCACCGACACCACCACCTGCGTCACCAAGCATCTCCACCATGTCACACGGCAGCGTTCAGCTCTCCATCTCACAAACCTTGGAGAGAAAGTGTAAATTCCCACCTAGTCACCCTCGAGCCCTGGGCCTGAATGCCAGCATTTCTAAACTACTGGCCTTTGAAATGCTGTCATTCAGGCTGGTGGACACAGACAGCTTCAAACAGCTGATGTCCATGGCTGTCCCACAGTATGTTCTTTCCAGCCGCCACTACTTCTCCAAGACAGCCGTGCCTTCCCTGCACAACCAAGTATCCGATAAAATCAAGTGTGCACTGCGCAACGCCATCTGTGGCAAGGTCCATCTAACCACAGATACGTGGAACAGTAAGCACGGCCAGGGACGCTATATCTCCCTAACTGCACACTGGGAAAATGTAGTGGCAGCTGGGCCCCAGGCGGAGAGTTCCTTGGCGCACGTCCTTCCGCCGCCAAGGATCGCAGGGCATCATTCTTTGCCTCCTCCTCCGACTCGGCTTCCTCCTCCTCTGCTTCCACCAGCTCATCCAGTCAGCCACACACCTTCACCACCAACTTCAGCACAGCCCGGGGTAAACGTCAGCAGGCCATTCTGAAACTCATATGTTTGGGGGATAGGCCCCACACCGCGCAGGAGTTGTGGCGGGGTATTGAACAACAGACCGACGAGTGGTTTCTGCCGGTGGGCCTCAAGCCCGGCCTGGTGGTGTGCGATAATGGGCGAAATCTCGTCGCAGCTCTGGGACTAGCCGGTTTGACGCACATCTATTGTCTGGCGCATGTGCTGAATTTGGTGGTGCAGAAGTTCATTCACAACTACCCCGACATGTCAGAGCTGCTGCATAAAGTGTGGGCCGTCTGTGCGCGCTTCCAGCGTTCACATCCTGCCGCTGCTCGCCTGTCTGCATTACAGCGGAACTTCGGCCTTCCCGCTCACCGCCTCATATGCGACGTGCCCACCAGGTGGAACTCCACCTTGCACATGATGGAGAGACTGTGCGAGCAGCATCAGGCCATAGTGGAGTTTCAGCTGTAGCACGCAGTCGCACTGCGGAACAGCACCACTTCACCATTAATTGGCTCAAAGGGAGGTTTGTTGCAACAGCAGAGGCCAGGTTCAAATGTGGCCAGCCAGGGCCCACTACTGGAGGACGAGGAGGATGAGGAGGAGGTGGAGGAGGATGAGGATGAAACATGTTCACACCGGGGTGGCACCCGACACAGCTCAGGCCCATCACTGGTGCGTGGCTGGGGGGATACGGAGGGCGATGACGATACGCCTCCCACAGAGGACAGCTTGTCCTTACCTCTGGGGAGCCTGGCACACATGAGCGACTACATGCTGCAGTGTCTGCGCAACGACAGCAGAGTTGCCCACATTTTAACGTGTGCGGACTACTGGGTTGCCACCCTGCTGGATCCCCGGTACAAAGACAATGTGCCCACCATACTTCCTGCACTAGAGCGTGATAGGAAGATGCGCCAGTACAAGCGCACCCTGGTAGACGCGCTCCTGAGAGCATTCCAAAATGTCACAGGGAAACAGGTGGAAGCCCAAGGCGAAGTCAGAGGAGGAGCAAGAGGTCGCCAATGCAGCTGTGTCACGGCCAGCTCCTCTGAGGGCAGGGTTAGCATGGCAGAAATGTGGAAAAGTTTTGTCTCCACGCCACAGCTAACTGAACCACCACCTGATACGGAACGTGTTAGCAGGAGGCAGCATTTCACTAACATGGTTGAACAGTACGTCTGCACACCCCTCCACGTACTGACTGATGGTCCGGCCCCATTCAACTTCTGGGTCTCCAAATTGTCCACGTGGCCAGAGTTAGCATTTTATGCCTTGGAGGTGCTGGCCTGCCCGGCGGCCAGTGTTTTGTCTGAACATGTATTCAGCACGGCAGGGGGCGTCATTACTGACAAACGCAGCCACCTGTCCACAGCCAACGTGGACAAGCTGACGTTCATAAAAATGAACCAGGCATGGATCCCACAGTACCTGTGCCTCCCTTGTGCAGAATAGACATTTGTAACTGCCTCCCCCTCAACCATGTATTCTTGTACTCTGGGGCACTTATTTATTGAATCCTCATTTTTTTAACTTTACCATGATCTTGCAGTGCAACCCAAAGTTGAATGAACCTCTCCTTTGTCTGGGTACTGGGGCCGAAATAACTGAAAGTGGCCTTCTCCAGTGGTGGGTGATATGACGCCTTATTCCTTGCTGTGGGACCTCTCTCCTCTGTCTGGGTGCTGGGGCCTAAATAACTGAAAGTGGCCTTCTCCAGTGGTGGGTGATATGACGCATGATTCCTTGCTGTGGGACCTGTATCCTCGGTCTGGGTGGAAATAACTTAAAATAGCCTTCTCAAGTGGTGGGTGATATGATGCATGATTCCTTGCTGTGGGACCTCTCTCCTCGGTCTGGGTGCTGGGCCGAAATAACTGAAATTGGCCTTCTCCAGTGGTGGGTGATATAACGCATGATTCCTTGCTGTCGGACCTCTCTCCTCTGTCTGGGTGCTGGGGCCGAAATAACTGAAAGTGGCCTTCTCCAGTGGTGGCTGATATGACGCATGATTCCTTGCTTTGGGACCTCTCTCCTCTGTTTGGGTGCTGGGGCCGAAATAACTGAAAGTGGCCTTCTTCAGTGGTGGGTGATATGACGCATGATTCCTTGCTGTGGGACCTGTATCCTCGGTCTGGGTGGAAATAACTTAAAATAGCCTTCTCAAGTGGTGGGTGATATGACTTATGATTCCTTGCTGTGGGACCTCTCTCCTCTGTCGTTGTGCTGGGGCCGAAATAACTGAAAGTGGCCTTCTCCAGTGGTGGGTGATATGACTCATGATTCCTTGCTGTGGGACCTCTCTCCTCTGTCTGGGTGCTGGGGCCGAAATAACTGAAAGTGGCCTTCTCCAGTGTTGGGTGATATGACGCATGATTCTCTGCTATGGGACCTCTCTCCAATTGATATTGGTTAATTTTTATTTATTTTATTTTATTTTATTTTAATTCATTTCCCTATCCACATTTGTTTGCAGGGCATTTACCTACATTTTGCTGCCTTTTGCAGCCCTCTAGCCCTTTCCTGGACTATTACAGCCGCTTTAGTGCCCAAAAGTTCGGGTCCCCATTGACTTCAATGGGGTTTGGGTTCAGGATAAAGTTCGGGTCGAGTTCAGATCCCGAACCCGAACATTTTCGGGAAGTTCGGCCGAACTTCTCGAACCCGAACATCCAGGTGTTCGCTCATCTCTAGATCAGACATCCAAAAGTTGAAGTCCCAAAGTGTGACAAAAATTAAAGTGTAAAAAAAAAAATTAAATTCCCCCCCAAAAAATTAATAGTTTCAAGTAATAGAAAAACTAAAACATAATTTTCCCCAATTAAAGAAAAAAAAATAGGCAAAAAATAGATATTGCCGCGTCCGTAATAACTTGCTCTCTAAAAATTTCCCATGACCTAACCCCTCAGGTGAATACCGTTAAAAAAATAAAATAAAAATAGTGCAAAAAAAGCCATTTTTTGACACTTTACATCAAAAAAAGTGTAATAGCAAGCAAACGTCATACGCAACCCAAAATAGTGCCAATCAAACCGCCATCTCATCCCAAAAAAAATTAGACCTTACACAAGACAGTCGCCCAAAAAATAAATAAATCTATGGCTTTCAGAATGTGGAGACACTAAAGAATCATAAAAAAAAAAAAAAAAAATTATCATATTTAGTATTGCCGTGACAACCTGCTGTATAAAATTACCACATGATCTAACCTGTCAGATGAATGTTGTAAATAACAAAAAATTAAAACTGTGCCAAAACAGCTATTTCTTGTTACCTTGCCTCACAAAACGTGTAATATAGAGCAACTAAAAATCATAGGTACGCTAAAATAGTACCAACAAAACTGCCACCTTATCCCATAGTTTCTAAAATGGGGGTCACTTTTTTGGAGTTTCTACTGTAGGGGTGCATCAGGAGGGCTTCAAATGGGACATGGTGTCAAAAAACTAGGCAACTGTCTCCAGCTCCTCCTCCATCTCTTCATGATCCAATTTGAACTGAGAGGACAAACTGTGGGTGGTCTTGCTATCACCCTGTGTAATGTCCTCCCCCATTTCCTCGTCTGCCACATTCAGAGCATCCTCCTTAATTGTGAGCAGCGATTGTTTGAGTAGACACAGCAGTGGGATGGTTAAGCTGATATCGTTATCGCCACTAACCATCTGTGTGGATTCATCAAAGTTTTTTAAAACCTCACCGAGGTCTGACATCAATGCCCACTCCTTGCTTGTGAATAATGGAAGTTGACTGGAAAGGCAATGACCATGTTGCAGCTGATGTTCCACAACTGCCCTCTGCTTCTCACAAAGCCCGGCAAACATGTAGAACGTAGAGTTCCAGCCGGTGCTCACATCGCACAACAGTCGGTTAGCTGGAAGCCGCAAGAGCTGCTGCTGCATCGTTGACAGACCTGTGCCTTCTATAGTAGCCCTTGCAAATTGGGGTAGGTTTTGATAAACCACTGAACCACTAAGTTTAAGACGTGGGCTAGGCATGGGATGTGTGTCAGGTTGCCGAGCTCCAAAGCCGCCACCAAGTTACGGCCATTGTCAGACACAACCATGCCTGGTTGTAAGTTTAGTGGTGTGAGAGCCACAGCTGGGATCTGGTCCCTTATACCCTGCCACAGCTCTGCGGCTGTGTGCTGTTTGTCCCCTAAGCAGATCAGCTTCAGCATGGCCTTTTGACGCGTACCCACAGCAGTGCTACAGTGCTTCAAGCTAGCGACTGATGGCTGACTGCTGCAGGAAGTGGAAGTGGAGGAGGAGGCGGCGGAGGCGCAGGTGGGGGTTGGAGCCAATAACACTGCTGCCTGTGGAGACCCTAATGGACAAAGGGCCTGCAATCCTGGGCGTGGGTAAGACACAGTTTTTGGATGCAGGACAGTATATTTCACAGAAACTCACAGAATATGGACACTATATTAGGCCCAGATTATTGGAATTTGTAATACAGACACTGTTTGCAGATGTAGTACAGTATTGGTTTCAGAACACCCCAGATTTTGGACACTATATTAGGCCCAGATTATTGGAATTTGCAATACAGACACTGTTTGCAGATGTAGTTCAGTATTTTTTACACAAAGCCACACACTATGGACACTAGATGTGGCCCAGATTATTAAAGACACAGTCTGCGGATGATGTACAGTATATGTCACTAATAGGTATAATATAAAAATATCTTGCTGCTGTCAAGCACACACATTAGTCCTTAAAAGGACTTTGGGGTCTTTAAAAAGCTTTTGGTAGTAAAGACAGAAAATTTCTCTCCTGCACTATCTGTCCCTTCCAAAGCACTGTCCCTGAGACTGAAGAAGGTAAAAAGATTGCTGCTCTAAAGCACACACACACAGTAGTCCTTAAAAGGACTTTTGGGTCTTGGAAAAGCTATCTCACAATAAAAACGGTGAAAATTTCTCCCTACTCTGTCTTTCCCTTCCTACGCTCTTCTCTCCCTGTCTACTTCTGAGCCGCAAATGCGTCATCGGGTGCTATATTGCACCCGATGATGCGCTCTGGCCAGCCAATCACTGTAATGCCAGAAGCCAACATGGCTACTGGCATTACAGTGAGGGCAGTACTGACCTGCACCTTTATTGGCTGCTTAACCCCTTAAGGACTCAGCCCTATTTCACCCTAAGGACTCATTCCATTCTGAGATTGTTTTTTGTCACATATTGTACTTCATGACAGTGGTAAAATGAAGTCGAAAAATTTCATTTTTATTTATAAAAAAATACAAAATTTACCAAAAATTTTGAAAAATTTGCAATTTTCCAAGTTTCAATTTCTGTACTTCTATAATACATAGTAATACCGCCAAAAAAGTTATTGATTTACATTCCCCATATGTCTACTTCATGTATCGATCATTTTGGGAATGCTATTTCATTTTTTGGGGACGTTACAAGGCTTAGAAGTTTAGAAGCAAATCTTGAAATTTTTCAGAAATTTTCAAAAACCCACTTTTTAGGGACGAGTTCAGGTCTGAAGTCACTTTGTGAGGCTTACATAATAGAAACCACCCAAAAATTACTCCATTCTAGAAACTACACCCCTCAAGGTATTCAAAACTGATTTTACAAACGTAATTAACCCTTTAGGTTTTCCACAAGAGTTAATGGCAAATGGAGATAAAATTTCAGAATTTCGATTTTTGGGAAAATTTTCCATTTTAATCCATTTTTTCCAGTAACAAAGCAAGGGTTAACAGCCAAACAAAACTTAATATTTATTCCCCTGATTCTGTAGTTTGCACGAACACCAAATATGTGGTTGTAAACTGCTGTATGGCCAAACTGCAGGGCGCAGAAGGAAAGGAACGCTATATGGTTTTTGGAAGGTGGATTTAGCTGGACTGGTTTTTTGACACCATGTCCCATTTGAAGCCCCCCGATGCACCCCTAGAGTAGTAACTTCATTAAAGTGACTTCATCTAAGAAATTACACCCCTCAAGGTATTCAAAACCAGTTTTACAAACTTTGTTAACCCTTTAGGTGTTCCTCAAGAGTTATTGGCAAATGGAGATGAAATTTCAGAATTTCTATTTTTTGTTACCTTGTCTCAAAAAAAGTGTAATATAGAGCAACCAAAAATCATATTTACCCTAAAATAGTACCAACAAAACTGACAACTTATCCCGTAGTTTCCAAAATGGGGTCACTTTTTTGGAGTTTCTACTGTAGGGGTACATCAGGGGGGCTTCAAATGGGACATAGTGTCAAAAAACCAGTCCAGTTTTTTTTTAAAAAATCATGTTTTAGTGTCTCCATAGTTTGAGAGCCATATATATATATATATATATATATATATATATATTTTTGGTGATTGTCCTATGTAGGGGCTCATTTTTTGCGGGATTAGGTGACGGTTAGATTAGCACTATTTGGGGGGTCATATGTCTTTTTGATCGCTTGCTATTACACTTTTTGTGATGTAAGGTGACAAAAAAATGGCTTTTTGACAAAGTTTTTATTTAAATTATTTTACAGTTTTTACTTGAGGGGTTAGGTCAGGTGATATTTTTATACAGCAGATTCTTACGGGTGTGGAGATACCCAATATGTCTATTTTTTAGTTGTTTTTTTTCATTTAACACTAAAAAGCATTTTTGAAACAAAAAAAAATCATGTTTTAGTCTGAGAAGCATATTTTTTTTTAGTTATCGGCCAATTGTTTTAGGTAGGGGCTCATTTTTTGCGGGATGAGATGGCGGTTTGATTGGTACTATTTTGGGAGGCATACGCTTTTTTGATCGCTTTGTATTACACTTTTAGTGATGTAAGGTGCCAAAAAATGGCTTATTTACACCATTTTATTTTATTTTTTTATGGCGTTCACCTAATGAGTTCCGTCATGTGATATTTTTATAGAGAAGATTTTTACGGACGCGGCGATACCTAATATGTGTAGTGTAATTTATTTTTTAAAATTTTTATTCAGTGATATGTGTTTTTTTTAATTTTTACCACTTTTTAAATTTTTTTGGACCCAGACCCACTTGGTTCTTGTAGATCCAGTGGATCTGGTGTCTGTATAATACCGTACAGTACACTATATAGTGCACTGTGCTGTATTTTTGACTTTACAAAGTCTGAATAGACCTTTAGCAGGTCTATTCAGACTTTCAGCACCATGGAGAGCAGGACGCTTCAAAAAGCGTCCTCTGCTTCCATGGCAACCATCACCCGCTGCCATAAGTGCGGAGTGGGTGATGGATGGGGAGGGAGTGGAGCCCCCTCCCTCTGCAATCCCATCCTGTTGGGGGCTGCAAAGGCACAGCAGCCCCCCGATGGGAGAGGGAGGGAGCTCCCTCCCTGTTAACCCTTCCATATCGCGGTCCGTACAGACCGCGGTACGGAAGGGGTTAAACGGCTGGCATCTGATCAAGCACAGATGCCAGCCGTTTCTATTAGAGTGTCAGCAATGTGCTGACACTCTGATAGATCAACTAGACACCAGGGAAACATTACAGAGGAGGCGGGCGGGGGAAGCGCAATCGCGATCCCGCCCGCTGCACCGCCCGCCTCCCGCACCGCCTCCCGCCACCCGCCACCACCCCCCCTGCACCCTCGCAGCCATAATATAAGTGGGGGCTGCAGGGGGGGTTAAAAATAAACACTTTGGGGGCATTAACTCTCTGAGATCGCACAAAGCGCTGCAAACCGCAGGTCTGAATTGACCTATGGTTTGCAGCGGCTGAGCAGCAGTGATCGGAACTACTCATGACGTACCTGTACGTCATGGGTCCTTAAGGACTCGGAAACCATGACGTACAGGTACGTCATGCGTCCTTAAGGGGTTAAAACCCGTAAAAAGTGCGGGGAGGAGACTTGAGCATTTTACCCGAGCACATGCGGTACTCGTTCGAGTACCACCATGTGCCGAGCATAGCGATGCTCGCGCCGAACAGATATTCGGCCGAGCATGCTTGCTCATCACTACATGGGAACAAGCGATGGCATAACAATCGCTCCTCCCCATGCTGTGGAGGAGATTGCTGCATGTAATAGCATCGGTCTCCGCCGCTAGCGAAAGGCGATGGTTGGGAAGGACCACTTCCTTACCGACAATCACCTGCAGAATCGGGCTGTGTAACACAGCCTAAACATGTTAATTAAACAATGGCAAAAAAATGTTAACTTACTTTTTTGATGGATTTCAGTGACACCACTTACCACAGGCGGCTCCTATGCCCCCCCCCCCCCCTACTTTGATGTATTCTTCCTGAACCTATTACCCTCCAGCGGCACAGTGCCTGACGAAGGCCGAATTGTTGGCCGAAAACGTTTGCACGTAAAAAGGAAAGCCGCTATTTCCATGTTTTGTGAATAAAAACCTCAATCAATATATTTCATCCTCTAGCTGTGATTTAGTTTCTACATTTCAGTGGCTTTTGTCATGAGATAACCAAGATAACACCGTGACGTGTATTATCAGAGTTAATTTTAGCTTGGCTACATCTGTACATTTTAGGATGTATTCTTGTAAGTCCTATGTATAATTGCTGTATCTACTCACATGGTGAGCTATTGCAACCTGAGCGAAAGCATGAGGAATGCCGGAATGCAAACCTACTAGGATGCATGATACCCATTTATACGCTTTTTCCATTTGAAATTACAGTACGTGAAATCTCTTAAAAAACAGGTCGCCTGGCAACCAGAGATTGTAACAGGTCATTGATCCAAGAGCTTACTTTCTTGCACAAGGACCCTAACCCTTCAACAATTGGTCTGAGAGAGAAAGAGAAATTTCCTTTTGGACTTCCAGTAGCCTTTGAATTATGGGTATTATTGGATATTCAAGTAAAATAAAATCAGCTGGTTTTTGAGAAAGAAAAAACTAAAAACTCCCTCTTGCAGAAAATTATTTTCAATTGACAATGTAAAGTAGAGTCTGATGAAAGTCAATGATACAAGCCCAATTCATCCAAAATATCATATACCAACTTACAGTAAAGGGCTATATCCATAGCAACTATGGCTCTTCCCTTGTTAATTTGATGTGTTAATTTGGTCATTCCAAAATGCACCATCTTCAAAGTGCAACATTCTAAGTGCTGAGACTGAATTATACCAGAATTTAATATTATGGATATGGAATCCACCTTGTCATCACTGCCTACTGACCATCACCCAATTCTATCCTCTCCAGGTATGTCTACTCTGAAGCTAAATGCTACATCCAGCTTTCCCAGAGTCTGATATCGTCCACACCCCTCCTGTTTCCTTCACATTGCTTGGTATGTCTACTCTGAAGCATTAATGTCTCTTTCCCTGCTGGATTTATTGAGTATTTGTTTACATTGACTATTTCTGTATCTGGTCCTCCCTTGATTAGGCCATAAGTAGCCCCCTTCCCTCTTGTTCACACCTGATTGAACACTGAGTGGTATAAATCTAAGTTGTTAGGTCATTCCAGACCTTGGTCATTCCAAAATGCACCATCTTCAAAGTGCAACATTCTAAGTGCTGAGACTGAATTATACCAGAATTGAACCAGAAGGGACCCAAAGGTAACTACAAAAAAGTTAATGTAAACAATGTTTCACTTTTTCATCTTACTCTTCCCACTTTTCCTAAACCTCCTAAAATACCCCCACACCCATCCTCCCAGCAAGGAACTATTCATATCTCCCTCCATCTTACCTTCTCATCTGACTGATTGCACAAACTTGTTTGGCAATGTAAAACACTTCCTTCCCAAACACACACAGATACCCCATGCCCTTTCTTTTTCTCACCTACTAACACTTTCTCTGCTTCTCCTTATTGCTGGTGATATCTCACCAAATCCAGGCCCCCCTCAGCAAATCCCCACTATCACCTCTACCTCCTACTACAAATCTCATTCCACAAATTTCTGCAACCCCTTAAACCTAATAACCATTCCTCTGACCCCTGCTCCTTTGGTTCCTCTTTCTGGAGCATTATGGAACGCTTCGCTCTGTCTGTAACAAACTCTCCTACATTCATGATCTCTTTATCTCTCAAAACTTTCCTTTCTGGGTCTCACAGAAACATGGCTGACACCCTCCGACACCTCCTCCCCTGCTGCACTCTCGTATAGTGGATTTCATTTCACTCACACCCCCGCCCTGGCAGCAAACATGGTGGAGGAGTTGGTCTGCTCCTATCAGATACCTGCTCCTACAGCCCAACTCCACTGCCGCCCTCCATTGCACCCACTTCATTTGAAGTACACTCTGTTCGCATCTACTCTCCCTCCAACCTCCAAGTAGCTGTTATTTACCGCCCCCCAGGCCCAGCCACCATCTTTCTTGACCACTTTAACACCTGGCTCCTACACTTTCTTTCTGCTGTCATCCCCACTATCATCATGGGTGACTTCAACATCCCCATTGACACCTGCCACTCAGCCGCCTCTAAACTCCTATCGCTCTCTTCCTCCTTCGGCCTCTCACAGTGGTCTTCCGCTCCCACACACAGAGATGGTCACACTCTGGATCTTATCTTTACCCGCTTCTGCTCCCTATTTAACCTTTCTAATTCGCCTCTCCCCCTATCCGACCACAACCTGCTCACCTTCTCTTCACTGGTCTCTTCTGCTGCTCCCTCGGACCACACACTAACACATCCCCGCAGGAACCTTAAACATCTTGACTTTCACTTGCTCTCCGACTCTCTTCTGCCGCTCTCTTCAATTTTTTCCCTCCAAGACCCAGATACTGCCACCACCCTATATAACACCACAATAAGTGCAACTCTGGACACTATTGCCCCACTTACACACAACAAAACCAGAAAAATCAACAGACAACCCTGGCATACCGACCTGACCAAAAATCCCAGACAAGCTTCCAGGGCTGCAGAGCGGCGACGGAAGAAATCCCATTCTAAAGATGAATTCACCGCATACAAGCAATCCCTCCTCATTTTCAAATCCTCACTTGCTGATGCAAAACAGGCCTACTTCTCAACTCTCATATCTTCCCTATCCCACAACCCAAAACAACTTTTTAACACCTTTAATTCTCTTCTCCGTCCACCAGCGCCCCCACCCTCTCCTCTCATCTCAGCTGAGGATTTCGCCACATTCTTCAAGCAAAAGATAGTCAACATCAGAGAAAGCTTCAACACACAGTCTCCACAGACCCTCCACACAGCTGCTCCGTCCTCTTCTCCCAAAACCAGCTTCTCCGCTATTACAGAAGAAAAACTCTCCACTCTACTCTCCAAATCCCATCTCACCACCTGTGCTCTTGACCCAATCCCATCCCACCTCATCCCTAACCTCACCACAGTGTTTATCCCAGCCCTAACTCATCTCTTCAACCTATCACTAACCTCTGGTCTTTTCCCCTCTGCTTTTAAACATGCTACAATTGCACCCATCCTCAAAAAGCCATCACTTGACCCATCTTCTTTGTCCAGTTATCGCCCCATATCACTTCTTCCATATGCCTTAAAGCTACTTGAGCAACATGTCCATTCTGAACTGTCCTCTCACCTCTCCTCCTGCTCCCTCTTTGACCGGCTACAATCTGGCTTCCGACCCCATCACTCAACCGAGACTGCCCTCACCAAAGTCACCAATGACCTACTACTTGCCAAAACCAAAAAACATTACTCTGTCCTGCTTCTCCTTGACTTGTCCTCTGCCTTTGACACTGTTGACCACTCCCTTCTGTTACAAACTCTCATCTCTTGGCATCACTGACCTGGCCCTCTCTTGGATGACATCATACCTCACAGACCGGACATTTAGCGTCTCCCACTCTCACACCACCTCCTCGCCTCACTCCCTCTCTGTTGGTGTCCCGCAAGGCTCCGTCCTAGGACCCCTGCTCTTCTCTATCTACACCTTCGGCCTGGGACAGCTTATAGAGTCCCATGGTTTCCAGTATCACTTTTATGCTGACGACACACAAATCTACCTCTCTGGTCCAGACATCACCACCTTACTATCCAGAATCCCACAATGCCTATCTCGCATATCCTCCTTCTTCTCCTCTCGCTTTCTAAAACTTAATATGGATAAAACAGAATTCATCATCTTTCCCCCATCTTGCTCACTCCCCCAACAGACCTATCCATCACAATCAATGACTGCACACTCTCCCCGGTCAACCAAGTCCGCTGCCTTGGAGTGACCTTGGATTCTGCCCTCTCCTTCCGACCACACATCCAAGCCCTTTCCACCACCTGCCGTTTCCAACTCAAAAACATCTCCTGCATCCGCCCTTTCCTCAACTTTGAATCGGCAAAAATGCTTATACATTCCCTCATCATCTCCCGCCTAGACTACTGCAACATTCTCCTCTGTGGCCTTCCATCTAGCTCTCTCGCACCCCTACAATCTATCCTCAACTCTGCTGCCCGACTAATCCATCTCTCCCCCGTTACTCCTCTGCATCTCCCTCTGCCAGTCCCTGCACTGGCTCCCCATTGCCCAGCGAATTCAGTTTAAAATACTAACCCACACATACAAGGCCGTCCACAATCGGTCCCCTCCCTACATCTCTGAGCTACTTTCCCGATACATCCCCACACGCAATCTTCGATCCTCACAGGACCTCCTTCTTCTCCTCTTATCACCTCTTCCCACACTCGCCTCCAGGATTTCTCCCGTGCATCCCCTATACTCTGGAACTCTCTACCCCAACATATCAGACTCTCACCTACAGTGGAATCCTTCAAAAGCAACCTGAAAACCCACCTCTTCAGACAAGCCTACGACCAGTGACACTGCTGCTTCTATACCGCCATGACCAGCTTCACCCTCGCCTACTGTCTCCATCCCCCATACCATGTAGATTGTAAGCCATCACGGGCAGGGCCCTCTATCCTTCTGTACCAGTCTGTAACTTGTCTCGTTCATGCTTAAGGCAATTGCCTGTATTATGTATGTGCACCGCTTATGATATGTACAGCGCTATGGAATGAATGGCGCTCTAAAAATAAATAATAATAATAATGTGTCCAAACTCTCTTAGATAAATGTTAGGAAAATCCAAGTTGGAAAGGAATTTTCTAAAATGATATACTTTTACTTCAAAAATAGAGCCACTATTCTCCATGAGCCGTGTCTGCAATTCACTTGAGTGGAGCTGAGCTGTAATATCAGACACAACCCAACCGAGACAAGAATAGCACTGGTTTTGGTGAAAAAGCAGACTCTCATACAGTTGTGTTCAAAATTATTCAACCCCCACTGAAATTGAGTGTTTTGGCCAGTTTGACATTGATTGTGATCATTTCAGTCATCTTGTTTACAATTAAATCAAAGAGGCACTTGTAAGTCAGACAAATATAACATAACATTTATAATGAAATAACCACAAATGTCTTTTCTGTGCTCACATCATTATCAGTTTTATTCAACCCCCAAGTGACATTCAATCTTAGTACTTAGTACAACATCCTTTTTCAGTTATAACAGCTTTTAAACATAAAGCATAGCTTGACACAAGTGTCTTGCAGCGATCTACGGGTATCTTCGCCCATTCTTCATGGGCAAAAGCCTCCAGTTCAGTCACATTCTTAGGCTTGCGCGCTGCAACTGCTTTCTTTAAGTCCCACTAGAGGTTCTCAATTGGATTTAAGTCCGGTGACTGCGATGGCCACTTCAAAATGTTCCAGCCTTTAATCTGCAACCATGCTCTATTGGACTTGGAGGTATGCTTGGGATCATTGTCCTGTTGAAAGGTCCAACGTCTCCCAAGCCTCAGGTTTGTGACAGACTGCATCACATTTTCATCCAATATCTCCTGGTACTGAAGAGAATTCATGGTACCTTGCACACGCTGAAGCTTCCCTGTACCTGTAGAAGCAAAACAGCCCCAAAGCATGATTGACCCCCCGCCATGCTTCACAGTAGGCAAGGTGTTCTTTTCTTCATAGGCCTTGTTCTTCCTCCTCCAAACATAGTGTTGATCCATGGGCCCAAACAGTTCTAATTTTGTTTCATCAGTTCACAGAACACTATCCCAAAACTTTTGTGGTTTGTCCACATGACGTTTGGCATACTGCAGTCAACTCTTTTTATTCTTTGGAGACAGCAAGAGGGTGCGCCTGGGAGTTCTGGCATGGAGGCCTTCATTATGCAGTGTGCGCCGTATTGTCTGAGCGGAAACTTCAGTACCCGCATCTGACAAATCTTTTCTCCACTTTGTGCTTCAGGTAGTGCACAGCAGTCGAAGTCAGCATCTTCTTTCTGCCACGACCAGGTAGCGTTTCAACAGTGCCCTTTACCTTGAATTTGCGAATGATGCTTCCTATGGTGTCTCTTGGTATGTTTAACATCTTTGCAATCTTCTTATAGCCATTGCCCTTCCTATGAAGAGAAATCACCTCTTCTCTTGTCTTCCTGGACCATTCTCTTGACTTCACCATGTCTGTAAACACAGCAGTAAATGTCTAGAAGGAGCTGAGTATCACAGTCATTTTAAATCTGCCTAATTGGTGCTTATTATGCTTGATTGCTGCTCCTTGACATCCAGAGGGGTTTTCAATACCTGATCGAAAACACTTGAAGGAACCTCTGTTCTTAAGAGTGGTAGTCTTTAAGGGGTTGAATAATTGTGTCAATGAAGAAATCACAA
Organism: Bufotes viridis; assembly: GCA_033119425.1. NCBI lineage: Eukaryota > Metazoa > Chordata > Amphibia > Anura > Bufonidae > Bufotes > Bufotes viridis. The sequence continues at coordinate 35,629,938 of CM065592.1, read as the reverse complement.
AAAAAACATTTAATACTGTATTACAAAAACAATTGATGTCATTTTAGTTGCATTTGGTTCTTTAAAAAGTCCTTGTAAGATTTCATTCTGAACACAATTACAAATGTACACTAAATTCCCTAAAACCCCTTACAGCATTGGGGGTTGAATAATTTTGAACACAACTGTAAACCCCTTTAAAAGTATCATTATATAGGAAGCTTTCTTTTTCTACATTCTTTAGTAGGCTAAAACTGAAAGATACTACTGTAAATAATAGGGTTGCTTCACACAGCATAAAAAAGCCACATAGTATTTGTTAACATACACATTACGGCTGTAATATTCAGACCCTAGCAACAAGTATGTTCCTATGGGGCAGATACACTGGTTATTTTCTTCAGCGGGGTCTAAGGCTGAAAATCCATACTTTTCACTATTTATAACTGGATCTGTTTTGACGTAACACTTGGTGCCGGTTCCGGCATTAATGCATTTCAATGGAAAATAATGCTGGATCTGGCATTCCAGCAAGTGTTCTCCATTGCTCTACATTCACAATGCATTAGGATAAAACTGATCAGTTTTTTTCCGGTATTGATCCCCTAGGACGGAACTCATTACCGAAAAACTTTAACGCAAGTGTGAAAGTACCCTTATGCAGTGTGAAGCAATCTTATAGATTATCTGCATAATTTGCTGCTGCAATTTATGTTCTGTGAGAATCTACCCTAAGTGTCGAGAACATAATTCAGACCTTTAATTGTGCAATGTTACGGTACTATGCAACCGGCTTTACTGTACAGATGCATTTACTAATACTAGTAAAAATAATAGCAGTAATTATAATAATAAAATACTGTATAATATAGTTATTAGATGAGATAAGATAAAATAATATAATGGTAAAAATAGCAATAAAAAAACTATACAATGTAGCTGTAAAGTGGAAGAGAATAGCATAATGGTAATAATCGCAATAAAATATTGCATAATGTGGTTGCAAGTAACGTAAGATAAATTAATATAATGGAAATAATAGCAATAAAGTATAAAATATAATGTATATCACTAGAGATGAGTGAATTAAAGCTGACAAAGTGGAATTCGATCTTAATTTCCGGAAAAATTCAATTTGCTAAATTTCCTTGCGATTCGTGGTAACGAATTGCATTTTTTCCTAAAATGGCTGCTGCACGTGTGAGGACTAGTGTTGATCGCGAAACTTCTAATCGCAAATTTTTATCGTGAATATGGGCACTTCGAGAATTCGCTAAAATTTAGAATATTGTGCTATATATTCATTGTCGCAAATATTCTAGTTTGTTTTTAATCAGTACTACTGCTTCTTGCTTGTGGGCCAATGAGAAGGCTGCAATGTCTTTGTCTGAGCTTAGCAACATCCCTAGCAACCAATAGGAAAGTTGCCTACCCTATACAGCCATTTTCTGCTGTTTTTAGCAGTTCTGTGAGAGAGAGAGAGAGAGAGAGAGAGCAGTGTCATTGCTGTGCTCTGTGCTTTGCAGTTTCATCTGGATCCTTATTTACTCACATTAGATAGTTGCTCATATATATAATACAGATAGTTAGTGCGAGATAGTCAGTGTAGGTTAGATAGTGATATAGTGTAGCTGAGTGCAGGGTGTTAGGTAGTGTGATAGGAATTACTGTGCTAGGGATAAGTGTCTCTGTTAGACACAGTGCTGTGATGTCACAACAATACTTAGCGCACCAATTAGTAATATCTACTCAGACCTGATAAAATGTGAAGTTGCACGTATTGCGCAAAAAAAAAGAATGTGCATCATTAGTGCCGATTTGCACAAATGTTAAAATAATGAGTAGAAATCGCAAATTCTAGAATTTGCTAATTTATTGCGATTATAATGTGAAAATTTTGTGAAATATCGCAAAAACGATTATTGCCTATGCCGCTCATCACTAGTGAGGCCAAGGAGCAAGGAAGTCTGTAAGGCGGGATCACCCATAATGCCATGCATGCAGCCAATCAGCAGTCAGCCCTGTAATGTCGCAGCCCTATAATTAGCGACAGCCATCTTAGATTTGGTCATTTATCAGTGCAGGGCGAGACGTCAGCAAGTTTTAGGGACAGTGTTAAAAAAAACTTCATTGTGCTAAAAAAAACGATTCACAAGTGCAGGGAAAGATTATTCAAGGTGTAGGAAAAGGATAGGGAGGAATCAATCCACAGCATTTATGTTGAACAGGGTTCAGTAGGGGAGTTTACAGCCTGGGTAATAGGAACAATCCGATTACACCTTGCTGCACTGACTGCGGATCCAAAATGCCATTATACAGCTCTGTAGTTCTAGCAAACCGTTCTTGTTATTGGGGTGCAAGTGCTGATTGATGCAGCCATTAACAGGGTTTATTACAAGGAAATATTTCTACGTCTTATTTGCCCTTGTGCGGTGCAGTTATATGTTCTAAAGCATTTTTTGGCTTGTATTAGTGGAAAAAATGGGCTTATTAGCCATTGTGTGGTGAAGAGCTAAAATTAAAGCTCTTTTTGTCGAGTATTAGTGGAAAAAGAAAAAGTATATTTGCCCATCAGTGGTGCAGTTATATGTTCTAAAGCCTTTTGTGGCGTGTATTAGTGGAAAAAGAAAAAATATATTTGCCGCTCAGCAGTGCAGTTATATGTTCTAAATATATAGAGATAGAATTTTTCTAAAATTTGATTCGCCGATTGGCCAAATTTTTCGGTGTAGTAGGGTGTAGAACACTGTGCCTTGCAGTAACACTCATAGGGAGTCTGCTTTGGTAGTGAATTAATACTGTGAGTCGGTATGACATGCAGATGAAACGGGTCGTTCTTAGAATCACTGCACACTTCACTTATTTGGGCAGTCACAGGGCCAAAACAGGTCAAATAACTCAAGTATGAACTCAGCCTTACAGGTCAATATTAGTGTCAAGATGAAGCTCCTTCCTTTTACACCGTCGTCAGCTGATTCCACATAGATGTAAACAGTACCTGTTCTATTAAACGCTTCTAACAGTAGAGCCCCCTCTGACAGAGTGGAGAGTGGAGTTAGAACAATAACCCCCCAAAAAAACGGTTCCTGTCTGTTGAGCATTTCCCTTCACTCGGTCAGCATTTGGTCAGTTATCCATCAGTATTGCTAATGCCAAAAAAACCAGGAGTGGATCCAAAACAGAGATGACACGTGAACGAAATATTTGCATGTCTTCTGTGTTTTGTACCCACTTGTGCTTTTGGCTACCAAATCACAAGCCAATTCTGAGGGGACAATACAAGCCTTAAAGCTGCTACACAGAGAGGATCTGTTGTGCGTCTTATTTTTCCTTCCTTCTGACAGATCAGAAAAAGGGTCAAATAAAAGATTATCTCAGCCAAGCCCAAAAGACAAAATAGTTGCCCAGTCATGAAGTGGGGAGGGGGAGAACAGCATGAGAAGTCCACAGAGTGGCCCTATGACATAGTGGTGAGGTGGAAGCAGCATGAGGAGGCCACAAAGTGGCACAATGACAGAGTCTGAAGGTGGCGGTAGCATCAGGAGGTCAAAAAGTGGGTACAATGACAGAGTCTGGAGGTGGCAGCAGCATGAGGAGGACGCATAATGGCACGACGATAGAGTGTGGAGGTGGCAGCAGCATGAGGATGCCACAGAATGGCAAGACAACGAGAGATTGCAGAGGTGGCAGCAGCATCAGGAAGCCACGAAGTGGCAAGATGAAACAGTGTGGAAGTGGCAGCAGCATGAGGAGGCCACAGAGTGTGGAGGTGGCAGCAGCATCAGGAGACCACAGCGTGGCACAATGACCAAGTCTGGAGGTGGAGGCAGCATCAGGAGGTCACAGAGAGGCACAATCACAGAGTCTGGAGGTGGCGGCAGCAACATCAGGAGGAGGCCACAGGGTGGCATAATCACAGAGTGTGGAGGTGGCAGCAGCATCATCAGGAGGTCGCAGAGTGGAAAAATGACAGAGTGTGGAGGCGGCATCACCAGCATCAGGAGGAGGCCACAGGGTGGCACAATGACAGCGTGTGTAGGGGGCAGCAGCAACATCAGGAGGTCACAGAGTGGCACAATGACAGAATCTGGAGGTGGTGGCAGCATCAGGAGGTCACAGAGTAGTAAAATAACAGAGTGTGGAAGTGGCGGCAGCAGCAGCATCAGGAGGGGGCCACAGAGTGGAACGACGACAGAGTGTGGAGGTGGCAGCAGCAACATCAGTAGGCCACAGAGTGGCACAATGACAGATTTTTGAGGTGGCGGAAGCACCAGGAGGCCAAAGAGTGGCACAATGACAAAGTGTGAAGATGGCCGCACTAGCATCAGGAGGAGGCCACAGGGTGGCATGACAACAGAGTGTGGAGGTGGGTGGCAATAACAGTACCCGCTGACGATGGTGGGTGTAAGAAAGAGCACTTTGCATCAGATGTGTGGCATCAGGTGGGTGGCAGTATCACAATAGTAGCTGAGGCAGGTAGCCAGAAAAAACAGGTCTCTTTTGTCAAGGTTTGGGTGGGGCAGCATGGATGATCTAATCTGATGCATCAGTCATTGGTGGGTGGAAATCGTGGCTGATCCACGCCTGATTCATCTTGACAAAGGTCATTCTCTCCACATTTTGGGTGGACAGGCGAGTTCTTCTTAAAGGGAAATTATGGTCCATGCCGCACTAAACACCCGCTCTGATGCCACACTACTGGCCGGGCAGGACAGCTTTTCCATGGCAAAATCTGCTAGCGGCGGCCACAAATCCAGATTGACTGCCCAGTAGTCCAGCGGATCTTCAATGTGGGGTGGCAGGGTGCTGTCCAAGTATGCCATAACCTGCTGGTTCAGGTCCTGCTCCAGGTCTAGCTGCTGCTGCTGGTGAGTACTTTCTTCACTATGCGGGTGAAGAAAGCTGCTCATCAGTGACTTTTGACTCGGGCTGCTGATGATAGAGCTTGCACTTATCCTGCAACCCCACCCCTCCCCAGCAGCCATGACAGTGGAACATGAGTGCAGAGGGCCCCCCCAGTTGGACCTGCGAGAGGATGGACGATGGGGCAGATAGACATCTGCCAACTGACTACAGATAGGATGTCTCTATAGTAGTTCAGTTTGTCCTCCCTCTCAGCGGATTTAAAAAAGGCCCCCATTTTGGATCGGAAGCGAGGGTCCAAGAAGGTGGAGAGCCAGAAGTCATCCCTCTACCGAATGGTGACAATTTGGCTGTCACTATGCAAGAAAGTGAGCATTCATTGGGCCATTTGTGCAAGTGACTCGGAGCGACTCCCTGCCTCCATCTCCACTGCATACTGTCATGGTGTGTCTGGGTCCTCTGCCTCGTCTTCCTCATCGTCCTGTAGCTCCTCTGGCTGCTCCTTCTCCTCCTCTCCTGTCACCTGTGTGGAAAAAAAAAAACATTTCGCTACACATTGTTTGTGCTCCAATGTCCTCCTCCTCCTCCAGTTCAGCCCCCACAGGGCTCATGTGGCCATGAGATGTAGGTGCCACATCTCCAGTCCCCTGACCAGACAGATTTACCAGCATCTGTTCCAGGACATGAAGCAGTGGAATGACATTGTTCATCCCGTAGTACTGGCCACTGAAAAATAATGTGGCATCCTCAAAGGGCCTGAGCAAAAGGCAGGTGTCACGCACGAGCTGCCACTGGCTGACATTGAAGTTACACAGGGGAGTACTCCTATCCGCTGGGATCATTAAGAAATCGTTTATGGCCTTTCTCTGTTCGTATAGTCGGTCTAACATATGGAGGGTGGAATTCCAACGGGTGGAAACGTCGCATATCAGCCTCTGTTGGGGGATGCTGTGCTTTGTGGTATACGAGTGGCTGAAGTGCATGAAAAGTTTCCTGGTCATTTTTAGGATGTCTTGCAGATGGGTGGAGGACTTCGGGAACCACTTGACAACCAGATTGAGCACATGTGCCATGCAGGGCACATAACACAATAAAGCCCTAGGTGGACCCTCAGGATATCAACAAATTATTTACAATTTGGTGTAAGACCGACAAAATCCCTGTAGGGGTCATACCAGTATATTCACAACATTTTAAACTTTATTAGATCCATAGAATGCGCTGAAATAAGTCCTACAGAGAACAGGTTAAAACTATCAGGGTACCGATAGGGACAGACCAGAATATTATTTTGTTTGTATTTGTGTTGAATTCCAGTATCAAGTATTGATACTTAACTCTATTTTAGCAGTTATTAACAGTGTTTATTTTTAGAGGAGAAGCTACTGCAGGTGTTAGTATTTATTTGCCAGCTTCATAGCTGGACTGCTTATACATCTGGGTGAGGGGTTATACCTACATATGCATATATTAATATGCATTAATATATTAATCAGTTCTAAAAGACTCCTAAACATATAAATATTTTCCACTTTTTCTCCCATTCCTATCCCGCTCCCAAATTTCCTTAAAATGTACCTTCTATAAATGTCAACCCATTTATCTTTATAAGACAATATACTAACTTAAGTTATAAGAGTGGTGTACTGTGTAGTGCCTATTTAGTAATATAGGGTTGTTTCCCTAGGCAACTCTAGATGGGGGAATTGCTGCCGGATCAGAGGGGGTTAAAGAACCCACGTCAGCACTATGTGAGGTGAACGGCAGGACGGGGATTGGCTAATGAGCCTCTGGGCTCTGATTGGTGGAGAGGCGAGCGGAAAAAAAAAAAAGAGGCTAACGAAGCCTGGCCGCCTAGGATTGGAGCAGGAAGTGACGGCGACTAATACATCAGCAAGGAGGGTAAGCACTTGCATGTCACTGAATTAGTGATGGGGCAACCTCTGATTGAATTAGGAATTTCTGAGGGGTTGGGGTTAATGTTATATAGCAAGGCGCAGCAGGGCGCGACGATACTAATGTCTCCAAACCCCTGACAAAGCCACATCTAGCGGTGAAACATGTCGGGTGGAAAGTAGTTAGGCGTGCAGTTTTTGGGAAGGTCACCAATAGTGATAACAGACCAGTTCAGAGGACAGTCAAGTCCTTGATCTATTAGCAGTGTTAGGGTTGTGAGGTGTAGGACTCTGTCCTAATAGCTGACAGACTATTTGAAATGATCGTGTGTATGGGCATCATATGTACCTAATAACTGCTAAAATAGAGTCAAGTAGCAATACTACCGATACAGTAGGAATTCAACACAAATACAAACAAAATAATATTCTGGTCTGTCCTATCGGTGCCCTGATAGTTTTAACTTTTTCTCTGTAGGACTTACTTCAGAGCATTCTATGGATCTAATAAAGTTTAAAATATTATAAATATACTGGTATGACCCCCTACAGGGATTTTGTCGGTCTTAGACCGAATTGTAAATAATGCAGAGTGCATGGCTCAGCCCTCCTTGACGCAGCACTGACACATGTCCTTTCCGTTGTCGGTCACCATGGTTCTAATTTTGAGTTGTCGCAGAGAAAGCCAGGGTTCGATTTCTTGATGAAGGACACTGAGCAGCTCCTCCCCTGTGTGACTCCGTTCGCCCAGGGAAATGAGGTGCAGAACAGCGTGACACCACCGTGCCCTGCACATGTGGTATGCTGGAGGGCCCCTGTGAATTGTCCCTGCAGGGGAGGCTGAGGACACAGAAGAGGATGAGGAGGCAGAACAGGACATTGTCACAGGACCAACGGCGTGGCAACGTGGAGGCGGAAGCGGCATCACCTGGCCAAATTGCTAGTGTGGCTGTGCAGGAACCACATTCACTTCACCCAGTGGGCCATAAAGGACATGTATTGTCCCTGCTCGTAGTGACGTTGGCGCTGCTGTGCACTTTGGCAGTCACTGACAGGCTCAAAGACTGGCCCACCTTCTGTTCTATATGTGTGTGCAGGGCTGGTACCGACTTTTTGGAAGAAATGATGGCTTGGGACTCTCCACCTTGGCTTGGCACAAGCCATCTGTTTTCTGAAAGGTGCAGAGTCCACCACTTGGACAGAGGGACTGCAGCACCAGCAACTTGGACATGAGCACATTCAGCTTCTGCGCCGTTGGGCGAGTGCATGTATACTGTTGTCTCTTGGCAATCTCTTCTGTGATCGATTGCTGACGGAATGACTAACGAGTAGGGTTGAGCGAACCGTACTGAACTTTTGGGTTTTTGGTACCCGGACCCGAACATTTTCGAGTTCGGTGTTCGGCGATTTCTTGGTACTTTTTGAAAGACTGCAGGGCAGCCAATCAACAAGCGTTTCATTAGTTTGTCTTTAGAAGCCATCACAGCCATGCCTACTATCGGCATGGCTGTGATTGGCCAAGAGCAGCTTGTAACCCAGCCTCTATATAGGCTGGAGTCATGTAGTGCCGCACGTCACTCTGCTCTTCTCGGTGTAGGGATAGGATGCTGCTGTGAGGAATAGATTAGGGAAGAATTTTGTTGAACTTGGTGGTGTTCTTCAAACTACAGAGATTATTGAGGTTGCTATGCTAATTTTTTGTACCCAGCCTTGAGCCCAGTGACACTGAAAATTAAATCAATTAACACGTTACCTACTGTAGTTACATTGCTGCTATAGAAAAGCACATTCTTTTGTGCTAGTATAGCAAATTTGCATGCTACGCTGCATTTCTGACCAATACAAATGTAACATACTGCATTTACATTGGTGCTATAAAAAAACACACTTTTTGTGCTAGATAGGTGACAGGGACGTAAATTTAAAAAAAAATTATCTGTTACATTGGTGGGTGACATTTTGCCAGTTTTGCCGTATACAAACCCCTGCTCTGCATAGGTGACAGGGAGGTAAATTTCTAAAAATCATCTGTTACATTCTTGAGCCATAAAGTACCCCTGCACTGCATACCTGACTTGGAAATATATTCAGTAAATTAGGCGGCCCTCAGACTGTTGGCTGATCTGTACCCCTTCTTTCTTTCAAAGTACTCCTGCACTGCATAACAGACTTAATTCATTACAGGGAACTTAGTTCATTACAATTGGTGGTTACATTGTTGCCTGACATAAAGCCTTTACTCACCAACAACGTGTTTTTTTTTTTTTTTTTTTTATAATTTGGGGTAAAAATTGGGAAATATAAAAAAGAAAACAAAGAGTAAGTGCGCTGTAGTATAACAATGGCTGTGTGAAGTCGGTATACATGTCTATTCTGCATAAGGTACAAACAAGTCCTGTGGGATCCATGCCCGGTTCTTTTTAACGAACATGAAATTGTCGACATTGTCTGTGGACAAGCGGCTGCGCTTGTCTGTGATAACGCCCCCAGCCGTGCTAAACACACATTCAGACAATATACTGGCTGCAGGGTAGGCCAGCACCTCCAAGGCGTAAAGGTGAAGCTGAGGCCATGTCCCCAATTTGGAGACCCAGAAGTTGAATGCGGCAGACCCAGTGGCGTATCTAAAAATGACTGGGCTGAACAGCAAATTTTTGAATGGAGCCCCCCTCCCCGAGTAGTTTTTTCACAACCCCTTAGTTCATGCCACCCCCATACCTGTGGCTACTAAAGATCGATCTCTCAGACCAGGCCAGCCAGCTGTTCCATTCATTTTCAACACTGTCTATACTGCCACTGTATATAATTTCATTGTATAATACTGTTGAGGGGGCCCTGACAAAGTATTTTACTCCTCCTCCTCCTGGATGGGCCCCTTCTGGGTCAGGGCCCTAAAGCAGCCGCTTTCCCTTCTTCCCCTGTAGCTACGACCCTGGGCAGACCCATCAGTCAGTACGTTTAGGCGTGTGCACAGATACTATTCCATCATTTTGCTGAAATGCTGCCTCTTGCTAAGACGTTCCATATCTGCTGCTAGTGCTGGTTGTTGTGGCGTGGTGACAAAGCTTTTCCACATTTCGGCCATGCTAACCCTGCCTTCTGAGGTGCGGGCAGTGACCCAGCTGCATTGGCGACTTCTTCCTCCTCCTCCTCTGCTTTAGCCTTTTGCTTCCACTGAGCCCCCAGTGTCAGGTGTGAATGCCATCAGCAATGCGTCTACCAGAGTTGGCTTCTTCCGATCACGCTTCAGTGACGGAATTAAGGACGGCACGTTGTTCTTGTAACGGGGATCCAGCAGCGTGACCACACAGTAATCTGCACAAGTTAGAATGTGGGCAACTCGGCAATCGTTGCGCAGGCACTGCAGCATGTAGTCGCTCATGTTTGCCAGGCTGCCCAGAGGCAACAACAAGCTGTCCTCTGTTGGAGGTGTATCATCTGTGTCCTCCGTATCCCCCCAGCCACGCTCAAGTGATGGCAATGAGCTGCTTTGGGTGCCACCCTGCTGTGAATGGTTTTTTCTCCTCCTCCAGAACTGTGCCCTGGCTGGACAATTGTGTACCTGGCCTATGTTGGGGCAGGCACCCACCCTCCGAGCCACTTGTATATGACTGGCCTTATAAGTTAAGGGTAAGGCATGCATATAGTTTTGTTTGTTTATTTTGTTTATCTGACTTATAGTTATTTTAATATGTTTATAAGTAAATTTGTAAATAGTTTGTGAATGGGCATTAATGAGTGGTTTTAGTGAAAGGGCGGGGGGGAGTGTAGGGTGGGAGTCTGGTTGGGTTAATTTTCTCTTTTTGAAATGTTCCTTGTATAGTTTTTGTTACGATTTATAATAAAAAATCCTGATAACCGTGGAAATGTTACCCAATAATCTAACCGACAAATTTTATAAAATTATTTGCCTGTCACATATGCAGCTCAGGCTGCAGCGGTCCTTAAGCACCAATAAAAGTGAATTTGTCCCACCAGAATCTAAGAGCTGGATTAACTTAATTCATTTTCACTGTCAGGTGTTCAGGAATTTCTGCACCACCAAATTCAGCACATGTGCCAGACAAGGGATGTGTGTCAAACCAGCTAGGCCCAGAGCTGCTACGAGATTTCAATCATTATCGCACACCAGGGATTGGTAATAGAGGATGGGGCACTCTTACATGCGGGATAGCAGAGAGATAATGGGCATTATTAAAACCATAAATTTAATATAAAATAGATAATAAAAAAAGGTACATACAATAAAGGTGCAAGTGCAGTGATAAAACAAAAAGAGCATATCGGTGGAAAGGATCCGACCAACCTCTTATGGGTAAAAGAGACGGGTATCTATAGAATGTCCTATAATAAAAGGAAAAGGCTATAATCCGTGTCAATGGTAGTAATCCGTGTCAATGGCGGTATAAGTCGGATGTGAATCGCCTGCAAAGTCAATATCTGTTAATCATTTCTGGTATAATTGTCCAATATAAAAGTCCACTTGAATCATATGGAACATTAGTACTATCGGGCAGCGTCCCGTTTTTCAAGTGGATAAAGCGGCGTCCCGCTAAGAATAATACTTAAAGAATCGCGATTCTAAATGTTACTATCCACTGGGTGGATCTTACCGGTAATGTACAATGTAACACTCGATATAGTGTTCCGATCCCGCCGATGTCCGGCTTGAGGAGTCGGATCCCCCGTACCTCACTTTGGCGTTGCACGTGCGGGGCTCACGTGTGGAAGGGCTCCCGATTATGCCAACGTCATCCGGTGGGTTCAGGGGTCGTTGTTACAAGTCTTCCGGTAAGTTTGAAAAGTTGAAAAGTTCTTGATGTTGGATTTAGTATCTAATGGGATATAACCAAACGCGTTTCGGGGTTTATAAAAATTTGGAGGTACCCCTTCATCAGTGGTGAAAATATCCCTATTGTTGCCCCTCCTTTATAGGCGTTGTATAAGGAAGAAAAAACTGAAATGGATTGGTGTTCCAGATTGGGTGGTTCCGTGGAATATATTTGTTTCTTTTAAAATATTTGTTTTGAGAGGAAATCAGACATCTAGTGAGAGTACAATGGGGACGTGCTGTTATAGGTGTCAAGTCAAAGAGGATTCAAAGACAAAGGTGAATGGATTGTAATCAATCTTAATGGTAAGAAGTCATAGGTGCTCCCATAAAGTACTCTATCTTTGTGCTGCAATCTGGCATTACACGCATGTTACATACATTTATAGTATCGGTGTGTCTTATTCTAAAGGGATAAAAAACGCATATAGATGCATCTGTGGTTTTGATGCGTTTTTATTCTGTTTTTCGTGTCATTCGTTCAAAAACATTAAAAACATTACCGTTGAGTAATAAAATTGTCATATAGGTATTAAAATTAGCTATCGATAGAGATATTGCAATGTAGAGGTTCATAAAAAATTATTAATACACACAATGGTTATAAAGGGAACGGCTTGATATGGATGCATGTAGGGAAATTGCAAAATCCCAAACATTTCCATAGTTGCTCCTGTAGTGTTCCATATCTCTGTCTTGCAACCTGCTATCTCAAGAAATTTTTCCATATGGTCATTATATATATGGAACTTATCGAAAACTGCAGAAAAAAAACGCATCTCTGTATACCTGCGGTTTTGATGCAGTTATGATGCGTTTTTGGTGCTTCTTCGATATCATTGGCTAAAAATAGTGTGTGACTTTTTAGGTTGTTTCCATATTGGGAGTGTGAAACATAATGTAATTTTAGCATGTATTTAGGTAAGGGAATAAAAGAGTGTTAGATAAAACATAGAAAATTCACTTGAAGACCTTTTGCGTTCGTGGTGGTCTGTTTTGACTAAATGGTGAGTGAAGCGAGTAGGTGCCCTTCACCAAGACACAACCGGGTGATAGAAAATTACGTCCACGGTTGGTGTCGATGAGGGGGCACCCACTCAATAGAAACTACAGGAAACCAAATAGTTCAAATTCCGCATTTAGGCCTTTCGGGAGGAGGCTATCAAATTCATAGATACGTTTCGTCTCTAATCGTGAACTCTTTTCAATATGATTGCCTCCTCTCCAATTCCTTGCTACCTTATCAATAGCGGCGAATCTTAGTCCTGTCGGATCTTGGTTATGACATGTTTTAAAATGGCTTGATAGTGAATGGTTCATGAATCCCTTTTAATGTTGGTCACATGTTCTGATATGCGTGTCTTGAGGGGTCTCTTTGTTCTTCCAATGTATTGTCGATCACACGGGCATTCTACAATATAGATTACATCTTTTGAGCTACATGTCAGAAAGTCCTTTATACTATGGTGGTGGTTATTTGTTGTCGAGATTACTTCCGTTGTTTTTTTAGGGAAGGTAGTAATACGGCAATTACTGCATTTCCCACACCTGAAGAAGCCGTGCATGTTCGTCCAATTTTGTATATTGTTTTCTTTTTTGGTTCTTTCTGTTTTCACAGTTGGTGCAATTTTGATATGCAAGTTGGGTGCTTTGGAGAAAGTGATTTTTGGATTGGAGGGGAGGAGGGTTCCTATTATTTTATCTTTTTTTAAGATATGCCAGTGTTCTCTAATAATATGGCGGATCTTCCTATAGTCTCCACTAAAGGGTAAGATCATTCTTATCTCCTCCTCCTTTTTGTTCAAAGTTGTTGGTTTATCTTTAAAAAAGGATTGTCTGTCCATATCCTTCACTCTCTTCAAAGCAGCATCTATAACAGTCGGGGGGTAGTCTCCATCTAAAAAAAGTGTCTTCATGTTTTCTGCTTCTGCATTAAAGTGCATTTCTTTAGTGCAGTTTCTCTTGATGCGTCTGAATTGACCTTGTGGGATATTAACCAGCCAATCAGGTAGGCGGCAGCTGCTGTACAATATATAGCTGTTTCTAGCTGTTGGTTTAGTAAAAGTCCTACAATGTAATTTTTCTTCTTCATTGAAAATACATATATCTAGGAAATCAACGGAATGTTCACTTGTAGTGCTAGTGAATTTTAAATTGAGATCATTCTGGTTAATATCAATTAAAAAACTATTAAGAGAATCCTCCCCAGTTTGCCAAATAAAAAATACATCGTCGATATACCTCTGCCAGAGTACCAGGTCCGTCCCCAGTCTGGGTGTGATGTGTTGATGTTCCCACTGAGCCATAAAAAGGTTGGCATAGCTGGGGGCGAACCTGGTACCCATGGCCGTGCCCTGTGTTTGTAGGTAAAAGTTCCCCTCAAAATAAAAATAGTTGTGCATCAAGATAAAATCAATTCCCTCCAGTAAAAAATTGATTTGGGTTGGGTTCAACCTGTCTTCTAAGGTCAGCTGGGTTCTTACCGCGAATTCCCCTTGAGTATGGTTGATGATAGTATATAGGGATTGAACATCTAAAGTTCCCATTATCCAACCCGAGTTAAAAGTGAGATTCTCCACAGTCCTGATAATTTGGGTGGTGTCTTTAATATATGAGGGTATTTGTCTGACTCTCGGTTGTAAGAGTAGATCGATGTATTGTGACAGATTGGCGGTTAAAGATCCAATCCCCGATACAATCGGTCGTCCCGGTGGATTCTCCCTGTCTTTGTGCACTTTCGGTAGGCAGTAAAAGACAGGGATACGTGGGTGTTGTATATTGATGTAGTTGAATTCCTCTGTGTTTAGGATGTTCATTCTCCTGCCCCTCTCACAGAGGATTGTTAACTCACTTTTAAAAGTATCAGTGGGGTCTTTCTCCAGTTCCTTGTAAGTCATTGTATCTGAGAGTTGTCTCAGGCATTCTTTATTATAGTCATATGTATTTTGTATGACTATGGATCCCCCTTTATCTGCTGGGCGGATCACAATCCCTTTCTCTTTTTGTAGGTCTTTCATTGCTGACACTTCACTTTTAGTTAAATTGTTCCGTTTAAATCTCATTTTGTCTTTTATCTTCCTAATATCATTCTTAACACATTCCCTACTACGAGAGAGGTCACCAATGATGAACAATTTATACATACAACCTTAAGAAAAACCTCAAAAAAATACCCCAGAAATGAAATAAGTCAAGAATTAGCCAGTTTTAGGGAATGTGTTGAGAATGACATTAGGAAGATAAAAGACAAAATGAGATTTAAACGGAACAATTTAACTAAAAGTGAAGTGTCAGCAATGAAAGACCTACAAAAAGAGAAAGGGATTGTGATCCGCCCAGCAGATAAAGGGGGATCCATAGTCATACAAAATACATATGACTATAATAAAGAATGCCTGAGACAACTCTCAGATACAATGACTTACAAGGAACTGGAGAAAGACCCCACTGATACTTTTAAAAGTGAGTTAACAATCCTCTGTGAGAGGGGCAGGAGAATGAACATCCTAAACACAGAGGAATTCAACTACATCAATATACAATACCCACGTATCCCTGTCTTTTACTGCCTACCGAAAGTGCACAAAGACAGGGAGAATCCACCGGGACGACCAATTGTATCGGGGATTGGATCTTTAACCGCCAATCTGTCACAATACATCGATCTACTCTTACAACCGAGAGTCAGACAAATACCCTCATATATTAAAGACACCACCCAAATTATCAGGACTGTGGAGAATCTCACTTTTAACTCGGGTTGGATAATGGGAACTTTAGATGTTCAATCCCTATATACTATCATCAACCATATTCAAGGGGAACTCGCGGTAAGAACCCAGCTGACCTTAGAAGACAGATTGAACCCAACCCAAATCAATTTTTTACTGGAGGGAATTGATTTTATCTTGACGCACAACTATTTTTATTTTGAGGGGAACTTTTACCTACAAACACAGGGCACGGCCATGGGTACCAGGTTCGCCCCCAGCTATGCCAACCTTTTTATGGCTCAGTGGGAACATCAACACATCACACCCAGACTGGGGATGGACCTGGTACTCTGGCAGAGGTATATCGACGATGTATTTTTTATTTGGCAAACTGGGGAGGATTCTCTTAATAGTTTTTTAATTGATATTAACCAGAATGATCTCAATTTAAAATTCACTAGCACTACAAGTGAACATTCCGTTGATTTCCTAGATATATGTATTTTCAATGAACAAGAAAAATTACATTGTAGGACTTTTACTAAACCAACAGCTAGAAACAGCTATATATTGTACAGTAGCTGCCACCTACCTGATTGGCTGGTTAATATCCCACAAGGTCAATTCAGACGCATCAAGAGAAACTGCACTAAAGAAATGCACTTTAATGCAGAAGCAGAACACATGAAGACACTTTTTTTTAGATAGAGACTACCCCCCGACTGTTATAGATGCTGCTTTGAAGAGAGTGAAGGATATGGACAGACAATCCTTTTTTGAAGATAAACCAACAACTTTGAACAAAAAGGAGGAGGAGATAAGAATGATCTTACCCTTTAGTGGAGACTATAGGAAGATCCGCCATATTATTAGAGAACACTGGCATATCTTAAAAAAAGATAAAATAATAGGAACCCTCCTCCCCTCCAATCCAAAAATCACTTTCTCCAAAGCACCCAACTTACATATCAAAATTGCACCAACTGTGAAAACAGAAAGAACCAAAAAAGAAAACAATATACAAAATTGGACGAACATGCACGGCTTCTTCAGGTGTGGGAAATGCAGTAATTGCCGTATTACTACCTTCCCTAAAAAAACAACGGAAGTAATCTCGACAACAAATAACCACCAACATAGTATAAAGGACTTTCTGACATGTAGCTCAAAAGATGTAATCTATATTGTAGAATGCCCGTGTGATCGACAATACATTGGAAGAACAAAGAGACCCCTCAAGACACGCATATCAGAACATGTGACCAACATTAAAAAGGGATTCATGAACCATTCACTATCAAGCCATTTTAAAACATGTCATAACCAAGATCCGACAGGACTAAGATTCGCCGCTATTGATAAGGTAGCAAGGAATTGGAGAGGAGGCAATCATATTGAAAAGAGTTCACGATTAGAGACGAAACGTATCTATGAATTTGATAGCCTCCTCCCGAAAGGCCTAAATGCGGAATTTGAACTATTTGGTTTCCTGTAGTTTCTATTGAGTGGGTGCCCCTCATCGACACCAACCGTGGACGTAATTTTCTATCACCCGGTTGTGTCTTGGTGAAGGGCACCTACTCACTTCACTCACCATTTAGTCAAAACAGACCACCACGAACGCAAAAGGTCTTCAAGTGAATTTTCTATGTTTTATCTAACACTCTTTTATTCCCTTACCTAAATAAATGCTAAAATTACATTGTTATGTTTCACACTCCCAATATGGAAACAACCTAAAAAGTCACACACTATTTTTAGCCAATGATATCGAAGACGCACCAAAAACGCATCATAACTGCATCAAAACCGCAGGTATACAGAGATGCGTTTTTTTCTGCAGTTTTCGATAAGTTCCATATATATAATGACCATATGGAAAAATTTCTTGAGATAGCAGGTTGCAAGACAGAGATATGGAACACTACAGGAGCAACTATGGAAATGTTTGGGATTTTGCAATTTCCCTACATGTATCCATATCAAGCCGTTCCCTTTATAACCATTGTGTGTATTAATAATTTTTTATGAACCTCTACATTGCAATATCTCTATCGATAGCTAATTTTAATACCTATATGACAATTTTATTACTCAACGGTAATGTTTTTAATGTTTTTGAACGAATGACACGAAAAACGGAATAAAAACGCATCAAAACCGCAGATGCATCTATATTTTATCTCTTTAGAATAAGACACACCGATACTATAACTGTATGTAACATGCGTGTAATTGATTGCAATCCATTCACCTTTGTCTTTGAATCCTCTTTGACTTGACACCTATAACAGCACGTCCCCATTGTACTCTCACTAGATGTCTGATTTCCTCTCAAAACAAATATTTTAAAAGAAACAAATATATTCCACGGAACCACCTAATCTGGAACACCAATCCATTTCAGTTTTTTCTTCCTTCTACAACGCCTATAAAGGAGGGGCAACAATTGGGATATTTTCACCACTGATGAAGGGGTACCTCCAAATTTTTATAAACCCCGAAACGCATTTGGTTATATCCCATTAGATACTAAATCCAACATCAAGAACTTTTCAAACTTACCGGAAGACTTGTAACAACGACCCCTGAACCCACCGGATGACGTTGGCATAATCGGGAGCCCTTCCACACGTGAGCCCCGCACGTGCAACGCCAAAGTGAGGTACGGGGGATCCGACTCCTCAAGCCGGACATCGGCGGGATCGGAACACTATATCGAGTGTTACATTGTACATTACCGGTAAGATCCACCCAGTGGATAGTAACATTTAGAATCGCGATTCTTTAAGTATTATTAGCAGGACGCCGCTTTATCCACTTGAAGAACGGGACGCTGCCCGATAGTACTAATGTTCCATATGATTCACGTGGACTTTTATATTGGACAATTATACCAGAAATGATGAACAGATATTGACTTTGCAGGCGATTCACATCCGACTTATACCGCCATTGACACGGATTACTACCATTGACACGGATTATAGCCTTTTCCTTTTATTATAGGACATTCTATAGATACCCGTCTCTTTTACCCATAAGAGGTTGGTCGGATTCTTTCCACCGATAGGCTCTTTTTGTTTTATCACTGCACTTGCACCTTTATTGTATGTACCTTTTTTTAATTATCTATTTCATATTAAATTTATGGTTTTAATAATGCCCATTACCTCTCTGCTATCCCGCATGTAAGAGTGCCCCATCCTCTATTACCAATCCCTATTTTATTCCTCTGTAGATCTCTGGTGAATCTACTGGTTGGGTGCACCTAATCAGGTGTTTCTTCACTGTAGTGCGACATCACCTTCAATATTATCGCACACCACCAGGCCAAGCTTGAGGCTCAGTGACACTAACCACTCATCGGTCTGTTGTTCCATGCTCGTCCACAGCTCCTGCGCGGTGTGGGGTTTGTCCCCCAAATAGATGAGTTTCAGAACAGCCTGCTGTCGTTTCTCCCTGGCTGTGCTGATGTTAGTGGTGAAGGTGTTTCACTGAACGGATCAGAAGGTGGTAGAGGAGGAGGAAGCGGAGTAGAAGGAGGAGGCAAACAGAAATGTCCTGCAATCCTCGAGGGCGGAAGGACATGCGCCAAACTGCTATCCTCCTCTGGCCCAGCCGCCACTACAATTACCCAGTGTGCTGGTAGGGAGATATAACTTCTCTGCCCGTGCTTACCAGTCCACGTATTGGTGGTTTTTGTGGACCTTGCCACAGATGGCGTTGCGCAATGCACACCTGATTTTGTCCCCACTTGGTTGTGCAGGGAAGGGATGGCTCCCCTGGAAAAGTAGTAGCGGCTGGGAACCACATGCTGTGGGACAGCCACCACCATAAGTTTTTTAGAAGTCTCCATCCATCTCCACCAGACAAAATGACAGCATTTCAAAGGACCAGGAATTTTGAAATACTGGCATTCAGGGCCAGGGATCGCGGGTGGGTATGGGGGGTACTTCCTCTTTCTATTTCTCTTTCTCTCCAGTATTTGGGAGACGGACAGCTGAACCCTTCCATGGTATAGATGCTTGGTGGTGTTGCTGCCACATCCTCTGTTTGCAGGGTGGCAGGTGCCACTGTCACTCACTTGTGCTCAGGTTTAGAAAGTTTATTTTTAATTTTTATGTAATTTTAAGTTATTTCCCTATCCAAATTTGTTTTTAGGGCACTTGTCCTACTCTTACCCCCAATTTTGCTTCCATTTCCAGCCCTCTAGCCCTTTCCAGGACGTTTTTTTAGAGTCATTTTAATGCCCCAAAGTTCGGGACCCCATTGACTTCAATGGGGTTCGGGGTCAAGTTCGGGTTCCGAACTCGAACTTTGCGGCAAAGTTCGGCCACACCCGGCGAACTCGAACTTCCAGGTGTTTGCTCAACTCTACTAATGAGGAGGAGGAGGAGCAGGAGCAGCAGCATCAGGACCAGCAGATGTGAACGACAGACAGCTCCCTTTGCCTGAGGCAATGCAGCGGTTGCTGTAGCAGGATGGATCACCACATCGGAGTCACGGTTCACCCAGGCCAATTTATGGTGATGCTGCATATGTTGACGCAGGGTCATGGTGCCAACATTGGCCCCCTGGCCACGCTTTACCTTCTGCCCACATATTCTACATATGGTCATGTTCCCCTTCTCCGGCAGCTTAACAAAAAACTGCCACACCTCCGAGTTGGTGATTTTACCTCCAACACTTCGAACTGACTGACTGCTACCGCTGCTGTCTCCGTGAACCCGTGCACAGCTACTTCCTGGGCAGGTAGGCTCCTGCGAATCGGGTGGTCTACCCCGGGAATGTTTCACTCCTGACCTCCCACTGCTGCCAGCCTGCTTACTCCAGGCCACACTAGCGACTTGCTTGCTCTGCCACTGCCTCACGTGCAAGCTGCCACCCACTTCTCCTGATGATGATGAAGCTCCTTCGTCACCAGGCTCCCAAGTACGATTAGCTACATCATCAACATCGAGTACTGTCTGCACATCACTGATGTCCTCCTCTACCATCTCTGGGTCAGGAGCCTGACCACTGACAACACCAGCTCCCACACCACTCTCCTCATCAGTACTTGCCCGCCTAGTGGAGGAAGCGGCAGATGTCTCCTCCAGATCTTGGCTGGGCAGTAGCTGCTGACTGTCCTCTAGTAACTCATCCTCGCTGAAAAGTGAAGCCAGGCCCACAGCATAAAATACTTCTGTGGCTGACGGAACAGAAAAGGACAGAGGCAGGTTGAGGACAGGTGAAGGCACAGGGCCTGCTTCCGGGTAATGCCAACTAAGCGTCATGTCAAAGGAATCCACCAACTCTTGGCTGGGGTGTCCGATGTCACTTGGGACAAAGTGGATGACCGAGTCAATCATTCAAGAACCACTGAGTTGCTGGTCAATACACGACCGCTAGATGACACCGGGAGCTCAGGCCACTCGCTGCAATTTCTGCTGCCACGTCCCATTACTCTGCTGAGACGTCAGCCTCCACCGGAAACATTTACGCCTCTGCCACTCCTCTGTGCATGGCCTAGCACTTCTCTGTATGACATACTGTTAGATCAAATAGTCCAATGTTGGATTAAATATTTTTTATTTCGCCACTAATAAACAGCAAACAGGGCTTCAGAATATATCACTGCACAGCAAAACGTCAATTAGGCCCACATTTTTTCCAATTTTACACAGGCTTTTCAACAGATATCTGCAATGCTGGATGGCGTATATATTTTTATTTTGCCACTAATATACGGCAAACTGGGCTTCCGAATATATCACTGCACCACTGAGCGGCAAAGATATTTTTTCTTTTCCCACTAATATACGGAAAAAAAAGGGCTTTCGAACAGATAACTGCACCCCTTAGCGGCAAATATTTTTTTTTTCCTTTTCCATTAATACAAGGAAAAAAAGGCTTTAAAACAGATAACTGCACCACTGAGCGGCAAATATATTTTACTTTTGCCACTAATACACAAGAAAAAGGGTTGTAATTTTCGAACTTCACCACACAACAGCTAATAAGCCCTTTCTTCCCACTAATACGAGCCAAAAAATACTTTACATCATATAACTGCACCGCACAAGGGCAAATAAAACATTGAAATATTTCCTTATAATAAACCCTATTAATGCCTGTATCAAAACAGCACTTGCACCCTAATAAGACAGGTTTGCTGGAATTACAGAGCTAAATGATGCAGCAAGGTGTAATCGGATTGTTCCTATTACCCAGGCTGTCACCTCCCCGGCTGAACCCTGCTCAACACAAATGCTGGTGGAACGATGCCTCCCTATCATTTCCCTACACCTTGAATAATCTTTCCCTGCACTTGTAAATCATTTTTTTCCCACCACAATCAAGTCTTTCCTATCACTGTCCCTAGCGCCTGCAGACTCTCCCTGCACTAAGCATGCTGGTGAATGGCGGAATCTAAGATGGCCCGTATATAGGGCCGTGATAAGACAGGGCTGGCTGGCTGCTGATTGGCTGCATGCATGGCATTAATGGTGATCCCGTCTTCCCAGAGTTCCTTGCTCCATATCCTCACACGTGCATCAGCCATTTTAGGAAAAAGGCGATTCGTTACCACGAAGAGCGAGGAAATTCGCATTCGGTGCTAATCTAATTTTTCCTGAAATTCGGATCGAATTCCACTCCATCAGCTTCGATTCGCTCATCTCTAGTTCTAAAGACTTTCGTGGCGTGTATTAGTGGAAAAAGAAAAATATATTTGCAGGTCAGCGATGCAGTTATATGTTCTAAAGCCCTTTTTGTTCTATATTAGTGGAAAAATAAAAATACATATTTGCCGGTCAGTGGTGCAGTTTTATGTTCTAAAGCCTTTCATGGCGTTTATTAGTGGCAAAATAAAAATATATTTGCCGTTCAGTGGTGTAGTTATATGTTCTAAAGCCCTTTTTGGTGTGTATCAGTGGAAAAACAATATATATTGTTTGCCGTTCAGTGGTGCTTGTATTAGTGGCACAAAAAAAGTAATTGCCATTCAGCGTTGAAGTTCCATTGTACTACAGCTATTTACAGGGTGTATTAATAGGATAGATACGTACGTCCTATTAGCCGTTCTGCGGTGAATTGTGATAATTATATTAATTTTTTTGAGGTGTATTAATAAGAAAAAGAATAGTCCTATTAGCCGGTCTTTAGTGAACCGACATTGTTATACTGCCATTGTTGGGGTGTATTCATGGGAAAAATAAGTACGTGTTATTAGCTGTTCTGCAGGTAATTTACATTGTCATACAGACATTCTTGCGCTGTATTAATAGCAAAAAAAGGTATGTGTTATTAGCCGTACTGCTGTGAATTTACAATGTCATTTAGTCTAGAAATTTGTTTGTGATACAGTCTCTTTTGGGAAAATTGATGGGTGATTGCAAACTTCCTTTTGCTGTATGGACCGAATTATGTCGATTAGCCATTTAGTGGGGAATTTTTTTTGTGAAACAGCCTTTTTGGGGAAAATTGATGGGTGATTGTAGACCTCCTTTTGTTGTATGGAGCAAATTATGTATAACACTGAGGTACACCAATCTCTTAGGAAAATATTAATCTTTATTAAATATCTTTAAAATACACATTAAATGCCATAAAAAAGAGGAGAAACAAAAAATAAATGCGCCAAATAACTTGCTATGCTGCGTCAACGCAGCTCAGTGTAAATCCTAAACCGGAAGTATACTGTTGTTAACCATTTAGAGAACAGACCTATTGCGTCCCAAATAAAGACTAACCCGTCTAATTGTGGGACTTAACTAGATCTGCCTAACAGTCAGATAATCATAGCCTCCCGATGGAGAAACACTAGCAACTCGTGCCTTACCTCGGCCACATGCACCCCGTGAAGCAAGTCGGCGCACCCCTCATGGATCAAATTATGTCGATTAGCCATTTAGTGGGGAATTGTTTTTGTAAAACAGCCTTTTTTGGGAAAATTGGTCGGTAACTGTAACTACGGTAAAAAACAATATATGTCTTTTACGGCACAATGGTTAAATGTGGTTCCTGCCCAGCCACACCAGCAACTTGGCCAAGTGATGCCGCTTCTGCCTCCACGTTCTCATGCCATTGGTCCTGCGACAATGTCCTCCTCTGCTTCCTCATCTCCCACTGTCCTCCACCATCCTCCACTGTGTCCACAGCCTCCACTGCAGCCTCCACTGCAAGGACAATTCACAGTGCTCCTCCAGCATATCACATGTGCAGGGCACAGCGGTGTCAGGATGTTCTACACCTCGTTTGCCTGGGCGAACGGAGTCACACAGTAGTGGAACTGCTCCGTGTCCTTCATCAAAAAATCGAATCCTGGCTTTCTCTGCAACAACTGAAAATCGGAACCATGGTGATCGACAACGTGAAAAACATGGTGTCGATGCTGGGTCAAGGAGGGCTGAGCCATGCGCCCTGCATGGCACACATGTTTAATCTGGTTGTCAAGCAGTTCCTGAAGTCCTCCACCCATCTGCAAGACATCCTAAAAATAGCCAGGAAACTTTGCATGCACTTCAGCCACATGTACACTGCAAAGCACACCCTCCTTGAGCTTCAGCAGCAGAACGGCATCCCCCATCATAGGGTGATATGCGACATTTCCACCCGTTGGAATTCCACCCTCCATATGTTGGACCTACTATACGAACAGAGAAAGGCCATAAACAATTTCTTGATGATCCAAGCGTACAGGAGTACTCCCCTGTGTAACTTCAATGTCAGCCTGTACCACGTGCCATTTGCTCAGGCCCTTTGAGGAGGCCACGTTATTTGTCAGCCCCTCGGACTACGGGATGAACAATGTCATTCCACTGCATCATGTCCTGGAACAGATGCTGGTAAATCTGTCTGGTCAGGGGACTGGAGACGTGGCGCCTAGATCTGATGGCCACATGAGCCCTGTGGGGGCTGAACTGGAGGAGGAGGACATTGGAGCACAAGCAAGGTGTAGCGAAATGGGTGGTTTTTCTACACAGGTGACAGGAGAGGAGGAGCAGCTAGAGGAGCTACAGGACGATGAGGAAGACGAGGCAGAGGACCCAGACACACCGCGGCAGTATGAAGTGGAGATGGAGGCAGGGAGTCCCACGTGCCATTTGCTCAGGCCCTTTGAGGAGGCCACGTTATTTGTCAGCCCCTCGGACTACGGGATGAACAATGTCATTCCACTGCATCATGTCCTGGAACAGATGCTGGTAAATCTGTCTGGTCAGGGGACTGGAGACGTGGCGCCTAGATCTGATGGCCACATGAGCCCTGTGGGGGCTGAACTGGAGGAGGACATTGGAGCACAAGCAGCTAGACCTAGAGCAGGACCTGAACCAGCAGGTGGTGGCATACTTGGACAGCACCCTGCCACCCCACATTGAAGATCCACTGGACTACTGGGCAGCCAATCTGGATTTGTGGCCTCTACTGGCAGAGTTTGCCCTGGAAAAGCTATCCTGCCTGGCCAGTAGTGTGGCATCAGAGCTGTGGCATCAGGGTGTTTAGTGTGGCGGGGACCATAGTTACCCCAAAAAGAACTCGCCCGTCCACCCAAAATGAGGAGAGACTGACCTTTGTCAAGATGAATCAGGCGTGCATCAGCCAAGATTTCCACTCACCAATGCCTGATGCATCAGACTAGATAATCCATGGTGCCACACCATCACTTTGACAAAAGAGGCCGGTTTCTTCTGGCTACCTGCCTCAGCTACTCTTCTGATGCTTCCACCCGCCTGATGCCACATATCTGATGCCAAGTGCTCCTTCAATCACCCACCATCTTCATCTGGAACTGGTATTTCCACCCACCTCCCCATTCTGTCACTGGGTGCATCTGTCAATCTTGACACTCTATGCAAAAAAATTTTAAAGAAAGGGAACCAAAAAATTAACTTTTAATGAAGTTAACTAAAATGCTGAATCATAAAATTCACTCGACCATGTATATGAAAAAGAACCGTCTTACCGGTGTGATGCTGATTCATAGGACTGAACACGACCAGGTGGTGACACTAGATAGATGAATCACAAGCTGTCCGGATGGACGGGTGACATCCAGATATAACAGAGACTAGGGCAGGTGGGGCCAAAACAGGGGGGGGGGGGGGGGCGGATCCGGAGGGAGAAAAAAAAGTGTTTGAAGCATAAAGGATCCTATCCCTACATAACCCTATCAGTACTGTTGTGCCCTGATTATCCTAACTACTGCAGAGTCATCGCCCAGAAAAGAGCGGCCCTGTCTGGAACCTGTCCCGGTTATAAGTCCCTACAACACTCTATCAGGGGGAGGGGGAAAGAAAAAGGTAAAAAAAAAAAACTAGCTATCTCCTACCTAGAAGAATGTATCTTGCTCAACTATGCAGGGAGGGATAGCTACATCAGATATAAAGTTCCAACGCGTTTCATCATTTATGGTTTTCACCCCAGAATCATCAGGGGACCGGGTTTAGCCTGAAATAAAGCACAGACACAATATCCCAATGTCATACAATTCCCCAAAGCTTATAAGATATATGTGGGGGCTTAGAAAACTACCAGCGCCCACTGAAAGGTGTAAGTGGTCCTACCTCCTTCAGCGGAAGGTCATGTGGTCATGTGGTAGCTCAGTCTGCTGATGTGTGGCGGCCAAGTGGACAGGTCCACCCTCACTTTAAATTGTATCTAAATTCTGCTTCTCTATTGGTTCCAGGCGGCTCCATGATGTCAACGGAACTCACTTACAGGAGCGCCCTGCCACCGGAACACATCACATAATCGCGCAGACACCGCGGGAGGGATGTGTGTATCGCATCGGCACTGCTCTCTGTTATATCTGGACATCACCCAACCATCCGGACATCTTGTGATTCATCTATCTAGTGTCTACCACCATGTTCAGTCCTATGAATTAGCATCATACCGGTAAGATGGTTCTTTTTCATATACATGGTTGAGTGTATTTTGTGATTCAGCATTTTAGCTAGTTTTAGGTTCCCTTTTCTTTGAATAAATTTTGCGTTAGTCCAAAGGGACTGTACGAGTGTTTACCAACTCTTATACCACTTATACTGTACAGCACTGGTTGTTTTGTGTCTTGCTACTTTGTGGCCTACTGATGCTGCTGCCACCTCCACACTATGTCACTCTGTGGTCTCCTCATGCTGCTACTGTCACCTCCACACTGTCATTGTGCCACCCTGTGTCCTTCTCCTGATGCTGCTGCTGCCTCCACCTCCACACTCTGTCATTGCGCCACTCTGTGGCCTCCTGATGCTGCTGCTCCCCCCTCATAGCTGTCATTGTGCCACTCTGTGGCCTCTTCCTGATGCTGCTTCCGCCACTTCCACGCTCTGTCATTGTTCCACTCTGTGGCCTCCTGATGATGATGCTGCCGCCACCCCCACACCTGTGGCCTCGTCCTAATGCTGTTGCTGCCACCTCCACACTCTGTCATTGTGCCACTCCCTGGTTTCTTCATACTGCTGCCACCTCCGCACTGTCATAATGCTACCCTGTGGCCTCCTCCTGATGCTGTTTTTGCTGCCACCTCCACACTCTGTCATTGTGCCACTCTTTGGCCTCCTGACGATGCTGCTGCCACCCCCACACTCTGTCATTGTGCCACCCTGTGTCCTCCTTCTGATGCTGCTGCTGCCACCTCTACACTGTCATTGTGACACCCTGTCTCCTGCTTCTGATGCTACTGCTGCCTCCACACTGTCATTGTGCAACTTTGTGGCCTCCTGATGTTGCTGCCACCTCCACACTGTCATTGTGCCACCCTGTGGCCTTCTCCTGATGCTGCTGCCACCTCCACTCTCTGCCATTGTGCCACTTTGTGGTCCCCTCATGCTGCTGCTGTCACCTCCACACTGTCATTGTGCCACCCTGTGTCCTCCTAATGATGCTGCTGCCACCTCCATACTGTCATTGTGCCACCCTCTGCCCTCTTTCTGATGCTGCTGACACCACCTGCATACTCTGTCATTGTTCAACTCTGTGGACTCATTATGCTTCTGTTGCCACCTACACACTGTCATTGTGCCACTCTGTGGCCTCCTCATGCTGCTGCTACCTCCACACTGTAATTGTGCCACTCTGTGGTCTCCCCCTGATGTTGCTGCCACCTCCAGACTCTGTCATTGGGCCAGTCTGAGGTCTCCTCATGCTGCTTCCACCTCACCACTATGTCATAGGGCCACTTTGTGGACTTATCATGCTGTTACCACCCTTCCCACTTCATGAATGGGGCCACTATTTTGCCTTTTTGGCCTGGCTGACATCTTCATTTATTTGACCCTTCTTCTGAAAATGAGACGCACAACGGATTTTGTCTATGTAACAGTTGCAAGGCCTGCATGACATGGTCCCTATTTTGCTTTTGAATTGGCTTATAATTTGGTAGCCAAAAGCAGGAGTGCGTACAAAACACAGAAGACATGTAAATATTTCATTCACGTGTCATCTCTGTTTTGGATCTACTCCTGTTTTTTGGCTTTAGCAATACTGATGGATTGCTGATCAAATGTTGACCAGGTGAAGGCGGATGCTCCACAGACAGAATCCATTTTTTGTGGGTTAATATTCTGTCGGATCAAAGGAAGGGCAAAATAATCAGTGACGTCAACACAAACTTACTGCTGACACCCTCTCCTCTCCTTGGGAGGGGGGGGCTCTACTTGTATAAGTGTTTTATAGAACAGGTTCTGTAGATATCTATGTGGAATCAGCTGCCGACGGTGTAAAAGGAGTGCGCTTCTTCTTGACGCTAATTTTGACCTCTAAGGCTGTGTTTACAATTGAATTATGTGGTCAGTTTTGGGCTCCATAACTGCCCAAATAGGTGAATTGTGCAGTGATTCTAAGAGTGACGCCTGTCATCTGCATTTCATACTGACTCACAGTATTGTTTCATTACCACAGCAGACTCCCTATGTGTGTTACTGCAAGGCACAGTGTTCTACACCACTATTAAGGCTCTCTGCAGCCAGGAAATAGCGTTTTTTAATGCTATTTACCACAAATAAATTCAGAACGAACTGAATTTTTTGTAAAAATTCGTCGGGCCGGTCGAATTGAATTTTTGAGAAATTCGCTTATCTTTAGTAGTCATAGCAATAAAATGTTGCATAATGCAGTTGTAAGGTAAGATAGAATATTATAATGGTAATAATAATAAAATATTGCAAATGTAGCTGTAAGGTAAATTAATAACAGTGAGCAATAATTATAATAAGAGATAAGCAAATTTTATATTGCAAAATTTTTTCACTCTTCCATTAGCAGAATTGCATTATGGATTCCGTTACCAGGGACCATAACTGTAACGGTCCTTGGCTCACCTGAGTCAGAGGACAGTCGGCTGGTGGTTGGAGTCCAGTGGCAAAGACCCACAGAAGCAGGAGGCAGGTAGCGTGGTCGATCAGTCCGGGTCGGCAGTAGAGATGGCAGCGAGATAACAGCAAGAGTAGACAGAGGCGTGGTCGGTGGAAGGCAAAGGGTCAATGCAGGCTGCAGTTCAGCGAGGTCAAACGGTCCGGGTCGGCAACAACGGTAAACAGCAGTAGTCGTGGAGGAGCAGAGAGGAAGCTTGCTACAGGCTTGGAGGCACAATAACCAGCAGAGGTCTGGTGCTAGAGGCTGGGCTTATAAAGGGGAAGTAACAGGTGCACGGAATCAAGACTGATGAACAAGAGTAGGCTGGAGCAAGATAGATCAAAGAGTTCAGCAGGAGGAAATGTCCAGAAGGGCTGGTAGTCTAGTGGCTAGAGCTACCGCCTGGGACATGACTGGTCACAGGTTCGATTCCTGACAGTACTCCCCCCCTTCCAAGGTGATCTCCGGGCACCATGGGGGCAGGCTTACCGGGGTGCTGTTGGTGAAACTCTTTTACCAGTCTGGGGGCGTGGACATTTTCTTCAGGCTCCCAGGAGTTATCCCTCCCACCCAATTAGATATTGCAATTTTCCTCGGTGGATCCTGGAGTCGAGGATCTTCTCGACAATGAACTCTTCCTCACCTTGTACCCTCACGGGTGGTGGAGGGGGCGAGTGGCGGCCAGTGAAGTTATTCTTCACGTATGGCTTGAGGAGGGAGCAATGGAAGACAGGGTGCACCCTAATGGAATCCGGAAGGTCAAGCCGGAACATGACCTCATTGATTTGTGCGGTGACCTGGAACGGACCCATGTATTTTGGGGCTAACTTTTTGGAGGGGACCTTCAGTCTGAGGTTCCTGGTGGACAGCCATACCTTGTCTCCTACATGGAAGCCCGGGGTGGGTTTGCGGCGTCTGTCTGCTCCCTGTTTAAAGCGCCTCTGGGCGAGCTGGAGGTTGTCTATTATGTCCTTTTGTGCCTCCTGTAGGGTTGTTAGGCGCTCGGCCACTGCTGGGAGGGTGGAGGCAACGGGCAGGTGGGGAATGAACACGGGGTGCGAGCCTGTGTTAGCAAAGGAAGGGCTGTGCTTGGTTGAGCTGTGCTCAGCATTGTTGTAGGCGAACTCAGCTGTGGGGAGATGGTCAAGCCAGTCATCCTGCAGGTGGGAGCTGAAACAGCGTAGGTACTGCTCTAAGGTCTGGTTAGTTTTCTCCATCTGCCCGTTTGACTGAGGGTGGAAAGCGGAGGAAAGGTTCACTTTAACCCCGAGCGCCAGGCAGAAGTCCTTCCAGAACTTTGAGGTAAATTGTACGCCTCGGTCTGAGACCACGTAGTCCGGAATCCCATGCAGCCTGAAGACCTCTTTGAGGACAAGATCAGCCGTCTGTTTGGCCGTGGGTAGGCCCTTGTAGGGGATGAAATGGGCCATTTTGGTGAGGCGGTCGACCACGACCAGGATGGTGTTCATCCCATTTGAAGGAGGAAGGTCTACCACAAAGTCCATGGAGATCGAGCCCCAGGGGCGGGAGGGAATTGGGAGGGGTTGTAACAGACCCACGGGAGAGGAACGAGGAGTCTTATTGTGGGCACAGACCGTGCACGAGGAGATGT
This sequence comes from Bufotes viridis, assembly GCA_033119425.1. Lineage (NCBI taxonomy): Eukaryota > Metazoa > Chordata > Amphibia > Anura > Bufonidae > Bufotes > Bufotes viridis. Next base: position 35,599,710 of record CM065592.1, on the reverse strand, counting down.
ACTTCTTGGTGTCCTCCTTGTATGTTGGCCACCAGAAGGAGCGGGAGAGAAGCTCCTGGGTCTTTCTTGTGCCCAGATGGCCGGCCAGCTTGGAGTCATGGTTAAGTTTGAGCACTTCGAGTCGTGCGATTTCTGGTACATAAAGTCGTAGGTCCTGATGAAACCAATGACCATTTTTAAACGTGAGGCTGACATTCCTTGTGGAGTGGGTGAGGAAGGGGTCATTTTCGTATCCTTCTTTGAGTTCTTTAGAGTAGGTGGCCCCCACAACACTTTTCTTGGATAGGATGTTGTCTTGGCCCTTATTACTCTGTGAGGGCTCCGAAAACATTCTGGAGAGGGCGTCAGCCTTGCCGTTTTTTGATCCGGGGCGATATGTGATGAGAAAGTTGAAGCGTGAAAAGAATAGGCTCCATCTGGCCTGTCTGGCTGTGAGTCTCTTAGCGCTGCGGATGAACTCGAGGTTTTTGTGGTTTTTGTGGGTTGGCAGCTCCCTCCAGCTGGTGTCTCCACTCGGAGAAGGCTTTGTTCCCGATGTCATAGTTCTTCTCGGAGGGGGACATCTGGCGAGAGAAATATGCGCACGGGTGTAGTAGCATCTTCTCCCCTGTCCGTTGTGACAGAACTGCCCCTACCGCGGAGTCAGATGCATCCACTTCGATAGTAAAAGGCAACTCGGGGTTCGGGTGGACTAGGATTGGAGCAGAAGTGAAGAGGAGTTTCAACTTCGTGAAGGCCTCCTGGGCCTCGGGTGTCCAGGAGAAGGGGACTGCCTTTTTGGTGAGTTGGGTGATCGGTGCGATGACCTTGGAGAAGTCCCGGATAAACTTCCGATAGAAGTTGGCGAAGCCAATAAATCTTTGTACCTCCTTCACGTTTCTTGGAATGGGCCAGTCCAACACGGCTTGGACCTTCCCTGGGTCCATACTTAGGCCCTCTGGGGAGATGATGTACCCGAGGAACTGAGTGGTGGTTCGCTCAAACTCACATTTCTCGAGTTTGATATAGAGAGAGTTCTGGCGGAGTCTCTGCAATACCCTGCGGACATGTTCGCGGTGCTGTTCGAGGTCTTCTGAGAAGATCAAGATGTCGTCCAGGTAAACGACTACAAACAGATCCAGCATGTCCCTGAGGACATCATTAATGAAGTGCTGGAAGGTGGCGGGAGCATTACAAAGTCCAAAAGGCATGACCAGGTACTCGAAGTGACCATAACGTGTCCGGAAGGCGGTCTTCCATTCGTCCCCAGGGCGGATTCGGACAAGGTTGTAGGCCCCTCGAAGGACAAGTTTGGTGAAGATTTTCGCTACCCGGAGTCTCTCAAGGAGTTCAGAAATCAGCGGGAGCGGATACCGGTTCTTAACGGTTATGTCGTTTAGCTTCCTGTAGTCAATGCAGGGACGCAAGGATGAGTCTTTTTTTCTCCACAAAGAAAAAGGGGGCTCCTGCTGGGGAGGTAGAGGGCCGGATGAACCCTTTCTTTAGGTCCTCGTCCAGGTATTCTTTCAGAGCCTTGAGTTCAGGCTCTGAGAGGGAATAGATACTGCCAAAGGGTATTTCGGCCCTGGGCAACAGTTCTATTGGGCAGTCGTAGGGTCGGTGTGGCGGCAGCTTGTCTGCGTTTTTCTTGTCGCAGACATCTTGGAACTCACAATATTGAGGGGGTAGTAGATTCTTGACGGATACTTCAGAGATAGTCGTGTCTTCGGATGGAAGGACGGGTTTGTGGGAGCAATTGAGCGAACAAAACTCAGACGGAAACCGTAAGCAGCGGGTTTCCCAATCCACCGAGGGGTTGTGGGTGGCCAACCATGGAATGCCCAGGATCACCGGGAACTTTGGGGAGGCGATCAGGGAGAAGTGAATGGTCTCCTGATGATCGGGTTTGATGAAGAGTTGAAGGTCAGCGGTCTGGTACGTAACCGGCCCAGAAGAGAGCGGGGTCCCATCGACGGTTTCCAGATTGAAGGGGGCTGCCCTGGTTACCAGTGGTATGTTGTTCTCATGGGCGAAAGTCAAGTCCATGAAATTTCCACCGGCCCCCGAGTCAAGCATTGCAGAGCAGGGAAGCTGTCGTTCCCCAATGGTGATAAGGATGGATACAATGAAGTGGGACCCGGTACCTGTAGTGTCTATGGTTTCAGAGGCCAAGGGTTGCTAGAGGTGCTAGAGGCTGGGCTTATAAAGGGGAAGTAACAGGTGCATGGAATCAAGACTGATTAACAAGAGTAGGCTGGAGCAAGATAGATCAAAGAGTTTACCAGGAGGAAAAGTCCAGAAGGGCTGGTAGTCTAGTGGCTAGAGCTACCGCCTGGGACATGACTGGTCACAGGTTCGATTCCTGACAATAACGCAATTCTATGACAGAGGCATTCTGTTATTCATTCCATCATAATAAAAGTCTATGGGCTGCAAAACAGATCCATTCCTTTTCCTTTATGCAGGGGAGTCCTCTCCTGCATAATGGAAACGGGACGGATCTGTTTTGCAGCCCATAGACTTCTATTATGACGGAATGAATAAAGGAATGCCTCTAAAGGCATTCTGTTATGCATTCCATCATAGAATTGCGTTTTGGTCCATGGAAATGGAATCCAAAACGCAATTCTGGTTTTGCCACCATTAAAGTGTAAAGGTAAACTATTAGGTGAAATATCTTTCGCTGTCTCACAGCTACATACAATAACCAATGTGAAACCTTTTCATTTGTTTTTGCTTTTCTTTTAGTTTTTTTTTTTTTTTACCTTTTTATTTCTAGTGAATAATTGGAATCTAGTAACATCGCCTACGTACACAGGAAACGACTGCATGTTATAGCGTATGCATATTTTTGGAGTTTCCTTCATGATACAGTCCCATGCCAGCACCATCTGTTTGCTCGCAGATTATAGTGTTTCAGGTGAGCTTTGAGTTAAATGAACCATGAATTGCAAATTTACATATTGTTTTTTAATTCAGGACATTTATTTGTCTGCACAACAGAACTTTTCATATTAGTTGCTTCACTAACCACAGATGTCAAACCCTCGATAACTTTCCTTTGCTCGACTACTTTTAATGTATACATTCACTACCTCCTCTAGACTCGTATGCATTTAGTTTTATATTTAGAAACGTTAAAGAGAGAATCCCTCTGCTATGGAAAGAGAATGATTATTTATTACATTATTCTTCATCGTATTAAATAGAAGAAGTCCACGGCACTTCCTTAAGTAAACCGTGTAGATTTATTCACCAGTAGCAATGTTTTGGTTCACACACTGGAACCTTTCTCAAACAGTGATACATATATCATATAAATAGGGTGTGCAATATTAATTAATTAATTACATGATCAAGATAAAAAATGAATTAATACAGTGTTAGAACGATAAGTCACATGATTACATAAGTGTCATAATTAATCCAACATATGTTGTGATAATGGAATAAAAAGATCAGTGAAAAACAAGATACAGTAAATCAATTCATATAAATCTGCTAATCAGATAATCAATAAGTGCACAGGTGAAGATTAAAAACATAATTAAAATGAAATGAATAATCATGACCTTACAAGAATCCCGAATCACATGAGGTACTGGCGTGCTATGGAAACCATCGCGCATGCGCAAAACATTGTGTCATTTTCATTGGGAGACCTATTGTCTCTGCCAGGGAGTCCTCATTTAGCAATATATGTATTTGTTTAAATAAAATATTTCACCAGTATGCCATTTCTGTGAAATCATATATTAGGGACACCTCTGACTTCCTTGTGAAGATCAGGGATGTTGCTATACCAACTGGGGCTTTACTGGTGTCTTTGGATATAACTGGTCTATATACAAGCATTAGACATGAGTTGGGACTCAAGGCAGTCAGACAGTCATTAATAGGCTCACGTTTTACACCGGAATATCAGGATTTCCTCTTGAATTTACTTTATACTGTATCGACTAACAATTATTTTCTTTTTGGTGATGATTTTTCTCTACAATTAAGGGGTACAGCGATGGGGTCGAATGTGGTGCAGACTTACGCCAATTTTACCATCGCCTACCTTGAGGAGATGTACATCTATGTGTCCTCCCACTTTGGCCATGTGCTGAGGTGGTGAAGATACATAGATGACATCTTTTTCATTTGGACTCACTCTGAGATGGAGTTATTAGAGTTTTTCTCTTTTCTGAACTCCATCGATGAGGATATCGAATTTTAATTATTCTAATTCAAATAGGAATTTATTGATATATATACCAAACTGACTGACAGGAATACATTATTACACTTCACAAGTGCACATCCAAGACCCATAATTAAGGCTTTGCCTTATAGCCAGTTTCTAAGAGCAAAACGTATAGTCAGAAATTCAGAATGGTTGGATCAAACTTTGACAAAAATGGCAGGATTCTTTAAACAACGTGTTATCCGAGGGATATTTTGGATACAAACATTAGAAGGGCGAAAAAATCAAATAGGGACAAACTCCTGAAGGGAAATACACAGCTCAAGAATAAGACCAGTAGAATCCCACTAGTGACTACATATACCCAAGACAGATACCGAGTCAGAGATATTGTTGCAAAACATTGGCCTATTTTGAAATGTGGCCTAGAAAATGTAGAGAAATTTAAAACTCTACCTCTTATATCTTACAGACGGCCTTCAAATCTAAATGATAAATTGCTCCATGCTGATGTGGGCCCAATTTAGAAAGTTGGATAAAGTTTTCTTAGGACCCCCAAAAAGGGATGTTATCCATGCCTAAATTGTATCAATTGTAAACACATTTGCAAAGGAGAAGTATTTACACATCCACAGACTAACAATATATATAAGATCAATTTCTATTTGACATGTGATTCTACACACATTATATATGTCCTATGGTGTCTGTGTTTGTTTTTTATATGTTGGAGAAACTACATTAGACTTTAAAACACGTCTAAATCATCATCGGTATACCATCCGAAAAAAACAAAATGGATCTACCTGTTTCCAGGCATTTTACGGAAATGGGCTGTAGTGAGAGAGACATTAAATGGATGCTTATTATTCATATTCTGGTTTCACGTAGAGGTGGCAATAGGACATTAGCATTAAAAAAGAAGGAGATTTATTTGATTATGAAACTTAATACTCTCAAACCCATGGTACTAAATATAGAATTTAGAACATGGATTTGTACGTAAGCTAGTTGAAATAGTGTGCCCCATTGTTCTGTTGCGTCATTCTGGATTTATATGTGGGTGCTACTTTATGTTTATTGCTGATGTATAATTTTATTGATTTGAGCGATCTTATATAGTCAGTAGAATAACATTATAGCAAGGCCGTCGCCATAGTAACATCTGTTGTGATGGACCACATGACTACAATGTCCTCGGTCAGGTGATCTGCTGACATATGACCGAGGAAATATAACTGAAGATTCGAGGTATTGCTTTTGGTCCTCGATCATGAGGACATGTATCATGTGATTGCTCTACAATGAGTAGAGCAATCAAACAGTAGCGTTCCAATGAGCGGAAGTAACAATAGTCAAGTGTTCTATGTTGCGCTCCAGTGAGCAGAAATGACACAATGTATTGCGCATGCACGATGGTTCCCATAACATGCCAGCACCTCATGTGATTCGGGATTCTTGTCAGGTCATGAACATGATTGTTCATTTTAACTATGTTTGTAATCTTCACCTGTGCACTTATTGATTATCTGATTAGTACATTTATATGAATTGATTTACTGTATCATGTTTTTCACTGATCTTTTTATTCCATTATCATGACATATGTTGGATTAATTATGACACTTATGTAATCATGTGACAACATTCTAACACTGTATTAATTCATTTTTTCTCTTGATCATGTAATTAATTGATAGTGCACACCCTATTTATATGATATATGCACCCTATGTTTGCATCACTGCTTGAGAAAGGTTCCAGTGTGTGAACCAAAACGTTACTACTGGTGAATAAATCTACACTTAAGGAAATGCCGTGGACTTCTTCTACTTATTGGTTTTGGAGGAAAGGATCACTTCAACAGCCGCTGGCACCCGACTTCCACTTGCTCTGCTGTGCAGTTCACATATGTTTAACTCTTCATCGTATTAGTTATAATTCTATATCCCTTAAAGGGGTAGGTCTTCAATATGAGATGGATGTTGAGTCCATCACCCAACACCGCTACTGATGATCTGTTTTGAGCAGCCGCCAGCATCGGGAACTATACAGTGGATGACGGGCTTCACATGAATAAGGGCGGAGTTGTATTACCCCGACGCGGTCATTACACAGTGGAACCTTGTACTTTCATCTCATTTCACTGTAAAGTTTCTTGGACCGGCGGCTGTCCGAAACAGCTGATCGGTGGGGTGCTGGATTTTGGACCCCCTTAAATCTGATATTGATGATAGGGAAGCATGGTGTCTTAGTGATTAGCACTGTTGCCTTGCAGCGTTGGGGTCCTAGGTTCAAATCTGACTGCTCTGTCCTCAGACGCAAATCTAGTTATTTGTTAGTGTATTCCAGTGCAGACATTGTATTGTCTGTGTGTGAATTTTATTTGCATTATATTGTTTGGTAACAGCACCATCTACTGGCGGGTTTGTGTATTTCATCTAACCTGTAGTTCCTATGCATTATGGGAGGTTCCCAAGGCATTTTGGGTACTTCCTGGTTCTTAGTGATCTTGTGCCTGTTAGAAGCAGTAGCGATTTTATGTCTGTGTGAGAAGCTACTCTCTCACTTGTTTCCTGCTCATCATCTGTTTGTAGCCTGTTTTCAAGAATAGTCCGTAAGGAAACTATCTGTATGACATTATGCTGTAGTTTATTATATGTTTTTTGCATTAGATAGCTCATTGCCTATTTGCATTGTTATCTCGTATACTATGTATAGCTAATTACCTGTACCCTATGTAATGTACAATTGATTTATTCTAAAATACTACTGTTTTATTCTGTAGTTTCACCTTTCCTGTCACAATCTACTATCAATAAATAGAAGGTTAAAACAACACAGCTTTCTTTTCGTAAGAAGACAGGAGGTTTAGCTACATGTCAGATTATACACCATGCTAGCGTGTATTAGGACAGTATACTGACCATGGACAACATCTGCATGGAGTTTGTATGTTCTCTCTGTGTCTGTGTGGATTTCCTCCGGGTACTCCGGTTTCTTCCCACACTCCAAAGACATACTAATAGTGACCTTAGATTGTAAGCCCAATTGGGGACAGAGTGATGCTAATGTCTGTAAAGCGCAGCAGAATATGTCAGCGCTATATAAGTGAGCAAAAATAAAAAAATGACCTATACCGAGGATAGGCCATCAGTAGCTAAATAACTGGAAAACCTCTTTAATATGTTAAAGGAAATGCTCTTTATAGATGTCATAGAGCATGCATACCTCAGACCCTCCCAATGTGAACCTAAATGGAGAACATGTAAGCTTGACGGTCATTCATTTGAAGGGGAAATAAGTGGCCAAGGTGACTCCCCCACATTGTGGTGGCTAGGCATAACTGGCAGTAATCAGCATGTGCTGTATTTCATTGTTTTATGTCCTGGTTAAACAATTTAAAAGCAGATTCCAAGCAATACAAAAGCAATACAAAAAAATAGTTAAATTAAGACATGAGCTTAAGATCTACCCAAAGTTCTCTCCTTTTAGAAAAACGAACAAGCTGGACACCCACCCAGCTGAGAAAAGCTGCTGTATCTTCCAACATTGTAATAATGTTAAAAAAAAAAAAACAGGAGATCTAAAAATGTTTTAAAATGTAACTAAATGCAGTAAGTTACCGGTATATATGATTTAGAGCCCCATCAAGATTTTTATAGAAACATGCAAGTTTCTAAAACCAAATCTCTATTGAGTCAATTGATTTCATGTGTGAAAATCCCTTACTGGTATTTGTGATCACAAGGGATTCCTGCAATTCTTTTAATGTAACAAAGCCTTGTATTTGTAAGATAAAGGTATATTAATCTGCTGTAGAGGATGACTGATGAATGATAAACTGATGATGGATTTTAAGGGCTATGTCCACCTTCATAACTAAATTTATATTGTACAGATGATCTACATTTAGGCCATGTGGAGGATGCACAGTGAAGTCACTAACTTAGGAAGAGTCCAAAGCACTCACGGAGCACCGCAGCCTCTTCGAACAGGTATATGTATTTGGCTGGGGTGCCGGGACTCAGACTCCCATTGATCTGATATTGGTGAAGTATCCTTAGGATAGGACATAAATATCAAATTCTCAGCTAACCCCTCTAAAATATTCCTGTTGTTTTATGTCTACAGCTCCAATGGAGCAACGGAGACACTTTGGGGCACATTTATTAAGATGGGCATTTTAGACACAGGTCTTAATAAAGCCCTAAACTGGCAGTGGACCCCCCATAGTTATAAAGAGGTGCCGACCTCTCCATAACTTCGGCGCATCCAGCACCAGTTCTAAATGTAAGACAGCTTCCGAGCTGTAGAAGGAGGATCAGACAACACTATGTGTTACTATGAAACACATAGATCTGCCTAGGACCTGTAGAAACAAAAGGGGAAGAACTTCCTTATTAAGTCCTACTACAAAATTAAATTTGTCATTTTTTGTATCATGAGAAAAGTGTATATAGTCTTTAATTGTAAGCTTTATTAGCATTATTAAAGTGGTTTTCCAGGAGCAGAATATTGATGACCTATCTTCAGGATAGGTCAGCGATATCTGATCTGTAGGATTCTGACTCCCAGTATTCCCAATAATCAGCCGTTTGAAGAGGCTGTGGCACTCTTTCTCCAGTCCTGAATGGCCCTGAGCTACAATACCAAGCACGGCCACTATACAATATACGGCGCTGTGCCTGGTGAGCTGTGAGGAGTCTGAGGTGCTCACTGGAGCACCATAGCCTCTTCAAACAGTTGACTGGTGGGGGTGCAGGGAGTGGGAGCCCCAGTAATCAGATATTGATGACCTATCATAAGGATAGGTTATCAATATTCTACTTCCAGAAAAATCACATGACATGGAACATATTTATGGTCTTCTACATAAACCCTATTGCCTGGACCAGCTCTTTTGCAGTAGAAACAAAGCAAGAGCATTTGGCTAGCTATAACCTAGTACATAAAGATGTTTTTTTTTTTTTTTTTTTTATCTGGTATGTCTGACCTTATTACTCATCCCCAGAAAATAGCTGATGCTTTCGCAGCTTATTATGAGGAGTTGTACAATCTTAATAATTGCCCAACCACCCCTCAGCCATCCTCTGGTAAGATATTAGAGTTCTTGGATAGGCTGTCTCTACCCCGCCTAACTGAGTTAGATCTGGAGTTTCTTAACTCACCCTTCACCTTGGCCGAAATTGAGCAAGCCATCAGGTCCGCTAAGTGTCATTCTGCCCCTGGTCCTGACGGGTATATCAATGAATATTATAAAGTGTTTACTGCTCCTCTGGTCCCATATCTTCATAGATTGTTTAATACCTTTTTGTCTTCCGGCCACATCCCCTCTGAGATGTTATCTGCCACTGTTATTACCTTGCCCAAACCTGGCAAACCAGCTGATACCCCTGGCAACTTCAGGCCTATATCCTTGTTGAACACGGATATCAAGCTATATTCTAAGCTTTTGGCCGCTAGACTGCACAAAGTTCTCCCGTCTTTAATTGGCTTGGATCAGATGGGGTTTGTGGCTGGGAGACAATGTAGAGATGGGACCAGAAGGATCATAGACCTACTCCACGTGGCGGAGATCTCCAGGGCCCCCACAGTGTTTTTATCTCTCGATGCTGAAAAAGCATTCGATAGGGTTCACTGGGGGTACCTGGAGAAAGTTCTTCTTAAATTTGGGTTTGCCGGTCATATTGTACAGGGGATTATGGGGTTATACACGGACCCTTCGGCCAGGGTGTTGGCGTCTGGTTTCATATCCAGATCTTTCCGGATAACTAATGGCACCCGGCAGGATGCCCCTTTCTCCGTTAATTTTCGCTCTTGTTATGGAACCTCTCGCTGAGGCCTTTAGGTCTCATGCCGGGATTCGGGGCATCCCTGTCGGAGATCAAGTGCACAAGTTGGCACTTTACGCGGACGATGTGATACTGACGCTCACTGATCCAGAACGGACTCTTTCATGTGTATGGGATGTGTTGAGACAGTTTTCAGAGATATCTTACTACAAGATCAATGTCATGAAATCTAATATACTGCCTTTATATATTCCTGACCAGGTTAGGCTCAGCATCCAGCGCAATTATAGCTTTCACTGGGAGACGGAGTATATAAAGTATTTAGGTGTCTCATTGACCCTTTCCACTCAGCAGCTAGTACCAAAGAATTTCAAATCCTTGTGCACAGAGCTTAAGGCAGATTATGACTCTCTAGCTTCTCATGATTTATCCTGGGTGGCTAGAATAAATGTGGTTAAGATGTTAATTCTACCAAAAATCTTGTATAAGTTTCAATGTCTTCCTGTATGCATTCCTATGTGCCTGTTGGATCGTTTGCAGTCGGATATGCTTAAATTTATATGGGCTCGGTCCAGACCCAGAATTTGTAAAGCTGCGTTATACCCTGCTTTGAAGAAAGGGGGGTTGGGTGTACCGAACTTAAGGACATACTATTGGGCTTCTCTAATGTCTCAAGTCAGGGAATGGTGGCATCCCTCTGGTCCTCAGAGGTGGCTCCAACTGGAATCTGGGTTGCTGAATGGCTCCTCTCTCAAGGGGTTCTTGGCAGCTCAGATTCTGAATAAGTTTCCTGCAACGTTATCAACGGGTCCTATGATGGCTTCGGCGAGGGCGTGGCGTAGGTTATTGGATAACTTTCACTTTGCGAAATTTGTAGATTGGAGAACACTTCCTCTGCGAGCATTGGAACACATTATTCCGGGTCTAACTCTGTCCTTGTGGCATGCCAAGGGCGTGGAATCTTTGGGACATTTATATGAAGGTCACAGACTGGCTCCATTTGAGGCTCTACACACTAGGTATGGCATACCAAATACCCGATTTTTCCAATATCTTCAAATTAGAAATTTCCTGTCCTCTCTTCCGAGTTTTGTGCTTGAACCCCCTGATTCTATAATGGAGGGGGTTGTGAAATTTTTTACCACGTCCCCTTCAGCCAAACGAGGTCTGTCGATTATGTATTCTGCTCTACTGTACCCGGATTATGACCGTAAACTGCCTTTTATGTTGTCGTGGGAAGCGGAACTTAATTCCACCTTCTCCTTTTCGGAATGGCATAAGGCCCTTCTTTGGGCGGTCATACCCTCTAAGTGCATCAATCACGCAGAACAGAATAGAAAAATCCAATTAAGATGGTATCTGACCCCTGACAGGATTGCTCATGTCTCGAGTGACTATTCACCATTATGTTGGCGTGGCTGTGGTTATAGGGGTACCCCAGCTCATATGTGGTGGTTTTGTCCCTGCATCAGGCCCTTGTGGTACAAAGTGCAGAATATGTGGTTTAAAGTTACGAATCTTGACTCTCCTCTGACACCCCAATTGGCAATTTTGGGTATTGGCCTTTCCGACATTCCTGTAGACCGTAGATGGGTAACGGCTCACATACTTACTGCTACCCGTAAGGTGATTGCTCGCTATTGGAAACAGGGTGTTACTCCTCGGGTCTCGGAAGTGAAGCTGTTGGTAAATCAGCACATGCAGCATGAGATAGTGTTCGCATCTGATCTTAAAGTTCGGGTTAAGATTACGAATCAATGGCTCTACTGGATCTCTAGTATTTACGCCACTCCCCTCCCTGAGGCCATCCTATGAGCTCGACTAAGAGAGACCTTCATACTTCATACTGTACTCTTTGAATCGCTACTCTTTTTTTTTTTTTTTTTTGGGTATACTGTACTCCCCCCCCCCTTCCCCTCCCCCTGCCTTCCTCTCCCCCTGCCTTCCTCCCTTCTTCCCCCCCCCCTTCCGCTCTCTCTCTCCTTTAGATTCCTTATTCCTTTTCTCTTTTCTCCTTGCACACCGTGACTGCCACTATTGTATAATCATTGATAAATTCAAAGATTTATGCTGTTCTCTTTACTATAACAATGTGGCTTTACTCCGCTATTGTTTACTGGTTGTTTAGGTGGCTGCGTCCGCCTCTTTGTTCTTATGCTTGAAAATATCTTCAATAAAAATTTATTGAATAATAAAGATGTTTTTTTGTATAATCATGATTTAGTGCTAAGATGCTTTTTTGTTTTTTTCATGTAACACCAAAATCATCTTCATTGCTGGACAGCGGTGTACACAAATCTCCCCTCTTCGCAAATCTTCCCTCATTTCTAGTGAGATTTCTGATGAATTTCAGATTTTTTTATGTGGAGGTAAATTTTAATAAATCGTTGTGTTCTCATTCGCCCTCTTTAATAAACATCTATGTTGAAAAAAGTGGAACAGGTGTGTGACCTATATCACCCTCAGTCTGAACATCATCAAGAGCAACGGTATAAATACATTGATATATGTCCACCATACAGATTTAAATCTCTGCGTCTCTTCAGTACATGATAAAACTGGCTGCCTGCATCCACCTCTTGTGGGAGCTCAATGCATAGGAATGTATACTGTTACCAGTGAAATCAGTAGAAGCTGTAAAAATCTCAATGCGCTGAGCTCTCCCTAGTGGTGGTTGCTGGAAAAACCTGTGGATTTATGTTGGTAGAAAAATTTGGAATTCAGAGCCAGGCCCCTGTTACGCTGGTCCCATAACAGTCACATGGTCTGCCACCATTGTAAGTACACCTCTGTTGTTGCACATGCACTCAAATTTATTCCTGTGTGGTAAAAATGGAGTCTTGACTCAAATATATAGTGTAAACAAAACATGGTAACACAATAAGACAATAAACATTTATTTCAAAGGCACATAGTACAAGGTTTAGGCCTCATGCACATGACAGTGAAAAATGGCCGTGTGATGGCCGTTTAAGTAACAGCTGAGACAATAAGTCTCCATACAGGACTGGTCTCTTTAAGGAGATTCAGTACCCTGCCTAAGCCCCTCTTCTGGAAAAATTCTACCCAAATGAGTATGAAGAAACTCTGAAATTCAGTTTAAATTTCAATAGTAGCAAATTGATTTGCTTTTAGACCTTTAAATAAAGCTGTTCTGAAAATCCTTATAATGAAATTCAGGTTGCTTATCCTTTGTAGCAATTAGACCTATTTTGAGGACAATCAAAATGGGTACTTTTAGTTCTAAAACAGAAACAGACAAATAAATATGTCACAAATATATATCGGAAATGAAAAGTGATACAGCAATTAATATGTGGTTCCTTCTCCATACACAGGTGTTGTTAAGAACCAGAAGCATTCTTGAGCATGTTTGATTAAATGAAACAATCATAAATGTGGCCACCCCTCTCTCATTGAATTCTATATATTTTTTTTTAACAAAAGGCTTGCCTTCAAAATTAATAACGCCTGGAAGCCGACTTCATGGTAATTGTTGCCTTTGCTCTGTATTGAAAAAAATTCCAAGGTCATTCTTTTGATTAGCTTGAAATGTGAAGTTTTTTGTTTATACAGTTACTGAAAACTGTTCTCTATTATTTCCACAAAATGCGATTAGAGAAGATGCTTGCCTCCTCAAACTGGCACTTAGACTAGATTGCATCCTTTCATTTTACAAGATCAGTGTAATTATAAAACACTCGAGCAAATCTACTAACCTTGTGTTCATTTGTTAAAAAGCTGCAGAGAGTTGTTACTTAGCGCGAACCTATTATTAGCGGTGCATTCAGGGACTTCGTGTCTTCATTAGAGCTCTAGGCCTAAAGTTCAAAATAAAGTTACTTGGAAGGAACAAAAGAATGGAGGTCATCCATCAAGTTGTGAGCAGCAATCAATACTTAATCAATAGGCGCTCGATACGAAAGTAGGCTATGACTAACTTTACTTTCTAGCGTTATATCATTTGGTTAAGTGTTTTTGGGCTTTCAGTTCCTATCAAGACGCAATCAATAAACTAATTCTCACAAGTAGAATTTAATTTTGTTTTAAACCTTTGGCTGTAACTTGGCTAAAAGGCTTTAAAGAGCCTGTCAGCACAACCAACCCTATTAAACCATAGCCTGATAGGTTTGATTATGCTGATTAAAATCATATCGTTCTTAGATAGATATAGGGAGTGGCACAACCACAGCTCTCTGTCACTGCACCCACTACTTACAAAAAAAGCAAACATGTCCCAGTTGATTACATTCCCTGCATCTGTGAGGCCAGATTATGCTGTGTATGAATATTATTAGAAACTTTGTGGCACTTCGCTTCTATTTGCTTGGAGTTGGGTTCCTACCCCATTAAAACAATGAATAGACAACTACAGCACAATACGGATAGTATGAAGTTTGCTGATATTTATTGGATAAGCGGCTGTAAAGTCATGTGACGTTTAAGCCTTTTTCAAAATTTTGCTTAACCTTGCTTTATCAATTATGAAATGAAAAGTAAGATTCTTCTTGATGATATACCTGCAGTTGAAACCAGAAGTTTACATACACTATATAAAAATACACATACAGTATGCATGTTTTTTCTCAATATCTGACATGAAATCAGAATAAGCCTTTCCTGTTTTTGGTCAATTCAGATTACCATTATTATTATTATTTGCCAAATACCAGAATAATGAGAGAGAAAATGTTTTAAGGCATTGTTTTTACTTTCTGCAATGTCAAAATTTACATACACTAAGATTCCTATGCCTTTAAACAATTCTGGACTGCCCATATGATGATGTTATGTGTTTGGAAGCTTCAGTTAGGTTTGTTGACAACATCTGAGTTAATTAGAGACACACCTGTGGATGTATTTAAATGTACACCTGAAACACACTGCTTCATTCTGTAGCATCATGGGAAAGTCTAAAGAAATTAGCCAAGATATCAGGAAAATAATTGTGGACTTGCACAAATCTGGCTCAAACTTGGGTGCAATTTCAAGATACCTAAAGGTGTCTCGTTCATCTGTACAAACAATTATTTGCAAGTACAGACACAATGGGAATGTCCAGCCATCATACTGCTCATGAAGGAGATGGATTCTGTGTCCCAGAGATGAACGTGCTTTGGTCAGACATGTGAATATCAACCCAAGAGCAAAAGTAAAAGACCTTGTAAAAGATTATGGCGGAAGCTGGTAAGATTGTGTCAATACCCACAGTGAAACAAGTATTATTAACATGGGCTGAAAGGCCACTCTGCCAGGAAGAAGCTATTACTCCAAAAGAAACATAAAAAAGCCAGATTAATGTTTGCAAATGCACACAGGAACAAAGACCTACATTTTTTGAGACATGTCCTGGGGTCTGATGAAACTAAAATTGAACTTTTTGACCATAATGACCATTGTTACGTTTGGAGGAAAAAGGGAGAAGCTTGGAAGCCTAAGAACAACATCCCAACTGTGAAACACGGGGGTGGCAGCATCATGTTATGGGGTTGTTTTGCTGCAGGAGGGACTGGTGACTTCACAAAATAGATGGCATCATGAGGAAAGAAGATTATGTGGAAATACTGAAGCAACATCTCAAGACATCAGCCAGGAAGTTAAAGCTTGGGCGGAAATGGGTCTTCCAAATGGACAATGACCCGAAGCATACTGCAAAACTGGTTACAAAGTGGCTTAAGGATAACAAAGTCAATGTTTTGGAGCGGCCATCACAAAGCCCTGATTTCAATCCTATTAAAAATGTATGGGGAAAAGGCAGGTGCGAGCAAGGCGACCAACAAACATGGCTCGGTTACACCAGTTTTGTCAGGAGGAATTGGCCCAAATTCCAACCAACTATTGTTAGAAGCTTGTAGAAGGATATCTAAAACATTTGACCCAAGTCATACAGTTTAAGGGCAATGGTACCAAATATTAATGAAATGTATGTAAACTTTTGACTTTGCACAAAGTAATAAAATGCCTTACAAATTCTCTCTCTCTCTCTCTCTCTCTCTCATTATTCTGGCATTTGGCAAATAGTAATAATTATGGTAATCCTAATTGATCAAAAACATGAAAGGTTTAATGTGTCTTTTTATATAGTGTATGCAAACTTCTGGTTTCAACTGTAGGTATATCATCAAGAAAAATCTTACTTTTCATTTTATAATTGATAAAGCAAGGTTAAGCAAAATTTTGAAAAAGGCTTAAACGTCACATGACTTGTACAGCCACCTATCCAATAAATATCAGCAATCTTCACACTATCCGTATTGTGCTGGAGTTGTCTATTCATTATGCTGTGTATGAAGAGTACTGAGAAAAGACATAACAATACAAGATGTTACATATGAGAATAACTACTGGGATTATGTTTCCAGGCTATTGTTTGATTTTAGTAAAATTGGTCTTCGAAAGTGGTTGTCTATTATATAAACCAGATAGCACCTTTGAAATGAAAATCAGACATCCGTACAAGACAACCTCTTTCTAACACAGCTAGAACCAGCCCTGTACCACATGGATCCAGAGATCTTCCCATTCATTGCTCTAACTGCTCTACTAGATTTTCTTTAGGCTAGTAGTAGTTAAATGAGGTCTGTACTTTCTGTTGCACCTCTCTCTTCCTATCACAGCTCAGGAGAAATGTCCTTTCTTCTGCAGCTCTCTTCCTATTACAACTAAGAACGCATGTCCATTCTTCTACAGCTCTCTCTGTGACTGTCACAACTACGACTGGTGACAGTTGACGGATGGAATGAGCATGTGCATCCACCTAAGAAATGTTATTTTAGTTAACATACAGTAGTAATAAGGAAAATTACAAACAGCATGTGGCACTATACAGAAATATTTTGTTGACTTTATTACATTTTTACTTACATGCAGTTACAAAAATTATTCAGATCCAAGTACAGGTTTGGCAATTCCTTTAAATATAAAATGAGCAATATTTCAGATATATGTTATTCAGTTTTCAGCCAAAGCATCACTTAAAACATACCTAGATAACTAGACAAACAAATATCAAACCAACCGCCTTTATTCCTTTTTCACTTAAGCCAAAAGAAGGTAATGCTGTCCAGGAACTGTCTCTTGAGTCTAAATTAAAATGACATCCTATAACATCTCAGTCCATCTTCCTAAACACAGCTGAGGAGGGCACATCTGAGGCATTCCTAAGAAAGGAAGTGTGAGCTGCGGGTTAGAAATGCCATTTCAAGCTCTGGAAAAACAGTTTGAAGATTCATTTAAGTAAGTGCACGGCCAAATGTTTGCAAAAATCAATCAAAGTTCTAGGCAATTCAAAGAAATGACATGATGGAAAAATGTGTTTATAGCTTTGAAGGCTCTTAATTGCCAACTTAAAGATCTGTAGTCTGACATAGAAAATAGTGAGTTTCCCACATATGCCTTGTCAAGAGGTTGTTTCTGGAAAAATAAAGTATTCTTGTGTCTTAATGCCCCAAGCTGCTTTACTTTATATAAAAAAAAATAAAATCAGACATTGACGTTAAATTGGAAGTTGTTGAAGTAGATGAGAGTGAAATAATGAGAATATTCTGCTTTGTTTTTTATTGATTTTAAATACAATCTACTAATGGAGGACATATAAGAAATAAGCAGACTGCCTCAGTAAAAGGATTCATCAGAAGTACTATCCTCTAAAGAGTTTTATAATATCAAATACATGGCTGCTTTCTTTCAGAATCAATTCTACTCTTACTCATGGACTACTTCTGGAATTCCTATTCACGGGGATGTGCCAAAATAGCAAATACAGCCAAAATTAGAATCAAAATTTAACCATGGGAATAAAAAAAGCAAAGTTGAAAAAAACAAAAAGTCATGTTAAAAGACAGAAATCAATGAAAACCAAAACACACAAATATGTACTTTTTCAATACAATCTAAAACATAAAATACACTCATTGACAAAAAACAAAACAAAAAAACAAGCCCAAATAGAAACTTGGCATGCAGTTACTGTATGTCTCAGGAAAATATGTAAATAATTACTGCTGTGATTAGACCTTGGATCTTGCCAGAAGAGGATGTAAAAGTGCTTCCCATGCTGCCTGATAAAAAGGCTCTCAAAGGCTAATTATTGGTAAGAGATCGTTGACTGCTAGGCATGCCTCTCTGACACAATTGAAGACATTTTGACCAGTTAAAAGATGTTGAGCGGGGGCACATCAATGGACTGAGAGAAGCAGGATGCCCATTTTGATGAATTGCCTGACATCTAGGCCATTAAGAGGTTTTGGGGAGCAGTGGTTACATGAGAGCACACAGACTGAGAACAGGTTCTAGTCTAGACAGACCAGCAGCAGAAAAAATTGTTTGATCCGACCAAGCACAAGCATGAGCAGCTCCCATAGTTTCCCTGTCCACGTTCCAGGCACAAGTGGTATCTTCATTATACACCCCTGTCTCTGACCGGACAATTTCCAGGCACTTAGAAGAAAGAAATTTGGTGTCAGCGCCCATTACGTGTCTTGTCATTGACAGCTAGCTACCATAACTTTCATTTGCAGTGGTATCATGACTATGAAACCTGGACTGCAACGGACTGGAACTGTATCATTTTTAGTGACAAATCAAGGTTCTATCTGGAATCCGATGATGGTCGGGTTTGAGTATGGAGGCCTGCTTAAGTGCTTAAATCCTGCTTTTGCTGCTGGTGTGATGATGTGGGAGCCATCACAGATGGAAGCCACCTCTAGGATTGATACAAGGGAAACTAACAGCTCACAGGACATCCTGTGGCCACTTGTTTTAGCTCTCATGGCAGGCTTATAAGTGGCATTTTTTCAGCAGGTTAATGCTCACCCACACACGAAATGTCTGATTCTGTCTCCACCAGATTGCAGTACTTCCATGGTCTGCCCGATCTCCAATTTAATTGCAATCAAGCTTTTAAGGGACCAGCTAAGATGCCAGTTTTGGAAACCTATGAGTGTGCAGGATCTACAGGTCCAGCAGGTGCATGAACAGTCACTGCCCCAGCGAAAGCAGAGACTCTGTGCTTGTTCCACCACTCAGAGCAGCAGCACAGGCTTAAAGGGGTTCTGCAGTTCTTTTAAACTGATGATCTATCCTCGGGATTCTAGAATTTTCCAGATTATGTGAGCATTCTAGATTATGTGAGCAAATAAACACTATATGAATACTCGTATTCAGTTATTATAACATATACAAAAGGCCACAAAGATCATTAACTTAAGTGTTATGCATAGTATCAAACCAGGTTCACAACTCCTTATGGAAGTCCACTGATGAACGCCGGGATCTCAGTGCCAGCCATTCATTTACTTTTCCTGGTGCAGTGAGGAAAATTGCTCTGTCTCTGTCGACTACTCAAATCTTGGCAGGGTATCCCATGGAGTAGGGAATGTTGGCCTCTCTCAAACGTCTCTTGAAGTCCATAAAGGTGGCCCGTTGCTTTTGAAGTTCCATGGACAAATCTGTGAAAATTGAGACTCTGGCATTATCGTATTTAATTTCTTGTCGTCATCTGGCAACTGCTAGGATTTTGTTTCTATCTTTACAGTTGATGAATCTCACTAGCATGGGCTGGGGAAGGGCTCCAGGTGGTGGAGGTTTCGCTGGCACCCTTTGTGCATGTTCCACTGCGTACGCTTGGGAGAATTCTGCATCTGGGAAAACAACATTGCTTACCGGTAATCGTTTTTCTCGATACCCATGACGGCACCCCATGCGACCAGGGACCTCCCATCCGGGACAGGAAACCTGAGAAGATAAATGGTTCACACCCTCACCAAGCACCAGTGATAGTAATAAACAGTACTCCGGAGGTGAACACATACAAGAAAAGAGAAAGAGATCAGGTGGGAACAGTGAACTCTCTGACTCCTCATCCTCTGATGATGTATCGTCGTCAGATAATAACTGACCCGCTTCTTTTCCTTCCACATCCGAGGGGTCTATATCAGAGTCCCTATAAGTAATCCGGGGACCTGTCTGGTGACTTAGGGCGGCCTTTATTAAGTGATTTTAGGAGGCCCTGACTTCAGATCTTATAAAAGACCTCATATTTCTGGAGAGGCTCTGAGACACTTCCGCCACCAGTCTATCAATACAGGGCATACATAACGGCTTTGAATAAAAAGCTGCTAAGGCCACTCTACATCCCACACACTCTTTATGCTTGGTTTTTGAAGCGGCCTTTTTGGGTGTCTTTGAAACCTTCAACAAGTCAAACAACACCCCATTAATAAAAGGATCAATCTCACCAAAGAAGTTCTTGTCCCAACTCCTCAGGACCGATACCAGACTAGCGGGCCTCGTGGGTTCCAGGGGTTCAGCGCATCTGTCTGCTGGCTCGGACATCTCTACAGGAATGGAGCCTCTTCAGCACAGCACTGTGTGCCACATCAACTGGCTGGATTCCCCTGCTGCCCCATTTATATTTGAAAGACGCCCCTGGGCTATTCCAGCACTTTTTCTGGGCTTCCGGGTATTGGCCCCGCCCCCTTACGTCGCCCGCAGGAGGAGACATCACTAAGTGACGCGCGCGTCTTCCCGCCCATGCGCAGACGCCCTCCGATGCACTGCCGCCATTTTGGAGCAGGGCAAACGTCGGTCAGCGTGAGGGAAGCCGTCTAAACACGGCCACAGCGGCTCCCTCAGGATCGGCGCCGGAAGGCAGGCTTCAGGCAGCAGCTCTCAAAGAGAGGCTTCAGCCGCCTGGGGAAGGCCCCACACAGTATTAAAAACCCGGGCCTCCCCCCAGCTGCAGGTGAGAACCATCTTCTGAACTTCCCATGGACCTCCTATCGGAGGACAGGAAAATTGAATTAGTGCTTGGTGGCGGTGTAAACCTTTTATCTTCTCAGGTTTCCTGTCCCAGATGGGAGGTCCCTGGTCGCATGGGGTGCCGTCATGGGTGAGGGGAAAAGTTCCTTTATCCATTTTTCAATGAACTCATGTGGCGTGTGACCCTCCGCTCTCTCTGGAAGGCCTATTATTCTGATGCTGTTTCTGCGAAGTCGGTTTTCAAGGTCGCCCGATTTATTTTTCCACAAATATGCTTTAGCGTTGAGGTCAGATATAGCTCTGGGGACAGTAGCAGTGGCGTCCTCTATGTGAGATATGCATTCCTCCGTATGTTGTACGTCTTGGCACAGAAGTCCCAGATCAATTTTAACTTCATCAAGTTTCCCAGTAAGGGATGTTTTGCATGCAGTGATCGCTTCTAGCACTTGAATATGAGCCCCTATATGGGCTGTCTGCTCTGTTTAATACAGTTAGGGGAGCAGGTATGGAGCATATATCTGTATTAAGTGGGTAAATGGGCAATGAGCTGTAGTGTTGAGCGCGAATATTCGAAAAGCGAATTTTTTTAGCGAATATCGGCACTTTGCTAATTCGCGAATATTTCGAATATAGCGCTATAAATTCGCTATTTCGAATATTTGTTTTTTTTTTTTTTTTTTTTTAGTTATATTTTTTTCTTTCCTACTTCCCAAAAGTAGTTCTTACCTGTCCTGAGGATTCCTGGCTTCCTGGCTGCTCTAGTCAGTGCCCGTTGCCGCTTCTGCCGACTTCCGTGCTCATGTGGAGTGTCCCCATCCATGGGAGAATCTCCATATACTAAAATGTACTGTCGGATTTGAGGAATTACGTTGAAATCGCAATGCGATTAATTCAAGTTATATTAATCGCATTGCGATTACAACTTAGCACTGCTATCTTACATAGGCTAGAATTAACGAATATGGGTATAGCTATGCACTAGCAGTGCTAAGTTGAAATCGCAATGCGAATACTTTAAGTTAAATTAATCGCATTGCGATTTCAACTTAGCACTGCTGCTATATTCCATATTCGTTAACTTCGTTAATTCTAGCAAGCTGACCCATTATAAACCCAGCTCTAAGTTGAAATCGCAATGCGATTAATATAACTTGAATTAATCGTATTGCGATTTCAACGTAATTCCTCAAATCCGACAGTACATTTTAGTATATGGAGACGTTCCCATGGTGATGGGGACGCTCCATGAGCACAGAAGTTATGGTTGGCTTGGTAGAATTAGCGAATAGCGAATATGACGAATGTATTCGTCATATTCCTCAAAACGAAGATAACGAAGTATTCTACATCTTCGTTTTAGCTACCTATTCGTCTCGTCATCGTCAACTTCGCTATTCGCTAATTCTAGCAATCAAATAGGAAGGTTGACTTACCAGACAGCTGTGTTAAATTCGCTATGCGATTTTTTTTTTTAATACAATAATTATATTACTTGATAAAATTATTATAAGTATTCTATTTATTAAAAAAAATAAAAATCGCATAGCAATTTAACACAGCTGTCTCTATAGTCAACCTTCCTATTTGATTGCTAGAATTAGCGAAGTTGACGAATAGGTAGCTAAAACGAAGATGTAGAATACTTCGTTATCTTCGTTTTGAGGAATAGACGAATACATTCGTCATATTCGTCATCCTCGCTAATTCTAGATATGAAACCAATAGGAAAGTAGCCTTAAGTACAAATCGCAATATGCGATTATTTAAATCGCATGTTAATCGCGATAACTAGAAAAAATGACGAATATTCGATTTCGACGAATATGAAACGAATATTCATTCGAATATTCGCGAATTTCGTCGAAATCGAATATGGCACCTGCCGCTCATCACTAATGAGCTGCAGCAGTATTGGTGTGGGCCAGGGGACTCACTGTAGGAGCAGTTGTGGAGAAGCGCTGCCACTAGCCCCTCCCCTCTTCCTGTTGCTTCAGAGGGCTGAGAAAATGGCCGCGTGGTGGGAAAAGAGGGCAGATAGTTCAAGTTCGGGGCCACCTCTTCCTATCTCTCCTGTGTGGCCCCGGGTCAGCACCCCACCTGAGCGGTATGTCTCCAGTCGGTCTCAAGGAGACCCTCTGCGCTCATCTCCCCGGCCACCGGATCTTCACCCACAGCTCTTGTTGTGCGTATTTTCCGCTCCCCACGCTTGCAGGATTAGAGCCAGCGGTCTCCTATATTGGTGAGGTGTACTCAGTGGGTTTATAGTGGTTGTGTGATGACAGAATTTGTCCAGAATTGGCTACAGCCACAGAGCTCCACGTAAGTGTGTCCAGCCATCTTGGCTGCTGACCACGCCCCATTGTAAGAGTATTTTAAGAACTGATTGGTTCTGTCCCCTTTAATTCTGTCTCCTTTTATATTACCTTTTATACTCTGTTCAATCATAGTTAGATAACATACACAAACCCCCCAACCCAAAGATGAAAAAAGCTAAATTCCTGAGTGGTTATCTCAGAGACATGCATGCATACTGGACATCCTTGGGGGGTGGGGCTGAAGGGCATAACTCTGGTTTGCACAGACAATTAGGGGGTACCCCATTGAGGAACTTCATCCAGGTAGGATGGAATGATATCCTGTTGTATCACCATGGGGTGTCAGCTATGTTCTATGACATGGAGGACTCAGAGTCTCCCCCCATATTGTATATGAAGGCCAGTGATGATTACTTACTTTTTACTACTCTGTTTGTGATATCACAGCCTGGTAAGTCTATTCATCTCAAATCATTAAATTAATATTTTAAAATATACATAGAGAAGAAATCCACACTTAAACACCCAAACCACGTAAAAACTTAAAGCGTGAGTATACCCTAAATAAACAAATTAACAAAAACCCCATCTTGATGTCTTTAATGAAGAAAATAATGTTGTGATGGGTGCTGATGCTTGCACATGTCACCCCAACCTTCTTACACCACATGGGAGGTGAAGTGTATCTATGGTCAGATTTCCTCCTCTCTTTTTCATTAGTTCCTCAGTTAACGGTGCGCTCGTTTCTGTCTTGGAGACAAAAGAGTGCTCTTCATGGTGTTTCCACAGGCTATAGAAAATGGAGGTCTCCCAATAATCCAGATATGGATGATGTACCATCAAATCTTTTACAGCATTATTGTTCTGTCCTTCTTATGCGTGAAGGTACATAGCTTGACAGAGAGCTAAACCTTATCCCGGCAATGAATTGAAAATGGAGTATCATCCAACTTTATCTTTATTGCAAGGATGTAAAGGCGCAGTGAAACTGGCGAACAGAAAAATAATGAGCTTACTAAAGGGGTCTGACATATAGCAATGCATATCATACATTACTGTGCATAGCAATGTACATATAAACACAGATACAGATCTAACCATGAGCATGTTATCCTATCTGCATAATAGGCATGATCCCTAACTGATAACTACAGCTGCTATACAGGAGCAGGAGAAAAGACATGCAAATACAAGATACAAACAGATGCAAACAGGCAGTAATGTGGCATACCTGTGATGCTACCGTTGGATTAGATGTGGAGGATGACTCCAGACGCTTCCACACCATGTGTTACCTCAAGCAGGGATGACTGTGAATGAGGAAAATGGCTGCTGTGTGCAAGGAGGATGATGTCACTGAAGTATGGAGGCTGGAGTAGACCAAAACTTCTAATGTGAATAGCTGCAATGTATGTAAACGGCCACTAAATGGTGCTGTTACACAATCAACAGATAATTGTACATAAAGCAAATTGACCATGCATGAAAACTATGAATAAATTAACAATAAACTTGCTGAAGGCATGACACTCCCCACCTGGTATCTATAAGGATACCACATTAAGTCACTTATGGCGAGAGCAACTAAATTAGTTCAGGTTCTTTGTGTTGGATACAACGGATGATAACGTCTCTTGCCTGTGTGAGCCCGTCCACTGTATGGGCCTTGTGACAGTAATGCCAAACTTTGCAGTGCTCTGATCCTGTAGGTGTGGCTCTAAAAGATTTGGCTATGTGGATCAAGCAAACTATAGCTCTGTTCAGTGATTTCCATTTAGAAAACTTGTTGAATCGTTTGGATCCAAGCTCTGTGTTAGAAACTTTTGTGAGTACAGAAACATGAGGACGAATCTCTGCATCAACATTTGGTTCTAGCAGCTCAAATGAGTTTTTCTCAAGAGTGTCAAGTACAGGCCTGTAGATGAATGGTGGTCCTGTGAGCCACGTGGTATCTTTAAGGTGGGCTGCAGGAACAGCTCAGGTAGAATGGTCTAGAGGGTTGAGGTCAGTTGTTACATAGCGCCACTGGGTAGGCTGTGTAGACCTCCTGATTCTTTGAACTCTGTTATGAACATAGACATAGAATCTCCTAGTCTCGTTGTAAATGTAGCCTAACACTACTTTGCTGTCTGTAAGAAACACTGTGCTATCAATTTTTACATCTATTTCAGACACAATAAGGTCTGCTAGTTCTACTGCCAGAACAGCAGCACAAAGTTCCAATCTTGGTATGGGAAGCTCAGGACGTGGTGCCAGCATAGCATTGCCCATTGTAAAGCCAATTTGGACCTAGGCTTTAATGTCTATAGTTTTAATGTAAGCAACTGCAGCGATTAATTTTACTGAGGCATCACAAAATACGCACAGCTGCCTGGACTGAACCTCAGCAGGACAGAAGTGGGCATATGGCCTATGTATACAAACGTTAGATAATGCATTTAGAGAGTCTATCCATGTTACCCATAGTGCCTCTGTCTCTGAGGGAAGTGGCGAATCCCAATCACATGTATCTGTGGTTAACTCTCTGAGCAGAGTCTTACCTTGGATGATCACAGGGGCTACAAATCCAAGTGGATCGTATAGACTGTTAATGGTGGATAGGACTCCACGTCGTGTGAAGGGTTTCTGTTCTTGGTCGACCTGAAAGGTAAAGGTGTCAGATTTGAGGTCCCAGCTGAGCCCTAGGCTGCGCTGCATGGGTAATGGGTCTGTTGCCAAGTCTAGATCTTTCAAATCACTGGCATGATCTTGAGTAGGAAAGACCTCCATAACAACTTTGCTGTTTGAAGCTATCTTATGCAGTCTAAGGTTTGAACAGGAAAGCATACTTTGAGTCCTTTTGAGTAGACTGATTGCGGCCTCTGGTAAGGGAAGCGACTTTAAGCCATCATCTACATAGAAGTCTCTTTCAACAAACTTCTTAACGTCTTTTCCATAGTCTTTTTCACCTTCTTGGACAGAAAGTCTGAGTCCATAAATAGCGACTGCAGGAGATGGACTGTTGCCGAAAACATGCACTTTCATGCGATATTCTATGATGTTTTGGTTAGTGTCATTGTCTTTGAACCCAAAGAATCTTAAGAAGTTCTTCTTCTTTAACTAGGAAACAATAGAACATTTGTTGTATGTCTGCAATTACAGCAATGGCTTCTTTACGGAATCTGATGAGGACACCTAGAAGTGTATTATTGAGGTCTTGTCCTGTCAAAAGAACATCATTGAGAGAGACTCCCTCATATTGTGAACTGGAGTCAAATACCACTCGGATTTGTGCTAGTTTTTTAGGGTGGTAAACGCAAAAGATTGGTGGTTACCAGCATTCTTCCTTTTCGTTTAGCGGTGGAGCTACTTCTGCATGACTGTTTTCCAATATCTTGTTCATGAACAAGAAGAAATGTTCCATCATCTCTGGTCTTTTATGAAAGTTGCGTTGGAGTGAACAGAAGCATTTAAAGGCTTGATCTCTGTTGTTGGGAAGACGACATCTCTGTCTTGAAAGGCAGTGGTGCAACCCAGGTGTTCGTTTTATCCTTGAAGAATCCTTGCTCTATTATGTTTAAGAAGGCCTCATCTTCAATAGAGGGAGCTATCTTGTGGTCTTCATTTGTCCTCTGGAACACCTTGCACCCCAAGTGATCTTGGTCTTTACCACAAGAATGGTTCTCGATTTCCGAAAAGTCAGGATATAGTACACTTGCCGACTTCTCTCTTACAAGGAACCTGTTAGGACAAGGCTGAAAGAGGGATGGACATCCGTTCTCCAAGGTACTTGTGTAAAGAGAATTCACAGTGTTTTTTGCTTGTGAACATTTCCTAGGCAGACATCATCTATAATGACTCCATATGCTTCTGGGCATATGGAGAATTGTGAGGACCGTTTATTTGCTTTCTCACCTTGTGGACTCTTATGATATCTCTTCCAAGCAGAAGTATTATTTGGGCCTCTGGGTCGAGTGCAGGTATGAGATGTGCTATGGATTTTAGATGTGCATGATGTAATGCTGCCTCAGGCATAGGAATTTCTTCTCTATTGTTTGGCATTCGATTGCATTCGATCAAGGTAGGTAAAGGTAGGGATGCTTCACCATTTATGGATTTGATTTGGAAGCCAGTAGCTCTTTTGCTTTTTTTTCTTCACTCACACCTGTGCAAGTTTTAAGTGAATATGGAGAACAGTGTCCTTTAATATTGAAGATATCAAAGAAAGTTGAGTTAGCAAGAGATCTATTACTCTGATCATCAAGGATGGCATACAATCTTACTGCTTTCTCTTTATGACCAATGGGGTAAACTGTGACAAGACAGATCTTGGAGCAAGATTTGTTACTAAGACCTTTTACGCAGATTTCAGGAGGTACAGTGTCTCTCTCCTCCCCGCCGTGCTCTACAGCCTGTTCTGAGGATGTGAGAGTCCATGGAGCTTGCCCAGGGTGTAAGGCTGTATTGTGCTCTTCACTGTTGCATTCAGAGCATTTGATGTTGACAGTACAGTCTTTTGCAGGATGAGAGGTTAATCCACAACACCTGTAACAAATGTGGTTCCCCTTGAGTAAAGTTTTAAGGTCCCTGAGAAGTTTTGCTCTAAATCCGCTGCACTTCAGTAATGAGTGTGTTATCTTATGTAGAGGACATTCTCTGCATGGGTCTTTGGTTAAGATCTTTTCAGACTCTAAGGTACTATAGGTTTTGTTTGAGGGGTCTTTGGAAGATACACTAGTCTTGTGTACTGCAACAGGTGTACCTTTCTTGTTACGAAGTAAGACAGATCTACCTTACCAGACTTACCACTTTACAAATCTCTAGTCAGACCACACATGGAGTACTGTGTACAGTTCTGGGCTCCTGTGAACAAGGCAGATATAGCAGAGCTGGAGAGTGTTTAGAGGAGGGCAACTAAAGTAATAACTGGAATGGGGCAACTGCAGTACCCTGAAAGGTTATCAAACTTAGGGTTATTCACCTTAGAAAAAAGACGACTGAGGGGAGATCTAATGTCTATGTATAAATATATCAGGGGTCAGTACATAGATCTCTCCCATCATTTATTTATCCCCAGGACTGTGACTGTGACGAGGGGACATCCTCTGCGTCTGGAGGAAAGAAGGTTTGTACACAAACATAGAAAAGGATTCTTTACGGTAAGAGCAGTGAGACTATGGAGCTCTCTGCCTGAGGAGGTGGTGATGGTGAGTACAATAAAGGAATTCAAGAGGGGCCTGGATGTATTTCTGGAGTGTAATAATATTACAGGCTATAGCTACTAGAGATGGGTCATTGATCCAGGGAGTTATTTTGATTGCCTGATTGGAGTCGGGAAGGAATTTTTTCCCCTTAAGTGGGGAAAGTTGCTTCTGCCTCACAGTTTTTTTTTGCCTTCCTCTGGATCAACTATCAGAATGACAGGCCGAACTGGATGGACAAATGTCTTTTTTCGGTCTTATATACTATGTTACTATGTTTACCTGGTTTGGGGTAAGTGGTGTCAAAGATTGAGAAGTCAAAGCTGGGATCATTCCTAGTCTTTGCTTGCTGATGCACGAAGTCCACAAAGAATGAGAATGGACATTGTTCTGTTGCTTGTACCTGGAAACTTGAGCAATCCAGTTCTCTTGCACTTTAAAAGGTAGTTTTTGTGCTATGGGGTTTACACCACGTGCAGTATCTAAGAATGCCAGACCTTGTAAATCTCCTTCAGCTTTGGCAACTTGGAGCTCTGTCAGCAAGTCACTCAGTCCTCTCAGCTTCTGGAACCCTTTATTCTGGATCTTGGGAAAATCCTCAATTCTTTTGAAGAGTGCATTCTCTATCACGTCTGGTGAGCCATAACAGTCCTCAAGTCTCTCCCATATCATGTTTAACCCTGTGTTTGGGTAGTTAATTTTATTGGCTCTAATCCGCTTTGAATGCTCTGCCGATTCATTTCCTAGCCACTTGACAAGAAGATCAATTTTCTCACATGCAGACAGATCTAGGTCTCTGATTGAATTTCTGAACGAAGATCGCTATGACTTTTAGCTTTCAGGTCTGTCATCAAACTTGGAGAGCCCCCTGGTTATTACCTAACGTCGGGCAAGGAATTTTAGAAACTCTGACATACCTGGATCTTTGTTTGGTGGAATGTTGCTGTAGTAGTCACCATCTACTTGTTCCTTCTTAAAGGATTTGAATGCAGTTTGCATTGAGGGCTGATGTCCTATGAAACTGTTGACTAGTGCAAAGCAGGGTTTTTGGTTAAATGAGGTCACTTGTGTGGAAGGAGTCTGCTGGGGTTCTCCAGCAGGGGCTGGCACTGCTCTTGGACCCAAAGTTAGGTCGTCATCTGACTTAGCATCATGCAGTACGTAATCTGAAGTGCGTTGCGAGTTATCGTGATGATTAGGTTCAGGCCCAATTATTTCGCTGAGTCTATCACTTGTGGAGTTTTCTGTTTCTTCTAACGCCTCTGCCTCCGCTACAGCAGCTGCAGCTTCCTTTTCCACAGTTAGCTTTCCAGTGCTGCTTGTTGTTCAGCCAGAGCTGCTTCGATGTGTGCTTCCATGCGTGCTTTCTCTAGTTTTAATTGTCTTTCTTGTTCTGCAAATGTCAGGCAGATTTTGGCGGCTTCAGCTTTTGCGCGGGCAATGGCGACCGTGGAGCTGCTCACCAATCTCTTTGAACTTCTGGAGCTAGCCGAGATGCGAGACCTTGTCTTGTACAGTTTGCATTCTCTTGATGACAAAATGACACTGTGAACAGGTTTGCACACTTGCAACTGTCGTGGCTGACGATGTTGCGCCTTGCAAGGTTCAGTACCATGCGGTCCAGCCTGTTAGAGGTTGTTGACTCGCAGGGTTTGAGGAATCGCAGTTTCTAGTATCTAGCTTGTTAGCAGCCGTTGTTTTACTGTGATCCGGGAGTCGCAGTTCCTTGTATCTAAGCTTTTTAGAAGCCTCTTGTAGGAAAACGAAGAGATTGTCCAGCTTCATACACCAACTCGTTCTTTATTGCAAAGCGATAAAAACAGCGGGATACATGTCGCGTCTACGCGTTTCGGATCTTTGTTACAAATACCGATCCTTAGAAGCCTCTGTTTCACTGCGGTCAGGAAGTCGCAGTTCCTTGTATCTAGCTTGTAAGCAGCCGCTGTTTCATTGTTCTGTCCTCCTTATGTGTGAAGGTACATAGCTCGACAGACAGCTAAACCTTATCCTGCAATGAATTGACTGTGGAGTATCGTGCAACTTTATCTTTATTGCAAGGATGTAAATGTGCAGTGAAACTGGCAAACAGAACAGATCAATAGGACACAATCAACAGAGAATTATACATAAGCAAATTGACTATGCATGAAAACTATGAATAGATTAACAATAAACTTGCTGAAGGCATGACAATTATATAATCCTAGACAAAACTGACAACAGAGGATGGAGTTGTACCACTACAAATCTATTACTCAGATGCTCCACAAAATATAACCCTCAGGACTTCTTCCCTGACAAGAAGGCGAAGTTCTGTTCTCCACTATAGCAACATAATCATGGTTATAATATAAAAAAAACCTGAGGAGCAAAAAAAGGAATCACACAGATAATTCTGGAATTTCATTAGGAAAGAACATGTCCAAATTTTAGGATCCCCTTGAATCAAGGAGAGTTGAAGAGATAACCAATTCACAAGAACGAGTATAGACACGCATCCAGCCAGGTCCAGTCGCAAGAAATACATTTTGTGGCTGGCCTACCAGAAGTGTTGAACTAAATATACGAGATACCATAGAAGCACATAGAGTGCTGTCTCTCCTCACTGCTGGAGATGAGCTCAATAAAAAGTTTATGATCCCATTTCCAGTTAATCTCAAACAGTTTTTGAAGCAAATCTAATAGCTTTGAAGCTCTACTAACCCTTGGCCTGACATCTTACCTACTAGATATGAGCAAATATATTCTTATAAATCGATTTGTTTATCAAACATACTACCCTCCTGATTGACAGGACTTAGTGAATAATGGCTCAAGCGCAGAGGCTTTGCTGCTGCTACTAGAGCAGTCACTGTGCATGTGCCATTACTCTTTTTAGCAGCAGCACATGTGTAAAGGTTGTTGGGGCTGGGCGAGATGTCCAGCCCTGTCAGTCAAACAGGGGAAGACTTTTGAGCAGTGGGGACAGCCCCTTGTTGCTCACAAGCTCTGTTTAATGAATGTATTGAATCAATTCAATTTACTCATCTCTTTTCACAGCCCTTCTAACAGACCCATATCGTACCTCTGATTTTATATACATGCTAACAGAGGCATGCTCTATCGGATGTGCCTTATGGAGATACTGCCACATAGAAACATTGATCCCAGGTTAGAATAAGGATGCATCATAGCATGGTACATAGAGTGCCTACAACCCTGTAATGTCAAATCATAGGGTCTCTAGTTGAGGTTATACAAGCCTCATGCCATGGCAGGCATTTCAGAACACTTGGAAATAGGGATGACTAAATCTATTTGAAACAAATTAAACCTGCATTTTGTAAACATTTGAGCTGGATCTAATTAAAAATCCAAACTTTTCAGGAGAACTTTGGAGAAAGAAAGAGAAACTACTCAAAAAATGAAAAAATATGAGGGACAAGAAAGAAAAAATATGAGTCCCAGGAGAGCTCAGAGTATAATACATGAATTTAAGGCCAATTGGAGAACTTTTGATTTGGCCAAATCAAACCTGAATACAGTTTTGAGCCATTCACTTGTAATTGCATGTAACTGCAACATTCCGTCCCCCAGGGCTGATCGTGTTCCAAACTTATGGTAATGCTGAGTGGTGTGGTGCGGCCCCAATAGTTTTCTCTTTGTGTGTCACGGTTCTCCTACCTGGATACCGTTGCTCCCCAGGGCTTGCCTCCGAAGCAATAAAGGGGATGAGTAATAGTGGAGGTGGAGAATAAGTCGAGTCCAGACTTTTCTAAAGTTCAACAGCTTTACCTGCATCAACATGTATCCTGACAAAATTCTGTCTTTCTCTTAGTTCCAACAGATTTTGGCATAAACTGGCACTTTCGGTCTGTTCTCTGTCTGTGAAGTGGGGGATCTTTGGCTGTTGACCCACTCATAATACTCTGTAGGTAAATCGGCAAGGAGTCAAGGTGCTCTATGAGCTGCTTCCCTGGAAAGACTCCTGCTGCAGGAGGGGGAACTTGCTGCTTGGCACATCTTTCCAGCTCCACTGTCTAGTCTAGACTAGAATAAACTAGAACTACAACCCCTCCTTCTGGTAGGAAGCAGGACTACACAAATCACTTGAAATCACTGATTTCATTAAAACTTAACATTTATTTACTATATTAAAAGATAAACATCAAGGGCCTGGTTTAGTGAACTGATATCTCAAATGACATATATAAAATTGATAGATAAGAATATCAGAAAGCCAAAGGATAGTAATAATAGGAGGGACACAAACACTGGATCTCTGACCCTCTCAGACCCTACAACTATCTCCCAATGGCCTTCTCTCAATGTCCCTGAGATGTCACTCTCCAGAAGGAACAGTAACTGCCCAGCTTCATCTGATAGTGTGAATGGAGAGGAAAGGACATAAGATCAGATCAACACATAAGTCCCAACGATGCATTAGGGGACCATTATGAACAACCATTCCAATTAATCTTAATCCCATGGAAACAAAGCACGGGTCTAATGCTTAAACAGATAACTTGACTATCCGTAGTTTCTTGTTTAGCTCTATCTCTGCCTAAGGCATCTTGCGTACGGCCGTGTCTCCATCAAATGGTTACAGCGTATGGCTGTGTCAGGTTTCGCTGCCTGCGTATGGCAATAGTAGGACTAGCCCACTTCTGCCCAGAAGGGGGAGAATGGAATGGTAAGTTTCATTCTATCTAAAGATCTCTCTGCCATATATCCGATGCCATCTGCTGGTGAACAAGGCATATTACATGTACAAAATAGTTTCATAGCAAGATTAGGAATATACAATTTAAACAACCTGGAATAAATACAAAGATGACATTCATGTTAGACATTAGAGACGGTAGCAGGGTGTAGGAATGGTAATACTACTCTGGGGTATTGCATAATTCCAAACAAAATTATATTGCATGAGTGAATATCTGACACTGATTTTAGTCTGCAGCACTTCTCTAATGATATTAGTTTTGGGGTTACAGAAACTAATGTGTAAAAAAATGGAGACTCTTAATACTGCACTTATGCCCAGGGGAGTAGCTATAGTGGAAGCAGGGGAAAAGACTGATACGAGGCTCAGTAAAATTCCTTTTGGGGGCCCCCCGTACAGATACATTCAAATATTACCTGCTCACACAGAAGCAATATGCTACCAGATGATTGAATATGGGGGTCCCTGCAGCAACTTTGAGAAGGTAGGTCCTGGGGAAAAGAGGATACTGGCAGCTTTCGTCTATACTTAGAAGTCATCTCAGCTCTGATCATGTCTATAATAATAAACTGGGGAGTTTCAGTTTTTTTATATGAACATAGGCTGGTTGAAGTGCTGTACATTGAATATATGTATGTAGTGCCGTAAGTCTACTGTGCTATGTGCCACTTGTGCAGGGGGGTGGGATACTTGGGGTCCACCTTGCTCAGGGGCCCGCCAGGGGATTCACATGTCCCTCTGTGTGCCAGTCTGCGCCTGGATATGACATACGTATGAAGGCCGATTTATTGGCCTGTATTTGTGGGAGGGGCGTCAGTAGCACATTTATACCAGGCAGGCGCCTCGCTTGGGTGTGTCAACGGTGCTGCGTACCCTCCCAACCTACCCTTTTTTTTCATATACTCCTTGCAGGGTATGCCCCCTTTTAGGCATTCCTCCTACGCAGTGGCTATGACACAATTCAAACAGCTTAGTTTAGTTAGTTAGGCAGGTAGACGGTTATGTGTCATGTAGCTTACGTGCCACAGGTAGCCCCGACCACAAAGAATATACGCGTAGGAAACGGATGAAGCGGCTGCCTGACTTTAATAAAGAGATCATCCAAACCATACCAGCATATATGAACTTACCTCGGTTGCACCATTGCTTTTTTTTCTCTTGGCCTGGTCTGAGAGAGCTATTTTAACTAGCTATAGGAGTGAGGGTTGCACGGGAGAAGGGGGTGTTCAAACATTTACTGTGTGGCCCAGTCAGTTCTAGTTACGCCACTGCTTCTGCCTGTAAGAACAACCCTGAATCACACTCAGCCCTCTTAGTACAGTATATTTCTCGTCTTGAATAATCCCAGAAAATGTTGCAAATGGCTGTCAAATAGAGATGTCGCTCTATGTACTTCCTTTAATTAAACCGTGTCTGCTTGTATGAAGATGCAAATGGTGCAATTTGTTCAATTTGTTTTGCTGCATAATCATTTTTTTAACTATAAAGGAAAAGTTGTGACAAGTTCGCCCGGTTTTTGTCACTGGTAATAAATCTTGTTCCTGGTCCTGTAAAAATCATTTTCACTATGAGGATAAATAGATGATGTGAGGTTCAGTGGAAATGTTTATTGACCTTTAAGAGATTTTAATTTAGTTCTAGCAATGACAAATTAGTAGTTCTGCTTGTTATGCATCCCTAAAAAGAGCTATATATCAACAGGATGATTTATAAGGGTGGGACAAGGTTTGCCGCGCACCAAAGAGCCGCATGTGCACATTTCCCTTACAAATAGATATTCTGACATTGAACGTGAAGAAAAAGGGGAGATTGTGTGGCACTGCGAAATTGATCAGATTCTTGGAAACTTGGGTACTTTTTATTACATTATTTATTCAGATACAGTTAAAACGAACACGCTATAGCATTAGACCAGTCCTTTCATCAGAGAATTAGGGCTTATGCACACAATCGTTGTAGTTTTACTGTCCGATTTGTTCCTTTATGCCAGAAAACATATCCGTTTGGTTTTCGTATGCGATCCGTTTTTTGCAGATCGTTAATGGAAACAGAAAATTTGTAATCATTAATGTACTGTAATGTTAGTAAACAGTAGACACATGAGCAAAGTGGGCATGGATTCGCAAAATACGGATGACCCACGGATGTGTTCCGTATGCATTCCGTATTTTTTGCAGGCCTATTGACTTAAATGGAGCCACGCACTGTGATTTGCAGACAATAATAGGACATGCACTTTTTTTTGTGGAACGGCCAAGCGGACATACGGAAATGGAATGCACACTGAGTCATTTCCGTTGTTTTTGCAAACCCTTTGAAGTGAATGGTTCTGCATATGGTCCGCAAAAAAAAAAAATGGAATGGAAACAGAAAAAAATTATGCCCTTGTGCATGAGCCATAACACTGATGCAACACTGTCCGCTCCTGTAATGTGTTGGCTTTAACTGCATTTTAACATGTAACACCCTGATGGAGCGTTTAGTCTAGTTTTGTAACATGTTGTTTTTTTAACTGTATCTTAAGACGTATCTCCCTGATGAAGGGGCTGGTCTGATCCTGTAATATGTTGGTTTTAACTTCATCTGAATAAAGCATTAACGGCAGAAAAATACTCAGCTCTCAAAGGATCCCATCAATCCCGCAGAATCTATACTTTTTCTTCCCATTCTTTGAGCATCACATGGACCTGCAGACCAATGGTATCTCAGAAAAAAATGAGCCCTTACACAGCTACATAGAGACCTAAATATTTAAAAAGTTATAGGGGTTAAAATTGCAATTGCACCCGTTTTGGAATGTTTTCCAGCTTCCCACTAAATTGTTTGCAATATTAAATGGTGCATTAGAAAGTACAACTTGTCCTGAAAAAAATGGCTATGTGAATAAAAAAATTAAAAAGTTAGAGCTCTGGGAAGACAAAAAAACAGAAAATTCAAGTGTTTAGCAAACACCTGGAAGTTCGGGTTTGCCGGGTTCGGCCGAACTTCATCGCAAAGTTCGAGCTTGGGACCCGAACTTGTCTCCTAACCCGAACCCCATTGAAGTCAATGATGACCTGAACTTTGGGGCACTTAAATGGCTCTAAAAGAGTCATGGAAAGGGCTAGAGGGCTGCAAAAAGGAGCAAAATGTGGGGAAGAGCATGACAAGTGCCCTGCAAACAAATGTGGATAGGGAAATGACTTAAAATAAGATAAATAAAAATTAAAATAATAATCTTGAACTAGGAGGACGAGGTCCATATGGAGTATTAGGTTGAGGAGGCGGTGGATGTGGTGGTGTAGGTGGAAGCAGCGGTGGAGGAGTAGGAGGTAGCCAACCCTTTTTTTTATTTTTATTTTTTATTTGGGTAGACCACAAAACATTGTAGAATATATAAAATAAAACAAAATAAAATAAAACAAAGAGAAAGTGCGGCTGGAGTATAACAATGGCTGTGTGAAGCCGGTATACATGTCTATTCTGCACAAGGTACGGACAAGTCCTGTGGGATCCATGCCTGGTTCATTTTAATGAATGTGAGCGTGTCCACATTGGTTGTGGACAGACGACTGCCCTTGTCTGTGCTAACGCCCCCTGCCATGCTAAATACACGTTCAGACAATACACTGGCTGCAGGGCAGGCCAGCACCTCTAGGGCGTAAAGGGCAAGCTCAGGCCATGTGCCCAATTTGGAGACCCAGAAGTTGAATGGGGCAGAACCATCAGTCAGTACGTGTAGGCGTGTGCACACATACTGCTCCACCATGTTGCTGAAATGCTGCCTTCTGCTAAGATGTTCCATATTAGCTGGTGGTGCTGGTTGTTGTGGCATGGTGACCAAGCTTTTCCACATTTTGGCCATGCTTACCCTGCCTTCTGAGGTGCTGGTGGTGCCCCGGCTGCATTGGAGACCTCTTCCTCCTCCTCTGCCTTCGCCTTGTGCTTCCACTGAGCCCCCGGTGTCAGGTGGGAATGCCATCAGCAGTGCGTCTACCAGCATGCGCTTTTAGTCGCATATCTTCTGATCATGCTCCAGTGAGGGAATTAAGGATGGCACGTTGTCCTTGTAACGGGGATCCTGCAGGGTGGCCAACCCAGTAATCAGCACAAGTTAGAATGTGTACAACTCTGCGGTCGTTGCGCAGGCACTGCAGTATTTAGTCGCTAATGTGTTCCAGGCTGCCCAGAGGCAAGGACAGGGGAAGTGTGGGAAGTGTGGGAAGTGTATTGTCTGTGTCCTCTGTATCCCTGCCCCCAGCCACACACAAGTGATGCCCATGAGCTGCTTTGGGTGCCCCCCTTCTGTGAACACGGTTCCTCCTCCTCAACAACCTCCTTATCATCATCCAGAACTGTGCCCTGACTGGACAATTGTGTACCTGGCCTATGTTGGTGCAGGAACCCACCCTTTGAGCCACTTGTGAATGACTGGCCTTATAAACCTGGAAATGATCCCTCTTCCTCCTCCTCTTCCTCCTGTGCCACATGCTCTTCCATCATCACCCAAAGTGTTTTTTCAAGGAGACATAGGGATAGTAACGCTAAGAACAGCGTCATCGGCACTGGCCATGTTGGTGGAGTAGTCGAAACAGCGCAACAAGGCACACAGTTCTCGCATGGAGGCCCACTCAGTGGCAGTGAAGTGGTGCTTTTCCGCAAACTGACTCACCCGTGTGTGCTGCAGCTGAAACTCCACTATCGCCTGCTGCTGCTCGCACAGTCTCTCCAGCATGTGCAAGATGAAGTTCCACCTTGTGGGCACGTCGCATATGAGGCGGTGAGCGGGAAGGCCGAAGTTATGCTGCAGCGCAGACAGGCGAGCAGCAGCAGTGTGAGAACGCCAAAAGCGCGCACAGGCGGCCCGCACTTTCTGCAGCAGCTTTGACATATCGGGGTAGTTTTTCAGGAACTTCTGCACCACCAA
The DNA here is from genome assembly GCA_033119425.1 of Bufotes viridis. NCBI lineage: Eukaryota > Metazoa > Chordata > Amphibia > Anura > Bufonidae > Bufotes > Bufotes viridis. Next base: position 35,561,880 of record CM065592.1, on the reverse strand, counting down.
ATTCAGCACATGCGCTAGGCAAGGGATATGCGTAAAACCGGCTAGACCCAGAGCAACTACGAGATTTCGCCCATTATCGCACACCACCAGGCCGGGCTTGAGGCTCAGTGGCACCAACCACTCTTCTGTCTGTTGTTCTATGCCCGTCCAAAGCTCCTGCACGATGTGGGGTTTGTCCCCCAAACAGATGAGTTTCAAAAGTGCCTCCTGTCGTTTTCCCCTGGCTGTACTGAAGTTAGTGGTGAAGGTGTTACGCTGACTGGATGAGGAGGTGGTAGAGAAGGAAGTGCAGTAGGAGGAGGAGTAAACAGGAGGCAAAGAGAAATGCACTGCAATCCTCGGTGGCGAAAGGATATTCGCTAAACAGCTATCCGCCTCAGGCACAGCCACAACTGCATTTACCCATCAGGCTGTTAGGGAGATATAACGTCACTGTAGTCATGTGGACCTTGCCACAGATGGTGTTGGAGGTGTTTACTCCACTGCAGTTCATGCTTTGCACTTAGATGCCTGGTCATGCAGGTTGTGCTCAGGTTTAGAACGTTTATGACTTGCTTCAGGCTCTGATTGCACAGCCTGCAAACCACTCGTGTCTTGCCGTCTGCACATTGTCTGAAGAACTGCCACCCCAGGGAACTCCTTGGAGCTGGCCTTGTTGTGCTCGGTCCCTGGGTGCGGTGGGCATTAGCAGGCATCCTGTCTGGGGGACGGCTGCTCTGCTTTTGCACCCTGCTCCCTCTTTTACTGTGCTGGTGGCTCTGTGCAACCACCGCCTCTCCCTTCCGAAATGCACACGTCACTCGCATTGATTCCATGTGGGGTCTAGGACCTCATCGTCCTCCACATCATCTTTCACTCAGTCTTCACCCCTGCCCTCCTTGTCGGTTTGCACACTGCAGAAAGCCGCAGCAGTTGGCACCTGTGTTTCATCATCAGAGACGTGCTGTGATGGTCTTCCCATGTCCTCATCCACAAACATAAGTGGTTGGACATCAGTGCACTCAATCTCTTCCACTTCTGGGGGATGGCTAGATGGGCGGCCCTGGGAAACCCTGCCAGCAGAGTCATTAAAAAGCATAAAAGACTGCTGCATGACTTGGGGCTCAGACTGCTTGGCTGATTTGCAAGGGGGTGAGGTGCTAGATAGATGCCCATGGCCTGCATATGCCAACTCTGAGCTTTCAGCAGTCAGTGGACTGGGTGGGAGACAATGGGATGGTACTGGAGGCACTGTCAGCCACCCAATCTACTAGCAACTGTACTTGTCCTGGCCTCACCATTCCTAGAGCCGCATTCGGGCCTACTAAATAATGCTGAAGGCTCTGTTGTCTACGCGCACCTGAGGAAGGTGTTTCATTTGGGCGTGTAGCTGGCACAGATCGACCACGTCCTCTCCCTGCAAAAGCAGCTCCACCAACAACAGCCGCACCATGACCAGGGCCATGTCCCTTATTCAGAGCAGGGGTTTTTCCCTGGCAAAACTGGGTTAATGTTACCCACCAATGGAACAGACAATTTTTTAAAATATAGATCCATGTCACCTATGCAGAGCAGGGGTTTGAATAAGGCAAAAATGGTAAAATGTCACCCAAGAATGTAACAGACGATTTTGAGAAATTTAGGTCCCTGTCACCTATGCAAAGCAAGGGTTTGTATGTGGCAAAACTGGGTTAATGTCACCCACCAATGGAACAGATGATTTTTAGAAATTTAGGTCCCTGTCCCCTATGCAGAACAGGATTTTTTAACATAGTAACATAGCATATATAAGACCGAAAAAAGACATTTGTCCATCCAGTTCGGCCTGTTTCCTACAAGTTGATCCAGAAGAAGGCAAAACAACCCTGTCAGGTAGAGTCCAATTTTCCCTACTTAAGGGGAAAAAAATTCCTTCCCGACTCCAATCAGGCAACCAGAACTCCCTGGATCAAGACCCCTCTCTAGTAGCTATAGCCTGTTTTATATTATTACACTCCAGAAATACATCCTGTCCCCTCTTGAATTCCTTTATTGTACTCCCTTTACCACCTCCTCAGGCAGAGAGTTCCATAGTCTTACTGCTCTTACCGTGAATAATTCTTTTCTGTTTCTGTACAAACCTTCTTTCCTCCAGACGCAGAGGATGTCCCCTCATCACAGTCACAGTCCTGGGGTATAAATAGATAATGGGACAGATCTCTGTACTGACCCCTGATATATTTATACATAGTTATTAGATCTCCCCTCAGTCGTCTTTTTTCTAAAGTGAAAAACCCTAATTTTGATAACCTTTCAGGGTACTGTAGTTGCCCCGTTCCAGTTATTACTTTAGTTGCCCTCCTCTGAACCAATTCCAGCTCTGCTACAGTTTGTCTGCCTTGTTCACAGGAGCCCAGAACTGTACACAGTACTACATGTGTGGTCTAACTAGTGATTTGTAAAGTGGTAGGACTATGTTCTCTTCACGGGCATCTATGCCCCTTTTGATGCAACCCATTATTTTATTGGCCTTGGCAGTAGCTGCCTGACACTGGGTTTTACAGCTTAGTTTGCTGTTTATTAAAATTCCTAGATCCTTTTCCATGTCAGTGTTACCGAGTGTTTTACCATTTAGTTTGTACAGGTGACTTGCATTATTCCTTCCCATGTGCATAACTTTACATTTGTCAGTGTTAACCTCATCTGCCATTTCTCTGCCCAAGCCTCCAATCTATTCAGATCCCTGTATACGACAAAACTGGGTTTATGTCACCAACCCATGGAACAGATGATTTTTAGAAATATAGGTCCCTGTCACCTATGCAGAGCAGGAGTTTGTATACTGCAAAAATTGTTTAATGTTAACTACCAATTTAATAGACCAATTGTAGAAATTTATTTCCCTATTACCTATGCAGAGCTGTTTTTTTTTTTTTTTTTTACAGCAAAAATGGGTTAATGTCACCCAACAATGTAACAGACGAATTTTTGAAAATTATTGCCCTGTCTGCTATGTAGAGCAGGGGTATAAAACAACAAAAAATCAGTTAATGTCGCCCAACAATAGATCAGACGAATCTTTTAAACTTATTGCCCTGTCTACTATGCTGTGCAGGACGCAAAGTTACTTTATCGCCCAAAAAAGGTGTTTTTTTAACACACAATGAAACAGATGGATTTAAGTGTATTTCTTTCACTATCAGAAATGCAGCACAGGCCAAAAAAGTACTTTATGGCCAAAAAAGATGTTTTTTCACACTCAATAAAACTGATTGATTTAAGTGTATTTCTTTCACTGACAGAAATGCAGCGTACTATTTAGTGCTAAAAGTGTTTTTTTTTTCTACCAAAAATGTATTTAACGGTTTTATTGGACTGTCAGAAATGCAACGCAGGCCTAAAAATGTACTTTCTAGCACAAAAAATGGGAATTTGTCAACCGACAATGTAACAGCAGTATTTGCTGGTTTTATTTGACTGTCAGATATGCAGATCCGTGTGAGAAAGAGAAAATATCGCTTTAGGTCACACAAATATGTCGCAGACTAATGTAATTGATTTATTTTCACTGCCAGGTATGCACTGCAGGCTGCCAGGTACTTGACAGCCAAAAAAGGGAATTTGTCCCCCGGGGCACTGAAGTCACAGACGGATTACCTATATTATTTTCCCTTCCCCTGGCACATATGCAGTTCAGGTGCACTACACAAAATGGCCGCTGACGCCCACCTAACTAACAGACGGATAAAACTTATTTTTCTGTGCCACTGGGCTCATGGGTAAAAAAAATGTAGCAGAGCACCCACAAAAATAATCGCTGTAGTTTGCAGATTTAACAGCAAGTACACTAGACCAGAATTGTTTCCTAATCTCTCCCTCACAGAAGCAGCATCCTATCCCTACACTAGTAAGAGCAGAGTGACGTGCGGCGCTATGTCCAGCTTATATAGAGGCTGGGTCACATGCTGCACTTGGCCAATCACAGCCATACCATTATTAGGCATGGCTGTGATGGCTTCTAAGGGCTGTAAGAGGGTGCAAGGTATCATAGTCGATGGCAGGTAGGTGTCACCGAGGTTCCTGGCCTCGGTGAGGTGAGAGCCGGGTTTTATGTGTCTGCAGCAGCTAGTGCTGTTTGACTTTGTTACCTAGTTTGGCTGCAAAGCTAATCCGGGCCGGCTCTTACTGGGAGTAGGCAAAGAGCTGGGTGGGTGCCTACTCCCCACGGTCCAGGCCGGACTTTATCCGGGCCTTTAAAAAGGCAGCCTCCTTAGCAGCTGGGTGGTGATTGTCCTGGAGCTGCAAACAGGGCTGTGGAGTTCTCTGACTTAGAGGAAAGAGCTCAGCAAGGAGGTGTTGTTGTTCCTGGCACCCTGAAGGTGGATTCTCCTGCGGCTGGGCCGACAGCCTGGTGCGAACCTGCACCTAAACCTCCCAGGTGACTGAACCTGTGCTCCTGTTTTGTTTTGCCTTCTTGTTTCTGATGTGCATGAATTACCACCAAGAGACTGTTTGTCGTTTATTTATGTGTCAGTGTGAATAAAACACTGTTTATTGCACATTCTGGACTCCTTGTTTTGCCTCGGTACTGCACCCGCACCGCTATCTACCAGAGCGACTCCCCACATTTGGTGTCGGATGCGGGCATGCGCAGTGAGGCTGGCGTGAACGCCGACGTTTTTTTTGCTAAAGTGCATGGAATATATTAAGCCAGCAAAGTTGCAAGCAGGAATTTCTGGCAACATGGAGGCTGCTGTGAAGGCTCTCATAGAGGCTAACGTGCAGCAGCGGGAGACCAACCAGCTACTGCTACAACATGTGATGGCGTTACAGGCGGCAGGAGCGTCCCACCACGTCCATGATGCCCGGAAAGCGGTCCATGCGGCGATCCCAAAAATGACCCCCGCAGACGACGTTGAGACATACCTGGCGGTCTTTGAGAAGGTCGCCGTGAGGGAAAAGTTACCCCATGACCAGTGGGCCGAGGTGGTTGCTCCGTTCCTGGCATCTGGACCCCAGCAAGTTTTTTTTGATTTAGCAGATGACCAGGCTGCTGACTATCCCACAGTGAAGGGGGAGATCCTGGCCAGACTGGGGGTAAACGTGTTGGTCCGGGCTCAGCGGGTCCACCAGTGGGACTTTAAAGCGGCTGAACCCACCAGGCCGCAGTACTATGAGTTGCTGCACAGGTTGCAAAAATGGCTGCAGCCTGACATTCTAGGTCCGACTGCTATGCTGGACCGTCTGCTGGCTGACATGTTCTGGCGGGCCTTGCCTTACCCCCTTCAGCACTGGATCGGCCAGGTATCACCCACCAATGCCCTGGAGATGGTCGACCTGGTGGAGCGTTACGAGGCCACCAGAAACCTGCAGGGGAGTCTTGCTGGGAAGGGGTCAGTCAAACCCCGGAGGCCTCTGCCCCAGTTCCGACGTCCGGCGACAGAGCGGCCTGCACGGAATATACCCCCTGCGAGTCCGCCTCCCGTGGTATGCTGGAGGTGTCAGGAGCCAGGCCACATCAGGGCCGACTGTCCGCACCGGGATGAGCCGATAGATGTGAACTACGGGGGTCGCCACTCCCTGTATGCACGGAAGCTGTGCGCAACTGGCACCCGTGAGGTGCAAGACCATAACCACCTGTGTCAGGTAGAGGTGGGAGATTCTCTGGCGGTGGCCCTGCTGGACTCCGGGAGTTTAGTCTCCCTGGTAAGGGCTGCCCTTGTACGGCCTACGGAGTATACTGGCCGTAAAGTAGGGGTCCTGTGCATCCACGGAGACCTGAAAGACTACCCCACTGCACTAGTGACTTTGTCCACAGCGGCTGGTAGGTGGACCCACGAGGTGGCTGTCGCTACTAAACTCCCACACGAACTGATACTTGGGAGGGACTTCCCCGGGTTTCCGGCGCTGTGGCCGGCAATAAAGGTATCTGAGGGACCCGAGACAGGGGTGACCCTAGTAGAGTGGCCTGATACCACTGGAAGGCCAGAACCCTGGGAGCCCGAGTCTGAAGGGCCGGCGGTAGGGGTGACCACTGCTCCAGCGGTAGAGGGGAGACAACCCCACTGAGTGTAATGGTGGGAGACACGGAGGACTTGCCACCGGGACCTGAGTTGGCAGACCTCAATGTCTCCGGGGAAAATTTTGGGACCGCACAACACCGGGACCAAACCCTAACCAGGGCCTGGGAGAATGTGCTGGAAATTGATGGTAAACCCCAGAAACCAGGGTCTGAATTAATGTTCCCACGATTTATTGTTCTTCAGGATATGTTGTATCGGGTGAACCAAATCCGAGGTGAACCTGTTGAACAGTTGGTGGTGCCCACAGCGTATCGCAAGCTGGTCATGGAGCTTGCCCACCAACATGTTCTTGGGGGACACCTGGGGTGGCAGAAAACCCAGGACCGCATTCTGCAGCGGTTTTATTGGCCCAGTGTGTTCAAGGAGGTAGAAAATTATTGTAAGTCCTGTCCAACCTGTCAGATAAATAGCCCCCAGCCTCATTTCCGTAGTCCTCTGGTACCTCTGCCAATTATTGAAGTACCGTTTGAGCGAATCGCTATGGATTTAATTGGGCCTGTACCAAAGTCTGCCAGGGGCCACCAACACATTCTGGTAGTTCTCGACTATGCCACTCGGTATCCGGAGGCGGTGCCTCTGCGACATACCTCAGCTAAGCTCATTGCCAAGGAGTTATTAGAAATGTTTTCCCGTGTGGGCCTGCCAAAAGAGATTCTGACAGACCAAGGGACCCCTTTTATGTCCAAAGTAATGAGGGAACTGTGTAAATTGTTGCGTATAAAGCAGTTACGGACGTCCGTTTACCATCCACAAACAGACGGTCTTGTGGAGAGGTTTAACCAAACTCTAAAAATATGTTAAAGAGGGTGGTGTCTAGAGATGGGAAGGACTGGGATCTGCTTCTGCCCTATCTCATGTTCGCAGTGCGAGAGGTGCCCCAGGCCTCTACTGGGTTCTCGCCCTTCGAACTGCTTTATGGCAGACACCCTCGGGGCCTGTTGGATATCGCCAAGGAAGCGTGGGAACAACAGCCTGTCCCCCACAAAAGTGTCATTGAGTATGTCGCCCAGATGCAGGAACGGATGGAAAGGGTGTTGCCCTTGGTCCGGGAGCATATGGAGGCAGCGCAACAAGCCCAGAGTAGGGTGTACAATCGTCAGGCTCGAGTGCGGGACTTCAATCCGGGAGATCGGGTTTTGGTTCTGGTACCCACCCTTGACAGCAAATTCTAGCTAGGTGGCAGGGCCCCTATGAGGTGATCGAGAAGGTAGGGGAAGTAAATTACAAAGTACACCAGCCAGGGCGGCGCAAGCCGGAGCAGGTGTACCACGTGAATTTACTTAAGCCGTGGAAAGATAGGGACACGGCCGACGACCACAGCCCCGGCCAGGGCTTCTAGGTGAAAAGGGTCCAGCCCCACAGTTCGAGGCCTGTGAAGCCGTAACCACGGTAAAAATTGCAGACAGCCTGTCTTCCAAACAAGTTCAGGAAGTCAGGAGTTCCTCAGTCGGAACACGGATGTGTTCTCGGACCTCCCTGGCCGCACGTCTCTCATCCGACATGACATCGTCACTGAGCCTCAGGCCAAGGTCCGGTTAAAACCATACAGGGTACCCGAGGCTCGCGGCGGGCCATCGCGGAGGAAGTGCAGTTAATGTTGAAGCTCGATGTCATTGAGGAGTCGAAAAGTGAGTGGGCCAGTCCCATAGTCCTAATACCCAAGCCGGATGGGACGTTGCGGTTCTGCAACGACTTTCGCAAGTTAAATGAAGTATCCAAGTTTGACGCGTATCCCATGCCCCGAGTAGACGAGCTTGTTGAAAATTTAGGACAAGCCGTTATTTTTCTGTGCTGGACCTCACTAAAGGGTACTGGCAGGTACCCTTAACAGAGTCGGCTAAGGAAAAACCGCGTTTGTTACCCGCAGGGCCTGTATCACTACAAGGTGTTACCCTTTGGCCTGCATGGCGCCCCGCCACCTTCCAAAGGTTAATGGACATAGTGCTGCGACCACATCGTCGGTACGCCTCGGCCTACTTAGATGATGTAGTCATCCACAGCACCGACTGGGAAAGCCATTTACCCAAGGTGCAGGCGGTAGTGGATGCCCTGAGGAAAGCTGGACTAACCGCCAATCCAAAAAAGTGTGCGATTGGGTTGGAAGAGACCAAATATCTGGGATATGTAATCGGGCGGGGAGTCATCAAACCTCAGGTAGCTAAGGTAGAGGCCGTTCGTAACTGGCCCCGACCGGTCACCACCAGGCAGGTAAAGTCGTTCCTGGGGATTGTAGGATACTACATGAGGTTTGTGCCCCACTTTGCCACAATAGCAGCGCCGTTGACAGACCTGTTGAAGGGGCGAAAGTCTGGGAAGGTTAGCTGGTGTGAGAAGGCGGAGGAGGCTTTCTCCGCGTTGAAGTCGGCCCTGTGTGGGTCCCCGGTTTTGGTGACACCCGACTTCAACAAGGAGTTCGTCGTACAGACCGACGCCTCGGAGGTAGGCCTCGGTGCTGTACTGTCTCAGGAGGTCAACGGAGAAGAACATCCCGTTGTCTTCCTGAGCCGTAAGCTCAGTCCCGCCGAGTCCAGGTATAGTATAGTGGAGAGGGAGTGCCTGGCTATCAAGTGGGCACTCGAATCTCTCCGCTACTACCTGTTAGGGAGGAGGTTCCGTCTGGTGACCGACCATTCCCTCTCAAGTGGATGAGTCAGGCCAAGGAGAGGAATGCTCGGGTCACCAGGTGGTTCCTATCCCTGCAAAATTTCAAATTCTCCGTGGAACACAGGGCAGGCCGCTTGCAGGGTAACGCAGATGCCCTGTCCCGCGTCCACTGCCTCACGTGTGTTCACCCCTCAGGGTTGAACAAAGGGGGTGTGTAAGAGGGTGCAAGGTATCATAGTCGATGGCAGGTACGTGTCACCGAGGTTCCTGGCCTCGGTGAGGTGAGAGCCGGGTTTTATGTGTCTGCAGCAGCTAGTGCTGTTTGACTTTGTTACCTAGTTTGGCTGCAAAGCTAATCCGGGCCGGCTCTTACTGGGAGTAGGCAAAGAGCTGGGTGGGTGCCTACTCCCCACGGTCCAGGCCGGACTTTATCCGGGCCTTTAAAAAGGCAGCCTCCTTAGCAGCTGGGTGGTGATTGTCCTGGAGCTGCAAACAGGGCTGTGGAGTTCTCTGACTTAGAGGAAAGAGCTCAGCAAGGAGGTGTTGTTGTTCCTGGCACCCTGAAGGTGGATTCTCCTGCGGCTGGGCCGACAGCCTGGTGCGAACCTGCACCTAAACCTCCCAGGTGACTGAACCTGTGCTCCTGTTTTGTTTTGCCTTCTTGTTTCTGATGTGCATGAATTACCACCAAGAGACTGTTTGTCGTTTATTTTTGTGTCAGTGTGAATAAAACACTGTTTATTGCACATTCTGGACTCCTTGTTTTGCCTCGGTACTGCACCCGCACCGCTATCTACCAGAGCGACTCCCCACAGGGCACACTAGTTAAATGCTTGTTTATTTGCTGCCCTGAAGCCTTTCAACAAGCACCATTAAATCGCCGAACACTAAATTCGAACCCAAACTTTTATGGAAATGTTCGGGTTCGGGTCAGGGTACCAAAAACCCTAAAGTTCGGTACGAACCTGAAGTTTACAGTTCGGGTTTGCTCAACCCTACTTAAAAACTCCACCTGGTGCACACAATGTACAGTTGTAGAGATTTTTTTATTTTCAACAGCTGATTTGAAAAATACTTGAGAAGTGACGTTACTTCTTGGATGTAGATTTGATTGTGGATTCCATAAAAGTCAACGGGGAAGCAGAGAAACCTCATCCAAATACTCTTCTAATACTCTTGTAAAAACTCCTCTAAAACTTCGACCATATTTGAAATCTACCACCAAAAACAACCTGTTTTCAACTATTAATCGGCTACAGATTTTTCTACTGCTGATTTTGCTGTGTGAACTTGGCCTCAATGGGGGTAATCACATGTTTACACCAGTTTTTGGCATAAAAATGTCACACACCCTTTGTGTGACTTTTTGCGCCTCTTTCAACACACAAGAGTGCCGAGGGTGTGCTGTGGGCTGGTGCCAAAGACAAATTTACCAATATTTATGCCTAGAAACAGATGTAAATGTTAGTGAAAAACTACTCTGGTCAGGACATGATCTAGTTTTTCCGCCAGGCGCAAGGATTGCTAAAGGTTTGCCTAATTTATTAGTAGGTGCACGCCTTGTCATAAATTAGGTGGATCTTCCACCAGTAAAGTCAGCGCAAAAGAGGAGTAAGCGGAAAAGCCGTTTCCTTATAAATGACCAACAATGTTTCCCAGGATGCCCCTTTCCTATTTTCAGCTTTAAAGGTGCTATCACATTGCATCATGTACGAGCGCCAATGGATGAGAACTGAAATCGGTTCTCCCTCATTCTCTTCTATTCATTATCGGCAGCAAACCCCTGATTATACATCGAGATGTGCTGCCAATAATCCTATATCTTTCATCCTGATGAAGGACGCCCATTAGCCAATGAAAAACATAACTCAAGCAACAAGTATTCCTTTGAACACTTATTTCCGATCGTTTGCTAATAATTGTGCGGTTTAATAGGGGCTTAAGACAACTGGCTTCAGCACCGAGATTAAAGAGGTTGTCTCACCTCGTTATTTACAGGCTTCCTCAGGGGCCTTATGGCCATTCTAGTTGAAGCCATGGCTTTCTGCTGCTCTGTGATCCACAGAGCTGCCTCCCATTGACATGAACGGAAAGTAGAAACCACGCGGCCACAAGTGAAATTTCAGTGCAGGTGTCTGTGACAAAGTTCTATAGCAAAAGATACTGTGTGAACATACCTTTAGGTTACTTTCACACAAGAGAAAAGGTGTGCGTTTTTTCACATGTATTTCTGTGCGTTTCCGCACCACATCCGCAACAGAAACCGCAAGTGTTACTTGTGGGTTTTGGTGCAAATTTGATGCGATTTTGCTGTAGATCTCACCCTTCCAATGAAAAGGGTGAAATCCACACCAAAAATTGCACAAACAATTGGCACGCTGTAGATTTCAAAATCCATACAGCAGGTCAATTTCCGCATGGAAGAAAGAAGCAAAATGTACTTGAGATTTGTCTTTTTTCATACATTTTTCTAGAACTGTATAAGGCTGCATTCACACGACCGTGGATCGGCCATACCCATGTCACTGACAGGCATCGGCCGTGTGCACTCTGCATCGCTGTGCAGACCCATTGATTTCAAAGGGTCCGCGATCTGCAAGATGTTGGGAAAAATAGGAAATGTCCTATGTTTTGAAGTGCAGAAGCCCTTTCGTGAAGGTCTGTGCTTCTGTGCTGCAAAAGATAGAACATGTCCTATCTTTTGCCTCATGTTGTAGATCGTGGAGCAATTGATGTTAATAGGGCACATTTATCAAGCTAGCAGATTCCACCTATGGAGAATGAAAGGTGGTATCTCATTGATTGCTATAAGCAACTGAACCCTACTTTATACCAGTTTGATAAATCTCCCTGATAGTCTTTTGCTTAATATTTATTAAAAGTCACTTAGCACTTCAGGAATTATACTCAGCATATTGTAATTAGTTTGACCTCTGGTGGTTGTTTTTCTATTTAGACAGGTTCATATTCACTTAGACTTGTCTAATTGGCATGAGCATGAAAAAAGGTGCAAATGATCTGTGAAAAGTCGCTCGTCTCCCTGAAAGTGTGACTTTTAATGTAAAAAACTCGCACTTCACCACTCAAAACTGCCGAAGTAAAGTACCCAGCCCTGGAGTGGATTAGAAATTAGACAGTTTTTATGACAATGTCCAGCATAAAAAAAGTTGTGCCTACATAAATAGATTGGAAAAAAGTTGCTAAAATTAAGGTAGCATTTCTCTTTTCCAGTATTGAGATCAGTCATAGGCTCTCAATACCAAAGAAAAACATGTCCGATTTGTCCCCATTCATTGTCAATGGGGACAAAACATAACTGAACAGAACGGAATGCTCCTAAATGCAATCCATTCCGTTTGGTTGCGGCGGGTTTATTTCCGTCATGGGATGCGGAGCAAAACGGATCCGTCATGACCAACGATGCAAGTCAATGGGGACGGTACTAAAAAATCTTGTGAATTAGTCTAAAAAATTTAAATAGGTGAACGAAGCACAAAAGCCTCTAAAACAGCGCAATTTCAGCAGTAAATGCAAATAAGGGCTCATGCACACAAACGTATTTTTGGTCCGCATCCGATCCGCATTTTTTGTGGGTCGGATGCAGACCCATTCACTTCAATGGGGCTGCAAAAGATACGGACAGCACACCTGTCTGTATGTCCCTGCAAAAAAAAAGAACATGTCCTATTCTTGTGAATTTTACGGACAAGGATAGGACAGTTCTATAGAAGGCAGAACATTCCGTTCCGCAAAATACGGAACACACATGGCCAGTATCCTTGTTTTGCGGATTCCCAATTTGCAGACAGTAAAACGGCTATGGCTGTGTGCATGAGTCCTAAAAACAATGTCTGTCTAAAACAGCATGGTGCAAACACTTTAGTAAATACACCCCGATGTTTTCCAGCACACCCAGAGACAAGAGGTTAGGAACAAATGACTCTAATTTGCTGACAAAATAGCCATAGCGCTGCAAGTCTAAAAGAAAAGCTTTTCTACCTGACCTAGATAATAAATTGAACGCCAGGCAGCTCTAATATTCCGCATCTGTATTTGTCATATGACTCCGATATTACAAGCTAATTTCCCCACAGAATGATCACTTTTCTGATTATAATTGCATCATCTTGATTGTGTCAGATCGAAACCTTTCAGATTTAAGGGAAGGAAAAAAAAACAAAAAACGTTTTTCAATCTTTGCAGCTCATTACGGCTTCCCCTCACATAATGAGAAATCTTTAATGCCTCGGTGATTCAGCCCATTACAACCGGCATTGGGAAACATGTAGGGAGAACTAATTTGGTGAAACAGTCACACGTTGCTAGAACCTATTCTTGAGCGAGAACGGAGTAAAACTCTAGTGTTAAATAATTTTTTGGGGGACTAGGTGGCGGCGATAATTACATAGTATTTCTCCATTACATTGAAGCTGATAATTAGCACCTTTTTACACTCTGAATAGCAGGAAATCGGTTACATTAAAGAAGAAAGATCTCGATGGCCCCCACGCTCCGCTTTGTAAATGCTACAGTAACACAATGCAGCATATAGTTAGAACTTGAAGAGTTTGACGGATTTCTTGAAGTACTTCTACCTCTTGAAAAATGACTACAAAACCTGTTAAAATAATAAGGAGCTTGATGTACGGTTAAATTCAAACAGATTAAGCTGCGTTTTGATAATTATCGATGCTAATCCTAAATTCGGTCTAGATTCTACTTACTGTGAAGTTGCAGTGACTTTTTTTGCACTCTGACCTCAGCGATATCAGAGGCCAGATAGAGGCTGAGGGTATATATACCATAGAGGTAGCACGTGTGACTGCCAGGTGAGCCTAGTTCTGACTGATTCCCTCCACTGTGCTATGGGTGTTAGGCCTAGTTCACACTTCAGTGATTTCCATCAGTAATTTTTAGACCAAAACCTGCAAAGGATCCTCCATAGATAAGGTAGAATGGAAAGATCTACACTTGTTCTGTGTTTTTAAACCAAACCTGGTTTTGGCTGAAAATCACTTATGGAAATCACTGACCAAACACTGAAGTGTGAACTAGGCCTTAAAGGGGTTATCCCATGAGAAATGTAAAAAAAAAAAAAAAAAAGAAAACATATAAGGGGTCATTTACTATCAGATATATGCCAGTTTTCTGCAGAAAGGTTATTTGCGCTGCAACATTCGACTTTTCCCCGCTCACACCAGGCATGGGTGGGGAAGGGGGCATACCGCCACGCCCGTCTCAGTTATCATTTTCTACGCCTGTTTTAGCCATAGAAAATGTTCTATATCTACTCCAAAAAAGGAAGCTGGCATAGATTTAGACTGACGGTGGATGCGCCAAAGTTATATAGAGGCTGGCGGGGGTTATTAAAACCAGCATCTAAAACACTGGTCTTAGGGCTCATGCACAGGACCGTATGTATTTTGCGTTCTGAAAAAAAAACGGATCCGCAAAAATTACGGATGACGTCCATGTGCATTCCGTATTTTGCAGAACAGAACAGCTGGCCCCTAATAGAACGGTCCTATTCTTGTCAGTAATGCGGACAATAATAGGACATGTTCTATTTTTTTGTTGAACGGACATACAGAAACAGAATGCACACGGAGTCATTTCCGTTATTTGCGGCCCTATTAAAGTGAATGGTTCCGCATACGGGCCGCAAAAAACAGGAACGGCATGGAAACAAAATACGTTTGTATGCATGAGCCCTTAAAGGGAAGCTGTCAGCATCATATTGTCGTTTTTCTTTTTTCATGCATCCTAATAAAATCAAATACCTTAAATCCATATGGGCCGGAGGAGGCCCAGCTTCACCTCAAGGACCTTCTGGGAGACACCAAGCAGGGACATGTGACTTGCATGTTGGTGGGCCCCCGCTCCCCACGCCCGTAGAGACAGCCATGGCGGGTGTCAAGGAAGAAGTTACCAGCCCTACCATGGAACAGAGGTGAATCCGATACAGCCTAATCAGAAAGGACGGGACACACCGTAGTTGACCCCCAGGATACCAGCAGTCTGCCGGTACTAGTGTTATAACGCCCTACTCAGCCGTTGACCCCAGCGTACCCAAGCGTTTGTCTGGACCTGCTGACCCGATCCCTCCATGTAGTAGAAGGGAACTTCTCGCGGGGGGCTCAAGAGGGGGGCGATAATCTGTGCTCCCTCCAGATTATCGTGGGGGCGAGGTGGAAGTCCAAGCCATTTCTCTCTTCTGTGATGTGGGTGCTCCTCTTCCGAGGGGAGTCCACGTGTACTGCGAAAATAATACAATAGATTTACCATGTGCACGCACCTCTTTATTGTTTATAAGTCAGCCAAGTAGCCATGTTTTATATAGCTAATATTGGAGTGCTTCGGGTTCTGAAGCACATATGAATTTTCTTTACAGTGTTACCCTGTGGACTGTCATGTCGGAAAAAAGTGAAATCCGTATCAGTAGTATGTTAATTGTTCAGCCTATAGCGGAGGGACTTCAGTATGGGTATATGTTCGCTATGTTGGTTCAAGTACATTATTGGGTTATAGTGTGGGAGGGTTTGGGGACCTTGGTGCTCACCTCAGTAGATTCAGGCTGCATTGTGAATCAGGCTGAATGATGCTCAATGGCTAGGCCTCTAAAGGTTATTTCCTGGAAAGTGAAAGGGTTACGCTCACCCTGCAAGCGTATGATGGTCCTGAAACATCTTAAGAGACTAAGCGCTGATATAGAGCTATTAAAGAAAACACATTTGTCAAGTCAAGACTTTGATTGCATGAAAAGGCTCTGAGTGGGAGATGTATTTGGCTCAGAGGCACTTGAAGACCATGGACAAACGTTATACAGGAGATGTTGAGCAGGTAATGTCGCTGCCACCAGCAGCAAAAAAATTTGACTGAATGTCACTGATATTTTGGATATGCAAACGTTATACAGGAGATGTAGCACAGGTAATGGTACTGTCCGAAGCGGACACCGTCTACAGAAAAAATACACTGGATTACACAGATATTTTTAGGCTGCGCACACATTACACAGGAGATGTAGTGCAGATAATGTCGCTGTCATCAGCGGCAAAAAAAATTACACTAAAAGTCACTGATACTTCAGATGCGCTAACGTTATACTGGAGATGTAGCGCAGGTAATGTAACTGTCCGCAGCGGACAGCGTCTATGGAAAAAGTACACTGGATATCACAAATATTTTTAGGCTGCGCACACTTTAGACAGGAGATGTAGCACAGATAATGTCACTGTCTGCAACGGCCAAACAATTGCAAGCTATTTAGCGCGGGTTTGCGCTAAAAATATACATTGCTACCACAAACAATAGTCCTTAAAAGGACTTTTGGGTCTATAACAAGTATAAACACAAAAATATTCCTATTTCCCTCCCTGCACTATCTCTCTTTCTACTCTCAATCTCTCCCTGACTAAGACTGAGCTGAACACGTGTCCAGCCAATCACTGTAATGCCAGCAGCCAACATGGGTACGGAATTACTATAAATGGTAGCACTACGTGGAGGAGACTCGAGCATCATGCTCAAGCACACGCGGTATTCGGCTGAACACCGCGATGTGCCGAGCATCACGATGTTTAGGCCGAACTAGTGTTAGGCCAAGCATGTTCGCCCAACACTAATAGTGACCAATATTTAACATAAGAGACTCCACCAGACTGCACAAGTGACCAGAAGAAGACACTGAAATGAGGATACTCTGCTACAGACTCTGGGTCACCAGCCGTTTACCAGAAAGCCAGCCAACCGAGCCACAGGCTCTGGGCCACTTGTCCTTTGAACGGGGTACCAGCCTTCTGAGAGAGAGAAGGACAGCTAGATCAGCCTTTTCCTCAGCACAGAACCTTCTTCTGCCAGGGAGGAGGGTGGAGAACCCAGCTCAGTGCATTGCCTGTACCATTTTGCACTTGGGTTCCTCCAGTAAAGAAGCACACTGGTTTACAGCAAACCCTCACTCTCTGAACTTATTTGCCATTGAGGTACATCAACATTTTCTCCAGAGAGCAGCAACACATAGCGACACCTCAACGGTGCCCGGGGTTTTAGTGAAGTGTTGGGACCATCGCTATCTACTAAACTAGACATGTCAGGAGAGCATTATCAAAAACTCTTTCCCCTTTAGAACACTTGAAAATGTAAATGTAAATTAGATATTTGTCTTGAATATTGCCCATGTCCTTTCAATGGAAGACCACACTAAATTATTGAATTAAAAGCATTCCTTATTCCTGTACATTTACCACTGGGTTGAGCTCACGGAGCCAAACGACTGATCATAAATGGTTAGGCACAGCATGGGATTTTTCATTTCTGCTGTGGAGTAAGATTAACAGATGGCTCCTGGTCACTGTGAGCCGGTTTCATAGCACCCATCCCCATGGATGCAGAGAGATAATGCAGCTCCAAGTCTTAATTTCTTAAAAGACAAAGTCATATAAAAATGAAAAAATAAAAAAATTAGAAACTACACATGGCCGGCTGTTGTGGAGCCATCTGTGATCTGTAGTCAGAGATGAAGAACAAACTTTGATTTGTTTGACTACATTGATGGTGGAATTTTGCCTGATGGTAAAAGAAAAACATAATATCCATATGAAAAATGTTCCTCTTGATTCCTATTTATTCATCAGCAGATGTCTTGACAAACAGAAGTTTTGTGTCAGTTTTCTGTTATTTATTTCAGTTTTTTAAGGCTGTATGTCAAGGATGCCCAACTTGCGGCCCTCCTGCTGTTGCAAAACTACAACTCCCAGCATGCCTGGACAGACTACAGTTATTAGGACATGCTGTTTTGCAACAGCTGGAGGGCCGCAGGTTAAACGTTCCTGCTGTATATAAAAGACAATCTTTTACAGGCACGGCAATGGGTGGACAGATTGCCTCATATAACAAGTTGATAGCAAACAAGGACAAACTGTTATTCTGGATGTGGTTATGGTTGTATTTACTCAAAAACAACTTAGCATTTCAACTGCTTATTACCATAGAACATTTGGGAATAAAAACTGAATGAGTGGCAGTGAACAAAAACTAAAGGCTTCAGACCCCCTTTCGACTTTTTTTTAACTATATACTACTGTATATGAATGCAAAATTAAACGGCTTTCTAAATACCGTAGTCTTCATTAAATTTCTTACCATTTTGATTCTGCAGAGTAGCTTTAAGTCCTTCACAAAGCTGGTGATGCTGCAGAATCAGACATAACTATAATTCTCTGCTGCTGTTTTAACTCCTCTCTCTCGGCTCATCTCCTCTCTTCTTTTAGTGTTCAAGATAACCACAGGTGGTTATGGGGAGTGGGGATAGTATTCAAGGAGGGCAGCTCACACACACTGTAGATAGGGAGGCACACATAAAGCAGGGGGAAGACAGCGGTATCCTGGACACACAGATCCAGCATGTATTAGTGGGAGGAACACTGTGACATAAGTAAAGCTTGAAACTAGGAACAGGTTGTAAACTGAATACGAGGAGGTCTGAAAATTAATGAAGGAATAAAGACTGCTGCCTGAAACTTAGTACTTTTTTTTAACTCTAGGCAGATATGAAATAAGTTTTGTAAAATTCAATTCCGCTGTTTCACCGAACTTCGACAAGAAAGTCGATTTGTTCCAAATTAATTTGTCACAAATCACAATAAATCAGATATACCCAGGCCACTGTGCCTCATTATATTCATCCCACTTGGTGGCCCAATCTCAGTGTGAAAGCTTGGAACTCAAACTGCAAGGAGAGAGTATCGCCGTGTGCATTACATTCTAGTGCACCAATATTCATAGTTAATCTATTTTGCAGGTAATGTGCCCTCAGTATTATAGGTGTCATTTATAGCCGTCTACATCACTGTGCAGGGCACCAAGATTCATAGCTTATCCCTTCTGTTAAACAAAAATAAAAGCATACAGCACCCTCCAGTAAAGCAAAAAACCTGTGCGCACCCCTGCAGGAGCTGTGTCCAAATGGCTCCTTAGTGGAACAAAATGTAAAAAAAAATGGAGGCAGTGCCAATAAAGTAGAGGAGAAAAAAGTTATTTTAATGCATGTTATGGCAGTCCAAACACATGCTTTTTGAATCCCTTCTGTTAGCTGTAAATTTACTGTGTATCAGTACTACAGGTTACCGTTACCATCAGGTCTAATTTATCATAGTGGACTTAACCATGCAGTGCCCATAGATTAAAGTAATGGCCCCATGACAGAGTGGGGAGGATGGCAGCAGCAGTAGTGGCAGTAACAATGACAATAGTGGCCCCATGACAGAGTGGGCATGGGGGGGCAGAAGCACTAACAGTAACAGTAGTGGCCCAATGACAGAGTAAGGAGAGGGGGCAGCAGTATTGGCAGTAAGGCTGTTTTCACATCACTGTTTATTTTTACATTTTTCTGATCCATCAAAACTAAAAAAAAACTGTATTTTGAGCATCAATAAAGCCTTTTTCAGACAGTCAGTATTTGGTCAGTTTTTTTAACAAGAAAAAAAAAGTCCTGCATGCAGGACTTTAATGGCCTCTTTCCCATGGTCAGTATTTGGTCAGTATTTTGCATCAGTATTTGTAAGGCAAAAACACAGATAAAATGTATTGGAAATATCTGCATCTCATTTGTATTTTGAACCCACTCCTGCTTTTGGCGTACAAATTCTGATCAAATACTGATGAAAAATACTAAAAAAAATACTGACTATGTGAAAGAGGTAGGTTAAAAGATGGCTGCACAATACATCTCAAACTAACAGAAAAACAAAAAAGGGGCTCATTCCAGAAATAGGAATGAAGGAAGTTCTTTGCGCACATTTTTGATCAAAAGTATGTCGGGCCCAAATGCCACTTCACGGCGACTTCCGCACATAGGTCCCTAACACTACAGATACTGCCTCTCATGGACTTACCAGTCTCCTTATTTTCAGGGCACTGTAGGAACCAGCTAAATTGCTTTTGTGCTGAGAAGTCCCAGGAACTTGGGCGGGTCTCAGTCCAAAAGAGGCGCCACCCTCAATATACTATAAGACAAAGTTCAGACTAAGCACCTATATTTCTACACTCAGAAGTGCATGACCATAAGGCAAATTAAGTAGGTTAAAAGATGGCCGCACAATACATCTCAAACTAACAGAAAAACAAAAAAGGGGCTCATTCCAGAAATAGGAATGAAGGAAGTTCTTTGCGCACATTTTTGGACTGATGGACTTGGTGGCAGCTTCTTCTGGTGCAGCACAAGTCACAAAATGGCCGCCGATCAACCCAGAAAATAAGTGACAGAAACGCTCTGTGCAGCCTAAAAACCAGTGAGCAAGTAACTAGCAGAAGTTCAATCATTCACAGCTGTAGATCGATCCGTTCATTAGGTGCTGTTGCTGACTTTTCCCTGCCTAATCTCGCCCTCACAGGAGCTGCGTCCTCTCCCTACACTAATCAGAGCAGTGTGACGTGTGGCGCTACGTGACTCCAGCTTAAATAGAGGCTGGGTCACATGCTGCACTTGGCCAATCACAGCCATGCCATTAGTAGGCATGGCTGTGATGGGCTCTTAGGGCAAGAAGTAAAACGCTAGCTGATTGGCTGCTGTGCAGCCCTTCAGAAAGCGGGAAGTAATCGCCGAACAACGAACCTGAACCCGAACTTTTTTGAAAATGTCCGGGTTCGGGTCCGTGTCCCGGACCCCCCAAAATTCGGTACGAACCCGAACGATGCTCGAACTTTTCACTCAACACTACTGAGAAGGATGAACTGGTGGAGGAGGAGGACATAAACGCTCAAGAATCTTATACACAACTAGGTGGTTTATCTCTCCAAGTGACAGAACAGAAGCAGGAGAAGCATGAGGAGCTGGAGGGCGATGATGAAGACAAAACAGATGACCCCGACAGAACGTGGCATTATGCAATGGAGATGAAGGCAGTATCCCTTGCGCAAATGGCCAGATGCCATGGAGTACTATATTGACATGCTGTGCAGTCAGCTGCTGAAGAAACCACCCAGAAGCAGGACATCCAGCAGAACCTCAATCAGCAGGTGATGGCATATTTAGACTGCACCCTGTCACTCATGATCCAAGAGCCCCTGGACTACTGGGCATGCAAACTTGTAGTGTAGCCGCTACTAGCCGAGTTTGCCATGGGCATGCTTTCCTGCCCGGCCATTAGTGTGGCATCAGAGCGGGTGTTCAAGTTTAATGCAGTGGGGGGCGGGGGGGGGGGGTGTTTTGTTGGGAGAGGGTTTGATAGTTACCTCTAAGAGAATTTGCCCAAAATGTTGACTAACCTTCATAAAGATAAATCAGGTGTGGATTTCAGACATAAATGGCCAAAATGATGCAAATGAAGCATAACACCTCTTTCACATATAAGACAAAGTTCAGACTAAGCACCTATATTTCTACACTCAGAAGTGCATGACCATAAGGCAAATTAAGTAGGTTAAAAGATGGCCGCACAATACATCTCAAACTAACATGAGAGGCAGTATCTGTAGTGTTAGGGACCCATGTGCGGAAGTTGCCGTGAAGTGGCATTTGGGCCCGACATACTTTTGATCAAAAATGTGCGCAAAGAACTTCCTTCATTCCTATTTCTGGAATGAGCCCCTTTTTTGTTTTTCTGTTAGTTTGAGATGTATTGTACGGCCATCTTTCAACCTACTTAATTTGCCTTATGGTCATGCACTTCTGAGTGTAGAAATATAGGTGCTTAGTCTGAACTTTGTCTTATAGTATATTGAGGGTGGCGCCTCTTTTGGACTGAGACCCGCCCAAGTTCCTGGGACTTCTCAGCACAAAAGCAATTTAGCTGGTTCCTACAGTGCCCTGAAAATAAGGAGACTGGTAAGTCCATGAGAGGCAGTATCTGTAGTGTTAGGGACCCATGTGCGGAAGTCGCCGTGAAGTGGCATTTGGGCCCGACATACTTTTGATCAAAAATGTGCGCAAAGAACTTCCTTCATTCCTATTTCTGAATGAGCCCCTTTTTTGTTTTTCTGTTAGTTTGAGATGTATTGTGCGGCCATCTTTTAACCTACTTAATTTGCCTTATGGTCATGCACTTCTGAGTGTAGAAATATAGGTGCTTAGTCTGAACTTTGTCTTATAGTATATTGAGGGTGGCGCCTCTTTTGGACTGAGACCCGCCCAAGTTCCTGGGACTTCTCAGCACAAAAGCAATTTAGCTGGTTCCTACAGTGCCCTGAAAATAAGGAGACTGGTAAGTCCATGAGAGGCAGTATCTGTAGTGTTAGGGACCCATGTGCGGAAGTCGCCGTGAAGTGGCATTTGGGCCCGACATACTTTTGATCAAAAATGTGCGCAAAGAACTTCCTTCATTCCTATTTCTGGAATGAGCCCCTTTTTGTTTTTCTGTTAGTTTGAGATGTATTGTGCGGCCATCTTTTAACCTACTTAATTTGCCTTATGGTCATGCACTTCTGAGTGTAGAAATATAGGTGCTTAGTCTGAACTTTGTCTTATAGTATATTGAGGGTGGCGCCTCTTTTGGACTGAGACCCGCCCAAGTTCCTGGGACTTCTCAGCACAAAAGCAATTTAGCTGGTTCCTACAGTGCCCTGAAAATAAGGAGACTGGTAAGTCCATGAGAGGCAGTATCTGTAGTGTTAGGGACCCATGTGCGGAAGTCGCCGTGAAGTGGCATTTGGGCCCGACATACTTTTGATCAAAAATGTGCGCAAAGAACTTCCTTCATTCCTATTTCTGGAATGAGCCCCTTTTTTGTTTTTCTGTTAGTTTGAGATGTATTGTGCGGCCATCTTTTAACCTACTTAATTTGCCTTATGGTCATGCACTTCTGAGTGTAGAAATATAGGTGCTTAGTCTGAACTTTGTCTTATATGTGAAAGAGGTGTTATGCTTCATTTGCATCATTTTGGCCATTTATGTCTGAAATCCACACCTGATTTATCTTTATGAAGGTTAGTCAACATTTTGGGCAAATTCTCTTAGAGGTAACTATCAAACCCTCTCCCAACAAAACACCCCCCCCCCCCGCCCCCCACTGCATTAAACTTGAACACCCGCTCTGATGCCACACTAATGGCCGGGCAGGAAAGCATGCCCATGGCAAACTCGGCTAGTAGCGGCTACACTACAAGTTTGCATGCCCAGTAGTCCAGGGGCTCTTGGATCATGAGTGACAGGGTGCAGTCTAAATATGCCATCACCTGCTGATTGAGGTTCTGCTGGATGTCCTGCTTCTGGGTGGTTTCTTCAGCAGCTGACTGCACAGCATGTCAATATAGTACTCCATGGCATCTGGCCATTTGCGCAAGGGATACTGCCTTCATCTCCATTGCATAATGCCACGTTCTGTCGGGGTCATCTGTTTTGTCTTCATCATCGCCCTCCAGCTCCTCATGCTTCTCCTGCTTCTGTTCTGTCACTTGGAGAGATAAACCACCTAGTTGTGTATAAGATTCTTGAGCGTTTATGTCCTCCTCCTCCACCAGTTCATCCTTCTCAGTAGTGTTGAGTGAAAAGTTCGAGCATCGCTCGGGTTCGTACCGAATTTTGGGGGTCCGGGACACGGACCCGAACCCGACATTTTCAAAAAGTTCGGGTTCAGGTTCGTTGTTCGGCGATTACTTCCCGCTTTCTGAAGGGGCTGCACAGCAGCCAATCAGCTAGCGTTTTACTTCTGCCCTAAGAGCCCATCACAGCCATGCCTACTAATGGCATGGCTGTGATTGGCCAGTGCAGCATGTGACCCAGCCTCTATTTAAGCTGGAGTCACGTAGCGCCACACGTCACACTGCTCTGATTAGTGTAGGGAGAGGACGCAGCTCCTGTGAGGGCGAGATTAGGCAGGGAAAAGTCAGCAACAGCACCTAATGAACGGATCGATCTACAGCTGTGAATGATTGAACTTCTGCTAGTTACTTGCTCACTGGTTTTTAGGCTGCACAGAGCGTTTCTGTCACTTATTTTCTGGGTTGATCGGCGGCCATTTTGTGACTTGTGCTGCACCAGAAGAAGCTGCCACCAAGTCCATCAATCCATCAATACTAGTTTTTTTTTTTTGCTATATCCTACATCAGGGGCTTGGCTGTGCTAATTGTCACCCCTAGAAACTCAGGATAGCAATTTCTTTATTTTATTAAGGGGTTAAATATAGTGTTGAGCGAACAGTTCGAGAATAGTTCCGGTTCGTACCGAATTTTGGGGTGTCCGGGACCCGGACCCGAACCCAGACATTTTCAAAAAAGTTCGGGTTCGGGTTCAGTGTTCGTCGATTACTTCCCGCTTTCTGATGGGCTGCACAGCAGCCAATCAGCTAGCGTTTTACTTCTTGCCCTAAGAGCCCATCACAGCCATGCCTACTAATGGCATGGCTGTGATTGGCCAAGTGCAGCATGTGACCCAGCCTCTATTTAAGCTGGAGTCACGTAGCGCCGCACGTCACACTGCTCTGATTAGTGTAGGGAGAGGACGCAGCTTCTGTCAGGGCGAGATTAGGCAGGTTAAAGTCAGCAACAGCACCTAATGAACGGATCAATTTACAGCTGAGAATCATTGAACCTCTGCTAGTTACTTGCTCGCTGGTTTTTAGGCTGCACAGAGCGTTTTTCTGTCACTTATTTTCTGGGTTGATCGGCAGCCATTTTGTGACTTGTGGTGCGCCAGAAGAAGCTGCCACCAAGTCCATCAATCCATCAATACTAGTTTTTTTTTTTTTGCTATATCCTACATCAGGGGCTTGGCTGTGCTAATTGTCACCCCTAGAAACTCAGGAAAGAAATTTCAATATTTTATTAAGCGGTTAAATACAATTGCCCAAATACCAATCCCCTAAATCTGGTGTTCCAGCTTTGGTTAGACAAGAATAATACTGTCTGCTGTCTGGCAAAGGATAGATTATTTTCTGGGGTTAAATTCAATTGCCAAAATAGCAATACCATAAATCAGTGGTTTCAGCTGTGGCTGGCAAAATAGAATAGTGTCCGAGGTAACGCACACACGTACAGACGCACGTACACGATTCTTGAATAGTTGTATTATCGCTATAATAAAACTAACAGTGTAAAGTTGACTGTATTGCTCTAAGTTATATTCGCGTACGAATGTAACTTCTATTACAGCACACCAATACTAAAACTGACTAAGAGACAGCTTTAAGTTCTATTCGAACGCGATTGCAACTTTGGAACTTAAAGTGGTGTACGATTTTAAAAGTTGAGTACTAAAAGTTGGAATCGCAATGCGATTCTTATGTATTCTTAATCGCATTGCGATTACAACTTTGAGCTACCGATCACCATGGGAACGCCTCCTCCAGTAGAATGTACTGTCGGATGTGAGAATTAAGTTGAAATCGCAATGCGATTATTATATATCTGCTTAATCGCATTGCCGTTTCAACTTAGCATTGCTAAATAATTCCATCCATATTCGTTAACTTACTGACTCAGTAAGTTAACGATATGGATGGAATTATTTAGCAATGCTAAGTTGAAATCGCAATGCGATTAAGCAAATATAAGAATCGCATTGCGATTTCAACTTAATTCTCACATCCGACAGTACATTCTACTGGAGGAGGCGTTCCCATGGTGATCGTTAGCTCAAAGTTGTAATCGCAATGCGTTTATTGCGGTATATTATCCCTCTGGGTGTCTTTTACAGCCTTTTTAGTGCCCAAAAGTTCGGGTCCCCATTGACTTCTATGGGGTTCGGGATGAAGTTCGGGTTGAGTTTGGATCACGAACCCGGACATTTTCCGGAAGTTCGGCCGAACCTCTCGAACCCGAACATCCAGGTGTTCGCTCATCTCTAGTTAAATACAATTGCCCAAATACCAATCCCATAAATCTGGTTTTCCAGCTTTGGCTAGACAAGTATAATACTGTCTGCTGTCTGGCAAAGGATAGATTATTTTCTGTGGTGAAATTCAAATGCCAAAATAGCAATACCATAAATCAGTGGTTTCAGCTGTGGCTGGCAAAATATAATAGTGTCCGCCAAAACATATATTTTGTTCTGGGGTGAAATTCAATTGCCAAAAGAGCAATACCCTGAATCTGGTGTCCCAGCTGTTGCAGGCCAGGATTCATAGTGTCCGCAAAAACATATATTTTGTTCTGGGGTGACATTCAATTGCCAAAATAGCAATACCCTGAATCTGGTGTCCCAGCTGTTGCAGGCCAGGATTCATAGTGTCCGCAAAAACATATATTTTGTTCTGGGGTGAAATTCAATTGCCAAAATAGCAATACCCTGAATCTGGTGTCCCAGCTGTTGCAGGCCAGGATTCATAGTGTCCGTCAAAACATATATTTTGTTCTGGGGTGAAATTCAATTGCCAAAATAGCAATACCCTGAATCTGGTGTCCCAGCTGTTGCAGGCCAGGATTCATAGTGTCCGTAAAAACATATATTTTGTTCTGGGGTGAAATTCAATTGCCAAAATAGCAATACCCTGAATCTGGTGTCCCAGCTGTTGCAGGCCAGGATTCATTGTGTTCGTCAAAACATATATTTTTTTCTGGGGTGAAATTCAATTGCCAAAATAGCAATACCCTGATTCTGTTGTCCCAGCTGTTGCAGGCCAGGATTCATAGTGTCCGCAAAAACATATATTTTGTTCTGGGGTGACATTCAATTGCCAAAATAGCAATACCCTGAATCTGGTGTCCCAGCTGTTGCAGGCCACGTTTCAAAGTGTCCGTCAAAAAATATATTTTGTTCTGAGGTGAAATTCAATTGCCAAAATAGCAATACCCTGAATCTGATGTCCCAGCAGTTTCAGGCCAAGTGTAAATCTGTCCATAAAAGGATACCTTTCATCCAGGGCCTAAATACTAGCCCTAAAAGAGATATTCCCCTAAATCAGTGGTTACTGATGTGCCTGGATTAGTGTAATACGCTACATAAACAAATTGGCAGATAGTGTTAGGTGCCTATAAAAAAAGGCCTGATTTTTAAATCAATACATTGGGCCAAATATTTTTTTCCTTATTGTGGTGCTTGGTGAACGGTAACAATGAGGAAAACATCTAGTAAGGGACGCGGACGCGGTCGTGGTGGTGTTAATGTACCCTCTGGTGCTGGGAGAGGACGTGGCCATTCTGCCACAGCCACACGTCCTAGTGAACCAACTACCTCAGGTTCCAGTACCCGCCAGAATTTACAGCGATATTTGGTGGGGCCCAATGCCGTTCTAAGGATGGTAAGGCCTGAGCAGGTACAGGCGCTAGTCAATTGGGTGGCCGACAGTGGATCCAGCATGTTCCCAACACTATCTCCCACCCAGTCTTCTGCTGAAAGCGCACAGGTGGCACCTGAAAACCAAGCCCATCAGTCTGTCACATCACCCCCATGCAAATCAGGGAAACTGTCAGAGCCTCAAGTTATGCTGCAGTCTCTTATGCTGTTTGAAGACTCTGCTGGCAGGGTTTCCCAAGGAAATCCACCTAGCCCTTCCCCAGTGGTGGAAGACATAGAATGCACTGATGCACAACCACTGATGTTTCCTGATGATGAGGACATGGGAATACAACCTCATCGGAGTCTGCACGTCTCTGATGATGACGAAACACAGGTGCAGGGGGCAGGGGGCAGGTGGCAAAAGCAGACCAGCCACCGCCAAGAGAATTCGCCTGCTACTGGCCACCGCCACCAGGGACTGAGCACCCCAAAGGCAGCTTCAAGGAGTTCCCTGGCATGGCACTTCTTTAAACAATGCGCTGACGACAAGACCCGAGTGGTTTGCAAGCTGTGCCATCAGATCCTGAAGCGAGGCATTAACGTTCTGAACCTTAGCACAACCTGCATGACCAGGCATCTACATGCAAAGCATGAACTGCAGTGGAGTAAACACCTTAAAAGCAAGGAACTCACTCTGGCTCCCCCTGCTCCCTCTTTTGCTGCTGCCTCGGCCTCTTCCTCCGCCTCGGGAGGAATGTTGGCACCTGCCGCCCACCAAACAGAGGATGTGCCACCGACAACACCACCTGCGTCACCAAGCATCTCCACCATGTCACACGGCAGCGTTCAGCTCTCCATCTCACAAACCTTGGAGAGAAAGCGTAAATTCCCACCTAGCCGCCCTCGAGCCCTGGGCCTGAATGCCAGCATTTCTAAACTACTGGCCGTCATTCTGTCATGCTGTCATTCAGGCTGGTGGACACAGATAGCTTTAAACAGCTGATGTCCATGGCTGTCCCACAGTATGTCCCACAGTATGTTGTTCCCAGCCGCCACTACTTCTCCAAGACAGCCGTGCCTTCCCTGCAAAACCAAGTATCCGATAAAATCAAGTGTACACCTAACCACAGATACGTGGACCAGTAAGCACGGCCAGGGACGCTATATCTCCCTAACTGCACACTGGGTAAATGTAGTGGCGGCTGGGCCGCAGGCGTAGAGTTCCTTGGCGCATGTCCTTCCGCCGCCAAGGATCTCAGGGCATCATTCTTTGCCTCCTGTAGCCTCCTACTCGGCTTCCTCCTCCTCTGCTTCCACCAGCTCATCCAGTCAGCCACACACCTTCACCACCAACTTCAGCACAGCCCGGGGTAAACGTCAGCAGGCCATTCTGAAACTCATATGTTTGGGGGACAGGCCCCACACCATGCAGGAGTTGTGGCGGGGTATTGAACAAGAGACCGACCAGTGGTTGCTGCCGGTGGGCCTCAAGCCCGGCCTGGTGGTGTGCGATAATGGGCGAAATCTCGTCTCAGCTCTGGGACTAGCCGGTTTGACGCACATCCCTTGCCTGGCGCATGTGCTGAATTTGGTGGTGCAGAAGTTCATTCACAACTACCCCGATATGTCAGAGCTGCTGCATAAAGTGTGGGCCGTCTGTGCGTGCTTCCAGCGTTCACATCCTGCCGCTGCTTGCCTGTCTGTGCTACAGCGGAACTTCGGCCTTCCCGCTTACCGCCTCATATGCGACGTGCCCACCAGGTGGAACTCCACCTTGCACATGCTGGAGAGACTGTGCGAGCAGCAGCAGGCCATAGTGGAGTTTCAGCTGCAGCACGCACGCGTCAGTCGCACTCCGGTACAGCACCACTTCACCACCAATGATTGGGCCTCCATGCGAGACCTGTGTGCCCTGTTGCGCTGTTTCGAGTACTCTACCAACATGGCCAGTGGCAATGACACCGTTATCAGCGTTACAATACCACTTCTATGTCTCCTTGAGAAAACGCTTAGGGCGATGATGGAAGAGGAGGTGGCCCAGGAGGAGGAGGATGAGGGGTCATTTTTAGCACTTTCAGGCCAGTCTGTTAGAAGTGGCTCAGAGGGAGGTTTTTTGCAACAGCAGAGACCACAAATGTGGTCAGCCAGGGCCCACTACTGGAGGATGAGGAGGATGAGGAGGAGGTGGAGGAGGATGAGGAAGAAGCAGGTTCACAGCGGGGTGGCACCCGGCACAGCTCAGGCCCATCACTGGTGCGTGGCTGGGGGGATACGGAGGACGATGACGATACGCCTCCCACAGAGGACAGCTTGTCCTTACCTCTGGGGAGCCTGGCACACATTAGCGACTACATGCTGCAGTGCCTGCGCAACGACAGCAGAGTTGCCCACATTTTAGCGTGTGCGGACTACTGGGTTGCCACCCTGCTGGATCCCCGGTACAAAGACAATGTGCCCACCTTATTTCCTGTACTGGAGCGTGATAGGAAGATGCGCGAGTACAAGCGCACGCTGGTAGAGGCGCTCCTGAGAGCATTCCCAAATGTCACAGGGGAACAGGTGGAAGCCAAAGTTGAAGGCAGAGGAGGAGCAAGGGGTCGCCAACGCAGCTGTGTCACAGCCAGCTCCTCTGAGGGGAGGGTTCGCATGGCAGAAATGTGGAAAAGTTTTGTCTCCACGCCACAGCTAACTGCACAACCACCTGATACGGAACGTGTTAGCAGGAGGCAGCATTTCACTAACATGGTTGAACAGTACGTCTGCACACCCCTCCACGTACTGACTGATGGTTCGGCCCCATTCAACTTCTGGGTCTCCAAATTGTCCACGTGGCCAGAGTTAGCATGTTATGCCTTGGAGGTGCTGGCCTGCCCGGCGGCCAGCGTTTTGTCTGAATGTGTATTCAGCACGGCAGGGGGCGTCATTACTGACAAACGCAGCCGTCTGTCCACAGCCAACATGGACAAGCTGACGTTCATAAAAATGAACCAGGCATGGATCCCACAGGACCTGTGCCTCCCTTGTGCAGAATAAACATTTATAACTGCCTCCCCATAAACCATGTATTCTTGTACTCTGGGGCACTTCTTTATTGAATCCTCATTTTTTTAACTTTACCATGATCTTGCGGTGCAACCCAAAGTTGAATGAACCTCTCCTCTGTCTGGGTGGTGGGGCCGAAATAACTGAAAGTGGCCTTCTCCGGTGGTGGTTGATATGACGCATGATTCCTTGCTGTGGGACCTGTATCCTCGGTCTGGGTGCTGGGCCGAAATAACTGAAAGTGGCCTTCTCCAGTGGTGGGTGATATGACGCATGATTCCTTGCTGTGGGACCTCTCTCCAATTGATATTGGTTAAATTTTATTTATTTTATTTTATTTTAATTCATTTCCCTATCCACATTTGTTTGCAGGGGATTTACCTACATTTTGCTGCCTTTGGCAGCCCTCTAGCCCGTTCCTGGACTATTTTACAGCCTTTTTAGTGCCTAAAAGTTCGGGTCCCCATTGACTTCAATGGGGTTCGGGTTCGGGATAAAGTTCGGGTCGAGTTCGGATCCCGAACCCGAACATTTTCGGGAAGTTCGGCCGAACTTCTCAAACCCGAACATCCAGGTGTTCGCTCATCTATACTACTCATCTCTCAGGTGGCTGTGAAATGTAGGTGCAACATCTTCTGTCCCCTTGCCAATCAGATTTGTCAGCATCCCCTCCTGGACTTCATCCAAGATTGACAGGACCTTACGCATGTTAACCACCATGCCTTTCCCAGGACAAAACCTGCTTTGTCCTGGGAAATCAGTTTTGGAAGCAGGGTCGCCAATCTGTCCGCCAATATCTTTGAGGCAATCTTTAGATCAACATTAATTAAAGATATCGGGCGGTAAGAGGTGGTCAGGCACGGGTCCTTCCCCGGTTTCGGCAGTACCTTAATATGGGCCGTATTTGTAAGTTGAGGTATGTCCGAACCCTGCATGTAGCTGGTATATGTCTGGGAGAGAAGGGGGGCTATTTCATGTGCCAGGATGCAAAAAAATTCTCCAGTGTATCTGTCTGAACCTGGAGCCTTACCCATCGATAGGTGTTTTATGGTATGAAGGACCTCCTCTTTGGTAATTGGGGAATTGAGTAGGGTTCTGTCTAATTCGGATAATTTTGTCATCACAGTGTCTCCCAACCAGTCCTGGGCAGTGGTAAGTCTACATCCCGCTGGTTTATATAGCTCTATATGGAAATCTCTTAGTACTTCAGTGATTTCTTTGGGATGGGAATGTTTATTACCCCTACTGTCTATGAGGGTGGATATATTATTCTGTGTCCTATGGCCATTAGCCAGTCTAGCCAATAATCTGCCAGCTTTGTTCTCGAACTTAAACAGCTGGGCTTCCTTCTGGTAATGTGCTAGCCTCTCCCACTGAAGGACTGATTCATCAAATTTCAGTGATTACGTGTTAGAGGGAATGGAGTGTGTAAGAAGGCCGTATATACCGTATTTGGTCGCTCAATTGCGCAAGAGTCAGTTTCGCTACTTTTCGTTCTGATTCTCCCATTAAGGACAACCTTGCCTGCGTCCCAAAGCAGCTGCGGATTATCTATATTGTCATTATCCTTTTTATACTCGAGCCACCAGCCATGGAGTACCTCACAGAATTTTTATCTTTCAGAAGACCAGATGGAAAGCGCCATATAAAGTCTGTCGCCTTGGGTATCTTTTCCTGGAATAGGATTGATACTGTGACATGATCGGAGATAACTAGGTCTTCAATTTTAGGTTCTGTGAAGCGACCCATACTCGCTGACTAACAGGTAATCAATGCGGGACCACGAGTTATGTACTGTAGAGAAGAAGGTGTATTCCCTCTCTACTGGGTTAACCATCCTCCACATATCCACTAGATCAGCGTCCTTCATAAAGTCCACCAACCGTAGGTCCTCCTGTCCCTTTTTTTTCCCCTAGTCCTTTTGCCTCATTCCTTTTGTCCTCCTCTCGATTGACTACTGCATTCATATCCACTCCTATTATCCTCGTTTCTAAGGGGTCACGGGAAAGGCGCCTCCCCAAGTCAACAAAGAAAGCGTCTGGGTTATTTGGGCCATAGATTTTATATATACTAAACTCTCCGTTGGGTGATGAGAGATACAAATAAGAGATTCTACCCCTGTAATCATGTTCGTGAGTAGAGTTGAGCGAACACCTGGATCTTCGGGTTCGAGAAGTTCGGGTTCGGGATCCGAACTCGACCCGAACTTCACCCGAACCCGAACCCCATTGAAGTCAATAAGGACCCGAACTTTTGGGCACTAAAAAGTCTGTAAAATAGCCCAGGAAAGGGCTAGAGGGATGCAAAAGGCAGCAAAATGTAGGTAAATCCCCTGAAAACAAACATGGATAGAGAAATGAATTAAAATAAAGTAAAATAAATAAAAATTAACCAATATCAATTGGAGAGAGGTCCCATAGCAGAGAATCAGGCTTCATGTCACCCACCAATGGAGAAGGCCACTTTTACCTGTTAAGGCCCCAGCACACAGACAGAGGAGAGAGGCCCCATAGCAGAGAATCAGGCTTCATGTCACCCACCAATAGAAAAGGCCACTTTCAGTTATTTAGGCTCCAGCCCCCAGAAAGAGGAGAGAGGTGGCATAGCATAGAATCAGGCTTCATGTCACCCACCAATGGAAA
Organism: Bufotes viridis; assembly: GCA_033119425.1. NCBI lineage: Eukaryota > Metazoa > Chordata > Amphibia > Anura > Bufonidae > Bufotes > Bufotes viridis. Next base: position 35,529,403 of record CM065592.1, on the reverse strand, counting down.
GGCCACTTTTACTTATCGGCCACTTTACGATATTTAGGCCCCTGGCACCCAGATGGAGGAGAGGTTCATTCAACTTTGGGTTGCCCTGCAATATAATGGTAAAATTAAAAAAAGAGGATTGAATGAAGTAGTTATAAATGTCTAATCTGCACAAGGGATGGATAGGTCCTGTGGGATCCATGCCTGGTTCATTTTTATGAACGTCAGCTTGCCCACATTGGCTGTGGACAGGCGCCTGAGTTTGTCTGTAATGTAACCCCCTGCCTTGCTGAATACACGTTCAGACAAAACGCTGGCCACCGGGCAGGCCAGCACCTCCAAGGCATAAAAGGCTAGCTCTGGCCACATGGACAATTTGGAGACCCAGAAGTTGAATGGGGCCGAACCATCAGTCAGTACATGGAGGGGTGTGCACATGTACTGTTCCACCATGTTAGTGAAATGCTGCCTCCTGCTAACACATTCCGTATCAGGTGGTGGTGCAGTTAGCTGTGGCGTTGTTACAAAATTTTTCCACATCTCTGCCATGCTAACCCTGCCCTCACAGGAGCTGGCACAGCTGCGTTGGCGACCTCTCACTCCTCCTTTGCCTTCGCCTTGGGCTTCCACTTGTTCCCCTGTGACATTTGGGAATGCTCTTAGTAGTGCGTCTATCAACGTGCGCTTATACTCGCGCATCTTCCTATCATGCTCCAGTGCAGGAAGTAAGGTGGGCACATTGTCTTTGTACCGGGGATCCAGCAGGGTGCCAACCCAGTAGTCCGTACACGTTAAAATGTGGGAAACTCTGTTGTCATTGCGCAGCCACTGGAGCATGTAGTCGCTCATGTGTGCCAAGCTGCGCAGAGGTAAGGACAAGCTGTCCTCTGTGGGAGGCGTATCGTCATCATCCTCCGTTTCCCTTCAGCCACGCACCAGTGATGGACCCTTACTAGATGTTTTCCTCATTGTTACCGTTCACCACAATAAGAAAAAAATTACTTTGCCCAATGTATTGAATTCAAATTCAGGCCTTTTTTTATAGGCACCTAACACTATCTGGCTATCTATTTATGTATCGTAATACACTAATCCAGGCACAGCAGTAACCACAGATTTAGGGGAATATCAATTGTAGACCAAGTATTTAGGCCCTGGTTGAAAGGTATCCGTTTATGGACAGATTTACACTGTGACTTCACTCGTTGGACTTTGAGCCCCTTTACGCACCTAGGCTGCAAAAAAGTGGCACACATGTGGTATCGCCGTACTCAGAAGAAGTAGGGCAATGTGTTTTGAGGTGTATTTTTACATATACCCATGTTAGGTGAGAGAAATATCTCTGTGAAATGACAACTTTGTATAAAATTTTTTAAAAAGCTGTCATTTACAGAGATATTTCTTACACCAAGCATGGGTATATGTAAAAATACACCCCAAATACCGAGTACGGCGATACCACATGAGTGACACTTTTTTGCAGCCAAGATGCGCAAAGGGGCCCAAATTCCAATGAGTACCTTTAGGATTTCACAGGGCATTTTTACGCATTTGGATTCCAAACGACTTCTCACGCATTAGGGACCCCTAAAATGCCAGGGCAGTATAAATACCCCACATGTGACCCCATTTTAGAAAGAAGACACCCCAAGGTATTCCGTGAGGGGTATGACGAGTTCATGTAAAATTTTATTTTTTGTCACAAGTTAGTGGAATATGAGACTTTGTAAGAAAAAAAAAAAAATCAAATTCCGCTAACTTGTGCCAAAAAAAAAAATCTTCTGTGAACTCGCCATGCCCCTCACGGAATACCTTGGGGTGTCTACTTTTTAAAAATGGGGTCACATGTGAGGTGTTTGTACTGCCCTGGCATTTGAGGTTCTCCGCAATCATTACATGTATGGCTAGCATTAGGAGTTTCTGCTATTCTCCTTAGGCCTCATGCACACAACCGTTTTTTTATGCTGTCCGCAAAAAGGGGTTCCGTTGTTCCGTGATCCATGTCCGTTTTTGCTTCCGTTGTGTTTCCGTGTGTCTTCCTTTTTTTTTGGCGGACCGTCAGAAATCAAGGAAGGGGATAAAAAAGTGTAATTTGAATATCTCCACCCAGGATACTGGTATATATGCAGGTCACCTGAGTTTTTGGTTTGGTGGCCATTTTCTGTAGTCTTTACAGGGTACAGAGGTTCTTTTGGTTGCTTGTCTTTGCTGTTTGACCATGGCGGATGACTCCGAGGAAGAGGTCGTACTGCATTGGCTTGTTTCTCGGTGATGGGGACAACGCACCCTTTTGTTGGATGAGGAACCTAGTAGAAGGCGTCGATTTTGGGTCCATCCGATTGTTTCCCAACGCTACCGGAAAGGACACTTTCATACCCTCTACCAAGATCTTCGCCAGCATCCAGAGAAGTTTTTTTCCTTCTGTCGGATGTCAGTGTCTACATTTGATTGTTTGCTGTCGTCTCTACGTACTGTCCTTACCTTCATGGACACCAATATGAGGCGCAGCATTTCTCCTGCGGAAAGGCTCATCGTCACGTTGAGGTAAGCAATATTTGACTTTTATAGTTTAAACAGTAATGTGCACTGCTTCTGTTCGGAGGAACATGTTTCTGGAAATGGCTGCTGTTAGATATGTGCTAGTGTTTGCTGATGTAACCTTTCTTTGCCCATAATGTTTGGTGAACATTGTAATCTCCTTTTTTTGTTTTAACTTGCATCCCTGACACATAACATGGCAAGATTAAAGGTCGTTATTTCTTTAAAACATTTTTCAAATTTGTGTTCAGCTAACGTCATCTTCATGCAGAGTGTTCATATCAATCTTAAGTCGCCCCTAACCTTCTGCATGTTACTGGCCTCCACACAGTAGTTGTAACTTGTGTTAGTACTGCCTACACCCCAATTGCTGGTAGTGTGTTGTTCATAGACACAAAACCCTTTTTTCTTTTTGGTGTGGGTTTAGTCGTCAATGTATATCGTTTGTTTAAAAACATGTCTTGTATCCCACATTATAGGCGAAACATGTTTTGGATGTTCCCTTTTTTGATTTGCTGCTTATACTGAAATTTATTTATTTTCTTTTTTTTCTACAGATTCCTTGCAACTGGGAACTCTTTTGCATCCCTGCCTTTTGAGTTTCTTTTAGGAACCTCGACGATTTTGCGGATTGTACATCACACTTGCCATGTCATCTGGCAGCAACTCCGAGAGACGGTGATGCCACAGCCCAAGGCGGACGATTGGGTTCGGTTTCCCAACTGCATCGGGGAAATGGATGGCAAGCACATCCGTGTGAAGAAGCCTCCTCACTCAGGGTCCCGATTCTTCAATTATAAACAGTATTTTTCGGTAGTGCTTATGGCTGTTGCTGACAGTAACTACTGGTTTATAATGGTTGATATTGGGGCATATGGAAGCACAGCAGATGCTCACATCTTTAGTGTTTCTAGAATGGGTGAGCGGCTTCGTGCCAACCAGCTTGCCCTCCCCGAGTCCAGAAGACTGCCCGGATATGCAGGTCCGCCGGCTCCATTTGTCATCGTGGCGGATGAAGGGTTTGCATTGACTCCCCATGTTATGCAGCCCTTCCCAAAGCGGGGTTTGGATGTCAGGAAGCGTATTTTGTGTAGGTGATCTCCATAATTTTTGTGGTCAGCAAAAACGTCCTAATGAAGTGATCGATCTACAGCTGTGAATCATTCAACTTCTGCTAGTTAATTGCTCACTGGTTTTTAGGCTGCACAGAGCGTTTTTCTGTCACTTTGATCAGCGGCCATTTTGTGTCTTATGGTGCACCAGCACAAGCTGCCACCAAGTCCATCAATCCATCAATACTAGTTTTTTTTTTTTATATATCCTACATCAGGGGCTTGGCTGTGCTTATTGTCACCCTTAGAAACTCAGGATTAAATTCAATTGCCAAAATAGTAATCCCCTAAATCTGGTGTCCCAGCAGTAACTGGCAAAGTTTAATAGTGTCCGGCAAAGGATATATTTTATTTTGGGGTGAAATTCAATAGCCAAAATAGCAATACCGTAAATCTGGTGTCCAAGCAGTGGCTGGCCAAGTTTAATAGTGTCCGGGAAAGGATAGATAATTTTCTGGGGTGAAATTCAATTGCCAAAATAGCAATACCGTAAATCTGGTGACCCAGCAGTGGCTGGCAAAGTTTAATAGAGCCCGGCAATGGATATATTTTGTTCTGGGGTGAAATTCAATAGCCAAAATAGCAATACCGTAAATCTGGTGTCCCAGCAGTGGCTGGCCAAGTTTAATAGTGTCCGGCAAAGGATAGATAATTTTCTGGGGTGAAATTCAATTGCCAAAAGAGCAATACCGCAAATCTGTTGTCCCAGCAGTGGCTGGCAAAGTTTAATAGTGCATGGCAAAGGATATATTTTGTTCTGGGGTGAAATTTAATAGCCAAAATAGCAATTCCGTAAATCTGGTGTCCCAGCAGTGGCTGGCCAAGTTTAATAGTGTCCGGCAAAGGATAGATAATTTTCTGTGGTGAAATTCAATTGCCAAAATAGCAATACCATAAATCAGTGGTTTCAGCTGTGGCTGGCCAAGTTTAATAGTGTCCGGCAAAGGGTAGATTTTGTTCTGGGGTGAAATTATATTGTCAAAATTGCAATCTCCTAAATCTGGTGTCCTAGCAGTGGCTGGCCAAGTTTAATAGTGTCCAGCAAAGGATAGATTTTGTTGTGGCGTGAAATTCAATTGCCAAAATAGCATTAGCATAAATCAGTGGTTTCAGCTGTGGCTGGCCAAATTTAATAGTGTCCGGCAAAGAATATATTTTTTCTGTGGTGAAATTCAATTGCCAAAATAGCAATACCATAAATCAGTGGTTTCAGCTGTGGCTGCCCAAGTTTAATAGTGTGCGTCACAGGATAGATTTTGTACTGGGGTGAAATTTTATTGCCAAAATAGCAATACCCTGATTCTGGTGTGCCAGCTGTGGCTGGACAATTTCCCTAGTGTCCGTCAAAGGATATATTATTTTCTGGGGTGAATGTCAGTAGCAAAAATAGAAATACAGTAAATCTGGTGTTCCAGCTGTGGCTGGACAAGTTCAATAATGTCCGGCAAAGGATATATTTTTTTCTGGGGTGCAATTCAATTGCCAAAAAAGCAATACCATAAATCAGTGGTTTCAGCTGTGGCTGGCCAAGTTTAATAGTGTACGGCAAAGGATTTATTATTTTCTGCAGTGAAATTCAGTTGCAAAAATAAAAATACAGCAAATCTGGTGTTCCAGCTCTTGCAGGTCTAGTTTAAATCTGTCCGTAAAAAGGGTATATTTTTTTCTTGGGTGAAATTCAGTTGCCAAAATAGCAATACCGTAAATCTGGTGTCCCAGCATTGGCTGGCCAAGTTTAATAGTGTCCGTCAAAGGATTTATTATTTTCTGCGGTGACATTCAGTTGCCAAAATAGAAATACAGTAAATCTGGTGTTCCAGCTGTGACTGTACAAGTTTAATAGTATCCATCAAAGGATAGATTTTGTTCTGGAGCGAAATTTAATTGCCGAAATAGCAATACCCAGAATCTGGTGTTACAGCTGTGACTGGACAATTTCCCTATTGTCCGTCAAAGGATATATTATTTTCTGGGGTGAAATACAGTTGCAAAATTAGAAATACAGTAAATCTGGTGTTCCAGCTGTTGCAGGTCTAGTTTAAATCTGTCCGTAAAAGGGTATATTTTTTCTGTGGTGAAATGTAATTGACAAAATAGCAATACCCTGAATCTGGTGTTCCAGCTGTTGCAGGCCTAGTTTAAATCTGTCCGTAAAAGGGTATATTTTTTCATGGGTTAAAATTTAATTGCCGAAATAGCAATACCCTGAATCTGGTGTTCCAGCTGTGACTGGACAATTTCCCTAGTGTCCGTCAAAGGATATATTATTTTCTGGGGTGAAATACAGTTGCAAAAATAGAAATACAGTAAATCTGGTGTTCCAGCTGTTGCAGGCCTAGTTTAAATCTGTCCATAAAAGGGTATATTTTTTCTGGGGTGAAATTTAATTACCAAAATAGCAATACCCTGAATCTCGTGTTCAAGCTGTTGCAGGCCTTGTTTAAATCTGTCCCTAAAGGGGTATATTTTTTTCTGGGGTGAAATTTAATTGCCAAAATAGCAATACCCTGAATCTGGTGTTCCAGCTGTGACTGGACAATTTCTCTAGTGTCCGTCAAAGGATATATTATTTTCTGGGGTGAAATACAGTTGCAAAAACAGAAATACAGTAAGTCTGGTGTTCCAGCTGTTGCAGGTCTAGTTTAAGTCTGTCCGTAAAAGGGTATACTTTTTTTCTGGGGTGAAACACAGTTGCAAAAATAGAAATACAGTAAATCTGGTGTTCCAGCTGTTGCAGGTCTAGTTTAAATCTGTCCGTAAAAGGGTATATTTTTTTCTGGGGTGAAATTTAATTGCCAAAATAGCAAGACCCTGAATCTGGTGTTCCAGCTGTGACTGGACAATTTCCCTAGGGTCCGTCAAAGGATATATTTTTTTCTGGGGTGAAATACAGTTGAATAAATAGAAATACAGTAAGTCTGGTGTTCTAGCTGTTGCAGGCCTAGTTTAAATCTGTCCGTAAAAGGGTATATTTTATTCTGGGGTGAAATTTAATTGCCAAAATAGCAATACCCTGAATCTGGTGTTCCAGCTGTTGCAGACCTAGTTTAAGTCTGTCCGTAAAAGGGTATATTTTTTTTTCAGGGGCGAAATTTAATTGCCAAAATAGCTATACCCTGAATCTGGTGTTCCAGTTGTGAATTGACAATTTCCCTAGTGTCCGTCAAAGGATATATTATTTTCTGGAGTGAAATAAAGTTTCAAAAGTAGAAATACAGTAAATCTGGTGTTCCAGCTGTCGCTGGACAAGTTTAATAATGTCCGGCAAAGGATATATTTTTTTCTGGGGTGCAATTCAATCGCCAAAATAGCAATACCATAAATCAGTGGTTTCAGCTGTGGCTGGCCAAGTTTAATAGTGTACGGCAAAGGATTTATTATTTTCTGCGGTGAAATTCAGTTGCAAAAATAGAAATACAGTAAATCTGGTGTTCCAGCTCTTGCAGGTCTAGTTTAAATTTGTCTGTAAAAGGGTATATTTTTTTCTTGGGTCAAATTCAGTTGCTAAAATAGCAATACCGTAAATCTGGTGTCCCAGCAGTGGCTGGCCAAGTTTAATAGTGTCCGTCAAAGGATTTATTATTTTCTGCGGTGACATTCAGATGCCAAAATAGAAATACAGTAAATTTGGTGTTCCAGGTGTTGCAGGCCTAGTTTAAATTTGTCCATAAAAGGGTATATTTTTTTCTGGGGTAAAATTTTATTGCCAAAATAGCAATACCCTGAATCTGATGTTCCAGCTGTTGCAGGCCTAGTTTAAATCTGTCCGTAAAAGGGTATATTTTTTTATGGGGTGAAATTTAATTGCCAAAATAGCAATACCCTGAATCTGGTGTTCCAGCTGTGACTGGGCAATTTCCCTAGTGTCCGTCAAAGGATATATTATTTTCTGGTGTGAAATACAGTTGCAAAAATAGAAATACAGTAAGTCTGGTGTTCCAGCTGCTGCAGGTCTAGTTTAAGTCTGTCCGTAAAAGGGTATATTTTTTCTAGGGTGAAATTTAATTGCCAAAATAGCAATACCCTGAATCTGGTGTTCCATCTGTTGCAGGTCTAGTTTAAATCTGTCCGTAAAAGGGTATATTTTTTTCTGGGGTGAAATTCAACTGCCAAAATAGCAATACCCCTAATCTGGTGTTCCAGCTGTGACTGGCCAATTTCCCTAGTATCCGTCAAAGGATATATTATTTTCTGGAGTGAAATACAGTTGCAAAAATAGAAATACAGTAAATCTGGTGTTCCAGCTGTTGCAGGCCTAGTTTAAATCTGTCCGCAAAAGGGTATATTTTTTCTAGGGTGAAATTTAATTGCCAAAATAGCCAGACCCTGAATCTGGTGCTCCAGCTGTGACTGGACAATTTCCCTAGTGTCTGTCAAAGGATATATTATTTTCTGGGGTGAAATACAGTTGCAAAAATAGAAATACAATAAATCTGGTGTTCTAGCTGTTGCAGGCCTAGTTTAAATCTGTCCGTAAAAGGGTGTATTTTATTCTGGGGTGAAATTTAATTGCCAAAATAGCAATACCCTGAATCTGGTGTTCCAGCTGTGAATGGACAATTCCCCTAGTGTCCGTCAAAGGATATATTATTTTCTGGAGGGAAATAAAGTTTCCAAAATAGAAATACAGTAAATCTGGTGTTCCAGCGGGGACTGGACAATTTTAATAGTATCCGTCGAAGGATATATTTTGTTCTGTGGTGAAATACAGTTGCAAAAATATAAATACAGTAAATCTGGTGTTCCAGCTGTGACTGGATAATTTTCATAGTGTCCGTCAAAGGATAGATTTTGTTCTGGGGTGAAATACAGTTGGAAAAATATAAATACAGTAAATCTGGTGTTCCAGCTGTGACTGGATAAGTTAATAGTGTCCGGCAAAGGATATATTTTTTTCTGGGGTGAAATTCAATTGCCAAAATAGCAATACCATAAATCAGTGGTTTCAGCTGTGGCTGGCCAAGTTTAATAGTGTCCGGCAAAGGATATATATTTTTCTGGGGTTAAATTCAATTGCCAAAATAGCAATACCGTAAATCTGGTGTCCCAGCAGTGGCTGGCCAAGTTTAATAGTGTTCGTCAAAGGATTTATTATTTTCTGCGGTGAAATTCAGTTTCCAAAATAGAAAAACAATAAATCTGGTGTTCCAGCTGTGACTGGACAAGTTTAATAGTATTCGTCAAAGGATGGAATTTGTTCTGGGGTGAAATTCACTTGCCAATATAGCAATACCCTTAATCTGGTGTTCAAGCTGTTGCAGGCCAAGTGTTAATCTGTCCATAAAAGGGTATATTACACTCAGCGTGCATCTCCAAGTATATTTCTTTCCGTAAAAGGGTATATTACAAAAAGTGTTACATTACAATTGCTGAAAGCATAATCCTTAAAAGCTGCACGCACTATTGTGCATCTAATAGTGTATGTCTGTCCGTAAAAGGGTATATTACACTAAAGGTGTATATACAAGTGCTGAGAGGGTCATCCTCAATAACTTCACACGCTACAGTGCATCTCCAAGTGTATTTCTGTCTGTTAAAGGGTATATTACACAAAGTGGTAAAATACAATTGCTGAAGGCATAATCCTACATATTTTTTCACATGCTACTGTGCATCTCCAAGTGTAAATCTGTCAATAAAAGGATACCTTTCATCCAGGGCCTAAATACTAGGCTTACAATTGATATTCCCCTAAATCAGTGGTTACTGCTGTGCCTGGATTAGTGTAATATGGTACATAAATAAATAGGCAGATAGTGTTAGGTGACTGTAAAAAAAAGGCCTGAATTTGAAATTGGGCCAAATATTTTTTTTCTTATTGTGGTGCTTGGTGAACACTAACAATGAGGAAAACATTTAGTAAGGGACATGGACCCGGTCGTGGTGGTGTTAGTGGACCCTCTGGTGCTGGGAGAGAATGTGGCCATTCTGCCACAGCCACACGTCCTAGTGAACCAACTACCTCAGGTTCCAGTACCCGCCAGAATTTACAGCAGGCGCTAGTCAATTGGGTGGCCGTCAGTGGATCCAGCACGTTCACAACATTATCTCCCACCCAGTCTTCTGCAGAAAGCGCACAGGTGGCGCCTGAAAACCAAGCCCATCAGTCTGTCACATAACCCCCATGCATATCAGGGAAACTGTCAGAGCCTCAAGTTATGCAGCAGTCTCTTATGCTGTTTGAAGACTCTGCTGGCAGGGTTTCCCAAGGGAATCCACCTAGCCCTTCCCCGTTGGTGGAAGACATGGAATGCACTGATGCACAACCACTGATGTTTCCTGATGATGAGGACATGGGAATACCACCTCATCGGAGTCTGCACGTCTCGGATGATGACGAAACACAGGTGTCAACTGCTGCGTCTTTTTGCAGTGTGCAGACCGAACAGGAGGTCAGGGAGGAAGACTGTGTGGAAGACGATGCAGGGGACGATGAGGTCCTAGACCCCACATGGAATGAAGGTCGTGCCACTGACTTTCATAGTTCAGAGGAAGAGGCAGTGGTGAGACCGAGCCAACAGCGTAGCAAAAGAGGGAGCAGGGGGCAAAAGCAGAACAGCAGCCGCCAAGAGAGTTCGCCTGCTACTGGCCACCGCCACCAGGGACTGAGCACCCCAAAGGCAGCTTCAAGGAGTTCCCTGGCATGGCACTACTTTGAACAATGTGCTGACGACAAGACCCGAGTGGTTTGCACGCTGTGTCATCAGAGCCTGAAGCGAGGCATTAACGTTCTGAACCTTAGCATAATCTGCATGACCAGGCATCTACATACAAAGCATGAACTGCAGTGGAGTAAACACCTTAAAAACAAGGAACTCACTCAAGCTTCCCCTGCTCCTTCTCCTGCTGCTGCCTCGGCCTCTTCCTCCACCTCAGGAGGAATGTTGGCACCTGCCGCCCACCAAACAGAGGATGTGCAACCGACACCACCACCTGTGTCACCAAGCATCTCCACCATGTCACACAGCAGAGTTCAGCTCTCCATCTCACAAACCTTGGAGAGAAAGCGTAAATTCACACCTAGCCACCCTCGAGCCCTGGGCCTGAATGCCAGCATTTCTAAACTACTGGCCTTTGAAATGCTGTCATTCAGGCTGGTGGACACAGAGAGCTTCAAACAGCTGATGGCCATGGCTGTCCCACAGTATGTTGTTCCCAGCTGCCACTACTTCTCCAAGACAGCCGTGCCTTCCCTGCACAACCAAGTATCCGATAAAATCAAGTCTGCACTGAGCAACGCCATCTGTGGCCAGGTCCACCTAACCACAGATACTTGGACCAGTAAGCACGGCCAGGGGCGCTATATCTCCCTAACTGAACACTGAGTAAATGTACTGGCGGCTGGGCCCCAGGCGGAGAGTTCCTTGGCTCACGTCCTTCCGCCGCCAAGGATCGCAGGGCATCATTCATTGCCTCCTGTAGCCTTCTCCTCCTACTCGGCTTCCTCCTCCTCTGCTTCCACCTGTTCATCCAGTCAGCCACACACCTTCACCACCAACTTCAGCACAGCCCGGGGTAAACGTTGGCAGGCCGTTCTGAAACTCATATGTTTGGGGGACAGGCCCCACACCGCGCAGGAGTTGTGGCGGGGTATTGAACAACAGACCAACGAGTGGTTGCTGCCAGTGGGCCTCAAGCCCGGTTTGGTGGTGTGCGATAATGGGCGAAATCTCGCCGCAGCTCTGGGACTAGCCGGTTTGACACACATCCCTTGCCTGGCGCATATGCTGAATTTGGTGGTGCAGAAGTTCATTCACAACTACCCCGACATGTCATAGCTGCTGCATAAAGAGCGGGCCGTCTGTGCGCGCTTCCGGCGTTCACATCCTGCTGCTGCTCGCCTGTCTGCGCTACAGCATAACTTCGGCCTTCCCGCTCACCGCCTCATATGCAACGTGCCCACCAGGTGGACATGCTGTCCAGACTGTGCGAGCAGCAGAAGGCGATAGTGGAGTTTCAGCTGCAGCGCGCACGGGTGAGTCGCTTGGCGGAACAGCACCACTTCACCACCAATGACTGGGCCTCCATGCGAGACCTGTGTACCCTGTTGCGCTGTTTCGAGTACTCCACCAACATGGCCAGTGGCGATGACATCGTTATCAGTGTTACAATACCAATTCTATGTCTCCTTGAGAAAACACTTAAGCCTCTTTCACACGGGCGTCATGTTTGACGCCCGGATAAGAGGCGGGTGCGTTGTCGGAATATGCGCGATTTTTCCGCACAGGTGCAAACGTTTGTAATGTGTTTTGCACGCGCGTGAGAAAAATCACCATGTTTGGTACCCAGACTCGAAGCCGGACTTCATCAGTGAAGTTCCGTTTCGGGTAGAGTATTCTGGAGACTTTATTATTTTCCCTTATAACATGGATATCAGGGAAAATAATAGCATTCTTAATAAAGAATGCTTAGTAAAATGAAGATGAATGGGTTAAAAATAATAAAAAATAACTTACCTTAGCCACTTGATTGCGTAGTTGCGATCTGTCTTCTTTTTTCCAGCTTCAGCTAACAACTAAAGGACCTGTGATGACGTCACATCACATGGTCCATTCACATGGTCCATCACCATTGTAAAATGAACCATGTGATTGGACCATGTGATGTGACGTCATCAAAGGTCCTTTAGTTGTTAGCTGAAGCTGGAAAAGAGAAGACAGATCGCAACTACGCGATCAAGTGGCTAAGGTAAGTTAATTTTTATTATTTTTAACCCCTTCATCTTCATTTAACTTTATTAAGAATGCTAATATTTTCCCTTATAACCATGTTATAAGGGAAAATAATAAAGATCTGGTCCCGTTGCTAAGCAACCATGCGTGAAAATCGCACTGCATCCGCACTTGCTTGCGGATGCTTGCGATTTTCCTGCACCCCAATTCACTTCTATGGGGCCTGCATTGCGTGAAAAACGCACAACATAGAGCATGCTACGATTTTCACGCAACGCAGGAGTGATCCGTGAAAATCACCGCTCATGTGCACAGCCCCATAGAAATGAATGGGTCCGGATTCAGTGCAGGTGCAATGCGTCCTCCTCACGCATTGCACCCGCGCGGGGCCTGAGGGCGATGATGGAAGAGGAGGTGGCCCAGGAGGAGGAGGATGAGGTATCATTTTTAGCAATTTCAGGCCAGTCTGTTAGAAGTGGCACAGAGGGATGTTTTTTGCAACAGCAGAGGCCAGGTACAAATGTGGCCAGCCAGGGCCCACTACTGGAGGACGAGGAGGATGTGGAGAAGGATGAGGATGAAGCAGGTTCACAGCGGGGTGGCATCCAACACAGCTCAGGCCCATCACTGGTGCATGGCTGGGGGGAAACGGAGGATGATGACGATACGCCTCCCACAGAGGACAGCTTGTCCTTACCTCTGGGCAGCCTGGCACACATGAGCGACTACATGCTGCAGTGCCTGCGCAATGACGGCAGAGTTGCCCACATTTTAACGTGTGCGGACTACTGGGTTGCCACCCTGCTGGATCCCTGGTACAAAGACAATGTGCCCACCTTACTTCCTGCACTGGAGCGTGATAGGAAGATGCGCAAGTACAAGCGCACGCTGGTAGGCACGCTCCTGAGAGCATTCCCAAATGTCAGGGGAACAAGTGGAAGCCCAAGGCGAAGGCAGAGGAGGAGCAAGAGGTCGCCAACGCAGCTGTGTCACGGCCAGCTCCTCTGAGGGCAGGGTTAGCATGGCAGAAATGTGGAAAAGTTTGTCACCACGCCACAGCTAACTGCACCACCACCTGATACGGAACATGATAGCAGGAGGCAGCATTTCACTAACATGGTTGAACAGTACGTGTGCACACCCCTACACGTACTCGCTGATGGTTCGGCCCCATTCAACCTCCTCCGTCTAGGTGCCAGGGGCCTAATTATCTGAAAGTGGCCTGTTCCAGTGGTGGGTGACATGACGCCTGATTCTCTGCTATGCGACCTCTGTCCTCTGTCTGGGTGCCGTGGGCTAACTATCTGGAAATGGCCTTCTCAAGTGCTGGGTGACATGAAGCCTGATTCTCTGCTATGCGACCTCTCTCCTCCATCTGGGTGCCAGGCGCCTAATTATCGAAAAGTCGTCTTCTCCATTGGTGGGTGACATGACGCCTGATTCTCTGCTATGCGACCTCTGTCCTCTGTCTGGGTGCTGTGCCCTAAATAAAAGAAAATGGCCTTCTCCATTGGTGGGTGACATGATGCCTGATTCTCTGCTATGCGAACTCTTTCCTCCGTCTGGGTGCCAGGGGCCTAATTATCGAAAAGTGGCCTTCTCCATTGGTGGGTGACATGATGCCTGATTCTCTGCTATGCGACCTCTGTCCTCTGTCTGGGTGCTGTGCCCTAAATAAAAGAAAATGGCCTTCTCCATTGGTGGGTGACATGATGCCTGATTCTCTGCTATGCGACCTCTGTCCTCTGTCTGGGTGCTGGGGCCTAAATAAATGAAAGTGGCCTTCTCCATTGGTGGGTGACATGACGCCTGATTCTCTGCTATGCGACCTCTGTCCTCTGTCTGGGTGCTGTGCCCTAAATAAATGAAAGTGGCCTTCTCCATTGGTGGGTGACATGATGCCTGATTCTCTGCTATGCGACCTCTCTCCTCTGTCTGGGTGCTGGGGCCTAAATAGATAAAAGTGGCCTTCTCCATTGGTGGGTGACATGACGCCTGATTCTCTGCTATGAGACCTCTCTCCTCTGTCTGGGTGCCAGGGGCCTAATTATCGAAAAGTGGCCTTCTCCATTGGTGGGTGACATGACGCCTGATTCTCTGCTATGCGACCTCTGTCCTCTGTCTGGGTACTGGGGCCGAAATAAATGAAAGTGGCCTTCTCCATTGGTGGGTGACATGACGCCTGATTCTCTGCTATGAGACCTCTCTCCTCCGTCTGGGTGCCAGGCGCCTAATTATCGAAAAGTCGTCTTCTCCATTGCTGGGTGACATGAAGACTGATTCTCTGCTTTGCGACCTCTCTCCTCCGTCTGGGTGCCAGGCGCCTAATTATCGAAAAGTCGTCTTCTCCATTGTTGGGTGACATGACGCCTGATTCTCTGCTATGCGACCTTTCTCCTCCGTCTGGGTGCCAGGGGCCTAATTATCGAAAAGTGGGCTTCTCCATTGGTGGGTGACATGATGCCTAATTCTCTGCTATGCAGACTCTCTCCTCCGTCTGGGTGCCAAGGGCCTAATTATCGAAAAGTGGCCTTCTCCATTGGTGGGTGACATGACGCCTGATTCTCTGCTATGCGACCTCTGTCCTCTGTCTGGGTGCTGTGCCCTAAATAAATGAAAGTGGCCTTCTCCATTGGTGGGTGACATGATGCCTGATTCTCTGCTATGCAACCTCTGTCCTCTGTCTGGGTGCTGGGGCTTAAATAGATGAAAGTGGCCTTCTCCATTGGTGGGTGACATGACGCCTGATTCTCTGCTATGAGACCTCTCTCCTTTGTCTGGGTGCCAGGGGCCTAATTATCGAAAATTGGCCTTCTCCATTGGTGGGTGACATGACGCCTGATTCTCTGCTATGCGACCTCTGTCCTCTGTCTGGGTACTGGGGCCGAAATAAATGAAAGTGGCCTTCTCCATTGGTGGGTGACATGACGCCTGATTCTCTGCTATGAGACCTCTCTCCTCCGGCTGGGTGCCAGGCGCCTAATTATCGAAAAGTCGTCTTCTCCATTGCTGGGTGACATGAAGACTGATTCTCTGCTTTGCGACCTCTCTCCTCCGTCTGGGTGCCAGGCGCCTAATTATCGAAAAGTCGTCTTCTCCATTGTTGGGTGACATGACGCCTGATTCTCTGCTATGCGACCTTTCTCCTCCGTCTGGGTGCCAGGGGCGTAATTATCGAAAAGTGGGCTTCTCCATTGGTGGGTGACATGATGCCTAATTCTCTGCTATGCGACCTCTGTCCTCTGTCTGGGTGCTTTGCCCTAAATAAATGAAAGTGGCCTTCTCCATTGGTGGGTGACATGATGCCTGATTCTCTGCTATGCGACCTCTGTCCTCTGTCTGGGTGCTGGGGCCTAAATAGATGAAAGTGGCCTTCTCCATTGGTGGGTGACATGACGCCTGATTCTCTGCTATGAGACCTCTCTCCTCCATCTGGGTGCCAAGGGCCTAATTATCGAAAAGTGGCCTTCTCCATTGGTGGGTGACATGACGTCTGATTCTCTGCTATGCGACCTCTGTCCTCTGTATGGGTGCTGGTGCCTAAATAAATGAAAGTGGCCTTCTCCATTGGTGGGTGACATGACGCCTGATTCTCTGCTATGCAACCTCTGTCCTCTGTTTGGGTGCCGTGGGCTAAATATCTGGAAGTGGCTTTCTCTATTGCTGGGTGATATGAAGCCTGATTCTCTGCTATGCGATCTCTCTCCTCCGTCTGGGTGCCAGGGGCCTAATTATCGAAAAGTGGCCTTCTCCATTGGTGGGTGACATGACGCCTTATTCTTTGCTATGCGACCTCTGTCTGGGTGCTGGGGCCTAAATAAATGAAAGTGGCCTTCTCCATTGGTGGGTGACATGACGCTTGATTCTCTGCTATGCGACCTCTGTCCTCTGTCTGGTTGCTGGGGCCTAAATAAATGAAAGTGGCCTTCTCCATTGGTGGATGACATGACGCCTGATTCTCTGCTATGCCACCTCTGTCCTCCGGCTGGGTGCCAGGGGCCTAATTATCGAAAAGTGGCCTTCTCCATTGGTGGGTGACATGACGCCTGATTCTCTGCTATGCGACCTCTGTCCTCTGTCTGGGTGCTGTGCCCTAAATAAATGAAAGTGGCCTTCTCCATTGGTGGGTGACATGATGCCTGATTCTCTGCTATGCGACCTCTGTCCTCTGTCTGGGTGCTGGGGCCTAAATAAATGAAAGTGGCCTTCTCCATTGGTGGGTGACATGACGCCTGATTCTCTGCTATAAGACCCCTCTCCTCCGTCTGGGTGCCAGGGGCCTAATTATCGAAAAGTGGCCTTCTCCATTGGTGGGTGACATGACTCCTGATTCTCTGCTATGTGACCTCTCTCCTCCGTCTGGGTGCCAGGGGCCTAATTATCGAAAATTGGCCTTCTCCATTGGTGGGTGACATGACGCCTGATTCTCTGCTATGCGACCTCTGTCATCTGTCTGGGTGCCGTGGGCTAAATATCTGGAAGTGGCTTTCTGTATTGCTGGGTGACATGAAGCCTGATTCTCTGCTATGTGACCTCTTTCTTCCGTCTGGGTACCAGGGGCCTAATTATCGAAAAGTGGCCTTCTTCATTGGTGGGTGACATGACGCCTGATTCTCTGCTATGCGACCTCTGTCTGGGTGCTGGGCCTAAAGAAATGAAAGTAGCCTTCTCCATTTGTGGGTGACATGACGCCTGATTCTCTGCTATGCGACCTCTGTCCTCTGTCTGGGTGCCGTGGGCTAAATTTCTGGAAGTGGCTTTCTCTATTGCTGGGTGACATGAATCCTGATTCTCTGCTATGCGACCTCTCTCCTCTGTCTGGGTGCCAGGGGCCTAATTATCGAAAAGTGGCCTTCTCCATTGGTGGGTGACTTGAAGCCTGATTCTCTGCAATGGGACCTCTCTACAATTGATATTGCTTAATTTTTATTTATTTTATGTTATTTTAATCGTTTCCCTGTCCATATTTGTTTGCAGGGGATTTACCTACATTTTGCTGCCTTTTGCAGTACTCTAGCCCTTTCCTGGACTATTTTACAGCCTTTCTAGTGCCCAAAAGTTTGGGTCCCCATTGACTTCACTGGGGTTCGGGTTCAGGATGAAGTTCGCGTCGAGTTCGGATCCCGAACCCGAACATTTTCGGGAAGTTCGGCCGAACTTCTCAAACCCGAACAACCAGGTGTTCGCTGAACTCTAGCTACAGACAATGAGAAGACAATGGTTCAAGACAGCTTGGAGCCCGGAAGAGTCAGTAAAGTTAATCAAGATTCAAACCACCAACCAGGCCCCGGTCTCATCGTCCGGTGAAAACATCATGGGTTCCCAGTCATCTTGGAAATCAAAAGGAGGGCATCCTGTGGTGCACGGAGATGTAGAGGGTCTTCGTATTTCCCCTGCATTATACGGACGTCTTAGAAATGAACCGCTGCTCCTGACAGCTGCTCCTTGGATGGTCATCCGGCATCTATTCGCCCCGCTGAACGATTATTTTGAAAGTGTGTAGAAGCCGACATGGGGCCCCCACGCTGCAGATTTATCATGGAAACACTGGATTTTACAATATTAAATTATTTTGTGCATTAGCAATACTGATGGATAATTGAGCAAATGCTGACCGAGTGAAGGCGTATGCTCCCCGGACAGGATCCATTTTTTGTGGGTTATTGTTCTGACGGATCAGAGGAAGGCCAAAGTAATCAGTGACTTCAACACAAACTTACTGCTGACACCCTCTCCACTCTGCCGGGGGGCTCTACTTGTATACGCGTTTAATAGAACAGGTTCTGTAGACATCTATGTGGAATTAGCTGATGAGGGTATAAAAGGACTAAAGGAGTGCGTTTCTTCTTGACGCTAACGTGGACCTGTAAGACTGAGTTAATACTTGAGTTATTTGGTCAGTTTTGGCCCCGTGACTGCCTAAATACGTGAAGTGTGCGGTGATTCTAATAGCGACGCCTGTCATCTGCATGTCATAGTGAATCACAGTATTATTTTACTACCCCAGCACACTCCCTATGCATGTTACTGCAAGGTACAGTGTTCTACACCCATATAAAGGCTATATTCCAGCCCGGAAATAGACATTTTTTAATGTGATTCGTCGTGAATTAATTCGGATCAAAGTGAATTTTTCCGGAAAATTCGTTGAACTGGCCGAATCAAATTTTTTTGAAATTCGCTCATCTCTACTAGTTACTATCTGCAACAACTAGAAGCTCTGACTTGTCTCTTTATATACAGTTTCTTGCGGTACTAGAACCTTCTTGTGGGACGGGTGGAGTGGAGAAGCACTACAGCTTAACAGAAACATTGTTGCAATTTGAGTCTGTGATAGACTTGTATAGAGTTTCAATACAAGTCTATGGGAACAACTAAGCCGTTTTTTCAGACATAACAGAACTAAACTAGTTTAAAGGTCAACATGTCTGTTTTTTCCCTTCAAAACTTTGCGTAGTTCCGTATAGTAACGCTGACTTCTCAGTGCATAGATAGAAAGTTCCAAAAGTATCTGTGAAGGATAATGAATTTAGTCTTAAATCAGTTTCCCTTTTTTCTGTGTTCTCATACACGTTTCCAATCAAATTTTTTATTTTTCCCCCCAACACCAATAGACAGGATAGCACACAAAAGTATATGGAAGTGATAATAAATTTGGACCCAAATACATTTCCCTATTTCACACGTTTTTAATCTTTTTTTTTTTTTAAGGGGTTATTAATAATTATATGCAAACTAGCAGCATATATACTTGATACACCAAGACACAGGGTAGGCGACTTAAGAGTCAGGAACTGTGCCATTGAGCCAGGGGTCACAGCGTTCCTCCTGCTCCTCCTCCTTGCAGCGCCAAAGAAGGCTTAAAGTGGAGTCCTTCCAGCCTTCATTGCCCCTTCCTAGAGGGGCATACCTATGTTTACGGTGGTGGCAATAGTTGCACCTGTAGCCATGGCATTGGTGGTGGGGCCAATCTCTGTTGCATAACCACATCTCTGACCCCTTGGATTTGTGGGCAGGCAGACTGGAACAGTGGCCAGACCTGGCACAGCATGCTTTCTTTAAATTTTTTTGCTCTGCCTCAGTTGTCATCTCGGAGAGGGTTTTCAGTGCTGTGGTTGGTGTGGTGACTGCCACTAATGCCTGAGGGTCAGTTCAGTGTACTCATTTTCCACATGGTTGAATTTTTAACATTTTCTTGATGGGGGAGTTAAATTAGTTTCAGGCGCAGCATAAATTTACATAATAATTGTATTAATACAGTGATTTCCACACAGTCCAGGTAGACTGAATGTGATCAATAGACATCTCCTTGTTGCCAGTGCCTCATCTTGCCACTCTTGCTGTATGTCTGTCTGCCTTCCTACCATCACGTTCTGTACATTTTCAAGGCTGCAGCAGGTAGGGAGGTACCCTAGCAGAAAGAGCGGAACATCATTCTGTGCTGGGCTGTGAATGCGGCCGGCATCATGCCACTAATGCCACTTGCCAACCATTACGTTCCCCCAAGCCATTTTTTCTTTATTCTCATAACACTGTGTGTGGTTGAGCATCATCTGCAAATTTTAGAAGCTTTAAAATATGAAAAAGCATGAGACATGTGCCGATGCAGGGGTCTTTTTAAACACACTGTATGTTAACGCCGTTAAATGTACGTTTACCCATAACTATGTATGTCAGTGTCACTCAGACATCATTTACTATTGCTGTCATTGAGTGCCAGAGCTTGGGGAGTGCGGAGAGAAAAAAATCATAAAAGATTAAAATAAAAGAAATAAAAAGTTTTCCTAAACATGAGGATTCATAGGGGGTTATATAACAACTTTCAGGGCAACTGGAGCAAATTCAGTTCGAACTGAACTTTTTCAAAAATTGGGCAAACTGGATTCGAAACAAATCTCGGCTGGTTCGCTTATCTCTACTTACAACCATAGATACCTTATAAAAGACTTAGTAAAATATTTTAAAGAGCATGTAATTGATATGCACTTGAAATATTCTTATATTGTCAAATGCTTTCACACATGTATTCCTGGTATGGAGAGGTCCTTTCTGCCTCCATAAAACACGTCCATTTTAAAGGCATTTCTAATCAAAACAAGATTATAATTATTACTTACATCTTGTAATTTCCTACATCAATGGTCTGGTGCATTCAGCAATTAATCATTTTATCAGGGTATTGTTCAAAAAAGGTCAGGCTGTCACAGACGAACATTATTGTAAATGCTGTTTATTATCACGGCCTAATGTAAGACTTTGAAAGAAATGTTTGGCATAAGGCGGCGGGATTTATATTGGTAATAATAGGCTATTTGTATGATCCTCCGAGGCTTTTGTGTATGCAAAATCATAAGTTCATTTTATGTAATTGAATTTTAAACTTTAGGGTTCTGCTACTTGTAGGAAATCATCATTATAATGCATGTTTAATAATTATTATTCGTAATCATTGTTCTCTCTGGGCAAAGCTTTTACCATCTGTCTCCAATAATCATAGCCCTATTATCCAAGTTGCAGGATTCGCTTAAATATGGGGAAATGATTTTAGAAACAGACACAGTAAAACTAATGAAAGCAAATTGAATACGTAACGTGTAACAATGTCTATATATAGCACTTCAGTCATTGGAATATTATACTAAATACATCAAAAGATTGGCACCTGTTCTTCGTCCCAGAGGTGGCCACCTGGGACATGTTCTTGCAGACGAGTTCATCATACAATATATAACACTGGTCTCAGCTTCCCACCCTGGTCTTGAACACTGGAAAAGCCAGGAAAGAACTGCTCAGCCAATCACTGGTTGATGTAGGTCATTGCTACAGCTAGTGATTGGCTGACCAGTCATTTCCTGCCATTTACTGTATGTTAATGGACAAGGAAGTGGAAACAAGCTGGGGCCCAGTGAAAAACAAATAATAGTGGTGATGGATTGGTGAGGCTATCATTTTTATTTTTTGTTTTTAAACCAGTCTGAGCTTAACTCAACAAATTTGACCCACTGGTCAAATTCTTTAACTCCTTCCAGCCAAAGCCAATTTGGACCAAAGGCTGAGACCAAGTTTTTCAAATCTAACGTTCCAATTTATGGATGCTTTTATATATTCAAGTGATTCTCAGAATGTTTTTTTTCTTTTTTATTACACGTTATTATAGTAAGGATGAGCAAAACAGGTTTGGTCCGAACTTTGATATTTTTCAGACGGCAGACGATCCCAAATATTTTCATGTTTGTTTTGGACAAATAGATTAAAACGGCTCGTAGCGCCATTTTAGAGCACATGTAGGAGGGAAAAAAGCATTGGGGAGGAAGAATATGGGTTCTCAAATGCATCAGAAAGGAAGTGGAGGTGGGGAGCTTGCCTTGATTGGCTCCCAGGCTAACAGACAGCCTGGATGAGCCAATTAATTCTGCAGCAAGCAGGGAGGTGCCCTAGCAGAACGACTAAAACACCATTCTGTGCTATAAAAGAGGGTGGTTGGGTGTTACAGTGTCTGCCAGGAAAACAATCTTAGTCAGGTACAGTGAAAAATTAATCAGAAACAGTCAGAAGTCAATCAGGGACAGTCAGAAATCAATCAACCTTATTGCGAGGGAGAGTGAAAGGAAAGGCTAGGATTCCAAGGAAGAATTGTATGTGTTGTTTAGAATAGGCCCAAGCAGGGCAGCTGACAGACACTTGCTATCAAAATTGCAGGTGCTGCAGTGCAGACTGAAAAGCAGTTACCTGCAAGCAAATACTTTCGTCCGTCCCCCCCCCCATTTTCACAGAAATCCTTTTTTGTGGAGTTCAATTTAATTAAGCAGCATATAACGTATACGTGATTAGTGCCTCAATACTCAAGGTGCAGCAGCAATCTGTGTGTATTAACGAAAAATTTAGCATCAAGCCTCTATCGTCCATTTAGTCAGTTTCTATATGGTTGCAATTAAAACATTTTTTTTAGTAGGTTTCAACTTAATTAAGCAGCATATATACGTGATTATTGCTTCAATACCAACATTTTTACACTCATCTGCATGATTCCGATGAATAGACCATGCCTTGCTGATGGAGCCCCATCTTGCCACTGTTACTGTCTGTCTGCCTACCATCATGTTCTGTACAGCTGCTTCTGCAGCCTGCGTCATGCCACTAATGCCACTTTCCAACCATCCGTTTTTTAATGACTGCTGCCGCAGCCTGCATCATGCCACTAATGCCACTTTTCAGCCATCACATTCTGTACAACTGCTGCTGCAGCCTGCATAATGTCACTTATTCCACTTTCCAACCATCACGTTCTGTGCGGTTGCTGCTGCCATCGACCATCATTTTCTGTAAGGCTGCTGCTGCCTGCATGATGTTGCTGCTTTTCTGCTAACATGTAGTATATGGATGCTGCTGCAGCCGACGCTGCCTCAGCTGCTGCTGCTCTTCACTGCTAATCCCCTACTGCCACCACCATTAACGCAAAGCATCTGCCACTACTACTACAGCTACTATTGCTACTACCCATAGACAGCCTTGTATGTTCCATGCTGTGCTGCTTCTGTAGCTGCTACTATTGCGGCTTCATGCCAGTATATGCTTACCCTTTCCACATCCACATTGCACTGCTTCTGTTCCCAATTAAAAGGGCTAATTCACAATAAACCACCTTTTCTTCTGACAATTAGCGTTTGAGAGTGTGATACGGGCAGGATTTTTGGAAGCTTTGAATTATGAAAAATGTGGCGGCGCGGTGTGATATTAAACACGCTGAATGTTAACGCTGTCAAATGTGCGTTTACCCATAGCTATGTATGTCAGTGTCACTCAGACATCATTTACTATTGCTGCTGTCAGTGGCATACCGCTAATAGCGGCAGACCACGCAACTGCTATGTGGCCCGGGGCAGAAGGGGGCCCGGAGTAGATTGAAAGCCCCACCCCCTACCATGTCTGCATTATGGCCTGTCTTCCTGGGGCTCGGGCAGGCCCTGCTTCTCCTCTGTTCTGGCCCCCCTCCCCTTTTGTATGCACAGCAAACGGTGCACAGACCGGACAGTCTGCAGGTAGGTGAGCATGCCACTCGCTCTCCTCTGCCTGCTGGGCGCTGCTCTAGCCAATCAGCTTTTAGCAGTGCTAGGCTCCTGCTGCTGATTGGCTAGTGCATTGCAGCAGCAGGAGAAGGAAGTGAGCAGGCGGGACATCTGACTGCCGTGACTGCCTGCTCACTCAGCCACCATACTGAGTCCAGCCCCAGCGTCACCTACAAGTTTGGACCGGAGCCTGCAGTTCCAGTAAGTGACAACTTATCCTCCTCCAGCTGCTGCTTGGGGACCCAGGCATTGACCTGAGCTCCAGGGTCCTGTGTGCACTACTTGTCCATGTGCTGGTTGCCTGTGGCACTGTGCGCTCCAGCTCCTCTGTCATTGAGCCTGCCAGCCCTGCTGCTCCCTAGTCATACACATGGATGCAGGCACTGAGTGTCACTGCTCTGTATACTGCCCTGCTAGACCCCTGCTCCCCTCTAGTAACTCTAGTTACTGCACTGTAAAAAATTATCACTATGGATTCCTGAGGATGAGGGGGGTGATAGATATTAAATATAACTATAACCCCTCTCATCCATAGTAATCCACTCATATACTGCAGTACATGGGAGGATTTCTATGGATGAGGGAGGTGATAGTCATATTTAATATAAACACTGTCCAGCGACTGTTCTGTATTTGACATGTGTTTATAATAAATATGACTATCACCCCCCTCATCCATAGGAATCCACCCATGTACTGCAGTATATGAGTGGATTACTATGGATGAGGGGGGTGATAGTCATATTTATTATAAACACATGTCAAATACAGAACAGTCGCTGGACAGTGTTTATATTAAATATGACTATCACCCCCCTCATCCATAGAAATCCACCCATGTACTGCAGTATATGAGTGGATTACTATGGATGAGAGGGGTTATAGTTATATTTAATATCTATCACCCCCCTTATCCTCAGGAATCCATAGTGATAATTTTTTACAGTGCAGTAACTAGAGTTACTAGAGGGGGAGCAGGGGGTCTAGCAGGGCAGTATACAGTCGCTGGACAGTGTTTATATTAAATATGACTATCACCCCCCTTATCCTTGAGAATACACCAATGAACAGTATAGCAGTGTATTCTTTAGGATAATAGGGGGGGGGGGGGTTTATAATCACATAAGTGTCACCCATAGGTCCCCCATAGCAGTCTCACCCACAGATCCCCCCCATAACAGTATCATCCACAGAACCCCCACAACAGTGTCATCCACAGATCCCCCATAACAGTGACATCCACAGATCCCCCATAACAGTAAAATCCACAGATCCCCCCATAACAGTGACATCCACAGATCCCCCATAACAGTGTCATCCACAGATCCACCATAATAGTGTGTCATCCACAGTGCCCCATAACAGTGCCATCCACAGTGCCCCATAACAGTGTCATCCACAGTGCCCCATAACAGTGACATCCACAGATCCCCCATAACAGTGTGTCCTCCACAGATCCCCCATAACAGTGCGCCATCCACAGATCCCCCATAACAGTGTCATCCACAATGCCCCATAACAGTGAAATCCACAGATCCCCCATTACAGTGTGTCCTCCAAAGATCACCCGTATCAGTGCGTCATCCACAGTGCCCCATAACAGTGTCATCCACAGTGCCCCATAATAGTGACATCCACAGATCCCCCATAACAGTGTGTCCTCCACAGATCCCCCATAACAGTGACATCCACAGATCCCCCATAACAGTGTGTCCTCCACAGACCCCCCATAATAGTGTCATCCACAGACCACCATTGGTTCAAAGCCCACCAAAAGCACACCTTTTTGTTCAAAATTTTTATTTTCTTATTTTCCTCCTCAAAAACGTAGGTGCGTCTTATATAGTTAAAAATACGGTGTGTATATATATATTGCTTAAATTGCACTTTATATTTGTGCGGGGAGGGAGGGGCCCAATACTGAGTTTTGCTATGGGGCCCCATGATTTCTATGTACGCCCCTGGCTGCTGTCATTGCATTCCAGAGCTTGTGGAGGAGGAGAGATGGAACTTTCCAATTTGCCTCACCAGACATAGAGCCCAATGGTAGCATGAACCTAGCCATACTCACAGGGCTGGTATAATCCCCAATTGTATGTATCTCTGATTTTGACATAATATGTATAACTTTTGCCTCGGCTTAATTGATCTTGTAATATATGTATTTTCTTAAAGGGCTTAGTCACTTTCTGGAAAATTTTGATCAATATGTTTGTAAGATGACTATGGTGGTACTTACTAATATAGCCTTTGTTAATATTCTGTGCCATTTACTATATTTCATAAGCCATGTTCCATCGTTGGGCATATCTTCTGTACTGTCCGTATAGAGATCCTGTCCATAAGATGGCCACTGATGGATGGTCATGTGACCAGACACATCACTCTGCTTTCTCGATTCAGACACACACCTCCACTCAAATGCACCTGCACTAAATTCCCAATTGTGCAAGTTCAGATGACAGGTGCAGTGTATTTGAATGGAGGAGACTGAGTCACTCGCTTGGTCACATGACCCTCCATCAGCAGCCATTTTGTGGACAGAAGCAAAGTTTCAACAAAGACTATGTTAGTAAGTGTCATATAATCATCTTACAAATAGTGATAAGTGGCAGGGGCAATACTCGAATTTGCGATATTTCGAGAATATTTGGGCGAATATTCATCATAAATTCACGAATTAGAGAATTCACCATTATTTTCTTGATTGCCAAAATCGGCAATGTAATATGTGCGTATTGTGCACACAATACAGGCGTGGGTCACTTTTGCTACATTTTTCAAGTTGCTAGAAGTTTCCTGAGACTGGAGAAAATGGTTTGCACGGCAGAACATTGCAATAGCTTTATATGCAGATAGAAATTGCTTTATGTGCAGATAGAGTGCTCCAATATATTCGCAATTGCGCAAATCGGCAATTGATGATGCGATACGTGCAACTTCACTTTAACTGGTCTGACTACATATTAGTGATTGGTGCACTAAGTATTGTTGTGAACTTGTGACATCACAGCACTATGTATGTAGCATGTATGTATGGACAGCAGAACCTAGCACACTACCTAACACCCTGCACTGGAACCTATCTGCTACACTATATCACGTTCTAACCTACACTGACTATCGCCCACTAATTATCTGCATATATATGAGCTAACTATCTAATGTAATGACACAGCAAAGCACAGAGCACAGAAATGGCACTGCTGTCTCTCTCAGAACTGCAAAAAACTGCAAGAAAATGGCTGCTGTAGAGGTTCTTATATAGTAAGGGGTAGGCAACTTTCCTATTGGTTGCTAGGGATGTTGCTAAGCTTAGACAAAGACATTGCAGCCTTCCTATTGGCCCACAAGCTAGAATCAGGGAGGGATCATGGGTATAGATTAAAAAAAAATCTAGAATATTCACGAATACGAATATATAGCACTATATTCCAAACCTTCGCGAATTCTCGAAATGGCGATATTCCCGATTAAAATTCATGATTCAAATATTTGCACCCAACACTACTTACAAACACATTGGTCAACGATGATCAGAAAGTAGTCAACTCTTTTAATAGAGATCAGTGGTAGTGGCATTAGTCTGGAGCATACAGAAGCCTCATTCTCCACCGTTCAAAAATTAAAGTCACCATACAGGAAATCCATATGGGTATTAATCATACTATTTTATTTTTTCCCCTCGTCAGAAAATACAGTGTTTCAGGTGACACCGCATCTTTCTTCAGAAATAGAAGGACATAGGTCTGTATGGTGTATGTGGATATGTCTGAGACACTCCCTGTGTGGTGTCTATAGTCTTTGGATAATGTATTCCCTGATCCTCGGGCAGAGAGAACTAAGGGAGGTAGACCAATCCATAAAAAAAAAATAATGAAATTTATGGAACCAAAAACAGAGATTCAAGCAAGATGGCGGCTGGCCTGTCATAAGCAAATTGAGGTTGTAAGTTTGATTTTATTTATTTTTTATGTCAATTTTACACTGTTTCTCTTTTCTTGTGGCTCAACATCCTGAGTCCTTACCCTTATTCAAGCTGTGGAAGGGCACATCTGTATGGTGGTACAATGGTCCCATCAAATGTTGTGCCCAAGCACAAAATGAACCTAACCCTACTTATTGGGCTAGTAAAATTCCCAGTAGTATCAGTATCGCAAATTTTTCAGGTCAACTTTCTCATTTTTTTTCAGGACTTAAACAGGACTTTATTGAGTTATACCCAAGACAATAAAATATTCCACCCTGCTTGTTGCTCCACCAGATGTGAAAAATTCCATGTGTTGTGTAAAATGGAGACACGATGGCCTTCAGAAGACTATTTAGGAGCAATTATATAACTCTACATCATGAAATTGCCAAGTTACTCTGTGACACACACATTACATTGTACTATTCTGAATTTATCTTGTAGAAAATGTGAGAATTGATAGCTGTACATCTTGTATAATAATTTACAAAATGATGCTTTCAATAACCATTCGTTTCAAACTCATTACTTAGTGGAGAGAACGACAGCCTCAAAAAGTAAATGAGGGCTGTAACAATGAAGGCTTGTACAAGAAACTTATAGCTCTTTTATGAAAATAAATGTCTCCATCTGTCTTCTTGGTTTTCAGACTTGGGCAGATGCCCAACAATTCAGCATGAGATGTAATTTGTAAAGAAGCGAGGAACAGATTTTTCAATTTCACGCACTTTTTAGAGTTTTTTTTTTTAATGACTTGTTGAATTATTCCAATCAATAAACTCCCACTAAATCATTAGAGTTTATCTGTCTGCAGAATAAACCCATTAGTGAGCATCTTTTTGCCTCACAATTAAAAAAAGACAATCATGTGTTCCCTAATACAAAATGAGAAAATCGTTTATCCGGTTTGGATAAATCTATAAAGTAGGAGAAACAACACTGGATTTATATTGACAGTCTTAAATAGAAGGTTTTCTTATGTGTGCGGTTTTATTTTCAGTACACAATAGCTTACAATCTCCTTCTAATTGATAGAGAAATAGATATTTGACAATCTACAGCGTAATTTTTTTTGTAATCAAGGTTTATTGAGAATTACAGTAAGGAGGAATCCAATTTGCCTCAAAGCAAAATTTTCTAATGCTTCATGTTAGCGAATCGATATGCCTGAAATAGTGTAAAAAAATGAGATTTTGTGACAGATCTTAAAGCAAGATGGTGGCTGGCCTGTCACGAGCAAATGGAGGTGGTAAGTTTGATTTAAAAAAAATTTTATGTTAATTTTACACAGTTTTTACACTCAGATGCCGCGATCATGTATGAACGCAGAATCTGAGGGGTACAATGATGGGGGCTCCCTGTCATTGCACCCGCTACAAAAAAAAATGCGCTTCGTGATATAGTAATTAGTCACAAAGCAAGTTTTTGGGTAAAACCTTGCGAATCAGCTGAATCGAACTTTTCAAAAATTCGCTCATCTCTAATTTTAGTTTATGCAGATTTTACAAGCGTATATATTCTTGTGGATTTTTATGCAAATGTACCCCAGTTCATCACTAAAAATTTGCCCAAACAATTGACATGCTGTGGATTTTAAAATTTGTACCCCAGGTCAATATCAGTATGGAAAATGTGTAGATTAGATATTGAAAATCTCATCTACTTAGCTGGTACATTACTCTGCATGTATTTTTCCATGCATAAACTCGTGTACACATACTCTAAGGGCATATACACACGGCAGTGTACTTTATGTGGATTTTCTATGTGGCTTTTCATGTGATTTTGGCTGCATTTTTGCCCCAAATCCTCACCAAAATCTGCATGTGTCATTCACATATTTTAATGAGAATTTGCCCCTAGCCAAACTCTTTGCATTTGCAAAATGTGAAATCTGCACTGAAAATCTGTATAAACAATTGTCATGAAGCAGATTTCAAAATCCGTCCCATATGTCAATTTTCACACATGTGCATGAGATTTTGAAAATCCAATCTACTTAGCTGGTACTGTATTGCTCCACGGATTTTCTTTTGTAATTTGCACTGTGTGCATATAACTAGAGATGGCCCGAACTATCCGCCGGCGAACAGTTCCCGGCGAACATAGCTTGTTCGCGTTCGCCTCTGTCGGGCGAACATATGCGATGTTCGGTCCGCCCCCTATACATCATCATTGAGCAAACTTTGACCCTGTACCTCACAGTCAGCAGACACATTCCAGCCAATCAGCAGCATACCCTCCCTCCCAGACCCTCCCACCTCCTGCACAGCATCCATTTTAGATTCATTCTCAAGCTGCAGTCTTAGTGAGAGGAGGGAGAGTGTAATTGCTGCTGATTTAATTGGGAAATCGATAGCTAGGCTAGTGAATTCAGTGTCCACTCCAGTCCTGAAAGACTCATCTGATCTCTGCTGTAAGGACAGCGTCCTGACAGCACCCCAAAAAGCCCTTTTTAGGGCTGCAACATTAGTCTGCTTTTTTTTTCCCTTTATATACATATTGCAGTTGCCTGGTCTGCCTCTGTGTGAGGAGCTGCAGGCCCACAGACTGTAGTGTGCCCACTGCCAGTGCCCACCCCTGTCATTCCGTGTGGCACAGGACTTTGCATCAAAAAAGGCATTTAATTTTTACACTTTAATCTAAGGTTAGTTGCCTGCCAGTGTGTGTCAGGCTGACTTCCACTGACTGTAGTGTGCCCACTGCCAGTGCCCACCACTCATACCGGCTGGCACAGGACTTTGCATAAAAAGGCATTTAATTTTTACACTTTAGTGTAATTTCAGCTGCTTGCCTGCTGCTAGTGTGTGTCAGGCCGACTTCAACTGACTGTAGTGTGCCCACTGCCAGTGCCCACCCCTGTCATCCCGTGTGGCACAGGACTTTGCTTAAAAAAAAGGCACTTAATTTTTACACTTTAATCTAAGGTTAGTTGCCTGCCAGTGTGTGTCAGGCTGACTTCCACTGACTGTAGTGTGCCCACTGCCAGTGCCCACCACTCATACCGGCTGGCACAGGATTTTACATAAAAAAGGCATTTAATTTTTACACTTTAGTGTAATTTCAGCTGCTTGCCTGCTGCCAGTGTGTGTCAGGCCGACTTCAACTGACTGTAGTGTGCCCACTGCCAGTGCCCACCCCTGTCATCCTGTGTGGCACAGTACTTTGCATCAAAAAAAGGCATTTAATTTTTACACTTTAGTGTAATTTCAGTTGCTTGCCTGCTGCCAGTGTGTGTCAGGCCCACTTCCACTGACTGTAGTGTGCCCACTGCCAGTGCCAACCACTGATAACGGGTGGCACAGTAGCTTGCCGATAAATAAGGCATTTAATTTTTAGACAGTAGTCTAAATTCAGTTGCTTGCCTGCTGCCAGTGTGTGTCAGGCCCTCTTCCACTGACTGTAGTGTGCCCACTGCCAGTGCCAACCACTGATACCGGGTGGCACAGTACCTTGCCGATAAATAAGGCATTTCATTTTTACACATTAGTCTAATTTCAGTTGCTTGCCTCCTGCCAGTGTGTGTCAGGCCCACTTCCACAGACTGTAGTGTGCCCACTGCCAGTGCCAACCACTGATACCGGGTGGCACAGTAGCTTGACGATAAATAAGGCATTTAATTTTTACACATTAGTCTAATTTCAGTTGCTTGCCTGCTGCCAGTGTGTGTCAGGCCCACTTCCACAGACTGTAGTTTGCCCACTGCCAGTGCCCACCACTGATACAGGGTGGCACAGTACCACTTATCGAAAAAAAATGACAGGCAGAGGCAGGCCACCCCGCAGGGGCCGTCGTGGTCGTGGTGCTGTGATTTCCACTGTCCCTGGAATAATGCCTAGTGTTCAGAGGCCATGTACCCTGAACCCGAAAAATTCTGAGGACGCAGTTGACTGGCTTAGACAGGACACCCAATCTTCAACAGCTTCCGCTAAGAACCTTGACGCACCATCTTCCTCCAGCTCAGCTTTGGTCACCTGCTCTCAAGTTACCACGCACCCGCCCGCCGCTGATAGGAATAGTACTTGTTAAGACACGACTCATATAGGGTGTCACAGCACATTGCTCTGTGCACGCGCAGTGCCCCAATTTGGGAGTAAAAGGACCGACCAAGCTGTTTTTTCCATTTCCCGGTTCCTGAAATCAATTCAGTTTGGTGTATGAGAGTTTGGTCTGTCACTGTGAAGGCAGTTGAAGGTACCCGGCCTAAATTTTTTTTCACAAAAGGCAATCCCTGATATGGGATGTAACAGGGATTAAACTGATGAGAATAGTACTACAGAAAATACCACTCATATCGGGTGTGACAGTAAATTGCACGGCGCAGACGCAGTCACCGTGGTTTAAAACAGAGTGGAGGGAGCCAGCGTTTTTAACCATCTCCCGTTCGAAAAATCTATTCAATAAATGGCCCCCAGATTGGGGACGTTAGAGGATTAAACTGATGAGAATAGTACTACAGAAAATACCACTCATATCGGGTGTGACAGTAAATTGCACGGCGCAGACGCAGTGACCGTGGATTAAAACAGAGTGGAGAGGAGCCAGCGTTTTTTAACCATCTCCCGTTCGAAAAATCTATTCAATAAATGGCACCCAGATTGGGGACGTTAGAGGGATTAAACTGATGAGAATAGTACTACAGAAAATACCACTCATATCGGGTGTGACAGTAAATTGCACGGCGCAGATGCAGTCACCGTGGTTTAAAACAGAGTGGAGGGAGCCAGCGTTTTTAACCATCTCAACGTTCGAAAAATCAATTCAATTCATCTTTTGGGGACCCTTGGTGTTGTACGTGGCTGGGTGGAGGAAGAAACCTTCAATGACATCACCGGGACGTGGCTAGCTTGGTATCCAACCTTGTGCAAATGGGGAGTTTGCGGTTGTGCAAATGAACTGTTTGCGGTGCATTAAAAGGGAGTTTGGTCTGTCAATGTCAGTGAAGCGGGCGTAACCCTTACACTACCTGATCGATACAACATCATACCTGATCGTATACACACACTGGATGTTTTAAAGCACGTTATTCCAAACAATTTAGGAATGTTAGTTGATTTATGCCCTTTATGGATTAAAACCCGACTCTGCGTCCACTACGTAATTTTCCATGGGAGTTTTGCCATAGATCCCCCTCCGGCATGCCACAGTCCAGGTGTTAGACCCCTTGAAACAACTTTCTCATCACTATTGTGGCCAGAAAGAGTCCCTGTGGGTTTTAAAATTCACCTGCCAATTGAAGTCTATGGCGGTTCGCCCGGTTCGCCCGTTCGCGAACATTTGTGGAAGTTCGCGTTCGCTGTTCGCGAACTGAAAATTTTATGTTCGCGACATCACTACATATAACTAGAGATAAGTGAATTTTTGAATAATTCTTTTCTGCCGGCTCACCGAATTTTTCCCAAAAATTCTCTTTGATCCAAATTTATTTGCGGCGAATCGCGTAAAAAAACGGCTATTTCAGGGCTACAGAGAGCCTTTATAGGATTATAGAACACTATGCCTTGCATTAACATGCATAGGGAGTCTGCTCTGGTAGTGAAATAATACTGTGAGTCAGTATGACATGCAGATGACAGGGGTCGCTCTTAGAATCACTGCATACTTCACTTATTTGGGCGGTCACATGGCCAAAACTGACCAAATAACTGAAGTATCAACTCAGACTTACAGGTAGATGTTAGCGTCAAGAAGAAGCGCACTCCTTTTACACCCTAATCAGCTTATTCCTGATAGATTAATACAGTACCTGTTCTATTAAACGCTTATACAAGTAGAGCCCACCGACAGAGTTGAGAAATTGTCAGCGGTAAGTTTATGTTGACATCACTAAATAATTTTCCCCATTCTCTGATCCTTCAGAACAATTACCTAGAAAAAACAGATCCAGTCTGTGAAGCATCCGCCTTCACTCGGTCAGCATTTGCTCAATAATCCATCAGTATTGCTAAAGGCAAAAAAAAAAACAGGAGTGGATGTAAAACAGAGAGGGTACATGAATGGAATATTTGCATGTCTTCTGTCTTTCTACCCACTCCTGCTTTTGGCTACCAAATCATAAGCCAATACAGGCTTTAAAGCTGCTACACAGACAGGATCTGTTATGCGTCTCATTTTTCCTTCCTTCTGACAGATCAGAAGAAGTGTCAAATAACTGATGATGTCAGCCAGGCCGAAAGCCAAAATAGTGGACCAGTCATGAAGTGGAGAGGGTGGGAACAGCATGAGAAGTCCATAAAGTGGACCTATGACATAGTGGTGAGGGGGAAGCAACATGAGGAGACCACAGAGAGGCCTAATGACCGAGTCTGTAGGTGGAGACAGCATGAGACCACAGAGCGCCACACTGACAGAGTGTGGAGGTGGCAGCAGCATGAGTAGGCCAGAGAGTGGCGCAATGACCGAGTCTGGAGGTGGCAGCAGCATGAGGAGACCACAGAGCGGCACAATGACAGAGTCTGGAGGTGGCGGCAGTATGAGGAGGCCACAGAGCGGCACAATGACAGAGTCTGGAGGTGGCAGCAGCATGAAGAGACCACAGAGCAGCACAATGACAGAGTCTGGAGGTGGCGGCAGTATGAGGAGGCCACCGAGTGGCACACTGACCGAGTCTGTAGGTGGAGACAGCATGAGACCACAGAGCGCCACACTGACAGAGTGTGGAGGTGGCAGCAGCATGAGTAGGCCAGAGAGTGGCGCAATGACCGAGTCTGGAGGTGGCAGCAGCATGAGGAGACCACAGAGTGGCACAATGACAGAGTCTGGAGGTGGCTGCAGTGTAAGGAGGCCACAGAGCGGCACAATGACAGAGTCTGGAGGTGGCAGCAGCATAAAGAGACCACAGAGCAGCACAATGACAGAGTCTTGAGGTGGTGGCAGTATGAGGAGGACACCGAGTGGCTCAATGACCGAGTCTGGAGGTGGCAGCAGCATGAGGAGACCACAGAGTGGCAAGGTGTGGAGATGGCAGCAGCAGAAGCATCAGGAAGATACCACAGAGTGGCAAGGTGACATAGTGTGGAGATGACAGCAGCAAGAGGACACCATAGAGTGGCTAGGTGACATAATGTGGAGATGGCAGTAGCATCAGCAGCATCAGGAGGATACTACAGAGTGGTGAGGTGACATAGTTTGGAGATGGCAGCAGCAGTTGCATCAGGAGACCACAAAGTGACCCGGTAACAGAGTGAGTACCCAGTACCCGCTGATGAAGGTGGGTGAAATAAGGAGCACTTGGCATCAGGCGGGTTGCAGCATCAAAGTAGTAGCTGAGGTAGGTAGTCAGAAGAAACCAGTCTCTTGTATCAAAGTGTTGGTGCACCATGGAGGATCTAGTCTGATGCATCAGGAATTGGTGGTTGGCAATCCTGCCTGATCCACGCCTGATTTATCTTGACAGAGGTCAGTCTCTCCACATTTTGGGTAGACAGGCGAGTTCTCCTTGGGGTAACTATGGCCCCGCCGCTCTGATGCCACACTACTGGCCGGGCAGGACAGATTTTCCAGGGCAAACTCTGCTAGATGCGAGTTGCGGCCACAAATCCAGTTTGGCTACCCAGTAGTCCTGGATCTTCAATGTGGTGTGGCTGGAGGTTGTCCAAGTATGCCACCACCTGCTGGTTTAGGTCCTGCTCTAGGTATACCTTCTGCTGCTTCTGGTGAGTAGTTTCTTCACTAGGCGGGTGAAGAAAGCTACTCATCAGAGACTGTAGACTCAGGCTGCTGTTGATGGAGCTGGCACTGCTCCTGCCACCCCACCCCTCCCAAGCAGCCATGGCAGAGGAATGTGAGCGGAGGGTCCCCCGGACAGACCTGCGAGAGGATGGATGATGGTGCAGATAGGCAGCGGCTAACTGACTACATAGGATGTCTGTGAAGGTTCTCATTTATCCAGGTCATGGTATATCTGTAAATAATAAATCAAGGCAACTGAACTTGCTGTAGATTTCTTGAAAGCGTTTCACTCGTTCTCCCAACGAGCTTTCTCAATTCTGAGTGAATTGTTTGACTACATAGGATGTCTCTGTAGTAGTTCAGTTTGTCCTCCCTCTCGGTGGGTGTAAAAAAGGCCCCCATTCTGGACTGGTAGCGATGGTCCAACAAGATGGAGAGCCAGAAGTCATTCCTCTGCCGACTGGTGACAATTCCACTGTCACTACTCATGCAAGGGAGCATGCATCATGCCATTTGTGCAACTGACTCAGAGGAACTCCCTGCCTCCATCTCCACTGCATACTGCCACTTTGTGTCTAGGTCCTCTGTCTTGCCTTCCTCATTGCCCTGTAGCTCCTCTGGCTGCTCCTGCTCTTCCTGTCCTGTCAGGTGAGTAGAAAAACCACCCATTTGGCTACATGTTGCCTGTGGTCCAATGTCCTCCTCCCCCTCTTTCAGTTCAGCCCCCACAGGGCTCATGTGGCCATGAGATCGAGGCGCCATTCTCCTGTCCCCTGACCAGCCATTGTTATCTCCATCTGTTCCAAGACATGAAGCAGTAGAATGGCCTCATTCATACCGTAGGCCTGGCGACTGACAAATAACGTGGCGTCCTCAAAGGGCCTAAGAAAACGGCAGGTGTCACGCATGAGCTGCCACTGGCTGACATTGAAGTTACACAGGGGAGTACTCCTATCCACTTGCATCATCAAGAAATTGTGGATGCTGAGGACATGGTGGAGGATGAGAAGGCAGAGGCGGACATTGTCGCAGGACCAACGGCGTGACAACATGGAGGCGGAACAGCGTGACCTGTTGAAGTTGCTGGTATGGCTGTGCAGGAACCACATTCACCCAGTTGGCCGTAAATGACATGTCCCTGACCGTTATTACAGCTCCACATGTCGGCACTGCCGTGCACTTTGGCAGACACTGACAGGCTCAAGGAATGGCCCACTTTCTGATCTACATGTGTGTGCAGGGCTAGTACTGCCTTTTTGTAAAATAAACGACGGCTTGGGACTCTCCACCTCGGCTCGGCACAAGCCATCAGTTCTCTGAAAGGTGCAGAGTCCACCACTTGAAAATGGAGGGACTGAAGCATCAACAACTTGGACAGGAGCACGTTCAGTTTCTACACCATTGTATGAGTGCACGCATACTGTTTTCTCTTGGCAATCGCTTCGGTGATCGATTGCTGACAGAATGACTGAAGAGGAGTGGGAGCAGGAGCATCTGGACCAGCAGAAGATGGGAATGACAGACAGCTCCCTTAGTCTGAGGTGGTGGAGCCTTGACTGGCTGAAACTGGGTGCTTGCCACTGAGTGATGTAGCGGTAGCTGCAGCAGGCTGGACCACCACATCGGAGCCACGGTTCTGCCAGGCCTCTTTATGGTGATCCTGGATATGTTGATGCTGGGTCGTGGTGCCAACATTGGCACCCTGGAGACGCTCCACCCTCTGCCCCTATATACTACATATGGCCATGTTGACCTCCTCCGGCGGCCTCACAAAAAACTGTCACACCACTGAGTACCTGATTTTCCCCCAACACTACACACTGGCTGACTGCTAACACCGCTGCTTCCATGATCCCGTGCACCACTTCTTTACGGGCAGGTAGGCTGCTGCAAAGCGGGTGGTCTACCGTGCGCCCGTTTGGCTTCTGACCTCCCACTGCTGCCACCCTGCTGACTCCCGACCATGCTAGCGACTTCCTGGCTCAGCCGCTGCC
Source organism: Bufotes viridis (assembly GCA_033119425.1). NCBI lineage: Eukaryota > Metazoa > Chordata > Amphibia > Anura > Bufonidae > Bufotes > Bufotes viridis. Next base: position 35,492,401 of record CM065592.1, on the reverse strand, counting down.
TCACGGGCAACTTGCCACCCCCTTTTCCTGATGATGATGAAGCCCCTTCTTCACCAGGCTCCCAAGTGCGATCGGCTTCATCATCATCGAGTAATGTCTGCACATTACTGATGACCTCCTCAACCGCCTTTGGGTCCGGAGCCTGACCACTCGTAACTCAAGCTCCATTGCCACTCTCCTCATCACTACTTGCCCACCTAGTGGAGGAAGCGGCAGATGTCTCCTCCACATCTTGGCTGGGCAGTAGCTGCTGATTGTCCTCTAGTAGCTCTTCCTCGCTGAAAAGTGAAACTGAGTCCACTGCATGTAGTACTTCTCGCGAAGAGGGAACAGAAAAGGCCAGAGCCAGGTTGAGGACAGGTGAGGGCACAGGGCCTGCTTCAGGGCCATGCCAACTAAGGTTTGTGTCTATTGAATCCACCAACTGTTGGCTGGGGGTGTCTGATGTCACTTAGGATGATGTGGATGACCGAGTTAACCAATCAAGAACCGCTGGGTTGCTGGTCAAGACATGACCGCTTGATGACACTGGGAGCTCAGGCGTCTCGCTGCGACCACTGCTGCCACGACCCCTTACTCTGCTGCGACCTCTGCTTGCGCCAGAAACATTCAGGCCTCTGCCAGTCCTCTGTGCATGGCCTGGCACTTCTCTGCCTTACATACTTGTAGCTGAACTAAACAAATTAAACGGAAATTAAAACACCCATAAAAGCGAGGAATATATTTTTCTTTTTGTACTGGAATAGGCCACTAAACACTCACCACAATTAACTGCGGAAATGCACTGAGAATATAATTTTCTTGTTGTACTAAAATATGACCCTATACGCTTTGACCAGAAAAAAATTATTGAGTGAACTGCATATATATATTTCTTGAAGTACTGAAATACGCCCCTATACGCTTTCACAAGAAATGACTGCAACAGTGCAGTTCGTATATATATATATACGTTGTGGGGAGTCGCTCTGGTAGATAGCGGTGCGGGTGCAGTACAGAGGCAAAACAGGGAGTCCAGAAGGTGCAATGAACAGTGTTTTATTCACACTTGCACAAAAACAAACAATATAAACAGTCTCTTGGTGTTCGTTCACACATACCAGAAATCATGAGGCAAAACAAAACAGTCCAAATCAGGTTCTAGTCACCTGGGAGGTTTTAGGTGCAGGTTCGCACCTGGCTGTCAGTCCAGCCGCAAAACAGTCGCCGTCAGGCTTCCAGGTCGTCTGCACTCCTCCTTGCTGGGCTCTTGCTTCCAGCCCAGAGAACTTCCAAACACAAGTGACTCCACAGCCTAACAGCAGCTCCAGGACAATCACCCCCACCTGCTGGTGCTGGCTGTGTTTTAAAGCCCGGCAAAGTCCGGCCTGGACCGTGGGGAGTAGGCACCCACCCAACTCTTTGCCTACTCCCAGTAAGAGCCGGCCCGGATTGGCTTTGCAGCCAAACTAACTATAAATGTCAAACAGCACTAGCTGCTGCTGACACATAAAACCCGGCTCTCACCTCACCGAGGCCAGGAACCTCGGTGACACGTACCTCCCGTCGACAACGGTACCTTGCACCTTACCACAACGTATATATATATGTTTTTTTACTGAAATGCGCCCCTATACGCTTTCAACAGAAATCACTGCAACAGTGCAGTGCATATATATATTTTTCTTTTTTTACTATAATACACACCTATTCCCTTTCACCAGAAATAACTACAGAAGTGACCTGAGAATATATATTTCTTGTTGGACGGAAAAAGGCTATTATTAGAGATGGCCCGAACTATCCGCCGGCGAACAGTTCCCGGCGAACATAGCTTGTTCGCGTTCGCCTCTGCCGGGCGAACATATGCGATGTTCGGTCCGCCCCCTATACATCATCATTGAGCAAACTTTGACCCTGTACCTCACAGTCAGCAGACACATTCCAGCCAATCAGCAGCATACCCTCCCTCCCAGACCCTCCCACCTCCTGCACAACATCCATTTTAGATTCATTCTCAAGCTGCAGTCTTAGTGAGAGGAGGGAGAGTGTAGTTGCTGCTGATTTAATTGGGAAATCGATAGCTAGGCTAGTGAATTCAGTGTCCACTCCAGTCCTGAAAGACTCATCTGATCTCTGCTGTAAGGACAGCGTCCTGACAGCATCCCAAAAAGCCCTTTTTAGGGCTGCAACATTAGTCTGCTTTTTTTTTCCCCTTTATATACATATTGCAGTTGCCTGGCCTGCCTGTGTATGAGGAGCTGCAGGCCCACAGACTGTAGTGTGCCCACTGCCAGTGCCCACCCCTGTCATTCCGTGTGGCACAGGACTTTGCATCAAAAAAAGGCATTTAATTTTTACACTTTAATCTAAGGTTAGTTGCCTGCCAGTGTGTGTCAGGCTGACTTCCACTGACTGTAGTGTGCCCACTGCCAGTGCCCACCACTCATACCGGCTGGCACAGGACTTTGCATAAAAAAAGCATTTAATTTTTACACTTTAGTGTAATTTCAGCTGCTTGCCTGCTGCTAGTGTGTGTCAGGCCGACTTCAACTGACTGTAGTGTGCCCACTGCCAGTGCCCACCCCTGTCATCCCGTGTGGCACAGGACTTTGCATCAAAAAAGGCACTTAATTTTTACACTTTAATCTAAGGTTAGTTGCCTGCCAGTGTGTGTCAGGCTGACTTCCACTGACTGTAGTGTGCCCACTGCCAGTGCCCACCACTCATACCGGCTGGCACAGGACTTTGCATAAAAAGGCATTTAATTTTTACACTTTAGTGTAATTTCAGCTGCTTGCCTGCTGCTAGTGTGTGTCAGGCCGACTTCAACTGACTGTAGTGTGCCCACTGCCAGTGCTCCACTCCTGTCGTCCCGTGTGGCACAGGACTTTGCATCAAAAAAGGCACTTAATTTTTACACTTTAATCTAAGGTTAGTTGCCTGCCAGTGTGTGTCAGGCTGACTTCCACTGACTGTAGTGTGTCCACTGCCAGTGCCCACCACTCATACCGGCTGGCACAGGACTTTGCATAAAAAAGGCATTTAATTTTTACACTTTAGTGTAATTTCAGTTGCTTGCCTGCTGCTAGTGTGTGTCAGGCCGACTTCAACTGACTGTAGTGTGCCCACTGCCAGTGCCCACCCCTGTCATCCCGTGTGGCACAGGACTTTGCATCAAAAAAGGCACTTAATTTTTACACTTTAATCTAAGGTTAGTTGCCTGCCAGTGTGTGTCAGGCTGACTTCCACTGACTGTAGTGTGCCCACTGCCAGTGCCCACCACTCATACCGGCTGGCACAGGACTTTGCATAAAAAGGCATTTAATTTTTACACTTTAGTGTAATTTCAGCTGCTTGCCTGCTGCTAGTGTGTGTCAGGCCGACTTCAACTGACTGTAGTGGGCCCACTGCCAGTGCCCACCCCTGTCATCCTGTGTGGCACAGGACTTTGCTTAAAAAAAAGGCATTTAATTTTTACACTTTAGTGTAATTTCAGTTGCTTGCCTGCTGCTAGTGTGTGTCAGGCCCACTTCCACTGACTGTAGTGTGCCCACTGCCAGTGCCAACCACTGATACCGGGTGGCACAGTAGCTTGCCGATAAATAAGGCATTTAATTTTTAGACAGTAGTCTAAATTCAGTTGCTTGCCTGCTGCCAGTGTGTGTCAGGCCCGCTTCCACTGACTGTAGTGTGCCCACTGCCAGTGCCAACCACTCATACCGGGTGGCACAGTAGCTTGCCGATAAATAAGGCATTTAATTTTTAGACAGTAGTCTAAATTCAGTTGCTTGCCTGCTGCCAGTGTGTGTCAGGCCCGCTTCCACTGACTGTAGTGTGCCCACTGCCAGTGCCAACCACTCATACCGGGTGGCACAGTAGCTTGCCGATAAATAAGGCATTTAATTTTTAGACAGTAGTCTAAATTCAGTTGCTTGCCTGCTGCCAGTGTGTGTCAGGCCCGCTTCCACTGACTGTAGTGTGCCCACTGCCAGTGCCAACCACTGATACCGGGTGGCACAGTAGCTTGCCGATAAATAAGGCATTTAATTTTTAGACAGTAGTCTAAATTCAGTTGCTTGCCTGCTGCCAGTGTGTGTCAGGCCCGCTTCCACTGACTGTAGTGTGCCCACTGCCAGTGCCAACCACTCATACCGGGTGGCACAGTAGCTTGCCGATAAATAAGTCATTTAATTTTTAGACAGTAGTCTAAATTCAGTTGCTTGCCTGCTGCCAGTGTGTGTCGGGCCCTCTTCCACTGACTGTAGTGTGCCCACTGCCAGTGCCAACCACTGATACCGGGTGGCACAGTAGCTTGCCGATAAATAAGGCATTTCATTTTTAGACAGTAGTCTAAATTCAGTTGCTTGCCTGCTGCCAGTGTGTGTCAGGCCCGCTTCCACTGACTGCTCTCAAGTTACCACGCACCCGCCCGTCGCCACCACCACCACTACCACCACAGCCACCACAGCCGCTTCACTTGATCCGTCAGAGGAGTTATTTACACATCAGTTGGATGCAATTAGTGATGCACAACCATTATTGCCAGATGATGTAGATTACGGGGATATGTCTCAGTCAGGCAGGATTACCCACATGGACGTACAGTGTGATGATGATGATGATGATGTTGTACCCGCTGCTGCTTCCTTTGCTGAGGTGTCAGATACAAGTGAAGCGGTTGATGATGACGATGTGTCCACGGATGCCACGTGGGTGCCTGCTCGAAGAGAAGAAGAGGGGGAAAGTTCTGAAGGGGAGACAGAGAGAATGAGGAGACGAGTTGGAAGCAGGGGAGGTCGTCGCAAGGAGTTAGTGGCACAGTCAGACAGCATGTATCGGCACCTGGGGTCAGCCAGACAGCACGCCAGTCAACGCATGCTGTTGCCACCACTAGAATGCCGTCATTGCAAAGCTCAGCAGTGTGGCATTTTTTTGTGTGTCTGCCTCTGATAAAAGCAATGCCATTTGCAACCTGTGCCAAAGAAACTGAGTCGTGGGAAGTCCAACACCCACCTTGGTACAACTGCTTTGCGAAGGCACATGATCTCACATCACAAACGCCTATGGGATCAACACATGAGTACAAGCAGCACACAAACTCAAAGCCACCATGCTCCTCCTGGTCCAGCATCTTCAGCCAGGTCAACCACTGCTGTCCTCCTGCCCCCTCTCAACCACCCGCCACTCCATCTCTCACCTTCAGCAGTTCCTGCTCATCTGCCCACAGTCAGGTGTCTGTCAAGGACATGTTTGAGCATAAGAAGCCAATGTCACAAAGTCACCCCCTTGCCCGGCGACTGACAGCTGGCTTGACGGAACTCTTAGCCCGCCAGCTTTTACCATACCAGCTGGTGGAGTCTGAGGCCTTCAAAAAATTTGTCGCTATTGGGACACCACAGTGGAAGGTACCCGGACAAAATTTTTTTTCAAAAAAGGCAATCCCAAACCTCTACCATGTCATTGAAAAGGAAGTCATGGCATCTCTGGCATACAGTGTTGGGGCAAGGGTCCATCTGACCACTGATACCTGGTCTGCAAAGCACGGTCAGGGCAGGTATATCACGTATACTGCGCATTGGGTCAACCTGCTGACGGCTGACAAGCATGGAATGCGTGGCTCCGCAGTGGAGTTGGTGACACCACCACGACTTGCAGGCAGAACTACTGCCACCTCCTCTACTCCTACTCCATCCTCTTCAATATCCTCCTCGGCTGAGTCCTCTTCTGCTGCGGCGTCTGGCTGCACATCAACTGATTACCCCCAGCTCCCCAGGGGCTATTCCACATCCCGGATACGACAGTGTCACGCTATCTTGGGGTTGACTTGCCTGAAAGCAGAGAGCCACACAGGACCAGCACTCCTGTCCGCCCTGAACGCACAGGTGGATCAGTGGCTGACCCCGCACCAACTGGAGATCGGCAAAGTGGTGTGTGACAATGGAAGCAATCTGTTGGCGGCATTAAATTTGGGCAAGTTGTCACATGTGCCGTGCATGGCACATGTGTTGAATCTCATCGTACAACGTTTTGTGTCTAAGTACCCAGGCTTACAGGACGTCCTCAAGCAGGCCAGGAAGGTGTGTGGCCATTTCAGGCGTTCCTACACGGCCATGGCGCACTTTTCCGATATTCAGCGGCGAAACAACATGCCAGTGAAGCGCTTGATATGCGACAGCCCGACACGTTGGAATTCAACACTCCTAATGTTCGACCGCATGCTCCAACAAGAAAAAGCCGTCAACCAGTATTTGTATGACCGGGGTGCTAGGACAGCCTCTGCGGAGCTGGGAATCTTTTTGCCACGTTACTGGACACTCATGCGCAATGCCTGTAGGCTCATGCGTCCTTTTGAGGAGGTGACAAACCTAGTCAGTCGCACCGAAGGCACCATCAGCGACCTCATCCCATTTGTTTTTTTCGTGGAGCGTGCCCTGCGAAGAGTTCTGGATCAGGCTGTAGATGACCGTGAAGAGGAAGAGGAAGAGTTGTGGTCACCATCACCACCAGAAACAGCCTTGTCATCATCGCTTGCTGGACCTGCAGCAACGCTGGAAGAGGAGTATGAGGAAGAGCAGTCAGAGGAGGAATGTGGCGGCTTTGAGGAGGAGGAAGACCAACCACAGCAGGCACCCCAGGGTGCTCGTTGTTGTCACCTATCTGGGACCCATGGTGTTGTACGTGGCTGGGGGGAAGAACAGACCGTCAATGACATCAGTGAGGACGAGGAACGGGAAATGAGTAGCTCTGCATCCAACCTTGTTCAAATGGGGTCTTTCATGCTGTCATGTCTGTTGAGGGACCCACGTATAAAAAGGATAAAGGAGAACGATCTGTACTGGGTGGCCACGCTACTAGACCCCCGGTATAAGCAGAAAGTGGCAGAAATGTTACCAAATTACCGAAAGACGGAAAGGATGCAGCAGTTCAAAACCAAACTAATAAATATGCTTTACACAGCTTATAAGGGGGATGTCACAGCACAACGGGAATCTAACAGGGGAAGAGGTGAGTGTAATCCTCCTCCTACCACGGCGGCAAGGACTGGACGATTTACAGATGTGTTGTTGATGGAGGACATGCGGAGCTTTTTCAGTCCTACTCATCGCCACAGCCCTTCGGGATCCAGCCTTAGAGAACGACTCGACCGACAGGTAGCAGACTACCTCGCCTTAACAGCAGATATCGACACTCTGAGGAGCAATGAACCCCTTCACTACTGGGTGTGCAGGCTTGACCTGTGGCCTGAGCTATCCCAGTTTGCGATAGAACTTCTGGCCTGCCCTGCTTCAAGTGTCCTGTCAGAAAGGACCTTCAGTGCAGCAGGAGGCATTGTCACTGACAAGAGAAGTCGCCTCGGTCAAAAAGTGTTGATTACCTCACCTTCATAAAGATGAATGAGGCATGGATCCCGAAGGGACTGACAGTGGGGATACGTTTGACTAACAAAAGGCCTGATTACATGCCTTGGCCTCAAAATGGTCCCCACGCTGCTGTATTTAATGTCTGCATACCGGATGACTTTCGTGAATTCTCCACCACCAACTAGGGTTCAAGCCGCAATGTTTTAGTCACTTTTCTGCCTGGAAAACATAAATTTTTCCGCCCGCTGCTACAATAGCGGCTGCAACAGTGCCATTATTTTTCAGGCATGTGTACATGCCTAATTTTTCTGTCCTATGGTGCAGCACTGTGGCTGCAGAAACAAACCAAAAAAAAAAAGGCACATACAAGTGTCAATGCCCCTTCGTGATCGTTACCTTGTTGTGGTGAAGGGGCTTGCGTATCACAATGAAGCAATCATCACCTCTATAAGTGTGTTGGCAATGTTGCCACACCCCAGATGATAAGGCCGTTGCTTCATTATAGTCAGACCAAAAGCGATCAGACGGCTGGATAATATTTCATAGAAAAAACATTAATTTACCTTTTTTTTTATATGTTGTATGGGTTTTTAATACATAAAATAAAAAATCATAATAAAGTCTCTTAATAGTTTATTAGAAATGATGCAGGCAATTAAAAAAATCCCCATCAATTCCAATACAAAGCAAGTACAGAGCTCAGAACTAAATTATTTCATGATGTCGTAATGGTTCGCTAATTCGACAATGGATAATCAATTCGACAGGATAGGGTCCGTAACAGGGATTAAACTGATAGGAATAGTACTAGTTAAGACACCACTCATATAGGGTGTCACACCACATTGCTCTGTGCACGCGCAGTGCCCCAATTTGGGAGTAAGAGGACCGACCAAGCTGCTTTTTCCATCTCCCGGTTCCTGAAATCAATTCAGTTTAGTGTATGAGAGTTTGGTCTGTCACTGTGAAGGCAGTCGAAGGTACCCGGCCTAAATTTTTTTCACAAAAGGCAATCCCTGATATGGGACGTAACAGGGATTAAACTGATGAGAATAATACTACAGAAAATACCACTCATATCGGGTGTGACAGTAAATTGCATGGCGCAGACGCAGTCACCGTGGTTTAAAACAGAGTGGAGGGAGCCAGCGTTTTTTTAACCATCTCCCGTTCGAAAAATCTATTCAATAAATGGCCCCCAGATTGGGGACGTTAGAGGATTAAACTGATGAGAATAGTACTACAGAAAATACCACTCATATCGGGTGTGACAGTAAATTGCACGGCGCAGACGCAGTGACCGTGGATTAAAACAGAGTGGAGGGAGCCAGCGCTTTTAACCATCTCCCCGTTCGAAAAATCTATTTAATAAATGGCCCCCAGATTGGGGAGTCGGGGACGTTAGAGGGATTAAACTGATGAGAATAGTACTACAGAAAATACCACTCATATCGGGTGTGACAGTAAATTGCACGGCGCAGACGCAGTCACCGTGGATTAAAACAGAGTGGAGGGAGCCAGCGTTTTTAACCATCTCCCCGTTCGAAAAATCTATTCAATAAATGGCCCCCAGATTGGGGACGTTAGAGGATTAAACTGATGAGAATAGTACTACAGAAAATACCACTCATATCGGGTGTGACAGTAAATTGCACGGCGCAGACGCAGTGACCGTGGTTTAAAACAGAGTGGAGGGAGCCAGCGTTTTTTAACCATCTCCCGTTCGAAAAATCTATTTAATAAATGGCCCCCAGATTGGGGAGTCGGGGACGTTAGAGGGATTAAACTGATGAGAATAGTACTACAGAAAATACCACTCATATCGGGTGTGACAGTAAATTGCACGGCGCAGACGCAGTCACCGTGGTTTAAAACATAGTGGAGGGAGCCAGCGTTTTTTTAACCATCTCCCCGTTCGAAAAATCTATTCAATAAATGGCCCCCAGATTGGGGACGTTAGAGGGATTAAACTGATGAGAATAGTACTACAGAAAATACCACTCATATCGGGTGTGACAGTAAATTGCACGGCGCAGACGCAGTGACCGTGGTTTAAAACAGAGTGGACGGAGCCAGCGTTTTTTTAACCATCTCCCCGTTCGAAAAATCTATTTAATAAATGGCCCCCAGATTGGGGAGTCGGGGACGTTAGAGGGATTAAACTGATGAGAATAGTACTACAGAAAATACCACTCATATCGTGTGTGACAGTAAATTGCACGGCGCAGACGCAGTCACCGTGGTTTAAAACATAGTGGAGGGAGCCAGCGTTTTTTTAACCATCTCCCCGTTCGAAAAATCTATTCAATAAATGGCCCCCAGATTGGGGACGTTAGAGGGATTAAACTGATGAGAATAGTACTACAGAAAATACCACTCATATCGGGTGTGACAGTAAATTGCACGGCGCAGACGCAGTCACCGTGGTTTAAAACAGAGTGGAGGGAGCCAGCGTTTTTTTAACCATCTCCCGTTCGAAAAATCTATTCAATAAATGGCCCCCAGATTGGGGACGTTAGAGGGATTAAACTGATGAGAATAGTACTACAGAAAATACCACTCATATCGGGTGTGACAGTAAATTGCACGGCGCAGACGCAGTCACCGTGGTTTAAAACAGAGTGGAGGGAGCCAGCGTTTTTTAACCATCTCCCCGTTCGAAAAATCTATTCAATAAATGGCACCCAGATTGGGGACGTTAGAGGGATTAAACTGATGAGAATAGTACTACAGAAAATACAACTCATATCGGGTGTGACAGTAAATTGCACGGCGCAGACGCAGTCACCGTGGTTTAAAACAGAGTGGAGGGAGCCAGCGTTTTTTAACCATCTCCCCGTTCGAAAAATCTATTCAATAAATGGCCCCCAGATTGGGGACGTTAGAGGGATTAAACTGATGAGAATAGTACTACAGAAAATACAACTCATATCGGGTGTGACAGTAAATTGCACGGCGCAGACGCAGTCACCGTGGATAAAAACAAAGGGGAGGGAGCCAGCGTTTTTTTAACCATCTCACCGTTCGAAAAATCAATTCAATTCATCTTTTGGGGACCCTTGGTGTTGTACGTGGCTGGGTGGAGGAAGAAACCTTCAATAACATCACCGGGACGTGGCTAGCTTGGTATCCAACCTTGTGCAAATGGGGAGTTTGCGGTTGTGCAAATGAACTGTTTGCGGTGCATTAAAAGGGAGTTTGGTCTGTCAATGTCAGTGAAGCGGGCGTAACCCTTACACTACCTGATCGATACAACATCATACCTGATCGTATACACACACTGGATGTTTTAAAGCACGTTATTCCAAACAATTTAGGAATGTTAGTTGATTTATGCCCTTTATGGATTAAAATCCGACTCTGCGTCCACTACGTAATTTTCCATGGGAGTTTTGCCATAGATCCCCTTCCGGCATGCCACAGTCCAGGTGTTAGACCCCTTGAAACAACTTTCTCATCACTATTGTGGCCAGAAAGAGTCCCTGTGGGTTTTAAAATTCGCCTGCCAATTGAAGTCTATGGCGGTTCGCCCGGTTCGCCCGTTCGCGAACATTTGCGGAAGTTCGCGTTCGCTGTTCGCGAACTAAAAATTTTATGTTCGCGACATCACTAGCTATTATACGCTTTAACCAGAAAACAATTAAAGAGAGAAGTGCGTATATATTTTTCTTGTAGTACTGAAATACGACATTTACGCGTTCACCAGAAATAACTGCAACAGTGCAGTGCGTATATATCTTTCTTTTTTTAATGAAATAAGCCCCTATACTCTTTCTCTAGAAATGACTGCAAACATGCGTTGCGTTAATATTTTTCGTGTATTACTGAAATACTGTCATATACCCTTTCACCAGAAATGACTGCAAATTATTTTAGCATTAATAAAACAATGAAAGTGACCTGTGAATATATTTTCATTTTTCCACAGATAAAAGCCACTAAAAGCTTTTCAAGGTAGCACTCGCACCCCAATAACTAATTGCTGGAATGAGAGCTGTATTATGAGACTATCTGGACCCCCAAGTAATGTTTCCCTGCCTTTGTAGATAGCTTTTTTTCACAATGAGGATTTTCCTATGATTCTCCCTAGCATCTGCACACGTCACTCCCTGCCTGTGAAATGATTCCTCTCCCTATCCTTTCCCTGCACTAGTAAATCGCTTCTTTCCTTTTTTTAAAAAAATATTGTTTTTTCTTTCACTCTCCCTAGCGCCTGCATACACGTCTGTCCCTGAACAAAGTACGATTGTGAATGGCAGAATCTAAGATGGCCGCCATATTTATAGGGCTGTGACATCACAGGGCCGACTGGCTGCTGATTGGCTGCATGCATGGCATTATGGGTGATCCCGCCTTCCCAGAGTTCCTTGCCCCATGTCGTCACACGTGTAGCTGCCTTGTTAGGAAAAATTATGGTTCGTTACCACATAGCGCATGAAAATTCGCATTCGTTGGGAATCAAATTTTTCCTGAAATTCTAAACTAATTCCACTTTGTCGGCCTCGATTCGCTCATCCCTAATTAAGACTATATCAGAGCATGTCAGGGAGCCTTCGTTTTGGTGGGCTATGGCTGTATGATTATCGAATTTTTGTTTGTTTGTTTATTTTTTTATCTTAGATACAATGAGATTAATAGACATATGATTTCATTACAGATGATTTTATTCTTCAATTGTATTTTATTATAATTTCTGTGGAGATCCCTATCGCCTCTGAGTATATAAATATCACCTTAAGGTGCTCATTAAAAGTTTTCATGCAAACGACTTGATACGAGTCAGCATTTTCTTAAGTCACTGTATATTTCTAATGACTCAAATGGATTACTCCTGGCATCTAGTTAGAATCCATCTTAGTTAGTAAAAAAAACATTGCCGACAGAACTTTCTGAATCTCAGGGTTTTTGGTCTTTGTTGCTAGATCATTTTCGGAAATGAGCATGTGATATATTAAGGTCTTTTGACAGTCTCTCCACCAGTCATCATTGTGGGCTATGGTTCCAAGCAATTTATCCAAACCTATGGATGTACTTATCTAATTAGGCAGTATTTACACCACACCATTCCATCTGATCAGCATGGCTGCATTAGGATTCTGTACAAATAAGTACACATAAGATGAGTATGGTAGAAATGATTCCAGTCAGAAGGCTGACTAGGACCTTTACTTTCACCATAAATAACAATTCTGGAGCATCTTTTCTCATAACTAGTATAATGTTGCATTGGTCCTCCATGACCCCTTCTGAATGCTTACAGTATTAATGAATTGATAACTACTAGATGTTACTATTCCCCTTGTCAGATGGATATGTAGCAACTAGCAAGCAAAAAAATATGAGCGGCGTCCACCACGTGCTACCAGCTGTGGCAGCATCTCAGGTTCGCCTGTATGCCGTAACTCCCGCTCATACCAGCTATATGCGGTCTAGCTAGAAACGAACGTATGTTATTGCCATCTTACTTCAGACTTGAGAAAGGGGTCGTCTGTACCCCGAAATGCATTGTCCTGTAACAAATAAGCATTTATCTATACAATTACGAGATCCGGTTGTGAATGTGCGCCTCCCTGCAGTTGGCTACAAACCCGACATATAATTGTCCGGGGACCTTCACCTTGTCAGATAGATGCGTCCATACACAGTGCTGTCAGCACTTACTAGACAGTGTCAGATGATGCTACAATGTTTTCGTAACACCTATTCACTTGTATGGAAGGAAATAGTCATTTCAGATGTTTCCATAAGTCCCAACCTGCTTTGACCACTGCATCCAGATGGGGTCAGAGGTGGCCAGCTCTAGAGATAGCTGCATTCCCAGAGGTGGGCCTCTCCTCTATAACACATTTTGGAATATCTCTTAGATAAGCTGTAAATGTCTGAGATGGGATTAAGCCTTTAAGGCATAGGAGAGGCTGTAGGCAGTGCCATATACAGCAGCATCCATGTCTCAGGCAGTGTTCACATTCAAGCTAACTGTGGGGATAGGCAGGGAGCTCCATTCTGGAAGAGCCTGACATGCTCAATAGTGATGAGCGGCAGGGGCAATATTCAAATTCGCAATATTTCTCGAATATTTGGGCAATATTTGTCATAAATTTGTGAATTCAAGAATTCGCCATTTTTTTCTTAATTGCAAAAATTGGCAATGTAATATGTGCGTATTGTGCACACAATACAGGCGTGGGTCACTTTTGCTACATTTTTCAAGCTGCTAGAAGTTTCCTGACACTGGAGAAAATGGTTGGCACAGCAGAAGATTACAATAGCTTTAGGTGCAGATAGAGTGCTCCAATATATTCGCGATTACGCAAATCGACAATTAATGATGCACATATTTTGGTGCAGAGCGTGCAACTTCACATTTTCACATTTAGACAGCAGAACCTATCACACTACCTAACACCCTGCACTGGAACCTATCATCCACACTATATCACTATCTAACCTACACTGACTATCTCCCACCAACTATCTGTATTATGTATATAGGCTAACTAACTAACTATCTAATGTAATGACACAGCAAAGCACAGAGCACAGCAATGACACTGCTCTCTCTCTTAGAACTGCAAAAAAACTGCAGAAAATGTCTGCTGGAGAGGTTCTTATATAGTAAGGGGTAGGCAACTTTCCTATTGGTTGCTAGGGATGTTGCTAAGCTCAGACAAAGCCATTGCAGCCTTCCCATTGGCCCCCAAGCAAGAAGCAGGGAGGGATCATGGGTTCAGATGGAAAAAAAAAATCTAGAATATTCGCGTATACGAATATAGCACTATATTCTAAATCTTCGCAAATTCTCGAAGTGGCTATATTTGCAATTAGAATTTGTGATTTGAATATTCTCGCCCAACACTAATCAACAGGATGGAGAATAGTCAGTGACAATGGCAGAATACACAGATTATGGTAAAATCAAAGAGAAAGGAGGATAAAAAGTTTAAGGTATAAATGCGTCGATCCTTCATATCTGAATGGGTTTGGAGTTTATTTAACTAATGGACAAAGTTTTTGTTTGCAGTGACAAAATGAGGAGTTGGAGAGGATAAGGGTGGTAGTAGTGGCCCAGATGGTGATTGTAGTACTCATGGTGGTTATCCTCCCCTGAGCTTCCTAAGGCCGTCAGTGGTAGGAGGGGCACACCTTTTCTTCCCTTCAAGGCATACCCTGATCTTGAATGTTCTCCTTCCTGGTGATATTTGGGGTGGTCTTGGTGTAGGTGATTTTTAGGTGCAAGGCAGGGCTTTTTGATGTGTGGGACAGTGATTAAGCAAAGTTTAATGCAATGAGTCCACTGTACTTTACTGGGGTATTTCAATGGATGGTTCGCTCAGGCAGTTAACACTTAGTGATGAGCGGCAGGGGCAATATTTGAATTTGCGATATTTCGCAAATAGTTGGTAGAATATTCATCATATATTCGCAAATTCACAGTCATTTTCTTGATTACGAAAATCGGCAATGTAATATGTGCGTAATGCGCGCGCAATACAGCCGCGGGTCACTTTAGCTACATTTTTCAAGCTGCTAGAAGTTTCCTGAGACTGGAGAAAATGGTTGGCATGGCAGAACATTACAATAGCTTTATATGCTATTGGGTAGAGGGCTCTGATATATTCACGATTGCGCAAATCGGCAATTAATGATGCGCATATATTTGCGCAATAAGGGCAACTAAGTATTATTGTGAACTTGTGACATCACAGCACTATGTATGTAGCATGTATGTATGGACAGCAAAACCTCAGCTACACTATATTGCAATCTAACCTACACTGACTATCTCCCCTAACTATCTGTATTATATATGTAAGCTAACTAACTATCTAATGTAATGTGACACAGGAAAGCACAGAGCACAGCAATGACACTGCTGTCTCTCTCAGAACTGTAATAAACTGTAGAAAACGGCTGCTGGGGAGGTCCTTATATACTAAAGGGGTAGGCAACATTCCTATTGGTTGCTAGGGATGTTGCTAAGCTCAGACAAAGATATTGCAGCCTTGTCATTGGCCCACAAGCAAAAAGAGAGGTTACTGAGTTGAATATTCGAAAATACGAATATATATCACTATATTCTAAATATTAGTGAATTCTCAAAGTTGCGATATTCGCAATTAAAATTCGTTATTAAAATATTCACACCCAACACTACTTAACAGATTAAGCACAGTCTTTACAGTTAGCATATGCCAAGGGAACTTTATGGAATCAATGTTCTATCAGAGTTCAAATCTATATAACCTGTACAATCTTCTCAAATATGGCCAGGGGTGCAATTTTGTTTATCTCTCTCTCTCTCTCTCTCTCTCTCAACAATTCTGTTTCTCTTTGCTCACAAATATGACACTACAATGTCCAGCCTTATTCCAGCTTATTCAATAAGGATTTCTGTGGTTCCCACTGTGGGACAGATGCTTAACAAGTGGCCGGCGTATCTCTTAAGGATGGCAGGATGTATGAGACTTATATATCTGGACTTCACTGCAATATGGTGGGATTAGAAGTCTCATACATCCTGCCATCCTTAAGAGATAGGCTGGCCACTTGTTAAGCATCTGTCCCACAGTGGGAACCACAGAAATCCTTATTGAAGTGTTGAAGTGTTATTTTTCTCTGCACTCTCCCTGTAAATAGCCACTGTGCAGTCTCCTTAGTTCAGTCTTTTTTCCTCAGAGGCTGGTTCACTTTGCTAGCTGCTTTTAAACTCGCTGTTCTCAGAGGAGCAACTCCCTGCTCACTCCAGACTCAGACTGCTAGCAGCTTCTGGAAGGGTGGAGACAGCCCTCACATAGCAAGTGATGAGCGACAGAGGCAATATCCAAATTTGCGATATTTTGCGAATATTTGGGCGAATATTCGCCATATATTTGCGAATTTGCAAATTCCTCATCTTCAGGCATTATTTTCTTGATTGCAAAAATTTACATAGACTGGTATTTAACCACTTCAGCCCCCCTAGCTTAAACACCCTTAATGACCAGGCCACTTTTTACAATTCCGCACTACACTACTTTCACCGTTTATTGCTCCGTCATGCAACTTACCACCCAAATGAATTTTACCTCCTTTTCTTCTCACTAATAGAGCTTTCATTTGGTGGTATTTCATTGCTGCTGACATTTTTACTTTTTTTGCTATTAATCAAAAATTACCGAAATTTTTGCAAAAAAATGACATTTTTCACTTTCTGTTGTAAAATTTTTCAAAAAAACTACATTTCTATATAAATTTTTCTCTAAATTTATTGTTCTACATGTCTTTGATAAAAAAATCCAATAAGTGTATATTTATTGGTTTGGGTAAAAGTTATAGCGTTTACAAACTATGGTGCAAAAAAGTGAATTTCGGCATTTTGAAGCAGCTCTGACTTTCTGAGCGCCTGTCATGTTTCTTCAGGTGCTAGAATGTCAGGAAAGTATAAATACCCCCAAATTACACCATTTTAGAAAGAAGACACCCCAAAGTATTCGCGGAGGGGCTTGGTGAGTTCATGTATCATTTCATTTTTTTCACAAGTTAGCGGAAAATGACACTTTCTGAGAAAAAAAAAAAAAGAAAAGTTTCAATTTCTGATAACCTCTGGCAAAAAAAAAAAAATCTCAGACGGACTCACTATGCCCCTCAGTGAATACCTTGGGGTGTCTACTTTCCGAAATGGGGTCATTTGTGGGGTGTGTTTACTGTTCTGGCATTTTGGGCGGGGCTAAATTGTGAGCCGCCATGTAAAACCTAAAGGTACTCGTTGGAATTTGGGCCCCTTTGCGCACCCAGGCTGCAAAAAGTGTCACTCATGTGGTATCGCCGTACTCAGGAGAAGTAGGGCAATGTGTTTTGGGGTGTATTTTTACATACACCCATGTTGGAGTGAGAGAAATATCTCTGTAAATTGTCAACTTTGTATAAAAATTTTTAAAAGTTGTCGTTTACAGAGATATTTTTCACACAAAGTATGGGTATATATAAAAATACACCCCAAAACATATGCCCTACTTCTCCTGAGTCGGCATACCACATGTGTGCCACTTTTGCAGCCTGAATGCTAAGGCCCTAAAACCAATGAGTACCTTTAGGATTTCACAGGGCATTTTTACGCATTTGGATTCCAGACTTCTTCTCACGCTTTAGGGGCCCCTAAAATGCCAGGGCAGTATAAATACCCCACATGTGACCCCATTTTGGAAAGAAGACACCCCAAGGTATTCTGTGAGGGGTATGGTGAGTTCATGTAAAATTTTATTTTTGTCACAAGTTAGTGGAATATGAGACTTTGTAAAAAACAAAATTAAAAAAACAAAAAAAAACAATTTCCGCTGACTTATGCCAAAAATAAAAATTCTGTGGACTCACCATGCCCCTCACAGAATACCTACAGGTGTCTTCTTTCCAAAATGGGGTCACATGTGGGGTATTTATACTCACCTGGCATTTTAGGGGCCCCTAAAGTGTGAGAATCCAAATGCATAAAAATGGCCTGTGAAATCCTAAAGGTACTCATTGGTTTTAGGGCCCCTTTGCGCATCTAGGCTGCAAAAAGTGTCACACATGTGGTATCGCCGTACTCAGGAGAAGTAGGGCAATGTGTTTTAGGGTGTATTTTACATATACCCATGCTGCGTGTGAGAAATATCAGCTGTAAGCGACAACTTTTTAAATTTTTTATTCAAAGTTGTCAATTTACAGAGATATTTCTCTCACCCAGTATGGTATATGTAAAATACACCCAAACACTTGCCTACTTCTCCTGAATGCAGCGACTACATGAGTGACACTTTTGCAGCCAAGATGACAAGGGGCCCTAATTCCAATGAGTACCTTTAGGAGAGCATTTTTACGCATTTTTCTTCTCACGCTTTAGGGCCCCTAAAATGCCAGGGCAGTATAAATACCCCACATGTGACCCCATTTTGGAAAGAAGACACCCCAAGGTAATCCGTGAGGGGCATGGCGAGTTCATAGAAGATTTTTTTGGCACAAGTTAGTGGAAATTGATTTTTATTGTTTTTCTCACAAAGTCTCCCTTTCCGCTAACTTTTGACAAAAAGTTTAATTTTTCATGGACTCATTATGCCCCTCAGCGAATACCTTGAGGTGTCTTCTTTCCAAAATGGGGTCACATGTGGGGTATTTATACTGCCCTGGCATTTTAGGGGCCCTAAAGCGTGAGAAGGAAAATGCGTAAAAATGCCCTCTAAAGGTACTCATTGGTTTTAGGGCCCCTTTGCGCATCTTGGCTGCAAAAAGTGTCACTCATGTGGTATCGCCGTACTCAGGAGAAGTAGGGCAATGTGTTTTGGGGTGTATTTTTACATATACCCATGCTGGGTGAGAGAAATATCTCTGTAAATTGACAACTTTGAATAAAAAATTTAAAAAGTTGTCGTTTACAGAGATATTTCTCACACACAGCATGGGTATATATAAAATACACCCCAAACACATTGCCCTACTCTCCTGAGTCTGGCGATACCACATGGTGACACTTTGCAGCCAAGATCGCAAAGGCCTAAAACCAATGAGTACCTTTAGGATTTCACAGGACATTTTTACGCATTTTGGATTTTCACGCTTTAGGACCCCTAAAATGCCAGGGCAGTATAAATACCCCACATGTGACCCCATTGTGGAAGAAGACACCCCAAGGTATTCCGTGAGGGCATGGCGAGTTCACAGAAAAAAAATTTGGCACAAGTTAGCGGAAATGGTATTTTTTTTTTTTTTTTTTTACAGTCTCACATTCCACTAACTTGTGACAAAAATAAAATTTTGCATGAACTCGCCATACCCCTCACAGAATACCTTGGGGTGTCTTCTTTCTAAAATGGGGTCACTTGTGAGGTTTTGTACTGCCCTGGCATTTTAGGGGTCTCCGCAATCATTACACGTATGGCCAGAATTAGGAGTTTTGCTATTCTCCTTATATTGACCATACGGGTAATGAGAATTTTTTCCGTTCAGCCTCTGCGCTGAAAGAAAAAAATGAACGTCACATATTTTTCCATTCACATTGATCAATGTGGATGAAAAAATCTCTAAAAAATGTGCAAAAAAAGAGGAAAAGCTATAAAGCTGCGATCGCTAAGGGACCCTAAGGCCTCATTCAAGCGTCCGCAATTCTGTTCCGCAAAATTTTGCGGAACAGAAATGTGGATACATTCAATTCTATGGGGACAGACTTTGTCCCGCTCGGATCCGTAATTGCGGATCCGTAGTGAAGATCCGCAAAAGTATAGAACATGTCCTATTCTTGTCCGCAATTGCGGACAAGAAAAAGCATTTTCTATATAGTTCTGGCAATGTGCGGATCCGCAAAATGCGGAAAGCACATTGCTGGTGTCCGTGTTTTGCGGATCCGCGGATTTGCGGATCCGTGGATCCACAAAACACATGCGGACATCTGAATGAGCCTTACAGGGGTGATCAGTGACAGGGGGTGACAGGGGGTGATCAGGGGGTGACATGGGAGATCAGGGGTTAATCAGTGACAGGGGGTGGTGGGTGGGTGGGTGGGGCGGTGGGGGGTTGTGTGGTGATTGGTGCACTTTGATATTTTTCTCTGGTGGTCCCAAGCAAAGGGACCACCAGAGAAGCGAGCAGCAAGCAGATCAGACGCTGTTCACAGAACAACGTCTGATCTGCGATTTTTTCTGCCATATACAGCCTGCCAGCGCACGATCGGCGCTGGCAGGCTGTAGTATAACTACATGCGAGCGCGCCGATGGCGCGCATTGCGCATGTGCGGGCGCGTCCTCGCGTCATCTCGCGTCTCGCGAGATGACGCGCCGATGCGTCCGATCAGAGCTACAGGGCCGCCGCCAGGACGCAATCCTGCGTGCGGCGGTCCTGTAGCGGTTAAAAAAAAAACGAATATTCGCGATTACGAATATATTTTGAGATATTCTAAATATTCGCTAATTCTCAAAGTGCTGATATTCACGATTAAAATTCACAATTCAAATATTCGTGATCTACACTACTAGCAACTGAGATAAGGGCTGGATAATTATTCCCAGATTCCTATATACTTCTCTATACACAGCCTTTGAGACACACAGTGCCCAAATACAGTGATATTATCACCCACCCACCCTTATTCACTGTTGCTGGGTCAGGCCAGACCTTTTTTTTTTACACTTTTATATTAACCAGGGATTAGAGGATTAAGAAGTGGAAATCCCATCCATTCTAGCTTTACTTTGATTTCCTTGCTATTTTGCTATAAGCATCAACAGTGTCCATCAAAGTCAGCCACTCAGAAAAACTAGGGCTATTATTAGTGCCTCAATATTTAACTATCAAGGCTTTTGCGGCCATAAAGCCCTCCATGCAGGATCGTCTCTGGTGGGGCGTTAAGTTACAAGGGGGGAAGAAACTCAGTATTGCCTGTATAAAGCAGCGGACCAGTTGGACCTTATATCGTCTGGATAGTTCCTCTTGGATACGGGCCCAGAAGCTACTTATCTTTGAGCATCTCCATAATATATGACTCAGATCAGCATTTTCTGACAGGCATTTCCAACACTCACTCTTTTTTTCTTTATATATTTTGGCGAGGAAGGCGGGGGAGTAATATAGGCAACGAACAATCTTAAACTGGATCAATCTATATTTCTGAGAGATCTATACTTTTTAAATATTTTTATATATTTTTTCCCAATCCAGGTTATCTCCAGCGCCCAATTCATCTCCCCAGCCTCCCTCGCTTTTATATATTATTATTTCACCAAGAGAATCCCGAAATCTGTGATCTATTTGAGAAAGTGTAATTTGTGCCCCTTTAAGCTTAAAACAGTAATCCAAGAAAGAGTTTGCCCTAATAGTCAAGAGACGTTTATCCTGTTTTCATAAATGCGTGACTAATTTGTGCATACCTATACCTATCTAAAAAAGTGACTTTTGTGTCTTTTATCAAGTTATCTAGGGAAATAATATTACCGTGAGACGAGATGTGAATTAATCGGTTATTACCGCGTGAGTTCCAATATTCATGGTCTGAGATTAACATAAATTCTTTTAGGTTAGGGTTTTGCCAAAGTGGGGTAAAATAATAAATCATCTATGTATTGTAAGAGCTCCGTGTTCTGAAACACAGAGGCCCTTCCTTGAAGAATGGAACGGGGGGCTTGATTGTACTGGCTTGGTGAGTTTTTAGCACCTTGAGGAGGACATGTCCAACAAAACTGTTCTTGATCACACCTTCTGTGACTGACTATCTTCATGAAGGGGGACAGAGAAGAAAACATTTGCTAAATCAATGACTGCAAAGAACTGAGCTCTGGGGGGGATGGACGAGAGAAAAGTGTGGGGATTGGGCACCATAGGAGTGTCAACTACAGTGATAGAATTTATAGTCCTGAGATTGTGTACCATGCGATAAGTTACTGGCTTGCCCTTTTGCATTCCTCTTCTTCACTGGGAACAATGGAGTATTTTATGGAGATATACATTTTCAAATGACCCCCATCTTTAGATAAGCTTTGATCTGTTTTATAACCCCTAAAGCTGAGCCCAACTAAGAGGGTATTGTTTTAAACTTACTGGTGAACTACCAGGTATAACAGTCAGTGACTTTTGCAGGGGGACCAGACATTCTACCCATATCAGTTTTATCTTTGGCCAAAAAGCTCTCAGGAACCTTCTGCAGAGCTGAAATATCTGGATTTGGTCGACTTGTTATCTTGTGGGGGCTGTGTACATGATCTGGAATTGCTCTGAGGATAGAGGACCCATTACAGTCACTCTTCCATCCCCTGGACCATATTATAGTATTTATGGCTGACAATACATCTTTTCCTATTAAATTGACTTGACAGCTATCCGATATCAAAAACTTGCAAACAACCTCCTCAGTCTCAGCTAGACGAACAAAAATGGGTATAGACCTGTTCCTTTCACAACTGTCTTTGAAATTATAGCTTAAGGTACTACCTCCTTCCGCAATACTGAACAGCTTGCTCCAGTGTCTACAAGACAGTCAACATCCAGGCCCCAGGGAAACTCAGCATTGATAAATGCACAAGGTCCTGATTGTGCGGCTACTTGTATTGCCTGGACTGGGACAGGGTCTGACACTGGAATGCCCATTTACTATTGTGAGTCCGGAAGCTGCTGAGATTGCAGTTTTCTGAGCTCTGGACACGCCCACATAAAATGATCTTCTTTCCCACAAAAATAACAAGCTTTAGAAGCATAAGAATTTCTGGGTCGTCTATTTCCCCAACCCTGTTGTACAAAGCGCTTACGTCTAGGCTGTTTAGGGGATTCTGACTCTGAAGTGATCAAAAATGTCTGAGACTGACCTTTCTTCTTTCTTTTCTGTTCCTCTATTCCCTTGAGTACTGTAAGAGGGTGCAAGGTATCATATGCGATGGCAGGTACGTGTCACCGAGGTTGCTGGCCTCGGTGAGGTGAGAGCCGGGTTTTTTGTCTGCAGCAGCTAGTGCTGCTAGACTCTGTGACTTAGTTTGGCTGCAAAGCTAATCCGGGCCGGCTCTTACTGGGAGTAGGTAAAGTGTAGGGTGGGTGCCTACTTCCCACGGTCCAGGCCGGACTTTATCCGGCCCCTTTAAAAGGCAGCCTCCTTAGCAGCTGGGGAGGTGATTATCCTGGAGCTGCTAACAGGGCTGAGGAGTTCTCTGTCCTGGAGGAAAGAGCTCAGCAAGGAGGTGTTTTGTTCCTGGCTACCTGAAGCTGGATTCTCCTGCGGCGGGGCCGACAGCGTGGTGCGAACCTGCACCTACACCTCCCAGGTGACTGAACCTGTGTTGGCCTGTTTTGCTTTGCCTCCTTGTGTCTGGCCTGTGTGAATTACCACCAAGAGACTGTTTCTGTTTATTTTTGTGTCAGTGTGAATAAAACACTGTTGCACAATTCTGGACTCCTTGTTTTGCCTCGGTACTGCACCCGCACCGCTATCTACCAGAGCGACTCCCCACATTTGGTGGAGGATGCGGGCATGCGCAGTGAGGCTGGCGTGAACGCCGAACTTTGTTTTTTGTGCGGAGCAAAAGTGAATGTCCTATATTAGGCCGGCAAAGTTGCAGCCTGTGATCTCTGGCAACATGGAGGCTGCTGTGAAGGCTCTCGTAGAAGCTAACGTGCAGCAGCGGGAGACCAACCAGTTATTGCTACAACATGTGATGGCGTTACAGCGTCCCACCACGTCCATGATGCTCGGAAAGCGGTCCGTGCGGCGATCCCAAAGATGACCCCCGCAGACGACGTGGAGACATACCTAGCGGTCTTTGAGACGGTCGCCGTGAGGGAAAAGTTACCCCGTGACCAGTGGGCCGAGGTGGTTGCTCCGTTCCTGGCATCCGGACCCCAGCAAGTTTTTTTTGATTTGGCAGACGACCAGGCTGCTGACTATCCCACGGTGAAGGGGGAGATCCTGGCCAGACTGGGGGTAAACGTGTTGGTCCGGGCTCAGCGGGTCCACCAGTGGGACTTTAAAGTGGCTGAACCCGCCAGAACCCTGGGAGCCCGAGTCTGAAGGGCCAGCGGTAGGGGTGACCACTGCTGCAGCGGTAGTGGGGGAGACAACCCCACTGAGTGTAATGGTGGGAGACACGGAGGACTTGCCACCGGGACCTGAGTTGGCAGACCTCAATGTCTCCGGGGAAAATTTTGGGACCGCACAACACCGGGACCAAACCCTAACCAGGGCCTGGGAGAATGTGCTGGAAATTGATGGTAAACCCCAGAAACCAGGGGCTGAATTAATGTTCCCACGATTTATTGTTCTGCAGGATATGTTGTATCGGGTGAACCAAATCCGAGGTGAACCTGTTGAACAGTTGGTGGTGCCCACAGCGTATCGCAAGCTTGTCATGGAGCTTGCCCACCAACATGTTCTTGGGGACACCTGGGGTGGCAGAAAACCCAGGACCGCATACTGCAGCGGTTTTATTGGCCCAGTGTGTTCAAGGAGGTAGAAAATTATTGTAAGTCCTGTCCAACCTGTCAGGTAACTAGCCCCCAGCCACATTTCCGTAGTCCTCTGGTACCTCTGCCAATTATTGAAGTACCGTTTGAGCGAATCGCTATGGATTTAATTGGGCCTGTACCAAAGTCTGCTAGGGGCCACCAACACATTCTGGTAGTTCTCGACTATGCCACTCGGTATCCGGAGGCGGTGCCTCTGCGACATACCTCAGCTAGGCTCATTGCCAAAGAGTTAATGGAGATGTTTTCCCGTGTGGGCCTGCCAAAAGAGGTTCTGACAGACCAAGGGACCCCTTTTATGTCCAAAGTAATGAAGGAACTGTGTAAATTGTTGCGTATAAAGCAGTTACGGACGTCCGTTTACCATCCGCAAACAGACGGTCTTGTTGAGAGGTTTAATCAAACTCTAAAAAATATGTTAAAAAGGGTGGTGTCTAGAGATGGGAAGGACTGGGACCTGCTTCTGCCCTATCTCATGTTCGCAGTGCGAGAGGTGCCCCAGGCCTCTACTGGGTTCTCGCCCTTCGAACTGCTTTATGGCAGACACCCTCGGGGCCTGTTGGATATCGCCAAGGAAGCATGGGAACAACAGCCTGTCCCCCACAAAAGTGTCATTGAGTATGTCGCCCAGATGCAGGAACGGATGGAAAGGGTGTTGCCCTTGGTCCGGGAGCATATGGAGGCAGCACAACAAGCCCAGAGTAGGGTGTACAATCGTCAGGCTCGGGTACGGGACTTCAATCCGGGAGATCGGGTTTTGGTTCTGGTACCCACCCTTGACAGCAAATTCCTAGCTAGGTGGCAGGGCCCCTATGAGGTGATCGAGAAGGTAGGGGAAGTAAATTACAAGGTACACCAGCCAGGGCGGCGCAAGCCGGAGCAGGTGTACCACGTGAATTTACTGAAGCCGTGGAAAGACAGGGACACGGCCGACGACAACAGCCCCCGGCCAGGTCTTCTAGGTGAAAAGGGTCCAGCCCCACAGCTCGAGGCCTGTGAAGCCGTAACCACGGTAAAAATTGCAGACAGCCTGTCTTCCAAACAAGTTCAGGAAGTCAGGGAGTTCCTCAGTCGGAACACGGATGTGTTCTCAGACCTCCCTGGCCGCACGTCTCTCATCCGACATGACATCGTCACTGAGCCTAAGGCCAAGGTCCGGTTAAAACCATACCGGGTACCCGAGGCTCGGCGGCGGGCCATCGCGGAGGAAGTGCAGTTAATGTTGAAGCTCGATGTCATTGAGGAGTCGAAAAGTGAGTGGGCCAGTCCCATAGTCCAAATACCCAAGCCGGATGGGACGTTGCGGTTCTGCAACGACTTTCGCAAGTTAAATGAAGTATCCAAGTTTGACGCGTATCCCATGCCCCGAGTAGACGAGCTTGTTGAAAATTTAGGACAAGCCCGTTATTTTTCTGTGCTGGACCTCACTAAAGGGTACTGGCAGGTACCCTTAACGGAGACGGCTAAGGAAAAAACCGCGTTTGTTACCCCGCAGGGCCTATATCACTACAAGGTGTTACCCTTTGGCCTGCATGGCGCCCCCGCCACTTTCCAAAGGTTAATGGACATAGTGCTGCGACCACATCGTCGGAACGCCTCGGCCTACTTAGATGATGTAGTCATCCACAGCACCGACTGGGAAAGCCATTTACCCAAGGTGCAGGCGGTAGTGGATGCCCTGAGGAAAGCTGGACTAACCGCCAATCCAAAAAAGTGTGCGATTGGGTTGGAAGAGACCAAATATCTGGGATATGTAATTGGGCGGGGAGTCATCAAACCTCAGGTAACTAAGGTAGAGGCCATTCGCAACTGGCCCCGACCGGTCACCACCAGGCAGGTAAAGTCGTTCCTGGGGATTGTAGGATACTACATGAGGTTTGTGCCCCACTTTGCCACAATAGCAGCGCCATTGACAGACCTGTTGAAGGGGCGAAAGTCTGGGAGGGTTAGCTGGAGTGAGAAGGCGGAGGAGGCTTTCTCCGCGTTGAAGTCGGCCCTGTGTGGGTCCCCGGTTTTGGTGACACCCGACTTCAACAAGGAGTTTGTCGTACAGACCGACGCCTCGGAGGTAGGCCTCGGTGCGGTACTGTCGCAGGAGGTCAACGGGGAAGAACATCCCGTTGTCTTCCTGAGCCGTAAGCTCAGTCCCGCTGAGTCCAGATATAGTATAGTGGAGAGGGAGTGCCTGGCTATCAAGTGGGCACTCGAATCTCTCCGCTACTACCTGTTAGGGAGGAGGTTCCGTCTGGTGACCGACCATTCCCCCCTCAAGTGGATGAGTTAGGCCAAGGAGTGGAATGCTCGGGTCACCAGGTGGTTCCTATCCCTTCAAAATTTCAAATTCTCCGTGGAACACAGGGCAGGCCGCTTGCAGGGCAACGCAGATGCCCTGTCCCGCGTCCACTGCCTCACGTGTGTTCACCCCTCAGGGTTGAACAA
Organism: Bufotes viridis; assembly: GCA_033119425.1. Taxonomy (NCBI): domain Eukaryota; kingdom Metazoa; phylum Chordata; class Amphibia; order Anura; family Bufonidae; genus Bufotes; species Bufotes viridis. Next base: position 35,465,675 of record CM065592.1, on the reverse strand, counting down.
AGGGGGGTGTGTAAGAGGGTGCAAGGTATCATATGCGATGGCAGGTACGTGTCACCGAGGTTGCTGGCCTCGGTGAGGTGAGAGCCGGGTTTTTGTCTGCAGCAGCTAGTGCTGCTAGACTCTGTGACTTAGTTTGGCTGCAAAGCTAATCCGGGCCGGCTCTTACTGGGAGTAGGTAAAGTGTAGGGTGGGTGCCTACTCCCCACGGTCCAGGCCGGACTTTATCCGGCCCCTTTAAAGGCAGCCTCCTTAGCAGCTGGGGAGGTGATTATCCTGGAGCTGCTAACAGGGCTGAGGAGTTCTCTGTCCTGGAGGAAAGAGCTCAGCAAGGAGGTGTTTTGTTCCTGGCTACCTGAAGCTGGATTCTCCTGCGGCGGGGCCGACAGCGTGGTGCGAACCTGCACCTACACCTCCCAGGTGACTGAACCTGTGTTGGCCTGTTTTGCTTTGCCTCCTTGTGTCTGGCCTGTGTGAATTACCACCAAGAGACTGTTTCTGTTTATTTTTGTGTCAGTGTGAATAAAACACTGTTGCACAATTCTGGACTCCTTGTTTTGCCTCGGTACTGCACCCGCACCGCTATCTACCAGAGCGACTCCCCACAGTACTAACAAAGTTTGTGCCACTTCAGTATGAAAACACTCAGGTCTAATTTTCAGTAGTTCATCCCGCAATGATATTAATAGTCTGTTTAAAAAACAAGACCTAAACAGACCCTTACGGGTATCTCTGGGAGCACTCACATCATAATCCTGGTGCTGAAATGCAGTCAAGAGGCGTGTATGGAAATCTGTCACTGTCTCATTAATGTCCTGTCTCAGTCCCTGCACTCCATGCATCTCTGTTTCTATTTGCTTCTCTAACGACTTCTCTAAACAGTCCAAATCTCAATTCCTCAACCTGCAACTTTTGGGCCAGTTCCCTGTCCAGTAGTTTTAAAACGCTTAATTTGTGTCCAGAGTAGTTGTCCCTTAGCAGCCTTATAATTAATCCAGCCAGATCTGACCAAGTCGCAGTATATGTATCTTGTGAAGTCCACAATTGATGTAAGAAACCCATAGGGTCCTTTCGTGGGTCAGGGAGACTAGTTGCCCCAGCCATCTGCTTACTAGGGGTCCAAGGGCGATACCAGGTCATCTGAGTGGCACCCCCACCCACCCCAGTGGCAACGGTTCTCTGGTTGACTATGAATAAAAATATGTTCCTCCTCTGATTCTACCTTCTCATTTGCATAAACCATTTTGGTCAATTTCTGTACTGATCAATTAGCTTCATCTACCACTCAATGCATACAAACTCCCACTCCAGACAAGTTGTGCTTATTACACGCAGGACACTTCCACACGTCTACTCCTGTACCTGAACTGCTGTCAGCAGATGGAAGAACAGATGAAGAATCTGAGTAGGTGGGAGGGCTTTCTGTATGAGTAGAGGTATTAGTCTGAGAAGATAATTGGGGCATTAACTGTGACAACTGTGTATTGCTTAGCTACTGGTGTTGAAGTCACTATGGGTCTTGGAGACACTGAAGGTGGTGCTGTAGCTAACATTTGCATAGCAGCTGCTGTAGCTGCAGCATGTTACTCATCCTCAGTCTCAGAATAGAAATAGAAATTTTCACCATTTATCTTTATCATACTTTCTATATAACCTTTTTCTTCACATACTCTTTTACACCTTCTTTTGTTATCCACTTACCATTTCCATCCCTGAATTCCATCCATTTAGTCAAATTTAAACATCCTCCCTCCACAGCCCATTCCCCAGCATCCTTTTTCACTAACTCTGCAGCAGTCATCCCCCGTCTACCAACGATATGCAGTCCATCCTTACGGACACTTTCGGACCCGTGCATACGCATGATAGGAATAGGAAGCTGATCAGACTTCCAAGAAGCCCCTCTGGCTTCTATGACAATGCCCGTACACCAAGAAGCTCCTCACTCCTTTGACCTCACAGACACTTTAACTTACATCGAATCTGGGGAGTCTGTTTACAGGTCTTTACCATTTATATGGTAACTACACACCATTGATCCATCAGCAACATTTCACTTGCTTAAACCAGTCTATAAAATGGTCATCAAGTTTTTACCAAATTGTTGATTAAAATATATCCTCTACTCTGAGACTGTCACAGTATATGCCTCCTCACATATAGACATTCGTCATATATTCGTCAAAATCGATTATTCGTCATTATTCTATATATTGCAAATGTTACGCAAATTTATATTTTCTATTGGGTTAGCTTAGTAGAATTAACTAATATTGAGAACATAGCACTATATTCTCAATCTTCGTTATATTCTAGCAAGCCAACCATTTGGAACTCAGTTCTAAGTTGAATTCGCAATGCGAGTATATGTTCGCATTGCGAATTCAACTTACAGCTGGGTTCCTAATGGTTGGCTTGCTAGAATATAACGAAGATTGAGAAAATAGTGCTTTGTTCTCAATATTAGTTAATTCTACACAGATGCAAGTTGAATGTGTAATGCGAGTAATTCAGGTTATATTAATCGCATTGCGAATACAACTTAGTCAAATGGGAATGGGAAGTCGGAAGAAGCGGCAATGGGCATTGAATCCTCCGGACAGGTAAGAAATGCTTTTGGGAAGTGGAAAGACAACCAGAGAGCAACAAGGATTAACAACTTAAAAAAAAATGAAAAACGAATATTCGAAATAGCGAATATATAGCACTATATTTAAAATATTCGCGAATTAGCGAAGTGCCGATATTCACGAAAAAAAATTGCTATTTGGATATTCATGCTCAAAACTACTAGACATAGACACACATATATAGCATCACAGACAAGGATATCTTAATCTAAAGAGTCACAGAAGGACTATACCTGGTACCATGATATTAAGCAAGAAAGAAGACATAGTAAGAAAAATAATCTTACTTGCTAATATCAGAGTTCCTCTGCGATCGTCCCTCTGGACAGCTGTTAGGATCTGGGTGCCCCCTTCAAAACTGTTATGGTAATTTTTCCTATGATTCCTAAAGTGTAATCTAACCAAAACCAATTATTGTGATTCTCCAAATGATAATGTTTCCTCCAGGGGTAAGAGTGTACGACCGGTCATGAAAAGAATCACACATAGACACTGAACATGTAAGATACCTCCTCTGCCTTCCCTCCATAAGAGTATTTTAATTTTTAGGAAAATCCCTGGGTGTTTACATTTTACAATAGGGGTTTTATAATGAACCAATGAGATTATGCCAACTGTGGCAACAAGAACCTAGGTATCGCCATGGAATAACATCTGGAATCAATCAAGATAAGGCAGTGAATTTGTATATACACCAGATAGATGTATATACAAAGATTATAACATTCAGAAATTAACAGAACAAGGAAGATAATAGCCAATATTTGAAATTATGATTTAACTTATTTAAAGTTACCATATCATCAGTGGTAACGGTCACAGCCAGACGTGCCTATAAGCAGGTTAAGCTATGTGTGGAGTGGAATCAGATGTATGAAAGATATAGCAGCCAGAAGAAAGTGTTCTTCAGCTGGTGCAGGAGCCACAAAAGGGAAGTAGCTGGTAGAGCACCATGACTCCTTACATATCTACAGACAGAGTGTCACTAGGGGCTCAGCAGCCAAAAGCACCCCACTCCAGAGATATCAGAACAGTCGTAAAGTCCAGCTACCAGACTAAAGCCGAGTTTAGTACAGCCGAGAGAGAGAAAGCAGAGTTATCACGCCTGTTTATGCTAAAGCCTGCTGAAACCAAGAGAATGCCTAAATACTGTCTGCATGCAAGTCGATGCAAGTAAAGCTATTGAACTTTATAAGTCTGGATTCGACTTATGCTTTACCTTTACTCATCCCCTTTATTGCTTCGGAGCCTAACCCTGGGGAGTGATGGTATCCAGGTTGGAGCACCGTGACACACTCAGAGACTATTAAGGGCTGCACAGGGTGGCGCTACAGAGAGGTCTCGGCCACTAGAGAGGCTGGCGCTATGCGACGTCCCATAGACCACCCATAGCTTTTTTCTGTAGCTTTAAAATAAACATTTGCAATGTGTGTTGGCTGTTGCCATATTTTAATTGCTTTTTTGCATTGTTCTTTTTGCACCAATGTATTTTGGCAGTATTGCTTTACAGAGGAAGTGCCATTACAGCGGGTATATACTTGCCTTTAAAAAGTGGAAGGCATGCAAAATATGCCAATAAAAACATCAGGTGGCAAAACACACTCCATGGTCAAAAATGCTTAAAAGACTATATACAGCAGCATTCTTACACAGATTCCATTGAAATCTGTGGGATGTCCATGTTGAGTCCTCTACAGAATGAGAGATTCTTTGTAGCCAAAGGTTAAAGGCTGTATTACATTTACGGATCAGCCAGGTGATTGTCAGGGGGGATGCGTTCTTTCCTGTCAATCGCCTGTCCGTTAGTGGATCAGACCGCTGCTATTACATGCAGCGATCTCCTCCAGAGTATGAAGATGAGCGATCGCTAATGCCATGGCTTCTCCCCATACTGACTAGTTGTTTGCGGGCAGCAGATCGTGATTATATAACATGATCTGCCGCCTGCGAATGCGGAATGGTCATAGTGATACACAAAAAATAAGGATGTGTGCATTGCCCCACAGAAATAAATGGGCCAGTATGCTGTTTGCAAAAAATTCAGATAGCACACAGGTGAAAACTACAGTAGTGTGCATGAGGCCTAATAGATGAGGGTTAGAGATTAGCGAAGTTATGAAAAATTCGATTTGGCTACTTCGCCGAAATTCACAAAGAAATTAGATTCGTGAGGAATTACTTAGTCACAAAGCGCATTCTCTTGCGTAGTGGGTAAAAATGACGGTGAATGGCGAACATGCTGCCCCCATCATTAAACCCCTCAGATGCCGCATTAATCACTAATCGCGGCATCTAAAGCTTCAATTTTGGCTTTTTAGGGGTTAATCACGGTAAAAATACTCACCTTATCCATTTGTTTGCGTAGAGGCTGTCACAGCCATCTTGATTAACCACTTGACGACCACCCATAGGATATAAACGTCCTATGGGCGGTTGTCTATCTCTGAACGGACGTTTTAGAACGTCCATTCAGAGATGGCAGCTGCACGCTAATCGTGCAGCTGCCGTGCGGGTTGCCTGCTGTCAGTGACACTTGGGAACTGTCCCTGCCTTCTAAATCACTGCAGACACAGCAGTGAGTGCTCACCGAGCGCTGTGTGTGCAGAGCAGGAAGCGCTATGCTGCTTTGCAAGAGCTCTCGGGTCTTTCACAGACCACAATCAGCCCTGCACTGAAGCTGTACAGCGATGTACTCTGCTGTACAGCCTCTCTAGAGGCTGTATTTCCCTGTAACAGGGGCTACTACTGTATGTCATCCCAGTTACAGAAGAAATCAATAGTGAAAAAAATAAAATAAATGAAGTTAAATGTCCCCCAGAGGTCTTGTATGACCTTATGGGGGACTCAAAGTGTAGAATTAAAAATAAAAAAAGAAAGTGTTTAAAAAAAACCAAAAAGGTCTTACATGTAAAAACCAAAATCCCCAATCCCCGATAAACACCATAAAAAAATAAAAATAAAAACCGTGTAAAAAAAAGCAATTTTTGTCATCTTATATCACAAAAAGTGCAACAACAAGTGATCAAAAATGCGTATGTCCCACAAAATGAAACCAATAAAACCGCCACCTGATCCCGCAAGAAATGAACTCCTACATGATAAAATCGCTAAAAAAAAAATATATATATAGCTCTCAGAACATGGAGACATTAAAAGATAATTTTTTTGCTTAAAAAATGCTATTTTTGTGTTAAAGTAAAAAAAAAATAAAAGTAGACATATTAGGTATTGCCGCGTTTGTAACAACCAGCTCTATAAAAATATCTCATGACCTAACCCCTCACATGAACACCGTAATAAAAATAAAATAAAAACACTGCCAAAAAAGCTATTTTTTGTCATCTAACATCACATAAAGTGCAACTCCAAGCGATCAAAATGGTGTATGCCCCCCAAAATAGTACCAATCAAACCGTCACCTCATCCCGCAAAAAATGAGACCATAACTAAGACAATCAGTCAAAAAATAAAAAAGCTATGGCTCTCTGACTATGGAGACACTAAAACATATTTTTTTTGGTTTCAAAAATGCTATTATTGTGTAAAACTTAAATAAATTAGAAAAAGTATACATATTAGGTATTGCCGCGTTCGTAACAACCTGCTCTATAAAAATATCACATGACTTAACCACTCAGATGAACTCTGTAAAAATAAATAAATAAATAAAAACTGTGGTAAAACAACCAATTTTTTGGTCACCTTGCTTCATAAAGTGTAATCATCAATGATCAAAAAATCATATGCACCCAAAAATTGTACCAATAAAAACATCAACTCTTCCTTAAAAAACTAGCCCCTGCACAAGACGATTGGCCGAATTTTTTTTAAATTATGGCGTTCAGAAAATGGAGACACAAAAACATATTTTTTTTTTCAAAAATGCTTTATTATGTAAAACTGAAACAAACAAAAAAAGAAAGTAAACATATTTGATATAATTTAGTCCGTAGCAACCTGATCTATAAAAAAAAGTGCATGATCTACCGTGTTAGATGAATTTTAAAAAAAATAAAAAGTAAAAACTGCTATTTTTTGTTACCTTGCCTCACAAAAAATGTAATATAGAGCAATCAAAAATCATATGTACCCCAAAATAGTACCAATAAAACTGGCACCTTATCCCCTAGTTTCCAAAATGGGGTAAATTTTTTGGAGTTTCTACTGGAAGGGTGCATTAGAGGAGCTTCAAATAGGACATGGCATCAAAAAACCAGTTCAGCAAAATCTGCCTTTTAAAAACCATACGGCACTCCATTTTTTCTGCGCCCTTCCATGTGCCCTTACATCAGTTTACGACCACAAGTGGGGTGTTTCTGTAAACCGCAGAATCAGGGTAATAAATATTGTGCTTTGTTTGGCTGTTAACCCTCGATGTGTTAAAGAAAAAAATGGTTTAAAATAGAAAATCTGCCAAAAAAGTGAATTTAGAAATTTTATCTCAATTTTCCTTTAATTCTTGTGGATCACCTAAAGGGTTAACAAAATTTGTAAAATCAGTTTTCAGTATCAGTATCAAGTAACTTGAGGGATGTCATTTCTACAATAGGGTCATTTATGGGGGGTTTCCACTGTGTAAGCACTACAAAGTGACTTCAGACCTGAATTGGTCCTTAAAAAGTGGGTTTTGGAAATGTTCTTAAAAATTTTAAGACTTGCTTCTGAAATTCTAAGCCTTCTAACTCCCTAAAAAAATAAAATATAATTTATAATATGATGCCAACATATAGTATACATATGGGGAATGTTAATTAATAAATATTTTATGAAGTATCACTTTTTGTTTTAAAGGCAGAGAAATTGAAATTTTGAAAATTGAGAATTTTTCAAACCTTTTGGTAAATTTCAGATTTTTTCATAAATAAAGGTGAAATATATTGACTTAAATTTATGACTATCATGAAGTACAATTTGTCACGAGAAAACAGTCTCAGAATGGCTTGGATAAGTAAAGGTGTTCCAAAGCTATTACCACAAGTGACGCATGTCAGTTTGCAAAATTAGGCCTGGTCAGGAAGGGGGAAAATGACCCGGTCTGGAAGTGGTTAAAGATACTGTTTATAATCTCATGCAGTGACGTAATGACGTCATCACGCTGGCCAGAGTGCCGCCGTGGTGACGTCATATGTCACCCCGTGAGAGATTTTGCGCAGTTTCTGTAATCAAGATGACCAAGATGGCCTCTTTCCACACAAATGGATAAGGTGATTACCATACAGTATATATTTTTTTCAACGCCATTTAAAAAAAATAGATTCGTTACCACGAAGCTGGAGGAAATTCGGCTTCACAACAAATCAAATTTTTCCTGAAATTCGGATTTAAGTCAATTTGTTTGGCTTTGATTCCCTCAACAATAATGAGTTTCCTAAAATAGGGATCCAATTTTGGTGTCCACTTTAACCATAAGGGCTCATTCAGACGGCCGTTTGAATGAGTCTGCATCCGTTCCCATTCATTTCAATCGGGCCACAAAAGATGCGGACAGCACAGCACAGTGTGCTGTCCGCATCCTTGGTTCCGTTCGGTGGCTCAACGAAAAAGATAGAACATGTCCTATTCCTATTCGGACAAGATTAGACATTTTCTATTATGGTTGTGGCCATGTGCGGTCCGCAAATTGCAAAATGCACATGTCCGGTATCCGTGTTTTGCATATTCGCAAAGCGCTATGGACATTTGAATTGGCCTTAAATCATAGAAAATCAAACAATACTGTCCAAAAACCTATGAAAAAAAATGTTTTTCTTTAGAAGTTTTTAGAATTTTGGGTTGGAAAACGTAACGAGATTCCAAAAAGAAAACAATATCAGTCCTATAAGCAAGCTTTATTTTATACATACTGTTATCACCACAAGCTGATAAAATATATTACCGATTGGATCTGTATTTTCTGTGAAGTGGCATTTTGATATTACCTGCAGATGTCTTCTGCCACAAGTGACAGCTAATTACAGGTCTGACCACTCTTCTCTAATTCACATGCTCCTTTCGACATCTGAGAGATCAATCGGAGACTCACAAGCATGTTATTACTTAGGGCATTGCAATTAGAGCAGCTATTATGTCTCTGCTGCAATTTAGTGTCTTCTTTTAAAACAAAATAATAAAAAAGTATAGTAGAGAGAGACGGAAAAGTGGTGTAATTGAATGAAATAAATCAAGTTTATGCTGTTTGGTAAAAACATGAAGGAAAATAATGTGTACGCATAGGTCAGCCATAACATAAAAACCACCCGCCTCATATTGTGTAGGCCTCCCACATGCATCTGAAATAATAGTCCATACTTGAGGAGGCATGGACTCTACAAGACTTCTGAAGGTGTTTTGCAGAACTGGACTTCTTGTTCCAGCACATGCTACAGATGCTCAATCGAATTGAAGGCCTGAGATTGAAGACCAGTCATCATGTTCTTCATACGGTTCCTGAAATTTTTTTGCAGTGTGATAGGGCATTATACTACTGAAAAAGGCAATTACCAGTAAGGAATACTGCTGCCATGATGTTTAGGTAGATGGTATTTGTCAGATCTACATAAATGCAAACACCCAGAGTTTCCCAACAGAACATTTCAAAAAATATCACACTGCCTCCACCGGCTTGTCTTCATCCGATAAACCATCCTGGTGCCATCTCTTTCTCAGTTAAGTGACGCACATGCCCTTGATCATCCACATGATGTAAAAGACAACATGACAAGACAAGGCCAACTTCTTGCACTGCTCCATGGTCCAGTTCTCATGGTCTTGTGCCCATTGTAGGCAAATTCGGAGTCGAACATTGGTCATTATGGGCACTCTGACTGATCTGTGGCTACAAAGCCCCATACAATTCCTTGTTTGTTCTGGCACCTTTTCTATCATAGCCGGCAGTAATTTTTTCACCAGTTTGTGCTACAGTAGCTTTTCTGTAGACTGTCTTCAGTTTCCAAACACATCTTTATTTTGGTGCCTAGACCCAGAAACTCCAAAGTCACTTGACAACTAATACTTATAGGGACACATTTATTTTTAGATGCTGGTCTTAATAAGCCCTATAGCTGGCGGTGGATCGCCAAAGTTATGCAGAGGCGCCGACCCTAAATGCAAGACAGCTTCCTTACTAAACCAGGCATAGAAAATGATAATTGAGATGGGCCTTCCGGCCTGTCCCCTTCTCCGCCCATACCGCACCAACTTTTATATACCTGGCGTGACGGGGCAACAAGTTGCAGATTCTACCGCACCATGGCATGTGACAGAATCTGCTCCAAATATACACCTCAAAAGTGGCATATATCTGGTCATAAATGACCACCATAGTGTTCTAAACAGCACATGTTATATGTATTGGGCCGTCACAGAGTTTGCATTGGAGCCTAATAGCTCTTGTATGCATACAATATATACCGACATATCTGTGCATATACACTTACCATATACCACAGAAACAGCTGTTATATACAACATACATAAATATATCATATGTTATATATATAGACTTGTTATACATACTATACATAGCAAATATCTGCAATATATACTGCGGGTCTCAAAACCAATAAACACATCAATCACATCATTTTACTAAAAGTTAGGAAAGCTCTTCACCCTTAGACTTGCGATTCATACTTTTCATACTGTCCAGCTATGGTCTTTGGTGCATTGTGGCTTTTATTTCATTTTTTTTTTACCCTTCCCATTTGAGCTGCATCTCTAACACATTTGAGTTATTCAGGCTAAATGCACAGTATCAGCATTGTGTGCGGAATCTCTGTGCGGATTTGCGTGCGGAAAATCCGCACTGTAGGTCATGCACATTGTATTCTATGAGAATTAGCGCTCATGCACACGAACATATTTTTTGTCTGTGTCCGTATGTGGAACCATTCACTTGACAGCTAGTTACGCCGCTATCTGTGACTGCTCCCCGTTCATGCCAGGTCTACAATTGTGGGCGGGGTAGAGGGCGGCCGGCAAGCCCGTCACAGTCACCATTTTCTATGCCTGTTTTAGACATAGAAAAAGGTCTAAGGCCTCATGCACATGGCCGATGTGCGGCCAGTCCGTGCATTGCGGTCCCAAATGCACGGGCAAGGTCATTGCGGCGGCCGGGACGGATCGAGGCCCATTTAACTAATTTAACTCAGAAGCTGCCTTACATTTAGAACTGGTGCAGGATGTGTTGAAGTTATGGAGAGGCCTGCACCTCTTCATACCTCTGGCAGATCCACCACCATTGCGGGGCTTTATTAATAAATGTGCCCCTAAGTGTCATATCCTATTCCTGTCACTTGGAGCTGTATTCACGAGCAGGCTGTAAACTCCATTCATTTGAATAGTAGTAGGAGATATGGAGCTGCTACACTTTACCTTCTCCCTGCTGTCAGAGAGGAGAAATACTGTAGATTCCACTGTCTTTTTATTTGATTTATATTTGACCTAGGAAACATCTCCTGCTATCCGCAATGCTAAGTTGGAGTACCATTGTCTGGGGTATCCATTACCCTTTAAGAGATTTTTTACGATATTTATCACTGTCCCACAGAGCCCACCTACCAGTCATGATTTGAGAATATCCCACAGAATGAATGCCTGATGTAAGTCCTGATGCATTGGCACTAATTATATCACCTGCTCAATACTAAGGAGATCCTGAAAACATGGCCGGCAGGTGGGCCCTTAGGAGTGGACTGGAGTTGGGGAACACTGATTTAAAGGATATAGAAAATCATCAACTTGGGATATGTCTACTACATAGCATGAATGCATTAAGTATTTGTCTTCTTTGTAGTACCTACCTTGTTGTCACACTCAAAATAATACCAGAAACACCAGAGCTATAACATGAAGCTCTTTGGCCCCAGTAGCAGGACTCAACTGCCTACTATGTACCATTTAAAATGTTTGCATCTGATTACAAAGCAGAATGATTATTGAAGACTGTTAAGGCTCTGAGACTCAATAACTATTTAGGAATTAGGTAAATTAGAAATATTTTCATTAAAAAAAAAACATAGAACAACATGTATTTAGGTTCTATATTTTTACGGATTTCCCTCTTTAATAGCTGACTCTCTTTTTAAAACAAATAGATCCACAATAATGAGAAAGCCCTGCCTATTTGTTCCCAGTCTAAACAGAAAAGCTGGAACCTGAAATCTATTGTGACTGTTTGAGTGGCCAATGTAAAAACTATAAGATGATAAAATCAAAACAAAAAAAGTAACAAAAAAAGGGGTATGATAAAAAAAATTGATTTTAACAATATATCATTTTTAGAGTTGAGCGAACACCTGGATGTTCGGGTTCGACGAGTTCGGCCGAACTTTCGAAAAATGTTCGGGTTCGTGATCCGAACTCGACCCGAACTTCATCCCGAACCCGAACCCCATAGAAGTCAATGGGGACCCGAACTTTTGGGCACTAAAAAGGCTGTAAAACACACCCGGAAAGGGCTAGAGGGCTGCAAAAGGCAGCAAAATGTAGTTAAATCCCCTGCAAACAAATGTAGATAGGGAAATGATGGGTTAACATAAAATAAATAAAAATTAAACAATATTAATTGGAGTGAGGTCCCATAGCACAGAATCAGGCTTCAAGTCACCCACCAATGGAGAAGGTCAATTACTATTATTTTGACCACAGCACCCAGACAAAGGAGAGAGGTCCCACAGCAGAGAACCAGGCATCATATCACCCACCACAGGAGTAGGCCACCATTTAGTTACTTTGACCCCTACACCCAGACGGAGGAGAGAGGTTACACAGCAGAGAATCAGGCATCATATCAACCACCACAGGAGAAGCCACCATTTAGTTACTTTGACCCCTGCACCCAGGAAGAGGAGAGAGGCCCCACAGCACATATTCTGGCATCATATCAGCCACCACAGGAGAAGCCACCATTGAGTTACTTTGACCCCTGCACCCAGGAAGAGGAGAGAGGCCCCACAGCACATATTCTGGCATCATATCAGCCACCACAGGAGAAGCCACCATTGAGTTACTTTGACCCCCGCACCCAGGAAGAGGAGAGAGGCACCACAGCACATATTCTGGCATCATATCACACACCACAGGAGAAGGCCTCTTTCAGTGATTTAGGCCTTTGGACCCAGACAGAGGAGAGAGGCACCACAGCACATATTCTGGCATCATATCAGCCACCACAGGAGAAGCCACCATTGAGTTACATTGACCCCTGCACCCAGGAAGAGGAGAGAGGCCCCACAGCACATATTCTGGCATCATATCAGCCACCACAGGAGAAGCCACCATTGAGTTACTTTGACCCCTGCACCCAGGAAGAGGAGAGAGGCCCCACAGCACATATTCTGGCATCATACTAACCACCACAGGAGAAGCCACCATTGAGTTACTTTGACCCCGCACCCAGGAAGAGGAGAGAGGCACCACAGCACATATTCTGGCATCATATCAGCCACCACAGGAGAAGCCACCATTGAGTTACTTTGACCCCTGCACCCAGGAAGAGGAGAGAGGCCCCACAGCACATATTCTGGCATCATATCAGCCACCACAGGAGAAGCCACCATTTAGTTACTTTGACCCCGCACCCAGGAAGAGGAGAGAGGCACCACAGCACATATTCAGGCATCATATCACACACCACAGGAGAAGGCCTCTTTCAGTGATTTAGGCCTTTGGACCCAGACAGAGGAGAGAGGCACCACAGCACATATTCTGGCATCATATCAGCCACCACAGGAGAAGCCACCATTGAGTTACTTTGACCCCTGCACCCAGGAAGAGGAGAGAGGCCCCACAGCACATATTCTGGCATCATATCACCCACCACAGGAGTAGGCCACCATTTAGTTACTTTGACCCCTACACCCAGACGGAGGAGAGAGGTTACACAGCAGAGAATCAGGCATTTAGATCACCCACCACAGGAGTAGGCCCCAATTTAATGGGACCCCGGCAACCATGTCAGATGGCACAACCATCAGCTTCATATCAATCAGCACAGGAGAAGGCGACTTTGAAAGACTTTGACCCCTACACCCAGACGGAGGAGAGAGGTTTCACAGCAGAGAATCAGGCATTTAGATCACCCACCACAGGAGTAGGCCCCCATTGAATCAGACCCTGGCAACCATGTCAGATGGCACAACCATCAGCTTTATATCAATCAGCACAGGAGAAGGCGACTTTGAAAGACTTTGACCCCTACACCCAGATGGAGGAGAGGTTTCACAGCAGAGAATCAGGCATCATATCAACCACCACAGGAGAAGCCACCATTGAGTTACTTTGACCCCTGCACCCAGGAAGAGGAGAGAGGCCCCACAGCACATATTCTGGCATCATATCAGCCACCACAGGAGAAGCCACCATTGAGTTACTTTGACCCCTGCACCCAGGAAGAGGAGAGAGGCCCCACAGCACATATTCTGGCATCATATCACCCACCACAGGAGTAGGCCACCATTTAGTTACTTTGACCCCTACACCCAGACGGAGGAGAGAGGTTACACAGCAGAGAATCAGGCATTTAGATCACCCACCACAGGAGTAGGCCCCAATTTAATGGGACCCCGGCAACCATGTCAGATGGCACAACCATCAGCTTCATATCAATCAGCACAGGAGAAGGCGACTTTGAAAGACTTTGACCCCTACACCCAGATGGAGGAGAGAGGTTTCACAGCAGAGAATCAGGCATCATATCAACCACCACAGGAGAAGCCACCATTTAGTTACTTTGACCCCTGCACCCAGGAAGAGGAGAGAGGCCCCACAGCACATATTCTGGCATCATATCAGCCACCACAGGAGAAGCCACCATTGAGTTACTTTGACCCCGCACCCAGGAAGAGGAGAGAGGCACCACAGCACATATTCAGGCATCATATCACACACCACAGGAGAAGGCCTCTTTCAGTGATTTAGGCCTTTGGACCCAGACAGAGGAGAGAGGCACCACAGCACATATTCTGGCATCATATCAGCCACCACAGGAGAAGCCACCATTGAGTTACTTTGACCCCTGCACCCAGGAAGAGGAGAGAGGCCCCACAGCACATATTCTGGCATCATATCAGCCACCACAGGAGAAGCCACCATTTAGTTACTTTGACCCCTTCACCCAAACAGAGGAGAGAGGTTCCACATCAGAGAATCAGGCATCATATCAACCACCACAGGAGTAGGCCACAATTTAGTTTATTTGACCCCTGCACCCAGGAAGAGGAGAGAGGCCCCACAGCACATATTCTGGCATCATATCACACACCACAGGAGAAGGCCTCTTTCAGTGATTTAGGCCTTTGGACCCAGACAGAGGAGAGAGGTCAGAGATTAGCTTCATATCCCCAGCACAGCAGAAGACCGCTTTATTTGACTTAGGCCTCAGCACCCAGACAGAAGACAGAGGTAGCATGGCAGAGGTTATGGCTTCATGTCACCCGTTAGTTTAACCGGCCACTTTCATCTGGTTAGGCCCGGCGCCCAGACAGAGAAGAGTTTCATTCAACTGTGGGTTTCATAAAATTTGTATCAAATAAAGAAGTGGCCCGTAGCACAACAAGACATGTTTTAGGCAGTTAATAAGGACTACTCTGCACAAGGGAGGGACAGGTCCTGTGGGATCCATGCCTGGTTCATCTTTATGAAGGTCAGCTTGTCCACGTTGGCTGTGGACAGGCGGCTGCGCTTGTCAGTAATGACGCCCCCTGCCATGCTGAATACGCGTTCAGATAAAGCGCTGGCCGCCGGGCAGGAAAGCACCTCCAAGGCATAACATGCTAACTCTGGCCACGTGGACAATTTCGAAACCCAGTAGTTGAATGGGGCCGAACCATCCGTCAGGATGTGGAGGAGTGTGCAGACATACTGTTCAACCATGTTAGTGAAATGCTGCCTCCTGCTAACACGTTCCGTATCAGGTGTCGGTGCAGATAGCTGTGGCGTGGAGACAAAACTTTTCCACATTTCTGCCATGCTAACCCTGCCCTCAGATGAGCTGGCCGTGACACAGCTGCGTTGGCGACCTCTTGCCACTCCTCTGCCTTCACCTTCCACCTGTTCCCCTGTGACATGTGGGAATGCTCTCAAGAGCGCCTCTATCAGCGTGCGCTTGTACTCGCGCATCTTACGGTCGCGCTCCAGTTCAGGAATTAAAGTGGGCACATTGTCTTTATACCGGGGATCCAGCAGGGTGGCCACCCAGTAGTCTGCACACGTTAAAACGTGGGCAACTCTGCTGTCGTTGCGCAGGCATTGGAGCATATATTCGCTCATGTGGGCCAGGCTACCCATGGGTAAGGACAAGCTGTCCTCTGTGGGAGGCGTATCGTCATCGTCCACCGTATCCCCCAGCCACGCACCAGTGATGGGCCTGGGCTGCCACCCCGCTGTGAACTTGCGTCATCCTCGTCCCCCTCCACCTCCTCCTCCTCATCCTCCTCGTCCTCCAGTACAGTGCCTTGGCTGGCGACTTGTGAACCTGTCCTCTGCTGCTTAAACAAACCTCCCTCTGAGCCAATTCGAACAGACTGGCCCGAAAGTGTTAGAAACGAGCCCTCATCCTCCTCCTCCTCCTCCACCTGGGCCACCTCCTCTAACATCATTGCCCTAAGTGTTTTCTCAAGGAGACATAGAAGTGGTATTGTAACGCTGATAACAGTGTCATCGCCACTGGCCATGTTGGTGGAGTACTCGAAACAGCGCAGCAGGGCACACAGGTCTCGCATGGAGGCCCAATCATTGGTGGTGAAGTGGTGCTGTTCGGCAGTACGACTGACGCGAGCGTGCTGCAGCTGAAACTCCACTATGGCCTGCTGCTGCTCGCACAGTCTCTCCAGCATGTGCAAGGTGGAGTTCCACCGGGTGGGCACGTCGCATATGAGGCGGTGAGCGGGAAGGCCGAAGTTCCGCTGTAGCGCAGACAGGCGAGCAGCGGCAGGATGTGAACGGCTGAAGCGCGCACAGACGGCCCGCACTTTATGCAGCAGCTCTGACATGTTGGGGTAGTGGTGAATGAACCTCTGCACCACCAAGTTCAGCACATGCGCCAGGCAAGGGATGTGCGTCAAACCGGCTAGTCCCAGAGCTGCCACGAGATTTCGCCCATTATCGCATACCACCAGGCCTGGCTTGAGGCCCACCGGCAGAAACCACTCATCGGTCTGTTGTTCAATACCCCGCCACAACTCCTGCGCGGTGTGGGGCCTGTCCCCCAAACATATGAGTTTCAGAATGGCCTGCTGACGTTTACCCCGGGCTGTGCTGAAGTTGGTGGTGAAGGTGTGTGGCTGACCGGATGAGCTGGTGGAAGCAGTGGAGGAGGAAGCCGAGTAGGAGGAGGAGGCTACAGGAGGCAGAGAATGATGCCCTGCGATCCTAGGGGCGGAAGGACGTGCGCCAAGGAACTGTCCGCCGGGGCCCAGCCGCCACTACATTCATCCAGTGTGCAGTTAGTGAGATATAGCGTCCCTGGCCGTGCTTACTGGTCCACGTATCTGTGGTTAGGTGGACCTTGCCACAAATGGCGTTGCGCAGTGCACACTTGATTTTATCGGACACTTGCATGTGCAGGGAAGGCACGGCTGTCTTGGAGAAGTAGTGGCGGCTGGGAACCACATACTGCGGGACAGCCATGGCCATCAGCTGTTTGAAGCTGTCTGTGTCCACCAGCCGGAATGACAGCATTTCAAAGGCCAGCAGTTTAGAAATGCTGGCGTTCAGGCCAAGGGCTCGAGGGTGACTCGGGGAATTTGCGCTTCCTCTCTAAGGTTTGAGATATTGAGAGCTGAACGCTGCTGTGTGATATAGTGGAGACGCTAGTTGACGGTGGCGGTGGTGGTGGTGTCGGTGGCACATCCTCTGTTTGCTGCTCGGCAGGTGGCAACATTCCTCTCGAGGCGGAAGCCGAGGCAGCAGCGGTAGAGGGAGCAGGGGAGCCTCAGCGAGTGCCTGGTTTTTAAGGTGTGTACCCACTGCAGTTCATGCTTTGCATGTAGATGCCTGGTCATGCAGGTTGTGCTGAGGTTCAGAACGTTAATGCCTCGCCTCAGGCTCTGATGGCAGAGCGTGCAAGTCACTCGGGTCTTGTCGGTAGGACATTGTTTAAAGAAGTGCCATGCCAGGGAACTCTTTGAAGCTGCCTTTGTGGGGCTGGGTCCCTGTTGGCGATGTCCAGTAGCAGGCGAACTCTGGGGCGGCGGCTCGTCTGCTTTGGCCCCCTGCTCCCTCTTTGGCTTCGCTGTTGTCTCGGTCTCACCACTACCTCTTCCTCTGAACTGTGAAAGTCATCGCCACGACCTTCAGTCCATGTGGGGTCTAAGACCTCATCGTCCTCTGCATCGTCTTCCACCCAGTCTCCCTCCCTGACCTCCTCCTGTTCAGTCTGCACACTGCAAAAGACGCGGCAGTGGGCACCTGTGTTTCGTCATCATCAGAGACGTGCGGACTCCGATGAGGTGGTATTCCCATGTCCTCTTCATCTGGAGACATAAGTGGTTGTGCGTCAGTGCATGGTATGTCTTCCTCCACTGGGGAAGGGCTAGGTGGACGCCCTGGGAAACCCTGGAAGCAGAGTCTTCAAACAGAAGAAGAGACTGCTGCATAACTTGTGGCTCAGACCGTTTCCCTGATATGCTTGGGGGTGATGTGACAGACTGATGGGCTTGGTTTTCAGGTGCCACCTGTGCGCTTTCCGCAGAAGACTGGGTGGAAGACCATGTGGTGAACGTGCTGGAAGCACTGTCGGCCACCCAATCGATTAATGCCTGTACCTGCTCAGGCCTTACCATCCTAAGAGCGGCATTGGGCCCCACGAGATATTGCGGTACATTCTGCCGGCTAGTTGAGGGAGTTCGTTCCCTACTGTGTGCGCCTGGGGCCGAACGGCCACGTCCTCTACCAGCAACAGAGGCTCCACGGACACCACCACGACCGCGTCCTCGTCCCTTAATAGTATTTTTCTTCATTGTTGCGATTCAACTCGCACCACAATGAAATATATTATTTTTTATAAGCAAAATCCCTCACTGGAATACTTTCAGTCTTTTGACTGTATGGATTACAGATGGAATGACTGTTATATGTGAGTACCGCTTTCTTTGACAGATTCTAGTATGGGTACATATATGTTTTCCCAACCCCAGCACATTAGTTTGCTAATTCCAGATGTATGAAACGCAGGCCTAACTGTATCTAGTATATTGAACGCCAGATAAACTAACTTGGCCTTTTTAAATAAAAAAATTCCCTCACTGGAATACTTTCAGTCTTTTGACTGTATGGATTACAGATGGAATGACTGTTATATGTGAGTACCGCTTTCTTTGACAGATTCTAGTATGGGTACATATATGTTTTCCCAACCCCAGCACATTAGTTTGCTAATTCCAGATGTATGAAACGCAGGCCTAACTGTATCTAGTATATTGAACGCCAGATAAACTAACTTGGCCTTTTTTAAATAAAAAAATTCCCTCACTGGAATACTTTCAGTCTTTTGACTGTATGGATTACAGATGGAATGACTGTTATATGTGAGTACCGCTTTCTTTGACAGATTCTAGTATGGGTACATATATGTTTTCCCAACCCCAGCACATTAGTTTGCTAATTCCAGATGTATGAAACGCAGGCCTAACTGTATCTAGTATATTGAACGCCAGATAAACTAACTTGGCCTTTTTTAAATAAAAAATTCCTCACTGGAATACTTTCAGTCTTTTGACTGTATGGATTACAGATGGAATGACTGTTATATGTGAGTACCGCTTTCTTTGACAGATTCTAGTATGGGTACATATATGTTTTCCCAACCCCAGCACATTAGTTTGCTAATTCCAGATGTATGAAACGCAGGCCTAACTGTATCTAGTATATTGAACGCCAGATAAACTAACTTGGCCTTTTTAAATAAAAAAATTCCCTCACTGGAATACTTTCAGTCTTTTGACTGTATGGATTACAGATGGAATGACTGTTATATGTGAGTACCGCTTTCTTTGACAGATTCTAGTATGGGTACATATATGTTTTCCCAACCCCAGCACATTAGTTTGCTAATTCCAGATGTATGAAACGCAGGCCTAACTGTATCTAGTATATTGAACGCCAGATAAACTAACTTGGCCTTTTTTAAATAAAAAATTCCCTCACTGGAATACTTTCAGTCTTTTGACTGTATGGATTACAGATGGAATGACTGTTATATGTGAGTACCGCTTTCTTTGACAGATTCTAGTATGGGTACATATATGTTTTCCCAACCCCAGCACATTAGTTTGCTAATTCCAGATGTATGAAACGCAGGCCTAACTGTATCTAGTATATTGAACGCCAGATAAACTAACTTGGCCTTTTTAAATAAAAAATTCCCTCACTGGAATACTTTCAGTCTTTTGACTGTATGGATTACAGATGGAATGACTGTTATATGTGAGTACCGCTTTCTTTGACAGATTCTAGTATGGGTACATATATGTTTTCCCAACCCCAGCACATTAGTTTGCTAATTCCAGATGTATGAAACGCAGGCCTAACTGTATCTAGTATATTGAACGCCAGATAAACTAACTTGGCCTTTTTAAATAAAAAATTCCCTCACTGGAATACTTTCAGTCTTTTGACTGTATGGATTACAGATGGAATGACTGTTATATGTGAGTACCGCTTTCTTTGACAGATTCTAGTATGGGTACATATATGTTTTCCCAACCCCAGCACATTAGTTTGCTAATTCCAGATGTATGAAACGCAGGCCTAACTGTATCTAGTATATTGAACGCCAGATAAACTAACTTGGCCTTTTTAAATAAAAAATTCCCTCACTGGAATACTTTCAGTCTTTTGACTGTATGGATTACAGATGGAATGACTGTTATATGTGAGTACCGCTTTCTTTGACAGATTCTAGTATGGGTACATATATGTTTTCCCAACCCCAGCACATTAGTTTGCTAATTCCAGATGTATGAAACGCAGGCCTAACTGTATCTAGTATATTGAACGCCAGATAAACTAACTTGGCCTTTTTAAATAAAAAATTCCCTCACTGGAATACTTTCAGTCTTTTGACTGTATGGATTACAGATGGAATGACTGTTATATGTGAGTACCGCTTTCTTTGACAGATTCTAGTATGGGTACATATATGTTTTCCCAACCCCAGCACATTAATTTGCTAATTCCAGATGTATGAAACGCAGGCCTAACTGTATCTAGTATATTGAACGCCAGATAAACTAACTTGGCCTTTTTAAATAAAAAAATTCCCTCACTGGAATACTTTCAGTCTTTTGACTGTATGGATTACAGGTGGACTGGTATTAGTAGGGGTGACACAAGCACACCCAAGTCCCTGATGTAGGATTTCTATGGCACAGACCACTATTACAAGTGATTAATGGACGTTGGGAGAGATTGTGCTGCAGCACTAGTCCCAAGATGGCCGCCGCCTATCAGCCCAGTAACATGTGCCACAAAATGGTCTGCACAACCTTTAAAAAAATAGCCTTGGACTGTGCTGCTAAATCACTATTGGTCTGAATCCCAGGTGTAGATGTCTGACTTGTTTGGAGCTTTGAATGCACACTGTGGCAGCTTCTGCTGCAGCACTACAAGTCGCAAAATGGCGGCCGGCGGTCAGCCCAGGTACATGTGGATGGAAAAATCACTCTGGCCACTCTAAAAATAGCCAATCCCTATCAAAAAAGCAGCTCAGCTGCAGTTGTTCAGATGAATCACAGGTGGAGGAGAGAAGTATTCAATTATCCCTGCCTATTCTCGCCCTAGCATCAGCTGCGTCTATCCCTGTTCTATTCACATCGGGAGTGAGCACGTCCCGACGTGCGCACAAGCTTATAAAGAGGCTGAGTCACATGCTGCACTCGGCCAATCACAGCCTTGCCAATAGTAGGCATGGCTGCGATGGCATCTTAGGGCAAGTAGTATGATGCATGTTGATTGGCTGCTTTGCAGCCTTTCAAAATGCGCCTAAATACATGCCGAACGACGAACCCGAACTTTTTTGAAAATGTCCGGGTTCGGGTCCGGGTCCCGGACACCCCAAAATTCGGTACGAACCCGAACGATGCTCGAACTGTTCGCTCAACACTAATCATTTTCTGTTGATCTATTCCCTTTAAGAACTTGGTTTAAATAAATGAGTATAGGATAAAGATCTTTCAGAAGCTATGCATGACTAACCCTAATTGTCATAAAAATCAATGCAAATGGTGTTCAAAGTTTAAAGTGAATTATTTTAGCAGCTTCAATGGCAAGAACAACATTTTCGAGATAACATTTGTGATTCATCGGCTGCCACTAGCAAATGAGATCAGTAAAAACATAACTGCATTAAACTCTGTGATGGGACATAATTATTGGAGTAATTGGATACAAGTATTCAAAACAACTTAACAGGTTTAGACATCACTGTTTATTAACATGCCAAATAAAAAATGAAAATACACCTGGAAGATAGGATTTACATAACGCTTTACTTGTATTCAACAGGAAAACAAATGTCTGGAACCGAAAGATGGTTTGAGATAGAAAGTTCTATATGATAGGAAATAACCTTTGAGATTGGCATCATCCCACTTCAGAGACTGTTTGGAGACATGTCATGATGAAATCTGATTGCTTTGACCTTTTTGTACACTTCGACTGGAGAATTAGTTGTAGACAGTGCATACATAGTGAAGAGATTTGCTTCTGTTGAAAAATATAAAATTGCCCTCTTCCTGGTACCAGCTTGCGCCACAACAGCACTAGGTGCCCTCCAAACCCTTATTATCACTTCTTGTATGATCAGGAGTAGGTCAAGGGTAGATTCTTCTTGGTTTCCTTCAATGGGAGCTTACTCCTATCCAGAAACAACTCCACATCTGCCAATGGTGTGCAATTCAACCTTAAAGTGGTTCTCCAGGAATTAAGAAAATGAAAATTATTAAATATTACTTTATTATAAATATATTCTCAAATACCTTTCATTATTTATAATGGCTCGTTTTGTCTGGGGAGCAATCATCAGGGAAAACAATATGGCCACTGTCCCCATTAGTTCACACAAAACCTGTCCTGATCACACATGAGGACAAGTTACTTTACAACACTGAGGTAAAGAGCTGCCTCATCCTCCTCTTTTCTCTACTGATCCTGAATACAGATAATAAGAACTTTAGCTGAATCTTTGGGGAATTTAGTTTATGAGGTGACATGAAGTACATAGAGGACGGACAGGACAGACTATGGTAATGTGTTGCTGTGGTTATGGAGACTGTAAACAAGTGTTGCTGCTTATTAGCCAATAACTTACCCTCCTCTCATGTCTCCGCATCATATCCATTCACACAGAGATTTACCTGTATTCAGGATCACGGTTCCGGACAAACAGAGCAGGAAAGAGGATAAGGCAGCACTATGGCTCATTGTGATGAAGTAACTTGTCTTTCTGTGTGATTAGGACAGATTTTGTGTGTACTGACAGGACGGCAGCCATTTTATTTCTCCTAATGACTGCTCCATAGACAAAACGAGCCATTCTAAGTAATAAAAGGTATGTGAATATATTTATTATAAAATAATATTTAAGTATTTTAATTTTTTTTAATTCCTGGAGAACCCCTTTAAGCAATTGAAGAGGAATGCGCTGCAATTTCCATGAATAGACGTGATGATGTTTTTGGAAAAGAGGCAACCCCTTTTTTCTGATTCACTAACCCCTTAGTGACCAGCCTGTTTTGGGCCTTGCTGAGCATTTTTTATTGTCACTTTCCAAGAGCTATAACTTTTTATTTTTCCGTCTACGTAGTTCTATGAAGGCTTGTTTTTTGCAGGAAAAGTTGTAGTTTTTAATGGTGCCATTTTGGGCTACACATAACTTTCTGATTAACTTTTATTAACTCTTTCTGGGAGGGAGATGTGAAAAAACGGATAATGACACTGAACTTTTGCATTGTTCAATTTCCAGCGTAAATTAAATAATATCTTCATTCTCTGGGTCAGTATGATTACAGCCAGGGCCGTTTCTACAGGTGGGCGAGGGGTGCGACCACACGGGGCACATCACTGAGGACAGAAGAGGGGGTCGTCGTCATCAGGGCCCAGCACCAGACGGGGGCCCTTTCTGTTCAGAGGCAGCAGGAGTGGAGATGAGCGCTTCCACTGTGGAAGCGTACATCTCCATATTCATCTGTATCGCTGTCCTCAGGACAGCGATACAGATGAATTGTGCGGAGGAGCAGTGGAGAGGCGTCAGTTGCCCGCGCAGGCTGCACGATGATGTCATCGCTCTGCCTGAATCATACAGCGCTTTTTTGATGTTCCGCCTGTTGGTAAATTTCCCTATAAACTGCCCTGATTACAGCAATAGCAAATACATATAGGGGGTCATTTATTATACTGAAACACACCTATATTACGCGTATTTCAGGCACAGATGGCGGCGCAACTAACCTGTGACTTCTCCCCATTCATGCCAGGTCTAAAAGTGTTGGCATGGCGTGGGCGGGGAAGTGAACAGGCCAGCAGGAAGTGGACGGGCCTGTTTCAGGCATAGAGAAAGGTCTTAATATAAGACAGCTCGGAAGCTGTCTTACATTTAGAACTAGTGCTGGATGTGCCAAAGTTATGGAGATGCTGGTGCCTCTTCATAACTTCAGCAGATCCACTGCCAGCTGTGGGTCTTTACTAACACCAGCGTCTAAAACACTGGTTTTAATAAATGTGCCTCATGGTTTTTTATGTTTTACTACTTTTGTGTAATAAAATCTCTTATTTAAAAAAAGAAGAAAATCGTTTTGTATCGCTGCATCCCAAGACCCATAACTTTTTTATTTTTATTTCTATGAAGTTCTTTGAGGGTGCGATTTTTGCAGGACGACGTGTGGTTTTCACTGGTATCATTTTGGGCTAAATAACACTTTTTCAGCGCTATATAAATGAGTACAATAAATAAATACAATACTTTTAATTGATAGATATGTCCGAAGATTCTAAAGGTAATGAACTTATCTAACACAGATACAATGGCATATTCTAAGAAATGGATGCTTCCTCATCTGTTTCTCTTTATCATGCAAAGTCTCAGAGGCTGCATTCCTGCTCCTATCCTATCCTATTCCTATGGTGACCATTGTCCTGATGTTGTTCCTTTTCTTAGTATTTATTCTGTTCCTAACTCCTGATCTTGACCTTGTTTCTGGATTTCACTATTTTCTTGTCATTTGTCATTTGTTACCTGGTTCCTGTCGCTCTATTCCTGCTTTTGACTCCTGGCCTGACTCCTGACTACAAATCTTTCTTACTGTCTAGCTGCATTCTGACAGTAAATCAGCTGGAGTTGCCAGAAGTCGGTCTCCCACCAATCAGATATTGATGATCTTTTCTGGGGATAGGTTATCAATATAAAAACTATTTAATATTTTGTGAATTCAAGCAATGTCAAACATTACATCATTAATAGGTCATGGGTAAATAGAATATATCATATACAAGTTGTGGAGTTGAGTTTGTCATTTAATACCACTCATCCTTATTCTGCATTATGATCTGTGATCTCTGGTTTTCCATTTATCATGTACTACAAAATGCCTGAGTACAGGTGTAAATTATGCAATAAATGGAAATGCTTGCTGTACATGAGGCAAGCAGCAGAAGGAGACTTGGGCACAGATGGCTCTATCTACAGTCAGGCTCCCGGCGAGCATTCTCTAACTCATTCACATGATATCAAAAGGCAGATTGATTAGACCAATTCAAAAATGACAGACAATCAAAGACACAGAGCACGCAAATTCATTCTAGTGTCATTCATATTTATATAATTATTGCTACAGAAGGATCAATGTGTATTCCTGTGTAGGGCATATATCAGCCAAATAACTACTGGAAATTTATACTGCTGCCATTTATTGGCCTTTTCTATAGATTTATTTCGACAGGTAGAGAAGAAAAATATTATGATGTATTTTAGTTATTTATTTTTTTAGTTTTCTGGTTGTGATATAAATAAAGCTCAAACACTGTATAAATGGAAAGTCTTGGAACTTTCTAAGATACTTTATTTCAATTTCTCACCAATTTTGAAATATTTATTTGTTGTATCATTTTTCTTACTTTTTTATTTGCCAAAATGAACAATTACTCACTTATTAAATCCTCTGCCACTGCTAATACAATGCCAATCTTCTGTGCTGTCTTGCAATCAGTTTCTTCATTTGGCAGATTACGTTAGATATCCCCCTTGAATTAGAGGACAGTCATGGCGGGGGTCAGGAGCACAACTAAGAAGGCAGATGAGAACCAGATGTAGAAGTCAGGTGAGTGGGGGCACAGTGTAGACCACACACTGAAGGCAGAATGCCATGCTGTGAGTCCTCCTCCTCTCTGACCCAACAGTTCAAGGCAGCTTAGGAAGAAGTGGACTGTGGAGGATGCATTGCCTACACTGTAAGTAATGTTGTGCATCCTTCACTATTTAGACTGACTGTGTACCAGTCAAGGCCCTGACATTATAGGCCCTACAGCAGCAACTATGGTTGTTATAGTGGTAGTTACACCCTGTCTAGACAATACTCTGTGAGCTAAATAGCCTGGACACCAGGTTTGGTATGTCTGCTCTTCTATATTAGACAGAGTAGTGGGGGAGGGCTCTCCCTGTAACCAGTTGACTTACAGCCAGAGGGAGATCTGATCTGTGCTTTGGATAGGTTTGGAGACTGTGATGGTCTCCTGAGAATCCTTATTTATTAATTTTTTCTAGCAGCAAGATTGCTTAATACTTAAAAAACTAAAAACTTGAAAAAAAGTCTTTTTTTTTGTATCACATTATTCTGACCCATAACTTTTTTATGTTTATGTCTACGAAGCTGTCTGAGGTCTCATTTTTTAGCTAATTTTTTTGGGAGGTGAAGCCATGGGAAAAAAAAACCTCCCCGTTACGGCTTTTACTGTACTGTATAAATAAATTAATATTTTATTTGTCGCATTTTGGAATCCGACAATACTAATAATCTTTATTTTTTTATTGTACATTTATTTAGGGGAAGAGGGGTGATTTGAATTTTATTTATTTTTTATTGTTTTCATAACAAAAAACTAATACCTAATAGCACATCACTCATGGGATTTTACTGCTCACATATTATGGTCACAATAGACTATAGCTTCTGAAAGGTTAAATGTCCCTGATTTGTGTTAACACTGATCCGGGATATGCCTCCAGGTTTCTGCTGTGTAAACCAGCTGGCAACTGGAAGCTATGGCGCCTGCTCAGCTTCTAAGGCCCCTTTCACACGAGCGAGTTTTCTGCGCGGGTGCAATGTGTGACGTGAACGCATAGCACCCGCAATAAATCCTGATGAGCATTGTTTTTCACGCATCACTTCTGCGTTGCGTGAAAATCGCAGCATGTTCTATATTCTGCGTTTTTCACGCAGCTCTGGCCCAATAGAAGTGAATGGGGCTGCGTGAAAAACGCATTGCATTGGCAAGCAAGTACGGGTGCAATATGTTTTTCACTGATGGTTGCTAGGAGATGTTGTTTGTAAACCTTCAGTTTTTTATCACGTGTGTGAACAACGCTTTAAAACGCATTGCACCCGCGCGATAAAAACTGAACAACTGAACGCAATCGCAGGCAAAACTGAATGGCTTTGCCTGTGAAATCGCACAGTTTTCACTGAACGCATGTGCAACGCATCTGGACCTAATCCGGACACGTTCGTGTGAAAGAGGCCTAAGTGGTTGCCATCTTAAAAGTGCTGACTTTGAGCAATATATCTACGGTGAAAGTCCTTAAGGGGTTAAAGAAAAACTACATCTAGAAATTATTAATATTAGTAAACATGAGATAAACTTGCATCTCAATCCAGTAAGAAGGATTTCAAGCAGCTCTTTAAAAAGTATTGTATACATTCTGCAGAGATCAGTTAAAAAGTTAAATTTCCCATCTTTCTGTTCCATTTTAGTCCTCGTTCACATTTCCGTTTTTCACTGACGTCTGCTGTCCGCATTTTCTGCATACGCTTTTTTTCACGGGCGTGACACTGGCACGTAAATGTGAACAAGGCCTTAGCTGGAGATCAACCAAGGTGAAGGAACTTAGCCAGGGTTTTAACAATATTTTTGTTCCACTACAGAGAAGCGGAGGGAGGTTTATTCTCCAGCCAGTTATCTTACAGCCAGACTCAGGGAGGAAGTACTGGAATTTCTTTTTTTATTTGTTGTACATAGTTTAGTGTTCTTGGGAGCAGGTTTAAGCTGCAATACCATACATAGCCTGAAGACAAATGCATCACTGTTTCTTAAAAAAAGAGCTGATCTGCAACACAAGGCATAAACTATGGACAAGAGGGGCATTGCTTCTTAAGGGATGTTGCTCCCTTTGTTTTATTATCGAAAAACCCCCAATCGGTGACCATGCCGTACACTCTAAAAGATCTCTAATAGGGTGAATTGGACAAAGAATCAAAAAATCCCAGATTCTAGCCCCCTAAAGGTGCTAAGAGTTAATGTTAAAAAAAAGTGGAAAAAAAACATTTAAATCACTCCCTTTACCAATTTTACATATTTAAATATATAAACAATAAAAAATAAACATATTAGGTATTGCCATGTCTAAAAATTTACAAACTAGTAAAATATTTAAAAAAATGTCCTGCTTGGTGAATGTTTAATGGAAAAAAATGAAAAACACTTGATTTGCCATTTTTAGTCACTTTGTCCCCCCAAAAAAATTGAATAACAGTGATCAAAAAGTAGTACATACCACAACAATAGTACCAATATAACCTACAGTTTTTGCGCAAAAATCGAGGCAGAAATGGAATATTAAATTAGCGCCAGTCAAGGGTTGAAATGAATGTGTCATGCATATTATTTCTGCCATTTAAAACCAGATATTGACATATATTCTTTTTTTCTAATGTTTTATTTTCTGATTGTAGATTTTTTTTTAAACTTCATTTCCTGCACATAATTATGGTGCCTGAGTTGTTGTTAACAGCATTTAGAGATATGCTTCACAGCAGCCTTAGGCACATTAGATTGGAGATAAGAAAAGAGATGAAAAATGGTTAATCAGACATATTTTTATATTTTAATAGAATGGGCACTTTTGGATGTAGTGATGCCCATGATGTGTTCATTTTTTTTATTATTTATGTATTTATTTTTCATTCTAAGGAAAGTAAGGTGATATTTTTTTATTTTTACATTTTTTTTTTTAATTGTAGCCCCTCTAGAAGTGTAGCCTCACCACTTTTTTTTATTTGTTATAGAATATTACTATACTCCCACCTTCTGGCCAACATAGGAACTTCAGCTCTAATACGCTGACTCTACGGTGACCCAGCCTACTAGAATTATTGACCGGTATCCCCGATTGCCACATGGGGATGCCGTTCTTAACCTGGAAATATGCTCTTCTGAGTTTTTGACCCTTCAGATACCATGATAACACTTGATAACGGCATCTAAAGGTTGTAATGCCTGTGATCAGTATTAAATGATGTTTGCAGAGACCCGGAGGCGAGTGGGTGCCAAGGTTTAAAGACAGTACCAGTGCCATACATGTATGGTGCTGGTAGCGAACTGGTTAATACGCCTCGATAAAGTGCACAGTAAAGCACTGCACTAATCAGTGAATTTTGTGATCTCTGAGCTACTCACTCCCATCTCCTTCTGGTCGCATTGACGGTCTGACTCACAGAGTTAAGTAAAGCTGTTTGCCATGTCAAAAGTCTAAACAAAAGACAGTGTTAAAGGGCCAGAACAGGAAGTAGAATACATGGAGTGACTTCAAAAAATTATATCCAGAAAACCATCTACCTCTTTTTGTAAAAATAACTAAATAAATTACACAGAATATTCACATGTAGGCTGTTAATAAGTGAGAAAAAAAGTAGTGTCCCTTTATAAACAATTAAACAAAATTGAATTTTTAAAGCTAAATTGTTTATTCTGTCCCTGTACTTTAGATATAATAAACACAGACATTTCCAATTTTTTCCAACAAGATGTCCTATAGCAGCCCTCTGCGGGGGGCTCTGTTTAAGGATGTGCTAAACCTGGTTATTGATTGAATTTTCTATTAATGTAATATAAGCCTGTACATACAAGAGAGGATTTGTTGGGCTATCTGTAAAATATGAATACAATCGTTATTTGGAGTCTTGTATAAATAGGCCAGTACTTGAAAACAAACCCATGCTATGAATGCAATTAAGATCCCCACGTACTAGTTAATTATCTCTTGAGGCTCAACCATAAACATCTTTGCCTGGTTGGTGTCCAGTTCGTGCAATGATAAAATGCTGCTTGTTTAGTCTAGTGATGATTATGAAGTGTCCAAAAATCCTATGGTGACTCTGCAGAAGATTTTGTCTCTGCAGGTGCAAAACAACAAAATAGAACTTAAATTGACATAGAATAGGAACTGGAAAAAGAGGATTATGAGGTGCAGCTCATCATCATGCTGTGAAGTAATCATTCAGTTTGTATTTGTCTTTATGTAAGTCTTGGAATAATTTTGCTTCCTCATGTTAAGGATGACACTATCAAGGAAAAAAAATAATATATGAAAATTCAAAAACTACAAAACATGGAGCCACAGTCAAAAATAAAGATACAATACTTTGGCCATTGTTCATTCAATGTCCCATCAAAAATGCCATAATAGGCCATGCAGGGGTTTAATAGGGAAAATGGAAGATGCTATACACACCAAATGTCCAAGAATATCCCTGGTCTCTAAATATCAAATGAACACCTCTGTAATGAAATCTTGGCATTCCCTAAAATGTTTATTCACTGATAGTGGGAGGTGGATAAGGATTCAAATGTTTTAATTTGATAGACACTAAAATTAAACGCACCTATGACACTGGCCCTGGCAAGGGATAATGCAGACTGAACACATTGGTTATGATTTATCACACCTTCACTCCAGAATTCTGGCATCAAAAAGTCCCAAAATAGGGCATTTGTGACTTTTCACACTCATTTGCGCATAATTTTGCGACTTTTTTACATGTGCATACCCCTCACTCCAGTTTTGTAAAAATGGGCGGGGTTAGCCAAGTTTCACTCCAGATTTATCATTGGGACTTTTTAAAACAGTCGCAAAAAAGTCCTAATTTCACTCCAGTGAGGCCCATGCTTATCTTATGCGACTTTTTAATAGAACATGCGACTTTTTTGTAAAGACGTGCGGC
The DNA here is from genome assembly GCA_033119425.1 of Bufotes viridis. NCBI lineage: Eukaryota > Metazoa > Chordata > Amphibia > Anura > Bufonidae > Bufotes > Bufotes viridis. The sequence goes on along the minus strand of CM065592.1, from coordinate 35,434,861 downwards.
TTTTGTAAAGCCGTTTACTGAAGGATGAATTGCTGCCATCAAAAACCACATTTATCACAGTATTAAAGGACCATTAATAAATCTGACTGAGCCAAAAGTGACTTTGGACTTATGTGAAATTGGAGTAAGATGGAAGTGTAATGATAAATCTGGCCCATTGGCCATGATTTATCATACCTTTACTCCAGAATTCTGGCATCAAAAAGTCCCAAAATAGGGCATTTGCAACTTTTCACACTCATTTGCGCATAATTTGCGACTTTTTACATGAGTACACCACTCACCCAGTTTTAAAAAATGTGCGTGGTTAGCCTGTTAATGAGTTCACTCCAGATTATCATGGAACTTTTAACCATGCTTATCTTATGCGACTTTTTAATAGAACATGCGACTTTTTGTAAAGACGTGCGGCTTTTGTAAAGCCGTTTACTGAAGGATGAATTGCTGCCATCAAAAACCACATTTATCACAGTATTAAAGGACCATTAATAAATCTGACTGAGCCAAAAGTGACTTTGGACTTATGTGAAATTGGAGTAAGATGGAAGTGTAATGATAAATCTGGCCCATTGGCCATGATTTATCATACCTTTACTCCAGAATTCTGGCATCAAAAAGTCCCAAAATAGGGCATTTGCAACTTTTCACACTCATTTGCGCATAATTTTGCGACTTTTTACATGAGTACACCACTCACTCCAGTTTTAAAAAAATGTGCGTGGTTAGCCATGTTAATGAGTTTCACTCCAGATTTATCATTGGAACTTTTTAACCCCTTAAGGACGAAGGGCGTACATGTACGCCCTTGCGTCCTGGTACTTAAGGACCAAGGGCGTACATGTACGCCCTGTGAATATTCGATCACCGCTGCGCACGTGGCAGTGATCGGAACAAGATTCCTGCTGAAATCAATCAGCAGGCATCTTGGCACAATGCCCAGGGGGGTCCTGTGACCCCCCCCATGTCAGCGATCGCAGCAAACCGCAGGTCAATTCAGACCTGCGGTTTGCTGCGCTATCTGTAGTCTCTGATCCCCGCGGTCTGTGACCGCGGGGATCAGAGACTAAAATATGCCCCAAAGTGTAAATTTTAAACCCCCCCTGCACCCGGCAATATTAGTGTCCCCCCGGGCGGTGCAGGGGGGGGGATTGCGGGCGGTGCTGCGGGTGGGAGGCGCGGGAGGCGGGCGGTGCGGCCGGCAGGATCGCAATTGCGATCCCCCGCCCGCCTCCTTTCAATCGATTTCCCTGGTGTCTAGTGGGTATAGCGTACGGACCGCGGTATAGAAGGTGTTAACATGGAGAGAGCTCCCTCCCTCTCCCATCAGGGGGCTGCCGTACCTTTGCAGCCCCCCCCCCCCCGACGGGATAGGATAGTAGAGGGAGGGAGCTCACCTCTCTTCCCATCACCCGCTGCTCTCTTGTGGCAGCGGGTGATGGTTACCATGGCAGCAGGATGCTTTCAGAAGCGTCCTGCTTGCCATGGTACTGAAACTCTGAATGGGCTTTTGCTAAAGGCAAAAGCCTATTCAGACTTTGTAAAGTAAAAAAATACAGTAGGTACACTATATAGTGTACTTACTGTATTATATAGACACCAGATCCACTGGATCTACAAGAACCAAGTGGGTCTGGGTCAAAAAAATGTCAAAAAAGTGAAAGAAAAAGTAAAAATAAGAAAAATACATATCACTGAATAAAAATAAAAAAAAACAAATACACTACACATATTAGGTATCGCCGCGTCCGTAAAAATCTCCTGTATAAAAATATCACGTGACCTAACCCCTCACGCAAATACCATTAAAAAACCCACAAAAAATGGTGTAAAAAAGCCATTTTTTGTCACCTTGCATCACAAAAAGTGTAATACCAAGTGATCAAAAAGGCGTATGCCTCCCAAAATAGTACCAATAAAACCGCCATCTCATCCCGCAAAAAATGAGTCCTTATATAGGACAATCGCCCAAAAAGAAAAAAAATATGGCTCTCAGACTATGGAGACACTAAAACATAATTATTTTTTTCTAAAAAGCTATTATTGTGTTAAAGTAAAATAAATAAATAAAAAGTATACATATTATGTATCGCCGCGTCCGTAAAAACCTGCTCTATAAAAATATCACATTATCTAACCCCTCAGATAAATACTGTTAAAAAAAAAATTAAAAAAATGGTAAAAAAAAAACATTTTTGTCATCTCACATCTCAAAAACTGTAATAGCAAGCGATCAAAAAGTTATATGCACCCAAAAATAGTGCCAATCAAACCGTCATCTCATCCCACAAAAAATGATACCCCACATAGGACAATCACCCCCAAAAAAATAAAAAATAGGGCTCTCAGACTATGGAGACACTAAAACATGATTTGTTTTGTTTTAAAAAATGATAATATTGTGAAAAACTTAAATAAATAAATAAAAAGTATACATATTTGGTATCGGCGCGTCCGTCGCAACCTGCTCTATAAAAATAACACATGACCAAAACCCTCAGGTGAACACAACAAAACAAAATACGGTTTCAAGAGCCATGTTTGTCACCTTACATCACAAAAAGTGTAATAGCAGGCGACCAAAATGTCATATGCACCCCAAGATAGTTCCAATCAAACCGCCATCTCATCCCACAAAAAATGAGCCCCTACATAAGACAGTCGCCCAAAAAATAAAAAAATATATGGCTTTCAGAATGTGAAGACACTAAAAAAATCATTTTTTTCAAAAATGCTGTATTATGTAAAACTGAAACAAAACCCCCCAAAAAGTAGCCATATTTGGTATTGCCACGTCCGTAGCAACCTGCTCTATAGAAATAGCACACAATCTAACCTGTCAGTTCAACGATGTAAATAACAAAAAATAAAAACGGTCCGAAAATAGCTATTTTTTTGCAAATTTTCCATTTTAATAAATTTTTCCAGTAACAAAGCAAGGGTTAACAGCCAAACAAAACTCAATATATATTGCCCCGATTCTCTAGTTTGCAGAAACACCCCAAATGTGGTCGTAAACTGCTGTATGGCCAAACGGCAGGGCGTAGAAGGAAAGGAATGCCATATGGTTTTTGGAAGGCAGATTTTGCTGGACTGGTTATTTGACACCATGTCCCATTTGAAGCACCCCTGATGCACCCCTACAGTAGAAACTCCAAAAAAGTGACATGATTTTTGGTTGCTCTATATTACACTTTTTTTTGATGCAAGGTAACAAAAAATAGAAATTCTGAAATTTCATCTCCATTTGCCAAAAACTCTTGTGGAACACCTAAAGGGTTAACAAAGTTTGTTAAATCAGTTTTGAATACCTTCAGGGGTGTAGTTTCTTAGATGGAGTCACTTTTTTGGAGATTCTACTCTAGGGGTGCATCTGGGGGCTTCAAATTGGACATGGTGTCAAAAATCCAGTCCAGCAAAATCCGCCTTCCAAAAACCATAAGGCATTCCCTTCCTTCTGTGCCCTGCCGTTTGGCCATACAGCAGTTTACGCCCACATATGGGGTGTTTCTGAAAACTACAGAATCGGGGCAATAAAAATTGAGTTTTGCTTGGCTGTTAACCCTTGCTTTGTTACTGGAAAAAATGGATTCAAACGGAAAATTTTCCAAAAAATCGAAATTCTGAAATTTTATCTCCATTTGCCATTAACTCTTGTGGAAAACCTAAAGGGTTAATGATGTTTGTAAAATCAGTTTTGAATACCTTGAGGGGTGTAGTTTCTAGAATGGGGTCATTTTTGGATGGTTTCTATTATGTAAGCCTCACAAAGTGACTTCAGACCTGAACTGGTCCCTAAAAAGTGGGTTTTTGAAAATTTCTGAAAAATTTCAAGATTTGCTTCTAAACTTCTAAGCCTTGTAACGTCCCCAAAAAATAAAATGGCATTCCCAAAATGATCGATACATGAAGTAGACATATGGGGAATGTAAATCAATAACTTTTTTGGGTGGTATTACTATGTATTATAGAAGTAGAGAAATTGAAACTTGGAAAATTGCTAATTTTTCCAAATTTTTGGTAAATTTGATATTTTTTTATAAATAAAAATGAAATTTTTCGACTTAATTTTACCAGTGTCATGAAGTACAATATGTGACGAAAAAAAAATCTCAGAATGGCCTGGATAAGAAAAAGCGTTTTAAAGTTATCACCAAATAAAGTGACACTGGTCAGATTTGCAAAAAATGGCCTGGTCCTAAGGTGAAAATGAGCCCGGTCCTTAAGGGGTTAAAAAAGTCGCAAAAAAGTCCCAATTTCACTCCAGTGAGGACCATGCTTATCTTATGCGACTTTTTAATAGAACATGCAACTTTTTTTGTAAATATGTGCAACTTTTGTAAAGCCGTTTATTGAAGGATAAACTGCTGCCATCAAACCACATTTATCACAGTATTAACGGACCATTAATAAATCTGACTGAGCCAAAAGTGACTTTGGACTTATGTAAAATTGGAGTAAGATGGAAGTGTAATGATAAATCTGGCCCATTATATCTAGTGTTGAGCGAATCGAAGCATCCAAAGTGGAACTCGATCCAAAGTTTAGGAAAAATTCAATTCGCAACAAATCCAAATTTCCTTGTGCTTTCTGGTAACAAACGTTTTTTCTACACGTGTTACAATGTGAAGGTAAGAAGTCCAGGAACGTGAGTTCATAATGCTGTCTAATTTTACTGTTATTGGGATGTCCACCATGTTTAATACATAAGCAATTCTATTAGCCCTTTATTCTCAAATTGGAGTGAATAAGCTGTCCTGTTCTACTGTTATTGGGATGTTCACCATGTTTATTACATAAGCAATTCTATTAGGCCTTGCTTCTTAAATTGGGGTTAATAACCTGTCTAATTCTACTGTTATTGTGGTGTCCACCATGCTTATTACATAAGAATTTCTATTAGGCCTTGATTCTCAAATTGGGGTGAATAACCTGTCTTTTTCTACTGTTATTGGGGTGTCTACCTGCCTTTTACAGTAACTGTTTCACTACCAGAAAGGACTAGCTATGCATGTTGCTGCAATGCACAGTGATGTACACTGAGATACACTTTCCCTGCAGGCCAGGATATACAGTTAGGTCCATATATATTTGGACACTGACACAAATTTAGTTTTTTATTACCTGTTTACTAAAACATATTCAAGATATAGTTCTATAATGGGCATGGACATAAAGTCCAGACTTTTAGCTTTCATTTGAGAGTATCCACATTAAAATTGGATGAAGGGTTTCGGAGTTTCAGCTCCTTCACATGTGACACCCTGTTTTTAAAGGGGGAGGTGCGGGCAATTCCTTCATTATTTCCTTTTCAATTAAGCACATAAAAGGCCTAGAGTTGATTTGAGGTGTGGTGCTTGCATTTTGCTGAGAAGTAAACATGCGGTCAAAGGAGTTCTCCATGCAGGTGAAACAAGCCATCCTTCATCTGCGAAAACAGGAAAAAAACATCAGAGAAATTGTTACACTATTAAAAGGGAAAAAATCTACATTTTGGTACATCCTGAGAAAGAAAGAAAGCACTGGTGACCTCAACAATGCAAAAAGACCTGGACTCCCATGGAAGTCAACAGTGGTGGATGATCGCAGAATAATTACTAGTGACAAGCGAATTTATCAAAAATTCGATTTGGCTGGCATGCCGAATTTTCCCCAAAAATTGGTTCGATAAGAATTTATTGTGGTGAATCGCATCGAAAAACAGTTATTTTCTTGTCTACAGAGAGCCTTTATAGTGGTGTAGAACACTGTGCCTTGCAGTAGCACACATAGAGAGTCTGCTGTGGTAGTGAAATAATACTGTGAGTCAGTATGACATGTACATGACAGGTGTCGCTCTTAGAATCACTGCACACTTCACTTATTTGGGCAGTTACAGGGCCAAAACTGACCAAATAACTCAAGTGTGAACTCAGCCTTACAGGTCAATGTTAGCGCCAGGTATAAAGAACCATGCAGAGGCCCATGATCCTACTATAGCATAAAAGAGCGCACTCCTTTTACACGAATTCACTGATTCCACATAGATTTCTACAGAACCTACTCTATTAAATGCTTATGGCTGAAGTGCATGCAAAGTTTCCTGGCCATTTTTAGGATGTCTTGCAGATGGGTGAAAGACTTCAGGAACCGCTTGACAACCAGATTGAACACATGTACCATGCAGGGCACATAGCTCAGCCCTCCTTGACAAAGTGCCGACATCATGTTTTTCCCATTGTTGGTCACCATGGTTCCGATTTTCAGTTGTAACGGATTAAGCCAGGATTCGATTTCTTGGTGAAGGATACGGAGCAGTTCCTCCCCTGTGTGACTCTATTCACTCAGGCAAACGAGGTGAAAAACAGCGTGACACCACCGTGCCCTGCACATCTCAAAGGTGCAGAGTCCACCACTTGGAAAGGCAGGGACTGCAGTACCAGCAACTTGGCCAGGAGCACGTTCAGCTTTTGCGCCGTTGGATGAGTGCACGCACACTGTTGTCTCTTGGCAATCGCTTCGGTGATTGATTGCTGACAGAATGAATGACTAAGAGGAGGAGGAGCAGGAGCATCAGGACCCGGAGATGATCGGAAGGACAGACAGCTCCTTTCGGCTTAGGTGGTGGAGCCTTGACTGCCTGAAATCGGGTGTATGGCACCAGGTGATGCAGTGGCTGCTGCAGCAGGCTGGACCACCACATTGGAGCTATCTCCCAGGCCACTTTATGGTGACGCTGCATATGTTGACGCAGGACCGTGGTGCCAACATTGGCACCCTGGCCACGCTTCACTTTCTGACCACAGATTCAACAAATGGCCATGTTCACCTCCCCTAGCCACACCGCAAAGTAGGTGATTTCACCCACAACACTCCGCACTGACTGACTGCTATCGCCACTGCCTCCGTGAACCCCTGCACCACAATGTTCTGGGCCGGTAGGGTGGTTTACGCCGGGTACGTTTGGCTCCTGACCTCCCATTGCTGCCATCTTGCTGACTCCCCGCCACGCTAGCAACTTGCTGGCTCCAACGCTGCCCCAGGGGCAAGCTGCCACCCTCTTCTCCCGATGATGATGAAGCCGCTTTGTCACCTGGCTCCCAATTGCGATCGGCTACATCATCATTGTCCTGTACTGTCTGCATGTCACAGATGTCCTCCTCAACGGTCTCTGAGCCAGGAGCCTTACTTCTCGCAACACCAGCTCCCACTCCACTCTCCTCATCACTACTTGCCCACCTAGTGGAGGAAGCGGCGGATGTCTCCTCTGGATCTTGGCTGGGCAGTAGCTGCTGACTGTCCTCTAGTAGATCATCCTGGCTGTATAGTGGAGCTGAGTCAGTATGTGACAGAACCCCTGTTTTAGGAATGCCCAGCCGATTGTATTTCATCTGCTGTACGTGTAGTTAGCCCTATTTTCCCCCTTTACATGTACACAACCCCCCCCCCTGCCTGTGACGCAATCAGTGAACAGAATGGACATTGCCTGTGACGCGATTAATGAGCACAATGGGCCATTGTAACTTGAAGAAGCACCCAGCAGGGCTTGGTCGTCGACCGCATGGAACTATGCCTGGCCCCTTTAATCCAATCATCTCCAAGATAGAGGAGAGAGGTTACTGTTCATGTGGGGGTGGGATATATCTGGCTGTGTATTGATTGGTCACTGTATGTTGTGCGCCTGTCCTCTATCAGGTCCCTGGGGGAGTAGCCCTTGCTGGAGGACTTGCTTAAAAGGCTAAGCTGTGGCCATCAATAAAGAGATCGTTTTACCCCTTCTTGAAGTCTTGGCTCTTATTTGGGCGGATTGGGAGCTAGAATCACCACACCTTTGGATTTACTTGGATTTCGGGAGACGCGGTACAGATTTACTCAGCGGGAGTGTGAGAAATCCATAACAAGGTCTTTGCAATTCATCTGATCACTCTTCATAACATTCTGGAGTATATGCAAATTGCTATTATAAAAACTTAAGCAGAAACTTTTCCAATTTCCAATATTTATGTAATTCTCAAAACTTTTGGCCACGACTGTAGAGTTGAGCGAACACCTGGATGTTCGGGTTAGAGAAGTTCGGCCGAACTTCACGAAAATGTTTGTGTTCGGGATCCGAACTCGACCCGAACGTCACCCCGAACCCGAATCCCATTAAAGTCAATGGGGACCTGAACTTTTGGGGACGTAAATGGCTGTAAAATAGCCCTGGAATGGGCTAGAGGGCTGCAAAAGGCAGCACAATATAGGTAAATTCCCTGCAAACATTTGTGAATAGGGAAATCACTTAAAATAATATACAGAAAAATAGCAACCGTGTTCTTAGCAGGATGGCACCCAAGCCAGCTCACGGGCAGCTCCCCATCAGCACCTCAGAAGGCTAGGTTAGCATTGGCGACATGTGGGAAAGCTTTGTCATCACGCCACAACAACCTGCACCACCAGCAGATCTGGAACGTCTTAGCAGGAGGCAGCATTTCAGCAACATGGTGGAAGGGTACACGTACTGACTGATGGGTTTGCCCAGGGGCGTAGCTACAGGGAAGCGTGGGAAGCATACTTTTTGGGTCCCTAACCTAGAAGGGGCCCATCCAGGAGGAGGAGGAGGACTAAAAGACTTTGTCAGGGTCGCCTCAACAGTATGATACAATGAAATTAAATACAGTGGCAGTATAGACAGTGTAGAAAGCGGATGGAAAATAAACCCAAACAGCCTCACACCCTACACACTCAACACCCCCCCCCCCCTTTCACTCAAACCATTAACAGACTATTTACAAATTTACTTGAAAACATTAAAATAACTATAAGGCAGCTAAACTAACCATATAAAGAAACAAAACTATATACACGCCTTATCCTTAACTTAAGGCCAACCAAATACAAGTGGCTCGGAGGGTGGGTATCTGCACCAACATAGGCCCTGGCCTGGAACACAATTGTCCAGCCAGGGCACAGTTCTGGAGGATAAGGAAGAGGAGTAGGAGGAACGCTGGGGGATACAGAGAACACAGACAATATACCTCCCTCAAAAAGGATAGCTTGTCCTTGCCTCTGGGCAGCCTGGCAGACATGAGCGACTACATGCTGCAGTGCCTGTGCAACGACCGCCCAGTTACTGCCACATTCTAACTTTTGCTGATTACTGGGTGGCCACCTTGCTGCATCCTCGTTACAAGGACAACGTGCCGTCCTTAATTCTCTCACTGGAGTGTAATAGGAAGATGAACCCGCTAGTAGACACGCTGCTGATGGAATTCACACCTGACACCGGGGACTCAGTGGAAGCACAAGGTAAAGGCAGAGGAGAAGGAGGAAAAATTTTCCAATGCAGCTGGGTCACCAGCAACACCTCAGAAGGCAGGGTTAGCATGGGCAAAATGTGGAAAAGCTTTGTCATCACGCCACAACAACCTGCACCACCATCAGATCTGGAACATCTTAGCAGGAGGCATCATTTCAGCAACATGGTGGAACAGTACACGTACTGACTGATGGGTCTGTCTAGGGGAATAGCTACAGGGGAAGCAGGGGAAGCAACTGCTTTGGGGCCGTGACCTAGAAAGGGCCCATCCAGGAGGAGGACTAACAGTATTATACAATGAAATGATATACAGTGGCAGTATAGACAGTGTAGAAAGCGAATGGAACAGCTGCTGGGCCTGGTCTGAGAGAGCGATCTTTAATAGCCACAGGCATGGCGGCATAAAAGGAATGGGTTTGCGTAAAAATTCCTGGGGGAGGGGGGCCCCATTCAAAAAATTGCTGTGATGCCCAATCATTTCTAGCTACACCACTGGGTCTGTCCCATTCAACTTCTGGGTCATCAAATTGGGCACATGTCCTAAAGGTTGCCCTTTACGCCTTGGAGGTGCTGGCCTACCCTGCAGCCACTGTATTGTCTGAACGTGTGTTTAGCATGGCTGGTGGCATTATCACAGACAAGCACAGCTGCCTGTCCGCAAACAATGTGGGCAAGCTTTCGTTTATTAAAAAAAACCAGGCATGAATCCCACAGGACTTGTTTGTACCTTATGCAGAATAGACATGTATACCTGCCTCACCCAACCACTGTAATACTACCGTGCACTTACACTTTGTTTTATTTTTTATTTTTTTATATTTTCCCAATGTTTTGGGATCTACACTAATTTATTTAAAAAAATAAAAAATAAAAAAACTGTTATTGGCGACTACCTTTGGCTTCACAGCCCAAAAAGGCTTTATTTCATTCAATGTAACCGCCAATTGTAAGTTCCTTATCAGTTATGCAGTGCAGGGGTTTGTACCTGGCAAAAATGGTAATATTTCACCCAACAATTTAAAATCTATCCTATGCCAGATAGTATTAAACTTGGCCAGCCACAGCCGGAACCACTGATTAACGGTATTGCTATTTTACCAATTGAATTTCACGCCAGAACAAAATCTATCCTTTGCCAGACACTATGAAACTTGTCCAGTCACAGCTGGAACACCAGATTTACGGTATTGCTATTTTGGTAATTGAATTTCACCCCAGAACAAAAGCTATCCTTTGACGGACACTATAAAACTTGCCCTGCCACAGCAGAAACCACTGATTTAGGGTATTGCTATTTTGGCAATTGAATTTCACCCCAGAAAATAATATATCGTTTGATGGACACTATGAAATTTCTCCAGTCACAGCTGGAACACTAGATGTACGGTATTTCTATTTTTGCAACTGCATTTCACCCCAGAAAAAAATATATCCTTTGCCAGACACTATTAAACTTGGCCAGCCACTGCTGGGACACCAGATTTAGGGGATTGCTATTTTGGCAATTGAATTTCACCCTAGAAAATTATCTATGCTTTGCCGGACACTATTAAACTTGGCCAGCCACAGCTGGATCACCAGATTTACGGTATTGCTATTTTGGCAATTGAATTTCACCCCAGAACAAAATATATCCTTTGCCGGACACAATTAAACTTGGCCAGCCACTGCTAGGACACCAGATTTAGGGGATTGCTATTTTGGCAATTGAATTTCACCCCAGAAAATAATATATCTTATTATGGACACTATGAAACTTGTCCAGTCACAGCTGGAACACCAGATTTACAGTATTTTTTATTTTTGCAACTGAATTTCACCCCAGAAAATAATATATCCTTTGACGGACACTATGAAACTTGTGCAGTCACAGCTGGAACACCAGATTTACTGTATTTCTATTTTGGCAACTGAATTTCACCCCAGAAAATAATAAACCCTTTGATGGACAATATTAAACTTGGCCAGCCACTTCTGGGACACCAGATTTACGGTATTTCTATTTTTGCAACTGAATTTCACCCCAGAACAAAATATATCCCTTACTGACACTATTAAACTTGGCCAGCCACAGCTGAAACCACTGATTCATGGTATTGCTATCTTGGCAATTAAATTTCACCCCAGAAAATTATCTATCCTTTGCCGGACACTATTAAACTTGGCCAGCCACTGCTGGGACACCAGATTTAGGAGATTGCTATCTTTGCAATTGAATTTCACCTCAGAAAAAAATCCATCCTTTGCCAGACAGCAGACAGTACTACACTTGGCTAGCCACAGCTGGAACACCAGATTTAGGGGATTGCTATTTTGGCAATTGAATTTAACCCCTCAATAAAATATAGAAATTTATATCCTGAGTTTCTAGGGGTGACAATAAGCACAGCCTAGCCCCTGATGTAGGATATAGCAAAAAAAAATAAAAATAGTATTGATGAATTGATGGACAAGACACAAAATGGCCACCGATCACCCCAGGAAAAAGTGACAGAAAAACGCTCTGTGCAGCCTAAAAACCAGTGAGCAATTAACTAGCAGAAGTTGAATGATTCACAGCTGTAGATCGATCACTTTATTAGGTGTTTTTGCTGAGTTTTCCCTGCCTAATCTCGCCCTCACAGCAGCTGCATCCTATCCCTACACTAATCAGAGCAGTGTGACGTGCGGCACTACGTGACTCCAGCTTAAATAAAGGCTGGGTCACATGCTGCACTTGGCCAATCACAGCCATGCCATTAGTAGGCATGGCTGTGATGGCTTCTTAGGGCAAGAAGTAAAACATTAGCTTATTGCCTGCTATGCAGCCCTTCAGAAAGCGGGAAGAAATCGCAGAACAACGGACCCCCAAAATTCGGTATGAACCCGAACTATACTGTTCGGATTCGCTCATCCCTTCTAATAGGCCTTCCTTTTTCCCCCCCTAATACATGCCAAAAAAAGGATTTAGAGCATATAACTGCGGCCGTAAACGGCAAATAATACTTTTTTTTGCAACTAATACACTCCAAATAGGGCTGCAATTTTCTCACTGCAACACACAACCGCTAATAAGCCCCCTTTTCCCCCCCCATTAATACACAACAAAAAAATGCGATTTGTTACCACGAAGCGTTAGTAAACTCGGATTCGGTGCGAAACGAATAATTCCTGAAGTTCGGATCGAATTTCATTTTTTAGCTTTGATTCGCTCATCTCTTATCTTATACCTAGAAGGGACTTCAGTCAGGTTATCAGTATTACATGGTGTCCTTGATGCACTTGAAGAGGTTTCATTAACTGGAAAACAAAACAAAAGACTCTGAAGCAAAAATCGATGATCTTAAAAATTGGTCCCATAAAACACTAAGTATAGTGAGCAATCAAGAATCTGTAAAATTAAAGTCCCGTGAGTTTAAAACTGCAGTGGTTTCTAAGATGCTTTTAGTAGAGTGTGAAGATAATGCAATATCAAGAAGATGTACTGTAGAAAAATGCAGAAAGAGATAATTCAATGTGGAGTCTTAGTTTTTGTAATTTACCTTAGAGTGCATCTCCCTCCATATTTTAACCTACTACATTATTAAATGTTGATTTATTACATTTTTTTCTTCTTCTAGATCAGGGATCTCCAACCTTTGTCTCTCCAGATCTTGCAAAACTACAACTCCTGGTGTGCTGTGAAGGTCTGTCTCTAATTCATCTTGAGTATGAACTCTGCCTGTCCCAATTTCTTCTAGTTTGGCCAACACTCTAAGGAGGAAAATTAACATGAGGGGAATATTTGAAGTCAGTTTTGCTTAAGTCTAACCTCGCCCAGTTCTCCTTCTACTTTTCAAAGCTGGAGTGAGTGGTGTAAAAATGTAAAAGTTGCTAAACTATTGTGCAAGTAACCCCAAAAGCCAGAATACTGAAATGCAGGGTGTAGTTAATTTCCCATAAGAGCCTGTATCCACTTAATATCTATAGCCCCTTAGGACTTCATCATTAACACAGCTATGACTTGGTCTTTAAAACTGGGCAATTTCTAGACTTTTACTTATGTTTAAAGGGCTCTTCCAGGACTTTGATATTGATGGCCTACTTTTAGGATGAGTCAACATTTTCAGATCATACTTTCTGCTCTGTTGCTGATCAATTGATTGAAGGGGCCTTCAATGTTTAGCAGGCACACCTCGGTACATTTGCTGTACCTTGTAGAACAGCTCTCTGCAGCTTTATCCCATTTAAGTTAACTGCAATATCAGGCATAGCCACTATAAGATGTATGGAGCTATAAAGAACCTATTAAAGTGTAAATTCATTTCAGATGACTTTTCAGAATAAGCTACACATTGTATACACTTTTCCTTTCTACGGTCTAGACATTTAATTGTCAGTTGTCACTGAGGCACTAGGTGGCTGCTATCTGTCTCCTCATAGAATAGATAATGAGGCAGCAGATTCTGCTCCCTAGCCTCTCTCACTCACTTAGAGTCACTCAGAAGTACTATATAGTGCATTATAGGGAGGTACTGAGTAGAGTTGAGCGAACACCTGGATGTTCGGGTTCGACGAGTTCGGCCGAACTTTCGAAAAATGTTCGGGTTCGGGATCCGAACTCGACCCGAACTTCATCCCGAACCCGAACCCCATAGAAGTCAATGGGGACCCGAACTTTGGGCACTAAAAGGCTGTAAAACACACCCGGAAAGGGCTAGAGGGCTGCAAAGGCAGCAAAATGTAGTTAAATCCCCTGCAAACAAATGTAGATAGAAATGATGAGTTAACATAAAATAAATAAAAATTAAACAATATTAATTGGAGTGAGGTCCCATAGCACAGAATCAGGCTTCAAGTCACCCACCAATGGAGAAGGTCACTTACTATTATTTTGACCACAGCACCCAATTTAGGGATTGCTATTTTGGCAATTGAATTTCACCCCAGAAAATAATATATCTTATTATGGACACTATGAAACTTGTCCAGTCACAGCTGGAACACCAGATTTACAGTATTTTTATTTTTGCAACTGAATTTCACCCCAGAAAATAATATATCCTTTGACGGACACTATGAAACTTGTGCAGTCACAGCTGGAACACCAGATTTACTGTATTTCTATTTTGGCAACTGAATTTCACCCCAGAAAATAATAAACCCTTTGATGGACAATATTAAACTTGGCCAGCCACTTCTGGGACACCAGATTTACGGTATTTCTATTTTTGCAACTGAATTTCACCCCAGAACAAAATATATCCCTTACTGACACTATTAAACTTGGCCAGCCACAGCTGAAACCACTGATTCATGGTATTGCTATCTTGGCAATTAAATTTCACCCCAGAAAATTATCTATCCTTTGCCGGACACTATTAAACTTGGCCAGCCACTGCTGGGACACCAGATTTAGGAGATTGCTATCTTTGCAATTGAATTTCACCTCAGAAAAAAATCCATCCTTTGCCAGACAGCAGACAGTACTACACTTGGCTAGCCACAGCTGGAACACCAGATTTAGGGGATTGCTATTTTGGCAATTGAATTTAACCCTCAATAAAATATAGAAATTTATATCCTGAGTTTCTAGGGGTGACAATAAGCACAGCCTAGCCCCTGATGTAGGATATAGCAAAAAAAATAAAAATAGTATTGATGAATTGATGGACAAGACACAAAATGGCCACCGATCACCCCAGGAAAAAGTGACAGAAAAACGCTCTGTGCAGCCTAAAAACCAGTGAGCAATTAACTAGCAGAAGTTGAATGATTCACAGCTGTAGATCGATCACTTTATTAGGTGTTTTTGCTGAGTTTTCCCTGCCTAATCTCGCCCTCACAGCAGCTGCATCCTATCCCTACACTAATCAGAGCAGTGTGACGTGCGGCACTACGTGACTCCAGCTTAAATAAAGGCTGGGTCACATGCTGCACTGGCCAATCACAGCCATGCCATTAGTAGGCATGGCTGTGATGGCTTCTTAGGGCAAGAAGTAAAACATTAGCTTGTTGCCTGCTATGCAGCCCTTCAGAAAGCGGGAAGAAATCGCAGAACAACGGACCCCCAAAATTCGGTATGAACCCGAACTATACTGTTCGGATTCGCTCATCCTTCTAATAGGCCTTCCTTTTTCCCCTAATACATGCCAAAAAAAGGATTTAGAGCATATAACTGCGGCCGTAAACGGCAAATAATACTTTTTTTTGCAACTAATACACTCCAAATAGGGCTGCAATTTTCTCACTGCAACACACAACCGCTAATAAGCCCCCTTTTCCCCCCCCATTAATACACAACAAAAAAATGCGATTTGTTACCACGAAGCGTTAGTAAACTCGGATTCGGTGCGAAACGAATAATTCCTGAAGTTCGGATCGAATTTCATTTTTTTAGCTTTGATTCGCTCATCTCTTATCTTATACCTAGAAGGGACTTCAGTCAGGTTATCAGTATTACATGGTGTCCTTGATGCACTTGAAGAGGTTTCATTAACTGGAAAACAAAACAAAAGACTCTGAAGCAAAAATCGATGATCTTAAAAATTGGTCCCATAAAAACACTAAGTATAGTGAGCAATCAAGAATCTGTAAAATTAAAGTCCCGTGAGTTTAAAACTGCAGTGGTTTCTAAGATGCTTTTAGTAGAGTGTGAAGATAATGCAATATCAAGAAGATGTACTGTAGAAAAATGCAGAAAGAGATAATTCAATGTGAGTCTTAGTTTTTGTAATTTACCTTAGAGTGCATCTCCCTCCATATTTTAACCTACTACATTATTAAATGTTGATTTATTACATTTTTTTCTTCTTCTAGATCAGGGATCTCCAACCTTTGTCTCTCCAGATCTTGCAAAACTACAACTCCTGGTGTGCTGTGAAGGTCTGTCTCTAATTCATCTTGAGTATGAACTCTGCCTGTCCCAATTTCTTCTAGTTTGGCCAACACTCTAAGGAGGAAAATTAACATGAGGGGAATATTTGAAGTCAGTTTTGCTTAAGTCTAACCTCGCCCAGTTCTCCTTCTACTTTTCAAAGCTGGAGTGAGTGGTGTAAAAATGTAAAAAGTTGCTAAACTATTGTGCAAGTAACCCCAAAAGCCAGAATACTGAAATGCAGGGTGTAGTTAATTTCCCATAAGAGCCTGTATCCACTTAATATCTATAGCCCCCTTAGGACTTCATCATTAACACAGCTATGACTTGGTCTTTAAAACTGGGCAATTTCAGACTTTTACTTATGTTTAAAGGGCTCTTCCAGGACTTTGATATTGATGGCCTACTTTTAGGATGAGTCAACATTTTCAGATCATACTTTCTGCTCTGTTGCTGATCAATTGATTGAAGGGGCCTTCAATGTTTAGCAGGCACACCTCGGTACATTTGCTGTACCTTGTAGAACAGCTCTCTGCAGCTTTATCCCATTTAAGTTAACTGCAATATCAGGCATAGCCACTATAAGATGTATGGAGCTATAAAGAACCTATTAAAGTGTAAATTCATTTCAGATGACTTTTCAGAATAAGCTACACATTGTATACACTTTTCCTTTCTGCGGTCTAGACATTTAATTGTCAGTTGTCACTGAGGCACTAGGTGGCTGCTATCTGTCTCCTCATAGAATAGATAATGAGGCAGCAGATTCTGCTCCCTAGCTCTCTCTCACTCACTTAGAGTCACTCAGAAGTACTATATAGTGCATTATAGGGAGGTACTGAGTAGAGTTGAGCGAACACCTGGATGTTCGGGTTCGACGAGTTCGGCCGAACTTTCGAAAAATGTTCGGGTTCGGGATCCGAACTCGACCCGAACTTCATCCCGAACCCGAACCCCATAGAAGTCAATGGGGACCCGAACTTTTGGGCACTAAAAAGGCTGTAAAACACACCCGGAAAGGGCTAGAGGGCTGCAAAAGGCAGCAAAATGTAGTTAAATCCCCTGCAAACAAATGTAGATAGAAATGATGAGTTAACATAAAATAAATAAAAATTAAACAATATTAATTGGAGTGAGGTCCCATAGCACAGAATCAGGCTTCAAGTCACCCACCAATGGAGAAGGTCACTTACTATTATTTTGACCACAGCACCCAGACAAAGGAGAGAGGTCCCACAGCAGAGAACCAGGCATCATATCACCCACCACAGGAGTAGGCCACCATTTAGTTACTTTGACCCCTACACCCAGACGGAGGAGAGAGGTTACACAGCAGAGAATCAGGCATTTAGATCACCCACCACAGGAGTAGGCCACCATTGAATCAGACCCCGGCAACCATGTCAGATGGCACAAGCATAAGCTTTATATCAATCAGCACAGGAGAAGGCGACTTTGACAGACTTTGACCCCTACACCCGGACGGAGGAGAGAGGTTTCAAAGCAGAGAATCAGGCATTTAGATCACCCACCACAGGAGTAGGCCCCAATTTAATGGGACCCCGGCAACCATGTCAGATGGCACAACCATCAGCTTCATATCAATCAGCACAGGAGAAGGCGACTTTGAAAGACTTTGACCCCTACACCCAGACGGAGGAGAGAGGTTTCACAGCAGAGAATCAGGCATTTAGATCACCCACCACAGGAGTAGGCCCCCATTGAATCAGACCCTGGCAACCATGTCAGATGGCACAACCATCAGCTTTATATCAATCAGCACAGGAGAAGGCGACTTTGAAAGACTTTGACCCCTACACCCAGATGGAGGAGAGAGGTTTCACAGCAGAGAATCAGGCATCATATCAACCACCACAGGAGAAGCCACCATTTAGTTACTTTGACCCCTGCACCCAGGAAGAGGAGAGAGGCACCACAGCACATATTCTGGCATCATATCAGCCACCACAGGAGAAGCCACCATTGAGTTACTTTGACCCCTGCACCCAGGAAGAGGAGAGAGGCCCCACAGCACATATTCTGGCATCATACTAACCACCACAGGAGAAGCCACCATTGAGTTACTTTGACCCCTGCACCCAGGAAGAGGAGAGAGGCCCCACAGCACATATTCTGGCATCATATCAGCCACCACAGGAGAAGCCACCATTGAGTTACTTTGACCCCTGCACCCAGGAAGAGGAGAGAGGCACCACAGCACATATTCTGGCATCATATCAGCCACCACAGGAGAAGCCACCATTGAGTTACTTTGACCCCTGCACCCAGGAAGAGGAGAGAGGCCCCACAGCACATATTCTGGCATCATATCAGCCACCACAGGAGAAGCCACCATTGAGTTACTTTGACCCCGCACCCAGGAAGAGGAGAGAGGCACCACAGCACATATTCTGGCATCATATCAGCCACCACAGGAGAAGCCACCATTGAGTTACTTTGACCCCCGCACCCAGGAAGAGGAGAGAGGCACCACAGCACATATTCTGGCATCATATCAGCCACCACAGGAGAAGCCACCATTGAGTTACTTTGACCCCTGCACCCAGGAAGAGGAGAGAGGCCCCACAGCACATATTCTGGCATCATATCAGCCACCACAGGAGAAGCCACCATTTAGTTACTTTGACCCCTTCACCCAAACAGAGAGAGAGGTTCCACATCAGAGAATCAGGCATCATATCAACCACCACAGGAGTAGGCCACAATTTAGTTTATTTGACCCCT
Source organism: Bufotes viridis (assembly GCA_033119425.1). Lineage (NCBI taxonomy): Eukaryota > Metazoa > Chordata > Amphibia > Anura > Bufonidae > Bufotes > Bufotes viridis. Next base: position 35,416,007 of record CM065592.1, on the reverse strand, counting down.
GCACCCAGGAAGAGGAGAGAGGCCCCACAGCACATATTCTGGCATCATATCACACACCACAGGAGAAGGCCTCTTTCAGTGATTTAGGCCTTTGGACCCAGACAGAGGAGAGAGGTCAGAGATTAGCTTCATATCCCCCAGCACAGCAGAAGACCGCTTTATTTGACTTAGGCCTCAGCACCCAGACAGAAGACAGAGGTAGCATGGCAGAGGTTATGGCTTCATGTCACCCGTTAGTTTAACCGGCCACTTTCATCTGGTTAGGCCCGGCGCCCAGACAGAGAAGAGTTTCATTCAACTGTGGGTTTCATAAAATTTGTATCAAATAAAGAAGTGGCCCGTAGCACAACAAGACATGTTTTAGGCAGTTAATAAGGACTACTCTGCACAAGGGAGGGACAGGTCCTGTGGGATCCATGCCTGGTTCATCTTTATGAAGGTCAGCTTGTCCACGTTGGCTGTGGACAGGCGGCTGCGCTTGTCAGTAATGGCGCCCCTGCCGTGCTGAATACGCGTTCAGATAAAGCGCTGGCCGCCGGGCAGGAAAGCACCTCAAGGCATAACATGCTAACTCTGGCCACGTGGACAATTTCGAAACCCAGTAGTTGAATGGGGCCGAACCATCCGTCAGGATGTGGAGGGTGTGCAGACATACTGTTCAACCATGTTAGTGAAATGCTGCCTCCTGCTAACACGTTCCGTATCAGGTGTCGGTGCAGATAGCTGTGGCGTGGAGACAAAACCTTTCCACATTTCTGCCATGCTAACCCTGCCCTCAGATGAGCTGGCCGTGACACAGCTGCGTTGGCGACCTCTTGCCACTCCTCTGCCTTCACCTTCCACCTGTTCCCCTGTGACATGTGGGAATGCTCTCAAGAGCGCCTCTATCAGCGTGCGCTTGTACTCGCGCATCTTACGGTCGCGCTCCAGTTCAGGAATTAAAGTGGGCACATTGTCTTTATACCGGGGATCCAGCAGGGTGGCCACCCAGTAGTCTGCACACGTTAAAGCGTGGGCAACTCTGCTGTCGTTGCGCAGGCATTGGAGCATATATTCGCTCATGTGGGCCAGGCTACCCATGGGTAAGGACAAGCTGTCCTCTGTGGGAGGCGTATCGTCATCGTCCACCGTATCCCCCAGCCACGCACCAGTGATGGGCCTGGGCTGCCACCCCGCTGTGAACTTGCGTCATCCTCGTCCCCCTCCACCTCCTCCTCCTCATCCTCCTCGTCCTCCAGTACAGTGCCTTGGCTGGCGACTTGTGAACCTGTCCTCTGCTGCTTAAACAAACCTCCCTCTGAGCCACTTCGAACAGACTGGCCCGAAAGTGTTAGAAACGAGCCCTCATCCTCCTCCTCCTCCTCCACCTGGGCCACCTCCTCTAACATCATTGCCCTAAGTGTTTTCTCAAGGAGACATAGAAGTGGTATTGTAACGCTGATAACAGTGTCATCGCCACTGGCCATGTTGGTGGAGTACTCGAAACAGCGCAGCAGGGCACACAGGTCTCGCATGGAGGCCCAATCATTGGTGGTGAAGTGGTGCTGTTCGGCAGTACGACTGACGCGAGCGTGCTGCAGCTGAAACTCCACTATGGCCTGCTGCTGCTCGCACAGTCTCTCCAGCATGTGCAAGGTGGAGTTCCACCGGGTGGGCACGTCGCATATGAGGCGGTGAGCGGGAAGGCCGAGGTTCCGCTGTAGCGCAGACAGGCGAGCAGCGGCAGGATGTGAGCGGCGGAGCGCGCACAGACGGCCCGCACTTTATGCAGCAGCTCTGACATGTTGGGGTAGTGGTGAATGAACCTCTGCACCACCAAGTTCAGCACATGCGCCAGGCAAGGGATGTGCGTCAAACCGGCTAGTCCCAGAGCTGCCACGAGATTTCGCCCATTATCGCATACCACCAGGCCTGGCTTGAGGCCCACCGGCAGAAACCACTCGTCGGTCTGTTGTTCAATACCCCGCCACAACTCCTTTGCGCTGTGGGGCCTGTCCCCCAAACATATGAGTTTCAGAATGGCCTGCTGACGTTTACCCCGGGCTGTGCTGAAGTTGGTGGTGAAGGTGTGTGGCTGACCGGATGAGCTGGTGGAAGCAGTGGAGGAGGAAGCTGAGTAGGAGGAGGAGGCTACAGGAGGCAGAGAATGATGCCCTGCGATCCTAGGGGGCAGAAGGACGTGCGCCAAGGAACTGTCCGCCGGGGGCCCAGCCGCCACTACATTCATCCAGTGTGCAGTTAGTGAGATATAGCGTCCCTGGCCGTGCTTACTGGTCCACGTATCTGTTGTTAGGTGGACCTTGCCACAAATGGCGTTGCGCAGTGCACACTTGATTTTATCGGACACTTGCATGTGCAGGGAAGGCACGGCTGTCTTGGAGAAGTAGTGGCGGCTGGGAACCACATACTGCGGGACAGCCATGGCCATCAGCTGTTTGAAGCTGTCTGTGTCCACCAGCCGGAATGACAGCATTTCAAAGGCCAGCAGTTTAGAAATGCTGGCGTTCAGGCCAAGGGCTCGAGGGTGACTCGGGGGGAATTTGCGCTTCCTCTCTAAGGTTTGAGATATTGAGAGCTGAACGCTGCTGTGTGATATAGTGGAGACGCTAGTTGACGGTGGCGGTGGTGGTGGTGTCGGTTGCACATCCTCTGTTTGCTGCTCGGCAGGTGGCAACATTCCTCTCGAGGTGGAAGCCGAGGCAGCAGCGGTAGAGGGAGCAGGGGGAGCCTCAGCGAGTGCCTGGTTTTTAAGGTGTGTACCCCACTGCAGTTCATGCTTTGCATGTAGATGCCTGGTCATGCAGGTTGTGCTGAGGTTCAGAACGTTAATGCCTCGCCTCAGGCTCTGATGGCAGAGCGTGCAAGTCACTCGGGTCTTGTCGGTAGGACATTGTTTAAAGAAGTGCCATGCCAGGGAACTCTTTGAAGCTGCCTTTGTGGGGCTGGGTCCCTGTTGGCGATGTCCAGTAGCAGGCGAACTCTGGGGGCGGCGGCTCGTCTGCTTTGGCCCCCTGCTCCCTCTTTGGCTTCGCTGTTGTCTCGGTCTCACCACTACCTCTTCCTCTGAACTGTGAAAGTCATCGCCACGACCTTCAGTCCATGTGGGGTCTAAGACCTCATCGTCCTCTGCATCGTCTTCCACCCAGTCTCCCTCCCTGACCTCCTCCTGTTCAGTCTGCACACTGCAAAAGACGCGGCAGTGGGCACCTGTGTTTCGTCATCATCAGAGAGTCGGTGACTCTGCTGTGGTGGTATTCCCATGTCCTCTTCATCTGGAGACATAAGTGGTTGTGCGTCAGTGCATGGTATGTCTTCCTCCACTGGGGAAGGGCTAGGTGGACGCCCCTGGGAAACCCTGGAAGCAGAGTCTTCAAACAGAAGAAGAGACTGCTGCATAACTTGTGGCTCAGACCGTTTCCCTGATATGCTTGGGGGTGATGTGACAGACTGATGGGCTTGGTTTTCAGGTGCCACCTGTGCGCTTTCCGCAGAAGACTGGGTGGAAGACCATGTGGTGAACGTGCTGGAAGCACTGTCGGCCACCCAATCGATTAATGCCTGTACCTGCTCAGGCCTTACCATCCTAAGATAATATAATATAATAGACTTCCACACTCCACTGGGTTTGGTTTTGATTCTTGCTTTATTAAACAAACGTGCGGTTTTCCAGTTACAGGGAATAACGTTTTCGGCTTATTGCCTTCTTCAGTACAACTGGTTGTGCCGCTTGTGTAGTTAGGATCCGTTGTGGAATGCCCGGAAAGGGGCAGCTGGGTATAGTAGTGCCACAGTGCTGGTTTATGCAACAGTGGGTAGCTAGGTATACTGGGTATGCGCATGGGGCGGAGTGTCCCATATGAAGCAGCTGTGCCAAGAATAGATGCTGCGATCCGGCCAGGCTGTGTAGAAGCTGGGCGCCTGCCGCTGTCTAATGCGCATTAGACAGCGGCAGACGCCCAGCTCCTACACAGCCTGGCCGGATCGCAGCATCTATTCTTGGCGCACAGCGGTTTCATATGGGACACTCCGCCCCATGCGCATACCCAGTATACCTAGCTACCCACTGTTGCATAAACCAGCACTGTGGCACTACTATACCCAGCAGCCCCTTTCCGGGCATTCCACAACGTTTCCTAACTACACAAGCGGCACAACCAGTTGTACTGAAGAAGGCAATAAGCCGAAAACGTTATTCCCTGTAACTGGAAAACCGCACGTTTGTTTAATAAAGCAAGAATCAAAACCAAACCCAGTGGAGTGTGGGAGTCTATTATATTATATTATCTTGGCCTGGGAACCATCTCCCCCTACCCACAAATTCCTTATAGTGGAGTATTGTCCAACTCTCTACCTTACCATCCTAAGAGCGGCATTGGGCCCCACGAGATATTGCGGTACATTCTGCCGGCTAGTTGAGGGAGTTCGTTCCCTACTGTGTGCGCCTGGGGCCGAACAGCCACGTCCTCTACCAGCAACAGAGGCTCCACGGACACCACCACGACCACGTCCTCGTCCCTTAATAGTATTTTTCTTCATTGTTGCGATTCAACTCGCACCACAATGAAATATATTATTTTTTATAAGCAAAATCCCCTCACTGGAATACTTTCAGTCTTTTGACTGTATGGATTACAGATGGAATGACTGTTATATGTGAGTACCGCTTTCTTTGACAGATTCTAGTATGGGTACATATATGTTTTCCCAACCCCAGCACATTAGTTTGCTAATTCCAGATGTATGAAACGCAGGCCTAACTGTATCTAGTATATTGAACGCCAGATAAACTAACTTGGCCTTTTTAAATAAAAAAATTCCCTCACTGGAATACTTTCAGTCTTTTGACTGTATGGATTACAGATGGAATGACTGTTATATGTGAGTACCGCTTTCTTTGACAGATTCTAGTATGGGTACATATATGTTTTCCCAACCCCAGCACATTAGTTTGCTAATTCCAGATGTATGAAACGCAGGCCTAACTGTATCTAGTATATTGAACGCCAGATAAACTAACTTGGCCTTTTTAAATAAAAAATTCCCTCACTGGAATACTTTCAGTCTTTTGACTGTATGGATTACAGATGGAATGACTGTTACATGTGAGTACCGCTTTCTTTGACAGATTCTAGTATGGGTACATATATGTTTTCCCAACCCCAGCACATTAGTTTGCTAATTCCAGATGTATGAAACGCAGGCCTAACTGTATCTAGTATATTGAACGCCAGATAAACTAACTTGGCCTTTTTTAAATAAAAAAAAAAATTCCCTCACTGGCATACTTTATGGCTTTTCACTGTATGGATTACAGGTGGACTGGTATTAGTAGGGGTGACACAAGCACACCCAAGTCCCTGATGTAGGATTTCTATGGCACAGACCACTATTACAAGTGATTAATGGACGTTGGGAGAGATTGTGCTGCAGCACTAGTCCCAAGATGGCCGCCGCCTATCAGCCCAGTAACATGTGCCACAAAATGGTCTGCACAACCTTTAAAAAAAATAGCCTTGGACTGTGCTGCTAAATCGCTATTGGTCTGAATCCCAGGTGTAGATGTCTGACTTGTTTGGAGCTTTGGAATGCACACTGTGGCAGCTTCTGCTGCAGCACTACAAGTCGCAAAATGGCGGCCGGCGGTCAGCCCAGGTACATGTGGATGGAAAAATCACTCTGGCCACTCTAAAAATAGCCAATCCCTATCAAAAAAGCAGCTGAGCTGCAGTTGTTCAGATGAATCACAGGTGGAGGAGAGAAATTTGCTTCCAGTTATTCAATTATCCCTGCCTATTCTCGCCCTAGCATCAGCTGCGTCTATCCCTGTTCTATTCACATCGGGAGTGAGCACGTCCCGACGTGCGCACAAGCTTATAAAGAGGCTGAGTCACATGCTGCACTTGGCCAATCACAGCTTTGCCAATAGTAGGCATGGCTGCGATGGCATCTTAGGGCAAGTAGTATGATGCATGTTGATTGGCTGCTTTGCAGCCTTTCAAAATGCGCCAAAATACATGCCGAACGATGAACCCGAACCCGAACTTTTACGAAAAAGTTCGGGTTCGGGTCCGTGTCACGAACACCCCAAAATTCGGTACGGACCCGAACTATGCTCGAACTGTTCGCTCAACACTAGTACTGAGTTGTATAGATGTGAATAAAGCACTTTGGGTGAAATATAACACTTACAATAAGTTGCTGAGTCTCCTGAATCATCTCTCTCTCAAATTTAGAAAATTTAGTGTAGAAAAGGGTAGAGGATGAGAAAGAAAAAACAGCAAGCCATTTTTTTCTGATAAGATATATTATAATTGTTGTTATATTCACCTGTGTCATTCATATATGTGACTGTAACGACTCTGACCATTTAAATGAGCTGCTCATTCTGGGTTTGGAAGTCAAGGAGGTGATCCTATCAGTGACTGACAGCTATATGTGCATACATAGTCATAGAGGGAAGGCTGTCAATCATTAATAAAATTATATAAACACCCTTTTAACCAGTTGCAAGAAGACGGCTACTCTTGAGACCATAGTGATCCTCCTAGAATAGTCTATAACTCCTTACAGAGGTTCAAGGTGAAGAACAGGATGGATGTATGCAGTGCCCCACTGTTAGTACAGAGCTCCACTGCTTAATGGAATTAATGTAATATCACTGTATTTGGGCACTGTGTATCTTAAAGGAAACCTGTCACGTTGAACATGGTGTCTGAGTTGCAGGCTGCATGTTATAGAGCAATTGGAGCTAAGCAGATTGATATATACTTTCATGGGAAAAGATTAAGCAAAATTTTGTTCATTTAAATTCCAGCTCATTTTTAGCTTTGAAGTCAATGAGTTGGTCCTATCAATGATTGATAGCTCTCTCTATATACACAGTCATAGAAGGAAAACTATCAATCACTGATAGGACTGCCTCCTGGTCTTCAAAGCTCAGAATGAGCAGGAATTTAAATGTATAAAACATAAGTTATGATAAATGTTTTCCCAAAAAATGTATATCAATCCACTCAGCTCCTCCTGTTCTATACCCTGCTGCCAGCAGATTATTTAGCATTTTCATGATGACAGGTTCCTTTTAAAGGCTTTATATAGGGGAGTACGGGGTTATTATGCGGGTATTTCAGTTGTTTGATGTGTCTCCACCCTATGTCTTGTAGAAGCTACTAGCAGTCTGAGTCTGGAGTAAGCAGGGATTTGCTGCTCTGAGTTGCGAGCACTGTGTCTGAGGAAAGTGAGCTGAAAAGCAGCTAGCAAAGTGATCCGGCCTCTGAGGGACAAATAAATGAACAAATGAGACTGCAAAGCGGCCATTTACAAGGAAGAGTGCAGCAAGTTGGTGGTTTAGATGTCTCTGCCATACTGAAGAGACAGCTGGCCTACTTAAAGGGGTTCTCCAGGCTTTTAATATTGATGACCTATCTTCAGGATAGGTTATCAATATCAGATCAGCGAGGTACTGACACCCGGCACCCCCGCTGATCAGCTGTATGAAGGGAAGGCACATGCAGTGCATGCGTGCAATCTCCCTTCTCTCTTCTGCTTGCTGCTGCTTTGTCTATGGCTAAGCAGCAGTGAGTAGGAAGAGAGGCGGGAGAAGGCATGTGCACAATGCGCATCATACAGCTGTACGGGTCCCTTCATACAGCTGATCGGCAGGGGTGACGGGTGTCGGACCCCCGCCCATCTGATATTGATGACCTAAATTGAGTATAGGTCATCAATATTAAAAGGCCGGAGAACCCCTTTAAGGGAATTAACATAATATCACTGTCAGGAAAAAGTTCAACATAGCAGCATGACGTAGGACGTGCTGCGCGCTCTTCCCCCCCTCACCGCTGCCCTGAACCGCTCCGTCTCCTCCGTCTCTTCTGCCTCCCCGACCGACTGACTGCTACTCGCCATGGTGGGTTTGGATGGCGTGTGTACCAGTTTGCCGATCGGTACCACACCCGGACTGGCCCTGGACGCAATCCGTGCCTGATGAACGGAGTAAGCCGAGGTGGGAATCGCTGCACAAACAGGAGGTGCCAGGCTGTGAGAGGGAACTGAAGGTGGTCTGTGCGGAGCATGAACTCCTAGGAGAGCGTTGACTCAACGTCTCGGGTGGAGGTGGCGTTTTGGCGGATGGGACCACAGTGATCTCGGAGAGTCTGGTACCGCTGGCCCTGATCCATCGACCGACCGGCCGACCGTTCCCAGGACGGGCAAGTTTTGTGAAGTTTTGTGAAGTGAAACTGTCTGTTTAACCATATCACTAACACTACCATTAATTGGATCTTGGACCGGATTTCATGTCAAAACCGGCTACTACTTGTGGGATATACCAGCCTGCTTATTAACAACACTAACAAATAGATTGGTTTTTGAATAACTGGTACTATAAAGAAATTGCCTGAGACATATATTGAAATTGCCTGAGACATATTCTGAAAAACCGCTCCACTTAAGGCGACAGTGATCACCTATATCTGTGTTAAGAGGTTCCCTGAATGAGCTGGCGGTTTGAGGGATACCACACAGAACTATATTGGGGGCAGTTTCCTCATGTGACTGATTACTCCGCCAATTAAAGGCTGAAACATGGCCCCTAAAAACAGAAAATCTTTGGGCAATACATCTCCAAAAGCTTCAGAAATTAAAAGCCCAAAACCTAATATAGAGAGGTACTTAAGATCCTCACCCACAAAAACAAGAGGTACACTTAAACCCCCTGTCTGCCTAGATGAAAAGGAAGGGCCCAGAAATACCTTAGAGCCCACTGATAATAGTGGAAAGGAGGACATGGATAATCGGATGTTTTGGAGACTTTAAAAATTACTAATCAAGCCTTAGGAACACTGTCAACCACCGTGGCTTCAATGCAGTCTGATATCAGGGCCCATGAAACAGGGCCCATGAAACAGAACTATCTCTAACCGATACTAAAAAAGAAGTCTCCTTACTGGGCAAGAAAATGGAGACGATTGAACTAGAGCATAAGACCCTCAAGGATAAACGAACCGATTTTGAGGATAGATCGCGCAGAGGAAACATCCGATTAATAGGCTTCCCAGAAGGAACAGAAAAAGATGACCCAGGAGGTTTTATCCAGAAATGGTTGATGGACTCAATGGGCCCATAATCCTAGAGTCCCCAATAAAAAAACCGCCTGTAGGCGGCCCCCCACGCAGTATCCTCGCAAAAATTTTGTGTACCAGTGATCAGGATAAAATATTGAGGCGCAAAAGAGAACTAGGAGATTTGGACTACAACGGAAATAAAATCTCGATTTACCCTGACTACTCTTTCTCTGCTCAATCTAAAAGAAGACAGTTTGGGGACATAAAAAAACGCCTCATTAACGCTAATATCAAATACTCAATGCTGTAACCGGCTAAACTTAGAATAGTATATAAGGACTCAGTTATTTTTTTTTCTAATACTGAAGAAGCCTCTGCCTGGCTGGATGCCAGGGGGCTATGAGAACCTTAGTTTTTCTTATTTTTTTTCTTTCTCCTTTTTTCCTTTTCTCGACTTTTTCTCTTTTCCTGTGTTTAATTATTTGGTTTTCTCTTTTCTTTTTTTTCTGTATAGTCTGAAATGAAACATATGAAGGGGGGGGGGGCGAGGGGTGGGGGGGTGTTAGGGTAGGAGGCCCGAGTAATGTGTAAGAGGAGCATGAGACTTTATTGCCTCGTGCACCATGGGGAGGGGTGGGTTGAGGGTGGGATGTTCACTGTTGCGGGATCAGGCGCAGAATTGGTGAGGGGAGCGGACAATTCTGACCACCCACCAATATTGGATAAATGCCACATATTTTGACATGGAATGTTCGCGGACTTGCGGACAAGTTTAAACGGAGGGTGGTTTATGATAATATTTCTAGACATCTATCTGCTATTGTGGGCTTACTTGAGACGCATTTAACTGCTGAAAAACTGCATTATATGCAAAAATCTTGGACGCAGTACGAGTACCACTCCCACTACTCGGTCTATGCCCGTGGTGTAAGTGTCTATATCCACAGGAATGTGGACTATGACCCATATGACCAATGAATTGACAAGGAGGGAAGATTTGTATTCTTATATGGCCGATGGATGGGTTTGGTATGCGTGCTTGCATTTGTATTTATCCCGGCCCCTTTCTTCTCTGAAGTTATGAGGAATCTTGCTGAATATGTATGTAAGAGGGATGGGTGCCCTCTATTGGTGCTGGGAGACTTTAATGCAGTTATGGATAACAAGGATAGAGTTTCAGCGCTCAGCAGTGGGGGGAGCACCACCGGGGAACCCACAATCCTTAACAGGATCTGCCAGGAGATGAGCCTTATGAATATCTGGCAGTATCTGTACGGGAAAAAAATTGCCTTCTTCTGTTATAGCAGATCTTGTAAGGTTATGTCCAGAATAGATCTATCCTTGGCGAATGTAGGATTTCTGGGAAGGATCCAAAAAATGAAATATGAGCCACATGGCATCTCTGATCATACCCCAAATTTGCTGTCGATGGACCCAGCGCCTCTTGATGGTAGAAAACCCTTTAAGCTAAATCCACATTGGATCTACGTGGTTGGTGAACAAGAAAGGTTTGGAAATTACATCTTAGAATTCTGGGCACAAAATTATTGATCCACACATATACATTATGTGTGGGACTCTCTAATGGCTATGATACGAGGGCTATACTGTATGAGAATTAGCAGAAAAAGGGCAGAATATGCTAAGACAGAAAATGAACTGGCTGAGAGGGTGGGGGATTTGGAGGCAGTTTTAGCTAGTCAGAAAGGGGAAAATACTTGATTATTATTAATGGAGGCAAAGAAGAAATATCAGTCCTTCCTTTATGAAAAAGCTCAACATAAGTCCTTCTTTGCGGGTCAGCAAGCCTTCATTGAAAAAGGTAAAACAGGCAGAATGCTAGCATCTGAAATTGCTAACCAAAAGATGCAAATCCCAATAAGATACATTAAACTGTCCTCCGGTGCCTTAACTAACAATCATCTAAATATTAAATCAGCTTTTATAAAACATTTTACTAAATTATACCAGTCGGACTTCGCGGAGGGCGATGGAGCTCTGGCTTCCTTCTTAGACAACATTGTGCTCCCCCGCCTCTCCGACCATGACTGTACTAGCTTAAATTCCCCAATCACCCTTGAGGAGCTGGAGACAACCGTCGACAGCATAAAGGGTAATACGGCTCCAGGCAGAGATGGTTTACCCTTTGAACTTTATAGAGCATACCGAAAAGCTATACTGCCCCTCCTCCTTCAAACGCTCAATGATTCTTGGAGAGATTGTTTGCTCCCCCCATCTTTGAGGGAGGCTTCGATTTCTCTGATTTTGAAAAAGGATAAAGATTAAATGGAAATTGGGTTGTATCGCCCAATATCATTACTTTACACTGATTACAAGATATTAGCCAAACTGTTAGCCAATAGGTTGAGGAGGGTTATTCACTCTTTGGTACATCTGGACCAGACGGGGTTTATCCCCAAATGAAATATACAATCTAATATTCGTAGAGCCCTCCTGAATATCTACACTGGAGACGGGGAGGACCGCTTCATCTTGTCCTTGGATGCCGAGAAGGCCTTTGACAGGGTGAAGTGGCCCTTTCTGTGGGGAACTATGGACAGGATTAACCTGGGTGGATGTTTTATCAAATGGGTGCCACTACTTTATGGCGGATCTACAGCCAGTGTTAAGATAAATGGGACTGACTCTGAACAGTTCCCCCTACAGCGGGGTACGCGGCAGGGCTGCCCCCTTTCACTTTTGATTTTTGCCCTGGCCCTGGAACACCTTGCATGTAAAATTCGACAGTCTAATAAGATCATTGGCTTTGGAGGGAAAGGAGAGGAAGATAAAATCAGTTTATATGCGGACGATATTTTGGTCTTCTTGAAACAAGGATGGAAGGCAGTTCCCTACGTTATGAACATCTTGGAAGAATATGGTCTATTATCTGGATATAAGGTAAACTGGGATAAATCTGTACTCCTCCCTCTTGTTCGAGCGCCCCCTGCTGGCCCTTTAGGTATTAGGCCACTTGAACCCACAGACACTATTCGATATTTGGGCATTAGAATTAGTGCAGACTTGACTAAATATAATCATTTAAATATTACCCCTATGATTAATAAGATGAGGGAGAAGATCTGTACTTGGCAAAAGCTGCCATTATCACAAGCTGAAAGGATTGCATTAGTTAGGATGGTGATCCTCCCTATCGGTCTTTACCCCCTGATTGCCTGTCTTCGGCCTAATGGAGAGACTGCTGAATGAGTTAATCTGGGGGAGGAGTAGGGTTAGAATTAAACAGAAATATCTTTGGCTCTCTGAGCGAGATGGGGGGCTTTCCCTCCCCTTTCTCCAGGGCTATTATATTGCAGCTCAGATATTGTGGTGTGTGGGATGGGGGGAGGACTACCAAAACGCCCCTCTGATAAGTATCTTGTCAAAGGATTTTCAGGGGCCAAGCGGAGATATTTTTTCCATTTTGGAGACTGGCCATTCGGGGAAAAAGGAAAAAAAAACAGTGTTTAATTAGCGATACACTAAATAAGGTCTGGAGTAAAATTTAAAAGATATTAGGCATAACTCACTCTACTCATTTAGGTTCTTCCAAGATAGATAATTTCGGACAGGGTATGCTGTCACTACCCAAACTAATGTTATCAAACAAGAACCACTCCCTCCAGCAAGGTCAGCACAGGAGTCAGAGCTGAATGCACTCACTGAGGCTTATAAGATGCCAGATGGTAAGACTGCTAACATTTATACAGATTCCAGGTATGCCTTCAGTATCATTCATGATTATGGTCCAATTTGGAGGAGCAGAGATTTTGTTGGATCTACTGGTAAACTCATTAAAAATGCTGAGAGAGTGAAAGTGTTGTTTGATGCCCTGATGCTACCTACGGAAATAGGGATGATTAAAGTACAAGTCCTTACTAAGGAAACCACTCCAGAGGTGAGAGGCACCAGGTTGGCAGGAAAAATGATATAAATAAATAGTGGCTCTCCCGTTTGGCCTCTGGATATAGGTCTATCGTTTTTTTAATGCCCCTTCATCCGTAATAAAGGAATATCTATACATCAATTGATTAAATAGGCACTCAGTTACCGGGAACTGTACCAAGGACAACTATTTATTGCACCCAATCATATAAAACTATCCCAACATATAAAGTAAGAATAAATAAAAAATATATGAAAAATTAAAAATAAAATGGTGTTGTGTTTTCCTGTCCAATCTAGTGGTGGTTGGTAGGATTTTTTTATAGATATAATGAACAGGAACCCATAACATTAGATGAGCATCTTAGTGCTACATTAAGGTAGTAAAACTATTTACAATCCTTTTGACCGGCCAACATTTATACCAAGACAGTCGCACACAAGAAAATAATGCTATGTCTTTCTGTCCGCCCCAGTGTGAATAGCACCTATTATGGGTGCGACTCTATGACTGGGAGAGATGGGAGTCCACTACATCAAATATCCATGTTGGTATCAAATCCAGAACATATAATAAATATATACCAAGAAAATATGATGATCAATATTATAAAACAATCTAAAATGATGTATAATTCATAGTCCCTTTGTACCTTTAATCTATGATCATGATAGAGTCTCAATAATTCATATCTCAATATACATGATTTTTATTATAAGAATTAGTATTGATCGAGCACCAAAGTGCTCGTGTGCTCTGGTAGAACACTTCATGATGAACAATGGAAGTCCCCGAGTATTAAACCAGGCACCCACTGCTCTGAAGAGGGGAGGGTGTCGGGATTCTAGTTCGGCTTAGGAGTCCCTGTTTTGACTCCATATATAGCTATGTCCATAAAAAAAGATGATTGGGGATTTTTGATTTTATTGCAAATAACTGCAAAAGTGAACTGCGTATATATTTGGGGATGATTTGCTGACCAGGAGGGAGTGTTATACTGCTGTATTTATAACCATGATTTTAGTTTTTGTACATGTCTTGATGAAGGGCGAAAGATGATGTAGCCCAAAACGCGTCACAGTACTTGTTGTCTGCCATTGATGTCCGGTTTTATGGAAGCTAAATAAAGAAATTGCACGTGGAGCTGGAACCTTCTTTTCTTTTTTGGATTGTCTGGGGCCGTTGTCTGGGTCTGCTTTTCCTGTGTCTCCAAAGTGTGGGTGAGAGCTGCAGTGACTGTTTATTTTTCATAGCTATGTCCATATATGAATATCTGTGATCAACAGTAATATGGATGAAAACATAAGAATCCAATTTGTGGATCAGCATATATGTCACTTAAAGTTCTTAATCCAAATACAGTGTGGGGAGTCGCTCTGGTAGATAGCGGTGCGGGTGCAGTACAGAGGCAAAACGGAGTCCAGTAAGTGCAGCAAACAGTGTTTAATTCACACTTGCACAACATAAACAGCATACAGTCACTTGGGGTTAATTCACACCCAGCAGAAAAACGTGAGGCAAAACAAAAAGTCAAATACAGGTTCCAGTCACCTGGGAGGTTTAGGTGCGGATTCACACCTGGCTGTCAGTCCAGCCGCAAGACAGTCGACGTCAGGCTTCCAGGCTGTCTGCACTCCTCCTTGCTGGGCTCTTGCTTCCAGCCCAGAGAACTCCCAAACTCAAAATGATTCCACAGCCTTACAGCAGCTCCAGGACAATCACACCTCACCTGCTGGTGCTGGCTGTGTTTTTAAACCCAGCCCAAAACCAGGACTGGGTCGTGGGGAGCAGCCACCCACCCTACACTTTAGCTGCTCCCGGTAAGAGCCGGCCCGGATCGGCTTTGCAGCCATGCTATTTAACAACTATGTCAGTAGCACTAGCTGCTGCTGACATCAACAAAAACGGCTCTTACCTCACCGAGGCTATGAACCTCGGTGACACATACCTGCCATCCACGACGGCACCCTGCACCTTACCACAACAGTTAATCAATGTTCATTCACACCATGTGTGTACTATGTTCTTATTCAATGTGGATAGTTGTATAGGCAGTAATCTGATCTATTTCACTTATAATGCCTTATACATTTTGTATCGTTCTTTGTTGAAAGAAAGTAAAATGTTACTACATTGTTGGCCTCTTTATGATGTTTCACTCCTTTGAACAGTGATACTCTTATGAGCGAAATCCTCTTACTCCCCTTCTTGCGGCTGATGTATGCTGTCGAAACCTCCAGACAAAGGTACGCCGAAACGCGCGTCGGGGTAGTGCCATCCTGGTCTTTTGTGTGTCCTGCTGCCTTGGTGAGTCAATATACCTACAGTTTTTTGGCCTGATGGATAGTAGCTATAACATGTGCTCTATAAGGTTCCATCCACCTATATCCTGCTAATTTTGGCCCATTTGCTGCTATATTTGTTTATTATAATTTTTTGATATACTGGTATAATACTCCTTACTTCCTATGGGTGGATGTAACCGTCTGAGGTTTGGATAGTTTGGATAGGTTTGATGTTACTATCAATTAATAAAGACATTTTTTGTGACTAGCGATTTTTGGCTCCATCATTTTTCCTTTTTTTTGTGGTTTGTTAATTGGAACTAGCTATAGTGGTATTTAATTTAGGTGTCCTTTGATGTGGCCATAACACTTGTTATTTCACTATAAGGCAATAGTGACACCTACTGGTTGTGTTTTGAGTATTAAAGAGTTTAGTGGCCTAGTTTAGTGCAGAAAGAGAAATATACGCAGTTCACTTTTGCAGTTATTTGCACTGAATGCGTTTACTGGCCTATTTCAGTGCAAAAAGAGAAATCTATACGCAGTACACTTTTGCAGTTAGTTGCGCTGAAAGCATTTACTGGCCTATTTCAGCACAAAAAGAGAAACGTGGACGCAGTTCACTTTTGCAGTTATTTGCGATAAAAGCGTTTACTGGTCTATTTCAGTACAAAAAGAGAAATATATACGCAGTTCACTTTTGCAGTTATTTGCGATAAAAGCGTTTACTGGCTTTTTTCAGTACAAGAAGAGAAATATATTTGGCGCTTTTAGGGTTGTTTAAATTTTATTTTTATTTATTTAGTTCATCTATCAGTATGTCAGACAGAGAAGTGTCAGGCCCTGCACAGGGGAGTGGCAGGGGTGTAAATGTTTCTGGCACAGGCACAGGTCGCAGCAGAGTAAGGGGGCGTGGCAGCAGGAGTCACAGCGAGAGGCCTGAGCTCCCGATGTCATCTAGTGGTCATGTCTTGACCAGAAACCCAGCTGTTATTGATTGGTTAACTCGGTCATCCACTTCATCCCAAGTGACATCAAGCGAGGATGAGCTACTAGAGGACAGTCAGCAGCTACTGCCCAGCCAAGATCTGGAGGAGACATCTGCCGCTTCCTCCCCTAGGCGGGCAAGTAGTGATGAGGACAGTGGCATGGGAGCTGGTGTTGCGACCAGTCAGGCTCCTGACCCAGAGACCGTTGAGAAGGAAATCAGTGACGTGAAGACAGTACTCGATGATGATGAAGCCGATCGCACTTGGGAGCTGGGTAAAGAAGGGACTTTGTCATCATCAGGAGAAATGGGTTGCAGCTTGCCTGTGAAGCAGCGGCTGAGCCAGCAAGTCGCTAGCGTGGCCGGGAGTCAGCAGGGTGGCAGCAATGGGAGGTCGGGAGCCAAACAGGCACTGGGTAGACCACCCGCTTTGCAGCAGCCTACCTGCTCGGAAAGGAGTGGTGAAAAGGTTTACGGAAGCAACGGCAATAGTAGTCAGCCAGTGCATAGTGTTAGGGGTAAAATCAGCTACTCGGCGGTGTGGCAGTTTTTTGCGAAGCCACCGGAGGAGGTTATATGGGCATATGTAGAATATGTGGGCAGAAGGTGAAACGTCACTAGGTTGCCAATGTTGGCCCCACGGCCCTGCGTCAACATATGCAGCGTCACCATAAAGTGGCCGGGGAGAACCGTGGCTCCGATGTGGTGGTCCAGCCTGCAGCAGCAACCGCTGCATCACCCAGTGGTACTCGGCACCCGATTTCAGGCAGTCAAGTCTCCACCACATCAGCCGAAGGGAGCTGTCTGTCATTCCCATCGTCTGCTGGTCCTGATGCTTGTGCCCCTCCTGCTCCTACTGCTCGTCAGTCATTCTGTCAGCATCGATCACCAAAGTGATTGCCAAGAGACAACAGTATGCGTAAAGGAAGCGCCTTTACAACATCCTTTATGGCACACTGGGGGAATGTGGTTCCTGCACAGCCACACAGCAACTTGGCCAGGTCCCGCTACTTCCGCCTCCACGTTCTCATGCCATTGCTCCAGCGACAATGAATGCAGGGATAGGTCACAATTCCCCTCCAGAATACCACATGTGCAGGGCACGACAGTGTCATACTGTTCTGCACCTGGTTTGCCTTGGGGGGCCCTCTGTGCTCACGTTCCACTGCCATGGCTGCTGGGGAGGGGTGGGGCAGCAGGAGCAGTACCAGCTCCATTAGCAGCAGCCTTAGTCTACAGTAGCTGATGAGTAGATTTCTTCACCCGCATAGTAAAGAAACTACTCACCAGAAGAAGCAGGTAGACCTGGAGCAGTATCTGAACTATCAGGTGGTGGCATACTTGGAGAGCATCAATTTGTGGCGGATTTGTGGCCGCAACTGGCCAAGTTTGCCCTGGAAAAGCTGTCCTGCCCGGCCAGTAGTGTGGCATCAGAGCGAGTGTTTAGTGTGGAGGGAGCCATAGTTACCCTAATGAGAACTCGCCTGTTTACTAAAAGTGTGGAGAGACTGACCTTTGTCAAGATGAATCAGGCGTGGATCAGCCAGGATTTCCACCCACAAATGCCTCATTCATCTGATTAGATCATCCATGCCGTTTCACCCAAACCTTGAAAAAAGAGGCCGGTTTCTTCTGGCTACCTGCCTCAGCTCCTACTTTGATGCTGCCACCCGCCTGATGCCGCACATCTGATGCCAAGTGCTCCTTCTTTCACCCACCTTCGTCAGCAGGTTCTGGTATTGCCACCCACCGCCCCACTCTGTGGTCTCCTGATGCTGCTGCTGCCACCTCCACACTATGTGACCTTGCCACTCTGTGGTCTCCTGATGCTGCTGCCATCTCCACACTATGTCACCTTGCCACTCTGTGGCCTCCTGATGCTGCTGCTGCCATCTCCACACTGTCACCTTGCCACTCTGTGGCCTCCTGATGCTGCTACTGCCATCTCCACACTGTCACCTTGCCACTCTGTGGTCTCCTGATGCTGCTGCCATCTCCACACTATGTCACCTTGCCACTCTGTGGTATCCTGATACTGCTGCTGCCACCTCCACACTATGTCACCTTGCCACTCTGTGGTATCCTGATGCTGCTGCTGCCATATCCACACTATCTCACCTTGCCACTCTGTGGTATCCTGATACTGCTGCTGCCACCTCCACACTATGTTACCTTGCCACTCTGTGGTATCCTGATGCTGCTGCTGCCATATCCACACTATCTCACCTTGCCACTCTGTGGTCTCCTGATGCTGCTGCTGCCACCTCCACACTATGTCACCTTGCCACTCTGTGGTCTCCTGATGCTGCTGCCATCTCCACACTATGTCACCTTGCCACTCTGTGGCCTCCTGATGCTGCTACTGCCATCTCCACACTGTCACCTTGCCACTCTGTGGTATCCTGATACTGCTGCTGCCACCTCCACACTATGTCACCTTGCCACTCTGTGGTATCCTGATGCTGCTGCTGCCATATCCACACTATCTCACCTTGCCACTCTGTGGTATCGTGATGCTGCTGCTGCCATCTCCACACTATGTTAACTTGCCACTCTGTGGTATCTTCCATATGCTGCTGCTCTTGCCACCTACAGACTCGGCTATTGTGCCACTCTGTGGCCTACTCCTGATGCTGCTGCTGCTGCCACCTCCACACTGTGTCATTGTGTCACTCTGTGGAATCCTGATTCTGCTGCCACCTCCAGACTCTTGTGCTGCTCTGTCGTCTCCTCATGCTTCTGCCACCTCCAGACTCGGTCATTGTGCTACTCTGTGGTCTACTCATGCTGCCACCACCTCTAGACTTGGTAATTGTGCCACTTTGTGGCCTACTCATGCTGCTGCCACCTTTACACTCTGTCATTGTGCCACTCTGTGGTCTCCTCATGCTGCCGCCACCTCCAGACTCAGTCACTGTGCCACTCTGTTGCCTCCTGATTCTGCTGCAACCTCCACACTTTGTCATTGGTACCACTCTGTGGCCTACTCCTGATTCTGCTGCTTTCGCCACCTCCAGGCTCGGCCATTGTGCCACTCTGTGGCCTACTCCCGATGCTGCTGCTGCCGCCACCTCCAGACTTGATCATTGTGCTACTTTGTGGCTTACTCATGCTGCTGTCACCTCCACACTCTGTCATTGTGCCACTCTGTGGTCTCCTCATGCTGTCGCCATCTCTAGACTCTTTAATTGTACCCCTAGTGGACTTCTCCTGATGCTGCTACTGCTGCTGCCTCCACCTCCAGACTTGGTCATTGTGCCACTCGATGGCCTCCTCATACTGCTGCCACCTCAGGACTTTGTCATTGTGCCACTCAGTGACCTGCTCACATTGCTGCCACCTCCAGATTCTGCAATTGTGCCACTCGGTGGCCTTCTCGTGCTGCTTCCACCTCCAGACCCTGTCATTGGGCCACTCTGTGGTCTCCTCATGCTGCTTTCACCTCACCACTATGTCATAGGTCCACTCTGTGGACTTCTCATGCTGTTCCAACTCTCCTCACTTCATGACTGGTCCACTATTTTGGCATTCGGCCTGGCTGACATCATCATTTATTTGACCTTTATTCTGATCTGTCAGAAGCAAGGAAAAATGAGACAAACGACGGATCCTGTCTGTGTATCAGCTGTAAGGCCTATATAGTCCCATCAGAATTGGCTTATGATTTGGTAGCCAAAAGCAGGAGTGGTTACAAAGCACAGAAGACATGCAAATATTTCATTCATGTGTCACCTCTGTTTTAGATCCACTCCTGTTTTTTTTGGCATTAGCAATACTGATGGATTTTTGAGCAAATGCTGACCGAGTGAAGGTGTATGCTTCGCTGACAGGATCCGTTTTTTGTGGGTTATTGTTCTGACAGATTAGAGGAAGGGCAAATTAATCAGTGATGTCAACACAAACTCACTGCTGACACCCTCTCCACTCTGTCAGGGGGGCTTTACTTGTAGCGTTTAATAGAACAGGTTCTGTAGACATGTATGTGGAATCAGCTGACGAGGGTGTAAAAGGACTGCACTTCCTCTTGACGCTAACATCGACCTGAAAGGCTGAGTTGATACTTTAGTTGTTTGCTCACTTTTGGCCCAGTGATTGCCCAAATAAATGAAGTATGCAGCGATTCTAAGAGTGACCCCTGTCATCTGCATGTCATACTGACTCACAGTATTATTTCACTGCAGACTCCCTATGCATGTTACTGCAACGCACATTGTTCTACACCACTATAAAGACTCTCTGCAGCCCGAAAATATAAGTTTTTTAGCGTAATTCACCACAAATAAATTCGTATCAAAGCAAATCTTTTTGAAAAATTCGGCGGACTAAACGAATCAAATTTTTTCAAAATTCGCTCATTTCTAGTATATATGTTGGCCTGTCAATAGGAGAGTAAATAGTTTTTCTACCTTAATGTAGCAATAAGATGCTCATCTGATATTATGGGTCCCTGTCCTCCTTATCTATAGAAAAAGCCTACCAACCACCACTAGATTGGACAGGAAAACACAACACCATTTTGTTTTTAATTTTTCATATTTTTTTATACATTTTTTTTACTTTATATGATAGGATTATTTTATATGATTGGGTACAATAAATAGTTGTCCTTGGTACAGTTCCCGGTGACTGAGTGCCTGTTTAATCAGTTGATGTACAGGTTGGCAGATAAAGCTGCTAAAGCTGCAGCTTTCCTACCGTTACCTAAACTCCAATTAAAAATCTAGATTAATAGGGCAATTTCGGGGGCCAATAAATCTCCAAAGCTTAAAACAGGCTACTGAGACAGAAAACAAACAATGGGAGGAGAAAGGAGCAATTTTAACTGATGATGGACTGTGGAGGGTAAGGAAAAAAACTCTGCATTCAGAGGATACTGTACCCGATGATGACGAATTTGGCACATGGGCCGGCGCATGTATCTAAGGAGAGAATGTGTAATGTGGTTTCTCAGTGGTGGGTGGCTCCTGGGTTCAGCAGTGTTGCCACCAAGTTTTCCAAAGTTGTATGACATGTTCCTGCAATAATCTTGGGAGAACCGTGATTGTTCCAGGAGGGCATATGCCCTTGTCATCTTATCCATTTCAAAGACTGATTGATTACATTTAGTTACCTAAGGAAGGACAGTATGTATATGCCCTTGTCTGTGTTGATCTTTTTTCAGGATGGCCTGAGGACTGGACAATAGCAAAAGCAACAGCGAAGGCTACAACCAAGAAGATACTGACTGAGGTGGTATGTATATATTGGGTCCCAGAAACTGTGGAGAGCGATTGGGGAACCCACTTTACTGGAAAACTGATGCAGGAAATCATGGAGGCATTAGGTATAAAACAGGCCTTCCATACTGCCTATCACCCTGAAAGTAGCGGAAATGTAGAACAATTAAATGAAGCCTTGAAATCAATAATTTAGAAGGCCATGATAGAAGCAAAAAGGCCCTGGACTGAATGTTTCCCTATAGCTTTGTATTCTGTAAAAACCACTCCTCAGAAAACCACCTCTTTATCACCCTATTCTTTGGTCAGGCTCCTAAGGCAGTGTTATACTTTCCTTAACAGGCCCAGATGCTACATTCAGATCTCCCTTCCTATGTGGTAACCCTACAAAATCCTTTAACTACTGTACATAAACGTGTATATGATTCCCTTCCAGATCCGAATTCCGTGGCTGGTACCCGTTCCCTCAAAGCTGGCAACTGGGTGTGTGTTAACACATGAGGAAAAGTCTGGATCCTCGATTTGATGGCCCCTTCCAGGTGCAGCTAACGAAGCTTGAAGGCAAACGCTACCTGGATACATGCTAGCCACTGCAAATATATCACTACCTCAGAAGAACCACAATGCGGATCTTGAGTGTATCCAGTATTCTCATACTGGTTAGGGTGGGTTCACACTAGCGTTATGGTTTCCGTTATGGCCTTCCGTTATAACGGAACATAACGGAATCCATAAGACGGAAGGACAGATCCGTTCTTTTGCCCATAGACTTCTATTATGATGGAATGCAAAATGGAAGCCTTTAAAAGGCATTCCGTTTGCTTTCTGTCATTATACAAGTCTATGGGAAAGCATAACGGATCCGTCTGGTTCCCGTTATCCAAGACGGAGAACAAAGTCCTCCTCCTCCTGGGCCACATCCTCTTTCATCATCGCCCTAATTGTTTTCTCAAGGAGACATAGAAGTGGTATTGTAATGCTGATAATGGCATCATCAAAACAGCGTAACAGGGCACACAGGTCTCGCATGGAGGCCCAGTCATTGATGGTGAAGTGGTGCTGTTCCGCAGTGCGACTCATCCGTGCGTGCTGCAGTTGAAGCTCCACTATGGCCTGTTGCTGCTCGCACAGTCTCTCCAGCATGTGCAAGGTGGAGTTCCACCTGGTGGGCACGTCGCATATGAGGCAGTGAGCGTGAAGGCCGAAGTTACGCTCTCCGCCTGGGGCCCAGCCACCACTACATTTACCCAGTGTGCAGTTAGGGAGATATAGCGTCCCTGGTCCACATATCTGTGGTTAGGTGGACCTTGCCACAGATGACGTCGCGCAGTGCACACTTGATTTTATCCGATACTTGGTTGTGCAGGTTTGTGAGATGGAGAGCTGAACGCTGTCATGTGACATGTTTGATATGCTTGGTGACAGAGGTAGTGGTGTTGGTGGCAAGTCCTCTTTTTGCGTGGCGGCAGGTGCCAACGTTCCTCCAGAGGCTGAGGAAGAGGCCGAGGCAGCAGCAGAAGATGGAGCAGGAAGGGCCTAAGCCCTTTCTTGGTTTTGAAGGTGCTTACTCCACTGCAGCTCGTGTCTTGCATGTAGATGCCTGGTCATGCAGGTTTTGCTAAGGTTCAGAACGTTAATGCCTCGCTTCAGGCTCTGATAGCACAGCGTGCAAATCACTCGGGTCTTGTCGTCAGCACATTTTTTAAAGAAGTGCCATGCCAGGGAACTCCTTGAAGCTGCCTTTGGTGTGCTCGGTCCCTGGTGGCGTTGGCCAGTAGCAGGCGAACTCTCTTGGCGATGGCTGTTCTGCTTTTGCACCCTGCTCCCTCTTTTGCTATGCTGTTGGCTCGGTCTCACCACTGCCTCTTCCTCTGAAAGTCAGTGGCACGACCTTCATTCCATGTGGGGGTCTAGGACCTCATCGTCCCCTGCATCGTCTTCCACACAGTCTTCCTCCCTGAACTCCTGTTCGGTCTGCACACTGCAGAAAGACGCAGCAGTTGGCACCTGTGTTTCGACATCATCAGAGACGTGCGGACTCTGATGAGGTAGTATTCCCATGTCCTCATCAGGAAACATAAGTGGCTGTGCGTCAGTGCATTCTATGTCTTCCACTGCTGGGGAAGGGCTAGGTGGATGCCCTTGGGAAACCCTGCCAGCACATTCTTCAAACAGAGACTGCTGCATAACTTGAGGCTCAGACAGGTTCCCTGATATGCATGGGGCTGATGTGACAGACTGATGGGCTTGGTTTTCAGGCGCCACCTGTGCGCTTTCTGCAGAAGACTGGGTGGGAGATAATGTAAACTTGCTGGATCCACTGTCGGCCACCCAATCGACTAGCGCCTGTACTTGCTTAGGCCTTACCATCCTTAGAACGGCATTAGGCCTGACCAAATATCGCTGTAGATTCTGGCGGCTACTGGGACCTGAGGTAGTTGGTTCACTAGGACGTGTAGCTGTGGCAGAACAGCCACGTCCTCTCCCAGCACCAGAGGGTCCACTAACACTACCACAACCATGTCTGCATCCTTTATTAGATGTTTTCCTCATTGTTTCCGTTCACCACAATAAGGAAAAACTTATTTGGCCCAAGGTATAGAGTTCAAATTAGGGCCTTTATTTACAGGCACCTAATACTATCTAGCTATCTATTTATGTACCGTATTACACAGGCACAGCAGAAACCACAGATTTACTGGAATATCAATTTTAGGCCTAGTATTTAGTAGTGTTGAGCGCGAATATTCGCATAGCGAATTTTTTTAGCGAATATTGGCACTTCGCTAATTTGCGAATATTGCGAAAATATCTCTATATATTCGCTATTTCGAATATTCTTTTTTTTTTTTTTATTGTTATATTTTTTTCTTTGCCACTTCCCAAAAGTAGTTCTACATAATACATTCGTCAATCGTCATCTTCTTCTACCAAGCCAACCATAGTAAACCAGGTCTAAGTTGAAATCGTAATGCGATTAATTCAAGTTATATTAATCGCATTGCGATTTGAACTTAGACCTGGTTTCTATGGTTGGCTTGGTAGAATTAGCCAATGTGACGAATGTATTCGTCATATTCCTCAAAACTAAGATAACGAAGTATTCTCCATCTTCGTTTTAGCTACCTATTCGTCAACTTTGCTAATTCTAGCAATCAAATAGGAAGGTTGACTATAGAGACAGCTGTGTTTAATTCGCTATGCGATTATATTACGGTACTTTGCTTTTTTTTTTATAAATAGAATAATTATAATACTTGATAATTATTATAATTATTCTATTTATAAAAAAAATAATAATAATAATATAATCGCATAGCGAATTAAACACAGCTGTCTCTATAGTCAACTTTCCCATTTGATTGCTAGAATAAGCAAAGTATTTAGACACTAATATACCCTTTTACGGACAGAAATACACTTGGAGATGCACAATAGCGTGTGCAAATATAGAGGATTACGCTTTCAGCACGCTGAATGTAATATACCCTATTGCGGATAGAATTACACTTGGAGAGGAACAGCGGAAAGCACAGATGTTTAGGATTTCTATTTCAGGGATTTTATTTAACCACAGAAAAAAATCTACAGCCACAGCTGGAACCCCAGATTTAGGGGATTGGTATTTTGGCAATTGAATTTCACCCCACAAAAAAATCTATCCTTTGACGTACAGTATTACACTTGGCCAGCCACAGCTGGAACACGAGATTTAGGGGATTGGTATTTTGGCAGTTGAATTTCATCCCAGAAATAAAATCTATCCTTTTACACACAGTATTACACTTGGCCAGCAACAGCTAAAACCACTGATTTAGGGGATTGTTATTTTGGCAATTGAATTTCACCCCAGAAAAAAATCTATCCTTTTACGCACAGTATTACACTTGGCCAGCAACAGCTTAAACCACTGATTTAGGGGATTGTTATTTAGGCAATTGAATTTCACCCAAGAAAAAAATCTATCCTTTGACGGACAATATTAAACTTAGCCAGCCACAGCTGGAACACCAGATTTAGGGGATTGGTATTTTCACAATTGAATTTCACCCCAGAAAAATATCTATCCTTTGACAGACAGTATTACACTTGGCCAGCCACAGCTGGAACCCCAGATTTAGGGGATTGTTATTTTGGCAATTGAATTTCACCCCAGAAAAAAATCTATCCTTTGACGTACAGTATTAAACTTAGCCAGCCACAGCTGGAACACCAGATTTAGGGGATTGGTATTTTGGCTATTGAATTTCCTCCCAGAAATAAAATCTATCCTTTTACGCACAGTATTACACTTGGCCAGCAACAGCTAAAACCACTGATTTAGGGGATTGGTATTTTGGCAATTGAATTTCACGCCAGAAAAAAATCTATCCTTTGACAGACAGTATTAGGCCTTATGCACACGACCGTTGTTTGATTCCGTGTCCGTTGCTCCGTTTTTCGTGATTTTCTGCGGACCCATTGGTTTTCAATGGGTTCGTGGAAACCTCGGCAAATGCACCGTTTGTCCTCCGCGTCCGTGGTCCGTGATTCCAGTCCGTCAAAAAAATATAACCTGTCCTATTCTTGTCCGTGAAAAACGGTTCACGGACCCATTCAAGTCAATGGGTCCGTGAAAAATGCGGATGGCCATCCGTGTGTCCGTGTCCGTCTTTTTTGCGGATCCCTTGGCAGGCACTTGGGAAACATTGTCAGCCTGTCTTTTGGTAAAATCTTTTGGGTCATGTCCGCTAAAAAAAACGGAAGACACACGGAAACACAACGGAAGGCAAAAACGGATACGGATCAATGAACAACGGAACCCCTTTTTGCGGACAGCATAAAAAAACGGTCGTGTGCATGAGGCCTTACACTTAGCCAGCCACAGCTAAAACCACTGATTTAGGCCACAGCTGGAACCCCAGATTTAGGTGATTGTTATTTTGGCAATTGAATTTCACCCCAGAAAAAAAATCTATCCTTTGACGTTCAGTATTAAACTTAGCCAGCCACAGCTGGAACGCGAGATTTAGGGGTTTGGTATTTTGGCAATTGAATTTCACCCCAGAAAAAAAATCTATCCTTTGACGTTCAGTATTAAACTTAGCCAGCCACAGCTGGAACGCGAGATTTAGGGGATTGGTATTTTGGCAATTGAATTTCACCCCAGAAAAAAATCTATCCTTTGACAGACAGCAGACAGTATTACACTTGACCAGAAACAGCTAAAACCACTGATTTTGGGGATTGTTATTTTGGCAATTGAATTTCACCCCAGAAAAAAATCTATCCTTTCACGGACAGTATTAAACTTAGCCAGCCACAGCTAGAACACCAGATTTTTAGCAGATTTATAAAATATAGCAATTTCTATACTGTGTTCCAAGGTGTGACAATAAGCACAACCCCTGATGTAGGATATTGCAAAAAAAAAAGCCTACTATTGAACCCAAAAATGTATGTTGAGCTTGGTGGCAGCTCAAAACATGTGCTGGTGCACCAAAAGATCACAAAATGACTGCTGATCACCCAGAAAAAAGTGACAGAAAAACGCTCTGTGCAGCCTAAAAACCAGTGAGCAATGAACTAACAGAAGTTAAATGATTCACAGCTGTAGATCGATCACTTCATTAAGTGGTTTTGCTGAGTCTTCCCTGCCTAATCTCGCCCTCACAGAAGCTGCGTCCTCTCCCTACACTAATCAGAGCAGTGTGACGTGCGGCGCTACATGACTCCAGCTTAAATAGAGGCTGAGTCACATGCTGCACTTGGCTAATCACAGCCATGCCATTAGTAGGCATGGCTGTGATGGCTTCTTAGGGCAAGAAGTAAAACGCTAGCTGATTGGCTGCTGTGCAGCCCTTCAGAAAACGGGAAGAAATTGCCAAACAACGGACCCGAACCTGAACTTTTTTGAAAATGTTCGGGTCCGGGTCCGTGTTCCAAACATCCCAAAATTCGGTACGAACCCAAACTATACAGTTCGAGTTCGCTCAACTCTATTTACAGTGCATTGCATATGATACTAATGGGATTTATTATCATTCTATGCATATACCTACTTTATCGATGTGGATTATGTGCTATTCAGCAATTTACAGATGTAAAACATAAAGACACTGGTATACATGTAGTTAGTATTCTTAGACATAAACCTACTCACTCCCCAATATAGTCTACCTCTAACTTAGATTAAGGTCTTAATTATATATATACATATATATATATAAATATATATACCGTATTTGCCGGCGTATAAGACGACTGGGCGTATAAGACAACCCCCAAACTTTTCCAGTTAAAATATAGTGTTTGGTCTATACTCGCTGTATAAGACTACCCCAGCCTCTCATCAGCCCCCCAGCCTCTCATAAGCCCCCCAGCCTCTCATCAGCCCCCCAGCCTCTCATCAGCTCCCCTAGTGTCTCACAGCCCCCAGCCTCTCATCAGCCCCCTCGTCTCTCATCAGTCCCCCTAGTCTCTCACAGCCCCCAGCCTCTCATCAGCCCTCCTTACACAGGAGCAGGCAGTATGACAACTTAGAGGTGGAGCAGGCATGTGTGGCAGGAAAGCCTGCTCCACCCCTCATCTGCCTGCTCCTGCGCTCCCATCAACATCTCCCTGCAAATCTGCCGGCCGGTCCCTGTCAAAAAGCACCAGACAGGCCCGGCCAGTCTCTTACTGTATGTGCTGTGGCCGCCGGGCTCTCCCTCTTCCGGTAACTCACATGTCTGTGTGGCGCATTGCTTATGCTTAAGCAATGCGCCGCACAGACATATGAGGTGCCGGGTGCCAGTAATGTATTAAACATTCGTTCTCATTGGAGCACGGTGCGCCCGCCCCTCCTCCTCCGCCCCTCTCTCCTTATTGGTGACAGCACAGGGGGAGGGAGGGACTGCTTCCCTCTCCCTGTGCTGCCTTACACCCGGCGTATAAGACGACCCCCGACTTTTACGAAGAATTTTAGGTGTTAAAAAGTCGTCTTATACGCCGGAAAATACGGTATATATACATTATAAAAAAAATATAAAAAACAGAGACCTCCTCAATTAGTTATTACAATGTTGGGTCAAAGGAGATATCTTCCTGGTAAATTGCATAGTTCTGCCCTTCACAAGGGTAAATGTGGCTGGGAAGATAAACCTTTGGATCCAAAAATTGGGAATTATGTTTAAAAGGAGGAAAATGATATGGTAACTTTAAATAAGTTAAATCATAATTTTATATATTGGCTATTATCTTCCATGTTCTGTTAATTTCTGAATGATATAATCTTTGTATATACATCTATCTGTTATAGACTGTATATAGACACCAATTGAATTCACTGCCTTATCTTGATTGATTACAGATGCTATGCTATGGAGACACCTAGGTTCTTGTTACCACAGTTGGCATAATCTCATTGGTTCATTTGAAACCCCTATTGTAGGGCATTTCCTATAAATTAACAAACTCTTCTGGAAGGAAGGCAGAAGTGGTATTTTATATGTTCAGTGTCTATGTGTGATTCTTTTCACGACTGGTCATACACTCTTACCCCTGGAGAGGACATTTTAATTTGGAGCATCACAACAATTGGTTAGATTCCACTTTAGGAATCATAAGGAAAAATTACTATAACACTGTCTAGCCTAGACTAGAACACTCTAGAACTGCTGCCCCTCCATTCTGGTAGCAAGCAGCACTGTCCCACTTCTGTCCAAAGGGGGGAGAATGGAATGGTAAGTTCCATTCTATCTAAGGATCTGTCTCTCTCTGCCATATACACTGCCACCTGCTGTGAATCAGGCATATTACATGAACACAACAGTTACAAGTTAGTAAGATCAATGCACGCTTATGAAGGACCTGATAAATACAAGAATGGCATTGGTGTTAGCAATATAAGACAGTAGCATGATGAAAAAATTGTAACACTACTCCGGGGTGTTACAATTGCACAATGTCCATTCAAATCAATGTGGGTTGTCTCTGCAATGCAGGACAGGATAGGTCCTCCAGAGCAAGGGCAAGAAATGATGACACCAAAATGACGTTACCCCCTTTATTAACGTAGAATTCCCTAATAAGGTGTCTGAAGCATGAGTTTTCTAAAGTAAACAATCCCTTTAAGTAACGGTATGGAATAAAAATGTGGCTTTAAATACCTTAATTTCTCTGCTAATCTGCAGTCCCAAAAGATTTTCACAGAAATTGACTTACACATTTAGGAAGTAAGAAAGACAGCTGCTTAGCATTTACTTTGTGGCGACGGGATGCTTATAAAACAAAAGAAGAATTGTAGTCGACGATGTTATGTCTTCTGCATTTCCTTTATTATATTCAAGGGTAAACATTAGATCAAAATGATTTTTTGCAAATTTATTTACTCCCTTAGAAAATAAAGCATCTAAGATTGGATGTCAGACCTATTCTGTATGGTTAGACATGTAAATGTCCTCATTACAGTACCATAACAACAGCAACATAAAGTCAACCATCTTAATGGTCTAATCAATCTGTCCCGCACAGGAATGATAGTGTAATTACTTGGGAAGGAGATCCCGCTCATACAGTATTAAACATTATGGAGACAAGACTTTATGCAGATTAGAAAACTTTTTATTCTGTGTAATAATCGTACACAGCTACGTTTTTGTTTTCTTAAATTCTTTGCTGAAAATTTTGGCTGATTTATGACATCATGGAAGGTGAGCTTGTATTTCTCCCTGCAGCATAAGATATTCAGCGATTTTCACATTGTGTTCTATAGGCTTAAAGGGAGGGAAATTCAAGATTCTGCGGTTTTACATTTTTTCCATTTTAGTTATTTCTTCTAACTGTTTTATTTTTTCGTTCACATAGCTATATGAAGGCTTGTATTTTGTGGGGCAAGTTGTACTTTCTAATGGCACCATTTGATATGGCATATGATGCAGTGGAAAGCTGCCAAAAAGTTCCAAATGGGTTGATATTGGGGGAAAAAATGCAATTTCTCGTTTTGTGTTCCCTATGTGGTAAAAAAAGACCTGTTACATTCATTTTCTTTAGTCAGTTTGATAACACATTTTTATAGTTTTTCTTGTGTTTTAATATTAAAAACTGATTTTTATTTTGCTTTACCATATTCTGACCCCTATAACTTTATTATAGTTACATCTACGGAACTGTTTGAAGGTTCATATTTTTGCACAGCGATCTGTTGTTTTTATTGATATGTGTATGTGGAATGCGTATGATCAGTACAGTTATATTCTAATAGGCTAGCACAATACCTATGATGATTATTTTTTTATTCCTAATTTATTTACTTTTTATTATTGGAAAAGGGGGGTATTTGGAATTTTTATATTTTTTTACTCTTTTACATTTAAATCCCCCTAAGGCCCCTTTCACACAGGTAAGTATTCCGCGTGGGTGCAATATGTGATGTGAATGCATTGCACCTGCACTGAATCCGGACCCATTCATTTCAATGGAGCTGTGTACATGAGCGATGTTTTTCACGCATCACTTGTGCGTTGCGCGAAAATCGCAGCATGTTCTATATTCTGTGTTTTCCACGCAATGCAGGCCCCATAGATATGAATGGGGCTGCATGAAAATCTCATAGCATCCGCAAGCAAGTTCGGATGCGGTGCGATTTTAATGCATGGTTTCTAGGAGATGATGTTAATAAATAGGGAGGAGCAACCCCGGACCCCACTAAAGTAAATTCACTGTATTGTTTTCCCTTCTAACATGGTTATAAGGGAAAATAATAGCATTCTTAATACAGAATGCCCCCTGTAATGCCCTCTGTAGTAGTAGTATATGTAAAGCTCTCTCTCTTTCCTGTAGTGCCCCCAGTATTATAATGCCCTCTCTGTATTAGTAGTATCTAGTGGCCCTCCTGTATTGATATTACATATAATGGCCCCCTGTGATATATATTGAAGAAAAAAATCCAGCTCCAGCAGTGGATGAAATAGAATTGAATTTCCGTCTTTATTTAAGCGATTAAAATCTCCAAGTCATATTGACACAATTTATGCCAGTATTGTCAATGCATTTCGGACCAGATAATATATACGGAGGAAGGACCATGATGGGACCATGAACACCTGCATTGTGATGTCACCATGTCAACCCGATAGACCCAGCACAGGAGGTTGTAGTGCGATCTCCTGCTCCGATCTACTGCCTCGTAGGCTATAGGCCTCGTGGCCTGGGGCCTATAAGGCTGTGAACAGCAGGGATGGGAGCCATAGTTTGCCATGCCCTGCCATAGTCTGTGCCCCCCTCCTCCAGAGGCAGGTCAGCAGCCACCTAAGGTGAAATACTCATCTCACCTCTGGGCAGAAGCGGAACTTGCTGCAAACAACCTAAATAGTTAATTAATCCTATACCACAACACGATCAAATGTCCTTTAGGTTAAGTCCGGACATATTTACCTATGTAAATTTTCAAGCTGGTCACTATACCCACAAAAAGCAAGAGTGCATGGCTTTATAGTACTAAACAGTGCAATTTATCTACAAAAAATAAAATAAATAAATACTGCCACCTTCCGGCAGTATTTACCGCTGTTTTAATTCTAATTAATGCTAGAAGGGGTTGCTGCATTTAAGTCTTGTGTAATGCTCCACCCCTGCGGACCCTGCACTAGGCAAACCACATAGTTTGACTGAAGTAATCATAATTCTGCATATGTAACAAACACTAAAACCTTAAAATTTGAATTTCTTGTGAACATTTGTTGTGCAGCTAATAATATCATATAGGGTGCCTGCAAAGAATTTAAAAATGAGTTCTTACTGTCATCCTGCTTCTTCTGTATCTCTGTGTTGGTATTGTTGTAAGAAATGAAGGTTATTGCTGTCTGCTAATGTGTACTATAATGGTCTGTTAAAATTTAAAGAGGTAATCATACAATAGTGTTAAATCAGTCACTGTGAGCATCCTGTCAGGCCAAATATTAAGGAACACATTAGAATCACGCATAACAATTTGTCTTTTTGATTTCCTAATAGACTGTGGATTATCAAGACTGAAAAGCGTAGAACATCCACAACTAGAGATGAGCAAATCTCTTTACAAAAAAATTCGCTTTGTGACGAATTACTTCGCCACAAAGTAAATTTTTTATGTAAGTAGCGAGTCCAGTGACACTGAGCTGCAATAGCGCTCCCCCCTCATTGTACCCCTCAGATGCCATGTCCACGTTCATACATGATCGCAAGCACCTGAGTGTACAAACAGTGTGAAATTAGCATTTAAAAAAAAACATGACATCAAACTTACCACGTCCATTTGCTTGTGACGGGCCGGCCACCTTCATCTTGCTTGAAGATCTCGGCCGAAATCCTGTGCGGCGTGAGATTACATCATTACGCCGGCCGGGATGATGGCGTAATCTCGCACTGCACAGGATTTCGGCTGAGATCTTCAAGCAAGATAGAGGCTGGCAGCCCTTTGTGCTCAAATGGAGGTGGTAAGTTTAAATTTCAGGATTGATCGATTCGGTGACATGAAGCATGAGAAAATTCGAGGAATCTCATGTATTTCAATGGCAGGACTAAATACATATTAGCATTGCCAAAGCAAGTGGGAAATAATTGAGTTAGGATAGTAAATGGAAAAATGGGGATATGGACACATCCAGGGTGGGGGGATATATTGTGCTGGTATGGCGACTGTGTGTTATTCCCCAACAGTATGGATAATTTATCTTCCTTCTCCATGGAGATGTAGTCTGGGAAGAGATCAAACGGTCTTCTGAAGTGAGTGTCTCTCACTGCTGAGTATTTGGGGCAACACAGTAGAAAGTGGCCCTTATCCTCCATGGCCTCGTGGTCACATTGCTTGCACAGTCTGCTCTCCCTGGGCTTGTACTTCTGTCGGTGCTGCATTTCTTTGATGATAAGGCTGTGAGTGCTCAGTCTATACCCTCTCAGGATCTGTCGGTCTCTGGGATTAAGTTATTTTTCCAAATATTGGACCAGTTTGTACTCCCAATGGAGACTCGGTTATATTGTCATTTTCTGTGATGTTTTTAAGTTGTTCCTCCAGATGTTATATTCATCTTTGCCCTTGTGTACAGTCTTCTGGATTTCCACTTTTGGTCAGGCTGTACTGGTTGATGGCTTGGTCAGGATGGGTTTGGGTGGGTTGTTCCAGGGTGCTACATTTTACTGGGGCTTCTTGTTGTAGCAAGGCTTTGTGATGGTAGGAGTTTGGACAGCTGTTATCTTTGAGTCTGGAATGATAGCATTCTCTTCTGGACATCAAGGTAAGTTGGAATCTACCCAGCTCTTCAATATCTATCTGTCTATCTATCTAGGAGCACCCTTAGCCTTAGTGTGTAGAATGCTAGTGGAGGAAGCAAAGGGAAGCTACATGTGCTCACGACTCTACTAGTACAAATAGGTAAATAAATAAAAAATAACAGATCCTACAAGCTAATGGTGGTCAATCTACTATAGTAAGGGAGCCTCAGATTCATCTCTTGGCCAGATCTGAGGGCAGCCGATTATATTCAGTAGGTGTCCTTACACAATCACTTTTCACTATAGTCCTCTTACTCTCAACAATATTACCATAGGGGAATAACTACTGTTATTCCTATTGTAAGCTTTCCCATGGAACATGACAAACTAAGCCGATCATTCCAATGTAAAATAACAACTCCTGCTAATGCTGTATTTTCAGGGACATCTGACCAGGCTGAAAGGATCCTTGGTGTCTTAGCAAACTACGGTAGTCTAGTGGGAGTACAAAACAGCTGAATGCAGCTTATTCCAGGAGAGGTCTTAGGGATGTGCAATTTTTGCATCTCCTGTGTTTGCCAAAGGATGCCAATTTCTCAGATGGGCACCTTGTGGTTGCTTTACCTTACATTTGGTGCCTCAACCAATGGAAAGGCAGCTGAAGATTCTTCCTGCTTTTTGAAAGGCTGCAGAGCAGCCAATCAGCAAGCGTTTTACATCTTTGCCCTAAGAAGCCATTACAGCCATGCCTACTACTGGCATGGCTGTGATTTGCTGAGTGCAGCATGTGACCCAGCCGCATGCTGAGTGTAGCATGTGACGTAGTGCTGCACGTCACTCTACTGCTTTTAGTATAGGGAAAGGTTGCTGCCGTTTCTCTCAGGGAGAGATTAGGAAAGAAATCTGTTGAACCTGGTAGTGTGAAATCGTCAAGCTACAGCCATTATTGAGGGAGGGTGTTATTGCAATCCTACATTTTTGTACCCAGCCCTGAGCCCAGTGATACTGCAAAGTGTTTTTTTTTTATCCATCTGTTACTGAGGTGGGGGTCGGTGGCCATTTTATCCACTGCAGTGTCCTTGGAACTGCATGTGACCTGCATGTGTGCCAGCCTGCCAGGGTCATTAGTCTAATCCTTTTTGGTAGCTCAGTGAAGGAAAAAATCCTTTTTTTTTTGGCAGGTAAAGTCCCTTGCATTACCTTTTGTATAATTTAGGGGTGACATAGTCCATTTCTGTAGTCTGGGGCAAAAAATCTATATTTTGGTGCTATAGAGAACTTGTGTATACAATGCATTAAAACGCATAATTTCAGCAGTGAAATAGTTCATTAGTGTATTTTC
The DNA here is from genome assembly GCA_033119425.1 of Bufotes viridis. Taxonomy (NCBI): domain Eukaryota; kingdom Metazoa; phylum Chordata; class Amphibia; order Anura; family Bufonidae; genus Bufotes; species Bufotes viridis. The sequence continues at coordinate 35,381,015 of CM065592.1, read as the reverse complement.
AGGGAAAAAAAAGCAGTATTCCTGGTCCACAAAGCAGTTAAAAATACAACGCCCAAATACCTATTTTACATTTCTGCAGTGAAATAGTGCATCAGTGTATTTTTTGGGGGAAAAAAGCGGTATTCCTGGTCCACAAAGCTGTTTAAAATACATTGCCCAAATACCTATTTTACATTTCTGCGGTGAAATAGTGCATCAGTGTATTTTTGGGAAAAAAAAGCAGTATTCCTGGTCCAAAAAGCAGTTTTAAATACACCGCCTAAATACGTATTTTAAATTTCAGCACTGAAATAGTGCATTTTTCTTTTTTGTTGAAAAAAAGCTGTATTCTTGCTTCACAGAGCAGTTGTGCATGCAGCGTACAAATACCTATTTTAAATTTCTGCACTGAAATAGTGCATCAGTGTTTTTTTGGGAAAAAAAGACGTATTCTTAGTCCACAGAGCAGTTTTCAATAAACCGCACAAATACCCACGTTTAAATTTCAGCAGTAAAATACTGCATTTCTGTAGTTTGTTGCAATAAACACTGGTTTTGTGATACATAGCAGATTTGAGGCCTACCCTGTATTTCAGTCATTTAAAGGTTTTGTGGTAGATAGCACATTTGCGGTGTAAGCTGCATTTCTGTCAGTCAAATAAAACCGTTAACTTCTGTTTTTACATTGTTGATTTGAAAAATCTAACTTTTGGTGATAGTGAAGTAATTGTATTGAATTGCTTTGTTACACTGTTGTGTGACCTAAAGAAATGTATTCTGTTTATGACACGGGCTCTGCCTTACTGTTAGTGAACTTAATTGTTGACTATTGGCAGTTAAATGCAGTAGTCTCATATGCTTCTTTATGACTCTGCTGGCAGGGTTTCCCAGGGCCATAGCCATAGTCCTGCCCCAGAAGTGGAATAGATTGAGTGCATGGATGCCCAACCACTTAGGTTTGAGGATGGGGACAGGGGAAGACCACGGCAGCACGTCTCTGATGATGACGAAACACAGGTGCAAATCGCTGCAACTTTCTGCGGTGTGCAGACTGACAAAGAGGGTAGGGGTAAAGACTGGGTGGAAGATGATGTTGAGAGCAATGAGGTCCTACACCCCAAAATATACCACTGAAATCCATGTTTTCCATGGGTGGTGATAAAATCATATTTTTTTGGGCCAGGAATTACCTTTGGGGCCTGCGCTGCATATGTGCGAGGGACAATAATATAGTTAATCCGTCTGGGAGCTCATGGGTTGACATATTCCAATTATTTGCTGTCAAGCAACCCTGCACTGCATAAGTGACAATGGGCGAAAGCTAGAAATGATTGGGCACCACAGCAAATATTTGACTGTGCTTCCTCCCACAGTAATATTTGCGCAACCCCTTCTTTTCATGCCGCCATTCCTAGGGGTTACAAAAGATCGCTCTCTCGGACCAGGCCAGCAGCCGTTCCATCCGCTTTCTGCACTGTCTGTACTGCCATTGTATATGATTGCATTGAATAATACTGTTCAGGGGGCCCTGACAAAGTCTTTTAGTCCTCCTCCTCCTCCTCCTTCTAGGTCAGTGCCCCAAAGCAGTAGCTTCCCCTGCTTCCTCTGTAACTATGCCCCTGGGCAGACCCATCAGTCAGTACGTGTACTGTTCCACCATGTTGCTGAAATGCTGCTGGCTTGGATGCCATCCTGCTGAGAACAGGGTTCTTTCTCCTTCTTCTTCTCCTCCAGAACTGTGCCCTGGCTGGACAATTGTGTTCCAGGCCAGGGACTATGTTGGTGCAGGAACCCACCCTCCGAGCCACTTGGATGTCACTGGCCTTAAGTTAAGGATAAGGCGTGTATATAGTTTTGTTTGTTTTAAGTACATTTGTTAATGGTTTGAGTGAAAGGGGGGGGGGGGGCGGTGTTGTGTGTGTTCGATTAACTGTATTGATTTTCACTGTCTGGTGTTCAGGAATTTCTGAACCTCAAATTCAGCAAATCTGGCAGGCAGGGGATGTGCTATTATATTTCGCCCATTAGTGCACAACACCAGGCCGGTGATAGCTGAACACTTCCATGTGATTCGGTGCTTGGTGACGGGGCCAGATGTGGTGGCGTTACCGCCACATCCTCTTTTTGCTGGATGGCAGGTGCCACTGTCACTCACTTGGGCTCAGGTTTAGAACATTTATTTATTATTTCTCTGTATTTTAGGTTAAACATTTGTTTGCAGGGCATTTACCTACATTTTGCTGCCTTTTGCAGCCCTCTAGCCCCTTCCAGGGCTATTTTACAGCCATTTTAGTGACAAAAAAAACGGGGCTCCATTGACTTCACTTTTTTTGTGAAGTTCGGACGAAACCGTCAAATCCGAATTTCCAGGTGTTCGCTCAACTCTATCCAGGTGTCCGCTCAACTCTATTTGGTAATGTTTTTAAAGAACATGTCCAGATGTCATATGTGTTTTTGGACCCTTTTATGGCAATATTATTTGTATAATCTATAATTCTATTAATTGAGCACTTTATGGCACATTGTACTGGAGAAGTGGCATCAATAAAAGGTTCTGCAAATGACACCATACAATCTAACTTGATCCTGGTGCTTTCTATACATCTCCCATACATATCTTGTTCACGTCTCGCTTTAGAAAACAATAGTATAAGGCCTCATGCACCTAACTGTATGTATTTCGCGGTCCTCAAAAAACGGATCTGCAAAAAATACGGATGACGTCTGTGTGCATTCCGTATTTTACGGAATGGAACGGGTGGCCCCTAATAGAACAGTACTATCCTTGACCCCAATACTTCCTTTTCTTTTGTGGACCCATTAAAATGAATGGTTCCGCATACGGTCCGCAAAAAAAATGGAACGGACAGGGAAAGAAGATACATTTGTGTGCATGAGCACTAAGAATCTTCCATTACCTGAGTGCCACAGAGCAGTGTATGTATGCATTGTATGCATAGCAAAATTGGGGCTGCGTACACACTTTACAGTACATATGGAAAATAGGAAACAGGGGCCACAGGATGAGCACCTCTGGGGAACCACTTGGCATTGGCTTTTGATTACCTTTTAACTGTATGATGTAGTACAGCTGTCGGCAATTTCCTTGTAAGTTTAATCAAACTGCAACATGTAAAATAATGAGACAATGCACTATTATCAATAATAATCCATTGTAATAATGTAGCATAATGCTACATAATGCTGGGAGATCAGGTAATCACGTGGCTACGTTATTCCAATTCATTATACCAGAACCACAGATGGATAAGCAGAATTGTCATGGTACTTAACATAGTGTCCTATTAGGAATGCGAAGCCTGGCTTGTTTATGTGACAGGACGTAATGTTCCATGGTGTAGTGCTTTATTATATGTCGTGCCATGCTTTTAGGTATGTTGTAAAATGTTTTAATCAAATGGATAGTAAATGAATGAGGCTCTGTCAGCATGATCAATCCTAATAAACCAGACATACTTCCTAGTAGAGCTCATCATGCTGAATAACATGATATATTTATTTTGCCAGTAAGCTAAATGGCTGCAAAGATATCTGTGTTTTTCATATGTAAATGACCATTTTGGAGCACCAGGGGGCAGGACTGAATCCTTGGAGCACTCCTGTATAACACGTCACCTTGATGGACAGGACTAGATATCAGCATGCTGAGGAGAGAGTTGTGTCCTAGAGCTGTGTCCTAGCTTGTACATATCATATACACTACTTATTGTACGTTTGCCGATTGAGACATGTTTAGAAAGCTTATATACATATTACTGTATTATTTACAGGCACACCATATAATTATAAAGACACAATTAATATGTCCTTTTATCATGGAAGAAAACATACTTCTCCATGTGGCTATGCTATAGCTTTGTGGTAAGTGCACAAATATATTTGAGACGGCACACCAGTTTTGGCACCATTCCCTGCACATACAAGCTACAAGCCTGATGAAGGGCTATCCTTGTAAGCCCGAAACGTTGCAAATGCCTGGCTGAATAAAATTTAATTGCATCAAAAATACAAAACTGGTGTGCCGTCTTAAATATATTTGTGGATTATCTAGGCACCTGTGAGTGGAGTCAGGGCCAACACGAAACGAGCACCCTACATAAATGCCAGTGATCTGCTGAGTGCTGTGATCCCTGAAAGTATATACAGCTATAGCATTGTGGTAAGTGGTCAGACTTAGGCTACTTTCACACTACCGTTTTGTGCGGAACCGTCATGGACAGATTCGTTCAGATAATACAACAGTCTGCATCTGTTCAGAACGGATACGTTTGTATAATCTTTAACACAGCCAAAATGGATCTGTCTTGAACACCATTAAAAGTCAATACAGGACGGATCCCTTTTTTATTGTGCCAGATTTTGTCAGTGAAAACGGATCTGTCCCCATTATTGATGAGCAACATAGGCAACATTCAAATTCGTGATATTTCGTGAATTTTTGGCCGAATATTCACCATAAATTTGTAAATTCGGGAATTCGTGATCTCCAGTCATAATTTAATTGATTGCAAAAATCGGCAATGTAATATAGTCGCGATAATAATCAACACTAAGGGTTAGGCTTTCCTATTGGTTGCTAGGGATGTTGCTAAGTGCTGATATATGTATATATACCACTATATTCAAATTATTCTCGAAGTGGCGATATTCGCAATTAAAATTCGCGATTCGAATATTCGCGCTCAACACTAGTCTCCTTTGACATACATTGTGTGCCGTCCGTTTCATCAGTTTCATCAGACGGAAGCAAGCAGCGTTTTGGTGTCTGTCTCCAAAGTGGACTGATGCAAACTGATGCATTCTAAGCGGGTCCTTTTTCATTACGAATGCATTAGAATTCAAACTGATCAGTTTTGGAAGAGTGTGAAAGTAGACTTACATGTAGAGATCCTAAGACCCAGGCGAGACTTATATATGTTTTTTTGTAATTTTTTTCTCTCTCATATAAGCCATATTAAAAAGATATACTATAATAATATATAATAATAAAAGGCCTTACTACATTGAGAAAAGTTTTTTTATAATTAGAAATCTAAAACCAATTTTTTGTTTCACAGGCACAATATATGATTATAAATAAACTAGCAATACATATTGGCTTCTAAGCATAAAAAAGCATTATTCTCAATATGATAAGGATATAGTTGTTAATTTACTATACTTATATTAGGCATATTTCTGGCACATATTGAGGCGCAAAAGTTATTTGTGCTGTGATCTGCAACTTTTTGTAGCTCATGACAGGTCTAAAAAAGTGGGCATGCCATGGGCGGGGAAGAGGAATGGCCAGCATTTAGACCGGCGCAGGATGCACTGCATTTATGTAGAGGCTGGCGCCTCTACATAACTTTGGAAGGTCCACCGCCAGTGCAGGGTCTTATTAAGACCGGCGTCTAAAATGTCAGTATAATAAATGACCCCCACAGACTTTTATTATAAGTTGGATGTGGGGGGGAAATATGTGAAAGTCTCTCCCAAGATTCAAACCTGGGATTTCTACATACCAGGCTAACCACTTATCACAAATCTATAGCCATACCACATAGAGAACAATGTTTTTTTCTATGCTTAGAAAGCTAATAAATATTACTGGTTCTTTATAATCTTATATTGTGTCTTTGAATAAAGCAGTAATATGCGTATTACTTTTCTAAGCATACCTTAATGTGGTAAGGCTACAGTAATTAGTGTAAATTATATGCACATGCTAGGACACAGATCTACCCTCAGTATGCTGATGTCTAGCCCTGTCAATCAAGGGAGGGGGGAGTGTACAGAGCACAAGGGAGTGTTACAAAATCAGTGCTCCAAGGATTCAGTCCCACCCTCTGGTGCTGGAATGTGCTCGTTTGCTTGAGGGGGACACAATTCTGATATCTCTGCAGCTGTTTAGCATACAGACAAAAGAAAGGTATTTTAATCAGCATGATGAGCCCTACCAGGTAGTTTGCCTGGTTAAATTGGGTAGATCATGCAGACAGAGACTCTTTAAGCAAGGTATAATGGGTTTAGGTATCACTATTATATATCAATTCCTCTGGAGAATATTAATAAACAAAACTAATCACAACTGAAGTGGATTTCCACCCAAAGTTATCTTAAATTATCTATATATATGTAAAATTAATAAAATGAAATAATATCTGGAACTCATGTACATGCTCAGAAACAACAATTTACTGTATATAATCCACAGAGGTTATTTGGAAATTTTGGTACAAATCTTCCAATTGCAAAATGGTATCAACAGGAATATAAGGACCACAGGTTTGTGGCCTGCTGTTGCAATGGGAAAGGCGCCATACTCTGTCCTTGTGGATATAATCCCTTTGAATCACTGTTTGCCATCAAGTTGTCTGACCACAAGTTCTGTTTTGGGACCAAAGACATCACTAATAGCCTCTTTAGACTGTATATAATAAATGAGTCTATTCACGAGGGCCGGATATTCTGTAATCTAGATATAAAGATTAGGACCCTATCTGAGCACATTAAAGGGGTTGTCTAGGATGTGTGTTTTTTTTTTAAGTTGCACCCCGGGCTGGAAAACATGTAAAAAAAATCCATATGCACCAGCTCCTTATGCTCTATTCCAACTCATTGTCTCTCTGCCTCTCTTCACTGGTCTTCTGGTCCCCCTCTGTCAACTTTTGCATGGACAGGGTCATGTGTGCCAATGAAGCCATTAATTGGCCTTAGTTGTGGAGTGTCTCCAAGCAGCATGTTACTGCTAGGTCACGTGTCGCTCGGCACACAGCTTTGACGCATCGAGACGTCCTTCCCAGTACACTCTGGCTGGTTTAGGCTGACATTTGGCTGTGTAGGAGCCATATCAGTTGCTTTAGTGAGGGTGGGGGCCACTGGACGCAGCTTGTTCTGTCTCTGTTTGATGGCTAAGTGCACAGCTATCTCCAGGTGGACAGTTGCCTTGCAGTGGTGTTCTTGTACACCTATACACCGAGCACTTTAAGTGGATACATTATTAATTTGAGTCCAGAGGGTTCATGCGGTGGACTACCCTTCGGTCTAGTGTTTCATGCACAGTTCATTACCGAGAGGGTGCACCTGTAGGATAGATTCCCAAATACACTGTGAATTCCACCTGACACCATCTAACAGTGTCCCCTCAACTATTGTTTACTTAGGGTGCAGCATTATATATACCTGGCTGGTCACCCACCATTTTATAGTGGGGGATCCACTCCTCGGGCTTTAGGGTCAGTTACATAAGTGTTTTCATGTTATAGGTATCAGGAGCAAGTACTTGCCACCATATTGATACCGCACATAAATTACCCTTTCTGATCCGGTTTACATTTTATTGGGCATATACCCCGTTTTGAACTTAATGAACTTTTTGTTGTCTTGTTTATTAATCCTAACGTCCTATTCAAATTTGTTTTGCAGGAATAGACGAGCAAATTGATTTGTAAGAATAGATTCGTTTATAAGTGTTCTTGAGCGGTGAGGGGCTATCCTCACTGCTCAAGATGCCCTCCAGCTTGATTGATATGACATCTTAGTTGGACCTATCAGTCTCATGACTACGCTGCTGCTCTGAGTAGTAGCGCAAGTGCAAATTATTTTCTGCCACTATCTGAGCAGCAACTGTGCACTGTGGGGGTTATTATTAGGAGCACTATGGGGGCATTATTACTACTGGAGCCACTGTAGTGGGACATTTTTTACTACTATGTACACTAATTTTCTGCAGTATAGTATTTGGGGGCTTTGAGAAGCACAACATGCACAGTACTGGTAAGGAACCAGGTGACACAGTTGGGGCAACAGGATGGGTTGTTTGTGTTGAGAAAGTCGGGAGGATTATGGTAGAGTGAAAAATACAAGTTGCCTGAGTGGCAAACTCTGCAGAGAAAAGATACGGCTGAAATAAGTCGTGAAAGAGCCAAATGTGGAAGGTGAGGTAAGAGAATGTCTACATCAGAGGAAACATCACTGGATGTAAGAGGTATGTAGTTCTATATTCTTCTGTAAGTTTGTGAGCAGCACTGTGGTATTTTGTTCTGCTGAGATAGTATTTTGTGCTGTACAGTGGTATTGATAGCCCCACCTACATATGTTATCCCCATCTAGTTGTGTTGATCCTGCCTACTTGTTTTGCCCCACTTTCTATCAGTTTGGACCCTCCTACAATATGGGGCCACATTTAGCTCTTTTTCCAGGACCACTTTAAGTTCTCAGTCCACCACTGAAGAAGATTCCCAGTTTATGAAAGAGAAGAGGATTTCTATTGCATATATCTTCTATAGAGCTTTCATACATCCATTTCTGTCACCCTCTCACACCACCTGACTGGGATAGTAGTACTTAGAGACAGGACTTAGGTACCATAGCGGCAGGGGTACACATACCATACGAGCAGGTTGTACAGCAGTATCGGGGCTCTATTGGTAAACGGGTACAATACCAACATTGTGGCCTTTGAGAATGCCTGTGTTAATCACTTATTTGGCTCTTAATTGCTGATAGATTCTAATTCACGGTTGTCAGAGAAGAGTTCCACAACTATCTCTTAGCTCTTGATACCTTTCTATCTCAGTTGGTCCCTACTCCTTTGCTTTGTCTATGCAGAACTCCCCTCTATAGAGGAACTACTTATATATTATTAACAAGGGAAATGAAGGGGAAACCACCCCCAGGCCCTTATTTTCTGAGTGGTAAACCCAGCACCACAATTGGGCCATAGTATGATCTTTGTTATACTCTCCTCTATATATTCTCCACTATGCCCCAATATGATTTATCATAAAGAGGATATATGTTCCCTCATGTACACAGTTGCTAAGCTGCTCAGTGGCTGCTGATATAATTCACAAATATATTCTAGCTAAAAGCTGTCATTTATATCACTGTTGTATTCCTTTCACTGCACATTATAATCATATATCAGCTCTCAGATGAGAGACTTGATAATGAAAGTTGTGTGACTTATTTTCTCTGCCCAATCACAGAGAAGAAAGCTAGAATTAAAATCAGATTTATGAAATCGACATAATTTCCCGCGACAACGGAAATATGATTTCGGCCTCTTCTGCAGAAGCGAACGGATAACAAAGCATTACAATATTTTCATTAGATTTAGACTGTTTAATCCAACTCCTGATGAGCTGGCAAATATATTAAGAATAAAAGAAAATCATTTACTATAAATTGCAGAATTATGTGTCTGAGAGATTACATTTCATTATAATTGTTATTAAGGATAAGGCAAGTTCTTGTTTTTTTTTTTTTTTTTTCATTTGTAGTGAAAGGCAGCACGAAAAAAAGACATTCAAAACACATTACTGCGAAGTAGATCAATATATCCCCAGCATGAAATCAAATTACGCCAGATACTAAACACAAGTTATAAATGATTCACATTAGCAGAAAACAACTTACACATTGTGTATTACTTTTTTATTACAAATATACCATGGAATATATTATAGTTTTCTAAGATGCCAAGTCAAGATGAACACAGTTCTGTTGGCAATGTGCGAGAAAACATTTCTTCATGTTTGCACATACTGTACTTATCTTAAAAATAATGTGTCTACCTCATAAAGTGAGACTACCATCAGAAAGGGTTTTATTTTAAACTCAATATTTTTTTTTAATTAGAATTTTTGGCTGTTTTGTTTTTCAATTCTGTAGTACAACCAGTGAAAAGTTTTTTGACCTTTCTCTTTTACCTATCTTGCTGTAGATCTTGCAGTAATCAAACATAGATCTGTTAGTCTCTGAATCCTGAGGCCTGAGGGGAGAGAGCACATGGAGTTTACCTCCTTCCTCTCCATACTCCTGCCTCTGACTGTACTCAAACACCGGGGAAGAAGCCAGGTCTCTGGCGAAACGGCGTTGGGTTAGGAGGCGGCTAAGAGATCTACACACCATCCAGGGTATGATGACTTTTTCTTAACCACCAAACTTTTTGCCTTTGCATTCACCTCTGCTGTATTCCTTGCCCAGGGTTTACTGCTTACAGGCGTCTTGGTGTTTTTCATTTCTTATTACTTTATTTTTCTTTCCCTGTTTTTTGGTGTGTGACCTCTCGGCCCCCTCCTGCGTCATTTTCCTCATCATTTGTTCCACCTTTGTGCTGCCTTTTTTTATCATGTATGTACTTGTTTTACATTGTCAATAAAGTTTTTTCGATTTTCACTTTGTGAAGATTGTGGTTCAATTTTTGGGTGATATTGGTGGCTCCACGTCTTGTGAGTCAATATCTTTGTAATCTATTCCTGTCCGGTTATTATTGAGTGGCTAAGCAAATACTAAGAGCAACTAACAAAATAGTCTTCCAACCTTTGGAATAATGATTACTGGATAAAAAAGGAACAATCTTACTGGTAAACAGTTGTTGTCTGAAGTCAAACTTGAAGTACTGTATGATATAAGAATTACTCCAGAAAAGTTGGCGGACAGGGTCCATAGTGTTGAACACTGTCCCTAGATCGCCCTGTCAGATCTAGAATGCTCTAATGACCTCCTAATATGGAGTCATCACCCTGACAAGAGCGGCCCGTCCGGAACCTTTCCCTAAATAGGAGGCCCTGAACGTCCCTACCCAGGGAGGAAAAACGATGCAGGACCCCCAGGAAGGAAGAATTGTCCCTACATGTTTTGTCTGATTTTTAATGCCCCAGACTCATCAGGGGACAAAGGGCAATAATGTACCTGGTCATTCAGTTAAGATTGATCCAGTTACACTATAAAGGGAATATAGATGGTTCACTGGTTCTCCCAATTGAAAAAAATTGGGAAGGGTATCTAATACTCCAGGGATACTAACATAAGAAAATAAAGTAAAGTAGGAGGAGGGGTCCAGTTGATATGACCCACCCTAAATGGTAGCAAAAGCTTATGGCCTAATAATCTACTATACATATAAAGCTGGGGTGCTGCCAGGTAAGTAATCCCTAGCTAGGATGCATGTGGCAACTCTCAGTCTCCGCACGTGTCAGTGGAAGCCCGCGTGATGTGGTGTTCCACTGGTATATGTACCTCAAGAGTGCAATCACCTCCTTCGCTCCGGCAGTCCTGATGACGTCACTGCGGATGCATTGTGCGGGTAGCTGGAGCGGATGCATAGGGGAGGTGGTGAAGACGAGCGCTGTGGCTCAGATTTTAGGTTATTAAAATCAAATAAAGTAACCAAAGCTTAATTGTTTATTGAGACCATTGGGGCTTGGTGTATTTAATCTGAAAATCCACCAGTTCTCTCTCTGCAGAGTGTTTTTCCAAATCTCCCTCTCTGGGTGACCGGTTGACATGTTAAATTCCCCTAAACTTAACGTGTCTAGCTACTGATGTTTCCCTCTTATTCTATAGATTATTGAGATGTTCACCAATGTGACGGCAGAGCTCTCTCCGTGTTTTGCCCACATATTGTATTCCTCAATCACAGGTGATCAAGTATACCACCCCTTTGGTCCAGCAGTTGATAAAACTGTGTATTATCGGGAAACCAGGACTGCCGGAGCGAAGGAGAAGTTTGCGCTCTTTTGAGGTTCATATATCAGTGAAGCTGGGGATTGGTTACCTGGCAGCACCCCATTACATGTATGGTAGATTATTAGGCCATATGCTTTCACTACCATTTAGGGTGGGTTATTTCAACTGGGCCCCCCTCCTACTTTACTTTATTTTCTTATGTTATTATACCTGGAGTATTAGATATCCTTCTCCATTTTTTTCAATTGGGTGAACCATTGAACCATCCATATTCCTTTCTAGTGTAACTTGTTCAGTGTTAACTGAATGACCATTATTGCCCTTTGTCCCCTGATGAGTCTGGGGCATTAAACATCAGACGAAATGTGTAAGGACAATCCTCCATAGTTTTCCTTCCTGGGTAGGGACATCCAGGGCCTCCTATTTAGGGAACGTTTCCGGACGGGGCCGCTCTTGTCAGGGCTATGACTCCGTATTAGGAGGTGATTAGGGCATTCTAGATCTGATAGGATGGTCTAGGGACAGCATTAAACACTACGGACCCTGCCCCCATCTTCTCTGGAGTGATTCTTACATCATACTTCAAGTTTGACTTCAGACAACTCCTTGCCAGTAAGATTGTTCCTTTTTATCTGGTAATTATTATTCCAAAGGTTGGAAGATTCTTTTGTGACTTGCCTTTAGTATTTGCTTGTTAACAGGGCATTTAACATACCTTTTGTAATTTGTTTGTGGCATGTGTGTTGGTGTGCACACAACCTTTGTCATTATTTAGATGTAAGCAAGGTTTATCCATATTTTTATTTTTTGCAATTGATTAAAAGTTAAGTTTTATATAGGCTACTACCTCCATTTTCTTCTGTTATTGATCTGTGGTAGTTTTAGGGGAAGTAATCATCATACTTTCCCCTGTGGACATTTTCTGTTTATTTTTACATATAACTCAACGTTAAGACAACCATGAATCCGGGTCAAGTATCCAACAAATTTGACTGTGAAACAACCCCATATCATCAGGCTTCCTGCACCGAACTTGACAGTTCCATTTCTTGATCCATTAGCCCCCTTTTTCCTTGTTTCTTCCAGACCCATTTGCACCCATCATAGCCTAGTTTATAGACTTTCATCTCATAGCTCCAAATCACCCATTTCCAATCTTGTCCACTGTTTGTACTTTTTTGCAAACACGAGCTAATGCTTCTTATGATGATATTGAAGACGAGGCTTCTTTACTTTTTTTTGGGCCACCATTCCAGACTTGTGTGGTGCACATCACTTGCATGGATGTCTATGATCTCACTATTATGTAGCATACAAGCTACCTCCACTAACGTTTGTCGTGCCAGACCTTGTGATCAGCAGACTTGTTGACGCCAATATTTTGTCTGCACGTCCACCTCCTGGATTTGGAATGGATAGACAGATTTCACTTCATATTCTCACATGATGCAGTTTGGCAATTTTTTTTGGCCGAGATATCGGTATCGATGAACTGGATGATGCTGTTTCTCTTTTCTTGGTAAATCTTCTTCATAGCTGCTCCTGGATTCAAACCAATGACCTTTTGCTTGAAAATCAAAATAATAACACACTGAGCTATTAGGGAATGTGAGAACAGGTTGCAATTTGTAGTACACAAGAAGAAAAAGATTGTTCCACCACCAGGAGCAAAACAGTAACAATGCAGTTACATGACAAGAATCTGAATAATTTATGTATGAGATAGCCAAGATGATTGTCTATAAAATGATGGTAGTCTCACATTCGAGGCTGTAGTGGATGCAGATATGGAGACTGAAGGTCAAAAGTTCAAAACATTGTTACCCTTTTGCTCATCGGTGTATGTTGATTAGCCCGATGTGTATTGTTCTAAAATGACTAATCTAACAGGATACACTAACAATCAGACAATTATTGGTATCTCTTCCTATAAATTTTCATTTAGTAAATTGCTGTTCCAGCTGCAAATTATATTAAAAGTGTTGCCTGATTATTTCTGCTGTTCGTATTTTTTCGATCTGCAATGAACTAGAGTTTGGGAAAACTATGAGTTAAATATTTCCATTTCATTTTCTCCTGGTTTTCTTATAGCTAAGAATGAGGAGGACCTGAGAACTCACAATTAACTGAACTGTTTCAATCATACAATACACAAATTAGGATGTAATGAACATGTAGCTGGAAATTATTTACCTCACTGGCATTCATCAGACCTCTGATTACATTCAATAGCTTTTTCATTTGGGGACAAAAAACAGAAAATGATTGCATCTATCAGCTCTAGGCAAATGCCATTAGGCAGTTACCTGTGCACACAAAGAATCCAGCTTCCCTGTTCATTAACTGCACAATGCTACCTGCAAGCTAAATGGAGGCACAAAGAAACCAAGATAAATGACTGGAAGTAAAATGCATAACTTATTCTGGAAAGAACTGTTGCCTATAGAGGACTAGACACAGTCACAGATATATATACGGCCATGGTGTGTCTATAGGCATACCGCCACAAGCCGCAGACACATACTGAGAGCCCCTAAAGCCCCCTCACTTTAGGAAGCTTACCTGCTGCCGGCAAAATCACATAGCCTCAAACCTTCTGTCTCTTCATCCTCCCTTCATGGATATTTCAAATAAACCAGAGGTAGGACCAAGCCTAGTGGCCATTGCTCTAGGCTGAACTCTGTGCCACAGTCATTAACCAATATCTGCCACCAAATAAAAATCTCTTTTTATATCGCTCTCTATGACAAATAGTGAGTAACCCCCTGCTCTAAGTTTGTGGACACTGTATATAGTAGCTGGTATGTACTATTTATTTTCTGACTATGCCACGTTAGGGCAAACCATTCTCCACACTGTAGGTTCTCTGCATATGACTGACACTGTCCGCATGCCCTCTCCTTTACACCTACCATGAGTAGGTACGATAAAGTAGGTAAGGGTAAAGCTGATCATGGCAGTGTATTGGCATCAGGGTTTCTATAGGTTGTAGGCTTGCCTTAAGTGGTATTTTCAGGTTTCTTTTAAAGGTTTCCACTGTAGGTGAAAGTCTGGTATGTTGGGGTAGAGAGTTCCAGAGTATGGGTGATGCATGAGAGAAATCTTTGAGGCAATTGTGGGAAGTGGAGATGAAAGAAGAGTAGAGAAAGATACCTTGTGAGCGTCTGAGATCCCGTGTTTGGAGGTATTGGGAGTAGTGATAAATAAGCGGCATCGGCTATATATTCGATTTAGCGATATTTGGCGAATATATGTGCGAATATTCGTCAAATATTCGCAAATTTACTATATTTGATTACTAACATTAATCGCAATGTAAAAATCGCATGTGCATGAGAGAAAGGGGCGTGGTACAGTTTTAAAACTAAAATGGGAGGGATCAGCGAAGTACCGATATTCACATCGCAATAAAAAATCACGCTACGAATTTTTGCGAATATTTGTAACACGATTTTTTTATGCGATCCGATGATTGGCACTTCACTGTAATGTGCATTGTGATGTATACTGTGTAAAAAAAAGAATATTCATGATTACGAATATATAGAGCGATATTAAAAATATTTGTGAAATTGCAAAGTGCCAATATTTGCGATAAAAATTCGCTTTTTGAATATTCACGCTCAACACTAATTGGGAGATCAGGTCACAGATGTATGGAGGGGACAGGTTGTACACAGTCTTGTATGTCATAGGGTTTTGTACTGGATTTTCTGGTCAAGGGGGAGCCAGTGAAGGGATTGGCAGAGACAAGCGACAGAGAAGTAATGGAGGAAGATATGGATTATTTGGGTGACAGAATTGAGGATAGATTGGAAGGGTGCGAAAATGCTAAATTGGGGGCCACAAAGGAGGATGTTACAGTAGTCTAAGCGGGAGATGAAGAGACCATGTGCAAGTATTTTTGCACACTATGGGTTGAGGAATGTGCAGATCTGAGAGATATACTTCAAGGTACACCCCCAAGTACCACAAACTGCTATGATGAGTAGATGGAGGGTGGAGTGCTATTTGGGATGGATGTGGGTAGACACCACTTGGAGTTAAGGTATACTATGCTGTGGTAAAATCTAGTCCTGATGCAGTTACTATTAGGTGTGCTTGTCCTTGCGTGCTGCATTAGGGACTGAATTGCTCAGACACAGTCTACACTTAGTAAAGAGTACTGAAAGTTTGCACTTTTGTTTCAATGATGAAGGACTGTTCTTAATGCAAAAAGTTATTTTATGATTATTTTTTTGCTTCTAGATTATAATACAATAACTAGGGTCACATTGTAGGCATAGAACATTTCCTGAATCAAAACTGAACAGAAGTCAAAGTTCAGTGGAAAAATATAGATATAAATGGAGCGACTCTTTCCATGAAGAAATTTTGAGTGAACAAGAATTTCAAACAAGAGTCCACCATTTTTTGTTTCTATTGTTTGATCTTATTTTGCAAAGTTCTTTACAGCAATGGCACATTGATAGGAAGAGGAAATGTATGCCTCCACAGCCTTGGCATTTTTGAGCAAAAAAGCAGAGCAACATAGATGCAGACCTTGATAAAGCCCATTATAACATGCCCTTCTTGAAGTAACAATTTCCTACAGCTAAGCTGGTATCTTGGCATCTTAACACGAAAATATGCTTGTAAAGAATTTCCATTGACCCACTTTCACTTGAGTTTTACATTTGCACTTTCAGTTATTCTTAAATAATCTATATTCCAAAATTTGCATACAACTAACTAAAATATAGTACATCTAGATATTTTTTAAGTATAAAAGAAAGGGCATAAAAATGTTAGATAGATAGATAGATAGATAGATAGATAGATAGATAGATAGATAGATAGATAGTGGGAGATCGATTCTAAACAAATCAAATTTGACACCTATTTTCAAAAAATGATGGTCAAATCCGAATTTTCCCAATTTGAATTGGGCAGCTTGAGCTTTCCCAAAAAAGTGTCAGCCATTTTTTAACTCAGAAGACAAGAGGACCACATGAATCCAGGTGTTGTGTATGTATGCACACCGGCAGTATTAGCTAACAAAAAGCTAACAACTTTTGGACCATGAGCTCACCTGTAACCATACTGTATGTCACTATCACTTTATGATTACTAATGCTGGCTTGGAGTTGCACAGTTTGAAATGAGTTGCATTCAGTCCTAGGAGACCCCAGAATGTCACACACAACTTTTTTGGGCAATTAAAGTACTTTCAACTAGTGTTGAGTGAACCCGAACTGTAAAGTTCGAGTTCGTACCGGACTTTAGGGGTCTTCGTACCCGGACACGAGCCTGAACTTTTCTGTAAAAGTTCTGGTTCGAGTTCTGTGTTCGGCAGTTTATTAAAGCTTGTTGAAAGGCTGCAGGGCAGCCAATCAACAAGCGTTTAAGATGTGTGCCCTTAGAAGCCTTCATAGCCATGCCTACTAATGGCATGGCTGTGATTGGCCAGTGCAGCATGTGACCCAGCCTATATATAAGCTGGAGTCACGTAGCACCACATGTCATGTCAGCTCTTACTAGTGTAGGGATAGGATGCTGCTGCTGTGAGGGAGAGATTAGGAAAGAATCTGATATCAGAGTTTGGAGCTGAGTCTGCGATCTACAGCGATTTTTTTTGTGTGAGTGCAATGCAACATTTTTGTAACCTGCCGTGAGCAAAAGTGACACAGAAAAATACGTTTTATACGTCTGTTAGTTAGGTGGGCGTCGGTGGCCATTTTGTACAAGTGACAATTTTGCCAGGGACAATAATTTGCCAGGGACAATAATTGAATCCTGTTCTTGTAGTTCAGTGGGCGACATATAGCTATTTTGTAAGTGCACCTGCACTGCATATGTGCCAGAGGAAAGGAAAATAATATAGGTCAGGCATGCTCAACCTGCGGCACTCCAGCTGTTGCAAAACAACAACTCCCATCATTCCCTGACAGCCTACAGCTATCATCCTACAGCAGGGCATCATGGGAGTTGTAGTTTTACAACAGCTGGAGGGCCGCAGGATGAGCATCCCTGATATAGGTAAACCGTCTGTGAGTTCAGGAACCCAGGGGGTGAAATATTCACATTTTTCTCTGTAAAGTACCCATGTGCTGCACATGTGACAGTGTAATAAATTCAGTAAATACATCTCTTAGATTCCGGGGGGGGGGGGGGGGGGGAATTATTATTTTTTTGCTAAAAAGTACATTTGCGACCTGCACTGCATTTCTGAGAGTGAAATATAATCAGTAAATCCAGCTCTTAGATTCTGGGGGGACATTTCCATGGTTATCAGGCCAGTCAGTCACAAGTGGCTTGGAGGGTCTGTTCCTGCTGCACTGCATACCTGACAGGGAAATATATTATGTAAATTCGTCGGCGTTCAAATTGTTGGATGATCTGTACCCCTTTTTCTTTCACACAACCCCTGCACTGCATACCTGACAGGGAAATATATTCTGCACGCTGGTAGTCGTGCTGCTGATGGCATTCCCACCTTACACCGAGGCCTCAGTGGAAGCACAAGGCGAAGGCAGAGGAGGAGGAAGAAGTCGCCAACGTAGCTGGGGCACCGCCAGCACCTCAGAAGGCAGGGTTAGCCTGGCCAAAATGTGAAAAAGCTTTGCAAGCACGCCACAAAAACCAGCACCACCAGCTGATATGGAACGTCTTTGCAGAAGTTACAACATAGATATTAAAACGTAACCTTTATTATATTTTTATAAAAGCTGATAATTTTAATGGGAATTGGTGTATAAATAAATCAGGGAAGGAATCAGATTTTCCACTCAATACTGAATGTGTGTAATCCTCTTTTACTTGGAGGTACTGCTTATGGCTGCAGTTCACTTTGCTGTGTTATAATGAGTGCATCTGCCATAGGTTAATGCTTATGTTTTTCTACATTCCTATCAGGAATCCAGCGCATTCGTTGCTCAACCTTGTGCTCGATAGCAACCTACAACTTTGTTGCAACACTGGAATGTGTAGCCAATTGCTCACTCTTGGAAGCTTCTTGGCAGTCAGATTCTGATTGTAAGTCAGTGTTGCAACAATGTGATTGTATAATAGAGCAGTTTTCTATTTGCTCCTACTGCACTTATATTATGGCGCTGGAACCACTTGACCAATTCCTATGTTTGTGCACACATGGCTCATGAGAGAGGAAAAAGATTCCTACAAAATTACCAGGGAATGGTTTCCCCATTTTATCGTAAAGGGGGCGCCCGCTGCTCACCCCTCTTTACTGTGAGCCATATCACACCAAATTTCTCAGCCACGCAGATACACGCTGTTTAGCGCTTACCAACCACACATTCATTCATACAATTGTATGCTTCCGATTCGGTCCCTGTCAAAAAGCCAGCAGGCACTAACCCTCCCGACATGATTCGCTCAGGGAAATAGGGTATTAGTGTGCCGCACGCCCATTCTCACCTGTATTTAAGCTGAATGAGACCCCCCCCCCCATTTGTAGCGTTGACCTATCGCATACACACTTTGCCGGAGGTCACTGGATCAGGCACCATTGATAGGAGCACTGGAGCGCATCATCTCCTCTCTCATCATCCGATCCTTTCATTGGTTATCGGAGTTGTTTGACAACTGAACTAAACTATGGGTCTGCCTGGGATGTCATTTTTTTTTCTTTTTCTTTCACTTCACTTTATTCATGCTACAGCATGATATTCAGACATATAGGTTACAACATTATAATATTATAACCATCGCTGCAGGCATATAATAATTCATTCACTTGTAATATATCACCCTTAGGCTCCAGTTTCCAGTCTATCTTACATCAATATTGTGCCCCATATTAAATCTGGACACACAATCATTCTATTCTATTCATATTAGTTATTATACTCTGTGGGAACGACTGATCACTGTTGCCTATAGCAGCTAATCTAAATTATAAATGGACTATTTTATTCTATGCTGGGTAATTGTTTTCTCAACTCCAACTCATAAGAGATCAAGTTTCTTGTCATAAATACAAAATCCTCATGAGAAAAATATGTCAAAATTGCGCTGTCCACAATGGTGCACTAAAGATAATGGTGAGTGTAGGGGCCGGATGTAATTTTATGATTTTTATATGAAAATAATCATTAGGTATGGCAAGTTCTATTTTATAAAGGTCATATACGAAAAACCTTCGTTCAGACCATACGGGCTCCGTGATTTCAACCTAAAGATCCATTTTGCTTCCTCTTGAAGCAATTTAAGGTCAAGGTCTCCACTTCTGGGCCTAGTTAGATTTTTGCAATCCCCCAAAATTTCAAGACGTCTTGGTATAAAAAATGTGTCTGAACAGTGGCGTATCTTTCCTGGTGTTAATAGAACTGATATGGCCAGATATGCGTCTTTGGAGCTACTGCACAGTTTTTCCCACATAAAGTTTTGGGCATGTACAGGTGGCAATGTACACTATCTCACTACTGCGGCAATTGAAGAAGTCCCTGATTTCATATTCATACCCGTTTACGGGGTTTCTAAACTTTTTTTTATTTTAGTCTGCCTTTACCACTACCCTCACGTTATATGCATTTTAGGTAACACAGATTACTGGGTGTTCACCCTTCTCGACCCCCGCTACAAAGAGGACTTCTCATCTCTCATTCCTGTGGTGGAGAGGACGAGTTAAACCGTGCAATACCAGAAGGTACTTGTTGATAGATTGCTCCAAAATTTTCCATCTGACAATGCGGCCACCAGAGTCCGTACTCCCTTAGGCAACCGAGGAAGGGAGACAAGGGGAACACACAGTAGTTCCAACAGAGTCAGGGCAACACTTTCCAAGGCACACTTTCATGACACCCGGCCAGCAACTTCACCCTGAATCGTGGCCTAGTGCTACAAGGAGGGAAAAGTTTTGGAAAATGGTGAAGGAATACATTGCATACCGTGTCAGCATCCTAAATGATCCCTCAGTGCCTTATAATTACTGGGTATCAAAGCTGGACACGTGGCAAGAACTTGTGCTCTACGCCTTGGAGGTGCTGGCCTGCCCTGCCGCCAGTGTATTGTCTGAACATGCATTTAGTGCTGCTGGTGGCATTATAACTGATAAGCGTATCAGCTTGTCCACTGACAATGCTGACAGGTTGACTCAGATAAAAATGAACAAGGCCTGGATTGCCCCTGACTTCTCCACTCCACCTGAGGAAAGCTGAGCTAATGAGGAACAAAATCACAATTTAAATGTATGCTTTATAATGTACTCAATCAACAAGATTCCGATTTTTTTACCCTTTTCACCGCAAGAAAGGGTATATGTTTGAATCTTGTTTTCTCATCCGCCTCCTCCTCCGCCTCCTCTTCCATACAGAATATATATGCCCTCACTACAATGATTTATGGGGTTCTATAGGTTTCAGGCCCTCACCTTCAATGCTTTATAACGTCTGCTCACCTGTAGCCCATCACTGCAATATTTTATGGGGTTCACTAGGCTTCAGGCCCTCACCTCCAATGCTTTATACCGTCTGCTCACCTGTAGGCCATCACTGCAATGATTTATGGGGTTTGTTAGGCTTCAGGCCCTCACCTCCAATGCTTTATACTGTCTGCTCACCTGTAGGCCATCACTGCAATGATTTATCGGGTTCGCTAGGCTTTAGACCCTTACCTTTAATGTTTTATACGTTCTGCTCACCCGTAGGCCATCACTGCAATGTTTTATGGGGTTCGCTCACCTTCGGGCCCTCACTCCAATTTTTTATTGGGTCCGCTCATCTTCAGGCCCTCAGCTATAATGTTTTAGACGGTAACCAGAATGCCCTTGCTCCAAATGTTTTTGAGGGTCGCCAGTAGGTCATCAATGATAATCTTTCAAGGGTGTGTATGATGTAATAAAGGGTGTATTAGAGTGCTGGTTCCTTATAATTTTTGGCAGCCCTTTCACTTAGTGCATAGGCTTTATGAGTGCAGCAGTGTACCTGAAAAATTGTAGCACCATGTGAATGAGGCCTTCCTTTATGTGATATACAGGCTGTATCAAAGTGCTTCTTCCTTTTTATTTTTAGCAGCATTTGCACTGTATATACAATTAAATATCCAGGAAAGAATGTTTTCTAACAATCTTACCTTTAAACATTTTTTTTTGAGGGGGTGGGATTTTGGGCAGGATTTTTTCACTATGTAAAAGTGGCGGACAACTGGGACCATATGGTTCCCAGCAGAACATTGGAGTCCAATATGCACACAGACAGGGTCCCCATGCTGTTCCTGATCTATTTAGGTGGTTTTTCTGTCACTTTCTGACCTTTTCCAATGGACCAGGCACCCTCCCCTCATCCGAGCAGGGGATGCCTGGTTGTCTCCCATTGACTTCCATTATACTCGGGTGCTTGACCGAGCGCACGAATATCGCTATGTGTTCATATCGAGTACCCCAACACCCGAAAACTTTGGTGCTCGCTCATCACTAGTGCACACACCTACATGTACTGACTGATGGGTATGCCCCATTCAACTTCTGGGTCTCCGAATTGGGCACATGGCCTGAGCTTGCCCTTTACGCCTTGGAGGTGCTGGCCTGCCCTGCGGCAAGTGTGTTGTCTGAACGTGTGTCTAGCAAGGCAGGGGGCATTATCACAGACAACAAGTGCAGCCGCCTGTCCACAGCGAATGTGGACAAGCTCACGTTCATTAAAATAAACCAGATATGGATCCCACAGGAGTTGTCCATTCCCTGTGCAGAATAGACATGTATACCAGCCTTACCCAGCCATTTCCCAATGTTTTGGGGTCTACCCAAATCTAAAAAACAAAACAAAAAGACAGTGTTGTTGGCTACTACTTCCTCTACCCCAGCTTTCACCTACACCACCACGTCCACCGCCTCCTTAACCTCCTACTCCATATGGACCTCCTCCTCCTAGTTCAAGATTATTATTTTTAACTTTTATGTATTTTATGTTATTTTAAGTCATTTCCCTATCCACATTCGTTTGCAGAGCAATTGCCCAGCTCTTACCCCCATTTTTCTTCCTTTTGCAGCCCTCTAGCCCTTTCCATCACTTTTTTAGAGCCATTTTAGTGCCCCAAAGTTCGGGTCCCCATTGACTTCAATAGGGTTCGGGGTCAAGTTTGGGTCCCGAACTCGAACTTTGCGATGATATTCGGCCGAACCCATTGAACCTGAACTTCCAGGTGTTCGCTCAACTCTACTTCCAACTTGTGTAAATTTTTTAAGACCCAAATCAAATCACCTGACCAATTCACCCGAATGAAATCTGAATAGAATTTCAAGGATGGATTTCTGTGGGCAAGTACTGCAGCTTCACACAAACCTATGATTACCAAGATAAACTCAAAACACTTGACGCCAGACCACCCTTCACCGAGGTGGTCTGTAGAAAGTAAGTTTCCCTTTCCCTTCTTTTTTTCTCTCTTTTTCCCCACCACCTTTCCTCCATCCCTGCTTTATCCCATTCTTCCCCCTTCCTTTCTGCCCCCCCTCTGGACTCTTGAGTCCTTTCTCTACTCTTCGAGTCTATTCTCCCATTTGCACTCCTATACCTGCATTCTAACATTTGGTAGAGGAAGGTATAGAAACTGTTTTTCAGGGATTGGCCCCTTACTTTCAGTTAAAGGTAATGAAAAAGTGTATAGCCCCGTTGAAAATGCAGTGCAATCTCTAGCCAACATATTATACAGAAGGAAGAAATTAGTAGATTGATATATAGTTTTGTGGGAAAAGATTCAGTATAACTTGCAAAGTAAAACTTTCTTTTAGATGCCTGTACATCTCGTTCCCTTGAGTCTAGTGGGTGGTCCTATCATGGACTGGCACCTAGCATAAAAAGAGTAGAAATTGAAACAAAAAATAGCAAATCATACTGAATCTTTCCCCTCAAAGCAATATATAAATCTGATTAGCTTCTCCTGCTGTTTTTGTGAAGGTTTCTACTGTTCTAGCATGGCTGTGTCCCTGTGCACAAAGCAAGGTCCATAAAGTCCTGATGTCAACAATTTTAAGATGAACCGGAATGCCAATAGCAAGCCAGACCAACCCGTCCAACAACAGTGCCTTACCTCACAAATGAATGGGCACAAATTACAACACACACTAAAATATTTTGAAGAAGGAGAGCAAGAGAAATTGAATTGCAGTGACCTATGAACAATTTCAGCCTGAATGTTTGTATACATATTTTAGGTATCAATGTTGTAGTATAGTATTGGGGCAATTAAAAAAGGCAAACACCCTAAATGTTTTTCTCATGGGCTTTTATATAGGGCTGAGCAAACCAGAACTTCGTACCGAACTTTGCGAGTTTGGGTACCCGGACCCGAACAAGGATTTTATTATTTTTCATTATAACATGGTTATAACAGAAAATAATAGCATTCTTAAGAACATAGACTGGTAAATAAAATGGCGATTGAGGGGTTAATTTTTTTTTTTTTTAAATCACCTCATCCACTTGATCACGTAGCCGGTATCCTCTTCTTTCTTCAGGACCTGCAAAATTACCTGCGATGACTTCACCACACTCACCACGTGGTGAGCGCGGTGACATCATTGCAAGTCCTGCTGAATGAAGGTAGAATATCCTTCTATCTTTATTCAGCAGGACCTGCGATGACGTCACTGCTCAGGCCGTACATCCGTACATAGTAATCACTGGGCCCCATAGCAAAAAATCTGAATTAGGCCCCCTAACCCCACCCACTACCCACCCCTGGCCCAACCCACCTCCTGCCCTGGCTCCTCCCATACCACACCTCCATTTGCCTTTAAAGAAATGTATACATGACCTACTGAAACCGTTAAGGATAAATCTTTTTATTTTTTTTAGTTAACCAACTTTGTTGCAGTAACTAAAAATATGTATGCCGGGGAATGAGGCAAGTAAGGTGCCCGGCCCGGGCATTTTGGGGGGCATTATAGGGGTTGGATGGATAACCCCATTAAGGGTCCATTCAGACGTCCGTGGTGTGTTGCAGATCCGCGAATTACGGCTCCGCAACACACCAGGCCGGCATCCCCCATAGAAATGCCTATTCTTGTCCGCAGCTGCGGACACATAGTGTGCTCTCCGCTTCACATCTGGCCCCATAGAGAATGAATGGGTTCGCACCCGTTCCACAGAAATAATACTGTGAGTCAGTATGACATGCTGTTGACAGGCATCGCTCTAAGAATCACTGCACACTTCACTTATTTGGGCAGTCACGTGGCCAAAGCTGACCAAATAACTCCAGTATTAACTCAGCCTTACAGGTCGATGTTAGTGTCAAGAAGAACCGCACTCCTTTTACACCCTCGTCAGCTGATCCCACGTAGATGTCTACAGAACCAGTTCTATTAAACACTTATACAAGTAGAGCCACCTCATAGAGTGGAGAGTGTGTCAGCAGTAAGTTTATGTTGACGTCACTGATTAATTTGCTCTTCCTCTGATCTATCAGAACAATACCCACAAAATACGGATCCTGTCTGTGGAGCATTCGCATTCACTTGTTCAGCATTTGCTCAACAATATTATTATCAGTATTGCTGATGCCAAATAACACAGAAGTGGATCTAAAACAAATATGACACGTAAACGGAATATTTGTATATCTTCTGTGTTTTGTACCCACTCCTGCTTTTGGCTACCAAATCATAAGCCAAATATGATGGGACCATTCAGGCCTTACAGCTGCTAAACAGACAGGATCCGTTGTGTGTCTCATTTTTCCTATGTTTTTGATTGTTCTCCACATCCACATTATCACTATCGTATGTAGGATGGTTATTGTGGTACTTGTAGTCCGTTGCTGGCTTCGTCCATTGTATGCATTTTTTGCTGTTGATTGCCCCTAGCAACGGACTACAAGTGCAGGATGTGCTCCCCTAGATACATGCACAACTGCATATGGGTTGAGCATATCCTGCTTGTTAAACACCACACCACGTTTTCTAATAGATCAGAAGAAAGGTCAAATAAATGATGATGTCAGCCAGGCTGAAAGGCACAATAGTGGCCCAGTCATGAAGTGGGGAGGGTGGGAACAGCATGAGAAGACCACTGAGTGGCCCTATGACATAGTGGTGAGGTGAAAGCAGCATGAGAAGACCACCGAGTGGCACAATGACAGAGTCTGGAGGTGGTGGCAGCAGCAGAAGCAGAATCAGGTGAACACCACCGAGGGGCACAATTACAGAGTCTGGAGTTGGCAGCAGTATGAGGAGGCCACCGAGTGGCACAATGACAGAGTGTGGAGGTGGCAGCAGTATGTGAAAGGCACCGAGTGGTACAATGACAGAGTTTGGAGTTGGCAGCAGTATTTGGAGGCCACTGAGTGGCACAATGACAGAGTCTGGAGTTGGAAGCAATATGAGGAGGTCACCAAGTGGCACAATGACACAGTGTGGAGGTGGCAGCAGTATGTGTAAGCCACCGAGTGGCACAATGACAGAGTCTGGAGTTGGCAGCAGTAGGAGGCCACCGAGTGCCAAAATGACAGAGGCTGGAGTTGGCAGTAGTATGATGAGGCCACCAAGTGGCACAATGACAGAGTGTGGAGGTGGCAGCAGTATGTGGAGGCCACCAAGTGGCACAATGAGAGAGTCTGGAGTTTGCAGCAGTATTAGGAGGCCATGGAGTGGCACAATGACAGAGTGTGGAAGTGGCAGCAGTATGTTGAAGCCACCGAGTGACACAATGACAGAGTCTGGAGGTGCCGAGAGCAGCAGTAGCAGCATCGGGAGAAGGCCACCGAGTGGCACAATGACAGAGTCTGTAGGTGGCAGCAGTATGAAGAGGCCACCGAGTGGCACCATGACAGAGTCTGAAGGTGGCGGCAGCAGCAGTAGCAGCATCAGTAGAAGGACACCGAGTGGCACAATGACAGAGTCTGTAGGTGGCGGCAGCGGCAGCATCAGAAGGAGACCACAGAATGGCAAGGTGACATAGTGTAAAGATGGCAGCAGCAGCATCTGGAAACCACAAAGTGACCCGGTGACAGAGTAGGGAGGTGAGTGGCAATACCTGTACCCTCTGACAAAGGTGAGTGAAATCACTTGGAATCAGATGTGTGGCATCAGGCGGATGGCAGCATCAGAGTAGTAGCTGAGGCAGGAAGCCAGAAGAAACTGGTCTATTTTGTCAAGGTTTGGGTGAGGCAGCATGGATGATCTAATCTGATGCTTCAGGCATTGGTGGGTGAAAATTGTGGCTGATCCAGGCCTGATTCATCTTGACAAAGGTCAGTTTTTCCACATTTTGGGTGGACAGGTGAGTTCTTCTTGGGGTAACTATTGCCCACGTCGCATTAAACACCCACTCTGATTCCACACTACTGGCGGGGCAGGACAGATTTTCCACGGCAAATTCTGCCAGTTGCAGCCACAAATCCAGTTTGGCTGCCCAGTAGTCCAGCGGATCTTCAATGTGGGGCAGCAGGTCTAGCTGCTGCTGGTGAGTAGTTTCTTGACTAGGAGGGTGAAGAAAGCTGCTGATGAGCGACTCTAGTCTCAAGTTGCTGCTGTTGGAGCTGGAACTGCTCCTACCCCCCAACCAGCCACAGCAGCCATGGAGTGAACGCAGAGGGGCCCCCCCGGTCAGACCTGCGAGAGGATGAACAATGGCGCAGATATGCAGTGGCCAACTGACTACATAGGATGTTTTAATAGTTGCTTTGTTTGTCCTCCCTCTCAGCGGGTGTAAAATAGGTGCCATTTTGGACCGGTAGCGAGGGTCCAACAAGGTGGAGAGCCAGAAGTCATCCCTCTGCCAAATGGTGACAATTCAGCTGCCACTGTGCAAGTAAGTGAGCAAGCATTGGATCATTTGTGAAAGTGACTCGGAGGGATTCCCTGCCTGCATCTCCACTGCATATTGCCATGGTTTGTTTGGGTCCTCTGTCTCATCTTCCTCATCACCCTGTAGCTCCTCTGGCTGTTCCTTCTCCTCCTCTCCTGTCAGCTGAGTAGAAAAATCACCCATTTCGCTACACATTGCCTGTGCTCCAATTTCCTCCTCCCCCTCCTCCTCTTCCAGTTCAGCCCCCACAGGGCTCATGTGGCTCTGAGATCTAGACGCCTGACCAGACATTGTTACCACCATCTGTTCCAGGACATGAGGCAGTGGAATGACGTTGTTCATCCCGTATTCGTGGTGACTGAGAAATAACGTATCATCCTCAAAAGGCCTGAGCAAACGGCAGGTTTCACGCATGAGCTGCGACTGGCTGACATCGAAGTTACACAGGGGAGTACTCCTATCTGCTGGGAAATCGTTTATGGCCTTCCTCTGTTCGTCTGGTCGGTCCAACATATGGAGGGTGGAATTCCAATGTGTGGAAACGTCACATAGCTTATGCTATAGTGGAGCTGAGCCCATAGCATAAAATGAGGGCACAGGGCCTTCTCCCGGGCCAATCCAACTAAAGGTTGTGTCTGACGAACCCACCAACAGTTCGCTGGGTGTGTCTAATGTCACTTGGGATTAGGTGGATGACCGACTTAACCAATCAAGAAACGCTGGGTTGCTGTTCAAGACACGACCGCTAGATGACAACGGGAGCTTAGGCCTCTTGCTGTGACTCCTGCTGCCATGCCCCCTTACTCTGTTGTGACCTATGCCTGCACTAGAAACATTTAGGCCTCTGCCACTCCTTTGTGCATGGCCTGGCACTTCTCTGTCTGACATTTTTTTTGCTGAACTAAATAAATTACAAGGAAATTAAAACACTTCTAAAAGCAACGAATATATTTTTCTTTCTGTACTGAAATAGGCCACTAAAAGATATCACCACAAATAACTGCAACAGTGAAATGCATATATATTTTTCTTTTTGGACTGAAATAGGCCACTAAACGCTTTCACCACAAATAACTGCAACAGTGAAATGCATATATTTTTCTTTTTGTCCTGAAATAGTCCACTAAACGCTTTCACCACTAATGACTGCAGCAGTGAAGTACGTATATATTTTTCTTTCTGTACTGAAATAGGCCACTAAAAGCTTTCACCACAAATAACTGCAACAGTGAATTGCGCATATATTTTTCTTTTTGTACTGAGATAGGCCACAAACGCTTTTACCACAAATAACTGCAACAGTGAAATGCGCATATATTTTTCTTTTTTTACTGAAGTAGGCCACTAAACGCCTTCACGACAAATAACTGCAACAGTGAAATGCGCATATATTTTTCTTTTTCTACTAAAATAGGCCACTAAACGCTTTCACTGCAAATAACTGCAACAGTGAAGTGCGTATATATTTTTCTTTTTGTACTAAAATAGGCCACTAAATGCTTTCAACACATATCTGCAGAGGTGAACTGATAATATATTTTTATTTTTGTACTGAAATAGGCCACTAAACACTTTCACCACAAATAACTGCAACAGTGAAATATGTATATATTTTTCTTTTTGTACCAAAATAGGCCACTAAACACTTTCACCACAAATAACTGCAACAGTGAAGTGCCTAGATATTTTTCTTTCTGTACTGAAATAGGCCACTAACCGCTTTTAACACATATAACTGCAGACGTGAACTGAGAATATATTTTTCTTTTTGTACTGAAATAGGCCACTAAACGCTTTCACTACAAATAAATGGAACAGTGAAATGCGCATATATTTTTCTTTTTTACTGAAATAGGCCACTTAACACTTTCACCACAAATAACTGCAACAGTTAAATGCGCATAGATTTTTCTTATTGTACTGAAATAGGCCACTAACCGCTTTCAACACATATAACTGCAGAAGTAAAGTGAGAATATATTTTTCTCTTTGTACTGAAAGAAGCCACTAAACGCTTTCACCACAAATAACTGCAACAGTGAACTGCTCATATATTTTTCTTTTTGTACTGAAATAGGCCACTAAACTCTTTCACCACAAATAAACGCAACAGTAAAGTGCATATATATCTTTCTTTTTTTACTGAAATAGGCCACTAAACACTTTCACCACAAATAACTGCAACAGTGAAATGCGAATATATTTTTCTTTCTGTACTGAAATAGGCCACTTGAACGCTTTCACCACAAACAACTGCAACAGTGAAATGCGCATATATTTTTCTTATTGTACTGAAATAGGCCACTAAACGCTTTCACCACAAATAACTGCAACAGTGAAGTGCATATATATTTTTCTTTCTGTGCTGAAATAGGCCACTAAAGGCTTTTCAACATAGCACTTGCACCCCAATAACATGAACAAATTGCTGTAATGACAGAGCTGTATAATAGCTATTTGGATCCCCAAATAATCTTTCCCTGCACTTGTGACTCGCTTTTCTAGCACTGTCCCCAGCACCTTATGATGTCTCTCCCTGCACTAAGATCCTGTGAAATGATTCCTCCCTATCCATTCCCTGCACTTATAAATCATTTTTTCAGGGGTTTTTTTTCCACAAAGAGGTTTTTCCTATTGCTGTCCCTAGCGCCTTCTCACGTCTGTCCCTGCACTGAACGGTGGAAAATGTCTGAATCCAAGATGGCCGCCGTATTTATAGGGCTGTGATATCAAAGGGCTGGCTGGCTGCTGATTGGCTGCATGCATGGCATTATGGGTCTTCCCAGAGTTCCTTGTCCCATGTCCTCACATGTGTAGCCGCCATTTTATCCGCCATTTTAGGAAAAATTGCGATTAGTTACCACGAAGCGCAAGGAAATTTGCATTTGTTGCAAATCGAATTTTTCCTGAAATTCGTAACGAATTCCACTTCGTCAGCTTCGGTTCGCTCATCTTTAAGCGGAATGTAACAGATTAACTATGAATGTTGCAGCAGTTGAGCAGGATATATGTGGAGATACATTACACCGCCTTTTAATACTGAGGCACTGCCATTCTAGATACAGTATAAACAAACAATTTAACTGGGAATGTGGCAGCAGTTCAACAAGATGCACATGGCGATATATATTACACCGCCCTTTAATACTGAGGCACAGTAATTCTATGTATAATCTAACAGATTAACAGGGATTGTGTCAGCAGTTCAACCAGATGCACACAGTAATATTTTATTCTTAGACCTCCCTTAAATACTGAGGCACAGTAATTCTGTGTTTAAACTAACAAATTAACTGTGAATGTGGCAGCAGTTAAAAAAAGATGCACACTGCGATTACGCTCAACCTGCACTGTCCCTGCTGTCTCCCTATGCTCTCCTTACAGTCTCTAAAAACCTTCCCTTATATCTCTCTACACTGTCCCTGCACTTTCCCTATCCAATTTTCTTCAATTAATAGCTTTCTGCAACACTGTCCCTAGCGCATAAGCACTTTCCACATCTCTTTCGAAGCTCTGCTCACAGTGAAATGTCAGAGGCTATGCTGAATGAGGGTTTTATAGGGCTGTGACATCACAGGGGATGGCTACCTACGGATTGGCTGGCTGCACGGCATTATGGGTCATATTGCTTTCTCAGGCTTCGTACCTTCACTTTGTTACAAGTGCAGCAGCCATTTTAGAAAAAAAAACTATTTGTTTCTACAAAGAGTCAGTAACTGCAGATGGAATTCCACTTCGGATGCTTTGATTCGCTCAACACTACATATGAGCTTACTGCATGTTTCAAATAAATTTTACTACAAAAAATTTAATTGTTGACCCAGTGATATTAAGTAAATTTTCAATGCAAGTGTGCTTGTAGAAGGGGAGGGACATTTAAAAGCATACCTGTCTTTAAATAACAGAAAAGACCGTTGCAAATTTGCTAGTATTATTAAATGATATGTTTACCAAACCTCTGACTTTTCATTTATAGGCCTCATAATGGGAGATGAGTGAAGTTTTAAAAAATTGATTCGGCATCTACACCGAAGTTAACCAAGTAATATGATTTGTTATTAAATAATTTGTCATAAATTGTTATAAATCAGGTATACCCAGGCCGCTCTGCCACAACCACATGAAGCGGCTGTGCTGCGGGTGGGTTGTGGCCATGCTGCTGTAATGAAATGCAGCACTTTAAACAGGTTCTGTTGCTGGTATGGGGTTTGGCTAGATAGGTAGGGGGACAATATGCACATTATTGCTGTTCTTGCCTGCATTCTCTTGCAGGTTATTTGACAGTAAAAACTGAATGCTGCATACTAATCAACACTGGCATACTCCCTTCTCCAACCCAGTGCTCCTCTGCCATACAGGTGGGAGCACTTCTTTTGCCATCTGCTTTTCCTCCTTTTCCACATCATCTAATATTGATGAGAATATGTCATCAGGAACATCCAGCTCCTCTCTCGGCATCTTGCTGACTTTTCTAGGACATGAAGACTTAAGGATTATTTGGAAGAAGCAAAGCCAACAAAAGATAAGGATGGTCATCGTTAAGACCTCGCCCCCCTAAGGGGTGCAGACTGGATGGTATTGGTTGGCATGCAGAAAGGCTTCCATCTTATATTTATTGAATTACATTTATGGCTGATAAAGGATGTAGTAATAAATAAATGTAGGAATAAATCAATAAAACTGACACAGCATCAGTCTCTCTGCACTCTCCCTATCCAATATTCTTCTAAAAAAACTGTCCCTAGCACATGAGCGCCACAGTGGTGGCAGTAGGGGCAGTAGAAATGGTGAAATTTGGGACAAATACAGAGTAGGGAATCGGGAAGGGGGCAAAGGAGCCCACAATGACGTATACAAGTCTGATAAAAGTGACGCAGATGATGACAAGTGTTAAGGCCGATTTATTGGCCTGTATTTGTGGGAGGAGCGATGATGACTATATCTGGAGGGGCGTCGCCTCCCACAGTGAACGTCATTTCCAGCGTATGGTGTGGGAGCTCTACATACCGTCCTCAGGGAGCAACAAGGGTGCAGCGCTACACGGCAGTTCCAGGCCCCGACTTTCTACGGTCCAGATAAGTAGCTTCCTCATCCAGCAGCATCGTTGCTTTAAGTCCGGCCGGCGGTGTGTTGGCTCCCCGGGTAAGGGGGAGCAGCACGGCACTGGAGTGGTCTGCCAGGGAGACACACTCTTCTCCCCACGTAGGGCACAGGGCACAGCGTGTGCACGCTCGATAAAGTAATGTACAGGCTGCTGTTGTTTCTATCCAGGGGGTGCACAGGTGAATTCACTCAGCAAGGGGGAGTAGTAAGGTTCAGGAAGGGTGTGTGTTTAAAAAAAAAAAAAAGGGTGTGTTATAAAATAAATGAAATGTCTGGAAAAAAAAACAAAAAAACATACATTTATTATGGGGAAGGGACATTGAGTCTAGTGTTCTAGACAGGGTATGTTAGGCTTCTTAATATGGCTTTAGTGTAAGATTACACTATGTGGAAAGCACATCACAGGAGTTGCTTACAGGAGTCATTCAACCATGTATTCAGCTCTGCTCTGCAGCTGGCTGTCATGTGTTTTCCAAAATATAGTTCCTCAAGCAGGGCTACTAATAGGATGCACGGCGTCTGTTTTAGTCAGTATCTCTTCCTGCACTATTCAGGCATGCACTCACCTCTGCCCCTCGCTCTGATCTGCTGGCTGGGTTCCACAGACAAGCATAGTTGTGGCTCTGGCGCCCTCTATGTGGCCACAGCAGGAGGCTCCAGTGTTAGTAAAAAAAAACCATATATTTGTGTGTTTAGTTTATATGTATATGTGTATATATATATATATATATATATATATATATATATAGGGGCACTGTTAGGATGTTGGTCTGCACTGCGGATTCGGCGCCAGATTCCGAATAGGGTTACGCTTGACGCACGTTTTTACGCATACGTATTCGACTCGTTATTTCATCAGATCACCATGATACCACGTCAGTGGCATTGGTAACGATTAAAGGGTTTCTTGCGTTTATCTCTCCAGGATCAAGTGTTTATATATGCCTTGATGTTCAAGCGATTGATGACTTTCCATGTGGGACCACTTTCTCAGGCATTGGTATGGTATTTCTCTTTTATTCCAGAGATATACAGTAATTCTCCTAGTTTCCTGAGGCCACGTCAAACTCAGGTTTTGCTGCCCTTTTTTGGCCCCCACTGGCTAGCTGATGGGTAGCCAAGTGAGGTTGGTTGATCCTGGGTTCCACAGATTTCAGCGTTGTTTGAACTTTATCCTGTAATGGCGGCTATGCATGCAGGGGGTCGAGATGAGGTGGTTACATGGTGTATGTTTATGTCAATGTCGCGGTCATGGATATTTGATTAACGGCTTGGTCCAACTGATATCTTTTGTTAGGCTTAGGTGCTACTCTCGTTACTACACCAAATTCATTACACACGTTCATGTACCCGAATCCAAAATATAGCAGCCGATGCCCTGTCCCGAGCTAATTCTCTTTCACAAGTTTCCCGAAGCGGACGTCTACGGTGCCACTATGCCTCGGTATGCTTCACTACTTCCGATCCCATTACCCTGGCTGCAGCTCGCTCGTTGGTAGCCAAATCGCAATTGGAGGTTGTAATAAAGCTCTTTGATCAAGTTTGTCGTCCTTTTTGGCCCCCTTCAGGCGTCCCTTCAGTGTCGCAGTTCCGGCATAATTCTAACCGCTTTTAGGTATCCAGTAGGTAGGGGTCATTCCCTCATGTTTAGCCCCGACCACAAGTGTTAAAGCCGATTTATTGGGCGATGATGTCTATATCTGGCGTGGCGTCCCCTCCCACAGTGAAAGTCGTTTCCAGCGTACCCACCCTACCCACCCTTACTTTCACTATCTCACACCAGGGGATGCCCCCCTTCAGGCGTCCCTTCAGAGTCGCAGTTCCAGCATAATTTTAACCGCTTTTTGGTATCCAGTAGGTAGGGGTCATTCCCTCATGCTTAGCCCCGACCACAATGACAAATATTGTGTGTTAAACAGGACCTGGCAGCTGGATCGGGATGTTGAGGAGGAGGTGACATCAGGGGAGGAGTTCTGTGGTGGCCGCAGTGTAACCAAAGGCAACATACAGCCAAAACCTCCCAAATAACTGGCAAGACCAGATAAGCTTCTATTATGGTCAGCTTGGGAACTAGTGATGCCGCTGGTACTGTGGGGATAGGCTAAAAATGTGCCAGACTTAGGCTAAGCTCTGCTGCTTCTAGCTCTGTGTGAGCAACTGCTAGTCAGCACAAGATTGGCACACAAAACCACACCCAAGTGTAAGATCTTGAAGAATAAAATAAGCGGTGCACGCTCAAACACAAACATAGGTACCAGGGCTCTATTGCAGCACATGAGGCAGCATCACTGGATCCTGTTGGAAAATAGAACTGGCCAGCATTCCGAATCAGAACATGTCTGTCCTCCTTCTCCCATTCTTCTTTGTGGCAGCCAGCCTGCATTCCCAAGAAATACAGTGTCCTGGTCATCATCAGCTGCTTCTTCTCCTTCTCAGACTCCTCCTCCACCTTGGCCTCTTCTCCATTGTGGAACCTCCATAACAGAATGTGTGACCATGAGAAGACTATTCTCAACCAGCAATTAGCTTGTGCACAAGTTTCGTTCCTACCAGTACCGGGTCAAGTTGCTGGCGGTGCAGTTGCTGCTGTGCCTCAACTACTACCCCAAAACATTTGCATACACATCTAATATCTTGCCTGTTCTGTGCTGTGCTGCTACTGCTACCAGTACTATGGTGACTACATGCCATTATTACCCTTCCCTTTTCAAATCCCCACTGTGCTTCTGCTGCTCTCAATTAAAAGGGAGAATTTTTCCAGGCTTGTTCAGAACACTCTTTCTTCCGTCAACACTTGTGCATGTATAAATATGGGCAAGCATTCTGCTAAGGCATAATTCTTGGATCCTTGATCACAACAAGCCACTACTTTTTCCTATAACACACCATCCACCCTGATAAGGAAATTTTTTTTGGAAGCTTTGCAATATGAAAAAGCATAACCGATGCCACAGCGCCATGTGTTTTTAAAAACATTGTTTGCTATAACCGTCAAACGTGTTTACCCATAGCTATGCATGGCAGTGTCGTTCTGACATTACTTGCTATTGCAGTCATTGCGTTCAAGGGCTTTAAAAGGCAATATTTATAAAATACATGACATATTTTCATAAAATGGAGACTAGAGGGTTTTATATACCAGTTTTCAGGGCAATTGAAGCTACTTTGAGTAATGCAGAATCGATTCTGACAGAAAGTGAATTTGTTAAAAATTTAACTAATCGGACACAAAATGAAATCCAGAGTTTGCTCATCTCTATTCCACATCATTATCAATGTCAGATAAAGCAGAATTGAATGTGTAATCAAACCATATTGTTTATGCAATGTTCCTGAAGAACTCATTCTCCACTCAGTCTCCATAGTTGTTAACACAATGAAAGCCACATTTGTTTCTTCATCATTCATGAGCTGCCGTAATCATGTAAACATTGAGTTTAGGTTTCATTGGCCCATGGAAGTTATTTTTTAAGGATGTCACATAAAATGTTTAACTTCTTATCCAACTGTAGACCAACTGTAGGTTACTGGGTCAACAACATCTAGTGCATAAGCACAGTAATTCATCAAACACGCTGTCAGCCGAGTATCCACCAGGAAAGAAGTAATAAAGTTGTGTTCAGTCAACAGAGAACAACATTTAGTCTGGAGCTAACACTTCAATCTACCACTAGACATGGAAAGTAATAAGAGGCAAGTAGGACAGAGGTCATGCACAGCATTTCGTTAAGTTTGACAGATGTATTAAAGAATATTTTTTAAAATAAACTTAATTTCCAGTTTAAAAGCAATTAAGCAGAATACATTTGTTTTTAGTGAAAAAGAAAAGAAGAAAACAATAATAAGATCATTTCTTACAGGCCTCAAGCTAGAAGAATAATATTAAATTGTAGTACAGTGTGTTTCATTTTTAGTTACCTATCTATCTTCTATCACATATCTATCTATCTATCTATCTATCTATCTATCTAGATGTCTGTCTGTCTGCCTTAGATTACAAAATCAATAATTGTATCTGTAAAACCATATACAACGACATCTCCTTATGTCTGTCAGATTATATACAGCGACATCTCATCATGCCTGTCAAATTATATACAGTGACATCTCATCATGTCTGTCAGATTATATACAGTGACATATCATGTCTGTCAGATTATATACAGCGACATCTCATCATGTCTGTCAGATTATATACAGCGACATCTCATCATGTCTGTCAGACTATATACAGCGACATCTCATCATGCCTGTCAAATTATATACAGCGACATCTCATCATGCCTGTCAAATTATATACAGCGACATTTCATCATGTCTGTCAGATTATATACAGTGACATCTTATCATGTATGTCAGACTATATGCAGAGACATCTCATCATGTCTGTCAGTCTATATACAGTGAAATCTCATCTTGTCTGTCAAACTGTATACAGCGACATCTCATCATTAGAGATGAGCGAATTGAAGCTGACGAAGTGGAATTTGATTTTATTCAACCTGAAGCTGAATTTCCGCGCGATTTGTGGCAATGAATCATAATTTTTCTTAAAATGGCTGCTGCACGCATGAGGAAATGGAAAAAGGAACTTTGGGAAGGTGGGATCACCCATAATGCCATGCATGCAGCCAATCAGAAGCCAGCCAGCCCTGTGATGTCACAGCCCTATAAATAGCCTCTGGGATTCTGCCATTTACCAGTGTACTTAGTGCAGGGAGAGACATCTGCAGGGGCTAGGGACAGTGTTAGAACAAACGTCATTGTGCTAAAAAAAACAAGTTACAAGTGCAGGGAAAGATTATTCAAGGTGTAGGGAAAGGATAGGGAGGAATCATTCCACAGCATTTATGTTGAACAGGGTTCAGTAGAGGAGGTTACAGCCTAGGTAATAGGAACAATCCTATTACACTTTGCTGCACTGACTGGGGATCCAAATTGCCATTATACAGCTCGGTAATTCCAGAAAACCATTCTTATTAGGGTGCAAGTGCTGTTTGAAACAGCAATTAACAGGGTTTATTACAAGGAAATATTTCTATGTCTTATTTGCCCTTGTGCGGTGCAGTTATATGTTCTAAAGCATTTTGGCTTGTATTAGTGAGAAAAAAGGGCTTATTAGCCGTTGTGTGGTGAAGTGCAAAAATTACAGCGCTTTTTGTCGTTTATTATTGGCAAAATTAAAATATATTTGCTGT
The DNA here is from genome assembly GCA_033119425.1 of Bufotes viridis. Classification (NCBI taxonomy): domain Eukaryota; kingdom Metazoa; phylum Chordata; class Amphibia; order Anura; family Bufonidae; genus Bufotes; species Bufotes viridis. The sequence continues at coordinate 35,343,514 of CM065592.1, read as the reverse complement.
TCAGCAGTGCAGTTATATGTTCCAATCTAAAGCCTTTTGTGGCGTATATTAGTGGAAAAAGAAAATATATATTTGCCGATCAGCGGTGCAGTTACATGTTCTAATGCTTTTTGTGGCGTGTATTAGTGGAAAAAGAAAAAATATATTTGCCGTTCAGCGGTGCAGTTATATGTTCTAAAGCCATTTTTTTGTGTGTATTTGTGGGGGGAAAAGGGCTTATTAGCTGTTGTCTGGTGAAGTGAGAAAATTACAGACTTTTTTGGGGTGTTTTAATTTCCTTTTTATTTATTTATTTGATCTAACAGTACAGTATGTCAGACAGATAAGTGCCAGGCCCTGCACAGGGGAGTGGCAGAGGGCTAAATGTTTCTGGCGCATGAGGTCACAGCAGAGTAAGGGCCCGTGGCAGCAGGGGTCACTTCGAGAGGACTGAGCTCCCAGTGTCATCTAGCGGTCGTGTCGTGACCAACAACCCAGTGGTTCTTGAATTGTTTACTCGATCAAGGACTTCGTCGCAAGTGACATCAGACACCTTCAGCCAAGAGTCAGTGGGTTCGTCAAAAACAACCCTTAGTTAACATTACCCGGGGGCAGGCCCTGTGCCCTCACCTGTCCTCAACCTCCCTCTGTCCTTTTCTGTTCCCTCAGCCAGAGAAGTATTGTATGCTGTGGGCTCAGCTCCACTATACAGTCAGGACGAGCTACTAGAAGACAGTCAGAAGCTACTGGCAAGTCAAGATGTGGAGGAGACATCCGCCGCTTGCTCCACTAGGTGGGCAAGTAGTTATGAGGAGAGTGGCGTGGGAGCTGGTGTTGCGAGCGGTCAGGCTCCTGACCCAGAGACGGTTGAGGAGGACATCAGTGACGTGCAGACAGTACTCGATGATGATGATGTAGCTGATCACACTTGGCAGCCGAGTGACAAAGGGGCTGCATCATCATTGGGAGAAGAGGATTGCCCGTCAGCCAACGGCGGAGCTAGCAAGTCGCTAGTGTGGCTGGGAGTCAGCAGGGTGGCAGCAGTGGGAGGTCTAGAGCTAAACATGCCCTGGGTAGACCACCTGCTTCGCAGGAGCCTACCTGCCCTGGAAGTAGTGGTACATGGGTTCATGGAGGCAGCAGTGGTAGCAGTCAGTCAGTGCGGAGTGTTGGGGGTAAAATCACTTACTCGGCGGTGTGGCAGTCTTTTGTTAAGCTGCCGGAGGAAGTGAATGTGGCCATATGTAGAATCTGTGGGCAGAAGGTTAATCGTGGCAAGGGAGCCAATGTTGGCACCACGGCCATGCGTAAACATATGCAGCATCACCATAAAGTGGCCTGGGAGAACCGTGGCTACAATGTGGTGGTCCAGCCTGCCGCATCAACCACTGCATCACCCGGTGGCATGCACCCGGTTTCAGACAGTCAAGGCTCCACCACCTCAGCTAAAGGGAGCTGTCTGTCCTTCCCATCATCTGCTGTTCTTGATACTCCTGCTCCTCGACAGTCATTCGGTCAGCAATCAATCACCGAAGCGATTACCAAGAGACAACAGTATGCGTGCACTCATCCAACGGCGCAGAAGCTGAATGTGCCTAGTTGCTGGTGCTGCAGTCCCTCCCTTTCAAAGTGGTGAACTCTGCATCTTTCAGAGAACTGATGGCTTGTGCCGAGCAGAGGTGGTTAGTCCCACGCAGTAATTTCTTTGCCAAAAAGGCAGTACCAGCCCTGCCCAAATATGTAGAACAGAAGGTGGGCCAATCTTTAAGGCTGTCAGTGTCTGCCAAAGTAGACGGCAGCACCGACGTGTGGAGCTGTAACTACGGTCAGGGACAATACATGTCCTTTACAGCCCACTGGGTGAATGTGGTTCCTGCACAGCCACACCAGCAACTTGCCAAGGTGACGCCACTTCCGAATTCAAGTTGTCATGCTGTTAGTCCTGCGACAATGTCCGCTTCTGCCTCCTTATCCTCCACCGTGTCCTCAGCCTCCACTGCAGGGGCAATTCACAGTGCCCCTCCAGCATAACACATGTGCAGGGCATGGCGGAGTCACACAGTAGAGGAAACGCTCCGTGTCCTTCATCAAGATTACATCCTGGCTTTCTCCGCGACAACTCAAAATCGGAACCATGGTGACCGACAACAGGAAAAACATGGTGTCGGCACTGCGTCCAGGACGGCTAAGCCATGCACCCTGCATGGCACATGTGTTCAATCTGGTTGTCACGCGGTTCCTGAAATCTTCCACCCATGTGCAAGACATCCTAAAAGAGGCCAGGAAACAGTGCATGCACTTCAGCCACTCGTACACTGCAAAGCACACCCTCCTTGAGCTGCAGCGGCAGAATGGCATTTCCCAACATAGGCTGATATGCGACATCTCCACCCGTTAGAATTCCACCCTCCATATGTTCGACCGACTATACGAACAGACAAATGCCATAAATGATTTCTTGATGATACAAGCGGACAAGTACTCCCCTGTGTAACTTCGATGTCAGCCAGTGGCAGCTCATGCGTGACACCTGCCGTTTGCTCAGGCTCTTTGAGGAGGCCATGTTATTTGTCAGTTGCCAGGACTATGGGATGAATGATGTCATTCCACTGCTTCATGTCCTGAAGCAGATGCTGGTAAATCTGGCTGGTTAGGGATACATGGCACCTAGATCTCATGGCTACATGAGCCCTGTGGGGGCTGAACTGGAGAAGGAGGAGAAGGACATTGGAGCACAAGCAATGTGTAGCGAAATGGGTGGTTTTTACACACAGGTGACAAGAGAGGAGGAGCAGGAGGAGCAGGACCAGCCAGAGGAGCTACAGGGCAATAAATTGGATGAGGCAGAGGACCCAGACACACTGTGACAGTATGTAGTAAAGATGGAGGCAAGGAGTCCCTCCGAGTCACTTGCACAAATGGACTGATGCATGCTCACTTGCTTGTGTAGTGACAGCCGAATTGTCACGATTCGGCAGAGGGATGACTTCTGACTCTTCAACTTGTTGGACCTAGTGTTGGATGCGAATATTCGAACCTCGAATTATAATCGTGATTATCGCAACTTCGAGAATTCACGAATATTTAGAATATAGTGATATATATTCATATTTACCTACATTTTGCTGCCTTTTGCAGCCCTCTAGCCCTTTCCTGGACTATTTTACAGCCTTTTTAGTGCCTAAAAGTTCGGGTCCCCATTGACTTCAATGGGGTTCGGGATCAGGATAAAGTTTGGGTCGAGTTCGGATCCCGAACCCGAACATTTTCGGGAAGTTCGGCCGAACTTCTCGAACCCGAACATCCAGGTGTTCGCTCATCTCTATTCGTGAATATTTAGAATATAGTGATATATTCGTAATTTTGAATAGTCGAGATTTTTTTTTCATCTAAACCCATGATCCCTCCCTGCTTCTTGCTTGTGGGCAGATAAGAAGGCTGCCATGTCTTTGTCTAAGCTTAGCAACATCCCTAGCAATCAATAGGACAGTTGCCTACCTCTTTAGTATATAAGAACCTCCCCACAGCCATTTTCTGCAGTTTATTAAAGTTCTGAGAGAGACAGCAGTGTCGTTGCTGTGCTCTCTGCTTTTCTCTGTCACATAACATTAGATAGTTAGTTAGGTAGTTAATTAGTTAGTTAGCTTATATATATAATACAGATAGTTAGTGGAAGATAGTTAGTGTAGTTTAGATTGTGATATAGTGTAGCTGTGCAGGGTGTTAGGTAGTGTGATAGGTTCTGTTTTGTCCATACATACATGCTACATACATAGTGCTGTATGTATGTATATGTGTATGCTACATACATACAGTACATACATAGTGCTGTGATGTCACAAGTTCACAACAATACTTAGTGCACCAATCACGAATATGTAGTCAGACCTGCTAAAATATGAAGTTGCACGTATTGCACAAAAATATGTGCATCATTAATTGATGATTTGCATAATCGGGGATATATCGGAGCATATAAAGCTATTGTAATGTTCTGCCATGCCAACCATTTTCTCCAGTCTCAGGAAACTTCTAGCAGCTTGAAAAATATATCTATAGTGACCCACGCCTGTATTGCTCGCGCATTACGCACATATTACATTGCTGATTTTCGCAATCAAGAAAAATAACCGCAAATTTGCAAATTAGAATATTGCCCCTGCCGCTCATCACTAGTTGGACCCTCGCTACCAGTCCAAAAAGGGGGACTTTTTTACACCTGCTAAGAGGGAGGACAAACTGAACTACTGTAGAGACATCCTATGTAGTCAGTTGGCGACTGCCTATCTGCGCCATCCTCCATCCTCTCACAGGTCTGACCGAGGGGGCCCTTTGCACTCACGTTCCTCTACCATGGCTGCTATGGCAGGGGGGTGGGGGGGGTAGAAGCAGTTCCAGCTCCATGAGCAGCAACTTGAGTCTAGAGTCGCTGATGAGCAGCTTTCTTTGCCCGCCTAGTGAAGAAACTACTCACCAACAGCAGCAGGTAGACCTGGAGCAGGACCTGAACCAGCAAGTGGTGGCATACTTGGACAGCACTGTGCCACCCCAAATTAAAGATCTGCTGGACTACTGGGCAGCCAAACTGGATTTATGGCTGCAACAGGCAGAGTTTGCCCTGGAAAAGCTATCCTGCCCGTCCAGTAGTTTGGCATCAGAGCGGGTGTTTAGTGCGACGGGGGCCATAGTTACCCCAAGAAGAACTCGCCTGTCCAAAGTGTGTAGAGACTGACCTTTGTCAAGATGAATCAAGCGTGGATCAGCTAGGATTTCCACCCACCAATGCCTGATGCATCAGATTAGATCATCCATACTTCCTCACCATTATGCCTTTTCATAAGTATATAAACATTCATACATTATTATTGTTATAACATGTATTCATGGCCTATAAGAAGCCATGTTGAACTTATATTCACCCTTCTGTATGAACCTTCATTGTGTAAAAAAAAAAAAAAAATGGGTTCAAGGAAAGATTCTTCCTGGCAGATGTGGGCCTATCTAAAGGAGTAATTTTGCCTCATCACTAGGCTATGAGCCGAGATAAGGTTACATCCTGGCACTCATCTGGCATCTCTTTATAATGAGTTGTACTAATGAGACAAACATATAATGTCTGTCTGTTCATATAGTGGATCGTATTTAGTTTTGACCTGAGTTTATCAATATATAACATGTGTTGTTTTATATTTCATATATTGGTTTTATTTTGTTACATGCTATAATCGTATATATGCGCATCTATATCCTGTGTGTGTATCACCAGAAGCATGTATTCCTGAGGCATCTAGGAAAGCATGCTCAGTTGGATTTCTGCTAATTAGAAAGTTGTGTTATTTTCATAAGATAAGGTACCTGTGAAATCCAAAAACCCACACATTTGTTGTCTACATTTTAGCTTTATGATGTGAGAACAGGTATACTAGTTTCTGGGAATCTAGGTTTTTAATTGTTTTAAGTGTCAGGGGGTATGCCTCCCTTTTTGATTTACATCCAGGTGGTGGATGTTTACCACTTAACATGAAGTCACATTATATAAATTTAACTCTTAAAAGTTTCACATTTATAGATTACACAACATTGCCGCCTAGATATCGGCAGGTAACATTACACCGTTCACCACAAAGCATTTTGGGTAATGTATGATCTCACAGTACCGTTACCATATGTGCACACCCTCTGGTTTGGTTGGAAGACCGTTATCTAAAGGGGTGTATTCTTTTGATAAGTCTGTGAATATTAATCATAGACGGGATGAGAGAGGGAATTCCGAAAGAAAAAATAATTCTTAAAGCTCAATTCAAGGCCCCGCCCTGATCAATTTTGATCATTCTCTTAGCAAAGATGCATATTGCTAAATTGAGGATCAGACATTGATACCTAGTCCTTGGGAACTTTGATATTCCCTAGCCTGATACCGAGCTGGTAAATTTATAGTGCCGCCATATACCTCAATTGGTTAAAAGGTGATAGGAAGGGGTTGATACCCCTACTTTTCTTTCATTTGGATTGTTGCATATTATTTGTGTTGATTGGTCATTGAAAAGTATTGGTATTATATTTCATTGTCTATCATTATACAGGTTGAATTATCGATTTTGTATTTAGCACCTATGTATAATAAACACACATATATTTTTGCATAGACGATGGTACCTTGTTTTCTTAATTGCACAAAATAATTAAGGTTCTCGCCAACGAGCTAAGAGGTTATTATGTCGCCCTCTCCTCAGTAGGATCAATAACTTTGATATTTTTCCTTTGATCCTTTCTTTAGTTTTTTTTTGTATATAAAGCATTTTTGCGCTTTATATCCGCGACATCACCCAAACCTTGACAAAAGAGACCGGTTTCTTCTGGCTACCTGCCACCTCCTCACTATGTCACCTTGCCACTGTGTGGTCTCCTGATACTGCTACCTCCACACTATGTCACCTTGCCCCTCTGTGGCCTCCTGATGCTGCTTCCACCTCCACACTATGTCACCTTGCCACTCTGTGGCCTTCTGATGCTGTCTCCTCCACACTCTGTCAACAGGTCACTCTGTGGTCTCCTCATGCTGCTGCCACCTCCACAGTATGTCACCTTGCCACTCTGTGGCATCCTCATGCTGCTGCCACCTCCACACTATGTCAACTTGCCACTTTGTGGTCTCCTCATTCTCCTGCCACATCCACACTATGTCACCTTGCCACTCTGTGGACTCCTCATACTGCTGCCACCTTCACACTATGTCACCTTGCCACTCTGTGGCCTCCTGATGCTGCTGCCTCCCCCAGACTCTGTCACCGGCTCACTCTGTGGTCTCCTCCTGCTGCTGCCACCTCCACACTATGTCACATTGCCACTCTGTGGTCTCCTCATGCTGCTGCCACCTTCACACTATGTTACCTTGCCACTATGTGGTCTCCTGATGCTGCCGCCACCTCCACACTATCATTGTGCCACTCTGTGGCCTCCCCCTGATGCTGCTGCTGCCACCACCTCCACACTGTCATTGCGCCACTCTGTGACCTCTTCATGCTGTTCTCACACTCCCCACTTCATGACTGGGCCACTATTTTGCCTTTCGGCCTGGCATCATCATTTATTTTACCCTTCTTCTGATCGGTGAGAAGCAAGGAAAAATTAAATGCACAACGGATCCTGTGTATCAGCTGTAAGGCCTGTATAGTCCCATCCGAATTGGCTTGTGATTTGGTACCCAAAATAGGAGTAGGTACAAAACACAGAAGACATGCAAATATTCCATTCATGTGTCATCTCTGTTTTGGATCTACTCCTGTTTTTTTTTTTTGCATTAGCAATACTGATGGATTACTGACCAAATGTTGTCTGAGTGAAAGTGGATACTCAACAGACAGGATCCGTTTTTTGCGGGTTATTGTTCTGATGGATCAGAGTAAGGGCAATATAATCAGTGACGTCAACACAAACTGACATACTCTCCTCTCTGTCTGGGAACTGTACTTGTATAAGCATTTAATAGGACAGGTTCTGTAGACATCTAAGTGAAATCAGCTGACAACGGTGTAAAAGGAGTGCACTTCTTCTTGGCGCTAACATTGACCTGTAAGATTGAGTTCATACTTGACTTATTTGGTCAGTTTTGGCCACGTGACTGTCCAAAGAAGTGAAGTGTGCAGTGATTCTAAGAGCAAGATCTGTCATCATGCTTTTAGCCCTTGTTTGGCCCAGCGGCCATGGATAGTGCGCGGCGGGGGGTTTCCCCACTCCCCGTCGTGACAAACACCCCCACCCCCCCTTTCACGCAAACAATTAACAAACTTTTTACAAATTTACTTAAAAACATATTAAAATAACTATAATGCAGCTAAACTTACTAAACAAACAAACAAAACTATATACACGCCGTATCCTTAACTTAAGGCCAACCAAATACAAGTGGCTCGGAGGTTGGGTATCTGCACCAACATAGGCCCTGGCCTGGAACACAATTGTCCAGTCAGGGCACAGTTCTGGAGGATGAGGATGAGGAAGAGGAGTAGGAGGAACGCTGGGGGATACAGAGGACACAGACGATATACCTCCCTCAAAGAGGATAGCTTGTCCTTGCCTCTGGGCAGCCTGGCAGACATGAGCGACTACATGCTGCAGTGCCTGCGCAACGACCGCCCAGTTGCTGCCACATTCTAACTTTTGCTGATTACGGGGTGGCCACCCTGCTGCATCCCCGTTGCAAGGACAACGTGCCGTCCTTAATTCCCTCACTGGAGTGTAATAGGAAGATGAGCCCGCTAGTAGACACGCTGCTGATGGCATTCACACCTGACACCGGGGACTCAGTGGAAGCACAAGGTGAAGGCAGAGGAGGAGGAGGAACAATTTTCCAATGCAGCTGGGTCACCACCAACACCTCAGAAGGCAGGGTTAGCATGGGAAAAATGTGGAAAAGCTTTATCATCACGCCACAACAACCTGGACCACCAGCAGATCTGGAACATCTTAGCAGGAGGCGGCATTTCAGCAACATGGTGGAACAGTACACGTACTGACTGATGGGTCTGCCTAGGGGAATAGCTACAGGGGAAGCAGGGGAAGCAACTGCTTTAGGGCCGTGACCTAGAAAGGGCCCATCCAGGAGGAGGAGGAGGACTAACAGTATTATACAATTAAATTATATACAGTGGCAGTATAGACAGTGTAGAAAGCGAATGGAACAGCTTCTGGGCCTAGTCTGAGAGAGCGATCTTTAGTAGCCACAGGCATGGAGGCATGAAAGGAAGGGGTTTGCACAAAAATTCCTGGGAAAGGGGGGCCCCATTTAAAAATCTGCTGTGGTGCCCAATCATTTCTAGCTATGCCACTGGGTCTGCCCCATTCAACTTTTGGGTCATCAAATTGGGCACATGTCCTGAGGTTGCCCTTTACACCTTGGAGGTGCTGGCCTGCCCTGCAGCCACTGTATTGTCTGAATGTGTGTTTAGCACGGCAGGGGGTGTTATCACAGACAAGCGCAGCCGCCTGTCCGCAAACAATGTGGGCAAGCTTTTGTTTATTAAAACGAACCAGGCATGAATCCCACAAGACTTGTTTGTACCTTATGCAGAATAGACATGTATACCGGCCTCACCCAACCATTGTTATACTACCGTGCACTTACACTTTGTTTTATTTTTTATATTTTCCCAATGTTTTGGGGTCTACACTAATTTATTTAAAAAAATAAAAAATTAAAAAACAGTTATTGGCGACTACCTTTGGCTTCACAGCCCAAAAGCCCAAAAAGACAATATTTCATGCAAGAATGTAACCGCCAATTGTAAGTTCCCTGTCAATTATGCAGTGCAGGGTTTGTACCTGGCAAAAGTGGTAATATTTCATCCAACAATTTAAAATCTATCCTTTGCCTGAGGGTATTAAACTTAGCCAGCCACTGCTGGGACACCAGATTTAGGGGATTGCTATTTTGGCAATATAATTTCACCCCAGAACAAAATCTACCCTTTGCCGGACATTATTAAACTTGGCCAGCCACAGCTGAAACCACTGATTTACGGTATTGCAATTTTGGCAACTGAATTTCACCCCAGAAACTAATATATCCTTTGACAGACACTATGAAACTTGTCCAGTTACAGCTGGAACACCAGGTTCATGGTATTTCTATTTTTGCAACTGAATTTCACCCCAGAAAAAAATATATCCTTTGCCGGACACTATTAAACTTGGCCAGCCACAGCTGAAACCACTGATTTACGGTATTGCTATTTTGGCAACTGAATTTCACCCCAGAAAAAAATATATCCTTTGCCGGACACTAATAAACTTGTCCAGTCACAGCTGTAACACCCTATTTACAGTATTTCTATTTTTGCAACTGAATTTCACCCCAGAAGAAAATATATCCGTTGCCGGACACTATGAAACTTGTCCGGTCACAGCTGGAACACCAGATTTACGGTATTTCTATTTTTGCAACTTAATTTCACCCCAGAAAAAAATATATCCTTTGCTGGACACTTTTGAACTTGGCCAGCCACAGCTGAAACCACTGATTTACAGTATTGCTATTTTTGCAACCTAATTTCACCCCAGAAAAAAAAATATCCTTTGCCGGACACTATTGAACTTGGCCAGCCACAGCTGAAACCACTGATTTGCGGTATTGCTATTTTGGCAATTGAATTTCACCCCAGAAAAAAATATATCCTTTGTCGGACACTATTAAACTTGGCCAGCCACAGCTGAAACCACTGATTTATGGTATTGCTATTTTGGCAATTGAATTTCACCCCAGAAAAAATATATCCTTTGCCAGACACTATTAAACTTGTCCAGTCATAGCTGGAACACCAGATTTAAGGTATTTCTATTTTTGCTACTGAATTTCACCGGAGAAAATAATATATCCTATGACGGACACTATGAAACTTATCCAGTCACAGCTGGAACACCAGATTTACGGTATTGCTATTTTGGCAATTGAATTTAACCCCAGAACAAAATATATCCTTTGCCGGACACTATTAAACTTGGCCAGCCACAGCTGAAACCACTGATTTATGGTATTGCTATTTTAGCAATTGAATTTCACCCCAGAACAAAATATTTTCTTTGCCGGACACTATTAAACTTTGCCAGCCACTGCTTGGACACCAGATTTAGGGGATTGCTATTTTGGCAATTGAATTTCATCACAGAAAAAAATCTATCCTTTGCCAGACAACAGAGAGTATTACACTTGGCTAGCCACAGCTGGAACACTAGATTTAGGGGATTGCTATTTTGGCAATTGAATTTAACCCCTCAATAGAATATAGAAATTTCTATCCTGAGTTTAGGATATAGCAAAAAAAAAAAACTAGTATTGATGGATTGATGGACTTGGTGGCAGCTTGTGCTGATGCACCACAAGATACAAAATGGCCGCCAATCACCCCAGAAAAAAGTGACAGAAAAACGCTCTGTTCAGCCTAAAAACAAGTGAGCAATTAACTAGCAGAAGTTGAATGATTCACAGCTATAGATCAATCACTTCATTAGGTGTTTTTGCTGACTTTTCCCTGCCTAATCTCGCCCTAACAGCAGCTGCATCCTATCCCTACACTAATCAGAGCAGAGTGACGTGTGGTGCTACGGGACTCCAGCTTAAATAGAGGCTGGGTCACATGCTGCACTTGGCCAATCACAGCCATGCCATTAGTAGGCATAGCTGTGATGGCTTCTTGGGGCAAGAAGTAAAACGCTAGCTGATTGGTTGCTGTGCAGCCCTTCAGAAAGCGGGAAGAAATCGCCAAACGATGAACCCAAACTTTTTTGAAAATGTCCGGGTCCGTGTCCCCAATACCCCAAAATTCGGTACGAAACCGAACTATACAGTTCGTGTTCACTCATCCCTAGCAATGACTAGTCACTGTGGTCATGTGTCACCCATGTGTCATGTCACCGGGTCACGTGACACATGGGTGACAATGACTGCCGTGGCCAGTCATTATCTGCGGCAGTCACTTGACTTGGCACCAAAATGAATGTTGACACTTTGAGACCTGCGACATGCAGAGTCGGCAGGGCAGCTATAGAGCTGCAACCCAGTAGCACGGATCAGGTAAGTATGACTATCCTCGTGGTTCTTGATATTATGGATCTGTAGAAAAGGACCCCAAAGGTGAACAATCAGGGGTGCACCTAGCTTTTCTGTTGCCTGATTTCTACAGTATGGATCCACAAAATACGTTTGAAAAATGGATGAGATTTGGATGTGCTCCGTGTGCGTTCTGTATTTTGTGCAGATCCATTGACTTGAATGGGGCCTCGGACCGTGATTTGTGGACAATAATAGGACATGCACTACTTTTTGTGGAACGGCAATGCGGACAAACGGAAACGGAATGTACACGGAGTAACTTCCGTATATTCTACAGCCCCATTGAAGTGAATAGTTCCGCTTACGGGCCACACAAAAAACGGAACAGAAGCGGAAAGAAAATACGGTCGTGTGCATGAGCCCTAAGCCAGAGGTTCCTCCTAAGGCCCTGCAACTAGAAATTTTGTTCTCATCTGCTTTTTGTCCTGAAAGAATTGCTTGTAGATGTTAGGCTGATTTAGCTATTTTTCTTGCTTTGCCAGAGAAGCATGTTTAAATGCCAGGAAAGCATCTCTGCCAATATGCTGTGTGACAATAATGCAGTGTTCTTCTTACTGTGCCCAGCAAGTAGGTATAATTATAGCTATCTACTGTTCACCTGAGCAAGCATCACCTGCAGAGCAATTTTATTTCACCATTTTGATTCAACATCATGCGAACCAGAAAGACCTCCAAAGTATCATTCAATTGAAAGTGAGACAGGAAAAATACAAAATCACACACAACTTATACATCTCTCTATAAAACAAACAAGCTAGCTCATTTTCTAGACAAACAAGCAAACCAGAATGCCTCAAGAGACTTGGTTGATTTGCCTTGTGGGGTTCTCTTTGGGGGTGCTCTTTTTCATTTGGGAGACCAAAACATATGCATATGTATTGTATCAGTACTCTACAAATCACATATACTAATTCTTCTGGCATTAGGTAGGATATCCTCTCTTTTCTTCTTTTGTGAGGCAAGCTAATTTGTATACATTTGGCTTTCTGGGAACAATATAAAAATTTGCTTTTCTTCTAAAATAGAAAAGAATGCTAATTATATTAGCTTTTCTCATGCCCACCGAATTAAGATATGTGATTTGCATATACTCTTTCTAGAAACCAAGAGTAATGTCGTTGGGCGTACAATACTTATGCTTATTTTTTGTCTCCCTAATGATAAAAAGCACCCCAAAGAGTACTCCACGAAGCATGTCAACTAAGCAAGACAACTCTGTCTGCAGATGTTCTGGTTCTCTTGTTCTTCTTGAAAGTGAACACGCTTTCATGTTTCATTGAGAGAGATGTCAGCTTTGTAAGAGGCTTTAATTTTCTTGTTTCATTTCAGTTGAAGGTTATTTTACAGGTTTTTTTTTTGTCTGCAGTTGACCCAAGGAACTGAAGGTGCTGTCTGTCTTTACTATACTGATGATGTATCCTCAAGAGAGTAGGGAGGAACTGTCCCATTGAAGTGAGGCAACAGGAGCTATAACTATACTTACTTGGTGTTGCACAGTAAGTAGGTAAATAGTAAGAGGAACACACAACTGTTAGTGTTACATGAGTTCTATTCTGAAGATTGACAGCGATAGCTTTTAAACAAGCATATCTAGAAAAATAGTTATTTCAGGATAAAAAAAATCTCTTAATCAGAGAACAGCAAGAACAACATTATTAGTGGCAATAACTTTGGGGGGAACCTCTGGGTGGGTACCATTTCTATTATAGAGACCCTTTGAAATACGCAATAACTATCGTAGGCTAGATAAAGCTCCTCCGGATCTCTGGTAAATATATGCCAATTATAATACGGATCATCTGCCAGCGTCAGATAGGTTTCGGAAAGCTAATTTAAATTGGGAATCGCCTGGACTACAATAGTGTGCACACATACTCAGCATACCAGGCGCATAGCCTGGACTATAATACTAGGCACATGTACTTAGCATAATATGGGGATTTGCTGGCCTACAATACTGTGTACGTGCCATACTATGGGCTTTCCATAATGAAAAAGAATACAACTTTGACAATGCATATATATTGATAAGAAACAACTCTTATGTTTCATTTCTCAGGGCATCCAAGTTCAATATTAACTTGAGGGAATCTGTGGCACAAAAATAATACACAAACAAAAAACCTGTCAGTCTGGCTGGTAACTAAACAGAAGCTAACCTCACCTAGGTAATTCAGATCAAAGAGGGGGGGGACAGGTTTTGCATAACCACCACAGATCAAGTAATTTCCAAGCTCTAAACACAAATGAGCTTATCAGGCTTGTATTTATCCCTACAGTAATGAGCCCAGCAGCTACACCTGGGTTTATCTCAGACTAGTGGAAAATGTTCTACTGTACTAAGAGGGAATGGCAGGTCCTTACTAACTTACCCAGAAAAATCCAGGCCCATAAAGCAATTTAAAGAAATGTACCTCAGCAAACTATGTGCTTTAACTACCCAACTTTCCTGGATTATTTTTACCGCAGAATATCATTCTGTGTTGGGCTATTAATGAAGGTGTATGGGTGTAACTGCTTTTAGATCTTTATTTCAGTTGTTTCTGTGATGTAGTGAAATATAATTACACGCACTTCATACGTTTCAAAGGCTTTTATCGACAATTACATGACATTTATGCAAAGAGTCAGTATTTGCAGTGTTGGCCCTTCTTTTTCAGGACCTCTGCAATTTGACTGGGCATGCTCTCAATCAACTTCGGGGCCAATTCCTGACTGATAGCAACCCATTATTTCATAATCACTTCTTGGAGTTTGTCAGAATTAGTGGGTGTTTGTTTCTCCACCCGCCTCTTGGGGATTGACCACAAGTTCTCAAGGGATTAAGATCTGGGGAGTTTCCAGACCATGGACCCAAAATGTCAACGTTTTGGTCCCCGAGCCACTTAGTTATCACTTTTGCCTTATGGCACGGTGCTCCATTGTGCTGGAAAATGCATTGTTCTTCACCAAACTGTTGTTGGATTGTTGGAAGAAGTTGCTGTTGGAGGGTGTTTTGGTACCATTCTTTATTCATGGCTGTGTTTTGGGGCAAAATTGTGAGTGAGCCCACTCCCTTGGATGAGAAGCAACTCCACACATGAATGGTCTCAGAATGCTTTACTGTTGGCATGACACAGGACTGATGGTAGCGCTCACCTTTTCTTTTCCGGACAAGCCTTTTTCCAGATGACAAAATCAATCGGAAAGTGGCTTCATCAGAGAATATGACTTTGCCCTAGTCCTCAGCAGTCCATTCACCATACTTTCTGCAGAAGATCATCTGTCCCTGATGTTTTTTTTGGAGAGAAGTGGCTTCTTTGCTGCCCTTCTTGACACCAGGCCATCTTCCAAAAGTCTTCGCCTCACTGTGCGTGCAGATGCACTCACACCTGCCTGCTGCCATTCCTGAGCAAGCTCTGTACTGGTCGCACTCCGATCCCGCAGCTGAATCATCTTAAGGAGACGATCCTGGCGCTTGCTGGACTTTCTTGGACGCCCTGGAGCCTTCTTAACAAGAATTGAACCTCTTTCCTTGAAGTTCTTGACAATCCTATAAATTGTTGATTGAGGTGCAATCTTAGTAGCCACAATATCCTTGCCTGTGAAGCCATTTTTATGCAACACAATGATGGCTGCACCCGTTTCTTTGCAGGTCACCATGGTTAACAATGGAAGAACAATAATTTCAAGCATCGCCCCCGTTTTAACATGTCAAGTCTGCCATTTTAACCCAATCAACCTGACATAATGATCTCCAGCCTTGTGCTCGTCAACATTCTTACCTGAGTTAACATGACGATTACTGAAATGATCTCAGCAGGTCCTTTAATGACAGCAATGAAATGCAGTGGAAAGTGTTTTTTGGGATTAAGGTAATTTTCATGGCAAAGAAGGACTATGCAATTCATCTGATCACTCTTCATAACATTCTGGAGTATATGCAAATTGCTATTATAAAAATTTAAGCAGCAACTTTTCCAATTTCCAATATTTATGTAATTCTTAAAACTTTTGGCCACGACTATACACAGAAATCAAACTGCCTTCCATGCACAGTTCAAGCAGGTGAGAATAATCACCATATAAGTGTGCAACGTGTGTTTTACAATCCAAAAATTATTGTTTTAAATCTCTGAACACACATCAAACAGTAGGCTAAAATCTGTTACAGGGCTTCTCATGACAGTTCAAGTGTAAGTGTGCATAAGGGGGGGGGGTTAATCGAAATATAAGTGCACGACATACAGTATGTTTTATAATGCAAAGACTACTGTTTAAATTTATGTGTGAACACATGTCAAACAAGTAGACCAAAATCTGTTACAGGGCATCTCCAGACTGTTCAAGTGTGGGAGGGGGGAATAATTTCATAGTAGGTTGAAATAGTACAGTAAGTTAATTTTTTTCTGAATCTGAATATTTGAACATATTTAAAAACATTAGGCGCAAATCTGTTAGTGGTGCTGTTACTGCATTATTCCCAAATTGTCAATAGCAGTTTCTTCTGTGTGTTTGTTGAAAGGGAATGACGTTTAATTGCGCCTCTCTGTCTTTAAGTTTCAAGGAAAGGCGGGGGACCCCTTGCATAGCTGTGTTGATGATGGTGGTAGTAATAGTGGCACCTGTAGCCACGGTATTTTCAGTGGAGTAGCAGTAGTGAAGGTGGCAGTCAGGGCAAATACAGAGCAGGGAATCGAGAGAGGGACCAAGGAGCCCACCATGAGATATCACAGTCAGTAAAAGTGTCAGGCGGGTAAGGACTCCAGTGATGATTGTATGTTGGACAGGACCTGGCATCCAGATCAGAGTGCTGAAGAAAAGGAGGAGACATCTGAGAAGAAGGGTGATAGCCGTGGTGGCAATAATGAGTGGAAGAAATGTATGGCCAAAACCTCCTAAAGAACTGTCAGTGCCAAATGTGCTTATATTGTGGTCAGCATGGTAACTGGTAATGCTGCTAATACTGTGGATGCAGGTTCAAAATGCCAGATCTACACCACGCTTGGCTTTCACTAGCTCTGTGTGAGTAACTCCCGTATGCCTTTTTCTCCCCAAAGCCGGCACACAAAACCACAGCTGTGTGAAAGATGCAGGATTAAAATAAGTCTTGAGCGTTCAGACACAAACATAGGTACAGTACCAGGGCTCAGCATGCGTATGGAGCCTGCATTGCCTAAATTTAATGGAGGATATTTTGGCACCAAAAAAGGTGTAATACACTGTTGGCTTAGCATACATTTGGAACCTGCATTCCCTAAATTTAATAGAGGCCAGCATGGCACCAGAGGAGGTAGGATTTAGTGTAGGTTCCTGTCCTAAAGAGATCTCTTTGTCGTTGGCAGACTGGCATAAATATTTTTGCACAAATTGTATTTGCGAAGAATCTCACATGATGTAGCATTAGCACAAGTACTTTTACTATAGTGAGCATGACACTATTGTATTTACTTTGTTATTTGTGTTTGCATTGTGTTTGTTTTTACCAGGGCTCTATTGTAGCACATGAGGCGGCATGATCGATTCCTGTGGGAAAATAGAACTGGCCAGCATTCCCAAATCAGAACAAGTCTATACTCCTTCTCCTGGTCTTCTTTCTGTGAGACAGCCCACATCCTTGAGCAATACAGTGTCCTTGTCACCATCATCCGCTTCTTCTTCTTTTCCTGCTCAGAGTCCTCTTCCTCCTTGTCCTCCACTCCATTGTTAGTCATCCATAATAGAATGTGTGGCCAAGGGAAAACTATTAGCGACCAGCAATTTGCTTACTACAAGCTCATTCCCCACCTGACAAAGTTGCTGGGGGTGCAGTTGCTGTCAAACTTAGTTTTGCTAACTGTGGTGCACGTCTGCGACCTCACCAAAATGTAATTCTGCTGCATGGTATTCATACTTCTGCCTAGCTGTCCATTTTTTTTCAAAGCAATTGATGGAAATTGCAATTTTACTGTGGAGCAAGGTGCAGGACTGCAGGGACAGCACATGTCTTCACAGCCCACTTGGTCAATGTTTTTTGCAGCATTGGTGAGGCAGCACCCCAGCAACAAGGCCAGGTCCTATTGACACCTTCACATTTGTGTCAATCTGGTTCCCACAACAGCTCCTCTATGGGTTTCCTCCTGTCCTCAACAGCAGAAGGTCAGAGAATTGCCCCCCTCCCCCAACTATCACATGTAAAGTCAAGTGTTGCCATGCATAAATCTGAGAATGATTTTGTCATGCTGCATTTGCAGCTAATCAGAGATACTCATCATGTGCTAAAGTCCTTTGAAGAGACTAAACAATTTGTCAGTAGGGACAACTCATCACCCTCATATTTTTTATAGAACAGATGCTTACACTCATGCAGCAACAGACGATGGAGGAAGAAGTACAGCTAGCTAATCCATATTTCTGTTTGCCTTGTAGCTCTTGGGGACCCACAACGAGAATCATATGGAAATGAAGGTACCGCTTCATCCCCCAAAGGGTCACCTACATCCCGCCATCTCTGCTACCACAAGCAACAGAAGACACAGCAACCAGTTCAATCTCCTCAATATGATGGAACAACGTTTTTTTCACATGCCATGCCAGGCTGAGGTAGCTCAGGAAAAAGTGGTAGGCCTCAAGACCCAGGTTCAGTTCTATCTGAACTCTGGTCTGTTTCTGGTGCATACCCTGTTCCCTGACTACATGGACTTCTGGGCAAGCAGGCTAGAACATTTGCCGAAACTGGCCCAGTATGCTCTCTGTCTTCTTTCTTGCCCAGCCTCCAGTGTCATCTCAGAGAGGGTTTTCAGTACTGCAGGGGGAGTGGTGACACCAAAATGGACTAAGTTGTCCTCTGCCAGTGTCCAAAACATCACTTTTCTCAAAATGATCCAGGAGGATTTTCAGACTCCTCTGGCTGAGTAATAGATTTAGCCTATCATGCCACTGCTCCTTTCTGTCTACCTATTATGTTGTCTCTCTACCATCATGCCGCAGCTGCTACACCTCGCTGCTAATCCACTACTGCCATCAGTATCAACGCTATGCATCTTCCTCTACTATACTACTACTACCCAAAAACAGCCAGTCTACTTGTATGTTCTATGCAATGCTACTATTACTCGTTGTGGTTACAAACGAAACTGTACTCCTGCTCCTCTCAATTTAAAGAGAAATTTTTTCTAGGCTTGTTCAGTATGAGCCACTTTTTCTATTGACAATACACTTGTGCATATATTCTGCCCATGTTAAAGCATAATATTTGGAGGCTTGGTCCCAAAAGGCAACCCTTTTTTTTTTCTTTACAGGTAGAACTTGTGTATATTATATTGACAGGCATTCTGCCCCAGTAAAGGAATAGTTTTTTTTATGCTTGGTCCCCCAACAAGCCACAGTTTTTTTCCTTTAACTCTGTGTGTGCTTAAACAGTATCTGTCCCCTGGTAAGGGACAATTTTTGAAAGCTTTAGAATATGAAAAAGCCTAACACATGTGACAGTGCAGTGTGTTTTTTAACCCCTTAAGGACCGGAGGTTTTTTACTTTTTGAGTTTTCGTTTTGCGCTCTCTGCCATCCCAGAGCCATAACTTTTTTATTTTTCGGTTCACATAGCCATATGAGGGCTTGTTTTTTGCGGAACAAGTTGTACTTTCCAATGCCACCATTTAATATTGCATATGATGTAGTGGGAAGCGGGGAAAAAATTCCAAATAGGGTAAAATTGCAAAAAAAAAGCAATTCCACCACAGTTTTGCAGATTTTTAAATTCCGACGTTCGATGTGCGATAAAATTGACTGGTTAATTTTACTCTAAAGGTCAGTACAAATCCGGCGATACCCGGTATGTATAGGTTTTCTTGCGTTTTGATAGTGAAAAAAAAATTCAAAAGTGGGAAAAAATCAGTTTTACTTTTTTTGTCACCATGTTTTGACCCCTATAACTTTTTTTTAATTATATGTACAGAGCTGTATGGGGGCTAATTTTATGCGTCAATCTTATTTTTATTGATACCATTTTGGGGTGTGTATGACTTTTTGATCACCTTTTATGTAATTTTTTGTGGAAAATGAAGCGACCAAAAATGGCGAATCCGCCATTTGGACGCTTTTTTCCGTTTTGCTGTTTGACGTATGGGGAATATTTTTTTATATTTTTATACTATGGGCGTTTTTGCACATTGCGACACCCATGATGTGTATTTTTAAAAAAATTTTAAATTTTTATTTTAGCAAAAGGGGGGTGATTTGAACTTTTATGTTTTTTATTTTTATTTTTATTTTTTTTACACTTTTATATAGTTCCCATAGGGAACTATAACTTACAATCATCTGATTGCGATTTTCATACATTACAATGCAATAGCATTGGAATATATGAAAAAATCGCATATTTCCTATGAAGCCTATTACAGGCAAGGCTCCATAGGAAATACTACAGAGCAGCCTGGGTTTCATTCATAGAGACCCAGGCTACTACAGGCATGCTCCGGCTCCTCCGATCGCCACACGGGGGAGCCGGAGCGCAAAACGGAAGTAAAACTTTCGGTTTGTGCATACTCAGATGCCGTGGTCAGGATTGACCACGGCATCTAAGGGGTTAAATGTCCGCGATCGGCATCGCTGCCGGTCGCGGACATTAGCCGCGGGTGTCTGCTACAGGAACCATGCGGACACCCGCGGCTAAGGCGCCCGCATGGAGCAGGAGCGGGCGCCATCTTTAAAGACCGGACACAGAACGTACATGTACGTCCTGTGTCCTTAAGGGGTTAAACATGCTGTATGTTAACTCCTTTAAACATGCATTTACCCATTGCTATGCATATCAGTTTAACACAGTACTATTGCAGTTATCGCGTTCAAGAGCTTAAAGAGGTAGAAGGGGTGAGAGAAAAAGCAAAAAAATCATTACAAATTTATGAAATTTCTGACTAAAATTCTGACTCCTAGGACAATAAGAGGATGTTACATGCCGTATCAATTTCCAGGGCAATTGAAGCAGCTTTGGTTTGGGTAGAATTTGGGTCTAAGCTGTTCTTTTTGAAAAATTTGGTGAACCTGAAATGAATCGAATCTCAAAAGGTTCACTCATCTCTACTTTAGACCCTTTCACATTTTTCTAAATTTTTATTGTGTGGCTTTGTGCTAAAAAAAAAAAAAATCACTATCAATCTGCAATCAATACCCCCATAATGACAAAGTGAAACCACAAGGTTCGACATATCTGCTTATTTACAATTATTATTTATTGTAAAGAAAATACTAAAATTTAGCATTGATAAAAGGCCCTTGACCACATACAGTCATCTTAGAAATGATACCAGAAGGTTTGCAAACCAGAATTTATAGATTTTCTGACATTCTTCTCTACAGATCCTCCCAAGCTCTGTTAGGTTGGATGTAGACCATTGGTGGACAGCCGTTTTCAGGTCTCTCCGAAGATTTGGTTCAAGTCAGAGCTCTGGTCGGGCCACTCAAGGACAATCGCAGACTTGTCCCTAAGCCCCTCCTGTCTTGTCTTGGCTGTGTGCTTAGGGTTATTGTCTTGTTGGAGGGTAAACCTTTGGCCCAGTCTGAGGTCCAGAGAGGTTCTGAGGTTCTGGTTTTCAAGTACTTTGCTCCATTTAGCTTTCCCTCAATCCTGATCAGTCTCTCTGTCCCAGCCACTGAAAAAACACCCTCACAGCATGTTGCTGCCACCACCATGCTTCACTGTAGGGATGGAATTAGGCAAGTGATGAGCAGCATTAGGTTTCCTCCCGATATGACAGTTGGAATTGAGGCCAAAAAGTTAAATCTTAGTTTCACAGTCTGAGAGCCCTTTAGGTGCTTTTTTGCAAACTCCAGGTGGGCCTTTTATGTGTCTTTTACTAAGGAGAGGATTCTGATTAACCACTCTGTCATAAAGTCCAGATTGGTGGAGTCCTGCAGTAATGGTTGACCTTTTGGAAGTTTCTCCCATCTGCACACATGATCTTTGAAGCTCCACCAGAGTGACCATTGGGTTCTTGGTAACTTCTCTTCTCCCCCAGCTCTAGGAAGAATCCAGGTTGCTCCAAGACATTAAAACATCACGGAGGCCCCTGTGCTCTTGGGAACTTTCAGTGTAGCAGAAATGTTTTTGTACTCTTCTCCAGATCTTTCCCTCCAGACATTTGTATCTCTAAGCTCTACAGACAGTTGTTCCCTCCTGGTGGCTTGTTTTTTTTCTAATATGTATTTTCAACTGTGAAATTATTCTGAAAGTTATATACTCAGGGTGGTGTCTTTGCAAATTATGTTCAATCAACTGAATTTAACAAAGGTCGAGGTGTAGAAACAGCTCAATAAAGATCATGAGAAATGGGAGGGCCACAGACCTAAATTTCAAATGTCATATCAAAAAAACTATACTACTATATGTTTAATAGTGTTGAGCGCGAATATTCGAATTTCGAATTTTTATCGCGAATATCGGCACTTCGAGAATTCGCGAATATTTGGAATATAGTGATATATATTCGAAAAAACTAATATTCGTTTTTGTTTTTTTTATCAGAATCCATTACCTAGTATACTTACCTGCTTCTTGCTTGTGGACCAATGTGAGAAGGCTGTAATATTGTAGTCTGCAGTGAATTAGAATATTCTTCATTATTGAATTTATTTTCTCTTATGCGAAAAATCGGCAATGTAATATTCGCGCAATGCAAATATTCTAAAATACGAATTTATAGCACTATAGAATATATTGCTATATATTCGTTTTTTAGAATATTCGTAATATTTTTCTATCTGAAGCCATGATTCCTTCCTGCTTAAGTTGCTTTTGGGCCAATGACTGTTCACATTAAATTGGAAAAAATGATGAATATTCTAAAAGAGGAATATATAACACTATATTCTATAGTGCTATATATTCGTGTTTTAAAATATTCGCATTACGCAAATATTACATTGGCGATTTTTCGCAATCAATAGAAAAATCTCGAATACAAATATTTGCAAAATATATGATGAATATTCTAACGAATATTCTTCAAATATTGTGAATTCGAATATTGCCCCTGCAGCTCATCACTAATTTTTAAGCAACATTTTAGTATTTCCTTTTTAGTAATAAAATTCTGTTTTCACTTACTCATTATGGGGTATTGAGTGTAGATTGGAGGGGGCTTGAATTTTCTTAACTTTAACACAAAGTTGCAACATAACAAAAGTTAAAGGGTCTGAAGACTTTCCAAATGCATTGTTTATAAAGAGTTCCTACACAAAACCAGTCCTCATGTCATATACACTGGCTGTTATGCTCAATATCTGCCAAGACAATTTCCTGTGTGTATATAAATTAGCAGACAAAGAATTACACAATAAGGGGACTATACACAGTATGCACAGCATACAGCACTATAGATTTAATACTATGCAGTATATATATATATATATATATATATATATATATATAGACAAAGGCCATTCACAGGGGGAAAAAAGGGGACAGGGTGATGACTGGAGGCCAAAATAAAACATACCAATCTGCATCAGTACTTGAAACTATGGACTCTGAGGCAGGTAGCCAAGTGAGCATTGGTCAGTCATGTGACACGAAACCCAGTGCCCCATATCTCTCTTCCTGGTGCTGCACATGTACTGTATGTCACCAGCGCAGCTGCCCTACTAACACTGCAGGACAGCACCCATTCCATGGGCAACGGACTCTGGCTGGCGTCATTACATGTACAAGTTCTCACAAAGACTGCCGTTCAGGATGTGCTTCCCCTAGATAGTGCAGTGCAAGGCACGTCTTGAGCTGGTCTTCCACAGTGACAGCGCATAGAGTACTGATTATAAAGCAACTTACCCAAAGCCACTTCCTGCTGCATGGTGCTGTCTGAGACAAGAGTTTTAAATTGCCTCATTGATGGTGCACCCCTGTGAAAAAACCCATTTATAGCCAGAAAAACTCAAATTTTAAAAGTTGCATATTTTTCTTAATTTTATGTAAATGTAAAATGCAACCGTGAAAATTCACTAGTAACATAAAGTACTACAATGTTTGAATAAAAACATTCTCAGAATCACTTGAATATGTGAAAGCATCTATAAATTGTTAGATTTGAAAAACTCGGTCTCGGCCTTTGGTCCAAATTGACATTGGTTGAAGGAGTTAAAGAGTTTGTCCAGTCGGTCAAATGTTTGGTAAAATGTTCAGACTGGTTTAAAAAAAATGTTTAAAAAATAAATAAAATAACCCTGATATTTATCCACACCAATCCCCCACAACTATTTTTTCATTCTTACTGAGCCCTGGGTTGTTTCCACTTCCTTGTCCATTAACATACAGGAAATGGCAAGAGATGACTGCTCAGCCAATCACTGGCTGCAGCAATGGCCACACGTCATCCAGTGATTGGCTGACCAGGCCTTTCTCAACATTTCCAATGTGCCAAGACCAGACTGTGGAGCAGAGATTAGTGGGAACACCATAAGTGTGAGTACAGAAGTGTGGGCAGAGAATCAGTGAGGGTGGGTATCATATTTTTAGTTTTTAAACTTCGCTGATCCCTCTTCTAAAAAATGTGCCCCTATTGAAAACACCCCCTTCCCCTTTTAATAACCGTTTTGACTAGAATATAGATAATCAAATGGTTGGTAAAAGAGTAAAAAATAAAATGTATGGGATGAGACATATTGCTCTATGGCCAATTTAAGTCAACTTTGGCCTTCATCTTTGATCCTGTGGAGTTCAAGCCCTATTAAGTTCACTCAAATCATATGCAATTGTCAGCTATGGTGTCTTTTTAAATAGAGTAAGCTGCAGGTAATCTGATCTGAAACATAATCTGTATAGCTTTTCACTTTTCTTCTGAAAGGAATAAAATTCTTACCAGTGCTCATCCCCATCTACTATTGATTCCATGCATTTATATTGATATATTGAGCTTTTTTGTCATGCATTATTTCTGACAACATAATGATGTACTTAAGGAATAATTCAGAACTCTTGTAGTTTCCAGGGTCTTTCATATAATCCATTCCAGTTTAAATGGCTGTTGTCTGTGTACAGTGTTTGGAGTTGTTAAGTGATGCCTTGCAATGCGCATCTCTCATTTTGTCACTTCCATTTCACACTTCATAATTTTGTTTAAACTTTGGAAATATAGGCATGTATTTTGCGCTTCTGAACATTGTGCTGGTGCAATGAAACCATTGGAAGTACAATTAAACCCTAATTCCTGGGGGGTGTGGGGGGTTGTATTCATTTCACGCAACTCATTTGTTCTCAGATTTTAGCACACAGAAAACCTGAAGATTTGTTATACAATATGTACACCTTTACAACTACTTTTTAAAACTATTTAGCAATTTGTGTTGACAGCTCCTATGCAGACCTATGTGTCTCCATGGTCACAGACTACAAGCAAATTCTGTAGTCTGATCCTGCAGTCATAGGGAGAAATTTATCATTCCTCCTATGCCTTTTTTAGGTGTTAGGAAGTTGTGAAACGTTGGTTTGCCATTGTGACTTTTTCAGTTTTGTGATTTGTGACTTTTTAAAGAATAACTAAACTTTAGTATAATTTTTTGTGATTGTGTCCCTAATGCCCAAATAATAGTTTTTGTAATATTAATGTAGTTTTTATTACACTTTTGCCTCCCTAAAGTGCACCTTTCCCTGTGCGCCTAAAATCTACTTCTCTGTACACCACTGACTGCTCAGCGGTGTACGGAATACGGAGAACATATTTTATGAATGGGGCCGCAACACAAGGAGTACATGCAGGAACGCATATTGCTGCTTCTGCCCATGCCCCCCGGAGGTTTACTAACTCCTGGCATAGTAGATGGGTATCCTGTACCCATGTGCTATGCCAGGATTAGCTGAACAGTGCGGGCTCCTGCCTGTGCCTGCTTCACTAAGCTAAAAGCTGACATGCAGGACTCTTAGCTTAGTGAAGCAGGCAGAAGCAGGAGCCCGCTCCGCTCAGCTAATCCTGGCATAGCACATGGGTACTCATTGCGCTGCGGCCCCATTCATAAAATGTGTTCTCCGTACAGTGGTGTACAGAGAAGTAGATTGTAAGTGAACAGGGAGATGTGCGCTTTAATAAAAATACAAAATACATTAATAAACTATATTACATAATTTGTTATTAGGGCATTAGGGACGAGTTCACAAAAAATATACAAAAGTTTTGTTACTCTTTAAATGCCATTGAGAACTTTTTCAGTCGCAGCTGGCATTTTTATGCCACCCTCACCAGTTTCCAAAAAGGGGTTATGGTGAGGGTGGGGTGTGGGTTGGGCCATCAGCCCCCGGATATTCATCATTATTTATGCCAAAAACTGGTGTAAATAGTGACTGAAATCTATTGCAGCTCCAAGCTGTCATAGATTTTATTCTGGAGCATGGACTGCCAGAGGAGGGATTGCACCTCATCACAAATAACATGCCTGCTCTTGCAGCACAGGTCCTATCAAGACTGGCATAGCACACCCCGGTCTTGATAAATCAAGGCCAAAGTCTCTTCCATATGTCAACTGTTAACATATATTCAGTAGGAGACAGAGGTTTGATGGAAAGGCTTATGACTAATTTCATATTCTCTTCCACTGGAACCATGTTCTCATCTATTAAAGGGGTTCTCCGGGCTCTCCTATATTGATGACCTATCGTCAGGTCATCAACGAGGAGACGATGCACACAGTGTGCACGTGCCATCTCCCATCTCTCCTCCCGCTCACCATTGTTGTCTATGGTGAGCAGGAACAGAGAAGGTTTAGAGAAGTCTCCTCATACAGCTGATCGACGGGGGTGCCAGATGTCGGACCCCCGCCGATCTGATATTTATGACCTATCCTTTAATAAAAATTAAAAATTAATTTAAAGAAATACATTAAAAGAAACAACTATTTGCAGTTTGACACCATATGGCGAAGGCAAGAAACACTCAGCCTTTTTATATAATCTTTGGAAGCTGATATCTATAATTTATTTTATAGCTTGTCTGATTTCCAAAATATTCAATTGCCTTTTCTCTCTGATAAGAAAAAAAAATCTTAAAACGGGTTTTCAAAACAGCAGGGCCCAGCTCAACCGCCTGCTGTTTCTTCACCGGAACATTTTGAAGCTTCTGCCCTTCCGGCTGTTTCCATGTGGTAATAATTTACACGCTGTGTTGTGAGGTCTTGTTTGCATTCACTTAACGCTCATGTATGCTAATTCTAATCCTGAATTATAACCCATACAATGTGCTTACAGTGTGAGGATGAAAATATATTCTACAATCTACAAAAAAAAATGTGTTTGCCATTTGCAATTTTGTATTGAATGACTAAAATTGTTCTAATAGATAGTGTACTGCATCATTCACAATAGCAATAGTAATACCTTAAAAGGAATCTAAAGACAGAACGTGACCTATCTTTTTAAATCAAGCTTTTATGTTTAACATTTTTTATGTGGTACTGGTTATGTTTTACACTGTAAATAGGAAAAAAAATAATAATTGCAGTTTTCACATGGGCCTTTGAGTCTTTACCATAGGCTAGCACTTTTTGTCACCTGTCAACTTGTGCTGCAAACACTGGAGTCGGGGGCAGCCCATCGTCTAATGACTATAAGGTATGGGTACAATGAAAAGTAACACCTCTGTTATAAAAAGATTAATAATATAGTTGCATACCCATGACAAAAGATGGTGGGACTGGTCAGCTTATCCTTCCACTCTTACATATAGAGCTCTGCAAATTGTATCGAGCCTGGCTTCTTTTGGTAGTGTAGCCCTGAAAATTATCTGTTTTCGCGGTGGTGGGTTTGTTATCCGTTGGACAAACCAACAGTACACACTATGCTGTGAGAAGATAAGACATCAATTTATTGGTATGAAAAATACATGGCCTGGGCTGTTGATGGACCTCATTTTGGTTATTTTTCCTCAATTTATTGATGGGTACCTTGCAAATAGCTGTGATTAAAAACGGTTAGCTACGTAGTCTATGTGTCTCCATGCTTAGTGACTACAAACAAACCGTATGTAGTCTGATAATGCAAAGCCA
This sequence comes from Bufotes viridis, assembly GCA_033119425.1. NCBI lineage: Eukaryota > Metazoa > Chordata > Amphibia > Anura > Bufonidae > Bufotes > Bufotes viridis. The sequence goes on along the minus strand of CM065592.1, from coordinate 35,315,941 downwards.
TGTGTTTCTCTCTTCCATCAGACCTCTCTTTTAGCTACCTATAGATAGCCGGAGAGGGGTCAGATGGAAGGAAGTGACACAAGATTGTGGGAATGATTCGGTTTCTTTTAAGCATATAAACATTGGGACACTTAAAAGAAATACATCACCAAAAATGTTTTCTGCCAGTTAAAATCAAATAGTAGCACATATCCTTTTTTTCTAATCTATTTTTATTTTCTGATTGCAGATTTTTTAATTCTATTTCCTGAACAGGATTACAGGGGCAGCCATCTTGCCTGAGCTGTTCTTAACAGCATTTACACAACATTAAAAAAAATTGCTTTGGCAATGGGTCATAGACACAATGGTCAGGAAGGTACATCATTGACTCCTATGGGAGAGTTTACTAGGCATCTGTGCAGATGTCATTGTATAAGAAAAGAATAGATAAGATTTGACAATCACATATTGTGAATGGTGGATCCTTTCCTATCTATACACATATGTGATGTCATTACAGGCAGGATTAGAATGACAGATAAGCAGATAACTGCAGTAAAGTGATCTGTACAGATCAAGAAGTGGTGCCAATTATTAGGCTTAGTGGCCAGTTCCTTTATGTGAACACCATTGGTCCCATTACCGCAAGGATCATAGTTCGAAATGTTTGTAGCTTATGGAGTATTATAGGACGATTGCAGATCTGGTAGTATATATTTTACATATGTAAATCAGACTGGCACTCCAACGTATGTAATCTATGGACACTGCTCATTTATAAAATGTAACCTAATTTAATAATAACACATAATAAAGATAAATGCAATAAAATTTCAGATAAAATAATATATCACAAGTGGGTTAGAAATCTATAGACCATATAATGGTAAGTCCACTTTGTTTGGTTACTAAAATAGCTTACCACATACTGCATGTACACTGAACTACATAATAAAAACCATATGCAGCAAGCTCCTAGGCTCCACCTAGTGGTGGCTGCAGGAGTTTGTCACTTAGCGTCATGTCTAGGCAGGAAATTTGAAGCTCTGTGTGTGAGAAAAAAAATTTTAAGGACATATTTTGAGTTTTTGTGACTTTATCACTTTTTTTTATATTGGTGTAAGATATATACTAATAGTTAATAGAGCATAGCTCACTGATATTCCAATTGGAATTGAGTGCTCTAGTACTGGAACTGGATCACCCTCTCAGAAGAAAATTGTATATGTAAATCAGACTGGCACTCCAACGTATGTAATCTATGGACACTGCTCATTCATAAAATGTAACCTCATTTAATAATAACACATAATAAAGATAAATGCAATAAAATTTCACATACAATAATATATCACAAATCCCGCAAAATTTGCCCCGGGTCACATGACACGCCGACATCTCGGACTCCATTCAGAATGTACGCCTGTGAGCAACCACGGAGAAGCCGAGTCTGAATGTTGAATATATGAGAAGTCGGGTATGTATGCGATCTGAGACCTTGAAAAAGGTAAGACCAGTCATACTAGATCTTTTGGCTCTATTATCCACAAAAGAAGGATTGACAGACATTGTAAGTGTATTCACTATTTGAAACGATATGCACTGGTGCATGCAAGTTTAACATTGCAAGCAATATTGTTCATTTATTCACTTATACCACAATATTAGAGGAGCACAAAGTGATACTGTTCATTTACTTACTTATACCATGATACCAGAGGAGGACAAACTCAAGCGACTAGCTGACACTGTCTTGCCTCTTTAAGACAGACATATGATGAAACTTTGAACTATACAAGATTTCTCACATACTAAACGGTTATAATCTTCACTGCGATTCACTACCAAGTACCGTTTTTTTTGACTAAGTATCGATCACCGTCCTATCAGTCCTCAAAAATTGAGCCTTTTTTTCATTGCATGCACTTGGATTTTTGTAAACTATGATGCTATTTTAGTAACCAAACAAAGTGGACTTACCATTATATGGTCTATAGATTTCTAACCCACTTGTGATATATTATTGTATGTGAAATTTTATTGCATTTATCTTTATTATGTGTTATTATTAAATGAGGTTACATTTTATGAATGAGCAGTGTCCATAGATTACATACGTTGGAGTGCCAGTCTGATTTACATATACAATTTTTTTCTGAGAGGGTGATCCAGTTCCAGTACTAGAGCACCCAATTCCAATTGGAATATCAGTGAGCTATGCTCTGTTAACTATCAGTATATATCTTACACCAATATAAAAAAAAGTGATAAAGTCACAAAAACTCAAAATATGTCCTTAAAATTGTTTTTCTCACACACAGAGCTTCAAATTTCCTGCCTAGACATGACACTAAGTGACAAACTCCTGCAGCCACCACTAGGTGGAGCCTAGGAGCTTGCTGCATATGGTTTTATTATGTAGTTCAGTGTACATGCTGTATGTGGTAAGCTTTTAAGCTCCCTCTAGTGGTGACTGCAATAGTAAAAATTGTATAATTTCATTTATGTCTATAAGGGGAATTTGGAGCTCAGTAAGACAAACAGGTCTCTAAACCTGTATAAAGATGAATTAAGAAGTCTAAAAGACAGTAGTACAGTAGTTTACTCCTATGAACTGATCATACATAGGCCCAAGGTCATCTCTCAATATCCCTATAGGATTGTACTGGGTTCCTGCCTGCCATTTACTACAACAAACTTTTCTGGCATAAATTCTTCATTAAGTTGCGTGCTATGCCATAATAATTCTGCCACGGAAATCTCGTTCGCCAAAATCTTTTTTAACATTTCCTGTAACAAAACAAAAAACATGTCAGAAAGAATTAGCTGCAATGTAAGAGAGGAAATTTTTTGTTTTGCTGGTTCAATAGGTTCTGCTTCAAGCGTAGGTGATTTATGTAAACTTCTGTAACCTGGCTGCTTGTGTTATTGAAATGTTATATTAGTTATGGTAGAAATTTATGATACACATTTACATAAATGCATATTCAGATGGAACATAAACCTATTGGCTGTCTTTAAAAATCTCATCCTGCCTTGTAACGTGACAGACTTCATGAGTTCACACCATATGGCGCAGTAATGACGACTCGAGTTGTATTTTCAGGTTGAGACATTTTAAGCATGTGCCGTTTTCTAATACCCAAAAAAAATCATTATTTTAGCATTTCTATGCTCTGCTTATTTTGGAAAACTATTTTATATTTCAGATATACGGTAAATGAGAATAATTCAAAATATATAAATCTACTTAATATATAAATTTATGCAGAGATAAATGCCATGGAATATTGTAAACTGAGTGCTGTGATTATGACTTAGTGATTTTATTCCCTTTATTTTCTTCCATGACAGATGGTACATTAGGTATTTCATAAATTATTAAAGAAAGCCCAAACAAATGTTATAAAGGATGACACAATAAGGACATTAACTGGGAGTTATGTCAGGGATGCTTGAAGGTTATAATTTACAGTAATATTATGAGTAAAATCAGAGCACTTTCTAGAAAGGTCTGATGAATGACTAAGGAGCAAAGAGCAGAGTATTGTTATTGGGTCTTTGCTTCCATTTTTTAATTAAAAAAATATTTCATAATTTATATTTCTGTTACAGTTTGACATTGGTCAATACACACTTTTGCATGAGCCTATCTTGGGAGCTATTATTTATTGATTTAAATTTATTTTAGGTTAGGTTTATTTTTAAAAAATGTATTTTTGTTCCCGCGGTTTCTGTGTTTCACACTACAAAGCAGCTCTGGAATGGCATTCTGTGATAAATCCATTTACGTTCCCTAGACCCACAAATTTACTCTGGCATTCTTTGTTCACTCACAAAAAGCTATAGAAATTACTTGCGTTTTTTTCCATACCACAAGCAGTTTTTTTGGTGTTTTTAGCAGGATTTATTTTTTATTAAGCAACTGTGTAAACCACATTTGTATGGCATTTTTTCCCTATAGAGGAAATGTCAAAACACTATAAAAACTTCCAAAAGTATAAACATGCTTATTAAAAAAAAAACTAATTTACAGGAAGCACTGATTGCAAAACAATGCTTGTGTGCCCTTTGTTTCATAATTAACATAGAATTTTAGTAATATCTGGAGCTGAAGTTGTTATAGCAAAAAATATACTAAAAACCAAAGATGCCAAAAAAGGCTACTAAAATGCAAATATGCAGCAAAACTCTAGTTAAAACCTTTGTGTGAACCCACCTTTACCCTAGGTTCACACCTGAGCGTTTTACAGTGCGCTCAAACGCGCTGCAAAACTCTCAACACATGAAAACCAATGCATCCCTATGGGAGTGGTTCACACTTGAGCGTTTTACAGCGCGTAAAAACGCGCTGTAAAACGCCCGACGCATAAGCTCATTCAGGAGCGTTTTTTTGGGCGTTTGTCGCGCTTTTCCTCCCATAGACTTCAATGGGAACGCGCGTAAAGGTGTAGATATGCCTTTTTCTATTGGTCTCCAGACCCTTGATGATGCTGATAAGTAGGCATCCCACATGTAATGATTTTCTTGAAATGTGTTTTTACCTTTTTAATGTAAGTATGTATATTTTATACCAGAATGGTCTGCACTACGTTCTTTTGTTTTTACTGGGTCATTTTGGAAAACAGATAAAAACGCTATATTGAGTAGTATGCATTAGATATAATCTCTGCACTGAAATTATCCATGTTATATGTAAAGGTAGTGAGTGAAACTTGGGGAACTTACTGTTTCTGTTGTATGCAGCTTTGGGAGGTATCTATTTGATATTTAAAGCAATCAATTAAAAATAAAATAGAAAATAGTTACATTTGGTGTAGAGCATATTCCATGGTTCCAGCCACATGAAATTTCTCATTAAAGAATTTGCCCTGAGGAATAATTTGGATGGTGAAGCTGTACAGCAGTATTTTCCCGTCAGAATACCTAGTGAAATGTCTTTCAGATGATCTTTGCAGAATCTATGGGAGGTATCTGTGAAAAAAAAGTTTTTCCAAAACCTGAGAAAAAAATAATAATAATTTTGAAGAAAAGGGATTATTTTTTTTAAAAGACCCACTAAAAAAATTCATTGTGAGCCTGAATCAGATTATCTGGTTTAATTTAACTTAAGTAGAATTTAAATGAACCTCTTAAAAAAAAAATGTGTATCACCATATGACTTTGTCATGACTTTGGAGAATAATTTGAGAATGTTTTAAAATGCAGGTGTAAAGACGGATTTACAGTACATTATCGTAAGTGACTCTGTACATAAGGCAAGACTGGTAAAAGAAAAAGCTCCAATTACATTTTAATGTTTTTAACCCATTTTGATAAGATAAACACGGACATTCAAGGACATATTTTAAAATTCCCAGTAGATAAGAAAGCATTGCGCCTAAAACTAGCTTTATCCATCTCTAAGTCTGATTGTAGATATTGGGCTACTCTAATGGTCCAATCAAGAAAAGCATAACACATATAATAAATAAAGTGAAAAAAACTGCAGAGTAGACACGGTCAAAATCAGGCTTCAAATCAATAGTACTCTACTGTATGTCTACTTCTACACTGAGACACACAACTGGCTTATCTTATTGTTTTTGTGCGAGTCTGTGAGAAAAAGAGTCCCCATATATAACTGGAGTCCATTATAAGCATTATAAAGGATCTTTTTTTTTTTTTTTACATTTTAAAAAGACTAGTGATGCCCAATTGATGGCTCTAAAGTGTACATCACCTAAGGATAGCAAATTCATACCATGCAGCAGCTTCCCCACTATAATGGGAGTAGAAAACTAATTGGATTCATCATGAATTTCGCAAAAAATTTTGTTCTAAATGAATCAGACATTTTGCTTCAGATGAATCCCACCAAACAGTGCCTGCCATTTTACTTTTAAAATTCAGTATACTAGTGACGGGAACAGGACAGGGAAGATGAAGACACAGGATCACATGATAGGATTGATCCTAGCTGGCGGTCCTGCCCACAATGCTTAGAAGTCAGTTTCACAGACAATCAGGAGGGAGGATTTTGGCTGGTTTATCAGGCTTGATGATAGCTATGAAGCATTATTGTGAGCTCAGCCATCAATGTGATAATACTGCATCAGGAAACCTGACCATGTGGCCGTATAGGGTCTTCCAGGGATAGTAGTAAATATAGAAAAAAGCTTGCAGCACTAACTACTAAAAATCTTCTTTATTCCAAAATAACTCTTAAAAGTGCCATTGTGGTACGGTGCTAGAGTCCTGCAAAGGCGTGCCATTTTGATATTCATCTGTCCATTTATCAAATTCTGCCTGTTTCCCAGATTTGACCCTTTGCTGCCCGACCTGACATCTGCCTGATCTCCCACCCGACATCTGCCTGATCTCTGTTCTGACCATGATCTGCCTGCCCTCACTTGAGCCTGTTACTGGCTAGTTTTTCCTGATCCCTCTATGCTGAGCACCCATGCCTCTTGATCCTTGTGAGTCAGCCATGACTTGAACATGGACTACTCCAAAGAGTAGTTGCCCAGTAGTTCCACTGCAGTGGAGTCCAGATCCCTGTAGAAGGGTTAAAGGGTAAAGACCGGGGGGAGGGGTGCATCTTAAGGGTTAAATGGCTGGGATCTGAGCTAGCTCTGATTCTGACCTTTGCAGCAGTGTTTTAGCTGTACTGTACCTCACAGTTGATACTCGCTGAAGATAGTGTTGGCTCCCGCCCATGATGTAATAGTATGTCATGGGGGCAGGAAGGGGTTAAATAATATTTTGCATTCCTTGAATATTTTTATGAATTTTAGATTTATTATAAGTACCAATTTTCTGATATTTCAAAAAGGTGGAGAGATTTTAGGGCAGATCTCGAACAAGGAGAATCAATACCTCCTGATAGCCTGATAATATATGCTATCATCCTATTGAGGCACTTGCTGCTACCTAGTGCTTCTTGCCACAAAGGAAATGCATACTCAGCCAACCATTGTCTGGACAACTTCTTTAACTGCAAAGTGCTACAGATGGTTGATTTTGTAACTTGACTCATATCCTAAGGGGGTTGGACATTGACTTGCAGAATAGATACCTATAGATGGCACTGAAAGTCTATTTTCTTCCTTCTGTAGGAGAATTGATTTGCAGGCTGGATTTTCATGGAAACCCTTCTATAAACTGTGCACTGATAATGCCGTACATTGAACCACATGTCTTATGAATTCTCTTCTCTATTGTATATTAGCGTTTGCTATTCTAAATCATTTGACTTGTTTCGAGGAAGTTTTTGATTCCAATCTTGTCATTGCATATGAGTTAAAAAATGAACCGTCAGTTTTACATTAGTTTTAATAGAAGTAATGATACCAATTCAACTTTGACAGATTAAAATATTAAAGGAAAGGAAATACTAGTTATGCAGAGCCTGATAGTGTATCTCAGAAGAAAAATGATTGTCTGAAGCAGTAATGTAACTACGGCTAAAATAGTCAGTGTCAGCAGAAAGAGGCGACATTTAAAGTAAAATCTAAGAAATTTCCATTTAAATGACTTTTTGAATGTTCTGTGCTATAATTTAAAAGTGATACTTTCAACCATAAAGGAAATTTTAAAACCAATAGTTTATTTTTAATATGATTATTAGTACAAAAATTCTGTAAAATGTGGTCTTATATTATTTTATTGTATTATGATTTAGCAATCTTGTTAAATTAACTAGTGGTGAGCGTGAATATTCTAATAGCGAATTTTTTTAGCGAATATTGGCATTTCGCAAATTCGCAAATATTGCGAATATAGCGCTATATATTCGCTTTTTCGAATATTTGTTTAATTTTTTTTTTAAAGTTATTAATCCTTGTTGCTCTCTGTTGTCTTCCCACTTCCCAAAAGCTGTTCTTACCTGTCCAGAGGTTTCTTGGCTCCCTGCCCGCTCCAGTCAATGCCCGTTGCCGCTTCTGCCGACTTCCCGTGTGCATGGAAACGCCTCCATGCTAAAATGTACTGTCGGATGTGAGAATCACGATCTCACAAAGTTGACTAAGTTGTAATCGCAATGCGATTAATATAACATGAATTACTCGCATTGTGAATTCAACTTAGAGCTGAATTCCTAATAGTTGTATTGCTAGAATATAACGAATATCACGAATTCACGAATATAGCACTATATTCTTAATCTTCGTTATATTCTAGCAAGCCAACCATTAGGAACCCAGCTCTAAGTTGAATTCGCAATGCGAGTATATGTTTGCATTGCAAAATCAACAGAGCGGAGTTCCTAATGGTTGTTGGCGGTTGCTAGAATATAACGAAGATTGAGAATATAGTGCTATACTCGTGATATTCGTTATATTCTAGCAATACAACCATTAGGATCCCAGCTCTAAGTTGAATTCGCAATGCGAGTATATGTTCGCATTGCGAATGAAACTTAGAGCTGAGTTCCTAATGGTTGTTGCTAGAATATAACGAAGATTGAGAATATAGTGCTATATTCGTAATATTCGTTATATTCTAGCAATACAACCATTAAGAACCCAGCTCTAAGTTGAATTCGCAATGCGAGTATATGTTCGCATTGCGAATTAAACTTAGAGCTGGGTTCCTAATGGTTGTTTCTAGAATATAGTGAAGATTGGGAATATAGTGCTATATTTGTGATATTCGTTATATTCTAGCAATACAACTATTAGGAACCCAGCTTTAAGTTGAATTCGCAATGCGAGTATATGTTCACATTTCAAATTAAACTTAGAGCTGAGTTCCTAATGGCTGTTGCTAGAATATAATGAAGACTGAGAATATAGTGCTATATTCGTAATATTCGTTATATTCTAGCAAACAACCATTAGGAACCCAGCTCTAAGTTGAATTCGCAATGCGAGTATATGTTCGCATTGCGAATGAAACTTAGAGCTGAGTTCCTAATGGTTGTTGCTAGAATATAACAAAGATTGAGAATATAGTGGTATTTTCGTGATATTCGTTAACTTCATCAATTCTAGCAATACAAGTTACAACCATTAGGAACTCAGCTCTAAGTTTAATTCACAATGCGAATATAAATTTGCGTAACATTCGCAATATATAGAATAATGGCGAATATTCAATTTCGACGAATATATGACGAATATTCAATCGAATATTCGCGAAATAGAATATGGCACCTCCCGCTCATCACTAAAATTAACATTATTTAGATGTTGATTTAACAAAATTGCAAAATAAAATGTTTCTGCCCAACAGAGAAGTAATGGGATATTTCTTACAAATCTAAATAACAATTAATTGAATTTTGCAGGATGTGTTATAGTTTTTATTGGTACCATTTTCATATGATTTCATAATGTTCATTAATTTTTTTTGTAAAACTAGGACATGATTTATGTTATACGTCATGTGGTCTAAATAGGATGTCAACTTTAAGGCTATGGACACTTTGGGAGCAATTTTTTTTAATTGCATTTTACTTATTTTGGGCTAATAATCATTTTTTCAATTGGTCTTGAAAAAAAATTATTCAGTTTTTTTTTTACAGGTGTTAAAAATCAGCCGATTTGCAGAGTATCACTTCTCAGTCCCATTATTTGATGGCTCATGTTAAGCCTTATCTCTGATCTCCTGACCTCATAAACGCTTATTTAAGCTTTATTCTCATAAATTGGATAACAGTTCAGCTACAGTGAGTGTTTATAAGTTTAGAAGATAACATATAAGGCTTCACATTAGCACTCAGCTGATACTCTGCAAACAAACAGATTTTAACCCCTGTATCTCAAAAACGGCTGAAAAGTTTTAGTACTCTTGCCTAATAAAAGCTGGTTTTCTGGAAAAAAAATTGTCACAACATTCAGAATCTGTTGTTTTTTGCAGGATGGGTTGTAATTTTTTGGTATCTTTTTGAGTACGTTTGACCTTTTTTTATAGGTGAACTGAAAAAAAAACACAATTACAGAATAATTTTTGCATTGCATAATATTTTTTTTTTAATCTGAAAATTAAAATAAAAGGGGCTCTTCATATTTTTTGGAGAGGGCTTTTTATTGTATTACATTTTATTTAAAGCCTACTTAAAGTATAAATCTGGAGGTGTCGGCCCATTACAGAGTAATGAGGGGGGAGTTGCAGAGAGCAATGAGGGGAAAGCAAAGCTACTAAATATTTTATTCTCAACTGTATTCACTAAGGAAAATAAGCTGTCAGATGAAATGCAGAATGTAAAAGTAAATTCCCCATTAAAAGTTCCCTGTCTGACCCAGAAGGAAGTATAGAGGCATCTTAAAAAAATAAAATAGACAAATCGCTAGGACCAGAGGCAATACACCCCCATATCCTAAAATAATTAAGTAATGTCATATCCAGACCTTTATTTATGATATTGAAGGATTCTATACTGACAGGGAGTGTTCCACAGGATTAGTGCATAGTAAATGTGGTGCCAATATTCAAAAAGGGTCCAAAAACAGAGCCTGGAAATTATAGGCCGGTAAGTTTAACATCTGTCATGGGTAAACTGTTTGAAGGTTTTCTAAGAGATGCTATCTTGGAGAACCTCAATGAAAATAAGCAAATAACGTCATATCAGCATGGTTTCATGACTAATTTAATCAGTTTCTATGAGGAGGTAAGTTCTAGACTTGACAGCGGCGAATCAATGGATGTCGTATATCTGGACTTCTCCAAAGCATTTGACACTGTACCACATAAAAGGTTAGTATATAAAATGAGGATGCTCGGACTGGGAGAAAATGTCTGTATGTCGGTAAGTAACTGGCTGAGTGACAGAAAACAGAGGGTGGTTATTAACGGAAGATACTCAGATTGGGTCACTGTCACTAGTGGGGTACCTCAGGGGTCAGTACTGGGCCCTATTCTCTTCAATATATTTATTAATGATCTTGTAGAAGGCTTGCACAGTAAAATATACATTTTTGCAGATTACACTAAACTGTGTAAAGTAATTGACAAGGAAGAGGACAGTATACTCAAACAGATGGATCTGGAGAGATTGGAGGCTTGGACAGAGAAATGGCAGATGAGGTTTAACACTGACAAATGTTATGCACATGGGAAGAAATAATGCAAGTCACCCGTACATACTAAATAGTAAAAGACTGGGTAACACTGACATGGAAAAGGACCTAGGAATTTTGGTGAACAGCAAACTAAGCTGTAGAAACCAGTGTCAGGCAGCTGCTGCCAAGGCCAATAAGATAATGGATTGCATCAAAAGGGGCATAGCTGCCCATGATGAGAGCATAGTCCTACCACTTTACAAATCACTAGTCAGACCACAGATGGAGTAATGTGTACAGTTCTGGTCTCCTGTGAACAAGGCTGAAATAGCAGAGCTGGAGAGGGTTCACAGGAGGGCAACTAAAGAAATAACTGGAATAGATAGACTACAGTATGAACTCAAAACAAACTCCCATGTCTCATAAAAATGTATCAAATTTTATTATATCACAATTTATACAAATATATAAAAAATTGGGTCTATGGAGAAAGACAGAATAGAAATCAAGCCGTTATGTCCCGCGGTGGATATTTTTGTCAAATTGGTGAAGAATGATATTGACAGAGAGACGGGGAGACAAAATAAGAAAAACACAAATAACCTTACTAAGATGCAACGTCAAGCTCTGAGAGAGCTCAAGTCTTATAAAGATATTGTCATCAAGCAGGCGGACAAAGGGGGGAACGTGGTGATATGGCCGGTACAGTTGTACGAGAGGGAGACATTTAGACAACTTAATGATACTCGTTGTTATAGGAGATTGGATGGGAGTCCTACCAGCACATATAAGGAGGAATTGGATTTCATCTTGCAGGAGGCCGTTGACAGGGGGGTCATCAGTCACAAAATGAAGGATGGACAGACTGTTGATTTTCCTGTCTGCCCAACCCTTTATTTATTGCCTAAGGTGTATAAGAGCCCCACCTGCCCTACGGGACGACCTATTGTCTCGGGCATGGGGGGGCTCTGTGCTAATATTGGGAAATATATTGATTTTTATTTGAAGGGTTGCGTCGAGACCCTCCCGTCATATGTCCAGGATACGTCAGATATGTTGAGGAAATTGAATGGCCTGTATTTAGAGAGGAGTGTCCTTCTAGTCACCTGCGAAGTGGAGTCCCTGTACACGTCTATATGCCATGACCAGGGGATGCGTGCGTCAAATTTTTTTCTTGCTATGACAAGTCTGGATGAAGACTTAGTGCAATTTGTTTCAGAGTTGTTACAGTTTACTTTGACTCATAATTATTTTTTGTTTAACCACTTCCCGACCGCCTAACGCACAACTGCGCTCTCGCGGCGGTCGGGCTGTTCTGGGGCGCCGCAGAAGTGCGTCATCTCGCGAGACGTGAGATTACCTGTGAACGCGCGCGCACGAGCGCGCGCGTTCACAGTAGCGCGCGTCTCAGGAGTTTAACTTCAGCCTGCCAGCGATGATCCATCGCTGGCAGGCTGTAGATGCGATATAAATCGCATCAAACAAGTATATCAGACGCTGTTTTGTGAACAGCGTCTGATATACCTGCTACCTGGTCCTCTGGTGGTCCCATTTGCTGGGATCGACCACCAGAGGACCAGGTAACTATGTAAAGTTGCACCAAACACTACACTAACCCCCACCCCCCTCACCTATTAACCCCTTGTTAACCCCTTGATCACCCCATCTAGACCCCTGATCACCCCCTGTCATTGATCACACCCCTTGTAAGGCTCCATTCAGACGTCCATATGTGTTTTGCGGATCTGTGGATTCACGGATCCGCGGATCGGATCCGCGGATCTGCGGATCCACAGATCCTCAAAACACGGACACCAGCAATGTGCTTTCCGCATTTTGCAGATCCGCACATTGCCAGAACTATATAGAAAATGCTTTTTCTTGTCCGCAATTGCGGACAAGAATAGGACATGTTCTATATTTTTGCAGAACGGAAGTGCAGACCCGGAAGCGCGGATCTGTAATTCCGGATCCGAGCGGGACAAAGTCTGTCCCCATAGAAATGAATGGGTCCGCAATTCCGTTCCGCAAACAGAATTGCGGACGTGTGAATGGGGCAAAAGGGTCCCTTATCCCCGCCAGTTAGTTAGCTACTTGTTAGGTAGCTAGCGCCCAGCCCACCACACCGCAGTCACTGATTTTGGCAGAGATTTTTTCATCCACATTGATTGATGCGAATGAATAAATCTGTGCCGTTCATTTTTTTTTTTTTTCAGCCCAGCGGCTGAACGGAAAAAAAAAATCTCATTACCCGTATGCTCAATATACGGAGAATCGCAGAAACTCCTAATGCTGGCCATACGTGTAATGATTGCGGAGACCTTCAAATGCCAGGGCAGTACAAACACCCCACATGTGACCCCATTTTAGAAAGAAGACACCCCAAGGTATTCCGTGAGGGGTATGGTGAGTTCATGGAAAATTTTATTTTTTGTCACAAGTTAGTGGAATATAAGACTGTAAAAAATAAAAATAAAAATCAATTTCCGCTAACTTGTGCCCAAAAATTTTTTTTTCTGTAAACTCGCCATGCCCCTCACGGAATACCTTGGGGTGTCTTCTTTTCACAATGGGGTCACTTGTGGGGTATTTATACTGCCCTGGCATTTTAGGGGCCCTAAAGCGTGAGAATCCAAATACGTAAAAATGCCCTGTGAAATCCTAAAGGTACTCATTGGAATTAGGGCCCCTTTGCGCATCTTGGCTGCAAAAAGTGGCACACATGTGGTATCGCCGTACTCAGGAGAAGTAGGGCAATGTGTTTTGGGGTGTATTTTTATATATTCCCATGCTGGGTGAGAGAAATATCTCTGTAAATGACAACTTTTAAATTTTTTATTCAAAGTTGTCAATTTACAGAGATATTTCTCTCACCCAGCATGGTATATGTAAAATACACCCCAAAGCTGACCCTACTTCTCTGAGTCGGCGATACCACATAAGTGACACTTTTGCAGCCAAGATGCAAAGGCCCAAATTCAATGAGTAACTTTAGGAGGGCTTTTACGCATTTTCTTCTCACGCTTTAGGGCCCTAAAATGCCAGGGCAGTATAAATACCCACATGTGACCCCATTTTGGAAAGAAGACACCCCAAGGTATTCGCTGAGGGGCATAGTGAGTCCATGAAAAATTAAACTTTTTGTCAAAAGTTAGCGGAAAGGAGACTTTGTGAGAAAAACTATAAAAAAATCAATTTCCACTAACTTGTGCCCAAAAAATTTTTCTATCAACTCGCCATGCCCCTCATGGAATACCTTGGGCTGTCTTCTTTCCAAAATGGGGTCACATGTGGGGTATTTATACTGCCCTGGCATTTTAGGGGCCCTAAAGCGCGAGAAGAAAAATGCGTAAAAATGCCCTCCTAAAAGGTACTCATTGGAATTTGGGCCCCTTTGCGCATCTTGGCTGCAAAAAGTGTCACTTATGTGGTATCGCCGTACTCAGGAGAAGTAGGGCAATGTGTTTTGGGGTGTATTTTACATATACCCATGCTGGGTGAGAGAAATATCTCTGTAAATTGACAACTTTGAATAAAAAATTTAAAAAGTTGTCATTTACAGAGATATTTCTCTCACCACATGGAATATATAAAATACACCCCAAACACATTGCCCTACTTCTCCTGAATACGGCGATACCACATGTGTGACACTTTTTTGCAGCCAAGATGCGCAAAGGGGCCCTAAAACCAATGAGTACCTTTAGGATTTCACAGGGCATTGTTATGCATTTGGATTCTCACGCTTTAGGACCCCTAAAATGCCAGGGCAGTATAAATACCCCACAAGTGACCCCATTGTGGAAAGAAGACACCCCAAGGTATTCTGTGAGGGGCATGGCGAGTTCACAGAAATTTTTTTTTTTGGCACAAGTTAGCGGAAATTGATATATTTTTTATTTTTTTTTGTTTTTTACAAAGTCTCATATTCCACTAACTTGTGACAAAAAATAAAATTTTCCATGAACTCACCATACCCCTCACGGAATACCTTGGGGTGTCTTCTTTCCAAAATAGGGTCACATGTGGGGTATTTATACTGCCCTGGCATTTTAGGGGCCCCTAAAACGTGAGAAGAAGTCTGGAATCCAAATGCGTAAAAATGCCCTGTGAAATCCTAAAGGTACTCATTGGAATTAGGGCCCCTTTGCGCACCCAGGCTGCAAAAAAGTGTCACTCATGTGGTATCGCCGTACTCAGGAGAAGTAGCGCAATGTGTTTTGGGGTGTATTTTTATATATACCCATACTTTGTGTGAGAAATATCTCTGTAAATGACAACTTTTTAATTTTTTTATACAAAGTTGTCAGTTTACAGAGATATTTCTCACCCAACTATGGGTATATGTAAAAATACACCCCAAACACATTGCCCTACTCTCCTGAGTACAGCGATACACATGAGTGACACTTTTGCAGCCTGGGTGCACAAGGCCCAAATTCCAACGAGTACCTTTAGCTTTTACATGGCTGCTCACAATTTAGCCCCGCCCAAAATGCCAGAACAGTAAACACACCTCACAAATGACCCCATTTCGGAAAGTAGACACCCCAAGGTATTCACTGAGGGGCATAGTAAGCCCGTCTGAGATTTTTTTTTTTTTGCCAAAAGTTAGCAGAAATGGAAACTTTATTATTATTATTTTTTTCCTCAGAAAGTGTCATTTTCCGCTAACTTGTGAAAAAAAATGAAATGATACATGAACTCACCATGCCCCTCCGTAAATATTTTGGGGTGTCTTCTATCTAAAATGGTGTGATTTGGGGGGTATTTATACTTTCCTGGCATTCTAGCACCTGAAGAAACATGACAGGTGCTCAGAAAGTCAGAGCTGCTTCAAAATGCCGAAATTCACTTTTTTGCACCATAGTTTGTAAACGCTATAACTTTTACCCAAACCAATAAATATACACTTATTGGATTTTTTTTATCAAAGACATGTAGAACAATAAATTTAGAGAAAAATTTATATAGAAATGTAGTTTTTTTTGAAAAATTTTACAACAGAAAGTGAAAAATTTCATTTTTTTGCAAAAATGTCGTTATATTTTTATTAATAGCAAAAAAAGTAAAAGTGTCAGCAACAATGAAATACCACCAAATGAAAGCTCTATTAGTGAGAAGAAAAGGAGGTAAAATTCATTTGGGTGGTAAGTTGCATGACGGAGCAATAAACGGTGAAAGTAGTGTAGTGCAGAATTGTAAAAAGTGGCCTGGTCATTAAGGGTGTTTAAGCTAGGGGGGCTGAAGTGGTTAAGGACCGCTTTTTCCTACAGCTCTGGGGAACGGCGATGGGGGCGTATTGTGCGCCCTCATACGCCAACCTCTTCCTGGGGCTGTGGGAGAGAGAGGTAGTTTCTAATACTTTTGGTTATGACGACGTACTCCTCTGGTCTAGGTATATAGACGATGTATTTTTTATCTGGCAGGGCTCCACGTCGCATTTGGAGGATTTCCTCTCAAGGCTTAATAAGAATGATTTCAACATAAAACTGACGTGGAAGTATAGTGTAGAACAAGTAGACTTCCTGGACTTTTTGATTATGAAGGATCCCGATGGCAAAATTGTGACTGATGTCTTTCACAAAAAGACCTCTGTCAACGCCCTTCTGCATGCCTCCTCGTCACATTATCCCAAAGTGATTCAAGCCATCCCTAAGGGGAAATTCTTAAGAATGAGGAGAATTTGCTCAGAGGATAGCCAATTTGAGGAACAATCACATAATCTTACGAGGAGATTTGTGGATAGGGGCTACCATCCTAAAGTTATTAAGGAAGGGTACAACAGAGCGAAGGAAGTACCACGGGACACCTTATTGATGAGGAGGAACCTGATTAGGGAGGATGACCGGACAGTGAGGTTCATCACCCCTTTTAACGAAGACTGGCGATGGATTAAAAACATCTTATGTAAGCACTGGTCGGTGCTGCATACAGACAGAGATTTACATACTATCTTGACTCCTTATCCGAGGATAACATGGAAAAGATCCCGCACATTACGAGACATATTGACCAGGAGCCATTATGTGGCCAATGTACCGAGAGGCATCTTTGGGAGTAAAGGACCCATGTGGGGATCCTATGCATGCGGCAGATGTGCTGCTTGCACTTATATGTCACGTTCCACCACATTTAGTAATTCTCTTGGAGACAAAGAATTTAAAATAGTACACCATATTACTTGTAATACAGAAGCAGTAATATATTGGCTGACTTGCCCCTGCAAGATGATCTACGTGGGCATGACAAAGAGGGCCTTAAAGGTACGTGTACTAGAACATGCTGGTCGTATTCGTGCAGCAGCGGAGGCAGAGGTAGAAGTGTGGGACCAATTAGAGTCAGTACCGCGCCACTTTCGGCGGTTCCATAACGGTGATCCGTCATTGATGTCCGTTAAGGGTATTGATAGAGTGAGCATTGGGCATTAGGGGAGGAGACATCAAGCGTGCCTTGTTACGTAAAGAAACCAAATGGATTACAATACTCAATACGGTAGTCCCGGACGGACTAAATGAGTCCAACAGCTTCAAACCCTTTTTGTGACGTGAATTTTAATTTCTGGGGTATATCTAGTTTTTAATTTTATGTGTTTGTTTTTTTCTAGTTTTCGATTTAAACCTTTTGGAGTCTTGTATCTGGGGGTGTGGTGGTTCCGTGAAGATGTTAAAAGACACTCGGAAATTTCAGGTGGAGAAGAGGTGGACTCTACGTGTTTGGGACCATTCGATGACTACAATCTGTTTTAAAATAAATTCTGAAATGTGCCCCAAGATTACATCATACTGGTCTGGGGTGACTAAGGTCATAAATTCTATTTGTGGGTCTCAGATCACCTTATCGCCAGAACTGATTTTATTGTGGCTTTCTCGTGACAAATTTTCCCCATCTTCTCGCAATCTGATGACCCATTTGATAACTGCTGCTAAATACCTTATTCCGGTTAAATGGCATCAAGAGGACCCCCCGAGTATAAAGGAATGGGAGGATAGGGTACAACAAATATATTTAATGGAGGAGTTGGCGGGTTGGCAAGGCAACCGTAGATCGGCCTTTTTGAAAATATGGGAACCCTGGAGGGCGTACTATTTGAAGACGATCCTCTCTTGATGTTTTATGCAGTCATATGTTACCTAACCTGTGTAATTGATATCTATTATGATTGAATTTTCGAAGTGACGCTCTCTTGACCTGTACCCCTATGCTCGGTTGCGTAGGGACCTCTGGAAATTTTCTTCTTTGGTTTATCTATCTTTATTTGTTTCCTTCTTCACTGTCTTCTCGCTTCCTTTCTTTACCTCAGATGCGATAACTTGATCTTGGAGGTTCAAGGGGAGAGATGAGGCCTTTTCACCCCCCCTTGGATCTAATTAGACTTTTTGGTTTTCAATATGTGTGCTAAATCTGTATTAGCTATATAATATTTTTCTATGCCTTTCTGAGGTTCTTATTTGTAATTTGTGGCTACAATAATTATTGACCAGATTATGTAACGTTTATACGTTGTTGTGTTTATTGAAAAAATTTTAAATAAAGAATTCTTAAAAAAAATACATTCTGAAATGTTATGCTACTATTATGTAATATTTTCATTATTATGTAATATTTAATAATTTTTTTATTTTATTTTTTAATCACTAGTGGTGACACTTTATTCATTGGGGTTGTTTTTTATATGTTGTTCACATTTTTTAGTGTCATCACATAGGGTCACAGTTTTTATTAATTTTATTTAAAGAAAAAATTCCTGTTCGCAGGATCATAGTACACTTCACATGTTAGGGTTTTTTGATACACATTTTATACATTCACATATTAGTGTTTTAGTCTTAATGAAGGGATTTTTTATTTATTTTTATTTATTCACATGATCACGGAGGCTTTTTTGATTTTTGAGTTGATCATCATATGTATGTGTATTAATTTGCATATCTTGTGGGAATATTATGGGTCATAGATTTATATTTTTATAATGTATGAATTATATAATTTGGATGGTTTTTTATTGGAAATTATTGTGATTTATATATTTCTTGAGTGGGGATATGATTAAGGATTATTTGAATTTTGGTAGGTTATGGTATATATGTATTTTGATTGCAGTCTTTTTAAGACATATATTGGGTCCCTGACACATAGATACTATTATATTATCTTTTCGAAATAATAATAATTTTTCTTTTTGAAATATTTTTTATTTTGAAATAATTTTTTCGAAATATTGATCATTTCCTCCCCTTCTCCTTTTTGTATCATGCAATAGTTAATGCGATTAATCATGTTATGCGATAGTTCTGAAGCTGATTTGAAATATTGATCGTTTCCTGTTTTTTGTTTTTTTGTGTATTATTTGTGATTAATTACGTTATGTGATAATTTCGAAGTTGATTCAGTTGATTTTGGGTGACGATCAATTGCACAATGGCATTTAGTACTTTCTGTGCATTATTTGCGATTAATCATGTTATGTGATAATTTTGAAGTGGATCCGATCGATTTTTGTCATTTTCGGGTTACGATTAATTGTATAATGGCATCTCTTACTGAGTGTCTTGATCATGTGATTAGTCATGTGCGGCTCACATGACGGGCGGTGACGCGACTGAGCTCATGCGCTGGCAGGCTTCCTCCGGATGTGCTAGATGCGATCATCATGCTGCGCTGACATGCGCAGATGATGGATCGGGACGCGCTGATGGATGTAGTCGGCCATCATGGCTGGGTTGCGCCGACGTATCCGATTCCGTCATGCGGCTGCGATTAATTATTGATGTTATCAGCAGGTGACTATTAGCATCATGATTATCATTATGATTGGTTACTCTTCTCCCACCCATGGTATATATACCCCGGTCTTTTGTCTTTACTCTTACCTCCTGATGAAGCCTGGACGGTGAAACACGTGTAGGGGTTTTTCTGTGCAGTTGAGCGGTTGGTGTTTGGGCGCAATATGGGTATGTGTAATCATTGTTATCATCATTATTATTGATGTGTATTATTTATCTATATTATTTTCACATGCGATATTTTCCAGGGATCCGCTTATTTGGGTTTACCTCCTAGCCGTACTGACTAGCGGGGGGCTCGGATAGAGCGACGGAGGTGATACATGCATGGGTTATATCTTGGGGGACACAGTTTTGCGTATTGCAGTAACTAGTTATTTCTGTGTCTCTCACTTTATTATCATTAGATTACCCCTGCATGCACCAGCCTCTGAATATATATATATATCTTCCCTTTTTGAGTCCCATTGGATGAATATTGCTCCATACCATCGCTCTACTGTTATATTTATTCTGTATCAGGTTGTCTTGATTTCTGACCCAATTTTTTATATATTTGTATAAATTGTGATATAATAAAATTTGATACATTTTTATGAGACATGGGAGTTTGTTTTGAGTTCATGATGTGGTAAGGTACTGCCAATGTGGATGCATGTCCCTTTGTATGAGGTTTTGTAGGTTTACATAGATAGACTACAGTACCCTGAAAGATTATAAAAATTAGGGTTATTCACTTTAGAAAAAAGACAACTGAGGGGAGATCTAATATCTATGTATAAATATATCAGGGGTCACTACATAGATCTCTCCCATCATCTATTTATCCCCAGGACTGTGACTGTGACGAGGGGACATCCTCTGCGTCTGGAGGAAAGAAGGTTTGTACACAAACATAGAAGAGGGTTCTTTATGATAAGAGCAGTGAGACTATGGAACTCTCTGCCTGAGGAGGTGGTGATAGGGAGTTCACTAAAAGAGTTTAAGAGGGGCCTGGATGTATTTCTGGAGTGTAATAATATCACAGGCTATAGCTACTAAAGATGGGTCGTTGATCCAGGGAGTTATTCTGATTGCCTGATTGCAGTTAGGAAATAATTTTTTTTCCCCCTTAAGTGGGAAAAATTGGCTTCTACCTCACAGGTTTTTGTTTGCCTTCCTCTGGCTCAACTTGCAGGATAACAGGCCGAACTGGATGAACAGATGTGTTTTTTTCGGCCTTATAGTAACTATGTTACTATGTTACCTGAGATTTTTTTTTTTTTACTAAAACCTGCAAACTATTAGGGGTCCTCATTGCTCAACAATTCTATGCCAGAAAAGCCTTATCTTTCTGCTGATATATTTTTGCAATCCTATTTCCCCCATTTCTACTGCACTGCTATTTTTTGCTGTCTCCATTAGTTTTGGGCACGAATATTCGAATCACGAATATTAATTGCAAATATCGGGACTTTGAGAATATTTAGAATATAGTGATATATATTCGTAATTTCGAATAGTCAAGATTTTTTTTCATCTAAACCCATGATCCCTCCTTGCTTCTTGCTTGTGGGC
Source organism: Bufotes viridis (assembly GCA_033119425.1). Taxonomy (NCBI): domain Eukaryota; kingdom Metazoa; phylum Chordata; class Amphibia; order Anura; family Bufonidae; genus Bufotes; species Bufotes viridis. The sequence goes on along the minus strand of CM065592.1, from coordinate 35,294,634 downwards.
CAATGAGAAGGCTGTAATGTCTTTGTCTGAGCGTAGCAACATTTCTAGCACCCAAAAAGAAAGTTGCCTACCCCTTACTATATAACAGGGATGGCCAACCTGAGGATCACCAGATGTTGAAAAACTACAACTCCCATCATGCCCGGACAGTCTACAGCTATCAGCCTACAGCAGGGCATGGTGGGAGTTGTAGTTTTACAACAGCTGGTGAGCTGCAGGTTGGCCATGCCTGCTATATAAGAACCTCCCCAGCAGCCATTTTCTACAGTTTTTAAAGTTCTGAGAGAGAGACAGCAGTGTCATTGCTGTGCTCTGTGCTTTCCACATTACGTTAAATAGAAAAAGGGATAGCCAAACGCGCGTCGGGGTGGACGCATCCCCTGGTTGGAATTTTCATCTAGCTCCTTCCATGTAGGTATATCTCGGTGCCTTGTTATAATACTGTGGCTTATTCTGCCTTATGCATACTGGCTTGTATGGGTGCTTGTTACCTTGGGAGGGTATGGGCTTGTGCAATACATGATTGGACTCTGTTTAAATTTATTGTGTGAGTCATTTTGTCATCTTTTATACGATCTTGTATATTTTTATACTTGGGGGATTTGACAAACTGTGGTTACTCCTGCATTGCTGCTTCTCTTTTATCATGTAACTGGTTATGTTATTGTATGCTATTTATTGCTATATTAAATAAACATTGGTTATTTGTATGTGATTCCTTTGGTCGGATTTTACATAGTTAGATAGCTTATACATATAAAATACAGATAGGTAGTAGTTCTGTTGTCACGTATTGCACAAAAATATTCGCATCATTAGTGCCGATTAGTGCAATCGTGAATATATTGGAGTCCTCTAACGTCACACGAAGCCATTTTTAATGTTCTGCCGTGCCAACCATTTTCTCCAGTCTCAGGAAACTTCTAGCAGCTTGGAAAATGTAGCAAAAGTGACCCATGCCTGTATTTCGAGCGCATTACTCGAATATTACTTTGCCGATTTTTTTGCAATCAAGAAAATAATCTAAAATTTGCAAATATATGACAAATATTCACCCAAATATTTGTGAAATTTTGTGAATTAGAATATTGCCCCTGCCGCTCATCACTAGTCTCCATAGCAGGGGCCATGTCCCTTAGATGTTAGTCCACAAACACTGTACTGAGAAGAATTCTGATCCCAAACTTCCCTACATTCATTGCACAGCAAACAAAAGCCTGATTCTGGATGTTTACTCCTGTGCATGTCTGAATTGCATAGCAGCAAGAGTCAAGACACAGAACTAAGCAGCTGGAAGAGCTCAGTTTACTTACACAAAAATGCTGCATACCTGAAAGGTGAGCACATAGGAGTACACTTCAGCAGATAGACAAGCCCTCTACTTTCTGTTGTCCCTCTCTGTGCTTCTAGACTAAGGACAGAAAAGCATGACAAAGGGGATTTAGTAGAAGGGAGAAACCTAGAACTAGAAAGTTTACAGATGTTTTTCAGGTAGAAAATGCAGAAATTTGTAAAGTAAATATATTGCTAAGTTGCTCAATATCTCACATACTGTGATATTATCACAAGCTGTCCAAAACGTTGGTGTTAATTTCTGTCCTACTAGTGAACTAGATGATGCCATGATAAATGCTCATAGCTCTGCCTGCCATTAAACCAATCAGCACCTCGCAAGCATATGTCTTCCCTCTATCAAACACCTTTGATGCCACAGTCTGTATTTACACGGTTAAACAGATATATGAGATAACTACAATTGGCTGTATATTACAATGGGCACTTTCAGCTTGATGGCTTGGGCATAGCTCCTGTGCCCTAGCTAACCTCTGGGTGTATCATTATGTCCTATTTCTTTATGCACACCATGATTAGAACAAAATGGTATTTGTTTTGCAGAAAGGGTTTAACCCTTAGGATACTGGAGGTTTTTTGTTTTTTTGTTTTTATTTTTCTTCCCTATTTTCCTTGAGCCATAACTTTTTCTTTTTCTTTCACATATCCATCTGAGGGCTTATTTTTTGTGTGACAAGTTGTACTTTCTAATGCCAACACTTAAAATGGCATACAATGTAGTGGGAAGCGGGTAAAACATTCCAAATGGGGTTGAATTCTAATGCCAACACTTAAAATGGCATACAATGTAGTGGGAAGCGGGTAAAACATTCCAAATGGGGTAGAATTGGGAAAAAACACGATTCCCCCACCATTTTACTGGTTTTATTCCTAAGGCACTCCGTTTGCGGCAAAACTGTGCACTTCATTCTATGGGTCAGTACAATTACAACAATACCACATATATATGTAGGTTTTTATGTTTAAATAGTGTAAAAATGAATTAAAACTTAAAAAATAAAAACAAATTTTACATCACCATATTTTGACACCCATAACATTGTTATAGTTATATCTACTGAGCCGCTAATTTTTTGCGGGATGATCTGTATCTTTTATTGATACCATTTTGGAGTGTGTGTGACTTTTTGATCCAATTTTCATACTTTTTTGGGTAAGAGAAGTGATGAAGAAATGGCAAATCGGGCATTTTGACCCTTATTTCCGTTACGCCGTTTGCCATAATGGAAACAATTTTTTTAGATTTTAATAGTACAGGCGTTTTTAGATGCAGTGATGCCCATGATGTTTATATGTTTTGTTATTTACATTTTCATATTTTATTAATTTTTCATGTTTTTTAACAGTTTCTTTTACTTTTTAATGGTATTGTAGCTCTTGTTTGAGGCTAAAAAACTAATTTAAAAAAAATTCTGAACCATCATGGTTCTTAACCCCTTTTTCACCCTATGGACCAGGCCATTTTTTTCAAATCTGACCAGTGTCACTTTATGTGTGAATTACTCTAAAACGCTTTTACTTATCCAGGCCATTCTGAGATTGTTTTTTAATGGCATATTGTAAATTTTTATTATAATTTATAATAAAAATAAAAAAATCTTTTTTATTTATTAAAAAATACCAAACTTACCAAAAATTTGGAGAAATTAGCAAATTTCCAAGTTTTAATTTCTTTACTTCTATAATACATACAATACCTCCAAAAACAGTTATTAATTTACATTCCCCATATGTCTACTTCATGTATGGATCATTTTATGAATTACTTTGTATATTTTGGAGATGTTACAAGACTTAGAAGTTTAAAAACAAATCTTGAAATTTTTCAGAAATTTTCCAAAACCCACTTTTTAAGGACCAGTTCAGGTCTGAAGTCACTTTGTGAGGCTTACAGAATAAAAACCACCCAAAAATGACCACATTCTAGAAATTACACCCCTAAACTTATTCAAAACTAATTTTAAAAATGTCGTTAACCCTTTAGGTGTTCCATAAGGTTGATGTCAAATGGAATTTCGATTTTTTTGCCAAATTTTCCATTTTAATACATTTTTTCCAGTAACAAAGCAAGGGTTAACAGCCAAAAAACCTCAATATTTATTTCCCTGATTCTGTAGTTTGCAGAAACACCCCATATGTGGTCGTATTCTGCTGTATCGCCAAACGGCAGGGCACAGAAGGAAGGGAACACCATATGGTTTTTGGAAGACAGATTTGCTGGACTGTTTTTTTGACACCATGTCCCATTTGAAGCTCCCCTGATGCACCTCTAAAGTAGAAACTCCAAAAAACTGAACCCCATTTTGGAAACTACAGGATAAGGTGGCAGTTTTGTCGGTACTATTTTAGGGTAAATTTGATTTTCGGTTTATCTATATTACACTTTTTTTGAGGCAAGGTTACAAAAAATTGAAATTCTGAAATTTCATTTCCATTTGCCAATAACTCTTGTGGAACACCTAAAGGGTTAATAAAGTTTGAAAAATAAGTTTTAAATACCTTGAGGGTGTAGTTCATTAGATGGAGTCACTTTTTTGGAGTTTCTACTCTAGGGGTACATCAGGGGAGTTTCAAATGGGACATGGTGTCAAAAAACCAGTCCAGCAAAATCTGCCTTCCAAAAACCATATGGCATTCCTTTCCCTCTGCACCCTGCCGTTTAGCCATACAGCAGTTTACGACCACACATGAGGTTTTTCTACAAACTACAGAATCAGGGCAATAAATATTAAGTTTTGTTTGGCTGTTAACCCTTACTTTGTTACAGGAAAAAATTTTAAAAAAAGAAAATTTGCAAAAAAAATAGCTGTTTAGGGACTGTTTTTATTTTTTGTTATTTACATCGTTGATCTGACAGGTTAGATAGTTTTACATAATAAAGCATTTTTGAAAAAAGCGATTTTTTTAGTGTTTCCACATTCCGAAAGCCATATTTATTTATTTATTTATTTGGGCGACTGTCTTATGTAGGGGCTCATTTATTGCGGGATGAGATGTCGGTTAGAGTGGCACTATCCTGGGGTGGATATGACATTTTGGTCGCTTGCTATTACACTTTTTGTGATGTAAGATGAAAAAATGGCTTTTTTAACTGTTTTTCCTAAAAAAAATTACGGTATTTACTTGAGGGGTTAGGTCATGTGATAAATTAGGTCATGTGAGCAGATTTTTACGGATACGGCGATACATAATATGTATCCTTTTTCTTATTTATTTTACTGTACATTAACACAATAACAGCATTTTAGGAAAACAAAATCATGTTTTAGTCCATAGTCTGAGAGCCATATTTTTTTTATTTTTTTGGGCAATTGTCCCATGTAGGGGCTCGTTATTTGCAGGATGAGATGACGATTTGATTGGTACTATTTTGGGAGGCAAATGCCTTTTGGATCGTTTGGTATTACACTTTTTGTGATGTAAGGTGACAAAAAATTGCTGTTTTTACACCATTTTTTAAAAAATTATGTTCACCTTAGGGGTTAGTTCATGTGATATTTTTATAGAGCAGGTTCTTACAGACGCAGTGATACAATATGTATACTTTTTTACATTTATTTTACTTTTAACACAATAACAGCGTTTTGGGGGGGGGGGAATATATGTTTTACTGTCTCAGAGCAATATTATTTTTTTACTTTTTGGGAAATTGTCTCATGTAGGGGCTCATTTGTTGCAGGATGAGATGGCGGTTTGATTGGTTCCATTTTGGCGTACATGCGACTTTTTTGATCACTTTTATTGTCTTTTTTGGGAAGTAAGGTGAGCAAAATTTTTTTTTTTTTCTTTTTTTGACCCAGACCCACTTGGTTCTTAAAGATCCAGTGGGTCTGATGCCTCCACAATACAATAAAGTACACTATATAGTTTAGTATACAGTATTTTCACTTTTACACAGTCTGATCAGAACTTCTGCCATTAGCAGAAGTCTGATCAGACTTACCATTACCATGGAAAGCAGGACGCCTTTGAAGGCATCCAGTTGCCATGGTAACCATCACCCACTGCCACAACAGAGCAGCGGGTGATGGGGAGGGAGGGGAGCCCCCTCCCGTTGTGATCCCGTCAAGAATCGGGGGCTGCAATGGCACAGCAGCCCCCGATGGGAGAGGGAGCTCCCTCCCTGTTAACCCCTTCCATACAGCAGTCCCTACGGACTGTTACATTGAAGGGGTTAAACGGCTGACATCTGTGTCAAAAAAAAAAATAAGCAATTTTTAAGTTTCTGATCACTGCGGTCACAGACTGCGGGGATCCGAAACTTCAGGGGAAGCGCTTCAAACCGCAGGTCTGAATTGACCTGCGGTTTGCAGCAATTGCCAATACGGGGGGGCTCACAGGATCCCCCTAAGCATTGTCACAAAGTGCCTGCTGAATGATTTCAGCAGGTACTCTGTTCTGATCCCCACTGCGGCTGTGTACACCCTGTGTCCATAAGAGGTTAATATAGATCCATGATGAAAGGAGAATTGCTCATTTCTTATGTTGGCCTGCCACCTTCTGGACAAAATTAGAATCTTTAATTATCAGCAACCTCATTGGCTGCAAAGGATGCCAGTAAGAAGCCCATGTGTTTGATCTTTTAGATGCCATGATCACACTTGATCATGGCATCTAAAGGCTTTAATGACCATGATCGGCATTATTGCCAGTCGTGGTCATTAGCTGCGGATCTCTGCTGTTTGAAACATAGGAGGGCCACTGGCCATGGTGCTGCTACATGCTGGTAGTGAAAGGGTTAAAGGTGTTCTACAGGATGTACAATGTCCCAACAATCAGCTTTATAATACTGGTGGAAACCCTATATACATTTGAGGTACCATTTAATCATCACAAGAGATGAGCAAATTGATTCTTCAAGACTTCTTCGCCAGCTTTGAGGAGTCACTGATGCTAAAGAAGCTCTCCACTGCCACTTGATTAATAGGACCAGAAACCTTGCCTGGCCCTGACAATCTCTCACTTGCACCACTGCTACAAGTAAATGTCCAAGTACAGAGGCTCTGCTTCAGCTCCCAACCAAAAACTGTACATGTGCAACTGTTTATGTTAATGATTTTGTGAAAAAGTAGCAAAAAGTTTTTTAAAAGCTATATAAATTTGCTACCCCCATAGTCATACTGACCCACATAATATAAAAGAACAGCACATGGTGGAAATTCCGTTTTTTATTTATTCTCCCCCCAGAAAGAGCTAAAAAAGTTAACCAGTAGGTGATATGCACCCCTAAATGGGGGCAGTAAAAAAAATACAAATTGTCCTGCAAAGAACAAGCACTCATATGGTTATGTCAATGGAAAAATATAAAGGTTTTGGTTGCAAAGAATAAAAAAATCACCGTGTCCTTAAAGGGGTTGGCCGCTGTGTATGTAAGATGATGATATGGCACTTGATAATATATCCTTTCTTTATATTTTGCACCATTTTCTAGATTTCATAAGGTATCCCCCCTTTTGTCATCATGATGGAGGTTCATGTGACTAGGCAAATCACCTCTATGTGCTGCCTCGTCCGCTCAAATACACGGCACCCACCACTGAGTTTAGTGCAGGTGCAGTGAGTTTTATTGGAGGAAACCGAATCACATGACCCTCCATCAGCTGCTGTCTTATGGACAGGACCTCCCAGTGGACAGTATTAAAGACTTGGCAAAGCAGGCAACTTTATTAGATGTAGAAAGAGAATTTCAGAATTTCAACAAAGTCAGTATTCATGTGTCATATAGTCATACATTTGTCAATAGTCGCCAGAAAATAGCAAACCCCTTTAAACAGGTTGTCCAAATCATGACCACGCACACCTGCTGATCAACTGTTCTGCAGTAGCTCCGTCTGTTGTACAGTGGACCCAGTTGAATGGACCCACTTCAATGGAATCAGTGCTGCAGTAACAAGCTCCATCCACTGCACAACCAGTGAATCTGCTGCAAAACAGCTGATCACTGGGGGGTTGTAGGGTGTCAGCCCCCTGCCATTTAGATGGGAATGACCAGCCTACAGGACAACCCTTTACTTGTAAAGGGTCGAACAACCTCTTTAAGGCTCAAAAGAGTTGTGTATTTTAGAGGTTGAAGGAGATGAATGAAGAATTGAGTGAGCTAACATTAAAAATGGAATGTCTCTTTCCCAGCTACTTGACCCATGCCAGTCAGATTTTTATGACATTTCTTACATAATTTAAAACAGTTTCATAGAAAAACCTCACTCGCATAACACTACATAATATAGCACTGTATTGCATTATTTTATATTACATTGTAGTGAAAGGTGGAATTTCAAGTGCCTGCTACCTTAAATGACATTTATTTTTAAAAAGTAGATAAAATCTTCCGAGATGGTGCAATTAGCTCTGTAGATGGTAAATAAGATGGAGGCACAGTTACGAGGCTGGGAGCTTGACAGCTCTTCATAATTACCATATGTTTCAAGCAATCACTTGTGCTCTATTTTAAGTTCTGCGAGATTAAGGGTGACAATTCTATTCTGTTGCAGAAAAAAACACAGTATTTGATTGTTCATGACATTTTGTTCAGAATCAATCACAGTCAGCTGAAGTTAGACTGATCAGACTGCCGTACACGAGATTTGCCACAATTGGCAAGGCTCAAAGCTGTTTCCACGGAACTGAACATAATGATGGATTTATCACTGCAATCATCATGGTATAACAGGAGGGTCCCCTGAGGAGTGAACTGGGCAAATTGATTACAAAATACCTCAAGAAAGAAGAGATCTTTGTTTTCCAAAGCTCAATGTGTTACATCTTGTGGCTCACTTCCATGCAAGAGTTTGATATTAACTCCCAAAGCATATGAAGATATTTAATGGATCGAGATAGAAAGTAAAAGGGCATATTTGTTTTTTTAAAGGCTTTGTGACAAGTTTTGAAGCTATGCCCTAACCACAGGATAGGGAATAACTAACTGATCAAGATTGAGCGGAAGGCCAAGAATGTGCCCTCCTACTCCATTCATTCTGATGGAGATAGCCATTCCTGGTGGTCACAAAGAAAATTTATGGAATAGCACCCCTGAACGGGACCCCTGTTCTCAGTATTGGTAGGGGACCCAGCTGTCGGACCCCTACCACTCAGTTAGTTTTCCCCTATGTTGTAAGTATGGGAAAACTTCAAAACTTAAAAAAAAAACTCTTTAAGACCTTTTTCCAAAAACACTGAAACCTCATTTAGATGGGCATATTGAATCTTTGTTTCGACGGAAACCTGTCACATAAAAAATGCAGTCTGATCTGCAGGCAGCATGTGCAGCGGCCACACGGATGGTGTGGAGAATAGAAGTAGTAGTTGGGACACTTTCTGGGTTATGAAGTGATGGAAAACGCGGATCTTTCTTGCCTTTGGGTGGTTTGGTGTACCCTCGATGGTGATGAATGGTAAGGTTTGGGATGTCCTTGAAGGTAATGAATGGTAAGATGGCAGCAGGGTCCTCTGGCAGCTAAAAATGTTGTCGCAGTGTAGCGGTACAGGAAATAATGAGGCCAAGGTAAGAGCAAATGGTTATTTACCGAAGAGTCAAGTTTAAGTACATTAGTCACTGTTTCAGCATGCATGGACTGGCAGATCTTTCAGCAATTCTTACTGCTGCAGTAACAGTTAATAGGCCAAAATGTCTTCTGAAAGCAATTTCCCCCTCCCCATGATGGCACCCATGCGAGTAGGACCTCCCATCCAGGACAGGAAACCTGAAGATATAAAAATGCACACACCCCACCACACCTCAGTTCAGTTTTTCTGTCTCAGGATGGGAGATCCTGAGGAGTTTTTTCTTTTCCAGCTTACCATTTGGTACACCCCTGAGGCTGGAGAGGGCCAGGTCCTTGCACCGCAATGGCCGCATCCCGCGCAGTGTAAGACTCGGTTCCAGAGCCACTGACAAGTCTGTCATCTGCCTGCACCCTCCTGGCTTCTTGAGGGATCGGCGTGGCCGTGTTCAGGCAGTCCCTGGTCCCAGGGAGTCCTGCTCTCACACTTGGGAGCGGAGGCATCTTGCACCCAGCATGCGATCACCGGCAGCAGCGGTAGTCCAGATCAAAGATGGCGGCCGGAGGCGCGATGGGCTACTGCGCATGTGCGGACCGCGCAACTTCCGGCGCGTCACTTCTGGTGACTTCAGAATGCACAGGAGGAGGCCGAGGTGCGCTACAAATACGGCAGCAGAGGGAGACAGCCAGCCCAGCTCCCAGAATCCATACAGGCAATGTCTGAGCTGGTGGATCCAGGTTGCGCCGGCCCCAGTGAACCCTCGAGGCCTTCTAGTCCGGTACTGGTCCTGAGGAGTGGGGCACTGCCGTTGTGGGTGAGATCCATCTAACTTTAACCCTAATTTATTGGCAGTTGTGTTATGTTTTTGCTGCAGGTTCCCAAGGTCCAAAAAAAGGCATCGGGAAAGTCTAAGCATAAGGAGTGTGGGGGTTGCAGGGTCCCATTACCTTCCTCCTATGCCAAACCTCTTTGTCAGGCCTGCATTGAGAAGTTAGTTATGCAGGAATCCCAGAGACTGTCAATATCTATCAGGGCTTTGGTCAAGTCTGAGGTCAGATCATCCCTTAAAGCCTTAGAACAGCCACACCACAAAATGTCTGCAAAAAATCCTGGGGTATGGGAATCTGACTCAGACTTGTTCGGCACGGAGGAAGTAATTGAATCGGGGGAGCTCTCATCCGACGTCTCTTCATCTGACAAAGATGCAGCAGGAAAATCTTTCTTCCCCATAGAAGATGTGGAACCCCTATTAAAAGCTGTAAAAACGACAATGCAGTTAGAGGACGTAAAGGAGCCAAAATCCATCGCTGACCAAGCATTTGAGGGATTAGGGCCCAGACGTCATAGGGCATTCCCAGTCCACAAGAATATTGAGGCCCTAATAAACAAAGAATGGAATAACCCTGATAGGAAATTCTTTGTACCCAATTCAGTTAAACGGAAGTATCCATTCGAGGATTCTATCACCAATGTCTGGGATAAAGCCCCCTTGGTAGACGCCCCTGTAGATAAAATAGCTAAAAAATAAACGATCTCCCGTTTGAGGATTTAGGCGGCCTGAATGACCCATTAGACAAGAAGGCAGATGTATATCTTAGGAGGTCATGGGAAAGCGCTTCTACCAGCCTTAGACCCCCTATTGCGGCCTCATGGATTTCAAGATCTTTAAAGATCTGGTTAAGTCAGCCCATATTAAGGATAAGACCCCCTGGGAGGATCTGCTAGCATCCCTCCCGACCTTCCACAAAACTGCAGATTTTCTGGCAGATGCTTCCACGGATGTTGCCCGTTTCTCAGCAAGGGCGGCCGCCTTTTCCAAAGCGGCAAGGCGCACGGTATGGTTGAGATCCTGGAAGGGAGACCAGGGATCTAAAGCTCGCCTTTGCTCTCTCCCTTGTGAGGGCCATAGGCTATTTAGATCTTCTCTAGACGATATCCTGGAGAAGGCGTCTGATAATAAAAATAAATTTCCCACCCCTCAAAAAAGAACCCCTTTTCGAGGCCGTCAATCAGGTTTCAGAAGCCAGAAGAATAAACAGCGACCGAGGAGGTAGAGGGATAGATTTCCTAAGAAATCCGGGGGCTTCCTATTTAGATCCATTGACAAACAGGGGAAAGATAAATCCCAATGACGCCAGAAGCCGGGTAGGAGGAAGACTTTCTTCCTTTCTGGCAAGCTGGAATACAATTACAGAGAATGCCTGGATTTTAAACGTAAACAAAAATGGATTCCGGTTAGAATTCCTATCAATTTCCGGGGACTTTTTTTACTCAAACACCTCGTCCCCTAAACAAAGAAAAGAAGGAAGCCTTAGAAAAAGGAAGTCCTCACCCTCCTAGAGAAAGGTATAGTAGGCGTGGTACCCTGTTCAGAAAGAGGCAAGGGATTTTACTCTCCCTTGTTTCTTGTCAAAAAGCCCAGCGGCTCCTCCAGGGTCATCCTGAATCTTAATTCTCTAAACAGATCCCTGAGATACAAGAGATTCAGGATGGAAACGTTGAAGTCCACGGTGAACCTCCTTTCTCAGGGATGTTGGATGGCGATCTTAGATTTGGAGGACGCCTATTATCACGTCCCAATTTATGCGAACTCCCAGAAATTTCTCCGGACAGCTGTCTATGTAAAGGGAAAGTGGCTTACAGGCCCCAAGGGTCTTTACCAAGATTGTGGCGGAGATGGCGGCTTTTCTGAGGCTGAACAATATCTCTCTAGTGCCTTACTTGGACGACTTTCTGATTTTTTCCCAGTCCAAAGCCAAGTCAAAACGGACATTTCATTTGTATGCGACACCTTACAGACCCTGGGGTTGAAAATAAATTGGAAGAAGTCATGCCTATCTCCCTCGCAGGATTGTGTTTTTTTGGGAATACAGCTGAACTCCAGACTCCAAAAAAGCTTCCTTCCTCCAGACAAAATAACCAAAACGATGGAAGTAGTAAGAAATCTCTTTCTGTCCTACCATTGTTCTTTCCGACAAGCTATGATGGTGTTAGGTCAGATGACGGCAGCAAGTCCAGCAATCCCCTATGCACAGTTCCACTCTCGGGAGTTACAGACAGACATCTTAAACAAATGGGACGGGTTTCAGGAATCCTTAGATCTATCATTCCATCTGTAATCCAGAGCAAAAGTGTCCTTAATGTGGTTGATGTCCCCAGATCACCTTTCTGCAGGGAACTTGTGGTCTCATCAAACTCAGACCAGGATAACAATGGATGCCAGCCCCTGGGGATGGGGATTACAATTAAGCAACAGAGGTTTGCAGGGGAGATAGGTTCTGGCAACCAGAACCCAATCCTTCAACTTCAAAGAACTGAAGGCAGTCCAGATGGCCCTATCCAAAGCCCTGCCCCAATTAGGAACCCAGAATCTTCTGTTTTATTCAGACAATTCCACCACAGCCTCCTACATAAATCGACAAGGGGGCACAAGAGTCCCGTCCCTCCTACGCCTCTGCCAAGACATTTTCAAAATAGAGGAAGCCCGGAACCTCTCCCTATCAGCGGTCCATCTGAAGGGGAAGGACAATTCCGTCGCAGACTTTCTAAGTCGGGTACAGTTAAGGCAGGGGGACTGGTGTCTGAACCAGCACTCCTTTTTGCAAATAGTCCAGATTTATGGGGTCCCTTTGATAGATCTTTTTGCGTTCCGTTCCAACAGGAAGACAGACAGATTTTTTTCTCTCAACCATTTGGACATCCCAACAGGAGTGGATGCTCTGGCAAAGAATTGGAGTCAGGAGGATGGCTATGCCTTCCCTCCCTTCTATCTCATCCCACAGGTATTAAGCAAGGTAGCTTGGGAGAAAGCCTCCATAATCCTAGTGGCCCCCTTTTGGCCCAAGAGGGCGTGGTTTGCAGGTCTTCTAAAATTAGCCAGCCTTCCCTTCTTCCCGATACCTCTGAGGGAGGATCTTCTCTCCCAGGGGAGGATCTTCTCTCTTTTCCATGCCGATCCAGAAACCCTGAAGCTAACAGCGTGGAGGTTGAGAGGAGCATCTGGCTAGACAGAGGCCTATCCATCAAGATAGTATCCACCCTACTTAAAAGCAGGAAGGAATCCATGGCCAATAAATATCTAAAGGTCTGGAAGATTTTTTCCACCTTCCTAGGGGTCCCCCCTGACCCTTTCAGAAAACCCAAAAATCCTTGAATTTTTGCAAGCAGACTTGGATAAGAAGCTTAGGGCTTCCACTCTAAAAGTCCAGATTGTGGCTCTGAGCTATTTTTTTGATTATAGGCTGGAAAAGCACCCTTGGATTAAAAGGTTTTTAAGTGCTGCCTCCAGAGTCCACCCAGCCATACAGCCACTTACCCCTCCTTTGGACCCTAATGCAGTCCTTACAGCCTTATCTCAGCGCCCCTTTGAGCCCTTACAGAATCTCTCCCTGGAAACCCTTTCTTGTAAACTAGCCTTCCTAATAGCCATCACTTCAGCTAGGAGGGTCTAAGAGATCCAGTCCTTCTCTGCCTTCCAGCCATACACTAACATCCTGGATGATAGGGTGATCATTAGTCCCATTCCTTCCTTCCGCCCTAAGGTAGTCTCCCAGTTTCACATAAATCAAGATGTTATTCTTCCCTCCTTCTGTCCTAACCCTTCTAACCAGTTATAGAAAAAAAAATCCACTGCCTGGACGTGAGGAGATGTCTTGTTTTTTATCTGGAGGCTATCGCCCCATGGAGAGTGGATGAAAACCTTTTTATCCAATATGAAGGTAGAAATAAGGTTCGGAAGGTTTAAAGGGGGATCCTAGCCAAATGGGTTAAGAAAGCCATCCTGTTGTCATATTCTTCTCTCAGTCTTCCTCCTTCAGAGGGTTTTGGTGCTCACTCCATGAGGGCAGTAGCCACACTGTGGGCAGAAAAAGCTGACGCTTCTTTAAGTCAAATTTGTAGGGCTGCAACTTGGAGCACCCCTCATACCTTCTTTAAGCATTACAGGCTTAACCTTAAAGAGGACGCGGCCTCTGGGAGGAAAGTTTCTCAGGCCGTTGATTTATATTTTATTCTCGCATGGGTGCCGTCATGGGGGAGGGGAAAACAATAATTGCTTACCGCTAATTGTTTTTCTCGATACCCATGACAGCACCCCCAAAATTTCCCTCCCAACAAAAATAAAATAAAAAATAAATCTCAAAAGGAAAAAAAAAAATCTCCTTTTCTGCTTTGTTTTTCTTGGTGGTATTTGGCACATCCTGAACCGGTAATCACAATCACTGAGGTGTTGTGGGGGTGTGTATATTTTTATATCCTCAGGTTTCCTGTCCTGGATGGAAGGTCCTACTCGCATGGGTGCCATCATGGGTATCGAGAAAAACAATTACCGGTAAGCAATTATTGTTTTCCTCACTGTGCACTTCTCTAGTTGTCTTTTGCATAAACATCCATAAATAGCGGTGAAACACTTCTCACTATTCAACCACAGGGCAGACCCCAATGTCAGACTAAGCTCTGCACCTTTTTTAGAGGTTGCCATACTTACAGTTTATGTTACTACAGGTTTTCACAGCAAGATATAATATAATGGACGTATCCAGGTTCTGCCTTTTAGGAATGTCCAAGGCCAAAACCATTTCCGCTTCTATGGAGTCTGTAAGCTTCTGGTTAAGTTAATCTCCACAGGGCATCGAATGACACCTCTTATCAATACTGGGATGCTTTTAAATGTTTTCTTTCTCTACATAATTTCATTCTCTGGCTGGTTTTCTCTCAAGAGCTGTTTCTCTACTTCTGAACTCATCAATGTCTAGGCATCCACAGTCTTTACACTGACTCATGTGTCTACAAAAACTAAGCTACTACTCCCTATGAGAAGAGGCACACAGCTCTACCTAGTGGGTTTATAAGGCCTATACTTATATCACATAAAAACACATTTTTTACATTTTTGCAGAGTACCACAGTTTTGCGGTAAAGGATTCAGTATAACTTTAGCTTTATTGATCTAAAATTCTGCTCTTTTTGGGCTAAGGATTCTAATAGACAGTCTTATCAGTGCTTGACAGATATCTATATTCAGTCACCAAAAAAGAACGCTAAAAAAATTATAGCAATGCCACACATATAATGTAATATTTTGCATTCTTTATTAAACCAGATCCAATAATTTATATAAATACATAACACGTATATAAAATTTGTTAGCAGCAGAACAGACAAAAATGCCAAAATAGGAACACAAGATCTCTACATATCCTTCCCCACCCTAATAGCACATACTACTTATCCACCAGAAATTAGTGACTAAGGCTATATGCCCTCACTAATTCAGCTGCACAGTAATGCTATACATAGGACCCAGCGCTCTGTACACACAGCTCCCTGGGAATACCAGCCACTGCCTCAAATGGAAGGTAAAGTGCCCTGTCTCTAGTGCTTTCTTAATCAGCCCATGCCTATACCTGCATGAAATACATACCAAACAGACTGCACAGCGGTCCTACTGTCGGTATGGTGTCAGGGGGGAGGAGGAGGAGAGACCGTCAACCCAACGCGCGTTTCTCCTTGCTTCTAGAAGATGGCCTTTCATCATTGCAATTATCTGTTGAAAAGCCTTTTGTGTACAAATAGAAAAAAATTAGGGCCTAATTGCTGTTCAGTGCAGTGAGATATTTTACAGCCCAGTTTGCTATGTATTGCTGGTGAAGTACAAATATATTCGCCTTTCATCGTTGCACTTATCTGTTGAAACCCTTTTGTGTAAAAATAGAAAAATATTTGGGCCTAATTGCCATTCAGCAGTGCAGGTAGATATTTTACCGCCCAGTTTGCCGTGTATTACTGGCAAAATACAAATATATTCTCCCTTCATCGTTGCACTTATCTGTTGAAAAGCCTTTTGGGTAAAAACAGAAAACAATTTGGGCCTAATTGCCATTCAGCGGTGCAGTTATGTGTGCTGAAGCACTTTTCGCAGGATGGACAGAATTACGTAGTGGTGAATTTTTTTATGTGAAACAGGCTTATTTTTGGAAAATTGATGGGTGATTGTACACCTCCTTTTGCGGTATGGACTAAAGTACTTTGTGGTGAAATTCCTTATGTGACACTGACTTTTTTTCAGAAAATGTATAAGTGAATGTACACCTCCTTTTGAGGTATGGACTGAAGTACTTAGTTGTGAAATTCTTTATGTGACACTGGCTTTTTTTCGGAAAATGTATGGGTGAATGTAGACTTTCTTCTGTATGAACCGAAATCCATTATCCTTTCATTGGTGAAATTTTTTATTTCAACCATGTTTTCTTCGGGAAAATGTATGGGTGTTTGTAGACCTTCTTTTCCGGTATAGACTGAATTACGTAGTCGTGGGTCCAGCAGTAAACATAATGAAGATGCTGATGACAACACACCAGCAGACTTTGCCTTTACCATCTATGCACAATTAAATCAAGCAGCTTCAATAAGTTGAAAACATTCATGTATTTTTACCTGCTCTGTGTGCATTCGATCTCCACAGCACACAAGACATGACAGGAGAGCCTCTGCTTTGGAGTCCAGGTCCAGTTTCTTAAGATCAGGAGTTCCATCAGAATTGTGCGTAACATTCTTGCTCCCTGTGCAAATCCATAACAAAAGTACTCCATAGGCTTACATATCAGAGGAAGCTGAAGTTACATGTTGCTTACGGTGGTACATGTTTCTTGCTCTGAAGGAAGCTGGGAAGGTTCAGCCCGAACTACCGGCTGGGAGACAGGGCCATAGCAAAGACCTTCTGGGGTCTCACATAGGCCACAGGCAGGAAGATCAGTGCTCTGGTGTTTCTCCCATCTTTCGGGTGGAGTAGGCAACCCTGGGACTCTCAGAAGCGGAGCACACCGTCTGCCGACTCTTGCAGACAGCGCACTTTTCTTATCACAGCTGGGTCATCCGGCCATACCTCTGGTGCTAACAACGGGACCAGAGGTTTCTCGAGGCAGATTCACGCTACAGCAAGTGAACCCTGAAGGCAATCCATGGGGGTGTATTCTACGGGGCCCCTCTTATATAGGTTGTGGCAGGCCTGAGGAAGGTAACGGCGCTTCACAGAGTGCCAGTTAACGTACAGCTCCTGCCCGGTCTTTTCTTCTTGGATGAAGCCTGACCCCCTCTCAACCGAGAACCACACCATACTCCCGATCCTCCTCTCAAAGATCAGGTCTCTGGGCTGGGGTCGATCCCATACCCTGACTGCCCAGTCTTCACTAGCTTTCCGATATTGCCACATATTTCCCCCGTGGGACTTAATTTCTCTGGGGACCATGGGATTTAGTCCTTCAAAAAAGCCATGCTTCCTGGGCGGCGGAGTGGTGACTCCGGCTGCCTCCGCCGTGTCAGCAGACACGGGGAATGCCACCTCTTTACCTTTCAGGGGCCTCTGCACTTGAGAGATGTTCATCTCTTCAGATGCTGCCTGCATCTCGGGCACTTCATCACCCCAACACATGCCGCCCCAGTTTCACTGACAAGGACGCGCCATCTTGTTTCCTCTCTGGCTAGCACACACTGGTGATGAAGGAGGGGCTTCAAGGGAGGAGCTTCCACTTCCTCTCCTTGCACCGTAATATCGCTCCCTTATATATCGCAATTGTAACTTGAGGAATTTTCCTTCTTTCTATATCTTTCTAGACTTTGTCCACGCTCTAGCACTCAGGTACTGGATATAATAAATTATTACTTGTAATTTGCAATCCACAGGGCGGTCTCCCTAACAACAGGCAAAATCCTCTGCTCCATTATTTGTAAGCATGCCTTCATTTTCTCTGGTCCACAATGTCCAGAGAGGCATGTGGTAATAGATAATTTTTCGTATTAATCATCCGGCTGTGTCCAGGTACTTTGAGGTTCCTCCTGGTCACTGGTGCTTGAGCATTGACTAATTTAGCTCTAACCTCTACTAGACTTTCTCTATATCCAGATGTAGACTCACTGGTATGTGCTGTGCTGCTGTAATAGTGTTCTCTATACTCCCTTACCCTGGTCAGAGCCAAGGGGCTAAAATAGAAGCTACATTGTGGACTGCTCTGATTCACCTCCTCCATTAACTTCCTTCTCTCTTCATTCTCATCCTCAACACACACACTGACTTGACACACACCCCAGCTATATACATAAGTGGTGCCAGCACCACCTAGGGGTGAATAAAGGTAAATGACACTGACAGCCTGTTAAATGGAATTACAGTATGCTGTGCTGTGCTGCTGTAATAGTGTTCTCTATACTCCCTTACCTTGGTCAGAGCAAAGGGGCAAAAATAGCAGCTACATTGTGGACTGCTCTGATTCACCTCCTCCATTAACTTCCTTCTCTCTTCATTCTCATCCTCAACACACACACTGACTTGACACACACCCCAGCTATATACATAAGTGGTGCCAGCACCACCTAGGGGTGAATAAAGGTAAATGACACTGACAGCCTGTTAAATGGAATTATAGTATGATACATAATACATTTGATATCACATTTAGCAAGAGTTTAAAGTGCCCACATATAGCACATAGTGGGATACTGCATCAAGATGAATCAGGCGTGGATCATACAGGATATCCACACACCAATGCCGGATACATCAGACTAGATCATCCATGATGCCACACCAACACTTGGCAAAAGAGACACCGGTTTCTTCTGGCTACCTGCCTTAGCTACTATTCTGATGTTTTCACCCGCCTGATGCCACACATCTGATACCAAGTGCTCCTTCTTTCACCAACCATCTTCAGTGGGTACTGGTTTTGCCATCCACCTCCACAGTATGCCACCTTGCGACTCTGTGGCCTCCTGACGCTGCTGACACCTCCAAAGTCTGTCATTTTGCCACTCGGTGGCCTCCTAATGCTGCCACCACCTCCAGACTTTGTCATTCTGCTACTCTGTGGTCTCCTCATGCTGCTGCCACCAACACACTCTGTCATTATGCAACTCTGTGGTCTCCTCATGCTGCTGCCACCTCCACACTCTGTGATTGTGCCACTCTGTGGGCTCCTAATGCTGCTGCCTCCTCCAGACTCTGTCATTGTGCCACTCTGTGGCCTCCTGATGTTGCCTCCACCTCCACACTATCATTGTGCCACTTTGTGGCCTCCTCCTGATGCTGCTTCCACCTCTACACTATGTCATAGAGCCACTCTGTGGACTTCTCATGCTGTTCCCACCCTCCCCACTTCATGACTGGGCCACTATTTTGCCTTTTGGCCAGGCTGACATCATCATTTATTTGACACTTCTTCTGATCTGTCAGAAGAAAGGAAAAATGAGATGCACAACAGATCATGTCTGTGTGGCGGCTGTAAGGCCTGTATGGTCTTATCAGAATTCGCTTATGATTTAGTAGCCAAGAGCAGGAGTGGGTAAAAAACACAGAAGACATGTAAATATTCTATTCCTGTTTCATCTCAGTTTTGGATCCTCTCCTGTTTTATTTGGCATTAGCAATACTGATGGATTACTGACCAAATGCTGACTTAGTAAAAGCGGATGCTCCACAGACAGGATCCGTTTTTTGGGGGGCAAAATAATCAGTGACGTCAATGCAAAATTACTGCTGACACCCTCTCCGATCTGTTGGGGGGCTCTACTTGTATAAGCATTTAATAGAACTGGTTCTGTAGACATCTATGTGTAATCAGCTGATGACGATGTAAAAGGAGTGCACTTTTTTTCTTGGCACTAACATTGACCAGTAAGGATGAGTTCATACGTGACTTATTTGGTCAGTTTTGTCCCTGTGACTGCCCAAATCAGTGAAGCGTGCAGTGATTCTAGGTGCGACGCCTGTCATCTGCATGTCATACGGACTCACGATATTATTTCCCTACCCATATGCATGTTACTGCAAGGCACAGTGTTCCACACCACTATAAAGGCTCTCTGCAGCCAGGAAATAGGCGAATTTTAACGTAATTCGCCGCAAATGTATTCGCATCAAACCAAAATTTTCCCAAAAAATTCGGTAAAAAGTAATTCAAACTATACCACTTGAGCAGGGCTGGAGTCAGTACCATGTAGACATAGGCAGATGCCAAGCTGCATGCTGTAGCATTCAGAACTGTACTCCATGATCATTGTTTACAGAGAGATGCATTGGAGAACTTTTCTTTGAGTAATTGCAGGGACAACTGAGAAACAGATTTTTAGTCTTGTTGTGCCTTTTTCCAAGGTGGCACCACTGCTATAGGTTGCTATGAAAGCGTTACAAAATATATTAACAAAAGAAAGAAGTAATAGTGTGCGTTGACACTTCAATGGGAGTCCAAACGGACAAGATTAGAGGCCAGATTTATCATTAGCTAAAGTCACTTTAATGGAGTGAAAAAGTCGCAAAAAAAAAGCGCAATCGGTAAAATTCCCCCTTTTTTTGGCGACTTTTTCAAGCTCTGCGCTAAACTCTCCAGTTTTGTGAAAGTGGGCATGTTGTCTTATGTAAATTAATCTCTAGACAGATTTGCTATTGCAACCATTTAAAAAGTTGCAAAAAAGTCTCAAAAAAATTCGCAATTTCACTCCAGGGGGGACCATGCTTATCTTATGCGACTTTTTAATAGAACATGCGACTTTTTTGTAAAGACGTGCGACTTTTGTAAAACCGCTTACTGAAGGATAAACTGCTACCGTCAAACCACATTTATCACAGTATTAAAGGATCATTAATAAATCTGACTATCCTAAAGTGACTTTGGGCATATGTTAAAGTGGAGTAAGATGTAAGTGTAATGATAAATCTATCCATAGGTCTTCAAATCTATACTCAAGAGGGAAAAGGGCAGAACAAAAAACAGCTACAGTCATGAAGGGATACTAGAACTGTATATAGAACAGATACAAACAATTGTGTACGCAGAGGAGCTCAGCCTGTACGTATTTGCAGGGCCGTCTTTAATATTGATTGGACCCTGGGCAAAAATTTACTTGGGCCCCCTGGATCCCGCCTTCCCACACCCTAGCATGCAATCACGCCCTCCACCACAACACACACACACACAAAAAAAAATGCACACTTCTGGTAGAGTGCAGTGAATGACTGTAAATACTTCCAGTTCTGAAGACTCCAGCGGCTCAGGATCAGTGCTCTGGGCAGCTGGGCTCAGGCTGGAAGTGGGCACCGCTCTGCAGGAAGTAGACCAGGGCTCGGCTCACCCTAGCATTACAGTGCACCCTAGCACCCCACAGTATGCAGTATAGCACCCTATAGTATACAGCAACTATACAGCACCACACAGTATGCAGTATAGCACCCCACACTATACAGTACCCCACAGTATATAGTAGAGCAGTATAGCAGCCCACAGTATACAGCACCACACAGTATGCAGTATAGTACCCCACACTATACAGTACCCCACAGTATATAGTAGAGCAGTATAGCAGCCCACAGTATACACCTCACAGTATACAGTAGAGCAATATAGCACCTCACCGTATACAGCACCCCACACTATACTGTACAGCAGTATAGCACTCCACAATATACAGCATCCACAGTATACAGTATACAGCCCCCCACAGTATAGCACTCCACAATATATAGCACCCACAGTATACAGTATACAGCCCCCCACAGTATACAGTACAGCAGTATAGCACTCCACAATATACAGCACCCACAGTATACAGTATACAGCCCCCACAGTATACAGTGTACACGCTAACAGTATACAGCACCCACAGTATACAGTACAGCAGTATAGCACTCCACAATATACAGCACCCACAGTATACAGCCCCCCACAGTATACATGCCCCTACAGTATACAGCCCCCCCACTATACAGTAGCTTACAGTATATTAGCATAACAGCCCCTGTCACCTTTTTCTGATGTAATCTTCACAAAAAAAGCTCCACAGTTAAGGCAAACTTCTACAGCAACACCCATGGTAAAAAATACCTTGATGACCTCATAGCCATGTGACCAGTAAGATTGTTAGGTTACTGGTCACATGGTGATGATGTCATCTAAGGTCCTAGAGAATCACAGCTCTCACAGTACGCTGCCTGGAGTGCCGGCAGGCATGGCATGGTAGCAACCCCTGAGTAGCTGACAGCCTGACACCCGGGGCAGTGGCTAGCAGGGCTCAAGAGGCAGCTGCCTTGGGCCCCCCAGGAGCAACTTGAGCCCTGGGCAGCTGTCCCTTTTGCCCCTTGTTAAAGACGGCCCTGCGTATTTGTATTCTCACAATGGATCAGTGAAATTGACCATATTACTTACAGTACTTAAGAGGGAAGGGGGATACAGGATAAACTCAAGACACTTGTTCTCCTTTCCTCTCGTGCCAAGGTAGCTTGTCTGATGGAGAACCTTCAGCCTTTTGACCAATGGACACTGCAGACTCCATTGCTGTGGGTGTAGTTTTCTTCACTCAACACATTTGAGGGATACAATCAGGTCCTCTTCTTTAGGAGTAATAACATAAAACAAACAGGAACTAGAACAATCACTTACTTATGTAAGGAAATCACAAGTGGCATCACATAGGAAGGAAGGGTCTGTGGGTGGCAAAATACTCTTCTCCTGTGACTGAATGCAGCTTCTCCTGTGACTGAATGGATAGGCATGCGTCCTAGCAAGGGACACAAAGAAACCAACGTCATTAGGTGTCTGCGCCCACCAATACCTTATTTTTTAAAATACATTTTGTAACGCTTACATTGATGGGAGTGCAGGAGATGTATCCTGTACAGACATAATGTGGCAGCCTCAGGAATGGAATATAACACTAAGGATCTACAAAGTCTCCTGAACAGAGTTTTCAGAAAACTACATTTAAATAAGTTAGTACACTTTATGCTTTGGAGTCCCCTAAGAAAGATGGACTGGTGCCCCATATGTCCAAGTACATTAAAGATTTTATCTGCCATGAAGTTCATTGGTACTTCCTGAAAATGTATTTGGATCTGGGAATTACAAAGAGGGGACTACATTTACCATATAAATGTGTTTTTTTTTAAATGACCCTCAGTAAAACTCAGTGGTATACCATGATAGACAGTTTTTCTAAAGACATGATGCAAGCATTGTTGGTTGATCTCTTTGTACTTAATTGGCAGTATGTCTTAGACATTGGGCACATAGATATAAAGAACATCCATCCAGGACTAGACCTGTGATTTCATTGGATTTATTCCATTGGTATGAGTATGCAGAGGTGGGTAAGGAACACTCCAACCCACCACACGACCTTACAGATTACCTTGGACACTTTAGAGTTTGGGAGAGAGACTCTTTCTTATAATGTTGAGCCCATGGTACAGCGAGTACGTGTGCGCAGCATTGTAGGCCAAGTAATACCTCTAGTCTGCTGAGTACATGTGCACAGCATTGTAGGCCAGGCAATGCCTCTCTGGGTTGCTGGGAAAGATAGTTAAATTAGCTTTCCTAAACCCATCTGATACTGGCAGATATTAGACATGATAATTTGCATCTATTTTACCCAAAAAACCCAGATAAAAGTTGTCAAGCCTATAATAATTGTCACTGGTCTCCATAATAGAAATAGTATCCATCCAGAGGTTCCCCTAAGACCTTGCAACAAGAAAGGCTGTTCTCATCTGGTTAACTCTGTGAAAAAATAGCTATACCCTATAATTTGATACCCAGCACTGGTTAATTGCATACAATTAGCGGCGGCGCAGGTATAATCCACGTTATTATCCATTCAGAATGGGGTCTGCAAAAAATTTACCCAAATTAACTTGCAATTTCTAGGGAAGGGCTGCCCTGTAGGCCTGATAAAAGATTCTATCTCTTGTATTCAAAAGGAGGGTCAGGATAATTGCCTTAAGGGGAAGATAACATCCACAAACACGCAAAATGACAATTCATTTACAGTTAATTTTCTTACACGATATATAATATAGTCAGATTAGAAAAATCTTGGAAAACATTGGTGCATTTTTCAAAAGGATCCAATCCTAAAAAGATCCACTTCCTGATAGACCCCCAACTTATCTTTTACAGGGCTTCAACCCTGAAGAATGCATTAGCCCCATCATGACCTTACTCAATTGAAACTAAGACCTGAGAGACAACTGGGGAGGATTGGCTCATTGAAATATGGTTCTACAAAGGATTCCACTAAAAGATTTTATGGATTGTAGTTCTAGGCTTGACATAAATGTAATCCAGTTTCCCTGTAGATTTCAATATATAGGTCGTATCACACAAACACAGAGAGAGAAGTTAAACCACCATTGCTCCAAAGTCAACCAAGAATATACTTTACATAGCATGTCGAAATATTTCAAGTATCATCATGGAGGTGATTTCAATCTCTGGACAATTACACCGATACATCATATTCCAAATTCCTATCAGCAGCTTTGCCAAACGGAAGTATACTGGATCTTCAGTTTCAATTCTTTGGTACCATTCGGCCTAAATGAATTCTTAGAATACATTAAAGAGGTTATCCAACATTACCACCAACCCGTGGTGGTGATCATACTTACCTGGTCCACACCTTTGTGTTCAGTCTTTATCTCCCTAGTGCGCTGATATCAACATAGGCATACATGTTATTGCTGCAGCCAATAGTTGGCAGCAGCGATGACCAGCTCCCTTGCATCACATGACCATTTCTCATGGAGCAAAAAAGACCAAGGTCACTGTTGCAGCTAGCTATTGGCTGCAGCAATTCAGTCTCCATCGCTTCATGAAACAACAAAGAGCAAACCCATAGGTGGGGACCAGGTAAGTATGATCACCACTCTGAGTCTGCCATTCTGTGAGGTCTGATATAATGATGGATAACCCCTTTAATTATTGACATGGAAAGTATTCTGTGATCAGGACCATGAATTATAACTTATAGTCTATATGTTACATCCTATATTATACTCCATTTTCAATATATACAGTATAGAGATTTTAATATACACACTATAGAGATATAAGGTCACTATGTTCCCCTTTGTTGGTTTGGTAAAATAATATAGTCCAGAGAGACAAGAAGTCGTGAAAGTGTTTTTGATATGCTTTTAAAAAATATATGCCATATTATGTGTTACAATTTCGATCTGGGATCCTTACCCTTTTTGAGTACATGTATGGTTGTGTGCTTTACACAATCTTTTGATTGATAAGCCTGTTTTTTTTTTTTCTTATTTTACTAATTGTATAACCAGCACCACCTGATTTTATATGATTTTATATTTTTTTTTGGTCAATTTCTCTTACTATGAGTATGCTATTGTTTATGAATTTATGTCACTATTGATGAATTTAAGAGCATTACTAGATTTCATATACCTTTATTATCAATCTCTCTTAATATGAGTATACTATATGAATTTATACTACTATTTACAAATATATTTATATTATTTTTATTATCACCAAGAAGTGATTAATTCCACTATATAATATTAACATTTACATTTTAAACACCCTTAGATTATTTTTATTATTTGATGACCATAATCATTATTTTGCAAATATTATTTTTATTTTATCTTTCTGTGTGCCATTAGATGGGTTAATAACTTATAAAAACGTTCATATGTTTTGCTTTCCAGGCTGGAGCATAGAAGGAGGAGTCTCCCCTTCTGGTTTGCATTTCTGCTTGGAACGTATCCTTAGCCTCCCCCTAACTCCTTTCTATTTCCCTGCGTGACCAGCACAAATGTACAGACATGCTGGAAAAAAAAAACCCCACATACGGCTACTTCATAGAAAAATGGAAAAAGATTCTTGAAATGTGAGGATGAAAACATAAAAACATTAAGAAACATTAAGAATAGCTACTAGAGATGGCTCGTTGATCCAGGGAGTTATCTGATTGCCTGATTGGAGTCGGGAAGAAATTTTTGTTGCCCTTAAGTGGGAAAAACAGAATCAGTTTTTTTACAGGATCCTGTTTTTTTTTTTTTTTCTCTCTTCTTCTGACGGATCAGAAGAACAGAAAGCTAAATGGTGATGTGAATGCACCCTAAGGGGTAAATACATTTCTTATCGGTAATGTTAAATTGATTCTTCACTCAAAACTTCTAAGCAAATCCATCATCAATCTGCGACTTCAGTAAGATCTGTCACTACTGGAGAAGTTTCCAAGAGGTCTAAAGCAGGCATGCTCAACCTGCAGCCCCCCAGCTGTTGCAAAATTACAACTCCCAGCATGCCCCAACAGCATACAGCTATCAGCCTACAGCAGGGCATGGTGGGAGTTTAGTAGGTCTAAAGCAGGCATGCTCAACCTGCGGCCCTCCAGCTGTTGCAAAACTACAACTCCCAGCATGCCCGAACAGCCTACAGCAGGGTATTGTGGGAGTTGTAGTTTTACAACAGCTAGAGGGCCGTAGGTTGAGCATGCCTGGTCTAAAGGATTTAAGAAAGTTGCAGCCCAGACTTGGCTATGTCACAGTAGAAGAACACTGGGGAAGATTGAACTAAATGTGCCATAAGTCTGTCTGTCTTTGCGTGAAAACAAAAAACTGGTACACACTTTGCTCAACATTTATTTAATGGTTTAGACACTTTTTGAAGCTTGATCAACAAAAACGTGTCGCTATAAGGGAAAGGGGCTTGGCTTACAAAGTGTCAATCTTTTGTTGCAAAGTAAGCCATGCAAAAGATGGTGTAATGTTACACATAATTTTAGACACATTTCTCATCTAGCTCGAGCAACTTTGAAGCATCTTAAGACTATCTAAGTTTATACTTTCTAAATATAAGGCGAGGTTGATAATTCTGCCCTACTGATTTCAGTCACCTTGAGATTTCATCTGTTTCAGATAAAGGAGATGTATTACAACATGCTAAAGAAAAAAAGCTAAACAATAGTCTCTGCAAAAGATCATGACCCTCATATGATTTTGACTCCTGAACATCACCAAAATGATTTCATTATCTGGGATTGTGCACATTGCATCTATATAAATCAGTTAGAAACAGCCAGGTTGCTAAAGAAATGGATGTAAAGCATCTAATAATGTTCTCCAGTTCAAGTATCAAAAATATAAAAAGCCCTCATGTCTCCTTACGCCAATGTTTTTAGGACCTATTTAATCAGATAACTGATGACCACTTGGCAAAACCTGCATAAAAACTCAGAGCACATTTCAGTTCAATCAGAAAATATAGAGTATATACCTTTCTTGCCCTCTTGGAATCTAAAAGTTGATAGCTAATACAGGACACTAGAGATGAGCGAACACCTGGATGTTCGGGTTCGAGAAGTTCGGCCGAACTTCCCGAAAATGTTCGGGTTCGGGATCCGAACTCGACCCAAAATTTATCACGAACCCCATTGAAGTCAATGGGGACCCAAACTTAAAAATAGTCCAGAAAAGGGCTAGAGGGCTGCAAAAGGCAGCAAAATGTAGGTAAATGCCCTGCAAACAAATTTGGATAGGGAAATGAATTAAAAAAAATAAAATAAATAAAAATTAACCAATATCAATTGGAGAGAGATCCCATTGCAGAGAATCATGCGTCATATCACCCACCACTGGAGAAGGCGACTTTCAGTTATTCAGGCCCCAGCACCTAGACAGAGGACAGAGGTCCCACAGCAAGGAATAAGGCGTCATATCACCCACCACTGGAGAAGGCCACTTTCAGTTATTTCGGCCACAGCACCCAGACAGAGGAGAGAGGTCCCACAGCAAGGAATAAGGCGTCATATCACCCACCACTGGAGAAGGCCACTTCCAGATATTTAGGCCCCAGCACCCAGACAGAGGAGAGAGGTCCCATAGCAAGGAATCATGCGTCATATCACCCAACACTGGAGAAGGCCACTTTCAGTTATTTAGGCCCCAGCACCCAGACAGAGGAGAGAGGTCCCACAGCAAGGAATAAGGCATTATATCACCCACCACTGGAGAAGGCCACTTTCACTTATTTAGGCCCCAGCACCCAGACAGAGGAGAGAGGTCCCACAGCAAGGAATAAGGCGTCATATCACCCACCACTGGAGAAGGCCATTTTCAGTTATTTCGGCCCCAGCACCCAGACAGAGGAGAGAGGTCCCACAGCAAGAAATGAGGCATCATATCACCCACCACTGGAGAAGGCCACTTCCAGATATTTAGGCCACAGCACCCAGACAGAGGAGAGAGGTCCCATAGAAGAGAATAAAGCGTCATAACACCCACCACTGGAGAAGGCCACTTTGTTATTTCGGCCTCAGCACCCAGACAGAGGAGAGAGGTCCCACAGCAAGGAATAAGCGGTCATATCACCCACCACTGGAGAAGGCCACTTCCAGATATTTAGCCCACGGCACACAGACAGAGGAGAGAGGTCGCATGGCAGAGGTTCAGGCTTCATGTCACCCACCATTGTAACAGGCCACTTTCAGTTATTTAGGCTCCGGCGCCCAGATTGAGGAGAGGTTCATTCAAATTTGGGTTGCACCGCAAGATCATGGTAAAGTTAAAAAAATGAGGATTCAATAATGAAGTGTCCCGGAGTACAAGAATACATGGTCGAGAGGGAGGCAGTTATAAATGTCTATTCTGCACAAGGGAGGGACAGGTCCTGTGGGATCCATGCCTGGTTCATTTTTATGAACGTCAGCTTGTCCACGTTGGCTGTGGACAGGCGGCTGCGTTTGTCAGTAATGACGCCCCCTTACCGTGATGAATACACGTTCAAACAAAACGCTGGCCGCCGGGCAGGCCAGCACCTCCAAGGCATAAAATGCTGACTCTGGCAACGTGAACAATTTGGAGACCCAGAAGTTGAATGGGGCCGAACCATCAGTCAGTACGTGGAGGGGTGTGCAGACGTACCGTTCAACCATGTTAGTGAAATGCTGCCTCTTGCTAACACGTTCCGTATCAGGTGGTGGTGCAGTTAGCTGTGGCGTGGAGACAAAACTTTTACACATTTCTGCCATGCTAACCCTGCCCTCAGAGGAGCTGGCAGTGACACAGCTGTGTTGGAAACCTTTTGCTCCTCCTCTGCCTTGGGCTTCCACCTGTTCCCCTGTAACATTTGGGAATGTTCTCAGGAGCGCGTCTACCAAAGTGCGCTTCTACTCGCGCATCTTCCTATCACGCTCCAGGGCAGGAAGTAAGGTGGGCACATTGTCTTTGTACCGGGGATCCAGCAGGGTGGCAACCCAGTAGTCCGCACACGTTAAAATTTGGGCAACTCTGCTGTCGTTGCGCAGGCACTGCAGCATGTAGTCGCTCATGTGTGCCAGGCTCCCCAGAGGTAAGGACAAGCTGTCCTCTGTGGGAGGCGTATCGTCATCGTCCTCCGTATCCCCCCAGCCACGCTCCAGTGATGGGCCTAAGCTGTGTCGGGTGCCACCCCGCTGTGAACCTGCTTCATCCTCATCCTCGTCCTCCTCATCCTCCTCGTCCTCCAGTAATGGGCCCTGGCTGGCCACATTTGTACCTGGCCTCTGCTGTAGCAAAAAACCTCTCTCTGAGCCACTTAAAACAGACTGGCCTGAAAGTGGTAAAAATGACCCCTCATCCTCCTCCTCCTCCTCCTGGGCCACCTCCTCTTCCATCATCGCCCTAAGCGTTTTCTCAAGGAGACACAGAAGTGGTATTGTAACGCTGATGGAGGCCCAATCATTGGTGGCGAAGTGGTGCTGTTCTGCAGTGCGACTGACGCATGCGTGCTGCAGCTGGAACTCCACTATGGCCTGATGCTGCTCGCACAGTCTCTCCAGCATGTGCAAGGTGGAGTTCCACCTGGTGGGCACGTCGCATATGAGGCGGTGAGCGGGAAGGCCGAAGTTCCGCTGTAGCACAGACAGGCGAGCAGCGTCAGGATGTGAATGCCGGAAGCGCGCACAGACGGCCCGCACTTTATGCAGCAGCTCTGACATGTCGGGGTAGTTGTGAATGAACTTCAGCACCACCAAATTCAGCACATGCGCCAGGCAAAGGATGTGCGTCAAACCGGCTAGTCCCAGAGCTTTCGCCCATTATTGCACACCACCAGGCCGGGCTTGAGGCCCACCGGCAGAAACCACTCGTCGGTCTGTTGTTCAATACCCCGTCACCCTGCGCGGTGTGGGGCCTGTCCCCCAAACATATTCAGAATGGCCTGCTGACGTTTACCCCGGGCTGTGCTGAAGTTGGTGGTGAAGGTGTGTGGCTGACTGGATGAGCTGGTGGAAGCAGAGGAGGAGGAAGCTGAGTAGGAGGAGGAGGCTACAGGAGGCAAAGAATGATGCCCTGCGATCCTTGGCGACGGAAGGACATGCGCCAAAGAACTCTCCGCCTGGGGCCCAGCCGCCACTACATTTACCCAGTGTGCAATTAGGGAGATATAGTGTCCCTGGCCGTGCTTACTGGTCCACGTATCTGTGGTTAGGTGGACCTTGCCACAGATGGCGTTGCGCAGTGCACACTTGATTTTATCGGATACTTGGTTCTGCAGGGAAGGCACGGCTGTCTTGGAGAAGTAGTGGCGGCTGGGAAAAACATACTGTGGGACAGCCATGGACATCAGCTGTTTAAAGCTGTCTGTGTCCACCAGCCTGAATAACAGCATTTCAAAGGCCAGTAGTTTAGAAATGCTGGCATTCAGGCCCAGGGCTCGAGGGTGGCTAGGTGGGAATTTACGCTTTCTTTTCAAGGTTTGTGAGAGCTGAGCGCTGCCGTGTGACATGGTGGAGATGCTTGGTGACGCAGGTGGTGGTGTCGGTGGCACATCCTCTGTTTGGTGGGCGTCAGGTGCCAACGTTCCTCCCGAGGCGGAGGAAGAGGCCGAGGCAGCAGCAGAAGAGGGAGCAGGGGCAGCCAGAGTGAGTTCCTTGCTTTTAAGGTGTTTACTCCACTGCAGTTCATGCTTTGCATGTAGATGCCTGGTCATGCAGGTTGTGCTAAGGTTCAGAACGTTAATGCCTCGCTTCAGGCTCTGATGGCACAGCGTGCAAACCACTCGGGTCTTGCCATCGGCACATTGTTTAAAGAAGTGCCATGCCAGGGAACTCCTTGAAGCTGCCTTTGGGGTGCTTGGTCCCTGGTGGCGGTGGCCAGTAGCAGGCGAACTCTCTTGGCGGCGGCTGTTCTGCTTTTGCCTCCTGCTCCCTCTTTTGCTACGCTGTTGGCTCGGTCTCACCACTGCCTCTTGCTCTGAACTATGAAAGTCAGTGGCACGACCTTCATTCCATGTGGGGTCTAGGACCTCATTGTCCCCTGCATCATCTTCCACACAGTCTTCCTCCCTGACCTCCTGTTCGGTCTGCACACTGCAGAAAGACGCAGCAGTTGGCACCTGTGTTTCTTCATCATCAGAGACGTGCGGACTCCGATGAGGTGGTATTCCCATGTCCTCATCATCAGGAAACATCAGTGGTTGTGCATCAGTGCATTCTATGTCTTCCACCACTGGGGAAGGGCTAGGTGGATTCCCTTGGGAAACCCTTCCAGCAGAGTCTTCAAACAGCATAAGAGACTGCTGCATAACTTGAGGCTCAGACAGTTTCCCTGATATGCATGGGGGTGATGTGACAGACTGATGGGCTTGGTTTTCAGGCGCCACCTGTGCGCTTTCTGCAGAAGACTGGGTGGAAGATAATGTTGTGAACGTGCTGGATCCACTGTCGGCCACCCAATTGACTAGCGCCTGTACCTGCTCAGGCCTTACCATCCTTAGAACGGCATTGGGCCCCACCAAATATCGCTGTAAATTCTGGCGGGTACTGGAACCTGAGGTAGTTGGTTCACTAGGACGTGTGGCTGTGGCAGAATGGCCACGTCCTCTCCCAGAAACAGGGGGTCCACTAACACCACCACGACCGCGTCCGCATCCCTTACTAGATGTTTTCCTCATTGTTACCGTTCACCAAGCACAACAATAAGAAAAAAAATATTTGGCCCAATGTATTGATTTCAAATTCAGGTCTTTTTTTACAGGCACCTAACACTATCTGCCTATTTATTTATGTAGCGTATTACACTAATCCAGGCACAGCAGTAACCACTGATTTAGGGGAATATCTCTTTTAGGGCTAGTATTTAGGCCCTGGATGAAAGGTATCCTTCTATGGACAGATTTACACTTGGAGATGCCAAGTAGCGTGTGAAAAAATATGTAGGATTATGCCTTCAGCAATTGTAGTTTAACACTTTGTGTAATATACCCTTTAACGGACAGAAATACAATGGGAGATGCACAGTAGCGTGTGAAGTTATTGAGGATGACCCTCTCAGCACTTGTATATACACCTTGAGTGTAATATACCCTTTTGCGGACAGATTAACACTTGGCCTGCAACAGTTGGAACACCAGATTCAGGGTATTGCTATATTGGCAAGTGAATTTCACCCCAGAACAAAATATATGTTTTGGCGGACACTATTATACTTTGCCAGCCACTACTGGAACACCAGATTCAGGGTATTGCTATTTTGGCATTTGAATTTCACCCCAGAACAAAATATACCCTTTGACAGACAGATTTACACTTCGCCTGCAACAACTGGAACACCAGATTCAGGGTATTGCTATATTGGCAATTGAATTTCACCCCAGAACAAAATATACCCTTTTACGGACAGATTAACACTTGGCCTGCAACAGCTGGAACACCAGATTCAGGGTATTGCTATATTGGCAATTGAATTTCACCCCAGAACAAAATATACCCTGTTACAGACAGATTTAAACTAGGCCTGCAACTGCTGGAACACCAGATTCAGGGTATTGCTATTTTGGCAATTGAATTTCACCCCAGAACAAAACACATGTTTTGGCGTACACTATTATACTTTGCCAGCCAGTGCTGGGACACCAGATTCAGGGTATTGCTATTTTGGCAATTGAATTTCACCACAGAAAATAATCTACCATTTGCCAGACAGCAGACAGTATTACACTTGGATTTAACCCCTTAATAAAATATAGAAATTTCTATCCTGAGTTTCTAGTGGTGACAATAAGCACAGCCAAGCCCCTGATGTAGGATATAGCAAAAAAAAAAAAAAAACTAGTATTGATGGATTGATGGACTTGGTGGCAGCTTGTTCTGGTGCACCACAAGTCACAAAATGGCCACCGATCACCCCAGAAAAAAGTGACAGAAAAACACTCTGTGCAGCCTAAAAACCAGTGAGCAATTAACTAGCAGAAGTTGAATCATTCACAGTTGTAGATTGATCAGTTCATTAGGTGCTGTTGCTGACTTTTCCCTGCCTAATCTCGCCCTCACAGAAGCTGCGTCCTCTCACTACACTAATCAGAGCAGTGTGACGTGCAGCGCTACATGACTCCAGCTTAAATAGAGGCTGGGTCACATGCTGCACTTGGCCAATCACAGCCATGCCATTAGTAGGCCTGGTTGTGATGGCTTCTTAGGGCAAGAAGTAAAACGCTAGCTGATTGGCTGCTGTGCAGCCCTTCAGAAAGCGGGAAGAAATCGCCGAACAATGGACCCGAACCTGAACTTTTATGAAAATGTCCGGGTCTGTGTCCCGAACACCCCAAAATTCGGTACGAACCCGAACTATGCTCGATCTGTTCGCTCAACACTACAGGACACCCCTTTAATAGTTCTAAAACACAGTATTAACGTAAATCAATGATTTACAAATTTGTTTAACTAAAAGTGGCTCCTAAGAAAGTCCAATGCAAAACATTTTTCATACCAGAGCTACTATAAACTACTCTGCCCTAATAATGCGGACAGCACATTTGCACTATTTGTTTTTCTATTGAATATTAAGTGAGACATATTACAAGCTGTTATGCTCTTTAGCACAGTGGTTCTTATCAGACAACGGTTACATTAAGAACATGTTTCCTGGTGACAGCTGGAACTAAGACACATGAGACTACTCATGACTGTAAGCAGCCAGGTCGGACAGGTTTTCTCACCCAAGGCTCTGCCATCTGTATGATATAAGTTTCTGCTGTTATTCTTTATAGCGTAGCATTTATTTATAATATTTCAAAAACTGAGTTTTTATTTTATATCCTTACAGTTTAATGTAACTTTTGAATGCTACTTGCAGCATCCAAAAAAAGAGCCATGGTGACTTCCTGATCTTAAACAATTTATTGAAGCAAAAGCCTACACCAGTGGTGGGTATACCCCAACAACAAATGTCTCAATAAATTGTCATGTAACCTTGAGCATCAATTACAGCTTGACAACTACATCTCATGCTGTTCAAAAGTTGACTTATTGTCTGCTGAGGCATGGCATCCCTTGTTGGACTCTTGTTGAAGGGCGGTCCTCAGGTCATTGAGGTTCTGGGGTACAGAGTAACAAGCCTCTACATGGCAATTCAGCTGCTCCCATAGGTTTTCAATGAGAATCAAGTCTGGTAATAGTGCAGACCACTCTATTTGAGGTACCCTAGTCTCCAGCAGCCGTTCCCTAATGAGGCGACCTAAATGAGCTGGCGCATTGTCGTCCATTAAGATGAAATTAGGCCTGTGTTGTTCATTCAAAGGCATAATGACTGGATTATTGATGTTATTCAAGTAGTATGGGCTTATCACTGTACCACTCAAAGAGCATAGTTCTGTATTGACTAGACACCCTCCCACACTGTAACGCCACCACCACTAAAGGCTTGTGTGGTGACAACAGTGACTGATGCATAGCACTCTCCTTGATGTCTCCAACATTGTTGGCGGCCATCATTTCTCTTCAGCATGAATTGACTTTCAGCAGTGAAAGGTCCCTCATCCAGTGTAGCTGCTCCCTGGCCCATGTAAGATTACCCTTGCAGATTACCCTTGCAGGTTGTGTAGCATGCAGACCACAGTGATGTAAATGGTTTCAAATGATGTAACGTGACACTTGGGTGCCTCTCACCTCCCTTAAATGTGCCTGGAGTTGTGTGGCATTCATCATCGGGTTGAGTCGTAGTTTCAGCACAGCTGGAGTGCCGGAGGTTAGCCATCAATGTTCTAAGCTTTGTGGCCACTTCTGTCTGAGAACATCCTGCTTGAAGCCTCGCAATAGCGAGGTACTGTTGATCAATTGTTAGTTGTCGTCTTGGTCTCATAATTAGTGTTGATCGAGCAGCAACCAAAGTGCTCAGCTGCTCGAGTAGAACAGTTTGAGATGCTCGAGTGCTCTACAGAGCACCCAAGTACAATGGAAGTAAAATGAGAGAACTAGAGCATTAAAACAGGCAACCCCTGCTCTGAAGAGTGGAGGGTGTCTGCTTCACAGAGAAAAGGTCAGAAATTGATGGAAACACGACTGAAATAGTTCGGGAACAAAATTGGGATGATGTCTGGATGCATCTTCTGGGAACGATGTTGTCCGAGTAGTACACCACTTTTACAGACTGACAATATTATGCACAAAACCGAAGACAAAATCAATTTTAGAGGAAAAATTGTTAGGAAACATTCTTTCCTGTATATTTACTTGTATATAAAGTGCAAGTGCTGCCAAAAATTACAAAGAAGAGGCACTCCGATACAACCTGTATATCACATAAAGGAGGGCCTCATTCACATTGTGGTACAATTGTTCATGTAGTGGAACCCCTACACTCATAAAGCCCATGCACTAAGTGAAAGGGCTGCCAAAAATTACAAGGAACCGGCACTCCAATACACCCTTTATTACATATAAAGGAGGGCATCATACACACCCTTGAAAAATTATGATTGATGGCCTGCTGGTGACCCTCAAAAACATTTTACAGCATATAAGTGCGGCACTTAATGCCGAATACAAGTTTTTTCTCCACTAAAATAACTCATAAAACATTTTACCGCATATAATTACGGCGCTTAATGCCGAATACAAGTTTTTACTCCACCGAAATAATTCAAACAAGATTTTACTGCATATAAGTGCAGCTCTTAATGCCGAATGCAAGTTTTTTCTCAACCGAAATAATTCAAACAAGATTTTACCACACATTAGTGCAGCGCTTAATGCCGAATTCAAGTCTTTTCTCCACCTAAATAATTAAAAAAAGACCTTACCGCATATAAGTGCATCGCTTAATGATGAATACAAGATTTGTTTCCACCTAAATATTTCAAACAAGATTTTACCGCATATAAGTGCGGTGCTTAATGCCGAATACAAGTTTTTTCTCCACCGAAATAATGAAAAAATTTTTTTACCACATATAAGTGCAGCACTTAATGCTGAATACAAGTTTTTTCTCCACCGAAATAATTTTTAAAAGATTTTACCGCATATAAGTGTAGCGATTAATGATGAATACAAGTTTTTTCTCCACCAAAGTAATTTTAAAAAGATTTTACCGCATATAACTGCAGCGTTGAACACCGAATATCTTTTTCTTTTTCTACTGATATACGCCACTAAAGGCTTTACCACATATAACTGGAACAGTGAACGTCAAATATATTTTTCAAAAAAACAACGGCGCCTGAGGCGGAGTGATCTGAAGTGAATAGGACCTATCGGAGGAAGTAGGTCCGCGCTGGAAGAGCGAAACGTGGTCCTCGTGCGGTTTCTGTGCCCCGTAGTGTCCAGTAAGCAATACCGCAGATAGATGCGGGCTGGTGTGAATTAGTTGGCATTTTTGTGCAGGGTTAGTGCATAGTGTATTCATCTGTATTGGTGCGCCGCTCTTATGGGCTTTGTCACGTAATTGCGCAGTGTGTGAAACGTAAATACTAAATTTCACCACAATGTAATTCAGTCCATACCGCAAAAAAGACTTTCCAACATATAACTAGACACCCTCACACACTGTAACACCACCACCACCAAAGGCTTGGTGACTGATGCATAGCACTCTCCTTGATGTCTCCAACTTTGTTGGCGGCCATCATTTCTCTTCAGCGTGAATTGACTTTCAGCAGTGAAAGGTCCCTCATCCAGCATAGCTGCTCCCCGGCCCATGTAAGACGCCTGTGGTCAGTTACCCTTGCAGGTTGTGTAGCATGCAGACCACGGTGATGTAAATAGTTTCAAATGATGTAACATGGCACTTGGGTGCCTCTCACCTCCCTTAAATGTGCCTGGAGTTGTGTGGCATTCATCATCAGGTCGAGTCGTGGTTTCACCACAACTGGAGTGCCGGAGGTTAGGCATCAATGTTCTAAGCTCAGTGGCCAGTTCTGTCTGAGATATAACATATAACTGCAGCGCTGAACGCTGAATATATCTTGACTATTGTACAGAAGTACGCCACTAAAGGCTTTACAGCATACAACTGCAACAGTGAACACTGAATATATTTTTATTTTTCTACTGTTATACGTGAATAAAGGTTTTTCAAGATATAAGTGCAGCAGTAAATGGCGACAGTGCAGTGCGCATATATTTTTCTTTTGTTACTGAAATACGCCTCTATACGCTTTCACCAGAATGTAGTGCAGAAGTGACCTGAGAATATATATTTCTTGTTGGACTGAAATAGGCCACTATACTCTTTCACCAGAAATAACTGCTACAGTGCAGCTAATATATATTTCTTGTTAGATAGAAAAGGCCACTATACGCTTTAACCAGAAAACAATTAAAGAGTAAAGTGCATATATATTTTTCTTTTTTGAATGAAATACGCCCCTATACCCTTTCACCAGAAATAACTGAGCAAGTGACCAGAGAATTTATATTTCTTGTTGGATGGAAAAAGACCACCATATGCGTTAACCAGAAAACTATTAAAAAGTGAAGTGTGTATATATTTTTCTTGTAGTATTGAAATACAACCCTATATGCTTTTACCAGAAATGACTGCAAACGTCCAGTGCATTTATATTTTTTGTGTATTACTGAAATACCGCCCTATACTCTTTCACCAGAAATGACTGCAAATGATTTTAGCGTAAATAACAGCAAAAGTGACCTGTGTATATATTTATCTTTTTCCACAGGTTAAAGCCACTAAAGGCTTTTCAACATAGCACTTGCACCCCAATAACTAATTGCTGGAATGACATAGCTGTATTATGAGACTATCTGGATCCCCAAGTAATGTTTCCCTGCACTTGTAAATCGCTTTTTTTCACAATGAGGATTTTCCTATGACTCTCCCTAGCATCTGCACACGTCTCTCCCTGCCTGTGAAATGATTCCTCTCACTACCCTTTCCGTTCACTTGTAAATTGCTTCTTTCCTTTTTTTTTTTTTTAACAATCAGTTTTTCTTTCACTCTCCCTAGTGACATCACCGGGCTGGCTGGCTGCTGATTGGCTGCATGCATGGCATTATGGGTCATCCCGCCTTCCCAGAGTTCCTTGCCCCATGTACTCCACGTGGAGCCGCCATTGTAGCTACCATGTTAGGAAAAATTACGATTCGTTACCACAAAACACGAGGAAATTCGCATTAGTTGCAAATCAAATTTTTTCCTGAAATTCTAAACGAATTCCACTTCGTCAGCTTCGATTCGCTCATCTCTATATATGATATGTACATGCTAGGAAACAGCTCTAGGACACAACTCTCTCCTCAGCATACTGATATCTAGTCCTGTCAATCAAGGCGACGTGTTACAAAGTAGTGCTCCAAGGAGTCAGTCCCGACCCCTGGTGCTCCAACCTGCTCATTTACATATGAAAAACACAGATATCTTTGCAGCCATTTAGCTTACCGGCAAAATAAAAATATAATTTATTCAGCATGCTGAGCCCTACCAGAAAGTATGTCTGTTTTTTTTAGGTTTGATCATGCTGATATAGCCTTTTTCAGTTATTATCCATTTGATTAAAACATTTTACAACATTCCTAAAACCATGGCACTACATATAATAAAGCACTACACCATGGAACATTACGTCCTGTCATATAAACAAGCCAGGCTTCGCATTGCTAATAGGACACTATGTTAAGTACCATGACAATTCTGCTTATCCATCTGCAGTTCTGGTATAATGAATTGGAATACCGTAGCCACATGATTACCTGATCTCCCAGCATTATGAAGCATTATTCTATATTATTTTAATAGATTATTATTGATATTAGTGCATTGTGTCATTTTTTTACATGTTACACTTTGATTAAACTAAAAAGGATATTTCCGACAGCTGTACTACATCATACAGTTAAAAGGTAATCTAAAGCCAATGCCAAGTGGTTCCCCAGAGGTGCTCATCCTGTGGCCCCTGTTTCCTACTTTCCATATGTACTGTAAAGTGTATACGCAGCCCCAATTTTGCTATGTATACAATGCATACATACACTGCTCTGTCGCACTCAGGTCATGGAGGATTCTTAGGGCTCATGCACACCAGCATATTTTCTTTCTGTGTCCATTCCAATTTTTTTTGCGGACCATATGCAGAACCATTCATTTCAATGAGTCCTCAAAAAAAACGGAAGGTACATGTGCATTCCGTTTCTGTATGTCTGTATTTCCGTTCCGCAAAAAAATAGAACTTGTCCTAATATTGTCCACATTACGGACAATAATAGTACTGTTCTATTAGGGGCCAGCTGTTCCGTAAAATACGGAATACACACAGACGTCATCTGTATTTTTTGCGGATCCATTTTTTGCGGAACGCAAAATACATAGGGTTGTGTGCATGAGGCCTTATACTATTGTATAAAGGGAGACGTGAACAAGATATGTTTGGAAGATGTATAGAAAGCACCAGGGTCAAGTTAGATTGCATGGTGTCCTTTGCAGAACCTTTAATTGATGCCACTTCTCCAGTACAATGTGCCAAAAAGTGTTCAATAATAGAATTATAGATTATACAAATAATACTGCCATAAAGTGTCCAAACAACACATGTGACATGTTCTTTAAAAACATTACCAAATAAATTAACTAGGGACTGAAGCTATACCTCATGCAACTGCCCCTCCATTGGTTTAGGCACCAAATGTAAGGAAAGCAACCACCAGGTGCCTATCTGAGAAATTAGCATCCTTTGGCAAACACAGGAGATGCAAAAATTGCACATCCCTAAGACCTCTCCTGGAATAAGCTGCATTCAGCTGTTTTGTACTCCCACTAGACTACCGTAGTTTGCTAAGACACCAAGGATCCTTTCAGCCTGGTCAGATGTCCCTGAAAATACAGCACCGGCAGAAGTTGTTATTTTACAGGAATGATAGGCTTAGTTTGTCATGTTCCATGGGAAAGCTTGCAATAGGAATGACAGTAGGGGTTTCCCTATGGTAATATGGTTGAAAGTTAGAGGACTATAGTGAAAAGTGATTGTGAAAGGACACCTACTGAATATAATGGGCTGCCCACAGATGTGGCCAAGAGATTAATCTGAGTTTTCCTTACTATAGTACATTGACCACCATTAGATTGCAGAATTGGTTATTTTTTATTTATTTAACTACTTGTGCTAGTGCAGTGGTGAGCACATGTAGCTTCCCTTTGCTTCCTCCACTAGCACTCTACAAACTAATTAGGCTAAGGGTGGACCTAGATAGACAGATAGCTATAGAAGAGCTGGGTAGATTCCAACTTACCTTGATGTCCTGGGGAGAATGCTATCATTCCAACCTCAAAGATAACAGCAGTCCAAACTCCTAACATCAAAAAGCCTTGCTACAACAAGAAGCCCCAGTAAAATGTAACACCCTGGAACAACCGACCCAAACCCATCCTGACCAAGCCATCAACCAGTACAGCCTGACCAAAAGTGGAAATCCAGAAGACTGTACACAAGGGCAAAGATGAATATAACATCTGGATGAACAACTTAAAAACATCACAGAAACTGACAATATAACTGAGTCTACATTGGGAGAACAAACTGGTCCAATATTTGGAAAAATAACTCAATCCCAGAGACCGACAGATCCTGAGAGGGTATAGACTGAGCACTCACAGCCTTATCATCAAAGAAATGCAGCACCGACAGAAGTACAAGCCCAGGGAGAGCAGACTGTCCAAGCAATGCGACCACAAGGCCATGGAGGATAAGGGCCACTTTCTACTGTGTTGCCCCAAATACTCAGCAGTGAGAGACACTCACTTTAGAAGACCGTTTGATCTCTTCCCAGACTACATCTCCATGGAGGAGGAAGATAAATTATCCATACTGCTGGGGAAGAAGAAAACACAGTGGCCATAACAGTACAATATATCAGTGCCTGCCATAGACAGTGAGGAGCGTACTATGCCATATACTTATTTGCCTCCACCCTGGATGTGTCCATATCCCCATTCACTATCCTAACTAAATTATTTCACTCTTGCTATGGCAAAGCTAATTTGTATTTAATCCTGCCATTAAAATACATGAGATTCCCCGAATTTCCTTGTGCGTTGTGTCAGCGAATCGATTAATCCTGAAATTCAAACTTACCACTCCGTTTGAGCGCAAAGGGCCGCCAGCCTCCATCTTGCTTGAAGATCTTGGCCGAAATCCCATGCGGCGTGAGATTACGTCATCACGCCAGCTGGCATGGTGACGTATGACGTAATCTCACGCCGCACGTGATTTCGGCCAAGATGTTCAAGCAAGATGGCGGCGGACGGCCCGTCGCGAGCAAATGGACGCGGTAAGTTTCATGTCGTGTTTTTTTTTATGTTATTTCACACTGTTTGTACATTCAGATGCCGCGATTATGTATGAACGCGGGATCTGAGGGATACAATGAGGGGGACGCCGCTATTGCAGCTTAATGTCATTGGACACGCTATTTACATAAAAAAATCACTTTGTGGCAAAGTAATTCAGCACAAAGCACATTTTTTTGTGAAATTTGGTGAATCAGCCGAATCGAATTTTCAAGAAATTTGCTCATCTCTAGTTGTGGATGTTCTACGCTCTTCAGTCTTGATAATCCACAGTCTATTAGGAAATCTAAAAGACAAATTGTTATGCGTGATTCTGATGTGTTCCTTAATATTTGGCCTGACAGGATGCTCACAGTGACTGATTTACAGATGCAGCATGGTTAGCACTCCATTTTTCTGAGATTTCTGAGTTTGGTTATCTAATCTAAGCAAACACCTTCAATTGCTTTTCAATGGCTTTTTTCTCAAGATAATGAAATGAGTTAAGAAATTTGAGTTAACAGAGGGAGTGCTAACCCTGCTACATCTGTAACACTATTGTATGATTACCTCTTTAAATTTTAACAGACCATTGTAGTACACATTAGCTGAGATAGTATAAGCAGACAGCAGAAATCTTCATTCCTTACAACAATACCAACACAGAGATACAGGATGACAGTAAGAAATAATTTTTTTATTCTTTGCAGGCCCCCTATATGATATTATTCGCTGCACAACAAATATTCACAACAAATTCTCATTTTAAGGTTTTAGTGTTTGTTGCATATGCAGAATTATGATTACTTCAGTCAAACGATGTGGTTTGCCTAGTGCAGGGTCCGCAGGGGTGGAGCATTACACAGGACCTAAATGCAGCAACTCTGTCTGGCCCTAATTAGAATTAAAACAGCGGTACCATTTACGGTACATATACTGCTGCACCTGAGCATGGTTTTATAGAAGGTATGTCATGGTACTAATTACAGTGTAACCGAAAGATGGCAGTATTTATTTATTTTATTTTTTGTTGTAGATAAATTGCACTTCTTAGTACTATAAAGCCATGCACTCTTGCTTTTTGTGGGTATAGTGTCCAGCTTGAAAATTTACATAGCTAAATATGTCTGGACTCAACCTAAGGGGTATTTGATCATGTTGTGGTATAGGATTAATTAACTATTTAGGTTGTTTGAAGCCAGGTCCGCTTCTGCCATAAGGTGAGATGAGTATTTCACCTTAGGTGGCTGCTGACCTGTCTCTGGGGGAGGGGGGGCGGAGACTATGGCAGGGTGTGGAAGTACCTTCTGGTATTGCAACATTTTACTCGTCCTCGCCATCACAGGAATGAGAGATGAGAAGTTCTCTTTGTAGCGGGGTTTGAGAAGGGTGAACACCCAGTAATCCATGCTATCTAAAATGCGTCTAACACGAGGGTCGCAGTAAAGGCAGCCTAACCTGAAGTCGGCCATGTGTGCCAGAGTAACAACAGGCAAGACATCAATGTTGACATCCAGATGACTCTCCATCTCCTCATCCTCCTCCTCCTCTGCCTATCCACGCTGAACAGATGGAACTAAAGTTCCATGGGTACTACTCTGTATAACAGAGGCAACTGTCTCCAGCTCCTCCTCCTCTCCTCTTCATGGTCCAATTCGTGCTGAGAAGATGAACTGTTGGTCGTCTGGCTATCACGCTGTGTCCTCTGCTCCCCCATTATCTCATCTGCCACATTCAGAGCGCCCTCCATAATTGTGAGCAGTGATCGTTTGAGTAGACACAGCAGTGGGATGGTTACGCTGATAATAGCCACTAACCATCTTTGTGGATTCATCAAAGTTTTTTAAAACCTCACATAGGTCTCACATCAATGCCCACTCCTCGCTTGTGAATAGTGGCAGTTGACCTCTGCTCACAAAGCCTGGCCAACATGTAGAACGTAGAGTTTCAGGGCGTGCTCACGTCGCACAACAGTCGGTGAGCTGGAAGCCGCAAGCGCTGCTGCAGCGTTAACAGACCGGCTGAAGCTGTGGATGACTTTTGGAAATGGGCACACAAGCGGCGTGCCTTCACTAGTAGCTCTTGCAAATTGGGGTAGGTTTTGATAAACCGCTGAACCACTAAGTTTAAGACGTGGGCTAGGCATGGAATGTGTGTCAGGTTACCGAGCTCCAAAGCCACCACCAAGTTACGGCCTTTGTCAGACACATCCATGCCTGGTTGGATGAGTGGCGAGAGCCACAGTTCGGTCTGGTCCCTTATAGCCAGCCTCGGCTCTGCCATGGTGTGCTGTTTGTCCTCTAAGCAGATAAGCTTTAGCACGGCCTGTTGACGCTTACCCACAGCAGTGCTACACTGCTTCCAGCTAGCGACTGATGGCTGACTACTGCAGGAGGTGGAAGTGGAGGAGGAGGTGGAGAAGGAGAAGTGAGGGTTGGAGCCAGTAACATAACTGCTGGCGGAGACCCTGATGGACATAGGACCTGGAATCCTGGGTGTGAGTGGCACCTGTGCCATCCCAGGGTACATCACACTCCCGGCCTCTACAACATTCACCCAGTGTGCAGTCAGGAAATGTAGCATTCCTGGCCACCAGCACTTGTTCATGTGTCTGTGGCGAGGTGGACCTTCCCAGTAAGTGCGTTGGTCAGGGCACTGGTCATATTCTGGGAAACATGCTGGTGTAAGGCGGGCACGGCACACCGTGAAAAATAGTGGCGGCTGGGGACTGCGTACCGAGGGATGGCCGCCGACATCAGGCTGCGGAAGGCCTCAGTGTCCACATGCCTAAATGGCAACATTTCAAGGGCCAGTAATTTCGAAAGTTGCACATTTAGGACTATGCCCTGGGGTGGGTTGGTGGGTGTTTGTGCTTGCGTTCAAATGCCTGTGTTATGGGTATTTGGACGCTGCACTGGGATAGGGAAGTGGATGTTGCTGTCGGTTCATGCAAAGGTCCAGGTGCAGGATGAGGGGCATCTGGACCGGCGCCTTCGACAGGGGATTGGACAGCAGTGCGTAAGACAGGGGAAGAGGAGGCAGTGGTGTTACCCGCAGACCCAGATTGTGGACCTAGGAGTTTGGCCCACTTATTAGGGTGATTGGATGCCATGTGGCTGATCATGCTGGTGGTGGTGAGGTTGCTAGTGTTAACGCCCCAGCTCATTTTGGTACGGCACAGGTTGCAAACTACCACTCTTTTGTCGTCTGCACTTTCCTCAAAAAAGCGCCATACTGCTGAACACCTACCCCTCGGCAAGGTAGATTTACGCATGGGGGTGCTTGGTATAACGGCTGCAAGCCTGTTTGGTGTGGGCCGACTTCTTCCTTTGGCAACCCCACTGCCTCTTCCAGCCTGTTGCGGTGCTGCGGATCCCTCCCCCTCTGTACTGCTGTCCTCGCTCGGCGTTTTACCTTTCCATGTTGGGTCAGTGACCTCATCATCCACCACCTCCTCTTCCACTTCCTCACTCTGCTTATCCTCCTGACTTGACCTA
The DNA here is from genome assembly GCA_033119425.1 of Bufotes viridis. NCBI lineage: Eukaryota > Metazoa > Chordata > Amphibia > Anura > Bufonidae > Bufotes > Bufotes viridis. Next base: position 35,249,961 of record CM065592.1, on the reverse strand, counting down.
ACCACAACCTGAGTGTTTGGCAACTATGTCTCATCATCATCCACCTCGTTAACGAATGATTGCCGATCACCACCGTCATCTTCTTGCGACTGTGAAGGCTCAAGAGGTTGGGAATCAGGGCACAATATCTCAGGTCCCTCTTCAAGCATGCTGGGCGAGAGGGCCAAATCTAATAGTGGGGCTGCAAAGAGCTCCTCGGAATATCCGAGTGTGGGATCACTTGTTTGGCAAGCCTCAACATGGTGGGAGGAAGGATGATCAGAGTGAGGATTTGGTTGAACAGACTCTTGGCTACAGAGACTGGACCTGGTGAAACAGAGGGTAGTACTTAACCGACTGGAAGCATTATCTTCAGCAATGCAACCGACCAACTGTTCGCACTGGTCTGACTTGGACAGTGTTGTTCTGCGCCCCCCTGTTAAGTTGGACATGAAGCTGGGAACAGTAGATTTTTTTTTCTGAAGCACTGGCAGCAGGCACAGTTTAATTGCGCCCAGGGCCACGGCCTCTGCATGCATCATCAGCATCATGTCCACTTCCCTGTCCCTTAGTGCTCGCCTTCTTCATTTTAATGGTTTTGTCACAAGATGTGGCACAGATTTTTTTTACTGTCTGATAAAGACACTGCTTTGGGATGCCAGAATGTATATGTCACCTAAAACACCAGAATATGGACAGTATATTAGGCCCAGATTAATGTCATTTTAAATACAGACAATGTATTTGGAGACCGGACTGTATATGTCACAAAAAAAAACAGAATATAGATAGTATATTAGGCCCAGATTAATGTAATTTTACATACAGACACTGTTTTGGGATGCCGGCCTGTATAGGTCACAAAAAACACCAGAATTTTGACAATATTTTAGGCACAGATTAATGTAATTTTAAATACAGACAATGTATTCGGATGCCAGACTGTATATGTCCCAAAAAAAAACTGAATATGGACAGTATTGGAAATACAGAATCTGTTTTGGGATGACGTACACTATATGTCACAGAAACCCCCAGAAAATAGACAGTATATTATTGACAGATTAAAGTAATTTTACATACAGACAATGTATTCGGATGCCGCACTGTATAGGTCACCAAAAACACCAGAATTTTGACAATATTTTAGGCCCAGATTAATGTAATTTTAAATACAGATAATGTATTCAGATGCCAGACCTTTTATGTCACAAAAAAACTGAATATGGACGGTATATCACGCCCAGATTAATGTAATTTTAAATACAGAACCTGTTTTGGGATGACGGACACTATATGTCACAGAAACCCACAGAAAATAGACAGTATATTATTGACAGATTAAAGTAATTTTACATACAGACAATGTATTCGGATGTCGGACTGTATAGGTCACCAAAAACACCAGAATTTTTATAATATTTTAGGTCCAGATTAATGTAATTTTAAACACTGACAATGTATTCAGATGCCAGACCTTATATGTCACAAAAAAAAAAAAAAGAATATGGATGGTATATTACGTCCAGATTAATGGAATTGGAAATACAGAACCTGTTTTGGGATAACAGACTTTAATGGCCAGATTAATGTAATTTTAAACACAAACACTTTATGGACAGCATATGTCACAGAAATCCACAGAATATGGACACTATTAGACCCAGATTAATGGAATTTGTGCTACAGACACTGCTGATGTAGAACAGTATTTTTACAAGCCACACTCTATGGTCACTAGATGTGGGCTAGATTATTACAGACACAGTCTGCGGATGTACACTATTTTGCGACTTTTTAAATGGTCGCAATAGTAAATCTGTCTAGAGATTCATTTACATAAGAAAACACGCCCACTTTCACAAAACTGGAGAGCTTAGTGCAGAGCTTCAAAAAGTCGCAAAAAATGCGCAATTTTATCCATTGCACATTTTTTCTGACTTTTTCACTCCATTAAAGTGACTTTAGCTAATGATAAATCTGGCCCTACATGTCACTAATAGGTACACAATAAAAATATCTTGCTGCTGTCAAACACGCTCAGTAGTCCTAAAAAGGACTTTGGGGTCTTGGAAAAGCTTCTGTTAGAAAAAAAATGCTAATTTCTCTCCCTGCACTTTTTGTCCCTTCAGAAGCAATGTCCCTGAGACTGCAAGAGTTAAATTGATTGTTGCTGTAAAACGCACACATTGTTGTCCTTAAAAGGACATTTGGTCTTTGCAAATCTTGTTTCTGATAAAAATCTGTTAAATTTCGCTCCCTACTCTGTCTTTCCCTGCCTACGCTCTGCTCTCCCTGTCTAAGTCTGAGCCGAACATGCGTCATTGGGTGCTATATAGCACCCGATGATGCATTCTGGCCAGCCAATTACTGTAATGCCAGCAGCCAACATGGCTACTGGCATTACAGTAAGGGCAGTACTTACCTACACCTTGATTGGTTGCTTATAACTCGCGAAAAGTGCGGGGTGGAGACTCGAGCATGGCGCTCGAGCACACGTGGTATTCGGCCGAGTACCGCCATGTGCCGAGCATACCAAGGCTCGAGCCGAACCGGTATTCGGCCGAGCATGCTCGCTTATCACTAATTATCAGGTCTACCTAATGCTAAAACTCTCACAGAAGTGTTTGTTGATAACATTGTGAAACTACACGGTATTCCCTCTGATGTGGTGTCTGATATGGGGACTCCGCTTGTTTCCAGATTCTGGAAGGAGCTCTGTACTCGCCTGGGGGTACAATTGTCCTTCTCTTCGGCTTTTCATCCTCAGTCGAACGGACAGGCTGACCAGAATCTGGAGACTTATTTGAGATGTTTTGTCTCGGAGAATCAGGAGGAGTGGTCTTCATTTTTGTGGTTGGCTAAATTTGCCATAAATAACCGTAGACAGTCCACTGATAAGTTGCCGTTTTTTGGAGCATATGTGTTCCATCTGCAGTTTGGCACATTTTTCAAGTACTGAGACTTCTGGCATACTAGAAGGGGAAAGATTTTCCTCTTCATTGTCATCTATTTGGCGGAAAATTCAAAACAATAAAAAAAAATGGGCAATAAGTATAAACGTTATGGCTGACCAGAGACGTATGAGTGGTCCGGACCTGAGAGTGGGTGATTCTGTATGGCTGTCCACAAGAAACATTAAGTTGAAGGTACCTTCTTGGAAGTTGGGGCCAAAGTTTATTGGGCCATATAAAATCTCTGCCACTATTAATCCGATTGCTTTTTGTCTTGAACTTCTGCAGTCTTTAAAAATTCATAATGTTTTTCAAAGATCATTGCTGAAAAGATATGTCGAACCTGCTGAATAGAGATGTCCCGAACTATTCGCCGGTGAACAGTTCTCGGCGAACATTGTTCCTTATACTTTATCATTGAGCAAACTTTGACCCTGTACCTCACAGTCAGCAGACACATTCCAGCCAATCAGCATACCCTCCCTCCCAGACCCTCCCACCCCCTATCAAAAAGCAAGGACAGCTTAGATTAATTCTGAAGCTGCAGTGTTAGTTAGAGAAGGGAGAGTGCTGCTGCTGCTGAATTAATATAGGGATTCTAGGGAAAGCGTTAGCTACTAGTGTTCTGTGTCCACTCCAGTCCTCAAAGACTCATCGTCTTCTTTCACATGAGCGTGTCCGGATTAGGCCCCATTCACACGTCCGTAGTGTGCTGCAGATCTGCAAATTGCGGATCCGCAACTCACCATGCCGGCACTCCCCATAGAGATGCCTATTCTTGTCCGCAAGTTGCGGACAAGAATAGGACATGCTCTATCTTTTGCTCTCTGCATCACATCTGGCCCCATTCACAATAAATGGGTCCGCATCCATTCCGCAGAATGGATGCGGACAAAAATTGTGGATGTGTGAATGGGGCCTTAGGTCCAGATGCATTGCGGATGCGTTCAGTGAAAACTGTGCGACTTCACAGGCAAAGCCATTCAGTATTGCCTGCGATTGTGTTCAGTTGTTCAGTTTTTTCCGCTCTAGTGCAATGCGTTTTGATGCGTTTTTCACACGCGTGATAAAAAACTGAAGGTTTAAAAACAACATTTCCTAGCAACCATCAGTGAAAAACACAACGCACCCGCACTTGCTTGCGTGAAGAATGTAGAACATGCTGCGATTTTCACGCAACGCACAAGTGATGCGTGAAAAAAAACACCCTGGCCCTGATAAGGGACAAAACAGAGATTAAACTGATAGGAATAGTACTTAGTTAACACTAGTTGCATTGGTGGCAAATTCCATTGCAAGTGCCCAAAATTAGAAGGAAGCGGACAGAGCAAGCTTTTTTCTGTATCTCCCCATGCAAGGATTCAATTCAATACACGTCCCCTGATAGGGGACTTAACAAAGATTAAAATGGTAAGAATAGTAGTTCACACTATTTGTATTGGTGGCACAGTACATTGCACGGAGCACGCGCAGTGCCCCAAATTGGAAGTAAGAGGACTGACCAATCATCTTTTTCCATCTTCCGGTTCCTAAAATCTATTCGATACACTTCCCCTGATAGGGGACGTAACAGGGATTAAACTGATAGGAATAGTACTACTTAACACACCACTCATATAGGGTGGCACAGTACATTGCACGGCGCACGCGCAGTGCCCCAAATTGGAAGTAAGAGGACCGACCAATAATCTTTTTCCATCTCCCAGTTCCTAAAATCTATTCGATACATGTCCCCTGATAGGGGACGTAACAGGGATTAAACTGATAGGAATAGTACTACTTAACACACCACTCATATAGGGTGACACAGTATAATGCATGGCGCACGCGCAGTGCCCCAAATTGGAAGGAAGAGGACCGACCAATTATCATTTTCCATCTCCCGGTTCCTAAAATCTATTCTATACACCAGCCCCTGATAGGGAACAAAACAGAGATTAAACTGGTAAGAACAGATTTTTTTAATTAAAAAAAAAGAGGACAGCCTCTGCGAAGCTGGGTATTTTTTGGCCGCGTTACTGAACGCTCATGCACAATGGCTGTAGGCTCATGCGTCCTTTTGCGGAGGTGACAAACCTGGTCAGTCAAACCCAAGGCAACATCATAGACCTCATCCCATATGCGTTTTTTCTGGCGCGTGCCCTGCGAAGAGTGCTGGATCAGGCCGTAGATGAGCATGAAGAGGAAGAGTTGTGGCCACCATCACCACCAGAAGCAGCCTTGTCGTTGTCGATTGCTGGTCCTGCGGCAACACAGAGAGAGGAGTCTGAAGAAGAGGAGTCAGAGGAGGAAGGTGGCTTTGGGGAGGTGGAAGAGCAACCACAGCAGGCGTCCCAGAGGGCTTGTTGTCACCTTTCGGGGACCCTTGGTGTTGTACATGGCTGGGTGGAGGAAGAGACCTTCAATGACGTCAGTGAGGACATGGAACGGGAATTGGCTAGCTTTGTATCCAACCTTGCGCAAATAGGGAGTTTGCGGTTGCGCAAATGGACTGTTGTTTGCGGTGCGTTAAACGGGGAGTTTGGTCTATCAGAGTTTGGTCTGTTACTGTGAAGCGGACGTAACCCTTACACTACCTGATCAATACAACATCATACCTGATAGTATGCACACACTGGATGTTTTAAAGCATGTTATTCCAAACAATTTAGGAATGTTAGGTGATTTATGCCCTTTATGGATTAAAACCCGACTCTGCATAAACTACATAATTTTCCATGGGAGTTTTGCCATGGATCCCCCTCCGCATGCCACAGTCCAGGTGTTAGTCCCCTTAAAACCCACTTTTCCATCACTATTGTGACCAGAAAGAGTCCCTGTGGGTTATAAAATTAGCCTGCCAATTGAAGTATATGGCGGTTCGCCCGATTCGCCGGTTCACAAACATTTGCGGAAGCTCGCGTTCGCCGGAAAATTTTATGTTCGCAACATCACTACTGCTGAACCGTCCTCCTTACCCCCTACTCCTGTCTTGGTGAATGGTAATCTTGAATTTCAGATTGCAAGGTTAGTGAACTCACGAATTCTCTGTAGATCTCTCCAGTATCTCGTGCACTGGAAAGGTTACGGTCCAGAGGAAAGAATGTGGATTCCTGCGACCGACGTTAATGCCATCCTGATAAAGTCGGCCCTGGGTGTCCGGAGGTCACCCATTGAGGGGGGGGGGATGTACTGTCACGGTCGCTGCCATGACAGAGGTGAAAAGATCTGAGAGACTGGCGGCATGTGAGAGTATCTGACAGTCTCTCTGTTTTCATCTTGCAGTATTTCCACCTTCAGGGTCTACTCATACTGGCAGGAATCAGGGACAGGTCTAGGGATTCCTAGGAGGTCACCATCCCTCTCCCTTAGCTTTGAGGCCTAGACTCCGGTCTATTCCTTCTGTGTGTTATCTGGTGTTACCCCCCCCCCTCATTACCTGTGACATCTGCATTCATAGTTTTTTTTCGTTCCTAATACTTGGACCATATAATCAAGCACGTTCACCACCTTACTTGTTGGCTAATAGGCACATTTCATCAGGATGAAAGATGTCTCATTATTAGCAACGCATCTCCCTGTGTAATCTGGGATGCATTGCAGATAATGAATAGGACTGAATGAGAGAGCAATGACTGTGCTAGCGACCATTTCTCCTACACTCAGTTTACATCGGCCTGTGTAATCACACATCCATCGGTGCTCACACTGCCTGAACATCGGCGGATATGAATCGTAGAACAAAGTATAATTCTATTTGTACTCTAGTTTTCTTTATTGCTATAGAATACTAGCCATTTTGTAGCTGAAAAATTTTTCATTTACAATATTTTGATCATTATCAGCAGTCGACTCGTACTTCTTCAGTGTCTGGCAAGCTCAATCATTGACATGCATATTTTACTTGATGAGGAACCGGCATATGATATGAGTTACATAATAAATAAATAAAAAGACTCATCTAGATGTTATTCTTGATCCTCGCCTAGTACATTCATACATTCATCTCACAAAATGCTCGGCAATTGTGATAGGCAGATAGAAGGAACCCTCTCAAGCCCTCATCACTGTGATTGTTTTAATACCTGTTAAGCTGTTTATATGCCTCTGATTGCTACTGTAGCATAATGGTTTATTTATTCTTCAAATCCATCTGCATAATAATATCATCTCATTCTTCGTTTAGGAGAAGGTATGCTTGTCCTCTATCCTTTCTCCTGCTATAATGAAAGTCATTTTGACTTCTCCAATGTTGGCATTCTTGTGCCATGCTGTATATAAATATGTAAAATTGTTCGACAACAGATGTAGCCTGTCTTCCATTCCAGAGAGCCTTGGGAAAACAGACAATGTAGAGGAATTAAAAAAAGAAATGTATCAAAGACATTGGACTTACATTTACCCAACTTCGCAATGGTCTACATATGGTCGGCTGGATAAGACGGTATCAGAAAATGAAATTGTTTTGTATTTCAGAGAATCGCATATTATAGACATTTCTGAACCAATTCTCAACCGAATTGTTAAATACAATCTTTAAAAATTGCCCATACCAGACAATGGTATTTATAGAGAACTACCTCTGGCACCATTTTGTTTTTCTGTTTTGGGTTTGAATCCTTCTTGCACATACTGAAATTATGACTTTTATGTAAAGTGTGTGTTAGAAAACCCACTTTCATGTACTGGAGTGGGGTCTTTTGAGTTAAAGGGGTTTTTCTTGTATGGAATATTGATGGCGGTGCAGGGTATTTCACAGGCTCAGTCTGGCCCACAGGGGAACAGTTGAATCCCCTGCTAAGCCCCTAGTTCCCCACCTCCTGCAGAAGTGGCACATGGCACAGTAGAATTGTCACAGCCGCTAGCTCTGACTGTGACCTTCTGTCCACGCTCATACTGCAGCTCCCCGCTGCAGTTCCGTTCCTGTGTGTCTGTGATTCTGTTTGGGTTAACTCCCCTGTGTGTGTATCAGGAGTTAATCCTCTCTGTCTGGTCCATGGGTGTGGCCTCTTTGCTACACCCATGAAATCTGTATTTAAGGCTGAGGTTTCCTCAGTTCTGGGTCAGCTCTCCTGGTGTGTGTTTGTCCTGTCCTGCTCCTGGTGTGTACTGTCTCCCATGCTGCTGACCCATGGGATCCGTGTCTGTCTGTTCTCTGTAGGTTCCCCTACTTGTTCATTGTTGTTGCTTTGTTGTTGTCCATTGTTTGTTGTCTCAGGCTTTGTTGTCCGTACTCCTGTGTCTCTGCTTTTAGTTCGCCTGTTATGTTATGTCTTGCCTTGCTATGTTTCCTGTCTCCTCCGAAAGGGGGTCTGTCGTTCCTTGGAGGGGGAGCATTCGTCTCTGTCCATGTTCTGTGTTCAGCAAGCTCTTGCAGCTTCCTTGCTGCAGAGTGCTTGGGCAAGGCCATGCAGTTCCCACTGGTGGAGCAAGACCTTCTCTGTCATTGCCACTCCTGTGTCCTTTGCGTGAACTCCTGCTCGTGTTCCCTTTGTATGTCATGTTGCTCTGTACCGTCGGTACATGCTTGTACCAGTTGTCACTCGCTCCTGGGGTCACTGTCTAGTTCACGCTCCAGAGTGGACCCTGGCAACTTCCTGCGGCAAAGCCTATCCCTACCATCTGGGGCCCTAGTGAACTCCAGAAGTTGCTTAGTCACGCCCCTCTGGAGTATTACTAGACAGTGGCACAGTGGGGGTTCCGCCCACTGCATTGACGGTATGTAGAGCTTATGTTTCTCCATGGTTTCCCATTTGTACATTAAACACTGTTTAGACCGTACCTTTGTAAGCCTACAACATCTCAACAAGCCTATGTTATCATATAAAACAATGGATAGATTATTAAACTACCCAGTTTATTTGTATAGATCCATCAGGTGGCAAAGTCACATTCTACACTAGGGAACCCCCTGGTGTACTTTTACACCTAAAGGTGTAAACCATATTGCATTCATGCCAGATATATTATAGAGGGGCACCATTTAATAAATTTAGTGCAGGCATACTAAGCAAAGCCAGACTTAAAACTGACACAAAAGAAATCTCAATAATAAATTAAACATTCAAGTGGTTATCACAACTGCATGAATCATATAGAGGCCACGTGTAAGCTTCAGTGGAGTTAGATTTGGATAGCAAGCCACTGAGATCAATGTTGGAGCTTCTGCTGATTGCCCAGTAGCTTCCTACATACTTGGTGGAGATGTCCTAAATTAAAGAGATTTTGGGACAAGGTCTTTGGGTTGATATCCAAACTCTGCTCCATTAATATATCACCACTTTAAAAATTGGTTCACTTGGATTTATCTATGGAGATTGTACTACTCAGTTGAAGAGGGGTGGTCATCAAATTGTTAATTGTTAGGACCTTTATAGCGCAATGGAAGGGTGAGGGCATTCCCTCATTAGAGGAGGCTACAAAGCTGGTTAATAACTATCCTTCGCTTAATGTGTGTATGTAGGAAACATAAGAAGGAGATGGATGGTAAGGACAGCTAATCTGCTTTCCACCACTTAAATTATTAGTTGTAAGTACGGGAAGTCTGCATTTTCTCTTCTTTTTGCTTCTCTTTCTGGATTTTCCCTTTGCCAAGTAGTTAACAAAAAGATCTTATGTGATTCTGTTAAATGTCTAGTTCTCTGTACTGTGCATCATAACAACAATAAAAGAAGTATAAAAAATATAATTACATCACCTCACCTTCTCACTCCGCATTTACAATCACAAAATTTGGCACACAGGTACATCATGTGCCCCTGAAGGTTTTAGACCGGGTGTCAGCTCTCTAACACGTACTGTTCCTCATATATTCCCCAAAAAATGCAAATATGGCACCATCACATGACCTACATTAGCCAATGGAAGCCTGCAGGTCCTCATCTTCTAACTGCCATACACACAGTCACATGACCCTTATCAGCCAATAGAATCTCGCAGGTCCTTCAGTTTCGACATGCACACAGTTTTACACCAGGTTTCCATAACAACCCAGTCATTTTTCTTCACTGCTGTAGGTCAGCTTTAAAGGGGCAGGGCACTGTGGAGGTCACAGTTAAGGGAGCGGAGTGCTGTGGAGATCCCAGTTAAGGGGACAGGCTGCTGTGGAGGTCACAGTTAATGGGATGGTCCGCTATGGAGGTCAGTGTTAAGGGGCAGATTGCTGTAGAGCCCACTGTTAAGGCGGCGGGGTGTTGTGGAAATCACTGTTAGGGAGATGGGGTACTGTGGAGCTCACTATAAAGGGGTTGCCGCTGTGGAGGTCACTGTTAAAGGGAAAGGCTGCTTTGGAGGTCCCTGTTGAGGGGGTGGAATGCTGTAGAGGTCGCTGTTAAAGAGGTGGGCGCTGTGGACGTCTTAAGGGGACAGGGAAAGTTGGAGGTCACAGTTAAAGGGAATATCATCTATGGAGGTCAGTGTTAAGGGGTAGGGTGCTCTAAAGGTCACTGTTAAGGGGGCAAAGTGTTGTGGAGGTCACATTTTAAGGGAATGGAGCTCTGTCAAGGTCACTGATAAGAGGGCGGGTTATTGTGGAAATCGCTGTTAACGAGACGGGGTACTGTGGAGGTCACAAATAAAGGGCCAGCCGCTGTGGAGGTCACTGTTAAGTGGGCAGGAGACTGTGGAGGTCACCGTTAAGGGGCGAGTTATTGTGGAAATTACAGTTTTTTTTTGAATAAAACCTTTTTTATTGTTTTAAACAATATTCAGAAAGCAGTATGACATAGTACATCAACCGGTATACAGGTCGGGCAACATAAGGCAGATTAAACTACACAGCACCATCAAGAAGAATACAGTAGCCGGTCCACAATACAGTCAAGTACAGCAATAAAATGTTTTTTCTTTTTATCCTCATTTGTGTAACAGAAAACAACCCAATAACACACTCCCCCCCCCCCCACCCAGAGTCGCACCGGGCTTGCATATAAAAAACAAAGCTCGTGGTTCTCAATAAAGACACATAAACCATCCACTCTTACATGTAGCGTGTTCTTTTAACTTCCAATACCTCCCCACCTGGACGCCATAGCCAAACGCGTTGATGGCAATCCTGGAGTAGATAACCATTGCCCCCAGATTGAATCAAATTTAGGAAGAGTACCCCTCTTAACATATACAGCTTTTTCCAATTCTATCAGTACATTCGCTCGAGCAATAAATTCAGCTTTTGTTGGCACTGACGTGTTTATCCAATATTTAGCTATAAGTTTCCTGGCAATATACAGCAGTCTGCTGATGCCAATACTGACCCCATCAGCAATATCATCTTGCAGTAATCCCAGAACACATACTCGTGGATCCTTCTGTAGTCGTATATGAAAGACCTGCAAAATAACATCCAAAACATCTGACCAGAAGCGGTCCAGAGAAGCACATTCCCAAAACATATGCAATAAGTGCGCTTCCGGCATTTCACACTTTGGGCATTGGGAAGTACCCCGGAGACCAATTGTATATAGAAACTTTGGTGTCCTATATACCCTATGTAACAAATAGAGCTGTGACAACCGATAAGGTTCACTCAGGGACAATACCGGGACTCTCTCCAGGATCTCCGACCATTGAGAATCAGTAATAGATCCCAAATCAGTACTCCATTTATCTCTGACAGTTAGGGGAAAGCGATCCTGATAGAAAGACAACAAAATTCTATAAAAGGCAGAGATAGACCCCTTCGTGTCACCACCCTTCCTAATGAGATCTGCAATAGAAGAGCACCGAATAGAAAGGTCCACTGTCGTCCCCTGCACCGAAAGGGCATGCCGCAACTGAAGATATTGAAAAAATCTAGAATGCGGAAGGTCCCATTCTTCCCTCAATTGCGTAAAGCTTTTGAAATCAGCATTCACATACAGTTGCGCTAACCATCTAACGCCCTTTGATTCCCAATATTGAAACCCCTGTAGCTTACCAATCTCCGGTAGGCCCGGGTTGCCCCATAAGGGTGTAAGAGAAGTGCACCCAGCACAATTAGTAAGATCTTTAATTTTCTCCCACACCTTCCTGAATAGAAAAACACTGGGAAAATGTTCCGGGGGTCTAGTATTGGCACCTAACTCTAGAATATAACTCGGGGGTTTCCCTCCAACCAAAAAGGAAACCAGCGCCCCCACGGAGCCAGCACACCTATCCCCTCCCCACATCTGGAACTGCTGCGCCTGGGAGGCCAAGAAGTATAGCCACGGATTGGGAATAGCAAGGCCCCCATTATCCTTTGCCCTCTGCAACGTCTCCAACCGGATCCTGGGAACCTTTTTATTCCATACGAGAGAGCGAAACAACCCTTGAATCTTATAAAAATAAGTCATTGGGATCCATACTGGGCTATTGTGCAAAATATATAAGAATTGTGGCATGAGTACCATCTTGACAATATTCGCCCTACCAATCACGGACAGGGGCAAATTACACCACCTCTGCACCTTTTGTACACTGCTATTCAAAAGGGGTTGAAGGTTATTTTTAATATAATCCCGCATTCTACAAGAAATCTGTATTCCCAAATATTTAAAGGAGGTGACTAAGCGTAACGGAGAAGCCAATTCTCTAAGAGACTGCGAAGGGGACCCCAGGGGGAGGAGAACCGACTTGTCCCAATTTATTGCAAGACCTGAATATGTACCAAAATCGGTAATTAGGTTCATTACATGCGGAAGAGAGTGCTGAACATCGTCTAAAAAAAGCAGCATATCATCCGCATATAATGCAATCTTTTCTTCAACCCCCCCCATGCACAAAACCGCGCACCTGAGCATCCTCCCGTATCAGCTGAGCAAGTGGCTCCACCGCCAATGCAAAAAGCATCGGCGACAGAGGACACCCCTGACGCGTGCCTCTTTCTAACCGAAAGGGATCCGACAAAAGACCATTAATGCAAATGCGAGCCCTCGGAGAGCTATATAGCAACCGAACTAGGGACATATACCTAGGGCCAAAACCCATGGCACTCAAGACACCCCATAAAAACTCCCACTCAACGCTGTCGAATGCTTTCGCAGCGTCGAGTGAGAGAATCGCCTTATTCCCTGGATTTCCACCAGACAGTTGCAGATTTAAGAACACTCGCCTGACATTAATAGCCGTTGATCTTCCCGGCATAAACCCGGTCTGATCTCCATGCACCAAATCCAGAATCACCGTAGATAGTCTGTTTGCTAATACTTTAGCTAACAATTTGATATCATTACATAGCAGAGAGATCGGTCGATACGAATCTGGGTGCAGAGGATCCTTCCCTGGTTTAGGCAATACTACAATAACAGCTTCTTCCAGGGACATTGGCAAAGAACCCATCTCCACCGCCTGCTCAACAACCGTGAGCAGGTGTGGCAACAGAAACTCCTGGTATTTCTTCAGAAATTCCCCAGGTAAGCCATCCACCCCCGGAGCCTTATCATTCGGAAGTGTCTTCACTGCTTCCTCCAACTCCACCAAACTAAGAGGAGCATCCAAAGCAGCCCTTTGCTCCGCAGTCAGGGTCGGGAGGTGGGTCGCATCCAAAAACTGTTTAATTTGCTCAGTAGAACACTGAAGTCTAGTAGAATACAGCTGTCTATAGTAGTCCCTAAAAACCTTAAGAATCCCCGACCCCTCTGACACCTGGAGCCCCGTTGTATCTAGAATACAGCCAACATGCGAGGAACCGGACTGGGCCCTAATAACAGTGGCCAGCATATGACCCACACACTCTCCTTCCTCAAAATGCTTTTGCTGCCAGAAATACTTCTTATTAGCCGCCAGCACTTCTAGATGTTCCCTGTGTACACTGAGTACTCGGACTGGGATCATCAACATACGCCTGCTCAGTGGACTCCACCCTTGATTGTAAAGCCGTCATAAGGGCACGTTTCTTATTTTTATACCCATTAATCCTCCTAATATATATTCCCCTAATAAAAGCTTTGAGCGCATCCCACACCATACCGGTGGAGGCTGAACCCACATTCAGTCTCATGAAATCCTGCATTTCAAGGAGCATTCCCGCATCATCCTGTAGCAGCGTAATCCAAAACGGGTTAAGCCGCCACAAAGAGGGCCTCCCACTCCTAGCATCATCCAACAACAACACCACTCTGATAGGAGAATGATCCGAAAGGCTTCTTGGTAGATATTCCACCAGCTGAACAAAACGCAGCAATGGTCGATTGCCTATGGCCAAGTCAATGCGCGAGAGGGAGCCATGCGTACTGGAATGGCAGGAAAATTGTCGTCTATCAGGGTAACACAGCCTCCAAATATCACATAGCTCCGACTCTAGCAACACTCCGGCCAGGGCAGATGTCGTCTGGCGTCCATGGGTAGCCAACAATCTATGCCTATCAAGAGCATAATCAAGAACCATATTAAAATCCCCGATAATCAGAGCGGGAACATTCGGGTATTCTGCTATAAACGTCTGAACTTGTTTCAGAACATCTCCTCTATAGGGCGGCGGTATATAGACTGCAATCAACAGTATAAAGACTCCATAGATCTTACAGTATAAACAAACAAAACGGCCGTTAGGATCAACTTTAACCCGTGAACATTGGAATGGCACAGTAGCTGGAACCAAAACGCTCACACCCCTCGCATGACTGGTGTATACAGAATGAAAGGAATGGCCAATCCAAGACCGCCGCATCACTGACAGTGTGTCCTTAGTGAGGTGGGTCTCAGACAGACAATAGATAGCCGAACGATATTGTCTTATGGCATTAAAAACAGCATAGCGTTTAGAGGATTCTCCCAAGCCCCGCACATTCCATGCTATGATGTTAACCCCCATTGTAATTACGAGCAGAAAGGTAAAACAGAGCAGACAGACCTATATGCATCAAGGTAAACAGACAGACATGCCCGGTGCGACTCCCCAAAACAAACAGACATAAACATGAACCCTAAGAAATCCCCTTTATAAACACGGGGATAACAACAATTATCAGATACCAATACCTAGCACGTATATGTAACAAGAGCAAAGTATTGGAGTACAACAATATATATCAGTCCAGAGAAAGACCAGTAGTACAGTCCCTCTTTGCCCAGATCCCGGGTCTGGCGGATCTAGAAGGAAAAACAAAACACCCCTTCCCACCAAAAACAAGCCGACTCTGCCAGCTGACATGGCGGTACCAAACAATATGGGAGAGGCGCCAACAGGGCAATATCAGGAGAATGGGACGCTCATTGCGCCTTTTCCCCCCCAACCCTTCACACTGAATACTTAGCCCGCCATGGACCCAGCCACAAGTCCGCCTTTACTCTGGAGATCAAGCAGGAGTAGGACCACGACGATCTTGCAAAGGCATGGAGTCCAGCCAATGAGCCGCTGCAGCCGGAGTATCAAAGAAGTGCACCTTGCCTTCTGCCACCACTCTCAATCTGGATGGATACAACATGGAGTATACAAGTTGCTTCTCTCTCAAACGCCGTTTCACCTCCAGAAATTTGACCCGACGCCTCTGCACCTCTGCCGAAAAATCTGGAAAAATGAGCACTTTCTTGCTATCAATCAGGAGATCCGCATGGTCTCTGGCCTTTCTCAAGATAGTGTCCCTATCTTTATAATGCAGGAGCTTAAGTAAGAGTGGTCGTGGAGGAGCTCCTGGTGGAGGCGCCCGGGACGGCACCCGATGTGCCCTTTCAATGGCAAACATAGGCGACAGAACGTCCTTTCCAAATTTATCAAGCAGCCAACGTTCCAGAAACAGCACTGCGTCAGGGCCCTCCGATTTTTCCGGTACGCCAATAAGGCGCAGGTTATTCCGGCGGAGCCTATTCTCTAAATCATCGGTCTTGTTAAGCAGATAATTGACATCCCGCGTAACAGCTTCCAGATCTTTCTGTATGGGAGCCACTATGTCTTCCAAAGTGCAGATTCTGCCCTCCACTTCCTTTATCCTCTCAGTAACCTTCTTGAGGTCATGCCTAAGAAAAGATACGTTGGCACTGAGGCTGCCCATTTGTGTGTTCAGGGAAACCAGGGCATTGCTGCAGTTATTCACTGCTTTGAACACATCAGCCAGCGTGGGCTCTGCAGACTCTTGCGCTGGCCTCTGCTCCTCTGGAGAAAGTGGATCAGGCTCCGGCGTCTCCCCCAGCACTGCAGTCGGGGAGCTCACTGAAGGTACCAGCGGGGAGCAGGTCCACTGCAGGGTCTCATCCTCCATCAAGTTATGGGGTTCAGGAGAGGCAGCCGACTCAGTAGCTGTGTCAGGTGTCGGGCGCGCATACTGAGCAAGCCGCGCCGTCACCTCCGCCACCCGACTTCCCACTCCGCCGCCATCTTGCCTCATGCGCGTCACAGGCCCTGGCTCCTTTCCTTCTTTCTCCCTCCTACCGTGTCGCGTCATGTCTGAGAACAGGGGTAGCAGACCTCTCCGGCTCTCGTGCAGCACAATACCAGCGGTGACCACGATGTGGGAAGGGTGCAGGATGGTCAAACAGGATACCGCACCCGGGAGCTCAGCAGCAGTGCGTCCGGTCACATACCGCGCTAGGCCACGCCCCGTGGAAATTACTGTTAACGAGACGGGGTACTGTGGAGGTCACAAATAAAGGGCCAGCCGCTGTGGAGGTCACAGTTAAGTGGGTGGGGGACTGTGGAGGTCACTATTAAAGGGGCAACTGCTGTGGAGGTTACTGTTAAGGGGCGAGTTATTGTGGAAATCACTGTTAAGGAGACGGGGTACTGTGGAGGTCACTAATAAAGGGAAGGCTGCAGTGGATGGCCCAGTTAAAGGGGAGGCAGCTTTGGATGTTACTGTTAAGGGGGCAGGCTACTTTGGAGGTCACTGTTAAGAGAGGAGGGGACTGTGGAGGCCACTATTAAAAGGGCAGCGGGGAACTGTGAGGTCACTATTAAGGCAGCAGGGTACTGTGAGGTCACTTTTAAAGGAGCGGGGTACTGTGGCAGTCACTGTTAAAGGGGCAGTCGCTGTGGAGGTCTCTGTTAAGGGGGCTATGTCTGATCAGGGGGGCCCTCTGCGTTCATGTTCCACTGCCATGGCTGCTGGGGAGGGGTGGGGGGGCAGGAGCAGTACCAGCTCCATCAGCAGCAGCCTGAGTCTACAGTCGCTGATGAGAAGCTTTCTTCACCCGCATAGTAAAAAAACTACTCACCAGAAGCAGCAGGTAGACCTGGAGCAGGACCTGGACCAGCAGGTGGTGGCATACTTGGACAGCATCCTGCAACTCAACATTGAAGATCCACTGGACTACTGGGCAGCCAAACTGAATTTGTGGTCGCAACTGGCCGAGGTTGCCCTGGAAAAGTTGTCCTGGTCGGCCAGTAGTGTGGCATTAGAGCCATAGTTACCATGGAAGAACTCACCTGTCCACCTAAAATGTGGAGAGACTGACCTTTGTCAAGATGAATCAGGCCTGGATCAGCCTGCATTTCCACCCACCAATGCATCTCATTAGATCATCCATGCCGCCTCACCCAAACCTTGACAAAAGAGACCGGTTTCTTCTGGATACCTACCTCAGCTACTACTCTGATGCTGCCACCCACCTCATGCCACACATCTGATGCCAAGTAGTGTTGATCGAGCACCTAAGTGCTCAGGTGCTCTGGTGCTCGAGTAGAACACTTTGGGATGCTCGGGTGCTCTACAGAGCACCAGAGCACAATGAAAGTCAAGGGGAGAACAAGAGCATTAAACCAGGCACCCCCTGCTCTGAAGAGGGGAGGGTGTCTGGTTCAAAGGAACAGGTCAGAAATTGATGGAAACACCACTGAAATGGTTCGGGAACAGCATGGGGAGGATGTCTGGATGCATCTTGGACTCCCAGGTCGCTGCTGGGAACAATGTTGTCCGAGTAGTACGCCACTTTTACAGACGGACAATAATATGCACAAAACCAAAGATAAAATCGATTTTAGAGGAAAAATTGTTTGGAAAAATTCTTTCCTGTATATTTACTTGTATATAAAATGCAAGTGCTGCCAATTACAAGGAAGAGGCACTCCGATACAACCTGTATATCACATAAAGGAAGGCCTCATTCACATTGTGGTAAAATTGTTCAGGTAGTGGGACTCCTACACTCATATAGCCTATGCACTAAGTGAAAGGGATGCCAAAAATGACAAGGAACCAGCCATCCAATACACCCTTTATTACACATAAAGGAGGGCATTATACACACCCTTGAAAAATTATGATTAATGTCCTGCTGGTGACTCTCTAAAACATTAGGGCAAGGGCCTGCTACTGATATGACCATCTAAAACATTAGGGGTGAGGGTCTGCTGCTCAGCTGACCCTCTAAAACATTAGGGGCGAGTGCCTTCTGCTGATCTGACCATCTAAAACATTAGGGGCGAGGACCTGCTGGTGACCCTCTAAAACATTAGGGGTGAGGGTCTGCTGCTGAGCTGACCCTCTAAAACATTAGTAGCGAGAGCAGCCTAATAAGCATGGAGGAGGAGGAGGACGAGAAAAGGAAGATTGAACCAAATACCCTTTTTTGTGGTGGAAGGAGTGCATGGGAATACAGTGTATTTAATATACCATAAAAGCCACATTTAAAGTGCCTTTATGTTCAGCCGCTTTCCTCTGGTGGAGTAGAGAGGTCAGGGGCAATCCAGGCCTTGTTCATTTTGATAAGAGTCAACCTGTCAGCATTTTCAGTTGACAGACGGATGCTCTTATCAGTTATTATGCCCCCAGCAGCACTAAATACCCGCTCTGACAAAACGCTGGCAGCAGGACAGGCCAGAACCTCAAAGGCGCCAGTTCGTGCCACATGTCCAGCTTGGACACCCAATAGTTGTAAGGCATAGAGGGATCACTGAGGATGCTGCCACAGTCTGCTACGTACTCCTTCACCATCTTCCAAAACGTTTCCCTCCTTGTGACACTAGGCCGCACATCAGGGTGAGGGTGCTGGCGGAGTGTCATGAAACTGTCCTATGAGTCAAATGGACTCACAGTATTATTTTACTACCACAGCAGACTCCCTATGCGTGTTATTGCAAGGCACAGTGTTCTACACCACTATCAAGGCTCTCAGCAGCGAGGAAATAGAAGTTTTTTAATGTAATTCGCCGCAAATATATTCGGATCTAACCAAATTTTTCCCGAAAAATTCAGCAAAACGGCGAATTAAATTATTTAAAAAAATTCACTCATCTCAAACTCCAACCAACAAATTGAATCCCTAAGGAGAGTGTAAAAATGGAAAGGCTGTAGAAAGCAAGAATCATGTCATAACTTAATTTGGTTATAAAAATAGATTATGTAACAGAGGACAAATACAAAGTACGAGTTACGAGGCAGTACAAATGCATGAATAATTAAATCCTTTAATGAATTATAGGGACCTAAATGCCCCCAGGTTCTCTAAATATTGCAAAAAAAAAAAAAAAAGTAGAGAAAAATTGCCAATAACTGCAATAATAAGTAAATGGTCATCATTTTTTTTTAGTAGGGCCCCCAAACAGTGTCCCATAGCAAGTGACCCAACAAGGCCAGACAGTGAAAACTCTGCACACGTAAAACACATACTAGGCCCTGTGAGTACCCCCCAGACAATGCATACAGTATAGTATACAGTCAGTCTCTCACTCAGTCTCTGTCTCTCTCTCAGAATTGAATTGTGTCTGAACTGTCTTAAAAGAAAAATCTTAAAAGATTTGCTCATTTCCAATACAGATATGTCCTTCCCCACCTTTCCATTTTTTATGACATGATTTTCGATAATGTGTCATAAGATGTCTATCCTATGTAAGTGCATGTGGCCACCCAGTGGATATTATGTGTATCACAGCCTGTTAAGGGTTTTGTTAGTATGTTGTGAAATAGTATTGAATTTGATTCATAAAAAATAATACATAATAATTAATGGATCATCATAGAATTTTGGACCTACCAGAATTGGGGTTTAATGTTGGCTATTTACTTTATACAATGTTAATAGTAATCACAAAATTATGATTCTGAATATCAAACAGCTGATATATTCATTTACTACTTTGAGGAGGATTTCTGTCTCTGAGTGACCTCCCGCCTCCACAGTCTCATCTCTATGGTATTTATTTTCGAAGGTCCCTAACCTTTTTCTTTACATCTTGGACTATATTTATAGTCAGCCCTCCCATTGGGTCTTGTTTATTTGTGCATTATCTTCATGGACTTTGCGATCTTTTATTTATCCAGCGCTGTCATGGAGACACATCAGGTTGACTTGAAGTTTGAATTTTTATGTTTTCTACAGATTTGTGCATAAATTATAAATGAGGATTCCTTCAGCAAGTTCAAGTAAAGGACAAAATGAACTTTTGAACTCAGCAGAAGGAAAGAAAAGGCTTTTTACTTCCTCTGTCAACTTGTAGTCACCTTACAGTTCCTTTTTCTTTTTTTAAACACATTACACTCCAAATGTTACATCAGACCAGTATTAACATTTAATCAGTTTGTATGCTTTAGTGCGGGAAAATAGCTCTCCGATGGGACTTGCTCAATAAGGCGAAGAAATGTAACTGCTAGAAAGCACTGGGCATTCACAAATGTTCACAGTGTAAAACCTGCCTGGAGATCAAGGAAACAATGTGACATTTATAAAACTGCTCTACAGTGACTACTGGAAAAAAAGGCTTTGTAACCCATAGCAACTGACCAATATGTCTTAAAGGGTTTTCAAACCAGCCCCTGGAGCTGAATAGTTTTGTAATTGCATGTAATTAAAAATGTATTATAGCTACTGAGTTATTCACTGAAATCTATTTGTATAGCGCCACCTGCTGTTTGATCATTTTCTAATTTCTCTGTCCTGCTTACTCAGATGGAAGCACATGCTCAGTTACATCCTTCGACTGCCACCAGGCGCAAAAGACAGCACACGCCCTCTGAGTAAGTATTTTAAACTGCCAGCTTAAAATAAATCTAGCAGAAAAATTGGAGCAATTGAAGGGTACTAGCTCTACTTGGAGAGAGGGTGCCTTAGTTGGTGTGAGGAGACTTACAGGCCATACAGGCTCCTCTGGAATTCTGGGAAGAAATGGATGCAAATGAGCTCTTAAAAAGCTCTACCTCTAATGCCACCAGAATGGGGAGATCTCTTGATCTCTAGAGGTACAGGGGTGGTTCTAGTTTTGTTAAAAAGTAGTTGTCATGTATTAGATTATTTAGTATTTTCATTTTTTACATTAATCATGGAATAACCCCTCTTATATTGTTGTGTATTGCTGCATTGTGCAATTTATAATAATTGTGTCTTCTTATGTGGCACAGGAGCTTTGGGCCCCCTAAGGCACTAGGGCTCAGGTGCCATTTCAGTGGCATACTAGCGTAAAACGGTTGTAAAGTTTCATCCACGGCCAAATTTCCCCAAATTTTGCAATTTTGGGAGACAGTTGTAGCCAAAAAGTCGGCAGAGTGTGGAATAGGCAGTTTGAGTCTGAGCACGTTTGTTACTAGTGATGAGAGGCACAGGCAATATTAGTTCTCGCAATATATAATAATATTCGCAATAAATTCTCAAATTCTATAATTCGCAATCACCAGTTATTATTTTCAAGTTTGTGCAAATCGGCACTAATTATGCGCATTTTCTTTGCGCAATACGTGCAACTTCACATTTTATCAGGCCTGAGTAGATATTACTGATCGGTGCACTAAGTATTGTTGTGACATCACAGCGCTGTGTCTAACAGAGACACTAATCCCTATCACAGCACAGTAATTCCTATCACACTACCTAACACCCTGCACTGGAACCAGCTACACTATATCACTATCTAACCTACACTGACTATCTCCCACTATCTGTAATATATATACATATATATATATATATCTATAAACTATTTAATGTAATTAAATAATAATCCAGATGATTTAGCAAAGCACAGAGCACAGCAATGACACTGCTGTCTTTCTCAGAACCCCATTGCACTACAGAAAATGGCTGCTGGGGAGTTTCTTATATAGTAAAGGAGTAGGAAACTTTCCTATTG
Organism: Bufotes viridis; assembly: GCA_033119425.1. NCBI lineage: Eukaryota > Metazoa > Chordata > Amphibia > Anura > Bufonidae > Bufotes > Bufotes viridis. The sequence goes on along the minus strand of CM065592.1, from coordinate 35,228,100 downwards.
GTTGCTAGGGATGTTGCTAAGCTCTGACAAAGATTTTGCTGCCTTCTCATTGGCCCACAAGCAATAATCAGTAGCACTGATGAAAAAAAAAAAACTAGAATATTCGCGATTACGAATATATATAGCACTATATTCTAGATTTTTGCGAATTCTCAAAGTGCTGATATTTCGCAATTAGAATATTCACGATCAACACTATTTGCTATAATCTATGACAGGAAACATGTTTAGATCCCTTGCTGGTGTAGATTTCAGTTCTGGTGCATGGGCTTTCACAGATGCACTATAGATTCTCAGAGATGTGCACCTCTTAATAATAGCAGCGGATAGATTGAGCCTCAGGAAAAAACAAACTTCAGCACCAAGGGTAGATCCTGATAAAAATATCTTCAAGCTTTATTAAGTCCACAGAGCTGCACCACTATGCGGACTATGAACTATTCTTATTCATGGCCGTGAAGATAAATGTCCCCCTATATCTTTATTTGAATCAGGGGTTCGAATACCACCTGTAAAGCCTTTACAGGTTCCTATGGTCTTGCATATAACGGGGTCACTGTAACATCTTTGTTTGCAACACTTTTCACATACCATAGGTGCTCACTAGTGTTGAGCAAATCAAAGCCAAACAAATTGACTTTGATACGAATTTCAGGAAAAATGTGATCGGCCACAAAGCTGAATTTCCTTGCGCTTCATGGTAAGGAATCTATTTTTCCTGAAATGGCAGTAAAAAAAAAGAAACATTCTCCTGAAAGGCCTCAATTGTAGCATCAGATGCTGTGATCAGCAATGAACGTGGCATCTGAGAGGGTTCAATGACAGAGTGCGGTGTGATTGCCGTGCCCAGTCATTGCGCCCGATATATACAAAGGAATGCACTTCGAATTGAACTTCTTTGTGGAATTCAGCAAAACAGCCAAATCTAACTTTTCATAACTTCGCTCATCACTACTGTTCACCCTTAGTTTTCCACAAATTTCGCTAAGGACTCCAATTAGTCGCCATGCAAATTCAAAACATTACTCTTTCATGCTAGCAAACCATCAAAAGGCTGTAATACACACATATAGGATATTAACTGCTCCCAACTGCGTATCGCAAAATCCTATTTATATTTTTTTCAATGCTTGTGCCACTCATATCAGGATACAATATGTTGAGTCTAGAGGAAAGGTAAGGATAAAGGTTATATTTGCAACTAGGCACATTATCCTCTCCATTCACTGCTAAGTTAGTTCTAAAAATTGGTTGCTTGTATGTATATCAAGGTAGCTCTCCCGTTCACTGATATGAAATAGGTGCACTATTGTTATGATTCACCCAATCACCTTGCGTTAAAAAATAATAATCTATTTCAAAAGATAGGCACTCAACATCTGAGATCACTCTGAACACACATTTTTATTCATAAAAACGACATAATTTGTATCCCTTAAGTATCTAAAATGCTATAACTCAAAAAAAGTATGGAGTGATACTCGGTAGTTAAAAATTACCGCTTGGCAATGTGTCACATCAGTGAAGAGGATGGTTCACCTACTCCCCTGATCCATTGTGACAAAAACTGTCGGAGATGTCTCACCACAGAGCGATTCCAATGCAGTGTACCATAATTTATATATTATCACAATAAAATGTCTCACTGTATATACTGTATTATCACAATAAGATGTATCAATATGTTGAGTGCCTATCTTTTGAAATAGTTCCAAAAATTGCCCAGCAAACAGTATCCTATCAATATATCATAATTGTCCCACATGGGAATTCCCCATTAAGGAAAAAGAAAATGTGAGTCGATGACCATTTCCTTACTTACCTACACAAAAATAGTGTGAAGGAAAGTAACATAGTAATAACATACATATTAACTAGAGTTGAGCAAACACCTGGAAGTTTAGGTTCGCCACGTTCGGCTGAACTTCGTCACAAAGTTCGAGTTCGGGACCCGAACTGGTCCCGAACTTGACGCCGAACCCCATTGAAGTCAATGGTGACCTGAACTTTGGGGCACTAAAATGGCTCTAAAAGAGTCATGGAAAGGGCTAGAGGGCTGCAAAAGGATGCAGAATGTGGGTAAGAGCATGAAAAGTGCCCTGCAAACAAATGTGGATAGGGAAATGACTCAAAATAAATAAAGTACATAAAAATAATAATCTTGAGGAGGAAGAGGTCCATATGGAATAGGAGGTTGAGAAAGCGGTGGACATGGCGGTGTAGGTGGAAGCGGCGGTGGAGGAGGAGGAGGTAGCCAACACTTTTTTATTTTTTTTTTAGTTAATTTGGGTAGACCACAAAACACTGTGGAATATATAAAATAAAATAAAGAGAAAGTGCGCTGGAGTATAACAATGGCTGTGTGAGGCCGGTATACATGTCTATTCTGCACAAGGTGCGGACAAGTCTTGTGGGATCCAAGCCTGGTTCTTTTTATTGAACGTGAGCTTGTCCACATTGGCTGTGTACAGGCTGCTGCGCTTGTCTGTGATAACACCCCCTGCCGTGCTAAACACACATTCAGACAATACACTGGCTGCAGGGCAGGCCAGCACCTCCAAGGCGTAAAGGGCAAGCTCAGTCCATGTGCCCAATTTAGAGACCCAGAAGTTGAATGGGGCAGACACATCAGTCACTACGTGTAGGCTTGTGTACACATACTGTTCCACCATGTTGCTGGAATGCTGCCTCCTGCTAAGACGTTCCATATCAGCTGGTGGTGCTGGTTCGTGTGGCGCGCTGACGAAGCTTTTTTACATTTCAGCCATGCTAACCCTCAGGTGCTGGCGGTGCCCCAGCTGTGTTGGTGACTTCTTCCTTCTTCTCTGGCTTGTGTTTCCACTGAGGCCCCGGTGTTAGGTGGAAATGCCATCAGCAGCGCGTCTACCAGCGTGAGCTTGTAAGGGGTATAGATCACCCAACAATCTAAACACCGCCGAATTTACAGAATATTTTTCCCAGTCAGGTATGCAGGGCAGGGGTAGTTTGAAAGAAAAAAGGGGTCATGGAGCGTCCCCGTCATCCGGCATCTATTCACCCCACTAAAGGATTATTTTGAAAGTGTGTAGACGCCACACGGGGCCCCCAAGCTGCAGATTTATTATGGAGACATCATGTAGATTTTACAGCCTATAACTACAGCACCCAACAATCTAAACGCCGACAAAAGTACAGAATATATTTCCCAGTCAGGTATGCAGTGCAGGGGTAATTTGAAAGAAAAAAGGGGTATAGATCACTTAACAATCTAAACGTTGACGAATTTACAGATTATATTTCCCAATCAGGTATGCAGTGCAGCAGGAACCCACCCTCGGAGCCACTTGTGAATGACTGGCCTGATAACCGTGGAAATTATCCTTCTTCCTCCTCCTCTTCCTCCTTTACCACATCCTCTTCCATCATCGTCCGAAGTGTTTTTTCAAGGAGACATAGAAGTGGGATAGTAACGCTGAGAACGGCGTCATCGGCACTGGCTATGTTGGTTGAGTACTCGAAGCAGCACAACAAGGCACACAGGTCTTGCATGGAGACCGATGTTTCGCAGAGCGACTCATCCGTGTGTGCTGCAGCTGAAACTCCATTGCTCGCACAGTCTCTCCAGCATGTGCAAGGTGGAATTCCACCTTATGGGCATGTCGCATATGAGGCGGTGAGCGGGAAGGCCTAAGTTACTCTGCAGCGCAGACAGGCGAGCAGCAGCAGAGTGAGAACGCCGAAAGCGCTCACAGATGGCCCGCACTTTCTTCAGCAGCTCTGACATATCGGGGTAGTTTTTCAGGAATTTCTGCATCACCAAATTCAGCACATGCGCCAGGCAAGGGATGTGCATCAAACCAGCTAGGCCCATAGCTGCTACGAGATTTTGCCATTATCGCACACCACCAGGCCAGGCTTGAGGCTCAGTTGCACCAACCACTCATGGGACTGTTGTTCCATGCCCGTCCAAAGCTCCTGCATGGTGCGTTGCTGCCACATCCTCCATTTGTGGGATGGCCGTTGCCACTGTCACTCCAGAGGTGGAGAAATAGGCCAAGATTGCAGCAGAAGAGGGAGCAGGAGGAGCCTGAGACATTTCTTGGTTTTTAAAGGTGTTTACTGCAGCTCGTGGTTTGCACTTAGATGCCTTGTCATGCAGGTTGTGCTCAGGTTTAGAACGTTTATGCCTCGCTTTAGGTTCTGATTGTGTGAAATACTGCCACACTGGGGAAATCCTTGGAGCTGGCTTTGGTGTGCTTGGTCCCTGGGTGCGGTGGGCAGTAGGAGATGTACTTTCTAGGGGACGGCCACTCTGCTTCTGCACCCTGCTCCCTATTTTGCTGTGCTGGGGGCTCTGTGCGACCATTGCCTCTTCCTCAGAACTGCACAGGTCACTTGCATTACCTTGATACCATGTGGGGTCTAGGACCTCATCGTCTTCCACATCATCTTCCAATCAGTCTTCACCCCTGCCCTCCTTGTCTCTCAGAAAGGTTGTTCTTTGGTACTCGATCAACACTATGGAGAACCTGTCGAAACGATGGGATTTGAGTTGGTGGTCTGAAGTCACCATATGTAGAACAGATACTACTGGCACAGACTTTATGAAACTTAAACATGTCTATTGTTAAACACCTCTTCTCAATACTAAATAAATGCAATCCTCCACAGGCTCAAATGCGTTTCGGGATTATTTTCCCTTTATCGGTAAGCCTTACTGATGAAGGGAAAATAATCCCGAAACGCGTTTGAGCCCTTGGAGGATTGCAAACACATATCTCAACTATAGTACAACAAGTTGCCTAAAAGTCAAGTTCACTAGGAGCGCTCCTGAGAAATTACATCCCGCTGAATAGGAACCGCAACCACCATCTACCAGAAGCCCATCTATACAACCTCAGAGCCGGGGGTAAATAATCTCTGAGCCAGAGAATGTACGGGACTCAGGCTCAAAGAGCACCACTATATTATTTTTTCCCCCGCAGCTTGTTACAGCAAAATTAATAAGGCCTTCTGGATGCTAAATGGATTTTAGAAAAGGAACTTATTTAACATATTCATTAATGGATGTCTAAAAATATAATTTTTACTCCCATTTTTTACTGCTTATTTACATAATCTTTTATCATTTTTTATTGAAATATATCTTACACGTCTTTACTATACAGTGTAAGCCAAGGACACATTAAAAGACACCCTAATAAGGGTTTTAACTGTATTAAGCCGATCAGTAAATATTTCCATTCAAAGGGAGAACTGTTATAACTTTATTTGATTTTATTAACTTCAAGTGGACAATTTGGCTGACACACACGGATTTGATTTTTTTAAACAATCCGTGAACTTTTCAAACCTGATTATCTATAACTATCTCTAATTTAGAATTTTTTAAGAGCTATTTTCAAGTTCAAGTTTAACAAACACCTCAGTCTTCACAGTTTATCACCCCACTATACTTTGTTCCTACACAACATTCCATCACCCATCCTCATATTTATCATTAATATCTTTATTAATATATTTTTATCTCTATACTTTTTCCAATAAACTAAATTAATTTTAGATCCCAGATAAGAGTGTGCCTGCTATTTTCTTTTCCATATTGTCCTATTGCCTGACTGGGTGAGTCAGTTTTAGCAGATTCGTAGCACCTCATACATTGAAATTGAGCAGTAGAGCCGTCTATATTTTTTCTATATATATATAATAGTTCATCTATATATGTATATAGAGATATAGATCAGTAAATATATATTCCTATATATATATAAATATATATAGATGTTATATATAGATATCTATGTATATATGTATATAGATAAAGATCAGTATGTCTCTCCTCTCTCTCTCTCTCTCTCTTTCTATATATATATATATATATATATATATATATATATATTGCTATATACTGTATATATCATCTATATATATCTGCAATCATTGTGATGGATTTACTTGTTTGTGGTCTTGAGGGGTGGCTTTGGGGTCTAATCGCCAGTGTCACTATTCGCAGCTGTTTACACAGGATTGCCGGCACTGGTAAGAATATTGCATGTGCGATCCCTCACAGGAGCCGGCCGGCAGCAAAACCAGAGAGAGGGGGGCAGGCACACAGGCTCTGATGTTTCGTGTACAGAGCCGGGCCACTCCCTAAGGCAGGGATAAAGCCTGTACACGAAACGTCACCACAAGAGCCAGGTGAATGATGTCCGGGGTCATGTGACCTGCATCAGCCCTGCAGAATCCAGGCAGTATAGAAGAAAAGTGTAAATGAATCTAAGGCACATTGCATTACATACATATTACTCAGACTACCATTTTAGCAACATGGGATTTTAGAACCATTTGGATTTTGTTTAATTAAATGATTGTTACATTGTCATTGTATTGTAAGGAAATGGCAGGTATAATGTCATGGTGAAAAGATGACATATTTTTCATTAGCTACCTAACTAGACTTAATAATGCTGACAGTATGTTCTTTTTGTGCCAGCCCAGAAGCTGATGGCAGGAGAAGACTGGACATCAATGCACATGAAGATTCATTAGCACTTTTGAGTCTTTATTTTTCCATGTAATATTATATGATGGCATGCTATGTTAGATGGTTTGCACATATAAATATTTTATAACCTACACACAAACTGGCTTCTGATCTCCGCCTCAGACTTATTCCATTTGTAGCACTGTATATTGATGACCTTCAAGACATTTCAAAAGAATATTGAATATTTGAATCAAGAGAAATCAAAAATCTGCACTGTTTGCACCTGACTGGGAATAGCAGCTTTATAAGTAGACTCAGTGGTGAATGTGCGAGTGTTTTTGTCCCAAGTGTGTGTTTTATCATAAGTGTATGACTTTAGCTGACGTGGCTTTACATTCAACGACTTTAGGAGTGTACTGCATCTATTCATCTATCAATTTAATTGCATTGTATATGTTACCTTTTTTTTGTGTGTAATTCCCATTAGCAATTATTTGCTCCATGATGGACAATGCAGTCCAGTGTACATCTTGTACAATGCAGTCCAGAGTAGATCTTGTACAATGCAGTCCAGTGTCTTGTGCAATGTATGCAATCCTGGAACAGCTGTGCAAAATGTGAGCAATTTGCACGTTTAGAAGCCCAGATCCTATATCTAAATGAGCGAATTGCAACACTTAGATACCTTGACAATATGGAATATTTTTTGGTTTATTAAAGTTGCATTCATCTCACACTTTAACTTTTAGTGCATGTCAAATAAAAGTGACGTTTTATAATAACCTGGGTCAAGATAGGTTTACTGCCCGTCTGTGCATTTGTTACATAACTCTCAGTAGAACAGCAACTTCCGACCCAGATGTATGACCTAGGTCAGGTATTTGGGCAGGCAGCCGTAGATGGCACGATCCCGGTGCTGTAAAGGTGTCCCTGTACTTTTAGGCAGATTGGCCTGAATATACCTGATTGACAGTGATTCATGACAAATTAATTCTTAACAAATCAAATTTCTTGTTGAATTTTGGCAAAGCTGCCAAATCAAATTTTTCTATTTTCATTTCTACTCTCTACAGCTCTTCCCTCATTGGAGCTACCGCGCAGCACGGCAGTGATCGCCGGACTAAAATGTCGGACATGCAGTACTTTTAGTCCGGCGATCTCTGGTTCGTGCACTGCCGTGCTGCGCCATAGCTCCGCCCCCCGCCCCATTATAGTCAATAGGGATGGAGCGGCACACGGGTACTTGCGGCATGGCGGCAACCATCGAAACAGCCTGCCGGATAGCCATGCCGCAAGTGTGAATGTACCCTAACACTGACATAGAAAAGGACCTAGGAATTTTAGCGGACATCAAACTTAACTATAGAAACCAGTGTCAGGCAGCTGCTGCCAAGGCCAATAAGATAATGGGTTGCATCAAAAGGGGCATAGATGCCCGTGATGAGAACATAGTTCTACCACTTTACAAATCACTAGTCAGACCACACATGGCGTACTGTGTACAGTTCTGGGCTCCTGTGACCAAGACAGACATAGCAGAGCTGGAGAGGGTTCAGAGGAGGGCAACTAAAGTTAAAACTGGAATGGGGCAACTACAGTACCCTGAAAGGTTATCAAAATTAGGGTTATTCACTTTAGAAAAAAGATGACTGAGGGGAAATCTAATATCTATGTATAAATATATCACGATTCAGTACAGAGATCTCTCCCATCATCTATTTATCCCCAGGACTGTGAATGTGACGAGGGGACATCCTCTGCATCTGGAGGAAAGAAGGCTTGTACACAAACATAGAAGAGGATTCTTTACGGTTAGAGCAGTGAGACTATGGAACTCTGTGCCTGAGGAGGTGGTGATGGTGAGTACAATAAAGGAATTCAAGAGGGGCCTGGATGTATTTCTGGAGTGTAATAATATTACAGGTTATAATTACCAGCTTTCTAGATAAAAGCCCTTGATCCAGGGAGTTATTGTAACTCCCTGATTGGAGTTGGGAAGGAATTTTCCCCTAAAAAGAGAGAAAAATCCATTTTTTTATTTCCTCTGGATCAACTTTGCATGATATACTGAAATGGATGGACGGATGTCTTTATTCAGACTTATAAACTATACTTCTGTAATATGATTATTCTCTTTTTAAACCTCCAAAAATCATTACAGAAAAATTCATAGATGTGGCCAGGTAACACTTCCATAACATTGACAGCAGAGACAGGGCATTTAAATCAAGTATTAAAATTAAACTGCTTTTTCTCAAAGTTATTCTGACTTTCATTTGACCTGACCATAGAAAATGTTCGAATATTAACCATGCTACGTGTCATATTAGTCAGGCATTTCTAATACTTCTTCGATTCCCTATTTTAATAAGCCTTCAATATTCCTCTGTCTATCGAAATTTGTAGGTGTTACATTCCTGAGTAAAAAGTCTGAATTTCCATAATTCTGTGAAGTCCAATGTTACTAACTTCCCTTTAGACAGCTTCCTGTTTCGAGTAGATAATCTAAAGATATTGCCAACCAATCAGCTCCTGCCTGGAATTTAGACTTTGCCTGTGAAATGCATGCTGCTGCGTAGAGCACAGTCTGCTTCCTCTCTTGTGGCTTGTTTTGGGCTTTTGTGCTACATCTCGAATTTCGTACTAATAATGAAAAATGCTATATATTGAAACATTCAGTATTTTCTGGATGAGATGTGGCTACATCTCTTAGTCAATCAGGCAGTGATTTCTATGGTCAAGATGGCAAACCGATTCTTGTTTATTCTCCTTCATTGTGGTGGCAATGGAGAAAAATAAAGAATATTTTTATAATATGGGATCGATAAAGGGTGATGTCTGCCTTTACTACTTTTGATACAGGACCAACAAAACAAGCTTTCATACATATGGTAAAATCCTTCTCATAGGATATACAAGACAAGTCTTTATATGTGTATTGTCACCCATGGTTAAGATCCATTCACAGTCCTAGCCCTTTAACTACCACGGCCAAGGCAGAATGGCTTATTGGCACTTCTTTAGTACCCATCCCCCCTGGGCATATGGCCTACCAGCTGCTCCCAATTACACCTCTGAATTTAAAGCGGTTGTCTGAGTGTTTAATACTGATGACCTTACCTTAGAAAAGGTCATCGGGATCTGATAGGTGGGTGTCCAACTCCTGGCACCCCCGTCGATCAGCTGTTCAAAGCAGCTGAGGTGCTTTCGCGAGTACCGCAGAGGCATCATGTTCATCACTTACATGGCCTAGGCTCATCTCATTCCCTTATAAGTAAATGGGGCCGAGCTGCAATACCAAGCACAGCTGTTGTTCAATGGAAGGCGTTGTGTTTGGTAAGCTGCGAGAGGGCTGTGGCACTCTCACCAAAGTGCTTCGGCCTCTTTAAACAACTGATCGGTGGGTGTGCCCACTGTCAGACCCCACAGATCAGATACTGATAAACCATCCTGAGGATACGTCATCAGTATTAAACAATCAGCATCCCCTGTAATAAACAGAATAATAAAAAGTAACAAAAATGATCATACATGGAGTTTACCCATGCAGACAGTATCCTTCACCTCGGGTTTAGTCACCTACAGTATGCTGGTACAGATAGACTTTTTGAATACTTGATAGGTCTACTAGGTAGCGTTATGCAATGAAAAAAAAGCAAACCACCTCTTGGCCGTTTGTAAAAATATGCAATACAGTATTCCAAAGCAATAAATATAACCTAAAAACCACAAAGAACCATAAAAATGACATTGACAAATGAATTTTTTCCCTGCCACACTGGAAAATCATGAATTAAATTTTTCTTAAACAACGACATATTGGATTTTGTGGCTGTAGACATGAGAATATATTGTGAGCTTAAAATAACAGAAAACATGTTATTTGCAGAATCCAGAGATCAAGAAGACGCTTGATTGCTGAATGAGCTCTAGATGCCTGAAGTAGCACAGCAGGGTTACATACCAAATTAAAGGAAAGAGCTTTGCTGTCGAAGCTTAGTACATCTTTCTCTGGCCATTTCAATTATTTATAAGATCTGTTATGTTTTGTGTGGTGCATCTACGAATTTAGAACATGTGAGCCGACTATAATTCTTTCCCTAATGACTTTGCTGAACACTTTACCCAGATACGTACTGGCAACCTGTCATACTGTCAGCAGTTCTTAGATGTCCTTTCTTAAAGCAAAGTTTTGGGATTGGGGCTAATTCATAACATTATGCTCTGGTTCCCATCCTTGTCATTATAAAATATAGAATCTTAGATGGCTAGTATGAAGATCACCAATTAGTGTTGCTCGAATCAAAGTATCTAAAGTGGACTTCGATCAGAATTTCAGGATGAATTTAATTTGTCACGAAGCTGAGTTTCCTCGCGCTTTGTGGTAACAAATCAATTTTTCCTAAAATGGTGACTGAAAAAAAAAACTCATCCAATTGCTCAAGGAGAGGCCGTCAGATCCCATTTTGATTGAACAAAATCCGCCAAAGAACCTGCGGTGAGCGGGATGATGATGTTATTGCGAACGCCCAGTATGATCATGTGGTGACGTGATCACGCTCGCTGCAGGTCCATTGGCCTGAGTATAACTAGTCTACCTGGCTCCTCTGCTGTTACCCCATCAGTGGGATCCCTTGTGAACCTACTATGTCCACTATGATACTGATAGCCTATCTTCAGGATAGGAGATAGTAAACACAGCATTGCCCCCATTGAAGTGAAAATGAGCATTGCTGCAGTTATCAGCTCTGTCCACCACCAATGGATGGCGCTGTATAGTCCTGGTGCTAACATTTGTAATACGCTTTTCTCACAGGAACTCAAGGTGCACGGATAGTTGTGTGGCTGGGGAGACTACCTGGGAAGTCAGTGGCTGTTTTATAGGCACTCAACCCCAATGCACAAAAGGGTTAATTTCGTAGAAAACCAATTTGTCCATTTGTATATTTTTGGAGTGGGGGAGGATACTCAAGCAAACCCTGGGAGAACATACAAACTCCATGAAGATGTTGTCCCTAATTCAATTCAAACTCAGGACCCCAGCGCTGCAAAAGCTACAAGGTAACAGATGATTGGCAGGGGTGTGAGGTATATCTCTTATATATATAAAAATGAGTTTCTGTCTGTCTGAACATCAGTCTGAATGTCTGTCTGTTCTTTATGCGCGACCAAACAACTGGACCTACCTTCACCAAATTTGGCACACAGGTACCTCAGGTGTCCGCAAAGGTTTTAGACCGAGACTTAGCTCCCTAGGATGTACCGTTCCTGAGATATTCCCAAAAATGACCTGCATTAGCCATTAGAAGCCTGCAAGTCTTTCTAATCATATCCCAACTGCCATACATTCGGTCACATGTCCCTTATAAGCCAATAGAATCTCGCGGGCCCTTAGTCTCCACATACCCACAGTTTTACTCCAGGTTTTCATAACAACCCAGCCATTTTTCTACACTGCTGTAGGTCAGCTTTAGGCTAGGGCTACACGACGACATGTGTCGCACGACAATAAGTCTCATGACACATAGGGCACAACTACACTGCAACATTGATGTCGCATGACAATCTTTATAATTGTAGTCTATGGTGTTGCACTGCGTCATGCGACATGCTGCAACTGACGCGACAGTCACAGAAAAATCCATCTTGGATGGATTTTTTAAGATTGTCGTGTCGCAGTCGCAGCATGTCGCAGTGCGACACCATAGCCTATCATTTCAAAAATCGTCGCGTGACACATGCTGTTGTGTAGCAGGGCACTGTGGAAGTCACTGTTAAGGGGGCAGGGGCCACTATTTAAGGGGCAGCTGCTGTGGTGGTCACTGTTAAGGGGGCGTTCACTGTGGATTTTACTGTTAAGGGGGCAGCTGCTGTGGAGATCACTGTTAAGTCAGCAGGGTACTGTGAGGTTACTGTGAAGGGAGTGGGGTACTATGGAGGTCACTGTTAAGGGAACGGGGTACTGTGGCAGTCACTCTTAAAGGGACGGGTGCTGTGGAGGTCTCTGTTAAGGGGCAGGGAACAGTGGAGGTCACAGATAAGGGGACAGTCCCCTATGGAGGTCAGTGTTAAGGGACCGGGTGCTGTATAGGTCACTGTTAAGTGGGCGGGCCCCTGAGGAGGTCAATGTCAAGGGAGTGGGGAGCTATGAAACTGACTGTTAAAGGGGTGGGCTGCTGTGAAGGTCAAAGTTAAGGGGATGAGCTGCTGTTGAGGTCCCATTTTCAGGAGGTGGGGCACTGTGGGGGTGTCAGCCCCTTCTGCCAATATATATATATATATATATATATATATATACCATGAGCATGTCCTGTGTCTTACTGAAATAATGCAATCATATGGTTGGATGACCACATAACAGGCATTTACAATATTTTTTAGACGGTTATTTTTCCCAATGTTAATGACTGCTTCCACTATGGAAGCGGTCATTAGTATGCGGGAGGCACAGGAAGGTGAGGGCAGCACTGCTCTGGCTTCACTCATCTTCCCTGGTCTTATTTCGGGTCCTTCTGTGGTGTCCTGACCACGCACAGCAATGGGACATAGTACACGTAGGTGCGCACTATGACCTGACGCTGTGCGCCATGAGGTCACAGTAGACAGCAGGACTCGGAAGAAGTGATGGAGCAGTGAGTCCTGGATATGTGGTGCTATCAGCAAGTGAGGTACTGTAAGTTTATTTTTTTTATTTTTTTTTCTAAAGTGTGACCTGTGGTCTTATGGGAGCTAGAGGGGCCGATCTGAGGCTGATTGGGTCTCATATGAGGCTGATTGGGTCTCATCTGAGGCTGATGGGAGCTTGGGAGTCTCATCTGAGGCTAATGGAGTCTGGGGAGGTCTAATGGGGATCTGATCATAGGTTGATGAAGGCTGGGGGGTCTGATGCAGGTCTGATCTGAGCCTGATGGAGGCTGATGGTCTGATGGGAGGTTGATGGGAGGTTGAGAGGTCTGATTTGATGCTGATGGAGGCTGGGGATCTGACTTTGGAGTCTGATCTGATGTCTGATATTGGGGTTTGATGAGTATTGGGGTTTCTGAGTGTCTGATCTGAGGTCTGATGAAAAATGGGGATCTGATTTGGGGGTCTGCTCTGAGGTCTGATGGAAAATATTTTTTTATCCTCCAAATCCTAGGTGCATCTTATCGTCCTATGCGTCTTATAGTCAAACAAATATGGTACCTCCCTGATTGCTTCCTTTAAGTGGTTCTTTTCCTTTTTCTTACTGATCATGTATTCTTTGGATATGTCCTCATCATCTGATTGGCACTGGTTTGAAACCGGGGAACCCTGCTGATCAGCTGTTTGGGAAGGCAGCTGCACTCGCAGTAGTGCCGTGGCCTTCTCGATTCTTCATGCAGGCTAGTGACATCATAATTATGTAATGTGGCCTGGGCGCAGCTCAACAGCATTTACTGCGGGAAGCAGCGAGAAGACCACGGAGCTACTGCAAGTGCTGCTGTCTTCTCAAGCTGTTAGATATTAGACCACCCCTGCTGATGAGATGCTGATGGCCTATCAAAAGATCATACCAGTGTATTACTGTACAGCGACAGCGCCACAAAGAGCGCGGCATCATAGCAACCAATTACGCTGTGTGCTCGTGCGCTCTGCAGGACGGGTTTTCCCGGACCGTGGTCCGGGAAAATCCACCTATGTGTGAATGCGGCCTAAGGGTCCAAAATATGATTTGAAAGAATCAAGTGAAGTACCCGATTTTTGTTCTTTTTTACCAATACAGCTTCCCCCTTTGTGTGTTGTATTTTATAATTTAGTTTAGTTATAGCTCAGCCCTGACGCATCTCATGTACAAGCATGGTTTCTTGTGATGCTCAGATTTTGTGATCAGTATTTTAACATTGAACCCCACGATGTGTGGACCTCAGAAAACCAGGAGAAGGCAACCTCCGGCTCTCTAGCTGTTGTGAGACTTCCACTCACAGCATGCATATTTACTCTGCTCTTCTTAGACCTCCCATAGAAATTAATGGAGCATGCTGGGAATTGTAGTTTCACAACAGCTGGAGTGCCGGAGGTGGCTGATCTCTGTTCTAAGTCATTGTCCTTATCACAAAGTCTCTATGATATTGAGGCCTAGCACATGGCAGGTTCAACGGATGCCTCACAGACAGACAACGAATATCAGGTGCAAATCCTACATCTCAAAATCTCATTGCTGTTGAGTTTTCAAAAGGTTGTCCAAGATTTAGAGATAAACCTGTAAAAATAGAAACATAAAAAATCTCTTAAAATGATATTTTAATTATAAGGGAAATTTTACTCTTGGTTATTTCTAATGGCTTCACTAAGGAAAAGGACATCAAATTGCAACCAGTCTACACCAGTACATATAGATTTATTTCAGGCATTGAACCACCCTGTATACCTAAAGTGGTTTTCCACCTATTCCTCTGGATAGTTCATCAATATCAGATTGGTGGGGGTCCGACACCCGATACTCCAACCGATAGACCAATGGTGCCCAAAACATAACAGTGGATGGAGCCAGAAGCAGAAGGTACATTGGCAGGTACTGTACAGTGGCCGCGTCAGACTACTGCAGCTCAGCCGCCATTTACTTGAATGAATTCCCCTGTACCATTGAATCCGCACCAAAAAGCCAAAGGGGGCCATGGAGAATCCGCCTCCCATTGATTTCAATGAGAGAGCCCTCTGCCATTAGTGCTGCTGGTGGTTTAAAGTGATGTAATTTCTTGATATGTCACTTCTTCATCTGCACTGCTCTGGTAGCAGCAGCGTAGTCTCTGTGCTTACGACGCTAATCCGAGCAAGATTCACAGAACTAGGCAAGATGTCTGGACCTGTCGATCACGGAAGAGGGGTAAGTCTCTTGGGCAGCGGGGACAATTTCTCTCTGCTCAAGAAATCTATGTGATGAAAAAATTAGATTTTTACGAATCAATTTGCTCACCTTTATTGATGACATATTCTCAGGATAGACCATTCATATGTGTAGTTCATGTGCCAACTTCAGTTGAAAAATGGGTACACCAAAAGCTATTCAGGAGTTAAAATAAAAAATACAAAAAACTCAACTCATCCACTTGCTCATGCAGTGGATACCCCTATTGCTAAACATGTGGAGACCACTCATGGTGGTGACTTTTCAAAAATCAGATTTTTGGGCCTAGAATTGGTAAGACCACCTAAAAGAGGTGGCGATTGGAACAGGAAGCTATTACAGCGTGAAACCTGGTGGATTTATGAATTAAGAACTTCTCACCCAGCAGGATTGAATGAACAACTATGGTTTGGTTGTTTCATTTGACTTATGTGAACCATGGTCCTGCTTTAGAAAGACACTATGTGGCAACTTCTTCCCAGTATTAATATAACATTGTTTCATAATTGCTTCTATCTACCTCTATAGGTCTTTATATGTCTGCCGGCGAAACCTAGTTTCCTTACCTATAGTTTTTGAACCCCCCTTTACCCCTGATATGCACTTATATCGATGGGTGCATATATGGGGATATATTTATCATAAAGAGCGTCATCGGTCGAGTGATGTTCTGCTTAGCATCCTCCCGATGACGCTAGATCAGGTGACTCTGCTGCGTCAGACATGGGGCGGACTTTTCATCCCAGGTCCTTGCCTCCGATCTATGTATGTATTGCAGCATAGGACCTTTAGGGGCGGCACCTCCACAGTCATGTGCCCCCCACGTCATTACTCACGTGATGCGTCACGTGGGAGAGTAGGGCGGGCACTCGGCTGACTCGGCGCTCTATTTAAATTGCACACGCCGAGCAGTCAGTTGCTGCTGCCATACGCGGTGAAGCCATGCCTCTTACACGCCCGACCGGACGCCTTACATGCCGCTGATCTCCCGTTTAACCATTAGGAGAAGATAAGTAGCTGGGCAATACTATGTCTAATTCTGTGACTTTGTGATACATCGGGTAATATTGGTTGCATCAATACCATTGCTTATGAGCCCAATATATCTCTAACTTTGCATTTATATACTCAGGACATCATTGAGATTTATGCTTTCAGCTCAACATTGTTGTATTTAGCAACTTCTTTGGAGGACACATTATATGGTCCCCTGATGAACCGGCGAGAGCCGAGGAAACGCGTTGGGACAGATTTTGATGGGGTACACACGTCACGTACCCCATGTTGACACATATATTTGAGCACCTTAACCTGTTTATTCCCTTTCCCTGTTTCTTGATTAATCTGGGCGATCACTGTCTTGTCAAGCAGGGATCCAACAGGGTATACTTAGGCGCCTTTTAGGATTCACAGGGAGTAATAGGGTCAGAGACCCAGTGACCTATTTCTCCGCTATCTTTTCTATCCATTCCTGCACTTATTTGTATTTTTACTGCACAGAATTGTTGTGGCCCTATACATGGGGCGTAGGACATTGAGCCGACATTGGCTCACTGTTGATAATTGTGAGACTATTTGAGCATATTAATTGAATCATTAAAGGTTATATTTTAGTTCTAGTGGTAACCCAGAATTATTTGTTGCATGCAGGAGACTCGCTCACATTAGCCGAGGTGATAATTTTTGAATGGATGTCGGCACTACCAGGGTTGGGGGTGGGCATTATCTACTGGGGGGCACTCAGCGGCTATTATTTCTAATGAGGGGGCACTATGTGGGCAATTATTCATATGGGGGGCACTAAGGGGATATTATTCATACTGGGGGGGGCACTATGTGGCAATTTTTTATACTGGAGGACACTTTGGAGCCATTACTTATGCCGGAGGAACTATGGGAGCCATTTGAGGGGGCACAGTAGGGGGACATAAAATATACTGAGGGTACTGCAGGGGTTGGGATGTAAAAAAAAAAATGCCAATGAACTACACAGTTTTTATGGCCATTTTAACAGCCGTTAAAAACATAATGGACAGAAAATGGATGCAAACACTGATACAAAATGGACATGAGAAACAGACATGGCCATTTTTCATACATGGTGTGAATGTGGCCTTAATTTTCTCATATATAGCTAAAACAAACAGAAAAGATTTCTCTCAGGATTTAAAAAAAATTGGATTTCTATTGCGTTAGTAAAATTACATCCTGTTTTCCAAGCTCGAAGAAAAAAATTATTTTAGCTTCCCCAAGGGCAAACGCTATGCAAATATCTATATGTGGATCTCTTCTTTTTTATTGGTAATATAATAGAACTGTTACAAGTGAATGAATACTTGGATGATAGCAGCGATGAAAAATTGATAGTATACAATTAGATAAAGGGCGTACATTTTCTGACTTCAGTTCCACTTTTTGACGTGACAAATGCCCGTGTTGACAGCATGCCATCTAAGCTCATAAGCCGCTCGCGGCATCATTTATCTGTGAGACGTTTTGATTTATAGGCATTTCTAGAATGACATTACATTATCTCACAAAAAGTTCCACTAAGAAATAGAAAAGATTAACCTTGACACATTTTACCTAGATAAAGTAATAATAATAAAAACAATAACAACAGTAATAATAAAAATATTAATAATGACTTCAGATTCATCATTCTATCATACAGTTTTATTTCCTGGATTCCTCCAGTCAGGAAATTGAGCAATTTTGGGGGCAGCATCGTAAAGGCCTCCGCGATTCTCCGGGAGTCACTGTCACAAGAATTAACTTTATAAAAAGACCCACTTATAGTAAAAAATATGTAAGCGAATATATAACCTAGGTTGTAAGAACGAGATGTCAGATACAGAAGTCATCATGGTGGAGGGCTTATTTCTGGCCTGGCCATCGACCAGTCAATTACTCCATAAGGGCTCATTCACACGACCATATGCAGGCTTGGACTGGCCCACAGGGGTACAGGGGAATCCCCCAGTGGGCCCCTAAGCAAGGTGGGCCCCTAGTCTATGACCCCCTGCACAAGTGGCACATAAGGCACAGTAGACTTACTGCACTACATACATATATTCAATGTACAGCATCTCAACGAGCCGATGTTCATATAAGAAAACTGGTTAAATTATTTTTAATATTTAAATGTATCCGTACGGTGGGCCCCCAAAATAAATTTTACTGGTGGGCCCTAGGTACCCCAGTCCGAATGTCTGAATGGGTCCGCATCCGCGGAACAGGTGCGGACCAAACAGGTGCGGACCCATTCATTTCAATGGTGCTGTCCATTGTTTCGCTATGCGACCCCGCAAAAAAAATAGAGCAAGTCCTTTTCTTGTCCGCAATTGTGGACATGAATAGGCATTTTCTATATAGCGCAAGCCCTTTGTGTTCCGCAAAATGCACAATGCAGACGGACGGTATCTGTCTTTCGCAAACCGCAAAACACGGCACAGTTGTGTGCATGAGCCCTAAGGGAGGCTTGTAGGGTTAGGCTATCTTGGTGCCTAAGGCCTCTTTCACAGGAACGTGTGAGCCCCGTGCCCATGCTGCGGGCCGCAAATTGCCATCCATCCCCCCCCATCCATCCCCCCCACCCCCGTCACTGATTAACCCCTGATTAACCCCTGATTAACCCCCGATCACCCCATGTCACCCCCCTGACACTAATTACCCCCCTGTAAGGCTCATTCAGACGTCCGTATGTGTTTTGCGGATCCATGGATCCGCGGATCCGCAAAACACGGACACCGGCAATGTGCTTTCCGCATTTTGCGGATCCGCACATTGCCAGAACTATATAGAAAATGCCTTTTCTTGTCCGGACAAGAATAGGACATGCTCTATCTTTTGCGGAGCTGCGGCCGGATGTTTGGGGGCCAAAACCCGGAAGTTTGTGGCCGCAGCTCCGCAAATGCTGATGCGGCGAGCACATAGTGTGCTCTCCGCATCACCTCCAGCCCCATTCACACTGAATGGGTCCGCATCTATTCCGCAGAATTGCGGAATAGATGCGGACATTTTTGCGGACGTGTGAATGGGGCCTTACTACTTTTTTTTTTTGCACATTTTTTGGCAGAGATTTATTCATCCACATTGATCGATGCAAATGAGGAAATCTGTGCCGTTTTTTTTTTGCACATTTTTGGGCAGAGATTTTTTCATCCACATTGATCGATGCGAATGAGGAAATCTGTGCCGTTCATTTTTTTCTCAGAAAGTGTCATTTTCCGCTAACTTGTGAAAAAAAATGAAATGATACATGAACTCACCATGCCCCTCCGCGAATACTTTGGGGTGTCTTCTTTCTAAAATGGTGTCATTTGGGGGGTATTTATACTTTCCTGACATTCTAGTACCTGAAGAAACATGACAGGCGCTCAGAAAGTCAGAGCTGCTTCAAAATGCCGAAATTCACTTTTTTGTACCATAGTTTGTAAACGCTATAACTTTTACCCAAACCAATAAATATACACTTATTGGACTTTTTTTATCAAAGACATGTAGAACAATAAATTTAGAGAAAAATTTATATAGAAATGTAGTTTTTTTAAAAAAAATTTACAACAGAAAGTGAAAAACGTCATTTTTTTGCAAAAATTTAGGTCATTTTTGATTAATAGCAAAAAAAGTAAAAATGTCAGCAGCAATGAAATACCACCAAATGAAAGCTCTATTAGTGAGAAGAAAAGGAGGTAAAATTCATTTGGGTGGTAAGTTGTATGACGGAGCAATAAACGGTGAAAGTAGTGTAGTGCAGAATTGTAAAAAGTGGCCTGGTCATTTAGGCCTCTTTCAGACGGGCGTTGCGGGTGCACTCCGTCAAACAGTGCGGGTGCGTTGCGGGAATCGCCGTGATTTTTCCCTGCGAGTGCAAAGCGCTGTCATGCGTTTTGCACGCGCGGGAGAAAAATCGGCACTTTTGGTACCCAGACCCGAACCTGCACTTCTTCACAGAAGTGCATGTTTGGGTCAGAAATTGTCCCGCTGGTATTATTTCACATTATAACATAGTTATAATGTAAAATAATACCCTTGGCCATCTCCCTAATGTTTAAACTGGTGCAGAATGAGTTAAAATAATAAACTAATAATTACTTACCTGTTCCATTTGATCGCGAAGCCCGGCCTCCTCTCCGTTAGCTTGAAAGATGTAAAGGACCTGTGATGATGTCACAGCATCACATGGCCCAATCACATGCTCCATCACTATGGTGATGGAGCATGTGATTGGTCCATGTGACCATGTGACATCATCCAAGGTCCTTAAACACTATCCACAGCCTGAGGATAGTGTTTAAGGACCTTGGATGATGTCACATGGTCACATGGATCAATCACATGCTCCATCACCATAGTGATGGAGCATGTGATTGGGCCATGTGATGTGACGTCATCACAGGTCCTTTAGATCATAGATGCTGCAGGGAAAGAGAGGACAGATCGCGACTACGTGATCAAGTGGCTAAGGTAAGTTAACTTTATTATTTTTAACCCTTCCTCATCATTTAACAATGCATTCTTTATTAAGAATGCTATTATTTCCCCTTATAACCATGTTATAAGGGGAAATAATAGAGATTGGGTCCCGTTGCTAAGCAACAATGCGGGAAAATCGCAACGCATCCGCACTTGGTTGCGGATGCTTGCGATTTTCTCGCATCCCCATTCACTTCTATGGGGCCTGCGTTGCGTGAAAAACGCAGAATATAGAACATGCTGCGATTTTCACGCAACGCAGAAGTGATGCGTGAAAATCACCGCTCATGTGCACAGCCCCATAGAAATGAATGGGTCCGGATTCAGTGCGGGTGCAATGCGTCCTCCTCACGCATTGCACCCGCGCGGAAAACTCGCCCGTGTGAAAGGGGCCTAAGGGTGTTTAAGCTAGGGGGGCTGAAGTGGTTAACCCCTTCTCTACCATCACTGTCAGGTCTTTAAAATCTTTAAGGCCCCTTTCACACGGGCGAGTTTTCCGCGCGGGTGCAATGCGTGAGGAGGACGCATTGCACCCGCACTGAATCCTGACCCATTCAGTTCTATGGGGCTGTGCACATGAGCGGTGATTTTCACGCATCACTTTTGCGTTGCGTGAAAATCTCAGCATGCTCCAGTTTCTGCGTTTTCCACGCAACGCAGGCCCCATAGAAGTGAATGGGGCTGCGGGAAAATCGCAAGCATCCGCAATCATGTGCGGATGCGTTGCGATTTTCCCGCATGGTTGCTAGGATACGATCGGGATGGGGACCCGATCGTTATTATTTTCCTTTATAACATAGTTATACGGAAAATAATCGCATTCTAATGACAGAATGCAATGTTCCCGGGCTTTAAAGGGTTAAAATAATAAAGAGTTAACTTACCTTTCTCCCATTGTGCGCAGAGCCCCAGAACGTCTTCTCTCTGATAGTTTTGATGCTTGAGGACCTGTGGTGACGTCACAGGGTCACATGGTCCAATCATAGAAGCATTTGAGTGGACCATGTGACCCATGTGATCCTGTGACATCACGGCAGGTCCTTCATCCAACATTGGATGAAGGACCTGCCGTGATGTCACAGGATCACATGGGTCACATGGTCCACTCAAATGCTTCTATGATTGGACCATGTGACCCTGTGACGTCACCACAGGTCCTCATTCAACATTGGATGAAGGACCTGCCGTGATGTCACAGGATCACATGGGTCACATGGTCCACTCAAATGCTTCTATGATTGGACCATGTGACCCTGTGACGTCACCACAGGTCCTCAAGCATCAAAACTATCAAGAGAGAAGACGTTCTGGGGCTCTGCGTGTACAATGGGAGAAAGGTAAGTTAACTCTTTATTATTTTTAACCCTTTAAAGCCCGGGGAACATTGCATTCTGTCATTAGAATGCGATTATTTTCCCTTATAACTATGTTATAAAGGAAAATAATTACACATACAGAATACTCATCCCGAAACTGGACTTCAGTGATGAAGTCTGACTTCGGGTCTGGGTACCAAGCATGCGGATTTTTTCACGCGCGTGCTCAACGCACTACAAACGTTAGCACACGCGCGGAAAAATCGCGGCGATTCCCGCAACGCACCCGCATCTTATCCGGGCGTCAAACATGACGCCCGTGTGCAAGAGGCCTAACCCTTTCAGGACCCTAACATTTTTCACCTTAAGGACTTTATGTGGCGATAACTTTAAAATGCTTTTACTTATGCAGGGCATTCTGAGAATGTTTTCTCGTCACATATTGTGCTTCATGACACTGGTAAATTTGAGCCAAAATATTTCATTTTTATTTATAAAAGAATTAACAAATGTACAAAAAATGTGGAAAAATTTTAAAATTTCCAATATTGCAATTTCTCTGCTTGTAAAATAGTTATACCTCCAAAAATAGTTATTACTTTACATTTTCCATATGTCTACTTCATGTTTGCATCATTTTGAAAATGACATTTTATTTTTTTGGGACGTTAGAAGGATTAGAAGTTTAGAAGAGAATCTTGAAATATCTAAGAAAATTTCCAAAACCCAATTTTTTAAGGACCAGTTCAGTTATGAAGTCACTTTGTGGGGCTTACATATTAGAAAACACCCATAAATGGCCCCATTTTAAAAACTACACCCCTCACGCTATTCAAACTGATTTTACAAACTTTGTTAGCGCTTTAGGTTTTCCACGAGAATGAAAGGAAAATGGGAAGGAATCAATGAAATGTCAAAATTTCACTTTTCTAGCAGATTTTAAATTTTAATCTATATTTTTTTCTGCAACAGATCAAGGGTTAAACGCCAAACAAAACTCAAAATCTATTACCCTGATTCTGGATTTTACAGAAACACCCCATATGTGCTCAAAAACTGATGGGTGCACAGCTTGCTTCAGAGAGGAAGGAGCACCATAAGGCTTTTGGAGAGCGGATTTAGCTGGAATGGTATTGGGAGCTATGTCACAGAAGACACCCTGAGGTTGCCCTGCAGTGGAAACCCCCAAAAAGTGACCCTATTTTGGAAACTACACCCCTCAAAGTATCTTTTAAGGTGTGTACTGAGCTTTACACCCACATTTTCCACTTTCCCAAACGATAACAAGACAAACTGCACCCCACATCTTGTTCCCCATTTCCCCCCGAATACGGCAACAGCCTATATGTTATCAAAATATGATGTATGGGCACACAGCAGGGCTCTAGAGTCAAACAGAAAAATATGGATTTTGCTGAACTGAATTTCGGCCAGAGGTAGGAGAGCTGAGCTGCTCAGCACTGTCAATACAAAAGAAGAGGGGTGTGGCCGCAGGTGGGAACACGGAGCCTCTAGGAGCAGGGGCAACATCCCTCCCTGCTCCTAGAGGCTAATTTGCATATTATATAAATTCGTTTTTTAGCGTTATGACAGGTCAGAGGGGCATTTGATTTACATTATTAGGTTGGTCTGACATTGGCACATAGTTAATGTCAGACAGCTTAATGAGGCCAAAATCTGGTGACAGAAACCCGTTAACCGCCAGCATGTTCTTATGGAGGAGAGCCCTGCTTTCTCAGTGGTTGATCTACCAGGGATCTAGGGAGGCCCCTCTGATTTTTGCACCCTGTGCCGCAAGCCACAGTACCTCTGGCAGTTAGGGACGTGAATAGGGTTATGCTGGTATAATAGTTATCCACATAAAGGTGGTGACCCTGATCCAGCAGTGGGTGCAGTAAGACCCACACGATCTTCCCACTAACTCCTAGGATGGGACAGGGATTCTGGGGGTTCTATCCAGGAATCTTTCCCTTCGTAAATGTGGAACTTGTGGGTGTACCCGGAGGTACAACGTTTGTAAATCTTTATGCCATAGCTTGCCCGTTTGCTAGGCAGGTACTGGCAGAATCTAGCCCTCCCTTTGAAAAGTAATAGGGACTCTTCTACACAGACATTTTTATCTGGGTTGTACACCTCAGCAAACCTGGTGTTAAAGTGGTCGAGGACGGGCTTAACCTTGAACAGATGGTCAAATGTCGGGTCGTTTTGGGGTTTTGCATTTTCGTTGTGGTGTAGGAATTTCCGAATTGACTCAAATCGCTTCCAGGTCATGGTGTTACTGTGAATTGGAGTCTGGTAGAAAATGTCCGAACTCCAATATTGTCTAACGTTTGGCTTCTTTACAACGCCCATATGCAGCACCAGCCCCCAAAACTTCATAATCTCTGCTGCACTTACTGGGGTCCAACCTAGAGGTCTAGCGTATGTCGATGTAGTGTTCTGATCAATGAATTAGTGGGCGTATAAATTGGTTTGGGCCACCATTAAATTTACAAAATCTTTAGAGAAGAAGATTTTGAAAAAATCTAGTTCAGTGACGCCCACACAATTTATCTGTATTCCGGAGCTGCCCACTAAATCCAGAATTTGGGGCTGATAATCGTCAGGGGGTGGGGTCCATATGGGCTTACTTTGGGGGGCTGCCTCAGCTGTTGTTCTGGGGCACCTTCCACAGGGTCCCTCATCACTGGATGATGATGATGAGGGGGTAGATGAAAGTGAAGAAATGAAAAGAGACAGTGACTGTCCCACATAAGGGAGCTTGGTGCGTGGGCACCTCTCCCTAAAGCTGCTCAGAGACTAGAAAGGCAAAAATGCAAAAGGGGCAGCAACATACTAAAACATAACTTTTAATAATGTTAGATATAAAAAAAATTGATAAGAAGGAACCCCTTACAACAAATAACAGCTGGTCTGGGGAGATGAGCGCACTTTGACAGTCAAACTGATTATGTGTGCACATAAGTGTCTTGTGCAGAGATGCGCTCTAGTACTAATCAGACACCAAAAAGACAAAAAGACACAAAGACGCCTTGCTAATAAGTGTGGTAATTAGCTAATCAGGTTAGGCATAAAGCAGGTTGTGTATAAACACAGCCCAGTCCACCCATCCATGAGTGGAAAACACACATGTATAGTCTGGGAAGCAGAGGTTAAGTATCAGCCACAATGGGCACCAGCCCACAGTCCGGATAACAAACTGTCCCTGTTAATCCCTACTTGGCCTGCTTGAACCTCACAGCCTCCTAACACGGGGTCATAGACCTACAAGGGGTGGCCCCGTCCGGAACCTGACCCTACACTGGAATCCCTAAGGATCCCTACATGGAGTGTCAGTTGGGACTATGATAAGTGCTTACTACTAGAATGAGATGAGGTGAAAAATGGAGTGATCTATATTTATTTACACTTGTCCCTATGATAAGTGTATACTGGGGTCGAGTTAAATAAATAACTAGTGTATATTCACATGTCCCTACACGTTTCTTTTACTGAATATACTATATCAGTTGGTCTTTGTCAGAAAAAAGGTAAAAGCCTTAAGAGTCCTCAGGGGACACAATGGCTATCTAGTGTGCTAACTCCTACTAAACATCGGTGGGAAAAAAGTTTAGGGAGAGTAAGGTGAGTTCAAACCGCATAATGTGGTGGTGTTGCGCTGTCCTAGATTTCCTAGGGTGGGCATATGGCCTCAATCCTGGATTAGGGCATCGGATACAAGCAGGTCCGTGCTTCTGTTGGCGTGTGGCAGCGCATATGCGCGCGCTGCCATGTTTAAATTGTAAATGGTGTGGAAGTGAAACATCCGTTCGTGCGCATGCACCAGAATCGCGTTCATGCGCACAAGCCAAAATACATCCGCGCACAGTGGGCGGGCCTGTTACAGGACTGTCAGTCAATCGGGCAGTCCTGATGTCATTATTGCACCACGTATTTTAAACAAACAATTAAAAATAAACATCATAAATATTATCATGTCCCAAAATATTACAATATAAAGTGTTTATCCTGTATTGTGAACACCGTCAATAAAAAAAGAGACAAAAAGAGCCGGCTGACCAAAGCTAGGGCTGAACCTGCTGAACCTGGAAGACAAGCAAGCTGACAAGTAGCTACCCATCTGAGTTGTGTGCAGACCAAGGGTCGTCCTCAAGGGAGGGAAAAAGGGAGCCCATTGTGTTGAGGAGTATAATGAGAAACTAGTGGAGACAAGAGCGTTATCTCAGCCTATAAGACTCCATTAGCACCCAGTGTGGGAAGTTAGCCCACGGTGTTAGCCTACGGTGCCTGTTCACATTCTGCAGTGAAGTACAAGCTGTAAGCAGAGCCGCATTCCTCTATGGACAGTGTGGACGTATTATTGGAAGTTGTGAGTAAACCAGGAAGGCAAGATGTATTGTTTGTACTGGTTGTGTGTAACAGAGAAGTTTACTGATGTATACTCCACACCAGGAAGAGAGACAGTCAGCCAGAAGTTACAATATCCTGAGTGTGACCAGAGTCAGTACCTCACCAAGAGCCTGGTATTAGGATTACAGATACAGCTAACTGTGATGTCCTTTGAATGGATTAAAGCTACAGATTTACATTGCAATTAGAGATGAGCGAATCGAATCCCACGAAGTGGAATGTGATCCGAATTTCAGGATAACTTCGATTCGCCTAGAAGCCGAATTTCCTCGTGCTTCGTGTCAGTGAATTGATTTAATCTGAAATGGCATAAAAAACAAAAAATGTAAACTTACTGCCTTCATTTGCTCGCGACTGGCCGCCAGTCTCTATCTTGCTTGAAGATCTTGGCTGAAATCCAGCCGGCGTGATGATGTAATCTCGCGTCGCACGGGATTTCGGCCGAAATCTTCAAGCAAGATAGAGACTGGCGGCCAGTTGCAAGCAAATGGAGGCAGTAAGTTTGATTTAATTATTTTTTTTATTGTTAATTTTACACTCAGATGCTGCTATCATGTATGAACACGCCATCTGAGGGGTACAATGAAAGGGCCGGCGTTATCGCAGCTCCCTCTACTGACAAAAAAATGCACTTTGTGATGAAGTAATTCGTCACAAAGCAAATTTTTTTGTGAAATTCCGGCGAATCAGCCGAATTGAACTTTTAAGAAATTTGCTCATCTCTAATTGCAAAAATCTGTACATAGAAACATAGAAACATAGAATGTGTTGGCAGATAAGAACCATTTGGCCCATCTAGTCTGCCCAATATACTGAATACTATGAATAGCCCCAGGCCCTATCTTATATGAAGGATGGCCTTATGCCTATCCTATGCATGCTTAAACTCCTTCACTGTATTTGCAGCTACCACTTCTGCAGGAAGGCTATTCCATGCGTCCACTACTCTCTCAGTAAAGTATTTCTTCCTGATATTACTTTTAAACCTTTGCCCCTCTAATTTAAAACTATGTCCTCTTGTAGCAGTTTTTCTTCTTTTAAATATTCTCTCCTCTTTTACCATGTTGATTCCCTTTATGTATTTGAAAGTTTCTATCATATCCCCTCTGTCTCTTCTTACTTCCAAGCTATACATGTTAAGGTCCTTTGATCTTTCTTGGTAAGTTTTGTCCTGCAATCCATGTACTAGTTTAGTAGCTCTTCTCTGGACTCTCTCCAAAGTTTTAATATCCTTCTGCAGATATGGTCTCCAGTACTGCACACAATACTCCCAATGAGGCCTCCCTAGTGCTCTGTAGAGCGGCACGAGCACCTCCCTCTTTCTACTGTTAATGCCTCTCCCTATACACCCAAGCATTCTGCTGGCATTACCTGCTGCTCTATGACATTGTCTGCCCACCTTTAGGTCGTCTGATATAATGACCCCTAAATCCCTTTCCTCAGATACTGAGGTTAGTACTGTATCACTGATTTTATATTCTGCTCTTGGGTTTTTACGCCCCAGGTGCATTATCTTGCACTTATCGACATTAAATTTTAGTTGCCAGATTTTTGACCATTCCTCTAGTTTTCCTAAATCCTTTTCCATTTGGTGTATCCCTCCAGGAACATCAACCCTGTTACAAATCTTTGTGTTATCAGCATAAAGACACACCTTACCATTGAGGCCTTCTGCAATTTCGCCGATAAAGATATTAAACAATATGGTTCCCAGAACCGATCCCTGAGGTACCCCACTGGTAACAATACCATGGTCTGAATATACTCCATTGACTACATGTGCGAGGCTGGTGGACGTGACTTAAGGAGTAAGGACCAGTTTCATACTTGTACAGCAGGTTGATCGGGCGGGTGCAGGAGCTGCGCCCGCCCGATCAGCAGCAGGGGTCCAGCAGTCACTGATAGCCACACCCCTGCTGTATGTTCCGGCATTGGTGAAAACACCGATGTCGGCGCATTAACCCTCGCACTGCCGTGGTCAGTGCTGACCGCGGCACATGTGGGATCGTGCAGGGTGGCCATTGGGTCCCCGTGCTGCTGTGACGGGGACCCGATGGCAGGGAAGGCAGCCCGATGCCATCCTTAGGTATCAAGACTGCCTTCCATGACAGCCTGTGAGATCCAGCCCCCTGGATCTCACAGGCACGAAGCCATAAGTGTATTAGACTGGTAATACACTTACAGCCAATGCATTACAGAAGTATTGTAAAGCATTGTAAAGGGGATCAAACCCCCAAAAGTTGAAGTCCCAGAGTGGCACTTCACTTCAGTGAAAAAAAAAGTTAAAAAAAATAAAGTTTCCCCAATTTTTTTTGAAAAGGCATATGCCCCCCAAAATAGTACCAATCTAACCATCACCTCATCCCACAAAAATGATCCCCTACCTAAGACAATCACTATAGACAAAACTATAGCTCTCAGACTATGGAGACACTAAAACGATATTTTCTGTTTCAAAAAAAGCTAAAAAAAATAAAAATAAAAATATGTCTCTCAGACTATGGAGACACTAAAACATTATTTTTTTTTCTTTCAAAAATTATATTATTGTGTAAAACTTAAATAAATAAAAAAGTATACATATTAGGCATTGCCACGTCTGTAACGACCTGCTCAATAAAAATATCACAAGACCTAACCCATCAGGTGACCGCCATAAAAAAAATAACAAATCTGTGCCAAAAAAGCCATTTTTGTCACCTTACATCACAAAAAGTGTAATACCAAGCGATCCAAAAGTTATACGCACCCCGAAATCATACCAATCAAACAGTCATCTCATCCCACAAAAAATGAGACCCTACCTAAGACAATGCCAAAAAAAAAAATAACTATCGCTCTCATAATAAATGCTGTTATTGTGTAAAACTTAAATAAATTAAAAAGTATACATATTAGGTATCGCCGCGCCCATAAGAAACTGCTGTATAACAATGACACATGACCTAACCACCCAAGTGAACACCATAAAAATTCTAATAAACACGCGTAATAATACCAGGCGATCAAAAAGTCCAAAATCGTACCAATCAAACTGTCATCTCATTCCGCAAAAAATGAGAGCCTACCTAAGACATTCGCCCCAAAAATAAAAAAAAACTATGGGTTTCAGAATAGGGAGATTTATTATCTAAAGCTGAAACAAACAACCCAAAAAAGTTGTCATATTTGGTATTGTCGCGTCCGTAACAACCTGTCCAATTAAAATATCACATGATCTAACCTGTCAGATGAACATTGTAAATAACAAAAAATAAAAAACGGTGCCAAAACAGCTATTTTTTGTTACCTTGCCTCACAAAAAGTGAAATATAGAGAAAAAAAATCATATGTACCCTAAAATAGTACCAACAACTGCCACCTTATCCCATAGTTTCCAAAATGGGGTCTTTTTTGGAGTTTCTACTCTAGGGTTTCATCAGGGGGTCTTCAAATGTGACATGGCAACTTAAAATTATCCCAGTGAAATCTGCCCTCCAAAAACAATATGTGGTTCTTTTCCTTCTGTGCCTGCCGTGTGCCCATACAGCAGTTTATGACCACATATGACGTGTTTCTGTAAACTGCAGAATCAAGGCAATAAATATTGAGTTTTGTTTGGCTATTAACTCTTGCTTTGTTACTGGAAAAAAATGGATTAAAATGGAAAATCCGTCAAAAAAGTGAAATTCTAAAATTTCATCTACATTTTCCTTTAATTCTTGTGGAACACCAAAATGGTTAAGAAAGTTTGTAAAATCAGTTTTGAATCAGTCTTGAGGGGTGTAGTTTCTAAAATGGGGTCATTTATGGGTGGTTTCTATTATGTAAGCCCCACAAAATGACTTCAGACCTGAACTGGTCCTTAAAAAGTAGGTTTTAGAAATTGTATGAAAAATTTGAAGATTTGCTTCTAAACTTCTAAGCCTTCTAACATCCCAAAAAAAGAAAATATAATTTACAAAATGATCCAAACATGAAGTAAACATATGGGAAATGTAAAGTAATAACTATATTAGGAGGTATCACTATCTGTTTTAAAAGCAGAGAAATAGAAATTTAGTAAATTGCTAATTTGTCCTAATTTTTTTTAAATTTGGTATTTTTTTATAAATGAAAATGAAATATTTTGACTCAAATTTACCACTGTCATGAAGTACAATATGTGACGAGAAAACAATCTCAGAATTGATTGGATAAGTAAAAGCATTTTAAAGTTATCACCACATAAAGTGACACATGTCAGAATAGCAAAAAATGGCCTGGTCCTTAAAATCGTAGAGTCCTGAAGGGGTTAAATGTATTACTCTGTTATGTTGTTAATTGCATAATTATTGCAACATCTCACCTTGGTAAGTAGATGGCAGCAAAGCATAAGGTGGTCAAAGTCTACATTGGGGCTGTCTATTAGAGGAATGCTATAAACCTATTTAGTTTGCAAAGTTGGAAGCTAATTTCTGTGCTGTCTTGGACTCATACAGGTGTGATAGCAAACTGCAAATGCAGGTTTGACACTGCACTGAGCAAATCGCTTATTGCATCACACTCTCCCTGTTTAATGGGAGTAGGTTTCTAGAGGAGCAGGAAGTGCCCAGACGGAGGCTGTGCTTGGTGGTGCTGGAAAACAGAAGGGAGCAGCCAGGGGCGGATTGGCCATAGACCTTGCATAGAAATTTCCCAGTGGGCCGATGCCCAGGGGGGGGCAACTAAGCCTTCCTCACGGCTGGCAAGTGGAAGATTTTGGGGATTTGTGCTGTTGGCAGTATTTTGTGATGGACTGTGATATTTGGCTCTGTTGGGGTGGTATAATGTGCCACAATATGGTATTGCTGGCCCTGCCTTCCATGAATTTGGACCCAACTACAAAACGGGGCCACTTTTCATATTTTTTCCAGGACCACTTTAAGTTCCCAGTCCGCCCCTAGGAGTAGCTCTGCTGATTCTACAAGTGAACAGACTGACTCATGGTAGAGACTGGAGACAGCACGAAGGGGAGGTTTGCAGCAATGACCTCAGGAGTGTTGTGTCTTTAGGATCCGGTTCTGGAGGGGACCAGGAAATAAGGAAAAGCACCAAGAACCTGTTCAAGGAATTGCAAGTGTGGCTTTGCCGCGTCACATTGCACCACACTCTTGAAGTGGCACTTGTTCATACAGTTAACGCACCAAGTAGAGTTACATTCCGGTGTACAGGCTGCAAACTAAAGCATAGCCCTAAGGGACTCATACGCTGACTCCTTCTTATTACCCTGGCTGCTCATAGGGTGTTATTTACTGGGAGCTGGAGTAAGCATTACAGCTGCAATCAAAGGAACAGAGATTTACCTGTGGATTACAAATAGTATTGCGCAATACTTAGGGTGCATCCTAACGAGGAACTCATCCAGGAACGTACAAGTGCAGCTACGTTGCTTAACGGACTTTGGGGAAAACATCACAGTTACTGGTTTACGGTTAGGCAGTGGTACATTTACTGTTGATTTATTCGCTGTTCCCAATCTGTTTTATATATTCTCAGCTTCTTTTTCACTACATTGTTTAGTAAACTCAATTGCTGGGAAAGAACCGTTGTCTGTGTCTGTGTGGCATCCTATACCCTCTGTACCTGTGGGCCCAGCCCTCTGTCGTCTTTCACTACCTTCCCCCTGAAAATAATGTATGCTTTCCTCCTATTCCCTATCTACATCCTGGGTGAGCTGCTCTCCTTGGTTTCTCTCCCTACTTCTTCAATGTGTACAATATTCTGCTGCTATCTCAAACACTGAGAGAAGGGAGGGGGAAAGGAGAGACACCTCAGAAACAGGAGCAGTACTCTGACAGATTTACAGTAGATTCAGGAGCACCACATGCTAGGTGAAGGATTTACATACACTCTGCAGAAGCAGAAATGGTAGAACATTTTAATGATGACCGTTCAGAAAGTTGCTGAAGATTGCATTTAGGAAGCAGATGAACAATAAAAAAATCTTTGCACAGGTTTCCATGGCCCTTAAGTGAAGCTAACAGGAGACAAAGTTGCATGTCTCTTTGCTAGGGCTACTGCCATTTCGTTATAGTGATCAGTTGGACCATAAAATCAAACATTGGTACCAGTGTCCAAGTTCAGAAACTACTCAGAATAACTTGTATGTAATTATATCCAATAGCTGGAAGAGGTGACATACTTTTATTATTTAAAAATCTAGTAAGATATCATATTTAATTAAAATTTATATTATATGTGTCCCTGGAGGCATTTTGCAGGAAACTTTGAGCAAAAAAAAAAAAAATTATATATATATATATATATATACTTTAACATTGATGGGTAATTAGGAAGAATGCCTTTCCTGTGAGACATGTACAGTATGTTCTCCTGATTAGATTTGTTTTGTTTTTTTACTTTTTGCATAGCAAACTGTGAAAATATGTCATACTAAGCTACATGTCATCACTACAATCCACAATTAACATGGATTGTGACAGAATCTAATGTCTCTGTCTGAACCCTAATACGTGGTATTTACAGTCTTCAGGGAAACCTGATATGTTAGTGAAGTGATGGCCAATCTGCACCTATAAATCTGTTTTCATATTTGCTGACGATTTAGTCAAAAACAGCTTTAATTAGGATTTTACAGAGACAGCAGATGGTTAATCGTCAGGGCTTCTTATCATCTCTGAGTGCAGTAGGCACCAAGAAGGTAATATAAAAAGTGACAGGGACTCAGAATGATAAAATATCAGTTGCATAACACATTGCTGAAATATTTATACCCGCAGTATAAATTACCTTGTGTTTTCCTATGCAAGAATATAAAGTGGGAATGATCCACATCAATTTCCATCATATGTATATTTGCCATATATTTTATTGTAAATGGTCGGTATAAACTAAAACGGCTCTAGATATAAGAGGCTTTAAAATAAATTAAATTCGAACAGATCACCACCGAATCAGTGGTAAATGTCATTATAAAGAGAAGCGGCAATACAATGTATATAACTACTCCATATGGAAATAAAAGACATTATTTATCAAGAAACATTGCTTTGTTAAGACAGCTTAGGTCTAGCAGTCAAGGAAAGAAATAAAATTCCTTCTCCAAGCA
This sequence comes from Bufotes viridis, assembly GCA_033119425.1. Taxonomy (NCBI): domain Eukaryota; kingdom Metazoa; phylum Chordata; class Amphibia; order Anura; family Bufonidae; genus Bufotes; species Bufotes viridis. Next base: position 35,194,495 of record CM065592.1, on the reverse strand, counting down.
AAAGATTTCGATATGGAAGTACAATGTAAAAAGAAACCTGCAACCACCACTAGGGGGAGCTCACTGAAGGGCAATAATAAGTCTTCCTCCAGTGGTTACTCAAGGCAACCAGAATGTTACCATTCAAACAAAATGTATAATCGCGAATATTCTAGATTTTTTTTAATCAGTACCCATGATCCCTCACTGCTTCTTGCTTGTGGGCCAATGCGAAGGTTATAATAATTTTGACTTTAGGAGTAGTGTTGATCGCAAATTTTCATATTGCAAATTTTTATTGCAAATTTTCCGATTGCCGATTTTCGCAATCAAGAAAATAAGGACTGGAAGTAACGAATTCTCGAATTCGCGAATATATGATGAATATTCGCCCAAATATTCTTGAAATATCGCAAATTCGAATACTGCACCTGCCACTCATCACTGCTCCTCAGGCAGAGAGTTCCATAGTCTCACTGCTCTTACCATAAAGAATCCCCTTCTATGTTTGTGTAGAAACCTTCTTTCCTCCAGACGCAGAGGATGTCCCCTCATCACAGTCACAGTCCTGGGAATAAATAGATGATGGGAGAGATCTCTGTACTGACTCCTGATATATTTATACATAGTTATTAGATCTCCCCTCAGTTTTCTTTTTTCTAAAGTGAATAACCCTAATTTTGATAATCTTTCAGGGTACTGTAGTCCCCTCATTCCAGTTATTACTTTAGTTGCCCTCCTCTGAACCCTCTCCAGCTCTGCTATGTCTGCCTTGTTCACAGGAGCCCCAAACTGTACACAGTCCTCCACGTGTGGTCTGACTAGTGGTTTGTAAAGTGGCAGGACTATGTTCTCATCACAGGCATCTATGCCCGATTATCTTATTGTCCTTTGCAGCAGCTGCTTGACACTGGTTTCTACAGTTTAGTTTACTGTCCACTGAAATTCCTAACTCCTTTTTCAAGTCATTGTTACCCAGTGTTTTACCATTTAGTATGTACGGGTAACTTGCATTATTCCTTCCCATGTGCATAACCTTACATTTGTCAGTGTTAAACCTCATCTACCACTTCTCTGCCCAAGCCTTCAACATATCCAGATCTCTTGCAGATCCACAAAACACCTTGTCACCAGCCCTATAGCAATTGCGGGCAAGAATAGGACATGCTTTATATTTTTGCGGAGTCGCCGTCCGGAAGATCGGCGGCGCGCTCCGCAAATGCGGATGCGGAGAGCACAGTGTGTGCTCTCCGCATCCATGACGTCCCCATTCAAAATGAATGGGTCCGCACCCGTGTGCAAATTTGCGGAACGGGTGCGGAAGAAGATTGCGGACGTGTGAATTAGGCCTTAGATCAGACAATTCACATCAAACCTTACATCAGACCTCCAGTCCTCATTAGAGCTCAGATCAGACCTCCAATCCTCATCAGATCTCTGACTAGACCCCAATCTTCATCAGACCCCCAATCCTCATCATACCTCAAATCAGACCCCTTTTCCTCATCAGACCTCCATGATACCTTAGATTGGACCCCTAAATCAGACCTCCATTCCTCATTAGACCTCAGATATCAGATCTTTTAGGGGGGGGGGGGAAATGCATCTTATGGAATGAAACAAAAAATATGTCTGTTACATACAGTAATAGAGTACTTTCTGCTCCTTGCAGATGCTTTTTGAATTGTGTTATGTATCCAGATATTACTTTAAGCACTATAGTGAATTCTTAAATGCACTACAGACAAAGTGTTGTGTTTTGTTTTTTTTCCAAAAAAAAAAAGGTGGATGCTTTTCTGGATATTTTTAGAGTCGCTCTGTGTATTCTACTATTCTACCTTCTGTCCTGGTTCTGTGCCTTTCTCTTTGTTTGGACTTTTAGCTCTGCAAACAATCTTGTTTGACTTTCATTCAGAGCATCACTCCACTCCACTCCAACCAGAGAGAGGCTCCTTATATTGACGCAATTAGCGCATCTAACATTGTGCTACTCAATTAAATTCTCTTCTGTGGGCATTTTTATCTAGGCTTATCAAGAGAACCATAGAGCTGTAAAAAATAGTTTTCTACAATTATTGAGTAAAAAAAAAAAAAAAAAAAAAACTTCCTGACAGAAGTGTTCCTTTAAGGTGACAAATTCATTAAAAGTGTCTCATGTGCAGTAAGAATTGCCCCCAACTGATTTTATCTCCATCCATCAGTGGAAACAACTGTTTGGTGATCGGAAAAAAAAAAGGGTATAGATAATTGATGATTTTTTTTTTTTACTATTTTTTCTGACGAATGGGAAAATTGTTCAATACCCTTAAGCCATTCAAAATAATATTTTTAAAAAATCACATAGTAATAACATAATAAAATTTTTGGACTTTAATACATTAAGATAATAGTAAGGGTCAGGGGAAAAGATGGCTGAGCTTCCTCTTTTATTTTATTTTGTACTGGTCAAAAATTGTTTTTATTTTGTTTGGGTTTTTTAAAAATACTATTAACCATTACAATAATTTCTAATGTATTTGGGAGATTTTTTCAAATATCATTCATGATACATTGGAGGTAATAATGTAATTGACACTAAGTGGCACAATTTTAGATTTTATTAATCTGCAGTTTACTTCGGGAATATGTACGGTGAAATTATATTTAGAACATTTACTGCAAATGTCAGCTGTTCTTATTTTATTTATAGACTAACAGTGGGGAGTGTGTTTCAGATCTCAGGAGAACTCCAGAATGATTCAAGGCTGTGGGAAGGTACATCATGATAGCTCTACCTAATTTATGGTGGTAAAAGATTTCCAGCTCTTTTCACCACAAAGTTCTGTTAAAGATTGTACTGTAGAAAGAAAATGAAAAGAGCTCTGTCTACTATCAAAAGCATAATGCATTGTGGCTTTTTTATTTTATTTAGCAATTTGCCTTATATATAATTCAACATAATGGGGAATCATACATATTTTAAGTGTGCACCTCCCAGGGTTGAAGAGGCTATCTTTTTTTTCTGCTCAGGTATCTAAATATTGCCTATATCTGCGGACAATGGTCCCTTTCCCCAATAAGGGCTCATGCACGACTGTATTTTCTTTCCGCTTCCGTTCAGTTTTTTTTTTGCGGACCGTATGCGGAACTATTCACTTCAATGGGGCTGTAGAATATACTGAAGTTAGTCCGTGTGTATTCCGTTTCAGTTTGTCCGCATGGCCGTTCCGCAAAAAAGTAGTACATGTCCTATTATTATCCGCATAGGATAATCCGCAAAAGGGTCCGCAAAAAATACGGAACGCACACCGAACACATCCATATGTCATCCATATTTCATCCATATTTTGCAGATCCATACTGTAAAAATGCTATGCCCAGTCCATATTGCTCATGTGTTTGGTGATTAATAAGTTACTGTTTCAGTATACGATCCGCAAAAAACTGATCAAATACGGAAACAATACGGATATGTTTTGTGCAATAACAGAACGGAAGAAGACTTAAATTAGAAGAAAAAACCTCAGATACTGAACAACGGATCCGTGAAAAAAGGACTGCAAAACAGCAACGGTCGTGTGCATGAGCCCTAAGACTGACATTCTTCTGATATTTCCATCTCATATAGAAAGGTCTACTTAAAGGAGCATTACCATCAGACAAGTAGTAAAGATACAGTATGCTTTCTGGGGCCCCCACTGATCACTAGAGCTGGGCTTTAGAGTTTTCTCTCACCGCAGGACTGCAGTGAGGAGGAGTTTGAATGAAGTATCTGTCAAGTGTGCAAGTTGCCTCTCCATTTAAAATCTATGGGACTAACAGAGACTGCTGAGTACTAATGCCACTCTACTCAAACTCAGGACCCCTGTTTAAGTGATTGGGGTGAGGTTCCAGCATTGTGGCCACCAACATATATACATGTACCCTCTGGATATGTTCTTTACGCCTCATGCACACGACCATTGTTTGTTTCCGCATCTGTTCAGTCCGCAAATTTTGCGTCCGCCCAAAAATACGGATGACGGACCGTTTTTTGGGGCGGAGCTGTTTTTATGGCAGATCCATTGTAATAATGCCTATCCTTGTCCGCAAACGTGAAAAAAATAGGACATGCTCTATTTTTTTGACGGAATGTAAACACGGACCACGGATGCGGAACAAAAACGGTTGACCATCCGCATTTTTTGACGGACCCATTGAAATTAATGGGGAATCACCCTATCCGTGAAAAATAATGGAACAGACGTGGAAAACAAACAACGGTCTTGTGCATGAGGCCTTATGGGAATATCCCTTTACCAGGAACCTAATTAATCTGAAGACATATATGGAAATGTTCATTCCTAGAGAAATTTGTGAATGAGAACACAGTTGATCCACCTGCTTTAGGCTCCAGGCATAAACTAATAATAAATAATATCAATAATAGTAAAGTTATTTAGTGAACTTTTTGACTGTTGAGGGGCAGAACATAAAAGTTAAAGAAATAATAAGCAACATAACAAAAATTAAATTAAATATATATACACAAAACAAACACAAAAAAGAACCTGAAAAATGTTCCCCTTGCCAATGGCTATTGTACTGCTATCTGAGATCCAACTGTTCATGAAAAAACACAGCAAAAATCACCTCGCTAACCCCCCCAAAATAAATTATAGTCATTAAAATAGCGTCTGCTAAAATTGGCTAAACTGTAATTCAGGCATCCTCAAACTGCGGCCCTCCAGCTGTTGTAAAACTACAACTCCCACAATGCCCTGCTGTAGGCTGATACCTGTAGGCTGTTTGGGCATGTCGGGAGTTTTAGTTTTGCAACAGCTGGAGGGGTGCAGTTTGAGGATGCCTGCATTGATCCTAAAGGCCCAAAATTCCTAAACTGGTTAAAAAAATTATTTATTCATTGTAAAACCATAAAGGGTATATATACTGGAAATGGAAATGGAGCTGTTAATGCCCACTTAATGATGTCAGTTTTTAAAAATGTTTTTTTCATCTTTGCCTTCCAAGAGGCATAACATTTCTATATATTTTTTTCATGTATCTTTATGAGTTTTTTTTTTTTAATGGAATGAGTTGTATTATTTATCAGCACCTTTTGTACATATCATATATTGTACCATTTTATCAATTTTCTTAAGAAGGAAAAATAAAAGCAATTCTGCTGCAGTTTTTTTTGTGTGCAGCATGCAGTATAAAATAGCATAATAAATATAATAAATTATCTTGGCCAATGTGATTGCAGTGATATTTTTTGTATAGTAAAACACTTTAAAAAATAGTTTTTTAATCATCGAGTCATAACATTTTTATTTTGCCATTGCAAAAGCTGTCTGTATATGTTCATTTTTTGCAGAACAATTTGTAGTTTTTAGTAATACCATTTTAGGATATGTAACTTTTTGAAATCATTTTCTTAATGTTTTTGGTTTTTTGCAAGGTGAATGAGCAAAAACAAGTTTAGCTTTTTTTATTTTTATTTTTTTACATTTATAATGGAATACACCTTGTGGGATACATATTGTGCTACTTTAATAGTTTCAGTTGTTCCAATTGTGGCAATACTAATTATCTATTTTTTCCATGAAGAAGGTTTTTAGGGGAAAATATTGCTTTTTTAAATTTGGCATTTCATCATTTGGAATCTTTTAAAACAAGATTTTATAGAATTTTTATTTGCAGGACCTGCACGTGTGACTATTTGATTGCTAACATAATACACTGCATTACATATGTATTACAATATGTTATACCTGTCATTTTACACTAACATGAGCAAGAGGCAGGGTCTAATAGGCTGTATTACTTGATAGACTCAAAGGTAATTGTTAGGACTCCAGCTGCTATAGCTATTGTTACAATAGCAGCTCATGGCTGCCCCTGTCCTGTGTGCATGGGCACTGGCTTCCTGTGTGGGAATTAGGGCCATTAAATATCTAACCTCAGTTGCATTACTGACAGGGTTAACCTTCTCTTGCGCTGTGTGTTCAAGGTTTACTTATTAGCTCATCAGCCCTCCTATATAAACTGTGTTGTTTGTTTCTCCCCTTTGCCTGAGCAACAGGTTCTGTTAGGTTTTGCTATGTTGCTAGACCCAGCTAAAGAGCTATAATCCATTTTTCTACCAGTGTACCTACTTCTGCTTGTTTCCTGAATCCTGATCTTCTGCCACCTGTCCTGAACTGTGCTTGTTCACTGTACAGATCCTCTGCCGACTGCCATGACCTTTGTATTGTTTCACAGATTTGCTCAGACTCTGCCTTCCCTGACTTCTGCCTGTTTTCTGACTATGTGTAATGCCTGATGCCTAATACAAAAAAACTAGAGACCCTATTAAGGGAGGGTTCCATAGCAACAAAAAAACTTTGCTCAATTGAGCTCAATTCACCACTTTTACCCTTAATATTTAAATCAGTAAAACTTCACTTTTATTAGTAGTTCTCTAAAAATGTTTGTGAGTTTTGACACACTTGTTAAAACTACTGCTCGAATTTGCACACTGCTATCGCACAGGTTGCTAGTGGTAACGGAGGGTGTGCACTACCCTCCTAACCTTCCCACAAGTTTGCAATCAGTGTATAACTACCTGCCTGACTAATCCTGCAGGGTACTCGGTGCTGTGAACATACACCTAAAGTAAATAACTGTTTCCTACTGTTTCCTACTCAGTGTTTAGCAGCTCGAGCAGAGCTAAAACCAACAGATTCTGTCCCCCAACATGTTTCACCAGATAAACTGGCGTCTTCAGGGAAAGGACAGACTCTCCTTTCTGTCCTTTCCCTGAAGACGCCAGTTTATCTGGTGAAACATGTTGGGGACAGAATCTGTTGGTTTTAGCTCTGCTCGAGTTGCTAAACACTGCAGTGAAACAGTAGAGACAGTTATTTACTTTAGGTGTATGTTCACGGCACCGAGCTACCCTGCAGGATTAGTCAGGCAGGTAGCTATACACTGATTGCAAACTTGTGGGAAGGTTAGGAGGATAGTGCACACCTCTCGCTACCACTAGCAACCTGTGCGATGTGCAAGTCGAGCAGTAGTTTTAACAAGTGTGTCAAAACTCACAAACATTTTTAGAGAACTACTAATAAAAGTGAAGTTTTACTGATTTAAATATTAAGGGTAAAAGTGGTGAATTGAGCTCAATTGAGCAAAGTTTTTTTGATGCCTGATGCCTAGGTGCTTTGCATGAGTGTCTCTGCACCCTGTAGGTCAGATTCCAACTATACCAGCATTATTCCAAGAGGTAGCAGCCTAGTAGATTCCTGTATAAAGGGTTTAAGGGTAAAAACTACAGGACTACCAGGGCAATTCCCTCAGTCAAACGGTTAGACATTGTCTGCAACAGCAACCATCAACACCTTGTGCGTGCATCGTGGAGGGGTTAATGGAGTTTGAAAGAGGGGGCCCCCTGCCTCTGAAACCACTTAGACTCAGTGGTTGCTATTAACTACAATATCTAAGAGGGTCAAATAGCCAGGATTGGAGGTTTCCTCAATTCTGGCAACTAGAGTAGCAGCATGGTTGTTATTAGACAGCAGGCATTCACTCCACCTGGCACTGAAAACCCAATCTATTGTGGGTCATCTGGGAAATTTGCTGCATCTGGATAGCTCACCATTACCTGGAGAGCTCAGTCATTATTATTGATTACTGTGACTTCTTCATTATACCATATGGAGCTTGTGATAACATCTGTCAGAAAATTGAAAATCGGCCAAAAGTGGACCTTGTAATGCCTCAAAGGTCACATTAGGATTAATAGGGAAACATGTTTTACCCAGTCAATGTCAAAAACTGATAGAATGCTATAAGAGACATAAGAGGCATATGGGAATGCGGAAACATTGAAGTGCCTGAGCATCGCCAAACATGCAGTGGCCAATGGATGCACAATCTTGAAAGTAATGATGCAAAGTGGAGCAGCCATTAGCCACCACATGTGGCCAGGGCTTCGGCAGCATGCGGACGCCGCAATGTCTTACCATAGTAAGCTTCTGACAGAACCAGGTAGGGGCTTGGGAGCACAGGACAAACATACCTTTTGTGGAGCTTTTTTAATTAAGTGTAGGTCGACTATGAAGTTTTATTCTGCCAAATTCTGCTTCTGCAAGTGCTCAGGGTGGTGCTTCAATATGATGTGCTCTCTGTTCTCTGGATTGAGCTTCTTCACAGCCCCTCCCCTCTGCTCAGAATGACAGATATACTGGTTTTCTGGTTGGATTCTATAGTAGCCACTCAGAGCAGAGGGGAGGAGCTGTGAAGAAGCTCAATACAGAGAGCACTTCACAGTGAAGCTTCACATCTTGGACACTTGCAGGAGCAGAAGCTTGCAGAACAAAACTTCATATTCACACTACTCCTGACTAGTGACACCAAAGTGCTCATATGCTCAGGCCGAACACTTCGGGATGCTCTCATGCTCTACTGAGCACCCGAGTATAATGGAAGTCAATGAGAGAACCCGAGCATTAAACCAGGCACCCCCTGCTCTGAAGAGGGGAGGGTGCCTGGCTCATAGGAAAAGTTCAGAAATTAATGGAAACACCACCGAAATGGTTCGGGAACAGCATGAGGAGGATGTTTGGATGCATCTTGGACTCCCAGGTTGCTGCTGGGAACAATGTTGTCTGAGTAGTATGCCAGTTTTACAGACTGACAATAATACGCACACAAAACCAAAGATAAAATCGATTTTAGAGGAAAAATTGTTAGGAAACATTAGTTCCTGTATATTTACTTGTATATAAAGTGCAAGTGCTGCCAAAAATTACACGCAAGAGGCACACCAATATAACCTGTATATCACAAAAATCATACACACCCTTGAAAAATTATGATTGGAGCAAGGGCCAGCTTATCTGACCATCTACAACATTAGGGGTGAGGGCCTGCTGCTGAGCTGAACCTCTAAAACATTAGGGGTGAGGATCTGCTGCTGAACTGACCATCAAAAAGATTTTTGGTTGAGGGCCTGCTGGTGAGCTGACCCTCTAAAAGGTTGTAGGTGAGGGCCTGCAGGTGAGCTAACCCTGTAAAACACTATATGCGAGGGCCTGCAGGTGAGCTGACCCTGTAAAACATTATATGCGAGTGCCTGCAGGTGAGCTGCCCTGTAAAAGATTATAGGTGGGGCCCTGCTGGTGAGCTGACCCAGTAAAACATTATATGCGAGGGACTGTAGGTGAGCTGACCCTGTAAAAGATTGTAGGTGAGAGCCTGCTGGTGAGCTGACCCTCTAAAAGGTTGTAGGTGAGGGCCTGCAGGTGAGCTGACCATGTAAAAGATTGTAGGTGAGAGCCTGCTGGTGAGCTGACCCTCTAACAATTATATACGAGGGCCTTCAGGTGAGCTGACCCTGTAAAACATTATATGCAAGGGACTGCAGGTGAGCTGACCCTGTAAAAAATTATATGCGAGGGCCTGCATGTGAGCTGCCCTGTAAAAGATTATAGATGGGGCCCTGCTGGTGAGCTGACCCAGTAAAACATTATATGCGAGGGACTGTAGGTGAGCTGACCCTGTAAAAGATTGTAGGTGAGAGCCTGCTGGTGAGCTGACCCTCTAAAAGGTTGTAGGTGAGGGCCTGCAGGTGAGCTGAACCTATAAAACATTATATGCGAGGGCCTGCAGGTGAGCTGACCCTTTGGACTTGGTGGAAGACAGGGGGGTGCTTAACCGGTAGTGATGAGCGGTAGGTGCCATATTCGATTTCAACGAAATTCGCAAATATTCAAAAGAATATTCGTTCCATATTCGTCGAAATCGAATACACGTCATTATTCTAGTTATCGCGATTAATATGCGATTTAAATAATCGCGTATTGCGATTTTAACTTAGGCTACTATTCTATTGGTTTCATATCTAGAATTATAGAGAAGATGACGAATATGACAAATGTATTCGTCATATTCCTCAAAACAAAGATAACGAAGTACCGTATATACTCGAGTATAAGTCGAGTTTTTCAGAACAAAATTTGTGCCGAAAAACACGAACTCGGCTTATACTCGAGTCATACACGTAAAAGGAGAGTGGAGTGGGAGGAGGAGCTGGGGGCGGGCATTTGCAGCGGGGCCGGTGCGCTCACTGCTGACTGACTGATGTCACGTGCCTGCCTGGCCTGCTTTATGAATGAAGCAGGCGGCGCAGGCACGTGACGTCAGTCACGCTGCGCTCGCCCGGCCTGCCTGGAGCATGTGAGGAGGTATTTAGGAGCGATAATGGGGGGGGAAGGGGGGGCTGTGGATTGCACTGTTATGGCATGGGGGGGCTGTGAATGGCACTGTTATGGGATGGGGGTGCTGTGGATGGCACTGTTATGGCATGGGGAGGCTGTGGATGGCACTGTTATGGGATGGGGGCGCTGTGGATGCCATCCACAGATCCCTCATAACAGTGCCATCCACAGATCCCCCCATAACAGTGTCATCCACAGATCCCCCCATAACAGTGCCATCCACAGATCCCCCCATAACGGTGCCATCCACAGATCCACCTCGGCTTATACTCGAGTCACTACTTTTCCTAGTTTTTTAGGGTAAAATTAGGGGGGTCGGCTTATACTCGGGTCGGCTTATACTCGAGTATATACGGTATTCTCCATCTTCGTTTTAGCAACCTATTCGTCAACTTCGCTAATTCTAGCAATCAAATAGGAGGGTTGACTATAGAGACAGCTGTGTTTAATTCGCTATGCGATTATATTACTTAGCTTTTTTTAATAGAATAATTATATTCTATTTATTAAAAAAAAATTATATAATCGCATAGCGAATTAAACACAGCTATCTCTATAATCAACCCTCCTATTTGATTGAAAGAATTAGCGAAGTTGATGAATAGGTTGCTAAAACGAAGATGGAGAATACTTTGTTATCTTCGTTTTGAGGAAAATGACGAATACATTCGTCATATTCGCTAATTCTGCCAAGCCAAGAACGTCTCCATACTAAAATGTACTGTCGGATTTGAGAATTACGTTGAAATCGCAATGCGATTAATATAACTTGAATTAATCGCATTGCAATTTTTACTTAGACCTGGTTTACTATGGTTGGCTTGGTAGAATTAGCGAAAATGACGAATGTATTCATCATATTTCTCAAAACGAAGATAACGAAGTATTCTCCATCTTCGTTTTAGCAACCATAGTAAACCATGTCTGTTGAAATCACAATGAGATTAATTCAAGTTATATTAATCGCATTGCGATTACAACTTAGCACTGCTATCTTACATATTAGGCTAGAATTAACGAATATGAAATATAGCAGCAGTGCTAAGTAGAAATCGCAATGCGATTACATCAAGTTATATTAATCGCATTGCGATTTCAACTTCGAGCTGGGTTTATAATGGGTCAGCTTGCTAGAATTAACGAAGTTAACGAATATGGAATATATTATAGCAGTGCTAATTGAAATCGCAATGCGATTAATGTAACTTGGAGTAATCGCATTGCGATTTCTACTTAGCACTGCTGCTATATTCCATATTCGTTAATTCTAGCCTAATATGTAAGATAGCAGTGCACTGCTAAGTTGTAATCGCAATGCGATTAATATAACTTGAATTAAACGCATTGCAATTTCAACGTAATTCTCAAATCCGACAGTACATTTTAGTATATGGAGACGTTCCCATGGTGATGGGGACACTCCATGAGCACGGAACTCGGCAGAAGCGGCAACGGGCACTGACTGGAGCAGCCAGGAAGCCAGGAATCCTCAGGACAGTTAAGAACTACTTTTGGGAAGTGGGAAAGAAAAAAATATAACAAAAAAAAATAAATAAAAAAAAAACGAATATTCGAAATAGCGAATTTATAGCGCTATATTCGAAATATTCGTGAATTAGCGAAGTGCCGATATTCGCGATAAAAATTCGCTATTCGAATATTCGCGCTCAACACTATTAACCGGGTGGCACAAAAAAATTTAAAAAGGTATTTGGAATGTGGAAACGTCACACAGGAGATATCTCCGCAGATACTGTCAATGCTGTTACCAGCGGCTAATAAAAAATTACAGGGAATGTCACAGGTATTTGGGATAGGAAAACATTATACAGGAGAGGTACCACAGGTAATGTCACTGTTCGCAGCAGTTAAAGAAAAAGTACACTGTATGTCAAAGATACATTTTTTAAACGCACACGTTACACTTTAGATGTGGCCCTGGTATTGTCACTCTCAGAAGCGGACACTATACAGTGAAAAAGTACACTGTATGTCACATAAATTTTTTTAAACGCACATGTTACACCGGAGATATCCCACATACAATGTCAATGCTGTCACCAGCGTCTAATAAAAAATATAAAAAAGATATTTGGGATGAGGAAACGATATATTGGAGAGGTACCAAAAGTAATGGTACTGTTTGCAGCGTCTATGGAAAAAGTACACTGTATGTCACAGATAAAAATTTTAAACACACACTTTACAGTTTAGATGTGGCCCTGGTAATGTCACTCTCAAAAGCGGACACCGTCAATTGAAAAAGTACACTGGATGTCACTGATATTTTTGGGATGCACACACTTTACACAGGAGATGTGGCGCGTATAATTTACCTATCCCCAGCAGACACTTTCTTCGGAAAAAGTACAAAGTACACTGGGAGATGTGGCGCGAATATATTAACTGTCTGCAGCGGCCTATTCGACGCTATTTAGCGATATTTTACTGCTGTCACACACAATAGTCCTTAAAAGGACTTTTGGGTCTCTTCAAAGTTTTTCTAATAAAAATCTTCTAATAATACTCCCTACACTGTCTGTCCCTTCCTATGCTCAGCTCTCCCTGACTAATACTGAGCCGAACACGTGTCACCGGCCAGCCAATCACTGTAATGCCAGTAGCCAACATGGCTACGGCATTACAGTGCGTGCCAGTACCTCCCGTCACATTTATTGGCTGCCTAGCAGCCAAGAAATGTTCGGGGAGGATACTCGAGCATTGCGCTTGAGCACATGCGGTACTGGGCTGAATACCGACATTTGCCGAGCATAGCGATGCTCGAGCCGAACTTGCTCGGCCGAGCATGCTCGATCAACACTACTCCTGACAATAAAAGCTCAACAAAAGGCACATTTGTACTGCTGTTCCCAGTCCCCACCAAGTGCTGTCAGAAGTTTTGCATTTCAAAACTGCTGACAGACTCCCTTTAAGAAATATGTCCACGTAAAAACTTGGAGACATTGTTTTATGGTTTACCTTCAAAGATCATTGCATAATTTAAATTTTTTAGTTTTTTAATAGTTTTTTTAAATGTTTAAACATATATGAGTGGAGTTGAGCGACACCTGGAAGTTCTGGTTCGACGGGTTCGGCCGAACTTCACAAAAAAGTTTGAGTTCGGGATCTGAACTTAATCCTAACTCGAACCCGAACCCCAATGGGGACCCAAACTTTTGAGCACTAGAATGGCTGTTAAAAAGTCCTGGAAAGGGCTAGAGGGCTGCAAAAGGCAGCAAAATTTGGGTAAGGGTAAATCTTGATCTAGGAGGAGGAAATGGATGTGGAGTAGGAGGTTTAGGAGGCGTCAGGTGGGAATGCCATCAGCAGCGCGTCTACCAGCGTGCATTTGTAATCACACATCTTTCGATCATTAACAGACGTTTTTACCAAATTTGGTTCCCTGTCAGTGGATTCAGTGGCAGGGATTCATGTCACCCACCAATGGAACAGACGGTTTTTAAAAATGTAGGCCCATGGCACCCAGGCAGGACTAGTTTATTCATGCCAAAATGGGGTTCATGTCACCCACCAATGGAACAGACGATTTTTTAAAATGTAGACCCCGGAAATCCAGGCAGGGCAGGGGTTTATTCATGGCAAAACGCAGTTCATGTCACCCACCAATGGAGCAAACAAGTTTTAAAAATGTAGGCCCCTGGCATCCAGGCAGAGCAGGGGTTTTCACCGGCAAAACTGGGTTGATGTCACCCACTAATGGAACAGGCATTTTTTTAAAATGTAGGGCCCAGGCATCCAGGCAGAGCAGGGGTATATTCATGGCAAAACGGGGTTCATGTCACCCACCAATGTAACAGGCGACTTTTAAAAATGTAGGTCCCTGGCACCCAGGCAGAGGAGGTGCTAATTCACTGCAAAAATGGTAATATTGCAATCAACAATTTAAAAGAAGATTTTTCAAATTTGCGGTACCTGTCACCTATGCAGAGCAAGGGTTTGTTCCCGGCAAAAATGGTAATATTTCACCAAACAATTTAAAAGAAGATTTTCAGCATTTTCGGTCACTTTCACCTATGCAAAGCAGGGGTTTGTACCCGGCAAAAATTTTAATTTTGCACCCAACAATTGGGTAATTCCTGGCCGTAAAAAATATGATTTCCTTACCACCCATGAATAACATGGATTTAAGTAGTATATTTTGGGGTGTAGGACCTCATCATTCTCAACATCATCTTCCACCCAGTCTTCACCCCTATTCTCTTTGTCAGTCTGCACACCGCAGAAAGCCGCAGCAGTTTGCACCTGTGTTTTGTCATCAATCATCAGAGACGTGCTGCAGTGGTCTTCCCATGTCCTCATCCTCAAACCAAAGTGGTTGGGCATCCGTGCACTCAACCTCTTCCACTTCTGGGGCAGGGCTATGGTTATGGTCCTGGGAAACCCTGCCAACAGAGTCATCAAAAAGCATAAGAGACTGCTGCATGACTTGGGGCTCAGATTGCTTGGCTGATATGCAATGGGGTGAGGTGAAAGACTGATGGGCATGGGCTGCAGGTGCCAACTCTGAGCTTTTAGCAGTGGGAGACAATGTTAAGGTACTGGAGGCACTGTCAGCCACCCAATCTACTATCGCCTGTACTTGTTCTGGCCTCACCATTCGTAGAGCGGGCTACCAAATAACGCTGCAGGTTCTGTCGCCTACTCACACCCGAGGAAGGTTTTCACTTGGACCTGTAGTTGGCGCTGAACAGCCACATGCTCTCCCAGCAACAGGAGCTCCACCAACACCACCACGACCATGCCCACGTCCCTTATTTGATGTTCTCCTCATTATTTGCGCTCACCCACCAAACTAACAGATGGTTTATCTCCGGTGTCAATTTAACTGCCAATAGTCAACAATTAAGTTCACTAAAAGTAAGGCAGTGCCGTGTCATAAACAGAATAAATTTCTTTAGGTCACACAACGGTGTAACGGAGCAATTCAATACAATTACTTCACTATCACCAAAAATTTTATTTTTCAAACCAACAATGTAAAAGCAGAAGTTAACTGTTTAATTTGACTGTCAGAAATCCAGCGTACACTGCTAATGTTCTATCTACCACAAAACCTGTGTGTTTGCAACCAACTATATAAATGCGGAGTTCAAAAGGTTACTTAAAATTGCTGAAATACAGGATAGGCCTCAGATCTGCTATGTAGCACAAAACCAGTGTTTATTGCAGCAAACTACAGAAATGCAGTATGTCATTGCTAAATTTTAAAATAGGCTTTTGTGTGTTGTATGCCAAACTGCTCTGTGGAACAACAGTACGGGTTTATTTCCCCCAAATTCAGAAAAGCAGTATGTCACTGCTAAATTTTAAAATAGGTTTTTGTGCGTTGTATGCCAAATTGCTTTGTGGAACAACAATACGGTTTTATTTCCCCCAAATATAGGAATGCAGTATGTCACTGCTAAATTTTAAAATAGGTTTTTCAGCGTTCTATGCAAAAGTGCTCTGTGGAACAACAATAAGTGTTTACTTCCCCCAAATACACACATGCTGTATGTCACTGCTAAATTTGAAAATACATTTTTGTGCGTGGTATGCAAAACTGCTCTGTGGAACAACAATACGGGTTTATTTCCAGAAAATTTACAAATGCTGTATGTCACTGCTAAATTTTAAAATAGGTTTTTCAGCGTTGTATGCAAACGTGCTCTGTGGCACATGAGTACGATTTATTAACCCAACTACAGAAATGCAGTATGTCACCCCAAAAATTCTAAAACATTTTTTTTAGTGTTGTATGCAAACGTGCTCTGTGGCACAACAGTACAGGTTTATTAACCCAACTACAGAAATGCAGTATGTCACCCCAAAAATTTAAAATAGGTTTTTCAGCGGTATATGCAAACATGCTCTGTGGTACGGCAGTAAAAGTTTATTCCCCCAACTACAGACATGCACTATGTCACCCCAAAATTATAAAATAGGTAATGTAGGGGGACTTGACCTGCCAGATAAAAGGACTTTTTCCTCCACAGAGCTACAAAAAATAATTAGACTGATGTCCCCGGCAGG
Source organism: Bufotes viridis (assembly GCA_033119425.1). Lineage (NCBI taxonomy): Eukaryota > Metazoa > Chordata > Amphibia > Anura > Bufonidae > Bufotes > Bufotes viridis. The sequence continues at coordinate 35,178,263 of CM065592.1, read as the reverse complement.
CTGGCACACATGCAGGTCACATGCAGTTCCAAGGACACTGCAGTTGCTAAAATGGCCGCCGACCCCCACCTCAGTAACAGATGGATTAATAATCATTTTGCAGTATCACTGGGCTCAGGGCTGGGTACAAATATGTAGCATAGCACCCTCAATAATTGCTGTAGTTTGAAGAGTTAACACCACCAAGTTCAACAGATTTCTTCCCTAATCTGTCCCTCACAGAAGCGGCAGCATCCTATCCCTACACTCAGAAGAGCTGAGTGACGTGCGGCGCAACGTGACTCCAGCACTTAGCCAATCACAGCCATGCCAATAGTAGGCATGGCTGTGATGGCTTCTTAGGGCAAAGTAGTGAAACGCTTGTTGTTTGACTGCATTGCAGCCTTTCAAAAAGCGGGAAGAAATCGCCGAACAAAGACCCGAACCCGAACTTTTACGAAAATGTTCAGGTTCGGGTACAAAAAAACGTAATGTTCGGTACGAACTCAACCCTATATATGAGCAATGTCATATTAATCACAGTCAATCACTGGCATTTTCACATTTCAATAAAATTTCAGAAAGTTAATTTAGCATTCAGGAAGAATCACAAGAAAGTCTCCAGACTCTGAATAGTGCGCTACGTCTATCCTTTTGACTAAGAATGAAAAGACGAAGAAAAGGACAGTTGTACCCCCAGTCGAGTACAGAACGTTTTCCAAGAATCCGGAAACAAACTGAGTCCCACGATTCGAGACCCTGTCAGAGGGAAGGCCATTGAGTTTAACAATGTTGTCAACAAACACTTGGGCAAGTGTTTTAGCATCAGGTAGGCCCTGCAACGCTATAAAGTGCACCACTTTACTAAAGCGATCAACTACCACCAGAATAACTGTTTTTCCTGAAGAATTAGGTAGATCAGTGATAAAATCCATGGATAAGTGAGTCTATGGTCTGGACGGGATGGGCAAAGGAAGTAGAGATCTGGAAGGCCGAGTATGTCTTACCTGAGCGCGTGCACAGGTACCGTACTACAGGCTGACACAAAGTCCTCAACACACTTATGCAACCCCGGCCACCAGAATCTATGGAAGAGGAGGTCAGCAGTGGATCTGCTCCCACGGTGTCCCATAAGAACCGTACAGTGATGTTCCTCAAAAAAAACGGTAGCCCAAAAACTGCACCTCGTGTACAGCAAATGCACACTTCTCTAATTTTGTGTACAATTTATTATCTCTTAGGATCTGTAACACCTGTTTAACGTGATCCTGATATATCACCACGTCTGGAGAATAAACAAGAATGTCATCCAAATACATGACTACAAACCTCCCCACAAGGTGATGAAAAATGTCATTCACAAAACGCTGGAAAACTGCAGGAGCATTGGTCAACCCAAAAGGCATGACCAGGTTCTCAAAGTGCCCCTCAGGGGTATTAAAAGTCGTCTTCCATTCATCCTCTTTCTTGATCCTAACCAGAATATATGCCCCCCTTAAGTCCAACTTGGAGTACACCTTGGCACCAACAATCTGGTTAAACAAATTGGGAATCAAAGAAAGAGGGTAAGACATAGACGAAGACCTCCGTCCTTTTTTTTAACAAAAAGAACCCTGCTGCCACGGGAGATTTGGAAGGTCTTATGTGTCCTTTAGCCAAACTCTCGGCAATATACTCTCTCATGGCCAGTCTTTCAGGTCCAGAAAGGTTATACACTCTAGATTTTGGCAACTTAGCTCCTGGAATAAGGTTGATAGGACAATCATATTCCCGATACAGAGGTAAATTCTGGCATCCACTCTCAGAAAATACATCAGCGAAATTAGATATAAAAGAGGGTAATGTCTTAGTAGTTAAAACAGAAAAATAGGTATTCAGACAATTGTCAATTCAAAAATCACCCCAATCCAAAATCTGTCTAGCTTGTCAATCGATGGTTGGATTTTGCTTGCTTAACCAGGGTAAACCCAGAACAACCGGAGCAGGGAGACCCTCCAACACAAAACACGAGATAAATTCTTGATGACAGTCACCCACTCTTAATCTGATATCATGCACCACTTGAAATAGAAACTACTGAATTAAAGGTGCAGAATCAATAGCAAAAACGGAAATGTTTTTTTTCTAATGCAACCAGTGACAACCCGTGCATACGGACGAACTGAGCATCAATCAGGTATACCCCTGCCCCACTGTTGATAAACACCTCAATCCTCACAGTTTTTGACTCTAGCACCACCTCAGCAGCCAGGGGAAATTGTGTACTACCAGTCAAAGACAAATGCACATTTTCTGACTCTCCTCTCACCCCTCCAAGAGTCAGATGGGAATTAAATGTCCCTCTTTTTTCTTTTTGCTGTTGAATGTATGGACATACTCTGATAAAATGTCCCTTCTGTCCTCAGAAAATACACACTCCCTTCTTATTACCAGTATGCTTAAAAGCAGATCCAGGAGTAGCTCCCCCTAATTGCATGGGTTTGTCCCCAGACATAAAACCAGGAGTAGCTTCACCCAAAGTGTCAGGGAAGAAGGATACAGTATGTGATAGTACGTCCTGAAAGTGGGGGCCCCTAGATCTCTCTCAGGCGTCTATCAATGCGTATAGCAAGAGACATAGCAGCCTCCAGAGACTGTGGGGTTTCATGAAGGGCCAAAGCGTCCTTCAGCCTCTCTGATAACCCTTGACAAAACTGGCTACGGAGGGCAGGATCATTGCACTCCGTATCCGTAGCCCACCTCCTAAACTCAGAGCAACAAATCTCAGTGGAACGATCATCCTGACGAAGGCCGCGCAGCTTGGTTTCGGCTAGAGAGGTCAGATCCGGATCATCATAGATAAGACCCAAAGCTTTGAAAAATTAATTTACTGACCTGAGAGACTGCGATCCAGATCCCCAGATGAGTGTGGTGGCAGCCTAAAATACAGTTTTCACACCTGCCTAAACAAAATGAAATTATCACGTCCCCCAGAAAATCTGTCTTGGATAGCAATTTTATGCTCCATATAGACTTGGTCTCCACTACCACCAGGACCAACAGCCTCTGATCTCTGCATCTATGAGATGGTCGTGCGGAGGTCAGCTACCTCCAAAGATAGCCCTTGCAGCTGACCTGCCAGTGCAGCAATAGGATCCATGGCTTGACGCTTTTGGCGGTTTATAATGTCACGCTTCGGTGTGGGAGGGAAACACCACACCGGGCATAGGAGGGAAGGGGGGGGGGGACAGGGAATCAGGCCTGAGAACTAGGAAAGGAAGATGGACCCCTAGTGAAAACCCTCACCAAAATCCTGACTGACTACCTCTTTGTGGACCTCCTCCCTCTCTATCTGGACATTGCCATCGCGATACCTCGATGCTTGGTCAGCTGAGCTTCACTTCTGGGCGACATGCAAGTAGTATCTGACAGTTTATTTTAAGGCAGTACATTTTTTGGGATATCTGGAATGTATAGCTATGAGGGGGTGAGATATCCACTTTTTGTATATAATCCATTAATTTGGGGGACACGCAAACAATATCTGATTGTGTGTTTAAGGCAGCACATCTATTTGAATATCTGGAATGTATAGTTTTGAGGGGGTGAGATATCCACATTATGTATATGAACCATTAACTTTGGCTTTAAATTAGTTTGGCCAAATTGGTAACACTATCCCAAGTGTACAGTTTGTCCCCTGATGATCCCTAGATTGAGACGGGCAAAATGCGTTGGGACTGAGACATTAAGGGACTGATACATTAAATTGAGTACAAATCTGATCATTGCACCAATAATTGATTTGGCAAATATGTTAATGGTGTCGTATCTGGAGTATTGATATTGTTTTTATCCTTTTATATTGGGATGTTTTTATCTCTTTATTATTTTGTGTACCTGTGGTAGTTGATATACTGTATAACATTGTCAGAGGTCACCTTATAAGAGTGGGTCAGTCATCCCCAATCAGGGCGTGCAGGCGGTTGCTGACACGGGATCGCCCCTATTGGGGCGGCTATTCCTTTTTATAGGCAGGGTTTACAGCATAGGGTGAAAGTTAGGGACAATTCCCTATTTATCAACTTACCCTGACCCGTACCTATCTAACTGCCCTAGGTACCATTGTGGATTTCTTTGTTATTATTTTCGTGATAATTTACTATTCTGTGTTATTTTTTAATGGATTAATATTAAAGGCTATGTTCTAATAGGGTAGTTAGTAATGTACTACCTCTAGCAACTGGACCCTCTGACGGGTTATTGTCTTAGCTATGAAGTCTGACTACCAGTATGACAGACCCCAAAGGTAGGTGAGTTCATAACCAGGAATACCTAGAATCCTATCAAGCCCTATAGGATCCTGGTACTAATGGCAGGGACAAGACTACCTGTTCCTCCAAAAGGAATAACGAACAAGAGTCTCCTTCAGGCCTAATACAAACAATAGGGAAATGCAACACACAGAACCCAAACAAAATACAAAAGGGAAAGGAAAAGACTTAACTTCAAAGAAGCAATGGAAGCACCAGGGACTCAGCCGAGATCCAACCACAATCTATCCAAAAGGTCCAAACAGAAGCTATAAACCGCACAGCATTGTGGGAGAAGCAACTATATATAGAGAAGTTTAAATGACCCTAATAGCCACACCTGGGGAAAGAAGGTGTGGCAAGCACCAGAAACCACACAGACTTCATTTGATCCAAACGGAAAACATGTCAGATCAAACCACGTGTTGCCAGTGTCACCGATCTCCTGCCACCTGTCGCGGGAATGTCCGTGACAGATCAACCTTATTAGAAAATATTAAGATTTTTCTATAGAAATAAAGATCAGTTCATTGAGCTTGATACACATTTTCTAATCTCACTCTGATGTAGTTTTTAGTTAAAATAAAGTATAATGTGTCTGCTTTATGCTCCATTTGTAAGACAACAATTTCGATATATTTTTTTTTCCATGGCTGAGTCATTTTGTATCCAACACAGTAAGCTTTAAATACCTACTTCTTTCTGTTCAAAATCCTGGATACAAGTATAGGGCTCAGCTGCATGAAGGGAAAGGTTATGTATAGATGTATAGACTATGTATCATGTGTAATTTCGCCATTTCTTGTACGTTTTATGTTAATTTTTGTGATGATAAAACTTTGTTTTAGTCATAATCAGCTTAGAAATATATCCAGAAGAGGAGAGGAACAGAATCTCTCATGCATTTCAGTTCAATAACAATTCCCTAATTTCTTTAAGAGACTGACTGACCAGCGGGATGCAGCGCTGCTCGCACAGCTTGCTCCATGTCCATGCCATTGCCATGCCTCAAGGCTCCAACAAGTACAGTCAGTAAAGATTACACTGCCCACAGAACTTTTCCAGTATGACATGTACTTCAGGGATGAGGGAAGGATGTCCCCTTCTCCTCCAGAATGGAGAGTAGAGATGGCCCGAACTATCCGCCGGCGAACAGTTCCCGGCGAACATAGCTTGTTCGCATTCGCCGCAGCGGGCGAACACATGCGATGTTCGGTCCGCCCCCTATACATCATCATTGAGCAAACTTTGACCCTGTACCTCACAGTCAGTAGACACATTCCAGCCAATCAGCAGCATACCCTCCCTCCCAGACCCTCCCATCTCCTGAACAGCATCCATTTTAGATTCATTCGGAATTTGCAGTCTTAGTGAGAGGAGGGAGAATGTAGTTGCTGCTGACTTAATAGGGAAATCGATAGCTAAGCTAGTGAATTCAGTGTCCACTCCAGTCCTGAAAGACTCATCTGATCTCTGCTGTAAGGACAGCGTCCTGACAGCACCCCAAAAAGCCCTTTTTAGGGCTGCAACATTAGTCTGCTTTTTTTTTCCTTTATATACATATTGCAGTTGCCTGGCCTGCCTGTGTGTGAGGAGCTGCAGGCCCACAGACTGTAGTGTGCCCACTGCCAGTGCCCACCCCTGTCATCCCATGTGGCACAGGACTTTGCATCAAAAAAGGCATTTCATTTTTACACTTTAATCTAAGGTTAGTTGCCTGCCAGTGTGTGTCAGGCTGACTTCCACTGACTGTAGTGTGCCCACTGCCAGTGCCCACCACTCATACCCGGCTGGCACAGGACTTTGCATAAAAAGGCATTTAATTTTTACACTTTAGTGTAATTTCAGCTGCTTGCCTGCTGCTAGTGTGTGTCAGGCCGACTTCCACTGACTGTAGTGTGCCCACTGCCAGTGCCCACCCCTGTCATCCCGTGTGGCACAGGACTTTGCATCAAAAAAAGGCATTTCATTTTTACACTTTAATCTAAGGTTAGTTGCTTGCCAGTGTGTGTCAGGCTGACTTCCACTGACTGTAGTGTGCCCACTGCCAGTGCCCATCACTCATACCGGCTGGCACAGGACTTTGCATAAAAAAGGCATTTAATTTTTACACTTTAGTGTAAATTCAGCTGCTTGCCTGCTGCTAGTGTGTGTCAGGCCGACTTCCACTGACTGTAGTGTGCCCACTGCCAGTGCCCACCCCTGTCATCCTGTGTGGCACAGGACTTTGCATCAAAAAAAGGCATTTCATTTTTACACTTTAATCTAAAGTTAGTTGCCTGCCAGTGTGTGTCAGGCTGACTTCCACTGATTGTAGTGTGCCCACTGCCAGTGCCCACCACTCATACCGGCTGGCACAGGACTTTGCATAAAAAAAGGCATTTCATTTTTACACTTTAGTGTAATTTCAGCTGCTTGCCTGCTGCTAGTGTGTGTCAGGCCGACTTCCACTGACTGTAGTGTGCCCACTGCCAGTGCCCACCCCTGTCATCCCGTGTGGCACAGGACTTTGCATCAAAAAAAGGCATTTCATTTTTACACTTTAATCTAAGGTTAGTTGCCTGCCAGTGTGTGTCAGGCTGACTTCCACTGACTGTAGTGTGCCCACTGCCAGTGCCCACCACTCATACTAGCTGGCACAGGACTTTGCATAAACAAAGGCATTTAATTTTTACACTTTAGTGTAATTTCAGCTGCTTGCCTGCTGCTAGTGTGTGTCAGGCCGACTTCCACTGACTGTAGTGCCCACTGCCAGTGCCCACCCCTGTCATCCCGTGTGGCACAGGACTTTGCATCAAAAAAAGGCATTTAATTTTTACACTTTAGTGTAATTTCAGTTGCTTGCCTGCTGCTACTGTGTGTCAGGCCGACTTCCACTGACTGTAGTGTGCCCACTGCCAGTGCCAACCACTGATACCGGGTGGCACAGTAGCTTGCCGATAAATAAGGCATTTAATTTTTAGACAGTAGTCTAAATTCAGTTGCTTCCCTGCTGCCAGTGTGTGTCAGGCCCACTTCCACTGACTGTAGTGTGCCCACTGCCAGTGCCAACCACTGATACCGGGTGGCACAGTAGCTTGCCGATAAATAAGGCATTTAATTTTTACACATTAGTCTAGTTTCAGTTGCTTGCCTGCTTCCAGTGTGTGTCAGGCCCACTTCCACAGACTGTAGTGTGCCCACTGCCAGTGCCCACCACTGATACCGGGTGGCACAGTACCTAGCACGCGTAGTACCACTTATCTAAAAAAAAATGACAGGCAGAGGCAGGCCACCCCGCAGGGGCCGTCGTGGTCGTGGTGCTGTGATTTCCACTGTCCCTGGAATAATGCCTAGTGTTCAGAGGCCACGTACCCTGAACCCGAAAAATTCTGAGGACATAGTTGACTGGCTTAGACAGGACACCCAATCTTCAACAGCTTCCGCTAAGAACCTTGACGCACCATCCTCCTCCAGCTCAGCTTCGGTCACCTGCTCTCAAGTTACCACGCACCCGCCCGCCGCTGATAGGAATAGTACTAGTTAAAACACCACTCATATAGGGTGTCACAGCACATTGCTCTGTGCACGCGCAGTGCCCCAATTTGGGAGTATGAGGACCGACCAAGCTGCTTTTCCATCTCCCGGTTCCTGAAATCAATTCAGTTTGGTGTATGAGAGTTTGGTCTGTCACTGTGAAGGCAGTCGAAGGTACCCGGCCTAAAATTTTTTTCACAAAGGCAATCCCTGATATGGGATGTAACAGGGATTAAACTGATGAGAATAGTACTACAGAAAATACCACTCATATCGGGTGTGACAGTAAATTGCACGGCGCAGGCGCAGTCACCGTGGATTAAAACACAGTGGAGGGAGCCAGGTTTTTTAACCATCTCCCCATTCGAAAAATCTATTCAATAAATGGCCCCCAGATTGGGGACGTTAGAGGATTAAACTGATGAGAATAGTACTACAGAAAATACCACTCATATCGGGTGTGACAGTAAATTGCACGGCGCAGACGCAGTGACCGTGGATTAAAACAGAGTGGAGGGAGCCAGCGTTTTTAACGATCTCCCGTTCGAAAAATCTATTCAATAAATGGCCCCCAGATTGGGGACGTTAGAGGGATTAAACTGATGAGAATAGTACTACAGAAAATACCACTCATATCGGGTTGTGACAGTAAATTGCACGGCGCAGACGCAGTGACCGTGGATAAAAACAAAGGGGAGGGAGCCAGCGTTTTTAACCATCTCCCGTTCGAAAAATCAATTCAATTCACCTTTCGGGGACCCTTGGTGTTGTACGTGGCTGGGTGGAGGAAGAAACCTTCAATGACATCACCGGGACGTGGCTAGCTTGGTATCCAACCTTGTGCAAATGGGGAGTTTGCGGTTGTGCAAATGAACTGTTTGCGGTTGTTTGCGGTGCATTAAAAGGGGAGTTTGGTCTGTCAATGTCTGTAAAGTGGGCGTAACCCTTACACTACCTGATCGATACAACATCATACCTGATCGTATACACACGCTGGATGTTTTAAAGCATGTTATTTCAAACAATTTAGGAATGTTACTTGATTTATGCCCTTTATGGATTAAAACCCGACTCTGCGTCCACTACGTAGTTTTCCATGGGAGTTTTGCCATAGATCCTCCTCCGGCATGCCACAGTCTAGGTGTTAGACCCCTTGAAACAACTTTCCCATCACTATTGTGGCCAGAAAGAGTCCCTGTGGGTTTTAAAATTCGCCTGCCAATTGAAGTCTATGGCGGTTCGCCCGGTTCGCCCGAATCTGCGGAAGTTCGCGTTCGCTGTCCGCGAACGGAAAATTTTATGTTCGCGACATCCCTAATGGAGAGCGATCTACAGGATCCCATAAGTGATGAACAGGAGAGACTGGTGACAGTGAGGGGGCAGGGCCAAAACCATGTTTAACTGCCAGGGTCACAAACAACTTCAAAAATAAAAATGCAGTGATTGATTTGTTATCATTTCAACCACAGGATCAGGAAGCAATCATCTTTTGTTCCTAGTACATCTAATGAACAGACTGTTGCTACAAACGTAATCATGTACTGAATCTGGGATTGCACATGTGTGCAGGCCCAACATGTAGCTTTGCACCCTGTTCCATCTTTTGCTGTGCAGCTGGCGCTACGTGACCCCCACCTCTTCCTCCGAACTGCACACGTCACTCGGATGACCTGAATGCCATGTTATGTCTAGGACCTCATCATCCTCCCCATAATCTTCCACCCACTCCTCACCCCTGCCCTTCTGACCAGTCTGCTCACTGCAGAAAGCCGCAGCAGTTGACTTGACATCTGTGTTTCGTCATCATCATCGACATGCTGCGGTGGTCCTCCCTCATCCTCAAACATAAGTGGTTTGGACGAACGCCTTCGTGCACCAGAGGAAGGTGTTTCATTTGGGCATGTAGCTGGCACAGATGGACTACATCCTCTCCCTGCAGCAGGAGCTCCACCACCACCAACACCAGCAGCACCAAGACCACGGCCACGTCCCCTAGTTGATGCTCTTTTTATATTCAGCCCAAATATTGGCTGACAGATGAACAATTGTATTTCTATGTCATGGGAAATTAGGTGTTTTGCCCCCCAAAAAATGGCTATAAGTCACCAACAGAATTAAATCTCCTATTACAGTTAGATGGATGCAAAGGCTGACTCTGGAATCTCAAAAGATGGCTTTATGTCACCGACACAATTAACAGACTTATTAACTACTGTATTACAGAAAGTCAGAAGCAAATGCGGAGTTTGGAACCTGAAAAAATGTCTTTATGTCACCGACACAATTAACAGATTGATTACCTCTCCTATTAAAGTAAGACAGATGCAAAGGCAATGTTGGAAACCCAAAAAAATGGCTATGGGTCACCTACAGACTTAACAGCCTGATTAACTATTGTATTTCTGTGTCACTGGTACAAAGGAGGTGTATTGCACCAATCGAAATTGCCTACAATTTACCCACAGATTTCAAAGCCACATTAAAACCCTAACACTGTCATTCACTGCAGCAGCGTCTTGTCCCAACACTAGTTAGAGCAGAATAGCGGCACAACACCTGATCCGGCATTTATGCATGTAGGGTCACGTGCTGCGCTGGCCAATCACAGCCATGCCAATACTAGGCATGACTGTGATGGCTTCCAAGTGCGCATAGCTTAAAAGCTTGTTGATTGGCTGCGCTAATATTCGTGTTCGGGTGCCTGGACACCATAATGTTCGTTACGAAACCAAACATTCTGGTCCGGTTTCACTCATCCCTAATCACTGATAACACCTCCCCTGTGCACAGCTATCAGTGACTGTCAGCTATCTATGTATACACACTTACACAGAGAATGCTATCAATCACTGATAACACATCCTCTGTGTACAATTATCAGTGACTGACAGCTATCTTTGTATACACACATACACAGAGAATGCTACCAATCACTGATAACACCTCCCCTGTGTACAGCTATCAGTGACTGAGTTCTATCTCTGTATACACACTTACACAGAGAATACTATCAATCACTGATAACACGTCCCCTGTGTACAGCTATCAGTGACTGTCAGCTATCTATGTATACACACTTACACAAAGAATGCTATCAATCACTGATAACACCTAACCTTGTACAGCTATCAGTGACTGACAGCAATCTCTGTATACATACTTACACAGAGAATACTATCAATTACTGATAACACATCCTCTGTGTACAATTATCAGTGACTAACAGCTATCTCTGTATACATACTTACACAGAGAATACTATCAAACACTTATAACATCTCCCTTGTTTACAGCTATCAGTGACTGAGTTTTATCTCTGTATACACACTTACACAGAGAATGCTATCATCACTGATAACAACTTCCCTGTGTACAGCTATCAGTGACTGTCAGCTATCTCTGTATACAAACTTACACAGAGAATACTATCAATAACTGATAACACCTCCCCTGTGTACAGTTATCAGTGACTGCCAGCTATGTCTCTATACAGACTTAGGGCTCATGCACACAAACGTGTGCCGGCCATTCCATGCATTGGGTGGCGCAATTGCGGTCCCCAATGCACGGGCAACATCTGTGCGGCTGCCGCAGATTGATCCAGACCCATTCAACTTGAATGGATCCGTGAGCCGTCTGTCCCGCAAAAAAGTAGTGCATGCACTACTTTTTTGCGGTGCGGAGGCACAGCCAGAAACACTACAGAAGCACTCTGTAGTTCTTCCGTGGGGTTCCGCTCCGTTCTTCCGCAACGCATCTCCCGTATCGCGGACCCATTCAAGTGAATGGGTTCGTGATCCGTGATGCAGGATGCACACTGCAGGTGCCGTGTATTGCAGACCCGCTATATGCGGGCTGCAATACGACCACGGCCGGCACATGGTCGTGTGCATGAGTCCTTACATGGAGAATGCAATCACTGATAACACCTCCCTCGTGTGCGTCCGGTCATACAACTTTACTTCACCTATAACAGGACATCAGATATTATGTATTCATGGAGAGGACCTTGAACAAACTAGGTCAGTATTAGATTTGGCTTAGAGCTGGTAATGAAGTCTAAGGGATTTTGGAATGTTTATCTTTTTATCTTAAAACCAGCTTTTACCAAACACATGGTTGACTTTCTGTGTATACTTGTACTGCACTTTGGCTTAAAGAGTTTGTCCCATTACAACAATGTATCCTCTATCCACAGGATAAGGGATAAGAGTCTCATCGTCCGACTGCTGGGATCCCTGCTTATCACGGGAACATGGGCCTACGGACCCCCGTTTCAACTGAGCAGCAGACACACATGCCTGATGTCAGGATAACATGACTACCAACACACACAAACAGGGATAGTGCTGCCCTAAAACTTCCCCGATCCACTATCCCTAACTACTTGCATGTTCACCTTAGGCAGTGACCCCACAACTGGGTGTCAGTCCCTATGCTGAAATACGTGTGAGGGCGAGACACAAACAAAGATCAACAAACAGACAAACACTAGAGAGTAGTCATAAGGTAAAGGTTCAAAAGCCAGCGGAACAATAAAGTACAAAAAACGCGAGAGGCAAACAAGAAAACCAACACACCAGAAAGTCAAAAACAATATAAAATCACCAGAAGCCAAAATCTTAGTGACAATACAAGTCTAGAAAATCCAAGCCAGAGAAGCGTTCAATCACAGCAAGGCATGTTGGTGTCCAGCAGCATGGTCAGGTGTGGCTGGGGGAAACATAACATCTGACCATTCAAACTGAGGATCACTGGCCCCTTTCTTATAGTCAGCAGTGGCTGCATGCTGTTGATGGTTGACACACAGTCCACTTAACATGTAAACCTGGCAGGTGCCCACTAGTGTATATGCTTCCACCATGATATACAGTGTACCAGAAACATAGTTAGATGCTATTGAGCTACTGTTGAGCTGTAACAACCTCTATGCAGTGAGCTGCTCCTTGTGGTGCCTGCAGTAAAAACTATGAGTGTGTGTTAGGAAGCAGGAGGTCAGTCTCAGGATAGGTCATCAGTATCTCATTGGTGGGGGTCTAACCCCCAATGTCCCCAATGATCAGCTGTTTGAAGAGGCTGCGGTGGTTCAGTGAGTGCTGGTGCCTACTTGCAGTTTACTTTAGGCCTGTGATATCATGTCCACCAATCACGTGGCCTAGGAGCAGCTCAGTCCCATTTAATCACAGCTGCAATACAATGTATGTGGCTGTGCTTAGTGAGCTGAGAGAAGGCCACAGAGCTTACTGGAGCACTGCAGTCTGCATCGGCAGGGGGTCAGACAACCACCAATCACATGCAGATGACCTATCTTGAGGATAAGTCATCAGTATAAAACACTTTGAAAATCCCTTTAACACCTTCCTGTCATAAACATTTTTCTTTTTTCTTTTTTTAACATAGCTTTTTTGTCAGACGTGACATCACTCCTGGGTCATGTGCCGCTTGGGGAGACGCCACTGAGGAGGCCAGGCATTGGCTGGAACAGCGCACATGACCCTGGCCATATAAAGTGCTTAAACAGGAGCTGGAAGACCACTAAAGGGAACCAGGAAGATGAAAACATAGGGGAGGTGAGCAGGTCAGCATGATTTTTTTTCAATTGGTACAACAGACTTCTATTGAAACTTAAACAAGTCCCGAAGGCTAGGAAATCATTTAAGGGACTTCATCACAAAAAGTAATTGCATATCTGTATAATATGCCATCACTTTCTGTTTAGGGAATGTTTGATACATTTACTGTGTCATAGTTTCTTGAACATTTAGTGGTCAGGAGCAGCACTGTAGGGAACAACTGAGAAGGGGCAGTAGAGCTTTTCCAGCAGTTTTGCCCCTTCATTTTCAAAGTTTGATGATTCCAAGAGCAGAATGCCATCACTTCTTGTAAAAGGAAAACCCCCTTTAAAGGGGACTGGGATACCACCAGCCATGGGCATTCAGGAACTGCCTTAATAATTGTATGGAAAGCACTTTAAGATTATCTGGAACTATTGAACATAAGGAACATTTTTGGAGAATCTTTATATGTAGGGGGAAATGGGCAAGGGGCAAGTTTAGCAGAACCTGAGAGCAAAACAATATCAAGTGAAATATTATACATTAATCTGTCAACCATTAGTGGGGCATGAGGCAGAGGGGCCTGTGGTTCCCATCAGGCATTAGGGTCTAGGTATGACTGCTACCTCTGCATCACTTAGAAGTACACCCCAGTTAGTAAACTCTATTATGGGGAGATTTATGAAAACTGGTATAAAGGAAAACTGCCTTAGTTGCCCATACTAACCATCAGATTCCACCTTTTAATTTTTCAGAGCTCCTTTGAAAAATGAAAGGTGGAATCTGATTGATTGCTATGGTCAACTAATGTTAGTTTAACATCTCCGTCTGTCCTCTCCGGCAGGCCGGTCGGGCATAGAACATCCTGCTAGAGTTGTTCGGATCCGGCATTGCTGGATATGCAGCCTGCCTGTCAGACCCTATTGACTTTAATGGGGTCCGGCACAGATCTGGCCCCTACCCAGCAAACTCTGCATGTTTTTTGTCCAGCCTTTTCTTGGCATTCTATACAAGAACAGCCTGCCAGAGAGGACAGACAGAGATGTGAAAATAGCCTAAGCCTGTTTTCCTTTGCACCGGTTTTGATAACTCTCCCCATATATTTACAATTGTGTAGGCAGAATAGATTTTTTAAGAGTCATGGTATATTTACAACTGTGTAGGCAGAATAGATTTTTTTAAGAGTCATGTTATATTTACAATTGTGTAGGCAGAAATGATTTTTTAAGAGTCATCTACCTCTCATTCTATAGTTTTGTAACCACAGAACAGGTCCATGGAGCTGCTAAGATTTACTCTAAAGATGGCTTATTAAATTATCCTATTCCTTTCTCAGTACTGCTTGATGCTCAACGCTAATATTTCTTCTCCATGATGGATCCATGGATCAGTGTTTGATAAGAACTAAATTTCAGCTTGGGGACAGGAAAGTTAAGAAAATACACTGCTCTAGGGGATGCGAAGTCAAGCTTGATCTATGCTAGAACTTACTAGAACTTTGCATGAGAATATAACCAATGAATTCAATATAAATTGTGCAGCAAATAAATTGTTGTAGGCAAGGAAATGTTCTGTGCTTCATGCTCAGCTAACTTCTAAATCCACATTTTCTGTACTAGCTGTACTTTTAGTATACAAATCAGGCAGGGGACTCAAACATGGTGTATAGGACTGAAAAAGCCTTGTGCTACTCTATATCAGGTTTGCCGCAATAGTGGGAATGGACAGGGTGGTTATGAGTTATTCATCCAGTTTAGCAAAAATTAAGAACTAAAGGGTTTGTCTAGCAACATTATGTTTTTAAAAACAGGGCAGAATAGGTTAAAAAAAATTACTCCCTGATCAGTCATGATTGTCTTGGCAGTAATGTCTTGCGTGACAAGGTAGGACCAGAAATACCCATAGGCAAAGATGTCTTAAATATCCTAAGGTGGAGAATCCTAATGTGGGAATACTGGCCCTTTAAGAGCCAGGGGGACCACATAGGTACACACCCTACAGGCAGCAGGCGGTGGAAAAGGCCTCAGACTGCATAGAGAGAGTTGAGCATATCATATGGACAGTCAGCATAACATGTATATGCCATAATTTATTGCTACCTATTCAAAAGAGATCCTGAAGAAGAGGACAAAAGAGAAGAAGCTACTCCAACCCTGCAATAAAACATTAGTAGTTGTGCAGCCACAAACTTTTGATGTGTTACTTAGTCAGTCTCATTACTGAATAGTACAAATATTATGTGCATAGTCAAATTAAGATGATTCTTTTAAAAAGTTTCAGATTTCTCCTTGCTTTGCTGCATGTCATCATAATTACAAGAAAATGTTGATGATCACTTTCGAGCATCTGTCTTCAGCTTTCAGATGTTTCACAGTCTATTGATTGGGTTATCTTCTATATTATTCCAATGTCCACAACTGTCAAATAAAATGGGAACTTTGCTTTTCTGAAGCCGAGGAGCCTGAAAAAGGACCGCCACTTCATATATTTTGCTGTAATAGAGAATGACAGTTGAAGCTTTGAACAAATTGTTTTCTGTTGTTTGATGGGTCTCAGCTGGAGAAAATTGGAAACTGACCAGGTTTTCATTCATTTGGAAAGCAGGAACTTCTTAATGTGAAATGTATTTAGTTTGCTTCTCATTTTTATTTCATTTTTTTTTCTAGCTAGTCAAAATCATTTAGAGCAATGCTATTACACAACAGAACAATACTGTGCAGGAGGAAAGACAATTAAACTGTTATTATAACACCAATATTTGGAATGCTTATTGTTCAAGCCAATTTTATCTTTTGTGTGTCTAAGTAATGAAACTGCAATATAAACAGCTCTTGGAAGGTCACTCTTTTATTCAATAAGTTCATGGAATTCACTTGAATGGGAGATGTGCAGTACCCTTGAACAGCCACTACAGTGTGAACAGAGTCTTCTGCTTCCAGCATTGTCCACTGTACGACTTCTGGTAATCAGAAGAGTTGATTGGTGGGGGTGGATAGGAGATCAATATCTAAGTCCCTTAAAACCTCTTTAAAAACCAAGCAGTCTAGGACAATTGGTTGGTATAGCAGATCACCAGTTAGGGTGCCACTAAAAGGGTTCTACCATAAATTGTTTTTATTTTTTTGCAGTTCTGAGTCTGCCCTAGTTTACATGGGTTAAGTTTACTGAATGCTCACATGACCAGAATTGCCAGACTGCGCATTCTCGGCTTCTCATTGATTTTTGTGTGCTCCGTTAAAGCCATAAAAATCTATTGATGTGACTGAGCATGCATCTCAGCTAGTGGAAAGCATCATGCACAGAGTGCTGTATAGCACTGCTCACAGAGGAGAAGAGAAGCACCAAACTGCAGACTTGACCACCTCATCCAGGAGCCAGGACAAAATCCCATGTTATCCTAACTTCCTTGAAATGGTGCATGGGCTCATGGTAAAGTCATTTCAAATATCACATTTTTTCAGGTTTTTACATTTTAATCCATTTTTTCATGTAAGGCAGCAAGAGTTAACAGAATAAACAAACCTAAATATTTATTAGAAGAAAAAGGTGGTGGCACATCTATCCGACAAGCACGGAGAAGGAGCACTCCTCAAGGATTACCCGTTAACCCCAATGGACGTAGATATATATATGGAGGGGCACTCTAATATCTAGGCCAATACTCAGAAAATGGTATTTAATTGATAAAATGCATAATATAAGACACAAAAAAACAAAAAATACATGCAATGCACAAAGGTATTATGCAGAGGTAAAAGCGTATTATGCAGAGGTAGATATAAATAGACCGCCTAGATAAGTCCCCATGCACACCAGGTGTGTTTCCAATCCACTTGATAGGTGCTGTTAATGGTGACAAATAAACCGTCCACAACTCCAGACCTCACTGGAGGTATTTAAACCGTAGGGTTTCACTTAGTATTGTATGTGGTGGTTCCAATAAGTTGTGCGATATCGCCTGTGTTATACAATTGGATTCAATGTCTTAAACATACGGTACTTTACCGCTCCTTGGATCACCGCCGGCTGCTCGTGCGCTAGTGCTCTCGCTCTTCCAGGACCTGTCGCTGCGTCCCACGTGGTCCTCCGCGTCATACACCGTGGCATCCCACGTGACGCGTGCTTCCAATGCCAATTGGTTCAGCTTCACTTCAATGGAGCTGAAAAAAGTGAAAAATAGAAAGCTCAGTTGATAGAAAAATAAAATATATAGTTGTCAGAAAATGGCTGTACTAGTCTCCAGAGGCTGATCAATAGCAACATGGTGCCCGTAAACCATGCCAGCAAAATCTGTCCTCCAAAATCCATATGGTGCTCCTTCTCTTCTGATATCTGCCAAGTGCCAAAACAGCAATTTATTACCACATATGGGGTGTTACCGTGTTCAGGAGAAAATGCTTAACAAAATTTGTGGTGTTTTTTCTTTTGTTACCCCTTGCGAAAATGAAAAATGGGGAGCTTATGCAGCATTTTATTGACAAAAATAAATTTTTCATTTTCATAGACAAGTGTTTTTAACTTCTATGAAACACCTGTGGGGTCAAAATGGTCAGTACACCCCTCAATAACTTTCTTGGGGGGTGTAGTTTCCAAAATAGGGTCACTTTTTGGGGGTTTCTACTGTGGGTGTACCTTGGTATGCCTTGAAATGTGACATGTTACCCTGAAACCATTCCTTTAAAATTTGCCCTCCAAAAAGAATATATCGCTCCTTTTCTTCTGAGCCCTGCCATGAGCAGTTTGGGACCACATATGAGGTGTTTATATAAACTGCAGAATCAGGCTAATAAATATTTAGATATATATATGGAGGGGCACTCTAATATCTAGGTTAAACAACACCATCAACCTTGCTTTTATCCATAGGAAAGTACATACCCCCTGAGATAGAGCACACTGAGCAATGAGATTGAAGCAAATCTAGCAGAGAAAATGGAGCAAGGAGTGGGGAGATTTTTGGGTCCATGTGAGGTATATGGTTGTATCTAGCTTTGTGAAAAATAATTTCTTGTGTACTATATGGACCCACTGTCCCAAATAACCTGTTTAACTTTGGACATTGTTGTGGTGGTTCCCAGGTATTCACCCTTTAACCCCTGTACAGGGATCCAGACTTTGTTGCAGGGAACCAACCAGGCCTCTACCGCCTGAAGTAGTCCTGGCAAAAATCATAGTCTGAACACAGTCCAATGTCAAAGATGGATGAGTATATGGATATTCCAGATAGCAATTGCAAGGTTGGGGCAGGCAGCAAGGAGTAAAATCAGTAGACAGGCAAGGTATGGTACATGGGTAGTCCGGCAAGAGATCACACCTTTGTAGGTTACTAGAGATTAGAAAACCTCAAGGTTCAGGCCAGGAACTAGAGCCACAGCCCAGCTAAATAGAAAGGCTGAACAGTCACATAATCAGCAGCTGTACAGGGAGCAAGAGGAAAGGATTAACCCTACCTTTAAGGAAGTTTACTGAGCACGAGACCCAATTCACACAGGGTGAGTGGATCGACAGCCGCCAGGGAAAGCAGGACAGCAGCAGACACATGACACTAGTGTAACAATCTGGCTTCCATTTTCTTACAATAATTATGGTATAACTTGAAAAGCTGGAGCGGAGGATGGGAGAGGTAGTGGCCGTGACTAGAGAATGTGTCACAGTGGTCTCTCCTAGGCTGTTGTTCCCTAGGGCTTATGCAGTGTGATGAGGGCACATCTTTTTTTTCTCTCAGGGCACTCCCTGTAGCTGTGGGCTCCCTGTCTGATGTTGGTTCAGGGGTGCCCTTGATGTTAATGTCCATGTGGGTGCACGGTAAGGCATACAATGATGCAATAGACAGTGTGTGGTGTTATAGGAGTAAGTAACAAGGCCAGGTTAACCAAACAAAAGTGTCTCTTTACTTTGTGCAAAATAGAGTTGTAGTAAATCCAGCAGTTAACTGTACACAGTGCAAGTTCCTCCCAGACATCTAAGCATTAGCTAGGCCTGGGCAAACTGCGGCTCTGCAGCTGTTGCAAAACTACCCACCATACCCTGCTGTAGGGTTGCCCTGTGTAGGGATGCCCTGTGTTGATAGCTGTAAGCAGTCTTTGCATGCTGGAAGTTGTAGTTTTTCAACATCTAGAGGGCCGCAGTTTGCCCCTCACTGAGCTAGGCAGTTGGTTGGAACGCTGGTTACACCTTCTCTTATTACATTTTTTTCTTTCTGGAATCTCTGGCTAGCAACTGAATGTTAGCAAGATGTCTGCAATTCACATCGCGGCATGCAGGTTCTGTGATATGACAGGCCATGTTATTCCTGAAGTGTGTAGGGTGTCTAAACATGTTTCCCTCAAGAGCAGCAGGGTCTGAAAAGCTTTATGCTGATTAACTTACTGACTCCTTGCTTGGCCATGCAGATTAACAACTTCTTATTATAGTCTTCCTCTCTGTAACAGAAGCAGAGGTTCTCATGGATATATGTTAGTCTCCAGAAACTTGAAGCTAAAAGCATGTGAGGTATAGGGCTGGTTCAAGCTTTGTTAAAAATAGTTTGTTGTGTCTGGTCATGCCTTTCTCATGCTTAGACAAATTTGGTACACAGTGCATTAACAATATATTGCATAACATCTGTACAAACCAATTGCAAATACCACTGTACTGGGGTACTGCACATGAAGCTTGATGTAACCGAATGTCCGAGGTGTGTAAGGGGTATATGGAGGAGTTACACGAGCAATATAATGTAACGTGTGGGGATTTGCTCAGGTAGACAGGTTAGCGGACGCAGTATAGAGGCAAGGACCCAGGTAGTAACTCAAACTTCAGTGTTTTATTTACACTCAGAAAAAAAAACATAACAGTCCTTGTGCTTGTTCACACAGCCAAACAAAACAGAGTTCACCTAAAGTCCTAGGTGTTGCTTCACACCTGCCTGAGAGCTCAGCAACCCCAAAGTTCACTGGCAGGCTTCCAGGCGGCCTGCACGCCTGTTTGCAGTCTTTAGTGTTCAGCCCAGAGGACTCCACAGCTTCACTGTCAGGATGGAAGACAATCCACCCACCTGACAGTGCTGCCTGAGCTTTATAGCCCAGCCAAAACCCGGCCTGGGACATGGGGAGTAGTCACCCACCCAGCACTTTGACTACTCCCAGTAAAAGCCGTCCCGGATCACCTATAGTAGCCATGCTACCTATCAAAAGTGTCAAACAGCTACTGCTGCTGACATGAAAAAAACGGCTCTTACTCCACCGAGGCCAGGAACCTCGGTGACACGTATCTATCGTCCACAATTATTCCCCGTGCCTTCTTACACACCTCCCCCCTTTGTTCAACCCTGAGGGGTTGAACACACGTCAAACAGTGCACTCGGGACAAGGCATCCGCGTTTCCCTGCAAGCGGCCTGCCCTGTGTTCTATGGAAAATTTAAAATTCTGTAAGGCCAGGAACCACCGGGTGACACGGGCATTTCTCTCTTTGGCCTGGCTCATCCACTTGAGAGGGGAGTGGTCAGTCACCAGACGGAACTTCCTCCCCAACAGATAATAGCGGAGAGACTCGAGTGCCCACTTGATAGCCAGGCACTCTCTCTCCACTATACTGTACCTAGTCTCAGCTGGGGTGAGTTTACGGCTGAGGAAGACAACGGGATGCTCCTCCCCGTTGACTTCCTGAGACAGTACAGCACCCAGGCCAACCTCAGAGGCGTCGGTCTGAACTATGAACTCCCTCTTGAAATCGGGTGTCACCAAAACCGGGGACCCACACAGGGCCGATTTCAAGGCGAGAAAGCCTTTTCTACCTGCTCATTCCAATGGACCGTCACTGACTTCCGCCCCTTCAAGAGGTCTGTCAATGGTGCCGCTAAAGTGGCAAAATGGGGAACGAACCTCATGTAATAGCCCACCATGCCCAGGAATGACTTTACCTGCCTCGTGGTGACAGGTCGGGGCCAACTCCGTATTGCCTCTATTTTGTTTACTTGGGGCTTGATGACCCCGCGCCCAATGACATACCCAAGATACTTTGTCTCCTCTAACCCTATTGAGCACTTCTTTGGGTTAGCGGTCAGTCCGGCCTTCCTAAGGGCGTCCACTACAGCCTGCACTTTGGGTAGATGACTTTCCCAGTCGCCACTGTGGATGATGATGTCATCCAAGTAAGCCGATGCGTACCGACGATGTGGACGAAGTACAATGTCCATGAGTCGTTGGAACGTTGCGGGGGCACCATGCAGACCAAAGGGTAACACTTTATACTGATACAGCCCCTCAGGGGTGATGAAAGCAGTTTTCTCTTTGGCAGCCTCCGTCAAGGGTACCTGCCAGTACCCTTTGGTGAGGTCCAAAACAGAAAAATACCTGGCTTAGCCAAACCTTTCAATCAGCTCATCCACCCGCGGCATGGGATACGCATCAAATTTGGAAACTTCGTTTAGTTTGCGGAAATCGTTACAGAACCGTAACGTCCCATCGGACTTGGGTATTAAGACTATTGGACTAGCCCATTCACTTTTAGACTCCTCAATGATATTGAGTTTTAGCATTAGCTGCACTTCCTCCGAGATGGCTTGTCGCCGAGCCTCGGGTACCCGGTATGGTTTTAACCGGACTCTTGCCTGAGGCTCAGTGACAATGTCATGCCGGATTAGGGAAGTGCGTCCAGGGAGGTCCGAGAACACATCAGTGTTCCGACTAATGAATTCCTAGCTTCCTGAGCCTGTTTAGGGGAGAGGGTGTCAGCAATTTTTACTGTGACCACCGCTTCTTTTGTATCATATATAGGGGCTGGAACTTCTTCTCCTAGAAAACTCGGCCGTGGGCTATCATCTGAACTGGTCTCCCTAGCTTTCCAAGGTTTAAGTAAATTCACATGGTGCACCTGCTCCGGCTTTCGCCGCCCTGGCTGGTGTACCTTGTAGTTTACTTCCCCAACTTTTTCGAGTACTTCGTAGGGTCCCTGCCACCTAGCCAGGAACTTATTGTCCACTGTCGGAACCAGAACCAAAACCCGATCTCCCGGGTTAAAATTCCGGACCCGAGCCTGCCTATTATAGACCCAACTCTGAGCTTGCTGCGCTGCCTCCATATGTTCTTTTACCAGCGGTAACACCGCTTCCATGCGTTCCTGCATCTGGGTGACATATTCCACAACACTTTTATAGGGTGTGGGTTGCTGCTCCCATGCCTCTTTGGCTATGTCCAACAGCCCGCGAGGATGCCTGCCATATAGCAGTTCGAAGGGCGAGAACCCAGTAGAGGCCTGGGGCACTTCTCGCACTGCAAACATCAGATAGGGGAGAAGGAGGTCCCAGTCCTTCCCATCCTTAGCCACCACTCGTTTTATCATATTTTTTAATGTTTTATTAAACCTTTCAACCAGGCCGTCAGTTTGCGGATGATAAACGGACGCCCGTAGCTGTTTAATGTGCAGCAACTTACAGAGTTCCCTCATGACCTTGGACCTACAGTAAAAGGAGTCCCCTGGTCAGTCAGAACCTCTTTAGGTAGGCCCACGCGGGAAAACATCTCCATCAACTCCTTCGCTATCAGTTTGGCCGATGTATGTCGCAAGGGTACCGCCTCAGGGTACCGAGTGGCATAGTCTAGGACGACCAAGATATGTTGGTGCCCTCTAGCGGACTTCGGTACGGGGCCTATAAGATCCATAGCTATTCTCTCGAACGGAACCTCGATAATCGGCAGAGGCACCAGGGGACTACGGAAATGTGGCTGGGGGCTAGTTATCTGGCAGGTTGGGCAAGACTTACAAAATAGTTCTACTTCTTTGAACACACTGGGCCAGTAAAACCTCTGTAATATCCTGTCCTGCGTCTTCTGCCATCCCAGGTGTCCCCCAAGAACATGCTGGTGGGCTAGCTCCAACACGAGTTTGCGGTACGCTTTGGGCACCACCAGCTGTTCAATATGCTCACCCCGCAGCTGGTTTACCCGATACAGCATTCCCTGGTGAACAACAAACCGGGGAAACACTGACTCAGCCCCAGGTTTTTGTGGTTCACCATCAGTTATTATCACATTCTCCCAAGCCCGGGATAGGGTGGGATCCCGGTGTTGTGCAGTACCGAAATTTTCGCCAGAGACGTTGAGGTCTGCCAACTCAGGTCCCGGTGGCAAATCCTCCACGTCTCCCACCATTACATTCAGTGGGGTTGTCTCCCCCTCTTCCACCGAAGTGGCGGTCACCCCTACTGCTGGCCCTTCGGTCTCAGGTTCCCAGGGTTCTGGTCTCCCCCCTGAGCCAGGCCATTCTGCTAGGGTTCCATCTGCCTCCCGGGCAGTGGTGACTTTCGTATCCGGCCAGAGTGCTGGGAAACCAGGGAAGTCTCTCCCAATTATAAGTTCATACTGTAATTTTGTAGCGACGGCCACCTCATGAACCCACCTGCCAGCCACAGTTGATAGAGAGACCAGGGCGGTGGGATAGTCCTTTAAGTCTCCATGAATACACACCACCACGACCTTTCGGCCAGTATACTCCGTGGGTCGCACGAGGGCAGCTCTTACCAGAGACACCAGACTCCCTGAATCCAGCAGTGCCACCGCCAGAGTGTCCCCCACTTCCACCTGACACAGGTGGCTATTGTCTATAGTCTCAGAGACATCTGTGGCACACAGCTTCCGGGCATACAATGAATGGCGGTAACCATAGTTCGTATCCATGGGTTCACCCCGATGGGGACAGTTGGCCCTTATGTGTCCAGGCTCCCGACACTGCCAGCAGACCACTGGGGCTGGGTCTGCAAGGGGTACATCCTGGGCGGGTTTGGCCGGCCGCCGGGTCTGGGGTGGAGATTTCCGGGGTTTGACTGGCCCCCTCCCAAAAGAACCCCCCTGCAGGTTTCTGGTGGCCTCATATCGCTCCACCAGGTCGACCATCTCTAAGGCATTCCCAGGTGACACCTGGCCGATCCAGTGCTGGAGAGGGTATGGCAAAGCCCTCCAGAATACATCTGCTAACAGACGGTCTAGCATAGCAGTAGGAGTCAGTATGTCTGGCTGCAGCTATTTTTGCAACCGATGTAGCAAGTCATAGTATTGTGGTCTGGCGGGTTCAGCCGGGTTAAACTTCTGCATACTTGCTGGGGTCCAGACGCCAGGAACGGAGCGACGACCTCAGCCCACTGTTCTCGGGGTAATTTCTCCCTCACGGCCACCTTCTCGAACACCGCCAGATAGGTCTCAACATCATCCGAGGGGGTCATCTTAGGGATCGCTGCACGGACAGCTTTCCGGGCATCGTGGACGTACTGGGATGCTCCTGTCGCTTGTAAGGCCATCACCTGCTGAAGTAGTAGCTGGTTGGTCTCCTGCTGCTGCTTGTTGGCCTCCCGCTGCTGCAAGTTAGCCTCCACAAGGGCTTTTACAACCGCCTCCATTTTGTCAGGGAACACAGGCTGCAACTTTGCCGGCTTAATAAAGGACATATGTTTAGAAAAACAAAAATATTTCGGCCTTCACGCCAGCCTCACTGCTTTCTGCCCGCTTCCTCCACCAAATGTGGGGATTTGCTCAGGTAGACAGGTTAGCGGACGCAGTATAGAGGCAAGGACCCAGGTAGTAACTCAAACTTCAGTGTTTTATTTACACTCAGAAAAAAAAACATAACAGTCCTTGTGCTTGTTCACACAGCCAAACAAAACAGAGTTCATCTGAAGTCCTAGGTGTTGCTTCACACCTGCCTGAGAGCTCAGCAACCCCAAAGTTCACTGGCAGGCTTCCAGGCGGCCTGCACGCCTGTTTGCAGTCTTTAGTGTTCAGCCCAGAGGACTCCACAGCTTCACTGTCAGGATGGAAGACAATCCACCCACCTGACAGTGCTGCCTGAGCTTTATAGCCCAGCCAAAACCCGGCCTGGGACATGGGGAGTAGTCACCCACCCAGCACTTTGACTACTCCCAGTAAAAGCCGTCCCGGATCAGCTATAGTAGCCATGCTACCTATCAAAAGTGTCAAACAGCTACTGCTGCTGACATGAAAAAAACGGCTCTTACTCCACCGAGGCCAGGAACCTCGGTGACACGTATCTATCGTCCACAATTATTCCCCGTGCCTTCTTACACATGTTAAACAGGGGTGGGATTCAAAGTTTTAACAATAGGTTCCCTACTCAATGGCGGACACGCGTCGTCATGACACATGTTTACATATACATACACCATATATATTCGACACACGTAGACATAAATACACCATATACATGGTACACATACATAAATATACCATACATACACTACACACATACCACTCAACTTTTAAAAAGCCTAAGGAGCCAAACTATCAGCGGCGCGCGAAGCATGCCGCAACAAGTTTTTTAAGGCGCTGACCCACACCTCTAACTTTACCCAATGTCTATCTGTACATGTCAAAACCTGGCTAGTCTCCATTGTGTCCCCACACAGTAGTCATGCCATATCTGGGATGGTTGGGAGGTATGCATACATTAACAGAGTATAGACACTAGACTTACATAATCACATATACAATATAAACCCATATGTGATAGGTACAGTATATAAATTACACATAGGCTACACTTACAGTAGATTTACCTACTCCATATACATTTTATACACATTTGTACCTGTCACGCTTTGGTGTGGGAGGGAAACACCACATCCAGCATAGGAGAGAAGGGGGGAACAGAAAATCAGGCCTGAGAACTAGGGAAGGAAGATGGACATCTCCTAGTGAAAACCCTAACCAAAATCCTGACTGGCTACCAGTTTGAACAGACCCCAAAGGTAGGTGAATTCATACGCAGGAATATCTAGAGTCCTTTCTAGCCCTATAGGACCCTGGTACTAATGACAGGGACGAGACTACCTGTTCCTCCAAAAGGAAGGATGAACAGGAGTCTACTTCAGGCCTAATACAAACAATAGGGAAAAGAAACACACACAACCCAAATAAAATACAAAAGGGAAAGGAAAGACTTAACTTTAAAGGGGCTATGGAAGCACCAGGAACTCCGCCGAGATCAAACCACAAACTATCCACAGGCACAGAAGCTATAAACCGCACAGCATTGTAGGAGAAGCAACTATAGATAAGGGAGGTTTAATGACCACATTAGCAACACCTGGAGGCAAGTTGTGTGGCCATTACAGAAACAACACAGACACCTATTGATCCACAAGAAAAGCCTGTCAGATCAAACCACGTGTTGCCAGTCTCACAGATCTCCTGCCACTCATTGTCGCCAGGACATCCGTATGTCTTGGTACATCCGTGACAGTACCTAGCACTAAAGACATATTTGCATAAACATTATATTCAGTGCTATCCAGAATACAGCGCCACATACCTCTTACATCCAGTGACATCACCTCTGATTTAGATGTGCTCTTTCCTCATCTTCTCCTTTCAGACCAAACCCCCATGATGATTTTTCACCCATCTCTTGTCTCTGCAGTTTGACAAAAAGATAACTTAGGTTCCTACTTTTCCATCATCCTCCTACCTGCTGAACAACTCATTCTGCCACTTCCAATACTGCGCCTGCTGTGCTCCCTAATACTATACTACAGAAAAATATAATCCCCCTGATAATACTAGTACCACACAGATAGTGCCCCCAATACTGTGCCTGCTGTGCTCCTAATACTATAATACAGAAACACATAATCCCCCTGATAACACTAGTACCACACAGATGGTGCCCCTTCAATAATTATTGGCACACAGTCCTAAAATAGCTGCACCCAGCAAATAGTGCCCCTGACACTAATAGTGTATTCATTATGTCCCCCAGTTACTACTGGGGGACTATGGGGATCATGATTACTATTATGGGCACTATGGGAGCATTACTATTTCTGGGGCTCAGTGGGGACATTATTACTGTTGGGGACACTGGAGGGGCACTATTACTATTAAGTGCACTCCGGCAGAGAACTACAGTACTACTATTAGTGGGACTTTGGGGAGCACTATTACTGCGAGGAGCAAACTGGCCAGTACAAAGAATGTCGCTTATAATGTGTGCCAGTACAAAAAATTCCCCCTAATAATGTGCACAAGTTTAAAAATGCTCCGCTTTGTGTGCCAGTACAAAAATATTCCCCCAGTTGAGTTAATGTGCCAGTAATGCTCCCATAGTGTCCCCCATGATGTGCCAGTAGATGCCCCCATAGTGTCCCCATCTTGTGCCAGTAATGCTCCCATAGTGTCCCCCATCATGTGCCAGTAATGCCCCCATAGTGTCCCCATCATGTGCCAGTAATGCCCCCATATTGTCCTCCATCATGTGCCAGTAATGCCCCCATAGTGTCCCCCATCATGTGCCAGTAATGCCCCCATAGTGTCCCCCATCATGTGCCAGTAATTCCCCCAGTTGATGCCCCCATAGTGCTCGATAAAAGACAAAAAAAAACACTAATACTTACCTCAATGCTGGCAGCGATGCAGGCCTCTTCCGGCCTGTGTCCCGTGCAGTGGAAAGCTCGGCTCAGGCGAAAGCCAGCCTCTGATAGAGAGCAAGCCTAGTGGCTGCAGCCTATCAGAGGAGCAGGAACGGGAGACGCCTCTCCCTTGCTCTGCTGCAACATTAATCTGTATCGCTCATCTCCCCCTAACCTGCTGCCACCGCTGCTGAGCTCCGGATTGGGATTAAGCCAGCAACACGGTTTTCCGATCCGGCTGTAATTTTAACAACCGGATCTGGAGAACCGGAGCAAACCGGCTGAATCCCATGGCTTACTGCCCACAATGACCAGGTTCGGCAAACATTTATCTAATGTGTATGGCTAGCTTTATGGTCTCTTTAAGTCTATCCCTTTAAGACTATCTCTTTAAGTCAAAGTTATAGTCCAACCATTCTAACAGAAAGCAATAACTGTATATAATAAATTCCTCTTCTGCAATGTTTATGCATGCATTCTACCGATAAATATCTTAATATGTTCCTACTGCAACCTGGAGGTCAGTGAAAGCGCTAGATAAAATATACTTGATTGGGTGAAATTAAAGAAATCCAGTTCAGACAGCTGAGAAAAAACATATACATATTTTATCAGGAGGTGACATCCCATATTTTTGCTTTGTGAGACATCTTGTACTTAATGTATTTTCCCCTGACTAGCAGAAGAACAATATATTTTGTTGACTGCATAAAATATATGGGGAGAATATTAGATTTTTATTGTGCTTCTTATTCCTTAAAAGTTCGACTTTTATGATTCCTGTTTTGTGTAATTTAGCAGCAAAGAAACAAAACTAACATATTCCTACCACATTTTATTATCATGATTCTTTTATGTGCTGAGAATACAATATATAATATATATATATATATATATATATATATATATATATATATATATAGTTTTCTTGGTTTTATCATATTTACTTTTCACTCATTTTTATTATGGAAGCGGATGAAATCAATTGCTGTTATTAAAATTACAATTTTATATTGAGATAAGCACAGAGTAGTAAAAGCTTACTGTAAACATAATTCTTGCTCCTTTGTTTATTAAACTGTGTAAGGCATCCATTTGATAGATAGGACATGGAAAGGAGAACCAATCTTCATTGGAAGATTCCTGCCAACAGGATTAACTAGGCTTGCTGATTAAAATGATACCTGTCTTGTGAAAATCAGTTGCACCGTTTCCAAAAAAAAGACTTTATGATCAGTTTTAGCATTGAGCGATTCGAAGTGAAACAAATTGAATTTAATACGAATTTCAGAAAAAATTAGATTTGCCACGAATCCGAATTTCCTCTCGCTTTAGTGTAACAAATTATTTTTTTCCTAAAATGGTGGCTACACGTGTTACAAAGTCAAAGTAAGAAGCCCAGGAACGAGATATGACCCATTATGCCGTGCAGCCAGCCAATCAGCAAATAGCCATTACCTGTGATATCACAGCCCTAAAAGAGCCTTATCCCTAGCAGTCGTTGACATTTTATTGTGAACTGAGAGAGAGACGTGGCAAGTGCTAGGGACAGTGTTCAATATGCCTTTGATTGTGAAATCTTGGGAGATCATAGCAAGAGTTTTTAGACATTGCAGGGAAAGAATAGAGAGACTGCAGGGACAGTGCAGGCTCAGTATAATCGCCCTGTGCACCTTGTTCACCTGCTGCGCCATTCATTCTTAATCTGTTATTTTATATATAGACTTATTGTGCATCAGACTCATTGTCAACAGGTAGTCTAATATATAGTGATGAGCGTCAGGTGCCATATTCGATTTCGATGAAATTCGCGAATATTCGATAGATCCACGCCTCAATTATCTTGACAAAGGTCAGTCTCTCCACATTTTGGGTGGACAGGCGAGTTCTTCTTGGGGTAACTATGGCGCCGGCTGCACTAAACACCCGCTCTAATGCTACACTATTGGCCAGACAGCTTTTCCAGGCCACACTCCAGTTTGGCTGCCCAGTAGTCCAGCAGATCTTCAATGTGGGGTGGCAGGGTGCTGTACAAGTATGCCACCACCTGCTGGTTCAGGTTCTGCTCCAGCAGTAAGTTTGTGTTGACGTCACTGATCATTTTGCCCTTCCTCTGATCCATCAGAACAATAATCCCCAAAAAACGGATCCTGTCTGTAGAGCATCCGCCTGTCTGTGGATCCTGATGGTGAGTAGTTTCATTAATAGGCGGGTGAAGATAGCTGCTCATCAGTGACTCTAAACTCAAGTTGCTGCTGATGGAGCTGGAACTGCTCCTACCCCCTCATCCTGCCACAGCTCCTATGGCAGAGGAACGTAATGCAGAGGGTCCCCCCGGTCAGACCTGCGAGAGAATGGATGATGGCGCAGATAGGCAGCAGCCAACTGACTACATAGGATGTCTCTATAGTAGTTCAGTTTGTCCTCCATCTTAGCAGGTGTAAAAAAGCCCCCCACTTTGGACAGATAGCGAGGAACCAACAAGTTAGAGAGCCAGAAGTCATTCCTCTGCCGAATGGTGAAAAATCGTCTGTCACTACGCAAGCAAGTGAGCATGCATCAGGTTTTTTGTCTATGTGACTCAGAGGGACTCCCTGCCTCCATCTCCACTGCATACTGCCATGGTGTGTCTGGGTCCTCTGCCTCGTCTTCCTCATCGCCCTGTAGCTCCTCTGGCTGGCTGCTCAAGCTCCTCCTCTCCTGTCACCTGTGTAGAAAAACCACCCATTTCGCTACACATTGCTTGTGCTCCAATGTCCTCCTCCAGTTCAGTCCCCACAGGACTCATGTGGCCATGAGATCTAGGTGCCACGTCTCTAGTCCCCTGACAAGCCAGATTTAGCAGCATCTATTCCAGGACTTGAAGCAGTGGAATTATGTTGTTCATCCCATAGTCCTGGTGACTGACAAATAACATGGCCTCCACAAAGGGCCTGAGCAAACAGCAGGTGTCACGCATAAGCTGCCACTGGCTGACGTCAAAGTTACACAGAGAGTACTTCTGTTGGCTTGGAGCATCAATAAATCGTTTATGGCCCTTCTCTGTTCATATAGTGGGTCCAATGTATGGAGGGTGGAATTCCAATGGGTGGAATTGTCACATATCAGCCTATGTTGGGGGATGCTGTTATGCCGCTGCAGCTCAAGGAGGGTGTACTTTGTGGTGTATGAGTGGCTGAAGTGCATGAAAAGTTTCCTGGAAGACTTCAGGAACCGCTTGACAACCAGATTGAACACGTGTGTCATGCAGGGTGCATGGCTCAGCAGTCCTTAAAACACCATGTTTTTCCCGTTGTAGGTCACTATGGTTACAATTTTGAGTTGTCACAGAGAAAGCCAGGATTCGATTTCTTGATGAAGGACATGGAGCAGTTTCTCCCTACTGTGACTCCGTTCACCCAAACGAGGTGCAGAACAGCGTGACACCGCCGTGCCCTGCACATGTGGTATGCTGGAGGGACACAGTGAATTGTCCCTGCAGTGGAGGCTGAGGACATGGTAGAGGATGAGGAGGCAGAGGCGGACATTGTCACAGGACCAACGGCGTGAGAAGGTTGAGGCAGAAGCGGCGTCACCTGGCCGAGTTGCTGATGTAGCTGTGCAGGAACCACCTTCACCCAGTGGGCTGTAAAGTACATGTATTGTCCCTGACCATAGTTACAACTTCACACGTCGGCGCTGCCGTGCACTTTGGCAGACACCGACAGGCTCAAGGACTTGCCCACTTTCTGTTCTACATACGTGTGCAGGTCTGGAACTGCCTTTTGTGGCAAAGAAATGACGGCATGGGACTCTTCACCTCGTCTCGGCACAAGCCATCAGTTCTCTAAAAGGTGCAGAGTCCACCACTTAGAAAGGGAGGGACTGCAGCACCAGCAACTTGGCAAGGAGCACATTCAGCTTCTGTGCCATTGGATGAGTGCACGCATACTGTTGTCTCTTGGCAATCGCTTAGGTCATCGATTGCTGACGGAATGACTGATGAGGAGTAGGAGGAGCAGGAGCATCAGGACCAGTAGATTATAAGACAGGCAGCTCCATTTGGCTGAGGTGGTGGAGCCTTGACTGCCTGAAATCGGGTGCGTTCCACTGGGTGATGCAGCGGTTGCTACGGCAGGCTGGACCACTACATTGGAGCCACGGCCAGGCCACTTTATGGTCATGCTGCATATGTTGACGCAGGGCCATGGTGCCAACATTGGCATCCTGGCCACGCTTCATCTTCTGCCCACAGATTTTACAAATGGCCATGTTCACCTCTTCCAGCGGCTTAACAAAGAAACTGCCAAACCACTAAATAGGAGTTTTTTCCCCCAACAGTCCGCACTGACTGACTGCTACTGCCGCTGCTTCCATAAACCTTTGCACCACTACTTTCCGGGCAGGTAGCCTCCTGCGAAGCGGGTGGTCTACCCTGCTCACATTTGGCTCCCAGCCACGCTAGAGACTTGCTGGATTTGCCGCTTTCTCACAGGCAAGCTGCCACCCTCTTCTCCCCATGATGATGAAGCCCCTAATTCACCCGACTCCCAAGTGCGATCAGCTACATCATCATTATCAAGTACTGTCTGCACGTCACTGCTCAACGGTCTCTGGGTCAGGAGCCTGACCGCTCGCAACACCAGCTCCCACGCCACTCTCATCACTACTGCTGACTGTCCTCTAGTAGCTCGTCCTCGTTGTATAGTGGAGCTGAGCCCACAGCATATAATACTTGTCTGGCTGAGGGAACAGAAAGGGACAGAGGCAGGTTGAGGACAGGACAGGTGAGGGAACAGGGTCTGCTCCTGGGCCATGCCAACTAAGGATTGTGTCTGACGAACCCACTGACTCTTGGCTGGGGGTGTCTGATGTCACTTGTGACGAAGTGGATGACTGAGTCAACCTTTAAAGAACCACTGGGTTAGTGGTCAAGACAGGACCGCCAGATGACACCGGGAGCTCAGTCCTCTCGCTGTGACGTCTGCTGCCACGCCCCCTTACTCTGCTGCAACCTGTGCCTGTAATAGAAACATTTAGGCCTCTGCCACTCCCCTGTGCAGGACTTGGCACTTCCCTGTCTGAGATACTGTTAGATCAAATAAATTAATAAAAAGGAAATTTAAACACCCAAAAAAAATTCAGCAATTTTCTCACTTCACCACACAACTTTAAAACATATAAATGGCTGAAGGCCAAATAGGCCCTTATTATTTTCCACTTATACGCGCCACAAAAGGCTTTAGAATATATAACTACACTGCTAAACAGCAAATAATATATTTTTTGTGCCATTAATACACACCAAAAAGGGCTGTAATTTTCTCACTTCACCACAAAACCTCTAATAAGCCCTTTTTCCCCACTAATACAAGCCAAAAAATGCTTTAGAATATATAACTGCACCGCACAAGGGCAAATAAGATGTAGAAATATTTCCTTGTAATAAACCCTGTTAATGGCTGTATCAAACAGCACTTGCACCCCAATAACAAGAACGGTTTGCTGGAATTACAGAGCTGTATAAAGGCAATTGGGATCCCCAGTCAGTGCAACAAGGTGTAATAGGATTGTTCCTATTACCCAGGCTATAAACTCCCCTACGGAACCCTGTCTTTTCTACCACTGTCCCTAGTGCCTGCTGACGTCTCTCTCTGCACTAAGTACACTGGAAAATGGCTGAATCCAAGATGAAGATGGCTGAGGCTATTTATAGGGCCGTGACATTACAAAGCTGGCTGGCTGCTGATTGGCTGCATGCATGGCATTGTGGGTGATCCCTCCTTCCCAGAGTTCCTTGCTCCATGTCCTAAAACATGCAGCAGCCATTTTAGGAAAAAATGCAATTCGTTACCACAAAGTGTGAGGAAATTCAAATTCGGTGCAAATCGAATTTTTCCTGAAATTCGGATTGAATTCGACTTCGTCAACTTTAATTCACTTATCTCTAGTGCAGAGTTTCTGAGCAGTTGCAGACTGCAATATCTTGGTAAGGAGGGTAAGAGATGCTTGAAAATACTCTACAAAGATTTCATGAAAATTGACAATACATGCAACTTGAATTCCTTTTGACCACAATAGATGATCCTGAGTTAAAATAACAGTTGCCATCTTGCAAGAAGTCTGTGAAGGTTTAACCTATGTTCCACATGATGCACAGTAGGTTAACTATAATTATGTGCTCTGCAACAATAAACTAAATCACAAATGGTCCACTCATACATAACAGCATTTTAACAGAGAATTGCTACTTATAACAATGTCAGAAGATCTCAAACTCCATTGTCCATTTGCAACGGGCCGCCCCCTGCGGCCCTATTAGAGGGATTGGTACCCAGGTGTAGGAAATGCCGAGTGGTATAGGGTGGCCTAAAATGTCCCTTTATGTTGAGTAAGTGTCACAGTGCTCCTACCTGAATATGGTTGGACCCCAGGCGTTGGGCCCGAAGAAGAAAATAGAGCGGGTAATTGAGGAATAAAAGAATAACTTGAGTCTAGACCTTAATATGCAGTTGAAAAGCAGCTTTACTATTCATAAACGTTCTTCAGAACAATCTGTATGCTTTCTCTTGGTCTTAGCAGGCTTTAGCATTAAAATGGCAGGCCAACTCAACTCTAATACATCTGATTCTCTCTGGCTCTGCTGTACTGACAGGCTGACTGTATAACTTTGCTTTTGCTGTATGCTGCAACTTATCTCTTTGTAGTCTGTCTCTTTATTAGGCCAGTGAATTTTCCTCCTAGATCCCGAGGCTTTAAGCTGTGGCCTCCATGACCAGCAGAGCTGAGGGTGCTCTGGCTGGCATGGGCTTGGCTTGGTTTGGCTTGGGCACGTCCAGCAGAGACATGCCCAGCACACCCTCCCTTGGTAGGGGGTAAGCTGGAACTCACTAGAAAGTGGGACCCACCCTTCTTGCAGAAAGTGGGGCTCGCCCACTCCTCCACAGAGGGGGGTCAGAATGTAATGGAAGGTTCCATTCTAGCCAAGTACAGCTAAGCCGTGTTTTCTGCCACCTGCTGGTGAACCAGGCACATTACATTTGAACAAAACAGTTACAAACAGATTAGTAATGCACAGTGTAGTAGACCTGAACAAAATACATAAGATGATTTTATATTAGCACACTAAAGACAGTAGTGGGGTGAAGAAGTGGTAATGCCACTCTGGGGCGTTACACATTGTCGGTCCTCCAAATGGTACAATGAATAGATACAGTGACTTTGTGTCCATAGTGGCATCCTATGGCTGCATCTGTCTGTCAGGGGTGCAATTCTGTGAAGCCCGCTGACGTCGTGTGACAGACATTTCTGCACATTGGCAGGGCTTTTATGGTTGAAGAAACTTGTAGGGTGGCTAAGACACCTGAAAGTTGTTTTCTGGGAGTTCAATATTAATGACTAGAGATTAGCGAACACCTGGATGTTCGGGTTCGAGAGGTTCGGCCGAACTTCCGGAAAATGTCCGGGTTCGTGATCCGAACTCAACCCGAACTTCATCCCGAACCCGAACCCCATAGAAGTCAATGGGGACCCGAACTTTTGGGCACTAAAAAGGCTGTAAAAGACACCCAGAGGGATAATATACCGCAATAAACGCATTGCGATTACAACTTTGAGCTAACGATCACCATGGGAACGCCTCCTCCAGTAGAATGTACTGTCGGATCTGAGAATTAAGTTGAAATCGCAATGCGATTCTTATATATTTGCTTAATCGCATTGCGATTTCAACTTAGCATTGCTAAATAATTCCATCCATATCGTTAACTTACTGAGTCAGTAAGTTAACGAATATGGATGGAATTATTTAGCAATGCTAAGTTGAAACGGCAATGCGATTAAGCAGATATATAATAATCGCATTGCGATTTCAACTTAATTCTCACATCCGACAGTACATTCTACTGGAGGAGGCGTTCCATGGTGATCGGTAGCTCAAAGTTGTAATCGCAATGCGATTGCTAAATACATAAGAATCGCATTGCGATTCCAACTTTTAGTACTCAACTTTTAAAATCGTACACCACTTTAAGTTCCAAAGTTGCAATCGCGTTCGAATAGAACTTAAAGCTGTCTCTTAGTCAGTTTTAGTATTGGTGTGCTGTAATAGAAGTTACATTCGTACGCGAATATAACTTAGAGCAATACAGTCAACTTTACACTGTTAGTTTTATTATCGCGATAATACAACTATTCAAGAATCGTGTACGTGCGTCTGTACGTGTGTGCGTTACCTCGGACACTATTCTATTTTGCCAGCCACAGCTGAAACCACTGATTTATGGTATTGCTATTTTGGCAATTGAATTTAACCCCAGAAAATAATCTATCCTTTGCCAGACAGCAGACAGTATTATACTTGTCTAGCCAAAGCTGAAACACCAGATCTAGGGATTGGTATTTGGACAATTGTATTTAACCCCTTAATAAAATATAGAAATTTCTTTCCTGAGTTTCTAGGGGTGACAATTAGCACAGCCAAGCCCCTGATGTAGGATATAGCAAAAAAAAAACTAGTATTGATGGATTGATGGACTTGGTGGCAGCTTCTTCTGGCGCACCACAAGTCACAAAATGGCCGCCGATCAACCCAGAAAATAAGTGACAGAAAAACGCTCTGTGCAGCCTAAAAACCAGCGAGCAAGTAACTAGCAGAAGTTCAATGATTCTCAGCTGTAAATTGATCCGTTCATTAGGTGCTGTTGCTGACTTTAACCTGCCTAATCTCGCCCTGATAGAAGCTGCGTCCTCTCCCTACACTATTCAGAGCAGTGTGACGTGTGGCGCTACGTGACTCCAGCTTAAATAGAGGCTGGGTCACATGCTGCACTTGGCCAATCACAGCCATGCCATTAGTAGGCATGGCCGTGATGGGCTCTTAGGGCAAGAAGTAAAACGCTAGCTGATTAGCTGCTGTGCAGCCCTTCAGAAAGCGGGAAGTAATCGACGAACACCGAACCCGAACCCGAACTTTTTTGAAAATGTCCGGGTTCGGGTCCGGGTCCCGGGCACCCCAAAATTCGGTACGAACCCGAACGATGCTCGAACTGTTCGCTCAACACTATTAATGACCTATCTGATCAGTGTCGGTTGGTCAGAATCCTCAATCCCCCAAACCCCCCCCCCCCCAATCAGTCATTTAAAGAGGCTCTAGTGAGAGCTGTGTCCTCCTCAAAGCATGCCAAGCACAGAACTATACATTATATAGCTGTGCTTAAAACTGTAGCCCATGTCCATTCTCTGGAATGGGATTGAGATGTGCCTTGGCTCACTGGAGTGTACAGTGTCCTGTGGAGTGTCCGAGCAGGGGTTTGAAGATCAGAATAACTTTGTGTTATGGTGGGACAGGACTACTTTATTTCTAATAAATGCTTCACCAAGATTGACCATTGAAGGGAGTGAGACATTAATCCCAGTAGTCAGCCTGGGGATGCTTTGGAACAAAGGCATCCATGGTGTGGAGTTGAAAGGGAGAACTTATAAAGACCCTGAGCAGAACACTCCAGTCTTGTAGAACTCTGTCCAGTTGTTCTCTGAAGGTGTTAAATACTGTACCTTTCACTAGATCTGAAAGGGCCTGAAGTACTCTGGGTAGCTTTTATAAAGTTCACTCTGCATCTAAATCTGTTGTGTCCATGTCAGGTGGTTCTTCTCCTAGTCTGTAGTGCGCAAAACCCCAGTTTTACAAACTGCGCCACAGATTGTTACAAGGGCTGGCCCTATTGGCCTTCTTGCAGTATACCATTGCCCAGTAAACCTGCACTGGCATCAAACATTTGTTCTGTGTATTTATCTCAAGAATAGATTTGTTTTTTGTTCAACTGTAAAAATAATTTTATATGATTCTTGAACCAGATATAAACCCGTCGTTATATATGCACTTACAAGAAAACCAGTGTAGACTAGAGAGTAAAACATCCCTCATGTTCAGGACTATAATAAACTCATGAGTCACAGTCAATAGACACCATTGTGTTGATTTACTTCATATGTCTTGTAGTCCTAGCAAATAACAAAACTCTTCTTCTTGTCTTTTCACACAATGTTTTCCAACAATTTGTCTTTCAATAATGACATCTTAAATAAAATGTTTTAACAAATTCTCTTACGGTTCTGACTAGCTCCTCACAACCTCACAATGTCATTTGTATGGGTTTGTTCAAGAGGAAAGCATCCAGATAAGTGGTAAACTTCACATTCACAACTCCCCACCTTCTCCTGTCTCCAAAATAAACTCACTTTTTACATTTGTCCCTTCCTTGGGCATGGGAAAACAAAGTACTGCTACTGACCATGATCTTCCCTCTGTTACTCACATTAACCCCTTAAGGACCTGCGCCGTGCATGTACGGCGCTAGTGGACGTGACTTAAGGATCAGTGCCGTGCATGTACGGCGGGCTCATCGGGAGGGTGCAGAAGTTGCGCCGGGCCCCTGCTGAATAGCCGGCATCGGTGAAAACAACGATGTCGGCATATTAACCCCTTGTATGCAACGGTCAAAGCTGACCACGGCATGCAGAGGGTTTGCAGAGAGTACAGGTGCCCTCCGTATCTCCACCAGGTCCCCGCGCTGCAGTGACAGTGAACCGATGGCAGAGAAGGCAGCCTGATGTCTTCCATAGGCATCAGGGTTTGCCTTCTACGGAAGCCTGTGAGATCCAGCCCCTTAGACTGGGTCTCTCAGGCAGGATGTCAGCATAAAAGCTGATAGCCAATGCATTCCTATACAGGATGTATTGTAATGCATTGCAAAGGGGATCAGACCCCCATAAGTTGAAGTCCCAGAGTGGGACAAAAATAAAAAGTTAACAAAAGTAAAAAAAAAAGTGTTTTTCATAATAAAAAAGCCCCTTTCACCAAATAAAACACATAAAATTGTAAAAAAATATAAAAAATATATATATCACATGATCCACCTGAACGCCATAGAAAAAATAATATAAAAACTGTCCTAAAACAACCATTTTCTTGTTACCTTACATCACAAAAAGTGAAACACAAAGCGATCAAAAAGGTTTATGCCCCCCAAAATGGTACCAATCAAACCGTCACCTCATCCCGCAGAAAATGAGCCCCTACATAAAACAATCAGGCAAAAAATTAGGAAACTATGGCTCTCAGAATATGGAGACAATAAAACATGATTATTATTTTTTTGTTAAATGATTTTATTGTGTTAAAAGTAGACATATTAGGTATCACCGTGTCCGTAACAACCAGGTCTATTGAAATATCACATGACCTAACCCCCTGCTCCTTGCCGTGTGCCTATACAGCAGTTTACAATCACAAATAGGGTGTTTCTGTAAATTACAGAATCAGGGTGATAAATATTGAATTTTGTTTGGCTGTTAACACTTGCTTTGTTACCGGGAAAAAAAATGGATCAAAATGGAAAATCTGCCAAAAAAGTAAATTTTTTTAATTTTATGTAACATAGTAACATAGAATATAAGACCGAAAAAAGACATTTGTCCATCCAGTTCGGCCTGTTTCCTACAAGTTGATCCAGAGGAAGGCAAAAAAAAAAAAAATTCTATGTTTGTGTAGAAACCTTCTTTCCTCCAGACGCAGAGGATGTCCCCTTGTCACAGTCACAGTCCTGGGGATAAATAGATGATGGGAGAGATCTCTGTACTGACCCCTAATATATTTATACATAGTTATTAGATCTCCCCTCAGTCGTCTTTTTTATAAAGTGAATAACCCTAATTTTGATAACCTTTCAGGGTACTGTAGTTGCCCCATTCCAGTTATTACTTTAGTTGCCCTCCTCTGAACCCTCTCCAGCTCTGCTATGTCTGCCTTGTTCACAGGAGCCCAGAACTGTACACAGTCCTCCACGTGTGGTCTAACTAGTGATTTGTAAAGTTGTAGGACTCTGTTCTCATCATGGGCATCTATGCCCCTTTTGATGCAACCCATTATCTTATCCGTTTTGTGTAGGATGCCTTTTTGGTGCATGTGGTCCGCGCCGGCATCCTCCATTGTACGCATTATTTGCTGGTGATGGTCGTTTGCTGCGGTCCACATGCGGTGGGACTGTTCCCCCAATGAGAAACACACTACAGTGTTTGGGGTCTGAGCAGTCCCCCCATATTGGCCACTATATTTCTGTGATCTTGTTCCATATGTATTGAATGTCAGGATCCCGTATATAACAATATGGAGGGATCCTCATGGGATTATGATCATCTCAGGTTAAATGGCTGTTCGTTTGGCGGGAATTTTCCTGCCGAAAGTGCATGGTCAAGGTGGCTAAAAATAGCTTAGTATCCAGGGCAGGGAAGGTTATTATTAATTGGCCCATTAGCTGTCCTATTGTGGGATTGTTGCTGGGAATAAGAAGTTTAGGAGCCCAGCAACAGTTAGGCATTGGCTAAGGGTTAAGGGTGTTTTGGGTCCAAGTGGTATATAATTGCGGTAGCTGACGGCTTCTTGCTGTCAGCCAGACTGCAATCTGAGGAGCTGCCGCCGGCCCGCCCTCCCTGTTATGTATTGTTGTCACGGTCACTTTATTAGAAGGAGGGGTAAAGTCGCTCGCCGTCAAGTAGCGAGTGGATGAGTTGATTATGGTAGTTAGCCGAGCTTATGGCTGGTCTATTCTGTGGTTTTAAAGTTATTTAATTATTATACATCTATGGTGTAAGCAATTCTTAAATAAATTTGGCCGTGGCCTAATTTATCCATGCATTTATGTGTCCACCTGTCTTATTCTAAATTTTAGCTATGGGTTAAGTTATTTGTTTGCGAGATTGTATAATCTATAATCCCATGTGCCTTTACCTGGCATTTAACATTTTACCTGGCAAATTAATGGATGACAGTGTGGGGGCAAATTAATGGATGACAGTGTGGGGGCAAATTAAAGGATGACAGTGTGGGGGCAAATTAATTCATAGATGACAGTGTGGGGGCAAATTAATTAATAGATGGCAGTCTGGGGGAAATTACTATATGGGGACAGTGTGGGGGAAATTACTGTATGGGGGCAGTGTGAAGGAAAAATACTATATGGGGGTAGTGTGGGGTATTGGGGGACACTATACAGGGATTATTACCTGGAGCACAATATAGGATGTTAGTATTACTGGGGGCACTCTAGGGGACATTATAACTGCTGTAGACACTATAGGGATCTTTGGGGTCATTTATCAAACTGTTGTAGTAGAACTGGCTTAGTTGTCCAAAGCAACAGATTCCACCTTTCATTTTTGACAGCTCCTCTGGAAAATGAAAGGTGGAATCTGATTGGTTGCTATGGGCAACTAAGCCAGTTCTAATTTACACCAGTTTGATAAATGACCCCAATTATGAGAAATCTAACGTGTCTGTGTAACAAACTCTGTAGGGACAAGATGCGGCGGGAGGAATTAGTCATGGCGGTCTGGGTCAAACGGAGGAGAAGAGGAAAGAGAAGAGCTACATGACAGGAGAAGTCCCTGGATGTAAGAGGTATGTGGTGCTGTATCCTCACTGCTGTGACCTGCGTCTCATCTTCTCCTCCAAGTCTTTATCATAATCATATGTATTTTAAATTTGGCACCTCAAATTTAAATTTTTCACCTGCAGTCCTATGTAACAGCCCAGATAACAGTGATAACTTTCTATGTGCAGATAATGTACATACTCCCTGCAGTCTTAGGTAACACCCCACATAACATAATAATTCACTGTGTTATGTGGGGTGTTACATAGGACTGCAGGAAACATCTATGACATCTGTACTCAGAGAGTTATGAGATGGTGGGGGTCTGACTCCTGGCAGCCCCGCCAATCAGCTGTTAGAGGAGACCGCGATGTTCCAGTGAGCGCCGCAGCCTCTTTGCTCCTTACCAAGCACGGCGCTGTCCATGTGACAGCACTGTGCTTGGTATTGCAGCTCAGCCCCAATCACTCAGATAGGACAGAGCTGCAGATAGGCCATGTGAACGATGAATGTGACGTCATATAGTCTAGGAAGAGACTGTGACGCTTACAAAGCACCGCAGCCTCTTTATACAGAAAAAAAAACTGAAACCTAAAATGGAGTGGGGGGGGGGGGCCCAAGTTGGGTAGACAGCCCCGGGCCTATCATGCACTTAATCCGCCCCTGCCTGTATCCCTAAGGTATGAGGGCGTTTTGGATAAATACCGCTGTAGATAGATATCTATATATTCTGATACCCGGCTGGTAATAGACTCAAGGCTGGACACTATCGGTCTCCCAGGGGGCTTCTCGGCGTTCTTATGCACTTTGGGTAAATAATAGATGGTGGGGTTCCTCGGATACATGTTGTTCAAATACTGGCATTCCTTTTTGTTTAAAACTCCTAGTGCCAGTCCTCTGTCAAGGAGGACCTTAAGTTATTTTTCTATATTCCCCTACAGGATCACTCTTAAGTTTTTTATAAGTTTTACCATCGCTCAGGATCCTCCCCATTTCAGCATTGTAATCAACCTTGTTCAGGACCACTATACCCCCCTTATCAGCCGGTTTGATAACTATTTTAGTATTCTGTTCCAAATTTTTCAGAGCCTCCTTTTCTTTCTTAGTTAAATTACTCCCCTTCGTGCCCCCTACTTTTATGTGATCCAATCCCTTCAAAACACCACGTTTAAAGGCATCGATACATTTATTTTCCCTCATATCAGGATAGAACGTGGATTTATTTTTCAAATTGGTGTTTACATTACTGTTCTCTATCTGTGGTGTTTTGATAGGATTTTTATAAGGTATTTGCATATATTTAGTTTCCTAATATAAACCTAGGGATGTGTTCACATGGTGCGGTTTTTGCACGGGATGCAAGAACCGCTCCCGGGAAGAAAAGAAAAAAACTAGGATAGAAGAGGTTGTCTCTTTTTCTAAACAAACACAGAAAAAAAGGGAAATATGTCATGTGAGTCTATGGGTGTAATCTATTTACTAGAGTGCCCTTGAGGACTCCAGTATATTGGCAGAACATTGAGAAAATTAAAGGTGCGTATAGCAGAGCACATAAAGAATATCAGGAAGAGTCTTGAGACCCACAGTGTCTCTGCACATTACAAAAGATGTCATAACAAGGATCCCACCGGTCTGAAATTCTATGTCGTGGAAATGGTTAAACGCCATTGGCAGGGAGGAAATCCTGCCACACAGATTAACAAAAAGGAGGCACAGTGGATATACGAAATGGGTACCCTGCAGCCTCTGGGACATAATATAGAATGGGATATTAAAGCCGTTTGTATGGTCTGATTTGTTTTACCAAATCTTATGTATTGATTTTATTTTAACATATGGATATAATTGTACATGGTGAAATTTTATTAATTATTCATTGCTATAACTATATAAGGTGAAATTTATTAATTATTTATTGCTGAAAAGTTTTAGTTCTATTCATCTATACAGCTGATTGACGTTACTAATTAGCGGAAGTGTGGATTGTTTCCGGGGTAAATGATCATCTATTTATTTTTGGACAATAGCGGTGTGGTTACTGCGGCCCCTGAAAAAGCTTACCGCGAAACCCGGGTCGGGCATTGTATTTTATATGTGCACTTTTATCTGAAAATTGTGAGTATAATAAAGCGTGTGTAATATATCTACATCAAAGGTACTGCACCATCCATTTGTTCTCTATGAAGGTTTTCTTACTGGATAGTGGAAACAGCGGTTGGTGATGTAGTGCCTCTACCCGTTATTGGAAACAGTGGCTGGTGATATGAGCTCAATTATCTGGATATTGTGAGTATAATAGAGGGTGGGCACTCCACATATCTCAAAGGTACTGCACCAGCTATTTGTCTTCTCTGAAGGGTCAAATTCCTGAGAGTGAAATTAGTGGTCGGCGGC
Organism: Bufotes viridis; assembly: GCA_033119425.1. Taxonomy (NCBI): domain Eukaryota; kingdom Metazoa; phylum Chordata; class Amphibia; order Anura; family Bufonidae; genus Bufotes; species Bufotes viridis. The sequence continues at coordinate 35,134,722 of CM065592.1, read as the reverse complement.
TTCAGGTGGATTGGAAAATCAGCTGGAAGCACCCAGGAGCTCATACATGTGAAAGAACACTGTGGTTCTAACTTATATTTCTGGGAGCAGGACATACTATCTCCAGTACTGTAAGCTTATCATTATTAGTGCAAAAAACTGCCGTTTCTAGCACGGTCCTGCATTTTCTATTTTCTGCTTTGTGCATGTGAGAACGAACCTACTCCTGTTTGGGTACCGCTGCTTGTCTAAGCAACCCACCATTTCTTTTTCTTTTTCAGTTAACATTTTGCACCTGGTAGCCTCCATCACACGGTCTGATATGGGTGTGGCTTGCAGTCTTGCTTTATATTCACATTGCATTAGTTGTCCTTCTATGCAGTTGTGTGGAAGCTTGGCTTTCAGCAGTATTCCATCACCTTCAGACCGTGTTCACACCATAGTTAGAATAGTGGTAGGACCCCCTGCCATGCTGAGCGACCGTGACGTGGTGCATGAGGGGCTCCGATGTGTTCCTGACAGGAATATATTGGTAAAAGTCTCAGCTTTTAACCACCTCAGCCCCCCTAGCTTAAACACCCTTAATGACCAGGCCACTTTTTACAATTCTGCACTACGCTACTTTCACCGTTTATTGCCCCGTCATGCAAATTACCACACAAATGACTTTTACCTCCTTTTCTTCTCACTAATAGAGCTTTCATTTGGTGGTATTTCATTGCTGCTGACATTTTTACTTTTTTTGCTATTAATCAAAAATGACCGAAATTTTTGCAAAAAAATGACATTTTTCACTTTCTGTTGTAATTTTTTTTTTAAACTACATTTCTATATACATTTTTCTATAAATTTATTGTTCTACATGTCTTTGATAAAAAAAAAAAATCCAATAAGTGTATATTTATTGGTTTGGGTAAAAGTTATAGCGTTTACAAACTATGGTGCAAAAAAGTGAATTTCCGCATTTTGAAGCAGCTCTGACTTTCTGAGCACCTGTCATGTTTCTTCAGGTGCTAGAATGCCAGGATAGTATAAATACCCCCCAAATGACACTATTTTAGAAAGAAGACACCCCAAAGTATTCGTAGAGGGGCATGGTGAGTTCATGTATCATTTCATTTTTTTTCATAAGTTAGCGGAAAATGACACTTTCTGAGGAAAAAAATAATAATAAAGTTTCCATTTCTGCTAACTTCTGGCAAAAAAAAATAAAAATCTCCCACGGACTCACTATGCCCCTCAGTGAATACCTTGGGGTCTCTACTTTCCAAAATGGGTTCATTTGTGGGGTGTGTTTACTGTTCTGGCATTTTGAGTGGGGATAAATTGTGAGCATCCCTGTAAAAATCTAAAGGTACTCGTTGGAATTTGGGCCCCTTTGTGCACCCAGGTTGCAAAAAAGTTTCACTCATGTGGTTTCGCCGTACTCAGGAGAAGTAGGGCAATGTGTTTTGGGGTGTATTTTTACATATACCCATGTTGGGTGAGAGAAATATCTCTGTAAACTGACAACTTTTTAAAAAGTTTTATACAAAGTTGTCAATTTACAGAGATATTTCTGAATTTGAAATCAATACATTGGGCCAAATATTTTTTTTCTTATTGTGGTGCTTGGTGAAGGGTAACAATGAGGAAAACATCCAGTAAGGGTCGCGGACACGGTCGTGGTGGTGTTAGTGGACCCTCTGGTGCTGAGAGAGGACGTGGCCATTCTGCCACAGCCACACGTCCTAGTGAACCAACTACCTCAGGTTCCAGTACCCGCCAGAATTTACAGCGATATTTGGTCTGGCCCAATGCCGTTCTAAGGATGGTAAGGCCTGAGCAAGTACAGGCGATAGTCAATTGGGTGGCCAACAGTGGATCCAACACGTTCACCACATTATCTCCCACCCAGTTTTCTGCAGAAAGCGCACAGGTGGCGCCCAAGCCCATCAGTCTGTCACATCACCCCCATGCATATCAGGAAACTGTCTGGGCCTCAAGTTATGCAGCAGTCTCTTATGCTGTTTGAAGACTCTGCTGGCAGGATTTCCCAAGGGAATCCACCTAGCCCTTCCCCAGTGGTGGAAGACATAGAATGCACTGATGCACAACCACTGATGTTTCCTGATGATGAGGACATGGGAATACCACCTCATCGGAGTCCGCACGTCTCTGATTGCCTACTGCTGTGTCTTTTTGCAGTGTGCAGACCGAACAGGAGGTAAGGGAGGAAGACTGTGTGGAAGACGATGCAGGGGACGATGAGGTCCTAGACCCCACATGGAATGAAGTTCGTGCCACTGACTTTCATAGTTCAGAGGAAGAGGCAGTGGTGAGACCGAGCCAACAGCGTAGCAAAAGAGGGAGCAGGGTGCAAAAGCAGAACAGCCGCCGTCAAGAGAATTCGCCTGCTACTGGCCACCGCCACCAGGGACCGAGCACCCCAAAGGCAGCTTCAAGGAGTTCACTGGCATGGCACTTCTTTAAACAATGTGCTGACGAAAAGACCCGAGTGGTTTGCACGCTGTGCCATCAGAGCCTGAAGCGAGGCATTAACATTCTGAACCTTAGCACAACCTGCATGACCAGGCATCTACATGCAAAGCATGAACTGCAGTGGAGTAAACACCTTAAAAACAAGGAACTCACTCAGGCTCCCCCTGCTCCCTCTTCTGCTGCTGCCTCGGCCTCTTCCTCCGCCTCGGGAGGAATGTTGGCACCTGCCGCCCACCAAACAGAGGATGTGTCACTGAAACCACCACCTGCGTCACCAAGCATCTCCACCATGTTAAACGGCAGCGTTCAGCTCTCCATCTCACAAACCTTGGAGAGAAAATGTAAATTCCCACCTAGCCACCCTCGAGCCCTAGGCCTGAATGCCAGCATTTCTAAACTACTGGCCTTTGAAATGCTGTCATTCAGGCTGGGGGACACAGACAGCTTCAAACAGCTGATGGCGATGGCTGTCCCACAGTATGTTGTTCCCAGCCGCCACTACTTCTCCAAGACAGCCGTGCCTTCCCTGCACAATCAAGTATCCGATAAAATCAAGTGTGCACTGCGCAACGCCATCTGTGGCAAGGTCCACCTAACCACAGATACATGGACCAGTAAGCACGGCCAGGGACGCTATATCTCCCTAACTGCACACTGGATAAATGTAGTGGTGGCTGGGCCCCAGGCGGAGAATGCCTTGGCGCACGTCCTTCCGCCGCCAAGGATCGCAGGGCATCATTCTTTGCCTCCTGTAACCTCCTCCTCCTACTCGGCTTCTTCCTCCTCTGCTTCCAACAGCTCATCCAGTCAGCCACACACTTTCAACACCAACTTCAGCACAGCCCAGGGTAAACGTAAGCAGGCCATTCTGAAACTCATAGCTTTGGGGGACAGGTCCCACACCGCATTCACAACTACCCCGACACAGAGCTGCTGCATAAAGTGTGGGCCGTCTGTGCGCGCTTCCGGCATTCACATCCTGCCGCTGCTCGCCTGTCTGCGCTACAGCGGAACGTCGGCCTTCCCGCTCACCGCCTCATATTCGACGTGCCCACCAGGTGGAACTCCACCTTGCACATGCTGGAGAGACTGTGCGAGCAGCAGCAGGCCATAGTGGAGTTTCAGCTGCAGCACGCACGCGTCAGTCGCACTGCGGAACAGCAACACTTCACCACCAATGACTGGGCCTCCAAACGAGACCTGTGTGCCCTGTTGTGCTATTTCGAGTACTCCACCAACATGGCCAGTGGCGATGACACTATTATCAGCGTTACAATACCACTTCTATGTCTCCTTGAGAAAATGCTTAGGGCGATGATGGAAGAGGAGGTTGCCAAGGAGGAGGAAGAGGAGGAGAATGAGGGGTCATTTTTAACACTTTCAGGCCAGTCTGTTAGAAGTGCCTCAGAGGGAGGTTTTTTGAAACAGCAGAGGCCAGGTACAAATGTGGCCAGCCAGGGCCCACTACTGGAGGACGAGGAGGATGAGGAGGAGGTGGAGGAGGATGAGGATGAAGCAGGTTCACAGCGGGGTGGCACCCGACACAGTTCAGGCCCATCACTGGTGCGTGGCTGGGGGGATACGGAGGACGATGACGATACGCCTCCCACAGAGGACAGCTTGTCCTTACCTCTGGGGAGCCTGGCACACATGAGCGACTACATGCTGCAGTGCCTGCGCAATGACAGCAGAGTTGCCCACATTTTAACGTGTGCGGACTACTGGGTTGCCACCCTGCTCGATCCCCGGTACAAAGACAATGTGCCCACCTTACTTCCTGCACTGGAGCGTGATAGGAAGATGCGCGAGTACAAGCGCACGCTGGTAGAGGCGCTCCTGAAAGCATTCCCAAATGTCACAGGGGAACAGGTGGAAGCCCAAGGCGAAGGCAGAGGAGGAGCTAGAGGTCGCCAACGCAGCTGTGTCACGGCCAGCTCCTCTGAGGGCAGGGTTAGTATGGCAGAAATGTAGAAAAGTTTTGTCTCCACGCCACAGCTAACTGCACCACCACCTGATACGGAACGTGTTAGCAGGAGGCAGCATTTCACTAACATGGTTGAACAGTACGTCTGCACACCCCTCCACGTACTGACTCATGGTTCGGCCCCATTCAACTTCTGGGTCTCCAAATTGTCCACGTGGCCAGAGTTAGCATTTTATGCCTTGGAGGTGCTGGCCTGCCCGGCGGCCAGCGTTTTGTCTGAACGTGTATTCAGCACGACAGGGGGCGTCATTACTGACAAACGCAGCTGCCTGTCCACAGCCAACGTGGACAAGCTGACGTTCATAAAAATGAACCAGGCATAGATCCCACAGGACCTGTCCCTCCCTTGTGCAGAATAGACATTTATAGCTGCCTCCCCCTCAACCATGTATTCTTGTACTCCAGGGCACTTCTTTATTGAATCCTCATTTTTTTTACTTTACCATGATCTTGCGGTGCAACCCAAAGTTGAATGAACCTCTCCTCAATCTGGGCGCCTGGGTCTAAATAACTGAAAGTGGCCTGTTACAATGGTGGGTGACATGAAGCCTGAACCTCTGCCATGCGACCTCTCTCCTCTGTCTGGGCGCTGTGGGCTAAATATCTTGAAGTGGCCTTCTCCAGTGGTGGGTGACATGACACCTTATTCCTTGCTGTGGGACCTCTCTCCTCTGTCTGGGTGCTGGGGCCTAAATAACTGAAAGTGGCCTTCTCCAGTGGTGGGTAATATGATGCATGATTCTCTGCTAGGGGACCTCTCTCCTCTGTCTGGGTGCTGGGGCCTAAATATCTGGAAGTGGCCTTTTCCAGTGGTGGGTGATATGACGCATGATTCTTTGCTGTAGGACTTCACTCCTCTGTCTGGGTGATGGGGCCTAAATATCTGAAAGTGGCCTTCTCTAGTGGTGGGTGGTATGACGCATGATTCCTTGCTGTGGGACCTCTCTCCTCTGTCTGGGTACTGGGGCCTAAATAACTCAAAGTGACCTTCTCCAGTGGTGGGTGATATGACGCCTTATTCCTTGCTGTGGGACCTCTCTCCTCTGTCTGGGTGCTGGGGCCTAAATAACTGAAAGTGGCCTTCTCCAGTGGTGGGTGATATGACACATGATTTCTTGTTGTGGTACCTCTCTCCTCTGTCTGGGTGCTGGGGTCTAAATAACTCAAAGTGGCCTTCTCCAGTGGTGGGTGATAGGACGCATGATTCCTTGCTGTGTGACCTCTCTCCTCTGTCTGGGTGCTGGGGCTGAAATAACTGAAAGTGGGCTTCTCCAGTGGTGGGTGATATGATGCATGATTCCTTGTTGTGGGACCTCTCTCCTCTGTCAGGGTGCTGGGGCCTAAATAACTGAAAGTGGCCTTCTCCAGTGGTGGGTGATATGGCGCCTTATTCCTTGCTTTGGGACCTCTCTCCTCTGTCTGGATGCTGGGGCTTAAATAACTGAAAGTGGCCTTTTCCAGTGGTGGGTGATATGACGCATGATTCTCTGCTATGGGACCTCTCTCCTCTGTCTGGGTGCTGGGGCCTAAATATGTGGAAGTGGCCTTCTCCAGTGGTGGGTAATATATATTCTCTGCTATGGGACCTCTCTCCAATTGATATTGGTTAATTTTTATTAATTTTATTTTATTTTAATTAATTTACCTATCCACATTTGTTTGCAGGTCATTTACCTACATTTTGCTGCCTTTTGCAGCCCTCTAGCCCTTTCCTGGACTATTTTACAGCCTTTTTAGTGCCCAAAGGTTCGGGTCCCCATTGACTTCAATGGGGTTCGGGATAAAGTTCGGGTCGAGTTCGGATCCTGAAACCGAACATTTTCGGGAAATTCGGCCGAAATTCTCGAACCCGAACATCCAGGTGTTCGCTCTTCTCTAGTCGGGAGACATCGAGATGACGCAGAACTGGTTCAGAAGCAAAGGACCTCTTTAATTGGACGAAGGCGCCTCTGCCTCAGGAGTCCAGTTTTTCGCGTGCACCCCTTTCTTAGTAAGAGCGGAGATCGGAGATGTAAGGGATGAAAAATTCGGAATGAACTGACAATAGAAATGAGTGAATCTAAGGAAGTGCTGTATAACACGAAGACCGTGTGGGCAGGGTCAGGCCATTACTGAGTTCAATTTTTTAGGATCCATCTGCAACCCGGCATCCAAGATGATGCATATGACAAACGGTACGGTAGATTTTTCAAAGATGCATTTCTTGAGTTTGGCATAAAGTCGATTCTCTCTCAACCGCTGTAAAACTAAATGTACATGCTTCCGGTGAGTGGTCAGATCTGGAGAGTAGATCAGTATATTGTCCAGGTAAACTATCATGCAGCCATAGAGCAGATCCCGGAAGATGTTGTTTACCAACTCCTGGAATACCGCAGGAGCACTGCACAGACCGAAGGCATGACAAGATACATGTAGTGTCCATCACCAGTGTTGAAAGCAGTCTTCCACTCATCGCCTATTTGGATGCGGATAAAGTTGTATGAGCCGCGTAGGTCGAATTTAGTGAAGACCTTAGCTCCCCACATCCTGTCAAAGAGTTTGGAGATTAGCGGAAGAGTGTATCCATTCTTGACTGTGACCTGATTGAGACCTTGATAGTCGATACAGGGCCGTAAGGATCCATCTCTTTTCTGCACAAAGAAGAACCTAGCATATTGAAGTAGATTTTTGGATAAACAACCTCTCGAGATTCTCCTTGATGTACTAAGAGATCGCTTGGGTCTCTGGAAGTGGGATTGGGTAGACTCAACCACGAGGAGGAGTGGCACCAGGTAGAAGGTCAATCGGACAATCATAGGGACGATGAGGAGGCAGGGTCTCGGCCTCTTTCTTACTGAAGACATCAGCAAAACTGGCATACTGCTGTGGGAGTCTAGGCAGGTCTACAGGTACAGTAGGCAAGGAAGCAGGTCGGACCTTCGATTAGCAGGTGGAGTGAAAGGATGATCCCCACCGCAGAATCTGACCAAAGTGCCAGTCCACAACTGGAGTGTGCTCACGCAACCAGGGAAGACCAAGGATAACTGGATTCATGGAGGCTGGCAGCTAATAAAAGGAGATTATCTCTGAATGCAGAACCCCAATTTGCAGATTAAAGGGCATAGTCACAGAGAGCACTGGTTCATAGAGTGGTAATCCATTTACGGAAGCCACTGACAGAGGCCTTTCCAGACAGTTGGTAAGAGGCCAGTACTGATGGACCAGAGCTTGTTAAATGAAATTACTGGCTGACGCAGAGTCCAGGAATGCAGGCACAGACAGTGTGACTCCCTTGTGCGTTAGGGTCACCGGAACAGAACGTTTCGGAGAGGACTTCTCCTCGTCTAGGACCATCTCTCCAACTGATCCCAGACATTGGCTTTTCCCAACTTCTGTGGACACTTACACACAAAGTGGCCCTTGCCTCCACAATACAGACACAGGTTCTCTGCTTTGCAGGATAAATGTTCCTGGTCAGAAAATCAAAGGTGCTCTCTTTGCATGGGCTCTTCAGATGAGGTGGACACTAGAGGAAAAACCGGCCTCTGGAAGGATAGAGCCAAACAAGGTAGTCTTCTGGTGTATGCAACCTCCTTAGAACGTTCCCTGAAATGCATATCTATTCTTGTGGCCAAGGAGATCAGGTCATTCAGAGTAGACAGATGCTTGCGACCAGCTAATTCATCCTTAATCCGGTCAGAAAGTCCCTCCAAGAACACCTCCAGTTGAGCCTCATTGTTCCATGCAAGTTCATCAGCCAGGGTACGAAACTGGATGGTGTACTGACCCACAGACGAGGAATCTTGTCGTAGACACAGCATAATCCGGATTCGCCGGTGTGGGAATGGGAGGAGTAGCAGTGACTAGCGACCCTGCAGTAGCACACCAGGTCACTACCTCTTGAGGAGGGTAGGCACATGAGGCAGCTGGTCCAGGCGGACCGGGAGTTTCCTCAGTAGGTATATAGGACATGTTCTATATTTTTGCGGAACGGACGTGCAGACCCGGAAGTGCGGATCCTCAATTCCGGATCCGAGGGGGACAAAGTCTGTCCCCATAGAAATGAATGGGTCTGCAATTCCGTTCCGCAAACAGAATTGCGGACGTGTGAATGGGGCATAAGGGTCCCTTATCACCGCGAGTTAGTTGTTAGGTAATTAGCGCCCACCGCACTGCAGTCACTGATTTTGGCAGAGATTTTTTCATCCACATTGATCGATGCGAAGGAAGAAATCTGTGCCATTCATTTTTTCTTTCAGCCCAGAGGCTGAACAGAAAAAAAAAATCTCATTACCCTATAATTATGCTCAATATAAGGAGAATAGCAGAAACTCCTTATGCTGGCCATACGTGTAATGATTGCAGAGACCCTCAAATGCCAGGGCAGCACAAACACCCCACAAGTGATCCCATTTTGGAAAGAAGACACCCCAAGGTATTCCGTGAGGGGCATGGTGAGTTCATGTAAAATTTTACTTTTTGTCACAAGTTAGTGGAATATGAGACTTTGTAAAAAAAAATAAAAAATCTATTTCCGCTAACTTGTGCCAAAAAAATAAAAAATTCTGTAAACTCGCCATGCCCCTCATGGAATACCTTGGGGTGCCTTCTTTCCAAAATAGTTTGCAGAGATATTTCTCTCACCCAGCATGGGTATATGTAAAAATACACCCCAGAATACATTGCCCTTCTTCTTCTGAGTACGGCGATACCACATGTGTGCCACTTTTTTGCAGCCTAGGTGCGTAAAGGGGCGTAAAGTCCAACGAGTACCTTTAGGCTTTACAGGGATGCTCACAATTTAGCCCCATCCAAAATGCCAGAACAGTAAACACACCCCACAAATGACCCCATTTCGGAAAGTAGACACCCCAAGGTATTCACTGAGGGGCATAGTGAGTCCGTGGGAGATTTATTTATTTTTTGCCAGAAGTTAGCAGAAATTGAATCTTTATTATTTTTTTTTTCCTCAGAAAGTGTCATTTTCCGCTAACTTGTGAAAAAAAAAGAAATGATACATGAACTCACCATGCCCCTCCGCGAATACTTTGGGGTGTCTTCTTTCTAAAATGGTGTCATTTGGGGGGTATTTATGCTATCCTGAAATTCTAGCACCTGAAGAAACATGACAGGTGCTCAGAAAGTCAGAGCTGCTTCAAAATGCGGAAATTCACTTTTTTGCACCATAGTTTGTAAACGCTATAACTTTTACCCAAACCAATAAATATACACTTATTGCCTTTCTTTTTTTTATCAAAGACATGTAGAACAATAAATTTATAGAAACATTAATATAGAAATGTAGTTTTTTTGGAAAAATTTTACAACAGAAAACGAAAAAATTTCATTTTTTTGCAAAAATGTTGTTAAATTTTTATTAATAGCAAAAAAAAGTTAAAATGTGAGGAACAATGAAATACCACCAAAGGAAAGCTCTATTAGTGAGAAGAAAAGGAGGTAAAATTCATTTAGGTGGTAAGTTGTATGACGGAGCAATAAACCGTGAAAGTAGTGTAGTGCAGAATTGTAAAAAGTGGTCTGGTCATTAAGGGTGTTTAAGCTAGGGGTGTGGTTAATTCCCTTTAATTACTCACACAACTTTATTGATAGAGAAATTAAAGTCTGAAGATTTTCAGAATATGGCAGCATAAAAAATAAAGTTTTTTGAGTGCATTTATTGTTCAAAAGTAGTAAAACATAAATATAAGATATGAGCTTAGTAGCACTGTAAGGTTATGATCATAAATAAATATAATCCATTATGTATGGTAAACACTGTAAAAATTATAATGCAAAAAATTGATGTTGCAGCAGGATTGCTTTTTTTTTTTCTGTTCCCCCAGAAAGAATTAATACTTTGGGTATAACTAATATCTTACACCTCAATGATGGTAAAAATGAAACACTCAACTCTTCCTTAAAAAATCAAGCCCTGGTACAGCGGCATTGATGGAAAAATAAAATTGTTCTTGCTCTTGTAAGACAACGATGGGAACGTGAAATAAATTGCTATATCCTAAAGGCCCAAAGTAGGCCGGCCCTGAAGGGGTTAATATTGCATTTATTGAGAAACGATAGAGGTGCTCGGTGTATCCTGTGGATGCACTCTAGTCTCTAGGAATGAATTAACAAGTTATTGGATGACATTTCTGTCGCCCCTGTCTTTGCTCTAATATTCAAACCCAGATTCATTATGACAAATGTTACCATCAGATAGCTCCATATTCCAGCGTTTTATTACTTGTCACGGCTGCCAAAGCTGCCTTGTCTGAGGACACAGATATATCTCGTAGGTAAAAATGAAAATACAGTCTTTTCACAAATGAATAGTTTAGATGTCATGTTGCCGTTTTGGCCTGTGTAGATGGATATGCTCGTCATTATGTTTGTATCATCATGAATTTGTGGAAATAAGCTATAATTGTATTGTACAAAAATATATGTAAAAAATGGAAGACACCCAAAAGACACCTTCCCACAGTCAGTATTCGATCCCTATTTTTCATCAGCCTAAACCAGGAGCGGGTGGCCTAAGACTCTGTTCAGTCTTATGTCCTGGCTCCCATTCATAACAAATTAGTTTCCAGATGGCTTTTGGTGAATATTGATGGGTCCCATGTAGAGTTGAGCGGACACCTGGAACTTCCCTGCAAAGTCTGGGTTTGGGACCCGAACTTGACCCCGAACACCATTGATGTCAAGGGGGACCCAAACTTTGGGGCACTAAAAGGGCTCTAAAAGAGTCATGGAAAGGGCTAGAGGGCTGCAAAAGGTAGTAAAATGTGGATAAGAGCATGACAAGTGCCCTGCAAAGAAATGTGGATAGGGAAAGGACTTAAAATAATATAAATTAAAAATTAAAAATAATAATCTTGAACAAGGAGGAGGAGGTCCATATGGAGTAGGAGGTTGAGGAGGCAGTGTAGGTGAAAGTAGTCGCCAACAACACTGTTTTTTGTTTTTAACTTTTTATTCTTTATTTTTTATTTTATTTGGGTAAACTCCAAAACATTGGGAAATATAGAAAAGAAAACAAAGAGAAAGTGCGCTGGAGTATAACAATGGCTGTGTGAGGCCGGTATACATGTCTATTCTGCAAAAGGTATGGACAAGTCCTGTGGGATATGTGCCTGGTTCATTTTAATGAATGTGAGCTTGTCCACAATGGCTGTGTGCAGGCGGCTGCACTTGTCTGTGATAACACCCCCTGCCGTGCTAAACACACGTTCAGACAATACACTGGCTGCAGGGCAGGCCAGCACCTCCAAGGCGTAAAGGGCAAGCTCAGGCCATGTGCCCAATTTGGAGACCCAGAAGTTGAATGGGGCAGACCCATCAGTCAGAATGGGTAGTCGTGTGCACACATACTAAACCGCCATGTTGCTGAAATGCTGTTTCCTGCTAACACGTTCCATATCAGCTGGTGGTGCTGGTTTTTGTGGCGTGCTGGCAAAGCTTTTTCACATTTCGGCCATGCTAACCCTGCCTTCTTAGGTGCTGGTGGTGCCCCAGCTGCGTTTGCAACTTCTTGCTCTGCCTTCGCCTTATGCTTCCACTAAGGCCTCGGTGTCAGGGGGGAATGCCATTAGCAGCGTGTGCTTGTAAGGCGTATAGATCACCCAGCAATCTAAACACCGCCGAATTTACAGAATATATTTCCAAATCAGGTATTTGTACAAGGGTAGTTTGAAAGAAAAAAGAGGTATAGATCACCCACCAATCTAAATGCCGCCGAATTTATAGAATATATTTCCCAGTCAGGTATGCAGTGCAGGGGTAGTTTGAAAGAAAAAACGGGTATAGATCACCCACCCGAATGTTCGAGAAGTTCGGCCGAACTTCACAAAAATGTTCGGGATCCGAACTCGACCCGAACTTGACCCCGAGCCTGAACCCCATTGAAGTCAATGGGGAACCGAACTTTTGGGCACTAAAAAGGCTGTAAAATAGCCCAGGAAAGGGCTAGAGGGCTTCAAAATATAGGTAAATCCCCTGCAAACAAATGTGGATGACACCATTTTCTACCACACCGGGTGACACCAGCCCTAGCAACGCCACTGAGCAGGAGGCAGCATTTCAGCAACATAGTGGAATAGTATGTATGCACACGCCTACACATACTGACTGATGGGTCTGCCCCATTCAACTTCTGGGTCTCCAAATTGGGCACATGGCCTGAGCTTGCCTTTTACGCCTTGGAGGTGCTGGCCTGCCCTGCAGCCAGTGTATTGTCTGAACTTGTGTTTAGCACGGCAGGGGGCGTTATCATTGACAACACGGCCGCCTGTCCACAGCCAATGTGGACAAGCTCACGTTCATTAAAATGAACCAGGCATTGATCTTATGCAGAATAGACATGTATACTGGCCTCACTCAGCCTTTGTTATACTCCAGCGCATTTTCTCTTTGTTTTCTTTTCTATATTTCCCAATGTTTTGGGGTCTACCTAAATAAAATAAAAAATAGTGTTGTTGGTGACTACCTCCTCCATCACCGCTTCCACCTACACTGCCACGTCCACCGCCTCCTCAACCTCCAACTCCATATGGACCTCCTCCTCCTAGTTCAAGAGTATTATTTTTAATTATTATGTATTTTATGTTTTTTTAAGTCATTTCCCTATCCACATTTGTTCGCAGGGCAGTTGTCCAGCTCTTACCCCCATTTTGCTTCCTTTTGCAGCCCTCTAGAACTTTCCATTACTTTTTTTAGAGTCATTTTAGTGCCCCAAAGTTCGGGTCCCCATTGACGTAAATGGGGTTCGGGTTCGGGCTCAAGTTTAGGTCCCGAGCTCGAACTCTGCGGAGAAGTTCGGCCGAACCCGGCAAACCCGAACTTCCAGGTGTTCACTCAACTCTAGTTACAAGTCATGGCCGCAAGTGTTGACGCCCCAGAAATTTTTTCAGAAAATGAAGTATATTTCCCAGAAAATGATTGCAGTTACAGTACACATGTTTTGTTATACACACATTTATCTAATTTGTGTCTATTGGAACAACACAAAAAAAATTTGAAAAAAAGCAAACTCCAAAAATGGGCCAGACAAAATTGTTGGCACCTTTTCAAAATTCTGGGTAAACAACTTTGTTTTAAGCTTATGATGCTCATTCAAACTCACCCATGGCAAATAACAGGTGTGGGCAATATAAAAATCACACCTGAAGCCTGATAAAAAGCAGAGACATTTACTCAATCTTTGCATTGTGTGTCTGTGTGTCCACACTAAGCATGGAGAACAGAAAGGGGAGAAGAGAACTGTCTGAGGACCTGAGAACTAAAATTGGGGAAAAAATATCAACAATCTCAAGGTCACAAGTCCATCTCCAGAGATCTTGATGTTCCTTTGTCCACTATGCCCACAGTGCGCAACATAATCAAGAAGTTTGCAACCCTTGGCACTGTAGCTAATCTCCCTTGATGTGGATGGAAGAGTAAAATTGGTGAAAGGTTGCAATGCAGGATATTCCGGATGGTGGATAAGCTGCCCCAACCAAGTTCCAAAGAAATACAAGCTGTACTGCAGGCTCAGAGTGCATCAGTGTCAGCACGAACTATGAATCGAAATTTGAATGAAATGAAACACTATGCAGAAGACCCAAGAGGACCCCACTGCTGACACAGAGACATAAAAAAGCTAGACTGCAGTTTGCCCAAATTTATGTGAGTAAGCTAAAATTCTTCTGGGAAAACGTATTGTGGGCAGATAAGACCAAGATAGAGCTTTTTGGTCAAGCCCATCATTCTACTTTTTACGGAAAATGGAATGAGGCCTACAAAGAAAAGAACACAGTACCTACAGTCAAATATGGTGGAGATTTAAAGATTATCAGTTGTTTTGCTGCCTCTGGCACTGGGTCCCTTGACTGTGTGATAGGTATCATCAAATCTAAAGATTACCAAAGGATTTTGGGTCACAATGTAGGGCCCAGTGTCAGAAAGCTGGGTTTGCATCCTAGGTCATGGGTCTTCCAGCAGGACAATGACCCCAAACATACTTCAAGAAGCACCCAGAAATGGATGAGAACAAAGTGCTGGAGAGTTCTGAAGTGGCCAGCAATGAGTGTGGACCTAAATCCCATCGAACACCTATAGAGAGATCTTAAAATTGCTGTTGGGAGAAGGCACCCTTCAAATATGAGAGACCTGGAGCAGGTTGCAAAAGAAGAGCAGTTAAGTTAAGAGGTGTAAGAAGCTTGTTGATGGTTAGAATTAGGGATGAGTGAACCCGGTAAAGTAAAGTCAATAGGGGCCCGAACTTCACTTTAATATTATTCGTTATAACATGGTTATAATGGAAAATAATAGCATTCTTAAGATAAAATGCTAAATAAAATGGCAATTGAGGGGTTAAAAATAATAAATAAAACTAACCTCATCCACCTGATCGTGCAGCCGGTATCCTCTTCTTTCTTCAGGACCTGCAAAAGGACCTGCGGTGACATCATCGCAGGTCCTGCTGAATGCGTAAAAATGCCCTGTGAAATCCTAAAGGTACTCATTGGAATTTGGGCCCCTTTGTGCACCCAGGCTGCAAAAAAGTGTCACACATGTGGTATCGCCGTACTCAGGAGAAGTAGGGCAATGTGTTTTGGGGTGTATTTTTACATATACCCATGCTGGGTGTGAGAAATATCTCTGTAAATGACAACTTTTTAAATTTTTGTATACAAAGTTTACAGAGATATTTCTCTCACCCAACATGTGTATATGTAAAAATACACCCCAAAACACATTGCCCTACTTCTCCTGAGTACGGCGATACCACATGAGTGACACTTTTTTGCAGCCTGGGTGCGCAAAGGGGCCCAAATTCCAGTGAGTACCTTTAGGTTTTACAGGGATGCTCACAATTTAGCCCCGCCCAAAATGCCAGAACAGTAAACACACCCCACAAATGACCCCAAATGACCCCATTTCGGAAAGTAGACACCCCAAGGTATTCACTGAGGGGCATAGTGAGTCCGTGGGAGATTTTTTTTTTTTTTTTTGCCAGAAGTTAGCAGAAATGGAAACTTTATTATTTTATTTTTTTTCCTCAGAAAGTGTCATTTTAACTTAGTGTCATTTGGGGGGTATTTAGACTATCCTGACATTCTAGCACCTGAAGAAACATGACAGTCAGAGCTGCTTCAAAATGCGGAAATTCACTTTTTTGCACCATAGTTTGTAAACGCTATAAATTTTACCCAAACCAATAAATATACACTTATTGGATTTTTTTTTTATCGAAGACATATAGAACAATAAATTTAGACAAAAATTTATATAGAAATGTAGTTTTTTTAAAAAATTTTTTTAATGATTAATAGCAAAAAAGTTAAAATGTCAGCAGCAATGAAATACCACCAAATGAAAGCTCTATTAGTGAGAAGAAAAAGAGGTAAAATTCATTTGGCTGGTAAGTTGTATGACGGAGCAATAAACGGTGAAAGTAGTGTAGTGCAGAATTGTAAAAAGTCCTTCGACAAGTAGTTGTTTTTTTTAATTTCCACACCCCTGAACCATACATCCCCTTAACCATTTCTGCTTAATTTTACCCGCTATCTCCCTGTCTGTACAATGGCCTAGAATCGCAAATTTTTCATCGGGTATCCATTTTTTAACGAATTGGACAGGAATTCCAGCACTTGAGACCAGAACCTCTTGATCGAATTGCAATGCCACATAATATGTAACAGATCCCCCTCCTTATCTCCACATTTCCAATATTTATAATCAGAACTATCCTTGTCTTTAAATTTACTTAGCATTTTTGGTGTGAATTATTTTGAATTGAATTAATCTATGATTTATTGAGGGTGATGACCTTCTTATGTTTTGATAGATCTCCAACCAGCTCTCCTCCAGTATATCTAATACCTGGTTCCATCTACACTTGCTTTTAAACGTAGTGACTTCTGCCAGAGCCTTCCTTAATTTACTCTAAAAAGTTTCCTTGTATGTTCAAATTTTCCCTGTTTTCCGTGCTATCATATGCGTGTTTCAATTGTGCATATCTATAAATATCTAAAGTGGTTCCCCGCCCCCCAACTAATTTGGTATAAATCTTAAACCCCCCAAAACGGAAAAGGTCAGATACTTTCATAATATCCTTCCTAGCCCAATACTCATAGGGCCAGATTTATCATTACTCTTGCAGTTCACTCCACTTTCAAAGAAGGCGTATGTGTATTTGAGTCAAGTCAAATTTATCATGGGCTCTTTCAGAGGTTGATAAATCTGGTGTATTTCTGGTTCCTAGTTGTATTTTGGCTTTGTCTTTGGAAAAGTCGCCATTTTAAAAAAGTGATTTTGTCAAACATAAGCATGGTCATGAGTGGAGTGAGTTTGCGCAATTTTTTGCGACTTTTTTGCGACTATTTAAAAAGTCGCAATAATAAATCTGTCTTGCAAGTGATTTACACACGACAAAACGCCCATAAACTTGGTTTTGGAGTGAGTGGCGTAAGTCTCCAAAAAGTCGCAAAAAATTGCGCAATTTGGCTTTTTGCGCAATTTTTTGCGACTTTTCAACTCCAGAAAAGTGACTTAGGCTAATGATAAATCTGGCCCATAGTCTTTAATTTTATAGAACTCCACCAAATTGATATTATCCCATAAAGGAGAGAAAGGGAGTGCATGTAAAATCTGCAGCAACTTTTTTATCTTATTCCAAACTTTTTGCATCGTACCCCTAATTGAACAGGGTGCTTCCCCTATACCCATTTGACATGACTCTAAATCAATAAAAATATTCTCAGGCTGACACCCATTTTTAAGTGACAAAAATTGACTTAATCTATTATATCTGGATCCCAAGCATCTTTGCAGTTTTGCACTAAAAAAGTAGCCCTGGAACCACGGAATCGCGAGTCCACCATCCCTCTCAGCAAGCCAAATGTATGTTTGCTTTATCCGGACTCTTTTCCTACCCCAAATTAATTCATTCAACAGTTTATCTAGTTGGTAGAAAAACCTATCCTAGATCCATATAGGGGCGGCCATAATTGGATAGAATACCAAGGGCAAAATTACAGTCTTAATGAGCGCGATCCTGTCTGCCTGAGAGAGTGGCAGATCACCCCAGGCCCTGATCTTGCCCTTAACCTTTTCCAACAGCGGTGGAAGATTGAGCTCATTAAAACTGTCTATTCTAGCCCCCACCTTAATACCAAGATATTCATTATGGTCTGATATCCGTAACACATTTATGCTACACCCTACCTCGAGAACCTGACGGTTTAATTGCAATAAAGAAGATTTGCTCCAGTTTATCCAGAGCCCTGCCAACCTACCATACTACTCCTCAATTACTTGAATAACATGGGGAATCACCTTCCATCCATCCCTCAAAAACATAAGCATATTGTCTGCATAGAGACTCAGTTTGTCTGCTTCTCCTCCCATTCCAAACCCAACAATTCGTGGATCTAACCTGATCTTCCAAGCCAAAGGTTCAAGACTCAGGGCAAATAATAAGGGAGAGAGTGGACAACCCTGTCTCGTGCCTCGCTGAAGTTCTATCCTGGCTGAATTGACCACATTTATGCTCACAAAAGCATTAGGTTGTTTATACAATAGTTGGACCATCACTATAAACTTTATGCCCAGGCCAAAACAGGACATTACCTTCCACAGGAATGACCACTCCACCCTGTCAAATGCTTTAACAGCATCTAGCTAAAGGATGGAGCAGTCACCCTCACCTCCCACTTGAAGATTCAGGAAAACCCTAAACAGACTATCCTGAATCTGTCTCCCCGGGATAAAACCCGTTTAATCACCATAATTCAGGGAGACCACAACCCCCGGTTTGCCAAAACTTTAGCAAAGACTTTATAATTGGAGTCAAAGAAAATTGTCAGCACTTTGACCTCCTTCTTACAATGTGGGGAATTTAACACAGGGGTAATAATTAAAGTCAGTTTTGTTTGAGTCTATGTTGATACATTTTGCACAAATGTCACACATTATTTTATGTGTGTTGAATCTTTAAACTTTACACTTTTGTTAAGAAATGCTATTCCAGTTTTAATACTTTGAACCCTACTGTAGTGAGGTTATAACTTTTAAACTATTTAAAAAAAAAAAAAGCCACTGATAAATCTGGAGTGAAACTTAACATACCATATTTTTGGACTGTAAGATGCACCAGACTATAAAATGCACCTACGATTTGGAGGAGGAAAATAAGACAAAAAAATATATTTTATTATCAGACCTCAGAACAGACCCCCAACCCTCATCAGACCCCCAAATCAGACCCCCATTCTTATTTAGACCTCAGATCAGACCCAAAATCAGACCCCCATACTCCATCAAACCCTCATCTGACCCCCAAGCTCCATCAGCCTCAAATCAGACCCATAGACCCCCAAGCTCCATCAGCCTCAGATCAGACCCTCAGACTCCTAAGCACCATCAGCCTCAGATCATACTCATTCAGACTGAGACCAGACCCCCCCCATCAGCCTTAGATCATACCCACATCAGCCTCAGATCAGACCCCCATCAGCCTCATATCAGACCACATCAGCCTCATATCAGACGTTAAAAAATAAATAAATAAATATGCTTACCTCACTTGCTCTGGATGACGCTGCCACTCACTTGTCTTTTTCTGGCCCGCACTAAGTCCTAATGCTGTATGCCGTCAAGACACAGTGCAGCGCAGGGCTCGGAAGAAGAACAGAGAAGGTGAGTAGAGCCAGTGCAATGCTTTCTTCACCACTCTCCGCACCTTCAGTATCTTTATGACTACTTCCATTATTTTTGGCGCCTGCGGGTTTTTTGCAGATCTGTTTTTTTTTTTTTTTTAAGCAACATGCTGAAGATTTTTTTTTTACATCTCATTCTTTATAGGGAAAAGAATATCTTGAAAAACAACATGGTATATTACCATTAAAAAAAAAATCTGCTAATAAAAAGTCCTAAAAAACCTAAGCAGTTTCTAGCAGTAAAAAGTCAGTGCAAAATTATATGTGTAATTCGTGTAATTTTGCACTGCCTTTAGAATTAGATTGCTCTGACTTTCTAAATAGAAATATAGGGGTCATTTATTATACTGAAATATGTCTATATTAGGCGTATTTCAGGCGCAGAACGATTAGTTGCACCGCTATTTGTGGCTTCTCCCCGCTCACACCAGGTCTAAAATTGTGGGCATAGCGTGAATGGGGAAGGGGCCTGTTTTAGGAGTAGAAAATGGTCTAAATGTAAGACAGCTCAAAAGCTGTCTTACATTTAGAACTGGCACTGGATGTGGCGACGTTATGGAGAGGCCTGCACTGCCGGTTTTAAAAAATGTTTTTCTGGCTGACATCAGCTACTCCAGCTCCTGGAGGTTAGATGGTAAAGAACCCTGGGCCTCTCTTTCTCCAGATTTGTGGGTGTGTAGTGAGGTGAAGCAACTCTAGGAATAGGCCTCATTTAATTAAAAATATAAAGTTAAATGCATTTTTAAACTCTCAATTTGGAAGAAATAATTTTCACCACTATTCAGTTTTCATGATAATGAGGATGACACTTATCATTTGTTCCATAGTTGCTACCCTCCTAGGGTGATTTGGCTTTTACAAATAATACTTCTAATTGTTCTTCTATCAAGTCACTTGTATGGCTTTTTCCATTCACTTCTATAATAGCTTCAAAAATAACCAAGCTTGACTATTTTTGGAAGTCCCTTGAAAATGAAAAGAAAAGACACTCATGTATGGCTATCTTCATATCCACAGTGTGATACCCTCTAGGCATCCTCTTTCTGGATGACAGGCCATAAGGTCCCTAAATCATTGCAGGACCATGCGCTGTACATGCGGAGTAAAGGGATGGAGGCCACCGAGCAGATGGGCAATCTCCATCCATTTACTGGCCATGTACAGATTGGGGGCATGCCGTAAAACATAGAAAGGGAAGCCTCTGGAGGCAAAAAGATGCAAAAGTACCACCCTCATTGCACCCAAGGGTTAATTAGCAAATTATAAAAAGTTTTTTTTTGGGGGGTTTGATGGGACATAAGGAGGTGCCAGAGATATCATGGGACTCTGCTTACAAGTGCGGACTGTCAGCTGTCAACCATTTTAAATAGTGAGATGCCCTTTAAGTGCAAAAACACATTTAAGGTGGTGTTAAACACAGCTTTTTGTAACACCTTTTGATGCAGTTTTTTTTTAGCCAAAGTGAGAAGTGGATCTAGCAGGACAGAGAAATCGAAGTCCTACCCTTATATTTCTCAGTCCCTTCCCATCCTTTTCTGGTTTTGACTAAAAAAACTGCATCAATAACTGCCAGAAAAAAGTTCCACTAAAAGAAGTGTGTGACACCACCCATCAAATGTTAAAAAACTGTAGGAAAGTAGGAAAAAAATGTATTATTATTTTAAAAAGTCGCTTTTGAATTAATAGAAGTCATAGAATATACAAACAGAAAAAATGAAACAGCATCTAAATATTTGATTTTCTCATGATTATAAAACCCTAGACTATAAAAATAAAATGTAAATGATAACATCTAGTAAATGGCAAAAACAAATAGCATAAATAAACGGTTAATTTATTATTTTTGCTGCCAATGATGTCTTAAAGGATAACTGTCATATATACTTTTTATTTTTTTGCTATAGTGTAGGGCAAGTGATAGGTAACATTTTTGCAATAGACTTTATTTATCCCAAACATTTATTTTTGGTAGAAAACTGGGGCTGAAACGGCCCTTAGCAGCACTCTCTGAAATGAGCGTTGCTAAGGGCCATCCGTCTCCTATTAGAAAAGCGGAGACGCGCTGTGCAGACGGGCTGTTCTATGCAATCTAATGCTCCGGTACATTCACTGACCTGCGATCCCTGTGATAATAACCCTTGAAGTAGCCGCCGGCTCACTGCGCACAGTGCTTCTACTTTCGGCCGCTGCTTTATGAGTTACTATCACAGGGATCGCAGGTCAGAGAATGTACCTGAGCATTAGATTGCATAGAAAGAATGAATATACATATTATTTTAACTCCTAAGACTCCTCTGCCCACCGGGGAAGAATGGGAGGCAGAAGCCCAGCGCCTGCACAGCCCATCTCCCTCCCCTTTTCTAATTGGAGACGGATGCCCATTCGCAACGCTCATTTCAGAGAGTGCTGCTAAGGGCCATTTCAGCCCCAGTTTTCTACCAAAAATAAATGTTTTGGCAAAATAAAGTCTATTGCAAAAATGTTACCTATCACTTGCCCTACACTATAGAAAAAAATATGACATTTATCCCTCAAAAATATACATTAAAACACAGATAAGAGACCAGATAACAGCAACTTTATTAAGAAAAGATTAAAAAAAATGATGGCTCTCACAATGCACTAGAGCAAAAATAATAATAATAAAAAAAATACCATGGCCCAGATTTACTAATGTGTCCACACCTAGAAACTGTCTACAAAGTGGCACAGATTGGTGCAATGAGGGTTTCTATACTTGTTTCCAACTTGCTCAAAAAGGGAATGGGGCTTAGGAGGAATGGGTGGAGTTTCACGTAAATAGGGCATGGTGTGAGATTCCTCATATGTGCACCAAAATTGCACCACAATTCTTTCATCAACTTCTGTCTCAAAGTAAGCCAACCAATAGTTGCTATAGAGTCAGAAAAAGAGTCTATCCCTGCACCAGATTTATCATCCAGCCTAAGCCTCTGTCTAACATTACATCATCTATAAGATTAGTAAATCTGGGACACTTTGTCTTGAAGGTCAAAATTAGCCATGTCCTCCAAGGGTTAAAGTTGTATAAAATCATATTTTCCAGTTTATTGTTTTGTTTGCCACAATGTGACTATTCATTATCATTTTTATGAAAAACACACACATTTTGACCGCATAAAGTAAATGTTAGAATAGAAAGTATTTTCTGTTTTGCATTCGATAAGAAACATGAATGTCATTACACACTGGACAATATTTTAATATGACACATTTAGAGTCGCTCTTTGCATGAACCAATGACAAGTTGTTTTCCAGATCTGCTCCATGACATTTTAAATAATATCCAAAAGTGTGAATATTCTTAAGTGGGCCATAAACATTAGTGGAAAACAACACCCAAGAGATGCCGGATCATAGGAAAAGGTTGGCTTTATATTGTCACTTTATTAGGTACCTTGATTTTTTAAAACCTTTTTTTTATGCAAATAATGGATGTCTATCGAAATGATATGCCAATAGCATTGCTATTCTTATTAACTCCTTCCCGACATCTGATGCACAGTACATACACAGTAGGATGTGGTTCCCATAAAACTCAGTACATGAATGTTATGGTGATCATGCTGTCATGACTACTTGTGATGATCATATTGAGCCCAACAAAGATAGAAAACCATTCCGAACATCGAAGGGGTTGTCCAAGGGTTTAATACTGATGGCCTATCCTTAGGATAGGTCATCAATAGAGTTGAGCGAACCCGAACTGTATAGTTCGGGTTCATACTGAATTTTGGGGTGTTCGGGACACAGACCCGATCCCGAACATTTTCAAAAAAAGCTCGAGTTCGGGTACGTTATTCAGCAATTTCTTCCCGCTTTCTGAAGGGCTGCACAGCAGCCAATCAGCTAGCGTTTTACTTCTTGCCCTAAGAAGCCATCACAGCCATGCCTACTAATGGCATGGCTATGATTGGCCAAGTGCAGCATGTGACTCAGCCTCTATTTTAGCTGGAGTCACGTAGCGCCACCTGTCACTCTGCTCTGATTAGTGTAGGGATAGGATGCAGCTGCTCTAAGGGTGAGATTAGGCAGGGAAAACTCAGCAGAAACACCTAATGAAGTGATCGATCTACAGCTGTGAATCATTCAACTTCTGTTAGTTCATTGCTCACTGGTTTTTAGGCTGCCCAGCGCGTTTTCTGTCACTTTTTTCTGGGGTGATCGGTAGCCATTTTGTGATCTTTTGGTGCACCAGCACATGTTTTCAACTGCCAAGTTTAACATAATTTTTTGGGTTCAATAGTAGGCTTTTTTTTGCTAAATCCTAAATCAGGGGCTTGGCTTTGCTTACTGTCACACCTTGAAACATAGGATAGAAATTGCTATATTTTATTGAGGGATAAAATTCAATTGCCAAAATACCAATCCCCTAAATCTCGTGCTCCAACTGTGGCTGGCTAAGTTTAATACTGTCCGTCAAAGGATAG
This sequence comes from Bufotes viridis, assembly GCA_033119425.1. Classification (NCBI taxonomy): domain Eukaryota; kingdom Metazoa; phylum Chordata; class Amphibia; order Anura; family Bufonidae; genus Bufotes; species Bufotes viridis. The sequence continues at coordinate 35,111,155 of CM065592.1, read as the reverse complement.
ATTTTTTTTCTGGGGTGAAATTCAATTGCCAAAATACCAATCTCCTAAATCTGGTGATCCAGCTGTGGCTGGCCAAGTGTAATACTGTCCGTCAAAGGATAGATTTTTTCTGGGGTGAAATTCAATTGCCAAAATAACAATCCCCTAATTCTGGTGTTCCAGCTGTGGCTGGCTAAATTTAATACTGTACTTCAAAGGATAGATTTTTTTTCTGCGGTGAAATTCAATTGCCAAAATACCAATCCCCTAAATCTGGGGTTCCAGCTGTGGCTGGCCAAGTGTAATACTGTCCGTCAAAGGATAGATTTTTTTCTGTGGTTAAAAAAATCCCTGAAATAGAAATCCTAAACATCTGTGCGTTGCGCTGTTCCTCTCCAAGTGTTATTCTGTCCGCAATAGGGTATATTACATTCAGCGTGTCAGTGTCTAAATACAAGGCCTGAAAAAACTGTGCATTTGTGCATCTCCAAATGTATTTCTGTCTGTAAAAGGGTATATTGCACTAAGTGTCTAAATACAAGGCCTGAAAGCGTAATCCTCTATATTTGCACACGCTATTGTGCATCTCCAAGTGTAATTCTGGATACCTTTCAGCCAGGGCCTAAATACTAGGCCTAAAATTGATATTCCCGTAAATCTAGTGGTTTCTGCTTTTCCTGTATTCCTGTAATACAGTACATAAATAGATAGCTAGATAGTGTTAGGTGCCTGTAAATAAGCCTTAATTTGAACTCTATACATTGGGCCAAATAAGTTTTTCCTTATTGTGGTGAATGGTAACAATGAGGAAAACATCTAATAAGGGACGCGGACATGGTCGTGGTAGTGTTAGTGGACCCTCTGGTGCTGGGAGAGGACATGGCCGTTCTGCCACAGCTACACGTCCTAGTGAACCAACTACCTCAGGTCCCAGTAGCCGCCAAATTCTACAGCGATATTAGGTCGGGCCTAATGCCTTTCTAAGGATGGTAAGGCCAGAGCAAGTACAGGCGCTAGTCGATTGGGTGGCCGACAGTGGATCCAGTAGGTTCACATTATCTCCCACCCAGACTTCTGCAGAAAGCGCACAGGTGGTGCCTGAAAACCAAGCCCATCAGTCTGTCACATCACCCCCATGCATATCAGGGAACCTGTCTGAGCCTTAAGTTATGCAGCAGTCTCTTATGCCGTTTGAAGAATCTGCTGGCAGGGTTTCCCAAGGGCATCCACCTAGCCCTTCCCCAGCGTTGGAAGACATAGAATGCACTGACGCACAACCACTTATGTTTCCTGATGAGGACATGGGAATACCACCTCAGCAGAGTCAGCACGTCTCTTATGATGACGAAACACAGGTGCCAACTGCTGCGTCTTTCTGCAGTGTGCAGACCGAACAGGAGGTCAGTGAGGAAGACTGTGTGGAAGGCAATGCAGGGGACATGTCACACGGCCTTTGAAATGCTGTCATTCAGGCTGGTGGACACAGACAGCTTCAAACAGCTGATGGCGGTGGCTGTCCCACAGTACGTCGTTCCCAGCCACCACTACTTCTCCAAAAGAGCCGTGCCTTCCCTGCACAACCAAGTATCGGATAAAATCAAGTGTGCACTGCGCAACGCCATCTGTGGCAAGGTATACCTAACCACAGATATGTGGACCAGTAAGCATGGTAAAAGTAGTGGCGGCTGGGCCCTAGGCGGAGAGCTGTTTGGCGCATGTCCTTCCGCCGCCAAGGATCGCAGGTCATCATTCTTTGCCTCCTCCTCTTATTCGGCTTCCTCCTCCTCTTCTTCCACCTGCTCATATGGTCAGCCACAGACCTTCACCAGCAACTTCAGCACAGCCCGGGGTAAATGTCAGCAGGCCGTTCTGAAACTCATGTGTTTGGGGGACAGGCCCCACACCGCGCAGGAGTTGTGGTGGGGTATAGAACAACAGACTGACGAGTGGTTGCTGCCGATGAGCCTCAAGCCTGGCCTGGTGGTGTGCGATAATGGTGGTGCAGAAATTCATTCACAACTACCCCGACATATCAGAGTTGCTGCATAAAGTGCGGACCGCATTACCACTTCTATGTCTCCTTGAGAAAACACTTAGGGCGATGATGGAAGAGAATGTGGCCCAGGAGGAGGAGGAGGAGGAGGAAGAGGGGTCATTTCTAACACTTTCAGGCCAGTCTTTTAGAAGTGGCTCAGAGGGAGGTCTTTTGCAACAGCAGAGGCCAGGTACAAATTTGGCCAGCCAGTGCCCACTACTAGAGGATGAGGATGAAGCATGTTCACAGTGGGGTGGCACCCAACGCAGCTAGGGCCCATCACTGGTGCATGGCTGGGTGACGATACACCTCCCACAGAGGACAGCTTGTCCTTACCTCTGGGCAGCCTGGAACACATGAGCGACTACATGCTGCAGTGCCTGCGCAACAACAGCAGAGTTGCCCACATTTTAATGTGTTCTGACTACTGGGTTGCCACCCTGCTGGATCCCCGGTACAAAGACAACATGCCCAACTTAGTTCCCACACTGGAGCGTGATAGGAAAATGCGTGAGTACAAGCGCACACTGGTAGATGCGCTCCTAAGAGCATTCCCAACTGACACAGGGGGACAAGTAGAAGCACAAGGCGAAGGCAAAGGAGGAGCAAAAGGTCGCCAACGCAGCTGTGTCACGGCCAGCTACTCTGAAGGCAGGGTTCGCATGGCCGAGATGTGGAAAAGTTTTGTCACAGCACCACAGCTAACTGCACCACTAGCTGATAGGGAACGTGTTATCAGGAGGCAGCATTTCAACAACATGGTGGAACAGTACATGTGCACACGCCTTCACGTACTGACTGATGGTTCGGCCCCATTCAACTTCTGGGTCTCCAAATTGTCCACATGGCCAGAGCTAGCCTTTTATGCCTTGGAGGTGCTGGCCTGCCCTGCGACCAATGTATTGTCTAAACGTGTATTTAGCACGGCAGGGGGCGTCATTACAGGCAAACGCAGCCGCCTGTCCACAGCCAACGTGGACAAGCTGACGTTTATAAAAATGAACCAGGTATGGATCCCTTGTGCAGAATAGACATTTATAACTGCCTCGCCCTCAACCATACATTCTTGTACTCCAGGGCACTTCTTTATTGAATCCTCTTTTTTTTAATTGTACCATTATTTTGGGGGGCAACACCAAGTTGAACGAACCTCTCCTCTGTCTGGGTGCCATGGGCCTATATTTCAGCTAATCGCCTGCTGCTTTGGTGTGTGACATTAACCTCTTTTAGCTGTCAAATGACCTGTCTGGGTGTCAGGGGCCTAAATAACTGAAAGTGGCCTGTTCCATTGGTGGGTAACATGATGCCTGTTTTGCTGCTATGGGACCTCTCTCCTCTGTCTGGGTGCTGGGGCTTAAATAACTGAAAGTGGCCTGTTCCATTGGTGGATAACAGGATGCCTGTTTTGCTGCTATGGGACCTCTCTCCTCTATCTGGGTGCTGGGGCTTAAATTACTGAAAGTGGCCTTTTCCAATGGTGTGTAACATGATGCCTCTTTTGCTGTTATGGGACCTTTCTCCTCTGTCTGGGTGCCAGGGGCCTACATTTCAGATAATCGCCTGCTGCTTTGGTGGGTGACATTATCCTCTTTTTGATGTTGAATGACCTCTACTCTGTCTGGGTGTCAGAGGCCTATATTTCGTTTAATTGCTTGCTGTCTTGGTGTGAGACATTTAACTCGTTTTACTGTCAAATGACTGCCCCATTGTGTGGGTGTCAGGGTCCTATATTTCGTTTACTTGCTTGCTGTCTTGGTGGGAGATATTTAACTCTTTTTACTTTCAAATGACTGCCCCATTGTGTGGGTGTCAGGGGCCTACATGTGATTTAATTATTTGTTGTCTTGGTGGGAGAGATTAAACTCTTTTTACTGTCAAATTACCGCCCTATTGTGTGGGTGTCAGGGGCCTATATTTTGTTTACTTGCTTGCTGTCTTGGTGGGAGATATTTAACTCTTTTTACTGTCAAATGACTGCCCCATTGTGTGGGTGTCAGGGGCCTATATGTGATTTAATTATTTGTTGTCTTGGTGGGAGAGATTAAACTCTTTTTACTGTCATATTAAAACCCCATTGTGTGGGTGTCAGGGGCCTATATTTTATTTACTTGCCTGCTGTCTTGGTGGGAGATATTTAACTCTTTTTACAGTCAAATGACTGCCCCATTGTGTGGGTGTCAGGGGCCTATATGTCGTTTAATCATTTGTTGCTTTGTTGTGTCACATTTTCCTCTTTATACTGTCAAATGACCTCTACATTGTCTGGTTGTCAGGGGCCTATATTTTGTTTCATCGCTTTCTGCATTGGTAGGAGATATTAAACTCTTTATACTGTCAAATGACCTCTACATTGTCTGGTTGTCAGGGGCCTATATTTTGTTTCATCGCTCGCTGCATTGGTGGGAGATATTAAACTCTTTATACTGCCAAATGACCTCTACCTTGTCTGGTTGTCAGGGGCCTATATTTCGATTAATCGCTTGCTGTATTGGTGGGAGACATTAAACTCTTTTTACTGTCAAATTACCGCACCATTGTGTGGGTGTCAGGGGTCAATATTTTATTTAATTGCTTGCTGTCTTGGTGGGAGACATTAAACTCTTTTTACTGTCAAATGACCTCTCCTCTGTCTCGGTGTCAGGGGCCTACATAAATGATAATGGCCTGTTCCATTGCAGGTTGACCTACGGCCTGTGTTGCTGTTACGGGACCGCTCTCCACTTTGCGGTGCCATGGTCCTCCTGAATTAGTAAATGAGGCCTGTGGCACTGCTGGGTGAAATCAATACTGATTTGGCATGATTCTAACTCTCCTCTTTGTGGGTGCCATGGGTCTGAATCTGTGAATGAGGCCTGTGGCATTGCTGGATAAAATCAATACTGCCTTGGCGTGATTTTAACTCTCCTCTTTGTGGGTCACGTGGGACTGAATGTTTGAATGAGGCCTGTGGCCCTGCAGGCAGACATGATTCCTTCTTGGCTGTGATGACAACTTCAACTCCCATGTATTGTTGCCATTGGCCTGAGTCTGTGAGTAAGGCCTGTGACACTGTTGGCAGACATGAATCCTTCTTGGCTATGATGAGAACTTCAACTCCCATAGCATTCCCACCTGACACCACCCCAACCTCCTATTCCACCTCCTCCTCCAAGTTGCCAATTGATATTGGTTACATTTTTTATTTATTTTTTTATTTTAAGTCATTTCCTTAACCACAATTGTTTGCAGGGGATTTACCCACATTTTGATACCTTTTGCAGACATCTAGCCCTTTCCTAGGCTATTTTACAGCCTTTTTAGTGCCCAAAAGTTCGGGTCCCTATTGACTTCAATGAAGTTCGGGTTCGGGGTCAAGTTCGGGTCGATATTGAATCCCGAACCCGAACATTTTCGTGAAGTTCGGCCGAACTTCTCGAACCCGAACATCCAGGTGTTTGCTCAACTCTAGTCATCGGCATTAGATTAGGAGGGGGGGGGGGTTGTCGACTCCTATGGCCGTGGAAAAGGTTGCGGCCGTGGCCAGTGGCGTAATGGTCACATTGACCTCATCAGTCACATGGCTTAGCACATCTCAGTCCTATTCAAGTGAATGGGCTTGGCTGTAATACCAAGCACAACCACTATTCAATGGATGGTTCTATGCTTGGTAAGCTCTCTGGTGCACTGTGGCCCCCTCAAACAGCTGATTGGCATGGGTGCTTGGTGTAAGACCGCTGCCTATCTGATATTGATGACCTATCCTGAAGATAGGTCATCAATATCAAACACCTAAAAAAAAACTTTAACCATAGCTTCACATTGTGCAGTCTTTGGGATCAGAAAATGGGATCCCAGGCACACGTGCCTGCCGGTCAGGATTCAAGACCACTTTTATCCCCATCACTTAATCCCTTACATGCTACAGTCAATGGCATCTAAATGAAAGGGTTCCTTCTGCTTATCTCAGTCTTTAAATCCAGCAAAACAGCAAAAGGGTTTTTATTGTTCAAAAGTAGTAAAACATCAAAATAACTGCAGTATATAAATTTGGTATCTTTATAATTATTCCGAGTAAATTTGTGATGTTGTTTTTTATTGCATGGGAAACACCATAAAGAAAAGTTTTTTGTTCATCTTGTCCCTATGAAATGGAATAAAAAGTGATCAAAATGTCATATGTACTCCAAAATAGTACCAAAGAAAATAACAGCTTTCTCCACAAAGCCCTCACACATCTGTGTTAACTTAAAAAGTTATGGCTCTCAAAATTATGGGTTTAAAAAAAAGTTTTATTGTAATAAAGTAGTAAAGCATAAAAAAAGAGAAAGTTTGTGTCTCCGTAATGTTGTTGATCCACAATTTAAATATAAACATGTCCTTTACATAGTAATGGGATTGCAATATATAAAAAATGCAGATCATTTTCCATTTCACCCCACAAAAACATTTTAAAAAGTTTTCAGTACATTACATGGAACATTAAAGAGTGCCATTAAAAAACTTACCTTGCAAAAAACAAGCCTTCATAGCGATATGATTACAGAAAATAAAAAGCAGCAAAAAAAACACAGTCTATGGACAATAGCGGCAATGTTTCTGGAAAAAATATTTTTTATTTTAAATAAAAAATATTCGTAATAAAAATAATAATTAAAAATAATAATACATGAAACACTATCATGTGGCATGAAACTGCAGACACACATGCAGTGACCTAGCAAATCACTACCCGGCTCTTGGATCAAAACATCCGGCATCAGGGAGAGCAGCCAATAGTGGGCCATAACGGTGACCAGTCTCAAGTGGGGGGATATTTTAGATATCGGATAACCCCTTTAATGGTACTTACACATGGGTGCAGGTTTACAAACAGAAATTGTATTGCAAAGAGTTAAATCCATACAAAAAATAAGCACAAACAATTGACACGCTGTTCTTCCATGGAGTGTAGAGGAGGCTGTTGCTATAATCTAGGAGTAGGTTATAAGATGAATGGATTCATGCTTTGGTTTCATGAATGAGGAAGTGATTTTTGCAGGAAGAACTGGAGAATTTACGTTGTTGAGATTGTGTTGATGTTAGCTGAAATGACACGTGCCAAATAAGAAGTGCTTCTATGTCACATTTCATCTATAGTGACTTTGAAGACCAAATGTTGGCTGCAAAAATATAGAATGTATTAGAATGTATTGGCTCAAATCAGCCGAAGCCGAACTTGGGTTTGGTTCCAAGGTACCACTTGGAACCAAAACCGAGTTTGGGAAATGTTTTTTTTTTACAGTAAAAATTAATCTATGAAGTTATTACGCAAAGTCACGTGAGACTTCGCTAAGAAATTACCTTGGGCTCATCGTAGCCAATACATTCTAATACTTACAGAGCTCTCGCTCCGTACAGTATTTGACCAAAGTTTTATGCAAATCGACTTCGGATGTTTCATCCGAAGTCGATTCACTCATCCTTAAATGTCACTATGGATGACGCCATCAGTGGAATTGAATTGGTAAAGTAAGCACATTGATGACTTTAGTTTCCAATTTTCAATTTCAACTCATATTTAGGGATTCTTTTAAAGTTCCCTTTAACGACCCACTCCATGTATTCTAGTTACTGTATGGAGTCTTTAGCTTGCTCTCTCTATGAACTTTTTAGCACAACAGAGAATCTCACTTAACGCTCTTTGACAGACCATCAGTCAGACCAGGGTAGAATGAGGGTTAGTGACTTAGAGCTTCACACCCCTCCTATGCTATCCCAGAAATGTGAACAATCAAGGCTGTTTGCATAAATCCATGAACTACGCCTCTGATTACATATTTATCTAATCCTAACAAGTGAACAATAGAGCTATCATTGTCAGTCCAATCCTCTACCTACTATTACAATGAGGATCAACCTTTTCTGTGCAGTGTAAACTGAGATTACTTTTTTCTCCCATTGAGAACTTTAATCTCTCTGTGATTACTGCTACTGCTACAGAAGGACACTATTTAATACTTAATTTTCAGTGGCATGGTGACAGAATAAAAGTAAAACGGGAAAAAATAAAAATTAAATTAAAAATACCCCTTTCTGATGGAATTGTCCCTTTAAGTTTGAGGATACAATAAGACATGAAACAGGAACAGGGGCTAAGATCAAGTGCTTTACGTGAAGAACTTTATGATTATTATTTCACATACAGTGTTCACCATATTTCATGTTTTAAAGGAAATCTGTCACATGGGTTACCAATATGAAAGCACAACTATTGCCATGTAGAACAAAATATCTTATTTAAAGATGTACCCTTCATTCTACATTTCTAGCTTTCATTTTTGAGTAAATCCACTTTTTGTAATTTGCAAAACATGCAGTAAGGTGCCCAGAGGGGTGTTATTATCTTTCTAAGGTGCCCAGGAACGTCCCCCTCCAGTACCCAGCCCGCCCTCCATCAGAGCCCAAGCACGCCTCTCCAGGGTAGAAACTACATGCCAACACCAGCACTGTTGGCAGGCGCAGTACTGCTAACTGCCAGCCGTGATGCAGATCTTCCAAAGGGCAACAGCTTTAAATGTGTCACTGGGCATGTTCTGAGCACAGTGACACATTTGAAGCTGTTTTCCTTTGGAAGATCTGCATCACGCAGGCGCAGGCAGTCCACAATGGAGCGCCTGCATGAGATTTCGTGGTGTTGTAGGCAGCATATGTGGGGCATTGTAGGAGGTATTTGTGGTAGGATTTACATTGCCTGAATGGTGGTGGGCAACAATGCTGGTATGGGCATGTAGTTTCTGTCCTGGAGAGACGTGCTTGGGCTCTGATGGAGGGCGGGCTGGGCACTGGAGGCCGACGTTCCTGGGCACCTTAGAAAGATAATAACACCCCTCTGGGCTCCTTACTGCCTAATCTGCATACTACAAAAACCCATGTAACCCATGTGACAGATTTCCTTTAATTACGGTATGTCTTATAATTAATTTCTTCTGAATGCATACTTCATCTTCCACATGATAAAATGGTAACCCTTTCTTCCAAAGCCCTATGAATAATCAACCCAAGAAATACATTTACTAAACATAATAATCTAGTTAAGTAAGCATTTAATTTAAGAAACACTTGACATTTCCAAAAAGGTAACCTGCACATGACATCTCAGGAGCTTCTACTCTACACTTTATTTTACAGAGATTCTGCTTGAGTAATTTCTCGGAAATGATTCACTCTGATTCAAGGTCACTACCAATTATGCTCTACCCTGTTAATACTGTAAGAATTATACATTTGCATTACACCTAAAGTGACTGCCCATCTTTTAATGCCATCTTTTTTCAGGATTTTTTTTTTTTTTTTAGTTACTCGTAATGCATCTTCCTAGGGGTAGGAATTATAATGCCAATGCGAACCTGCCCTAATCTAGTGATGTCACAACACACAAACTTTGCAAAAAGTGCTGTCATATAGAATGGGGTTGCATTCAATTTTTCATTACACTTTACATACATTTCATTACCAACTTCACTATATGCTTGAATGAATATGGGCCCCTTAAGTTATTAGTCCCTTTAGCATCTGCTATGCCTGCCACCCTGGCAGTTACACACATGTTTACAGTCAACACTAAGGAGAGTTTAGGATCTTACTGTATATTGTTTTACTCTTGATTACAGTGTATAAATGTAGTCAATAAGCTTCAAGGCTCCCCCTAGTGGTGGCTGTATAGAGCCTTAATTTATGAAGCTCAGAGTCATGTGAACACCCAAAAAGTATAATAAGAAAATAATAAGAATTATTGTAAGTGAAAAAAGTGAAAAAGCAGACAAAACTTTTTAAAAATATTTTTTTTTTCAGTTTTAATTTTTATAGAAATTTTCGACATATAAATATGGTAACACATTACCATTTAGTACTGATCCAGGTATAGTGGCTCAGTTTACACTGCCATAATATGGCCTAGCCTAAAGGGGGTTTCATATCTTAGGCAAATAATTTAGATGCAGTAAGATTAGTTAGTTACTTGTGAATGTATGGTCTGTAGATGCCTGTGTCCTTCTTGTATGACATCCAATGAACATTTCTTTCTCTTCTCTCCACCCTACCTATTCCACAGGATATCACACCACTGATGCCTTATATCTCTGCTACTCCCTGACTCTTCTATTCTAGCTCTGTCTTAGGAAGGATTGTGTTTCAAATGCTTGGCAGCTGTAAATAGAGGTGATATCTATAGGAGGAGAAATAAATCATGCAACTGTAGTTCTTTACATGGTAATCCCAAACACAGCAAGCACTGGCAACATGAACGAAAAGGTACAACAGAATGCTGGGCAAGATAATTAAAAGTAAAAAATGTTTTTGATCTATGGTGACATCTAGGGAGCATTCAGACATAAATAGGTCATTTTAGGAAAGCTCCTTTAAGTTTCTGTATTACAGTCATCACACCCAACTAGCCTCTGAACTTAGAATGAATTAGAGGATAGTGTTCTGTTAGACGCCGGTCTTAATAAACCCTGCACTGGCAGTTGATCCTCGGAAGTTATATAGAGGGCAATGGCCTCTACATGACTTTGGCTCATCCACTGCTGGTCTAAATCTACACCAACTTCCTTGCTGGTGTAGATTTAGAACATTTTCTATGTCTAAAAGAGGCTTAGAAAATAATACACGAGATGGAACTGCTGGTACATCCCCTTACCCATCCCACGTCATGCCCCCATTTTTAGACCTGGCGTGAGCGGGTAAAAGTCTCAGATTGCGCAATCTGTCATAGGTATACGCCAGAAAACTGGCATACTGTATATCAGTTAGTAAATGACCCTCAAATAGAGCCATACTGGTCGCATTGTTGAAGTACTAACATTAGCACTAAAAACTGTCTGTGTCACAACCATATGAAACCAGCTTATCATAGACAAATGTATCATCCCTATCCTTACAGGGATTTAATCCAGTTCCTACAATCACACTGGTAAGATAATGAGGTTTGTCTTAAACTTCCCCAAGTGCTGAAAATAAAAATTTAGGATGACCCCTTCTAACAAAATACGATTGTCCAAAGCGGACAACTGCTTTAACCACCTAAGTTACATGACAGAACTTTAAATGAAATACCATTATATGATTTTCAGAATTTCTTGCAATGAAGTGTGAACAAAAACTATATGAAGACATTTCTAAGGCAATGTACTACTCCTTGCAATGTATAGTGCCTTCATACAGAACCCAAATAGAGCATCCAAAGGAGTACGCCATGATTATGTTTCTATTCAATACGTACACAACCTGTCAGAAAAAATCCCCAGTACAGGACAGTGCAATACAATAGTGTCTTGTGCAGGTCTATAAGCACTTTATAATTTGCTCCCAGTTGTAAATATACTGAAATAATGTATTTCTTAAATTCTGTTTTATTTTGTTTTAATAAAAGTTTAAGTTTATTCATGTTTTTATAATTCAAGCATTAACATTATAATTACTGGCACATTTGGTAATTACCAATTTTACTTGTTATTCATATTACTATATTTGTATTATTATTTGTTAATTATATATTTTTTATAATATCAGTGGTAGTATTCCAATTTATTATCATTATTACATTTATATTATATCTATTATTTCATTCCAGTTGCTAATCAGGAATACAATTATAATAACAGGGATCATTGTTATTAGTATAATTATTAGTTTATTCTCAATTTTTTATAGTATCAATTCTATATCATGATTTATTATTATCTCTACTGTTATTAGTAATAATATTGTTAGTATGTAAAGTTCATTGATTTATTCTTCCGTTTGGACACACATAATCTGGTCCAGTTTATGTGACATTTAACTTTGAGTTTCATGTAAAATAATGTTTTATCTGAAGTGATGACCTTTTCCCCTCTCTCTCAAGCAGATAATTGCTTGAACCTATTGATATTTACCAACCTTATCTACCTCATTGAATAACTGCTGGAGTTTCGGTATTTACCGCAGTGACTAAAGCTAACGATAACACTGTAGGTTTTATTGTTTTCTGTTGTGTTAATGTTTATTTAATGGAATGTAAAGAAATAATCACAAGCAAACATAATTAACCCATTAATTGCTGTGATATTTACACGTATCTCTCCTAGACAAAAATCTACTTACAACAGATGTTGATTAAAGTTAAGCTCGGCATACAAATTCAATAGCAGTTGGCCAAACAATCATTCGTCTGACAGCTTTCGCTCACAATTCCCTCTCAATTCCTTCATACCCATCTGCAGCCACTTGTGAGGAGCTGGAGTGCAGGATGGGAGTGTTAGTGGCTCTGGCAATCACAGCTGATCACAGTAGCTTTCCTCACACCATTGCTTCCTAGGATCATGCAGTGAAAGGAGGGGTCACCCTTTCTTCCCTCCGGGCACAGTCTGATTCTGGGGTCCTGCTTGATGCTAAATGGGGTGCCATTGATGTTAGGTATTTGGAAAAGTGTAAAGCAGGGCGAGCAAATTAAATAGCCAGCGTATGGTAGAGAAGTCAGGAAACCAGGCCAGAGACAGAAAAATAAATGATTATCTTTACTGTAGTGCAAAATGGGAGTGGTAGTACATCTGATTATACCAAAACACAGCCCCAATTATACACAGTGCAATTCTCCCCCAGATAGCAGTGTATGGATTTAGGCAAGGATCGGAGATATGGCCCTTTTTCCTTTATATCTTGCTAAAGTAGTCTCTCACAGTAGAATTTATGGCAGAGAATAGTACTTTTGCAATTATGCCTGTAATACGCATGGTGGTGTACAAGCTGAATGATATGTCTGGTAGAGTCATTCCTTAAGTGTGAAGGGTGTCTTAACAGTAATCCCTCTATGGCAGTAAAGTCTGTATTGCCCTAAAATGCTATTATGTTACTGACTCCCAACTCTTGGTCATACATATTCCAAATTCTCCAATTATCTCCTTTAGCTTCTTCCCTGTGTGAACTCTCCCTACAACTCCCCTAGAACACAGAAGCTGTGGTTGAGCCTGCCACCAACTAGCAACGTTCTGCGAACATCACATTAAAGAATAAACCATATGTAAATAGCGGGGCTTGTCTCCTGGAAGAACAAAAGGATTGGCCAAAAATACTTACTTCTCCCAAACCTTCTTGGGAGAGAGTACTGTATATTAGACTATTGGTCAAACCTGCCATTCCCAGCATACATGTGTATGTGGGCCTTTAGAAAACCTAAGGCTGGATTGGCACACAGCATTCTGATCTATTTTCATGTATTTCCATTTCCATTGTATTTTTTCATGAACACTGTAGCCAGATGTCACTTAACCCGCCATTATTATGTTTACATTTTTGTTCTTACCTTTTAAATTTTGAATTCACATAGGCATATGAGGTCTTTTTTTATGGGTTCTAGTTTTTAATAGCACCATTTAATTTACCAAACTGTAGTTTGTATTAAAAACCAGGAAAAAAATATTATGTTAGGTAACAATTCAAAAATAAAAAAACTTCTCTTGGGTTTTGTTTTTACAGTGTTCAATATGCACTAAAAATGACATACAGTAACAACCTTATTCTGCAGGTTGGTATGATGACAATACCAAATTTATATAGTTTATATTATGTTTTACTACTTAAAAAAACTAAAAATGTAAAAAAATAATTTTGCATCATTATATTCTGAGAGACATAACGTTTTTATTTTTCCGTCTACAGAGCTGTGTGAAGGCTTATTTGTTGCAAGGTGAGCTGTAGTTTTTATTGGTACATGTGATTTTTATTTTTTTTGGGGGGGACCAACATGACCAAAAAATTTGCAAATTGGCTATTTTTATTTTCTTTCCACTATGATTATTCCACTATTTTTATATTTTATTAGTTTGAACACTTTTGGACTTGGCGATACCAATATACCAAAGTTTACTTTCATAGGGCTCATATAGGAGGACAGAGAGAGCCCCCTGTCTTACCCGACAGATGCTGTGGTCACTATTGACAATGGCATCTGAGGGATAAAATGGCTTGTGATACAGCCAGTATCTGCTGCATAAGAAGTGAGCTCAGCAAGTGTGGCGGCTGCATACAACTGCTTAATGCATATGATGTGCAAGTATGTTATATTGCATTAAGGGTTTGAACCTGCTGAAAGGGCAGCATAAAATTCTGACAGGTTCCCCTGTTAGACCTCATGCACACGACCATATGTGTTTTGCGTCCCCCCAAAAAAACAGATGACGGACCGTTTTTTTTGGCGGATCCGTTTTTTTGGCAGATCCATTGCAACAATGCCTATCCTTGTCCGCAAACGTGAAAAAAATAGGACATGCTCTATTTTTTTGACAGAATGTAAACACGGACCATGGATGCAGAACAAAAACGGTTGACCATCTGCATTTTTTGACGGACCTATTGAAATGAATGGGGAAGCATCCTATCCGTGAAAAAAAACAGAACGGACGCAGAAACAAACAACGGTCGTGTGCATGAGGCCTTACAAATATAGTTATGTTGTACTCTGAAATACTGCAGCTTTTCTGAGCTAACCAGGAATGGCGACGAGGAGAAACATCATGGAGTCAGCTCCCTGCCAGTTTCTCCCTGCCTCACCTAGTTTGGTTTGATTGATAGGTTGCCCCATTACTTTTTTTGGCCCCATTTTTTTTTTTTCTGTTCCCAGCTCATTTTTAAACTATGAATTTTCTGAAATGCCTCACTAAAAGTCCTGTAAAGGCCTTAATGGAGTTTTCCAGGATCAGGACACTGATGTCTCTGATCTCACTTATCTTTCTCTTTTTTCTTATTTTTTCAAGTTTTTGCTCTGTTTCCCCCTTCCTCCCACCTCTTTAGGCTCTTTAATGCAATGACAGCAATAGCAAAACATGTTGAGTGACACTGACATATACAGTGCCTTGAAAAAGTATTTTTTTAAGGCACTGTATATAAAATCCAGTGTGACAAATTGCCTTCAGAAGTCAACTATTTAGTAGAGTCCACCTGTGTGTAATTTATTCTCAATATAGCTACACCTGTTCTGTGAAAGCCTCAGAGGTTTGTTAAAGAACATTAGTGATCAAACAGCATAATGAAAACCAAGGAACACACCAGATAGGTCAGGGATAAAGTTGTGGAGAAGTGTAAAGCAGGGTTAGTTTATAAAAAAAAATATCCCAAGCTCTGAACATGTCACGGAGCACTGTTTAATCCATCATCCAAAAATGGAAAGAGTATGCCACAATTGCAAACCTACCAAGACATGGCCATCCACCTAAACTGACAGTCCAGGCAAGTAGAGTACTAATTAGAGAAGCAGCCAAAAGGCTTATGGTCACTCTGGAGGAGCTGCAGAGATTAGTGTTGATCACGAATTTTCGAATTGTGAATTTTAATCGCGAATATCGGCACTTCGAGAATTCGCGAATATTTAGAATATCGCAAAATATATTCGCAATTGCAAAACATATTCACAATTGTGAATATTCGTTTTTTTTCTATGCAAATTTTGCAATCAAGAAGAGAATAATGACTAGATATTACAAATTCGTGAATTTTCGAATATATGGCGAATATTCGCCCAAATATTCACGAAATATCGCAAATTCGAATATTGCCCATGCCACTCATCACTAGCAGAGATCCACAGCTCAGGTGGGTCAATCTGTCCACCGGACAACTATTAGTCCTGTACTCCACAAATCTGTCCTTTATAGAAGATTGGCAAGAAGAAAGCCATTTTTGAAAGCAAGCCATAATAAGTCCCATTTGTAGTTTGTCACAAGCCATATAGGGGACACAGCAAACATGTGGAAGAAGGTGCTCTGGTCAGAGGAGACCAAAGTCCACCCCTGGTGCTGGATCTCAGAGGGGTGCCAGAACAGAAGCAACGAGGGCTTCCATCAATACAGATTGAAGTGCTCATTGCTTTTCCCTTTTAAGATGCAGTACATCTTTTAAAGGGAATACTAGTAAGCGCTTCCATAATGGAAGTGCTCAATAGTTTTCAGGAGGAGGGGGAGAGAAGCGCTGTGAGCACTGTACAGTACTTACCCCTCCTCCTGCTCGCTCTTCTCAGCTGCTGTGTCCTGGCTGCCTACAGCGTCAGGATGTACAGAGTGCACTCCGATCTGACACTGCAGGATGTCAGGTGACTGCAGCGCGGGCCCTGAGAAGAGAAGACAGCCAGAATAGGGAGAGTGGCGCAGGAGAGGTAAATTACTTAACTATTTTACAGTCTGATCTGAGGTCTGATATGGAAGTCTGAAATGATCTATGGGGGGCCGGGGGGTCTGAAGGTCTGATTGGGGGGGGTCTGGAGGTCTAATGGGGGTCTAATGGAGGGTCTGTAGGTCTGACTGGGAGGTCTGGAGGTCTGACCGGGGGGTCTAGAGGTCTAATGGGGGTCTGATTGGGGGTTTGGAGGTCTAATGGGGGGTATGGAGGTCTAATTGGGGTCTGATTGGGGTCTGGAGGTCTGACTGTGGGTTCTGGAGGTCTGAATGGGGGTGGGTCAGATATGGGGGTCTGGAGCTCTAATGGGCTCTGGAGGTCTAGTGGGAGTCTAGAGGTCTAATGGGGGTCTGGAGGTCTGATATAAGGGTCTGGTCTTAGGTATGATATGTGGGTCTGGAGGTCTAATGGGGGTCTTATATGGGGGTCTTATCTGAGGTCTGATATTGGGTCAGGGTCTTACAGGGAGGTCTAATGGGGGTCTGATCTGAGGTTTGTGGTACCAGTCTGTGTGGTACCAGTATTTTCAGGGGGGCTGTTTCTGCAGGAAAGTATTTGGAAGCACAGTGGATACAGTATTGGGGGTGGCAGGATTGGGTGTTGAGAAGGTGGGAGGATGATGGAAAAGTTGGAAAGTAAGATGGCTGTTTGTTAAACTCTCTGAGACGAGGCGCGGCTGAAAGAAGTCACCATGGTGGTCTGGTCTAACAGGAGAAGAAGAGGAAAGAGAATATCTACATCAGAGAAGAGAAGTCACTGGATGTAAGAGGTATGTGGCACTGTATAACCCAGTATGTTCTGTAGCGCTGTATGTAATGTTTTCCAAGTATGTCTTTAAAGGAGTTGTCTGCTTTTTTTTGTATGAACGCTGCCTTCTCTGCTCTGTTTACCTGCTCATCACTGCAAATGCTACGGCGAGCAGGTGAACAAAACATAAGAGCGCTGCCCTCTCTTCAAACATCTGCGGGCACAGAGGGCATTACTACTAAGGAAGGGGCACAGAGAGCATTACTAATGTGAAGGGGGCACAATGGGCATTTCTACTATGGAGGGGGCACAGAGCCAGAGGGCATTACTACAATGAAGGGGGCACAGTGGGCATTTTTA
This sequence comes from Bufotes viridis, assembly GCA_033119425.1. Classification (NCBI taxonomy): domain Eukaryota; kingdom Metazoa; phylum Chordata; class Amphibia; order Anura; family Bufonidae; genus Bufotes; species Bufotes viridis. Next base: position 35,093,871 of record CM065592.1, on the reverse strand, counting down.
CTAGTGATGAGCGGCATAGGCAATATTCGAATATCCAATATTTCGGGGATTTCTACTATGGAGGGGGCACAGAAGGCATTACTAGCACATTTTTACTAGTGATGAGCGGCATAGGCAATATTCGAATTTCTGATATTTCTGGGATTTCCACTATGGAGGGGGCACAGAAGGCTTTACTAGCACAGTGGGCATTACTACTATTAAGGGGGGACAATGGGCATTATTACTGTGAAGAGGGCAAAACGGGCATTATTACTATGACGGTGGAATATTCATCATATAATTGCAAATTAGCGGTTATTTTCTTGATTCCTGACACTTAAGAAAATGGTTGGAACATTACAATAGCTTTATATTCAGATAGAGTGCTCCGATATATTCGCGATTGTGAAAATCGGCAATTAATGATGCGCATATTTATGCGCAATACGTGCAACTGGGTGACATCACAGCACTATGTATGTATGGACAGCAGAACCTATCACACTACTTAACACCCTGCATTTGAACCTATCAGCTACACTATAAATCAATGTAACCTACACTGACTATCTCCCCATAACTATCTCAATTATATATCTAAGTTAACTGTCTAATTATACAGCAAAGCACAGAGCACAGCAATCACATTTCTGTCTCTCTCAGAACTCCATTACACTACAGAAAATGGCTGCCGGGAAGTTTCTTATATAGTAAAGGGGTAGGCAATAATGATGAGCGAGCATGGTCGGCCGAGCACCACGTGTGGCTCCTTAAGCAGCCAATCAAGGTCCAGGTAAGTAATTCCCCTCAGTGTAAGACCATAGCAATGTTAGCTGTAAGCCTTACACTGATTGACTGGCCGTAACACGTTATACCATTTCATATAGGAACTGAGGTCCGGCGCTCGGCTCATTTAGCGTCAGGGAGAGCAGACGGTAGGCAGGGACAGATAGCGTTTTGCTCTAAACTTACTGATTTCACTCCAAAAACCTTATTGAAAGACCTAACAGTGTGTTTGACAGCAATTCAGCACCATTTTTAATTTTTTTTTATAAGAAGGGGGTTAATTCAGCACTATCAGGGACAGGAATCACCAGGAAGGCACAGATAGTGCAGGGCTTGAAAATCGCTTTGATAACTTCTAAAAGACAGAAAGATTTCCGATTAGTAACATCTACAATACGCCATCATTAAGCAGTGTGTTGGGCAGATATTATCAAAAGGGGCTTATTCACTACAGTGTTCCTTGGTACTGAGATATACACTGCACCATCATAAAGCAGTGTGTTGGGCAGACATTATTAAAAGGAGCTTATTCACTACAGTGTTCCTTGGTACTGAGATATACACTGCACCATCATAAAGCAGTGTGTTGGGCAGGCATTATAAAAAGGGGCTTATTCACTACAGTGTTCCTTGGTACCGAGATATACACTGCACCACTATAAATCAGTGTGTTGGGCAGACATTATAAAAAGGGGCTTATTCACTACAGTGTTCCTTGGTACTGAGATATACACTGCACCCCTTTAAATCAGTGTGTTGGGCAGACATTATTAAAAGGGGCTTATTCACTACAGTGTTCCTTGGTACTGTGATATACACTGCACCATCATAAAGCAGTGTGTTGGGCAGACATTATAATAAGTGGCTTATTCACTACAGTGTTCCTTGGTACTGAGATATAAACTGAAACTATACAGCAGTGTGCTGGGCAGACATTATTAAAAGGGCCTTATTCACTACAGTGTTCCTGCTACCGACATATACACTGTACCATCAGAGAAATTATTTGTTCTGGGGAAATTAACCTAACTTGTGCCACATCTGTGTGTGTGTTCAATCCGCAACCGTTATATTAATTACTCCAGCAGAAAGTGATTTTTATTGTGTTAAAAGTTTTGGGCACATCTGTGTGTGTGTTTAGGCCGCAACTGTATATACAGCATTGCAACAGAGAATACATTTTATTTGGGACAAATCCAATATAGAACTACATCCAAATAAAGTGTGTATTGTCAAAATGACATTATCTCTGGCCTAATGCAGTGCCGAAAAATTGTATTTATCTGTCTCTTGTTCATTACAGCCAGCAAATACAGTGTGTACTGTAAAAATAACATTATCTCTGGCCTAGTGTGTTGCCGAAAATTTTTATTTCTCCGTATCCTGTACATTACAGAAAGCAAATAGTGTGTACTGCAAAAATTACATTATTTCTGGGCTAGTGTGGTGCCGAAAAATTGTATTTCTCTGTCTCCTGTACATTACAGAAAGCAAATACAGTGTTTACTGTAAAAATGACATTAACTCTGGCCTAGTGTAGTGCCGAAACATTGTATTTCTCTATCTCCTGTACATTACAGAAAGCAAATACAGTGTGTACAGTAAAAATTTCATTATCTGTGGCCTAGTGTACTCCTGAAAATCTTTATTTTTCTATGTTCAGTAAATTTATACAGTGTGTACTGTAAAAATACCATTATCTCTGGGCTAGTGTTGTGCCGAAAATCTGTATTTTTCTGTATCCAGTACTGTCCTGCATCAGAAAACTGTGTCTTTAGCGGACAGTAAAATAATCTGCACAACATCTACAGGCAAAAGCATTAATATGAAGAAGGTGAGCACAAAGGGAGGGAGAAGTGGGCATGATGCTGATGGTGTAAGCAGAGGCTGTTGCCCTGGGTGTGATGCTGATGGTGCAAGCAGAGGCCGTGGCCCTGGGTGTGATGCTGATGTTGCAAGCAGAAGCCGTGGCCCTGGGCGTGATGCTGATGGTGCAAGCAGAGGCTGTGGCCCTGGGCGCAATGAAACTGTGCCTGATGCCAGTGCACCAGAAAAAACTAAAAAATACACCTTACCCAGCTTCATGTCCAACTTAGCTGGGCGGCGCAGGACAACACTGTCCAAGTCGGACCAGTGTGAACAGGTGTTCGGTTGGATTGCAGAAGATAATGCTTCCAGTCGGTTAAGCACAACCCCCTCTTCCACGAAGTCCAGTCTCTGTAGCCAAGAGTCTGGTCAACAGAATCCTCACTCTGATCCTCCTTCCTCCCACCATGTCGCATCTGGGCAAACAAGTGATCCTACACTCGGATATTCACATGACCTCTTTTCATCGCCAGTACTTGGTTTGGCTCTCTCGCCAAGCACGCTGGAAGACGTACCTGAGATATTGTGCCCTGATTACCAACCTCTTGAGCCTTCACAGTCTCAAGAAGATGATGGTGGTGAACCGCAATCATTCGTTCATGAGGTGGATGATGATGAGACACAATTTCCAATCACTGAGGTGTTGGTTAGGTCAAGTTAGGAGGATGAGCAGAGTGAGGAAGTGGAAGAGGAGGTGGTGGATGATGAGGTCACTGACCCAACATGGTTAGGTGAAAAGCCGAGCCGAGCGAGGACAGCAGTACAGAGGGGGAGGGATCCGTAGCACCGCAACATTCTGGTAGAGGCAGTGGGGTGGCAAAAGGGAGACGTTGGCCCACACCAAACAGGCCCCCAACCATTACATCGAGCACCCCCATGCGAAAATATACCTTGCCAAAGGCTAGGTGTTCCGCAGTATGGCGCTTTTTTGAGGAAAGTGCAGGCGACAGAAGAGTGGTAGTTTGCAACCTGTGCAGTACCAAAATGAGTCGGGGCGTGAACACTAGCAACCTCACCACCACCAGCATGATCCACCACATGGCATCCAAGCACCCTAATAAGTGGGACGAACGCCTGGGTCCGCACTCTGCATCTTCGAGTCCCACCACTGCCTCCACTTCTCCTGTGTTATGCACTGCTGGCCAATCCCCTGTCGAAGGCGCAAGCCCAGATGTCCCTCGCCATGCACCTGGACCTTCGCATGAACCGTCAGCAGCAACATTCACTTCCCTGTCCCAGTGCAGCGTCCAAATGTCGATAACACAGGCATTTGAACACAATCACAAATACCCACCCACAGGCCTTAGCACTGATTGCGCAACTTTAGAAATTACTGGCCCTTGAAATGTTGACATTTAGGCTTGTTGATACTGAGGCCTTCCGCAGCCTGATGTTGGCGGCCGTCCCTCGGTATGCAGTCCCCAGCCGCCACTGTTTTTCCCGGTGTGATGTGCCCGCCTTACACCAACATGTGTGCAGAAAATCACCCGTGTCTTGACCAACACACTAACTGGAAAGGTCCACCTCACAACGGACACATGGAGAAGTGCTGGTGGCCAGAGACGCTACATTTCCCTTACCGCACACTGGGTGAATGTTGTGGAGCCCAGAAGTAAGTCGTACCCTGGGATGGCACAGGTGCTACCCACGCCCAGGATTGCGGGCCCTAGGTCCATCAGTGACTCCGCCACCACCTATGTTACTGGCTCCATCCCCCACTTCTCCTCCTCTGCTGCCTCCTCCTCCACTTCCACCTCCAACAGCAGTCAGCCATCAGTCGCTAGCTGAAAGCAGTGTAGCACTGCTGAGGGTAAGCGTCAACAGGCCGTGCTGAAGCTGATCTGTTTACAGGAGCTACTAGTGAAGGCGCGCCGCTTGTGTGCTCATTTCCGAAAGTCATCCACAGTTTCAGCCGGTCTGTCAACGCTGCAGCAGCGCTTGCAGCTTCCAGATCACTGCCTGTTGTGCGACGTGGGCACACGGTGGAACTCTACATTCTACATGTTGGCCAGGCTTTGTGAGCAGCAGAGGGCAGTTTTGGAATACCAGCTGCAACATGTTCGTCGCCTTTCCAGTCAACTGCCACTATTTACAAACAAGGAGTGGACATTGATGTCAGACCTATGTAAGGTTTTAAAAAAATTTGATGAATCCACACAGATGGTTAGTGGCGATAACGCGATTATCAAAGTAACCATCCCACTAATTTGTCCACTCAAACGATTGCTGCTCACAATTAAGGAGGATGCTTTGAATGTGGCAGATGAGGTAATGGGGGAGGAGATGACACAGGGTGATAGCCAGACCTCCCCTAGTTCGTCTTCTCAGCGCGAATTGGGACATGAAGAGGAGGAGGATGAGGGTATGAAGAGTCATCCTGAAGTTGACATCGACGTCTTGCCTGTTGGTACTCTGGCACACGTGGCTGACTTCATGTTAGGTTGCCTTTCCCGCGACCCTCGCATTATACGCATTTTAGGTAACACAGATTACTGGGTGTTCACCCTTCTCGACCCCCGCTACAAAGATAACTTCTCATCTCTGATTCCTGTGGTGGAGAGTACGAGTAAAAACGTGCAATACCAGAAGGTACTTGTTGACAGATTGCTCCAAAATTTTCCATCTGACAATGCGGCCGCCAGAGTCCGTACTTCCTTAGGCAACCTAGGAAGGGAGACAAGGGGAACACACAGTAGTTCCAACAGAGGCAGTGCAACACTTTCCAAGGCATGGGACACTTTCATGACAACCTCACCCTAAATCGTGGCCTAGTGCTACAATGTTTTAGACGTTAACCAGCACGCCCCTGCACCAAATGTTTTTGCGGCCATCAATGATAATTTTTCAAGGGTGTGTATGATGCCCTCCTTTATGTGTAATAAAGGTTGCATTGGAGTGCTAGTTCCTTGTAATTTTTAGCAGCACTTTTATTTAGTGTATAGGCTGTATGAGTGGAGCAGTGTACCTGAACAATTGTAGCACCATGTGATGAGGCCCTCCTTTATGTGACATACAGGCTGTATCGAAGTGCTTCTTCCTTGTAATTTTTGGCAGCATTTGCACTGTATATACAATTAAATATCCAGGAAAGAATGTTTTCTAACAATCTTACCTTTAAACATTTTTTTTTGAGGGGGCGGGATTTTGGGAGTGATTTTTTCGCTATGTAAAAGTGGCGGACAAGTGGGACAATATGGTTCCCAGCAGGACATTGGAGTACAAGATGCACCCAGACATGGTCCCCATGCTGTTCCAGATCCATTTAGGTGGTTTTTCTGTCACTTTCTGACCTTTTCCAATGGACCAAGCACCCTCCCCTCATCCGAGCAGGGGGTGCCTGGTTGTCTCCATTATACTTGGGTGCTCGGCTGAGCGCACAAATATCGCTATGTGTTCGGACCGAGTACCCGAAAACACGAACACTTTGGTGCTCGTTCATCACTAGTAGGCAACTTTCCAATTGGTTGCTAGGGATGTTGCTAAGCTCAGACGAAGAGATTGCAGCCTTCTCATTGGCCCCACAAGCAAGAGGGAGGTTACTGAACTCACAACCTTCTACATTACAGCCAAGAAACTTAACTACTACACTATAGAGCTGCATGGCCAGTTACTAATTATATATATATATATATATATATATATATATATATACAGTATATATATATATATAAGACTTCTGCTGTATAGGAATACCTACTAGTAGTATTCCTAGAAGTACTGTAAGTAATTCTATACAGCAGAAGTCTCTTTTTTTTAAATAACTGGCCATGCAGCTCTATAATGTAATGGCTAAGGTTCTTGGCTGTAATGTAAAAGGTTGTGAGTTCAAATCCTGCCAGAAACTTTTCAGAAATAGAGGCTAAATTAGATTTAAATACTTTGGGTGTCCCCAAGAACTGACTACATATATATAGGGAAAAAGCTATACATGGAGTCAGAGCAGGGACTCCTAAGCCAAACTAGAGTCCCGACACCCTCCTCCCTCAAAGCAGTGCCTGGTTTAATGCTCGGATTCTCCCATAGACTTCCATTCTGCTTAGGTGCTCTGAAGAGCACCCGAGCATCGCAATGTGTTCTACTCGAGCACCAGAGCACACAAGCACTATGTTGCTCGATAAACAATACCCAACTCTTCTCCATACATTTTGAGTGAAAGTACAGTTCCAAAAAACATGCATTGTGGTTTCATCACTCAAACAGTTCCTTCTGGGACACTTGAGTGTTTCACTTAATCTCCTCCGATACTGAAAGTCTCTAGTTCGAACACACTCATGCATTATCATTAGAGATGAGCGAACACCTGGATGTTCGGGTTCAAGAAGTTCGGCCGAACTTCCCGAAAATGTTCGGGTTCGGGATTCGAACTCGACCCGAAGTTTATCCCGAACCCGAACCCCATTGAAGTCAATGGGGACCCGAACTTTTAGGCACTAAAAAGGCTGTAAAATAGTCCAGGAAAGGGCTAGAGGGCTGCCAAAGGCAGCAAAATGTAGGTAAATGCCCTGCAAACAAATGTGGATAGGGAAATGAATTAAAATAAAATAAAATAAAATAAATAAAAATTAACCAATATCAATTGGAGAGAGGTCCCACAGCAAGAAATCATGCGTCATATCACCCATCACTGGAGAAGGCCACTCTCATTTATTTCGGACCAGCACCCAGACAGAGGAGAGAGGTCCCACAGCAAGGAATCATGCCTCATATCAACCACCAACGGAGAAGGCCACTCTCATTTATATTGGACCAGCACCCAGACAGAGGATACAGGTCCCACAGCAAGGAATCATGCGTCATATCAACCACCAACGGAGAAGGCCACTCTCATTTATTTTGGACCAGCACCCAGACAGAGGAGAGAGGTCCCACAGCAAGGAATCATGCCTCATATCAACCACCACCGGAGAAGGCCACTCTCATTTATTTTGGACCAGCACCCAGACAGAGGATACAGGTCCCACAGCAAGGAATCATGCGTCATATCAACCACCACCGGAGAAGGCCGCTCTCATTTATTTGAGACCAGCACCCAGACAGAGGAGAGGGGTCCCACAGCAAGGAATCATGCCTCATATCAACCACCAACGGAGAAGGCCACTCTCATTTATTTTGGCCCAGCACCCAGACAGAGGAGAGAGGTCCCACAGCAAGGAATCATGCGTCATATCAACCACCACCGGAGAAGGCCACTCTCATTTATTTTGGACCAGCACCAGACAGAGGAGAGAGGTCCCACAGCAAGGAATAATGCCTCATATCAACCACCACCGGAGAAGGCCACTCTCATTTATTTTGGACCAGCACCCAGACAGAGGAGAGAGGTCCCACAGCAAGGAATCATGCCTCATATCAACCACCACTGGAGAAGGCCACTCTCATTTATTTCGGCCCAGCACCCAGACAGAGGAGAGAGGTCCCACAGCAAGGAATCATGCCTCATATCAACCACCAACGGAGAAGGCCACTCTCATTTATTTCGGCCCAGCACCCAGACAGAGGAGAGAAGTCCCACAGCAAGGAATCATGCCTCATATCAACCACCACTGGAGAAGGTCACTCTCATTTATTTTGGACCAGCACCCAGACAGAGGATATAGGTCCCACAGCAAGGAATCATGCGTCATATCAACCACCACCGGAGAAGGCCACTCTCATTTATTTGGGACCAGCACCCAGACAGAGGAGACAGGTCCCACAGCAAGGAATCATGCCTCATATCAACCACCACCGGAGAAGGCCACTCTCATTTATTTTGGACCAGCACCCAGACAGAGGATACAGGTCCCACATCAAGGAATCATGCATCATATCAACCACCAACGGAGAAGGCCACTCTCATTTATTTCGGCCCAGCACCCAGACAGAGGAGAGAGGTCCCACAGCAAGGAATCATGCGCTCATATCAACCACCACGGATCATGCATCATATCAACCACCAACGGAGAAGGCCACTCTCATTTATTTCGGCCCAGCACCCAGACAGAGGAGAGAGGTCCCACAGCAAGGAATCATGCGCCATATCAACCACCACCGGAGAAGGCCGCTCTCATTTATTTTGGACCAGCACCCAGACAGAGTATACAGGTCCTACAGCAAGGAATCATGCGTCATATCAACCACCAACGGAGAAGGCCACTCTCATTTATTTCGGCCCAGCACCCAGACAGAGGAGAGAGGTCCCACAGCAAGGAATCATGCGTCATATTAACCACCACCGGAGAAGGCCACTCTCATTTATTTTGGACCAGCACCCAGACAGAGGATACAGGTCCTACAGCAAGGAATCATGCGTCATATCAACCACCACCGGAGAAGGCCACTCTCATTTATTTGGGACCAGCACCCAGACAGAGGAGAGAGGTCCCACAGCAAGGAATCATGCGTCATATCACCCACCACCGGAGAAGGCCACTTTCAGTTATTTCGGCCCCACCACCCAGACAGAGGAGAGGTTCATTCAACTTTGGGTTGCACCGCAAGATCATGGTAAAGTTAAAAAAATGAGGATTCAATAAAGAAGTGCCCCGGAGTACAAGAATACATGGTTGATGGGGAGGCAGTTATAAATGTCTATTCTGCACAAGGGAGGCACAGGTACTGTGGGATCCATGCCTGGTTCATTTTTATGAACGTCAGCTTGTCCACATTGGCTGTGGACAGGCGGCTGCGTTTGTCAGTAATGACGCCCCCTGCCGTGCTGAATACACGTTCAGACAAAACGCTGGCCGCCGGGCAGGCTAGCACCTCCAAGGCATAAAATGCTAACTCTGGCCACGTGGACAATTTGGAGACCCAGAAGTTGAATGGGGCCGAACCATCAGTCAGTACGTGGAGGGGTGTGCAGACGTACTGTTCAACCATGTTAGTGAAATGCTGCCTCCTGCTAACACGTTCCGTATTAGGTGGTTGTGCAGTTAGCTGTGGCGTGGAGACAAAACTTTTCCACATTTCTGCCATGCTAACCCTGCCCTCAGAAGAGCTGGCCGTGACACTGCTGCGTTGGCGACCTCTTGCTCCTCCTCTGCCTTCGTCTTGGGCTTCCACCTGTTCCCCTGTGACATTTGGGAATGCTTTCAGGAGCGCCTCTACCAGCGTGCGCTTGTACTCGCGCATCTTCCTACCACGCTCCAGTGCAGGAAGTAAGGTGGGCACATTGTCTTTGTACCGGGGATCCAGCAGGGTGGCAACCCAGTAGTCCGCACACGTTAAAATGTGCGCAACTCTGCTGTCGTTGCGCAGGCACTGCAGCATGTAGTCGCTCATGTGTACCAGGCTCCCCAGAGGTAAGGACAAGCTGTCCTCTGTGGGAGGCGTATCGGCATCGTCCTCCGTATCCCCCCAGCCACGCACCAGTGATGGGCCTGAGCTGTGTCGGGTGCCACCCCGCTGTGAACCTGCTTCACCCTCCTCCTCCTCCACCTCCTCCTCATCCTCCTCGTCCTCCAGTAGTGGGCCCTGGCTGGCCACATTTGTACCTGGCCTCTGCTGTTGCAAAAAACCTCCCTCTGAGCCACTTCTAACAGACTGGCCTGAAAGTGCTAAAAATGACCCCTTATCCTCCTCCTCCTCCTGGGTCACCTCCTCTTCCATCATCGCCCTAAGCGTTTTCTCAAGGAGACATAGAAGTGGTATTGTAACGCTGATAACGGTGTCATCACCACTGGCCATGTTGGTGGAGTACTCGAAACAGCTCAACAAGGCACACAGGTCTCGCATGGAGGCCCAATCATTGGTGGTGAAGTGGTGCTGTTCCGCAGTGCGACTGACGCGTGCGTGCTGCAGCTGAAACTCCACTATGGCCTGCTGCTGCTCGCACAGTCTCTCCAGCATGTGCAAGGTGGAGTTCCACCTGGTGGACACATCGCATATGAGGCGGTGAGCGGGAAGGCCGAAGTTACGCTGTAGCGCAGACAGGCGAGCAGCGGCAGGATGTGAACGCCAGAAGCGCGCACAGACGGCCCTCACTTTATGCAGCAGCTCTGACATGTTGGGGTAGTTGTGAATGAACTTCTGCACCACCAAATTCAGCACATGCGCCAGGCAAGGGATGTGCGTCAAACCGGCTAGTCACAGATCCTTGAGGCCCACCGGCAGCAACCACTGGTCGGTCTGTTGTTCAATACCCCGCCACAACTCCTGCGCGGTGTGGGGCCTGTCCCCCAAACATATGAGTTTCAGAATGGCCTGCTGACGTTTACCCCGGGCTGTGCTGAAGTTGGTGGTGAAGGTGTGTGGCTGACTGGATGAGCTGGTGGAAGCAGAGGAGGAGGAAGCCGAGTAGGAGGAGGAGGCTACAGGAGGCAAAGAATGATGCCCTGTGATCCTTGGTGGCGGAAGGACGTGCGCCAAGGAACTCTCCGCCTGGGGCCCAGCCGCCACTACATTTACCCAGTGTGCAGTTAGGGAGATATAGTGTCCCTGGCCGTGCTTACTGGTCCACGTATCTGTGGTTAGGTGGACCTTGCCACAGATGCCGTTGCGCAGTGCACACTTGATTTTATCGGATACTTGGTTGTGCAGGGAAGGCACGGCTGTCTTGGAGAAGTAGTGGCGGCTGGGGACAACATAATGTGGGACAGCCGTGGACATCAGCTGTTTGAAGCTGTCTGTGTCCACCAGCCTGAATGACAGCATTTCAAAGGCCAGTAGTTTAGAAATGCTGGCATTCAGGCCCAGGGCTCGAGGGTGGCTAGGTGGGAATTTACGCTTTCTCTCCAAGGTTTGTGAGATGAAGAGCTGAACGCTGCCATGTGACATGGTGGAGATGCTTGGTGACACAGGTGGTGGTGTCGGTGGCACATCCTCTGTTTGGTGGGCGGCAGGTGCCAACGTTCCTCCCGAGGCGGAGGAAGAGGCCGAGGCAGCAGCAGAAGAGGGAGCAGGGGGAGCCTGAGTGAGTTCCTTGCTTTTAAGGTTTTTACTCCACTGCAGTTCATGCTTTGCATGTAGATGCCTGGTCATGCAGGTTGTGCTAAGGTTCAGAACGTTAATGCCTCGCTACAGGATCTGATGGCACAGTGTGCAAACCACTCGGGTCTTGTCGTCAGCACATTGTTTAAAGAAAGGCCATGCCAGGGAACTCCTTGAAGCTGCCTTTGGGGTGCTCGGTCCCTGGTGGCGGTGGCCAGTATCAGGCGAACTCTCTTGGCGGCGGCTGTTCTGCTTTTGCCCTCTGCTCCCTCTTTTGCTACGCTGTTGGCTCGGTCTCACCACTGCCTCTTCCTCTGAACTATGAAAGTCAGTGGCACGACCTTCATTCCATGTGGGGTCTAGGACCTCATCGTCCCCTGCATCGTCTTCCACACAGTCTTCCTCCCTGACCTCCTGTTCGGTCTGTACACTGCAGAAAGACGCAGCAGTTGGCACCTGTGTTTCGTCATCATCAGAGACGTGCGGTCTCCGATGAGGTGGTATTCCCATGTCCTCATCATCAGTAAACATCAGTGGTTGTGCATCAGTGCATTGTATGTCTTCCACCACTGGGGAAGGGCTAGATGGATTCCCTTGGGAAACCCTGCCAGCAGAGTCTTCAAACAGCATAAGAGACTGCTGCATAACTTGAGGCTCAGACAGTTTCCCTGATATGCATGGGGGTGATGTGACAGACTGATGGGCTTGGTTTTCAGGTGCCACCTGTGCGCTTTCTGCAGAAGACTGGGTGGGAGATAATGTTGTGAACGTGCTGGATCCACTGTCGGCCACCCAATTGACTAGCGCCTGTACCTGCTCAGGCCTTACCATCCTTAGAACGGCATTGGGCCCCACCAAATATCGCTGTAAATTCTGGCGGGTACTGGAACTTGAGGTAGTTGGTTCACTAGGACGTGTGGCAGAATGGCCACGTCCTCTCCCAGCACCAGAGGGTCCACTAACACCACCACGACCGCGTCCGCGTCCCTTACTAGATGTTTTCCTCATTGTTACCATTCACAAAGCACCATAATAAGGAAAAAAATATTTGGCCCAATGTATTGATTTCAAATTCAGGCCTTTTTTTACAGGCACCTACCACTATATGCTTATTTGTTTATGTAGCGTATTACACTAATCCAGGCACAGCAGTAACCACTGATTTAGGGGAATATCTCTTTTAGGGCTAGTATTTAGGCTTTGGATGAAAGGTATCCTTTTATGGACAGATTTACAATTGGCCTGCATATGCTGGGACAACAGATTCAGGGTATTGCTATTTTGCCAAATTAATTTCACCCCAGAACAAAATATATGTTTTAGCAGACACTATGAAATCTGGCCTGCAACTGCTGGGACACCAGATTCAGGGTATTGCTATTTTGCAAAATTAATTTCACCCCAGAACAAAATATGTGTTTTGGCAGACACTATGAAATCTGGCCTGCAACTACTTGGACACCAGATTCAGGGTATTGCTATATTGGCAGGTTAATTTCACCCCAGAACAAAATATATGTGTAAGCGGACACTATGAAATCTGGCCTGCAACTGCTGGGACACCAGATTCAGGGTATTGCTATATTGGCAGGTTAATTTCACCCCAGAACAAAATATATGTGTAAGCAGACACTATGAAATCTGGCCTGCAACTGCTTGGACACCAGATTCAGGGTATTGCTATATTGGCAAGTTAATTTCACCCCAGAACAAAATATATGTGTAAGCGGACACTATGAAATCTGGCCTGCAACTGCTTGGACACCACATTCAGGGTATTGCTATATTGGCAGGTTAATTTCACCCCAGAAAATAATCTATCCTTTGCCAGACAGCAGACAGTAATATACTTGTCTAGCCAAAGCTGGAACACCAGATTTAGGGGATTGGTATTTGGGCAATTGTATTTAACCCCTTAATAAAATATAAAAAATTGCTATCCTGAGTTTCTAGGGGTAACAATTAGCACAGCCAAGCCCCTGATGTAGGATATAGCAAAAAAAAAATAGTATTGATGGATTGATGGACTTGGTGGCAGCTTCTTCTGGTGCACCACAAGTCACAAATTGGCCGCTGATAAACCCAGAAAATAAGTGACAGAAAAACGCTCTGTGCAGCCTAAAAACCAGTGAGCAAGTAACTAGCAGAAGTTCAATGATTCTCAGCTGTAGATCGATCACTTCATTAAGTGTTTTGGCTAAGTTAATCCCTTCCTAATCTCGCCCTAACACAGCAGCTGCATCCTCTCCCTACACTAGTCAGAGCAGTGTGACGTGCGGTGCTACAAGACTCCAGCTTAAATAGAGGCTGGGTCACATGCTGCACTTGGCCAATCACAGCCATGCCATTAGTAGGCATGGCTGTGATGGGCTCTTAGGGCAAGAAGTAAAACGCCAGCTGATTGGCTGCTGTGCAGCCCTTCAGAAAGTGGGAAGTAATCGACGAACACCGAACCCAAACCCGAACTTTTTTGAAAATGTCCGGGTTCGGGTCCGTGTCCCGGACACCCCAAAATTCGGTACGAACCCGAACGATGCTCGAACTGTTCGCTCAACACTAATTATCCTCCATGCAAGGTCCTTCAAATTGTTGGCCATATAAACCATATTACACATTTTCCAGCAATGAGAGATTTATTTGGAGGATAATTTGCCACCCTTTCAGCTTGCTATTCATTGTTAAGAATAGCTCTTACTTTCTTTGGCTTATTATGTATTTTGCTTTTATATTTTTTAAGAGAGTATAGTCTTATTTTCTCTATTATTGCACATTATATAGTAAAATAGTACATAAGGCCGAAAAAAGACATCTGTCCTTCGAGTTTGGCCTGTCATCCTGCTAGTTAATCCAGAGGAAGGAAAAAAAAAACTGTGAGGTTGAAGAAAATTTTCACCACCTAAGGGGAATAAAAAATTCCTTCCCGACTCCAATCAGGCAATCAGAATAACTCCCTGGATCAACGACCCATCTCTAGTAGCTATAGCCTGAAATATTATTATACTCCAGGAATACATCCAGGCCCCTTTTGAATTCCTTTATTGTACTCACCATCATCACCTCCTCAGGCAGAGAGTTCCATAGTCTCACTGCTCTTACCGTAAAGAATCCTCTTCTATGTTTATGTAGAAACCTTCTTTCCTCCAGACGCAGAGGATGTCCCCTCGTCACAGTCACAATCCTGGGGATAAATAGATGATGGGAGAGATCTCTCTACTGACCCCTGATATATTTATACATAGCAATTAGATCTCCCCTCAGTTGTCTTTTTTCGAAAGTAAATAACCCTAATTTTGATAATCTTTCAGGGTATTGTAGCTGCCCCATTCCAGTTATTACTTTAGTTGCCCTCCTCTGAACCCTCTCCAGCTCTGCTATGTCTGCCTTGTTCACAGGAGCCCAGATTTGTACACAGTACTCCATGTGTGGTCTGACTAGTGATTTGTAAAGTGGTAGGACTATGTTCTCATCACAGGCGTCTATGCCCCTTTTGATGTAACCCATTATCTTATTGGCCTTGGCAGCAGCTGCCTGACACTGTTTTTTGGAGCTTAGTTTGATGTTCACCAAAATTCCTAGGTCCTTTTCCATGTCAGTGTTACCCAGTCTTTTACCATCAAGTATGTATGGGTGACTTGCATTATTTCTTCCCATGTACATAACTTTACATTTGTAAGTGTTAAACCTTTGCCACTTCTCTGCCCAAGCCTCCAATCTCTCCAGATCCCTCTGTAGCAGTATATTGTCCTCTTCAGTGTTAATTACTTTACACAGTTTAGTGTCATCTGCAAAAATTGATATTTTACTATGCAAGCCTTCTACAAGATCATTAATAAATATATTGAAAAGAATAGGGTCCAATACTGACCCCTGAGGTACCCCACTAGTGACAGTTGCCCAATCTGAGTGTGTACCGTTAATAACCACCCTCTGTTTTCTATTACTCAGCCAGTTACTTACCCACTTACAGACATTTTCTCCCAGTCCGAGCATCCTCATTTTATATACTAACCTATGAGGTACAGTGTTAAATGCTTTGGAGAAGTCCAGATATACAACATCCATTGATTCGCTGCTGTCAAGTCTAGAACTTACCTCCTCATAGAAACTGATTAAATTACTTTGACATGACCGATCCCTCATGAAGCCATGCTGATTGCTTATTTCCGTTGAGATCCTCTAAGATAGCATCTCTCAGAAAACCTTCAAACAGTTTACCCCCAACAGATGTTAAACTTACCGGCCTAAAGTTTCCGGGCTCTGTTTTTGGACCCTTTTTGAATATTGGCACCACATTTGCTATGCGCCAATCCTGTGGAACATTGCTTTGGTGCATATTGTTTTGGTGGCACTAATAACACTGGGGTTGTCAATGGTAACTAGATCTATTTTCTTTTCCGAAACAGGTGACCAGCTGCGTATCTTAGAAAAAAAGACCATGTAGACTCCATATGTATCACCCTCGAACATAGAGAAATAAATTGTAAATTCAGAAACCATTTGATGTTCGGTATTTCTTAACCTCCATGTTTTTTTAACTTGTAAATAACTTCCCTCTCTAATTTTTCATACTTTAATCTCCAGATGACTTGAAAGCAGCTTCTCTGTAGTTGTTTTGTACAGTTCTTATCTGGTGGGAATACTTGTGACAGGTACAGTATAATTGGTATTATTAGTGCTTTGAATTATTAGATTTTTCACTTCAAGTGTCAGTTTTCTTAGTAGTAGTCTCCAAATCTCAAATTTTTCCTGTATTTTCTTTTTTACAGCATTCCAGCTTTTTCTCCCCTTATTCTCTATATCAAAGATGACTTCAAGTATTTTTATCTCTTCTGGCTGGATCTTAGTATCCTGTAAGTGTATGTCTGCCCAGTCTCCAATCACAAAACAGTCACACTTTTGTCTATTTAATTTGAAACCTAACGCTTAATAAAAATAATCTGTAACTTGGAGGGCTCTTCTAAGTGATGGTGCATTAGTGTAAAATATTGTCATATCATCCATATATGCATTGGTTTTAACAGATAGACCACTACCTCCAGGGATTGGTACCCCTCTGATGACTTTGTCTCTTCTCAGTGATGCTAATAGTGGCTCCAGTACGCAGATAAACAGTATTGGCGACAGGGGACAACCCTGTTTCACTCCGGATTTAAGGTACACTTTTTCTGACAGAAACCCATTAATAGATACTTGACTGTATGCCTTATTGTACAGAGCTGAAATCTGTTTGATCATATTTGTCGGGAGGTTCATATGTTCTAAAACTTTCCACAAGAACTCATGAGTAGGGTTGAGCGAACCTGAACTGTAAAGTTCGAGTTTGTACCGAACTTTAGAGTTTTTGGTACGGACCCGAACATTTCCATGAAAGTACGGGTTCAGCGATTTCTTGGCGCGTTTGAAAGACTGCAAGGCAGCCAATCAACAAGCGTTTCACTAGTCTGACCTTAGAAGCCATCACGGCCATGCCTAGTAATGGCATGGCTGTGATTGGCCAGTGCAGCATGTGACCCAGCCTCTATATAGGCTGGAGTCACATAGCGCCGCACGTCACACTGCTTATCTCAGTGTAGGGATAGGATGCTGCTGCTGCTGTGAGGAAGAGATTAGGGAAGAATTCTGGTGTACTTGGTGTTCAATCTTTAAACTACAGCGATTATTGAGGGTGCTATGCTACATTTTTGTAACTAGCCCTGAGCCCAGGCAAGGGATGTGCGTCAAACCGGTTAGGCCAAGAGAGGCTACGGGATTTCGCCAATTATCGCAAACTTCAGGCCGGGCTTGAGGCTCAGTGGCACCAAACACTCATCGGTGTGTTGTTCCATGCCTGTCCACAGCTCCTGCGCGGTGTGGGGTTTGTCCCCCAAACAGATGAGTTTCAAAACTGCCTGCTGTCATTTTCCCCTGGCTGTGCTGAAGTTGGTGGTGAAGGTGTTACGCTGACTGGATAAGGAGGTGTTAGAGGAGGAAGCGGAGTAGGAGGAGGAGGCAACCGGAGGCAAAGAGAAATGCCCTGCTATCCTCAGTGGCGGAAGTATATGAGCCAAACAGCTATCCACCTCAGACCCAGCCACCACTGCATTTACCCAGTGTGCTGTTAGGGAGATAAAACGTCCATGCCCGTGCTTACTGGTCCACGTATCGGTAGGTATGTGGACCTTGCCCCAGATGGCGTTGCGCAGTGCACACCTGATTTTGTCCCACACTTGTTTGTGCAGGTAAGGGATGTCACGTAGCGCCGCACGTCATTCTGCTCTTCCTAGTGTAGGGATAGGATGCTGCTGCTGTGAGGGAGAGATTAGGCAAGAATTCTGGTGCACTTAGCGATTTTTGAGGGTGCTATGCTACATTTTTGTACCCAGCCCTGAGCCCAGTGACACTGAAAATAACTTTTAAACCATCTGCTAGTTCGGTGGGCATCGGTGGCCATTTTTGCAACTGCAGTGCACCTGCAAATGCATGTTAACTTCATGTTTGCCAGGGACATTACTTTAATTCTGTTCTGGTAGCTCATTGGAGGACAAATTCCCTTTTTTGGCCAGTCAAGTACCCCTGCGGAGTGCAGTGCATGCCTAGCAGTGAAAATTATTCAATTACTTTATATATTTTTGTTACCTAAAGCGACTTTTTATCTGTCTGCATATATGACAGTCCAATAAAACCGTTATATACTGCATTTACATTGGTGCCATTAAAAAAACACACTTTTTGTGCTAGACAGGTGAAGGACGTAAATTTGTAAAAAAAAAAACCTTCTCTGTATAGGTGACAGGGAGGTAAATTTCTAAAAATCGTCTGTTACATTGGTGGGTGACATTTTACCATTTTTGCCGTATACAAACCCCTGCTCTGCATAAGTGACAGGCACTTAAATTTGTAAAAATCGTCTGTTCCATTGGTGGGTGACTTTTACAATTTTTGCCGTATAAAAACCCCTGCTCTGCATAGGTCACAGGGAGGTACATTTTCGAAAAATCATCTGTTACATTATTGGGTGACATTAACCCAGTTTTGCCGTATACTGGGAACTAAATTTACTAAAAACATCTGTTACTTCAGTGGGTGACCACAAAAAATGAGGAGAGCGTCAAATAAGGAACATGGCCCTGGTCGTGGTACTGCTGGTGCTGGTGGAGCTCCAGTTGCAGGGAGAGGACGTGGTCGATCTGTGCCAGCTATACGCCCAAATGAAACGCCTTCCTCAGGTGCACGTAGATGACAAAGCCTTTAGCGTTATTTAGTAGGCCCGAATGCAGCTCTACGAATGGTGAGGCCACAAAAAGTACAGTCGCTAGTATATTGGGTGGTTGACGGTGCCTCCAGTACCTTCACATTGACTTCCACCCGGTCCACTGCTGAAAGCTCAGAGTTAGCACCTGCTGGCCATGGGCATCTATCCAGCACCTCACCCCCTTGCAAAGCAGCCAAGCAGTCTGAGCTCCAATGCAGCAGTTTCTTATGCTTATTGATGGTTCTGCTGGCAAGGTTTCCCAGGGCTATCCACCTAGCCCTGCCACAGAATTGGAAGAGATTGAGTGCACAGATGCCCAACCACTTATTTTTCAAGATGTGGACATGGGAGGACAACCGCAGCACATCTCTGATGATGACGAAACACAGGTGCCAACTGCTGCAGCTTCCTGCAGTGTGCAGGGGTGAAGACTGGGTGGAAGATGATGTGGAGGACGATGAGGTCCTAGACCACACATGGAATCAAGGTCATGCGAGTGACCTGTGCAGTTTGCAGGGAGAGGCGGTGGTCGCACAGAACCACCAGCACAGCACAGCAAAAGAGGGAGCAGGGTGCAAAAGCAGAGCGGCCATCACCTAGACAGTACGCCTGCTACTTCTCACCGCACCCAGGGACTGAGCACAACAAAGCCAGCTCCACGGAGTTCCCTGGCGTGGCAGTTATTCAGACAATGTTCAGACGACAAGACACAAATGATTTTCACACTGTGCAATCAGAGCCTGAAGCGAGGCATAAATGTTCTAAACCTGAGCACAACCTGCACGACCAGGCATCTAAGTGCAAAGCACGAGCTGCAGTGGATTAAACACCTCCAAAACCAATAACGGTCTCAGGCTCCTCCTGCTCCCTCTTCTGCTGCAGTCTCGGCCTCTTCCTCCACCTCTGGAGTGACCCCACAAACAGAGGATGTGGCAGCAATGCCACCACGTCCGTCACCTTCAACAATCAGGACCACAATGTCCCATGGCAGGGTTCAGCTGTCCATCTTCCAAACAATGGCGCGAAAGAGGAAGTAATCTGTAAAGGGGGAATATTAATTACCAATATTAAGTGAATATCAGTAATTAATATTCATAAATAGGCGGGGCATCTTTATATGACTCCGCCTATTTATACCTTAATTAATGACTAAAATGGAAAGGGGGAGTATTAATTATTAATATTCATGCAAATATCAATAATTAATATTCATAAATAGGCGGAACCATCTACAGATAACTCCACCTATTTATACCTTAACAATACACTTCTATTACCTAGCACGTCACCAAGTCGCTTACACTTACTATCTGCATGCGCCTAACTCACTACGCTAAACGCTAATAAATACACGCTACACAATTCTATCAGTAAAACGGTATTTAATAACACTTGACGCACACAGATATATACTAAATAACACAGCACTTCAAATACGATACTAACTACACTACACAATCCCAATTTCCTCCCACAACACTAGCTAATACAAGTTACACATGCACACTTAATACATTATATCAGTAACCCACCCGCCTAGTTACTCGCACTGTCCCTACAGGGTACAAGGGGAACCGCCGTACAGCAGAAGAGGGGTTACGGCTGCAGGGTGCAGTGAGGAGGTTACAGCTACAGGGGTAAGCTGTTAACCCAGGGAATGCTCCCGACATCCAAGGAGACAAGAGGTTACTGCTGCAGGGGTTCAGGGCAGCAGGGGTCAGGAGTTTGCTCTGCTTAGTAGTGGCAGAGCAGGGGTTAAATACAACAGGGCTACTGGGCACTGCCAGGGTCCTGGGCTGGGGTACTACTGGGAGCAGTTAAGGGGTTAATAAGGGCTTAAGGGGTACACAGCAGCAGGAGTTGATGCTGCTGGGCAGGGAAGGGGTACATGGGAATGTAGGGATCTGGGAAATCAGGGCAGGGGTTGGGGTACTCAGCCATCTTCGGGTCCCATCTGTGTCCTTCTCCGTCCGCCGCCGAGTTCAGAAGAGCCCTACTTTGTAGAGCCATGCCCTAATATCAGTGAAGTCCACTGTACCTTGTGAGCCCTCCCCCCAAGTAGTTTGGAGATTGGGGGAAACAGGTTTAGCATGTAAGCCATGTGCTGATCAAAAGGTGCCATAAAGTCTGCAATTTCCTGTCCTGGACCCACATCCTATTTAGCATCTCTATGCTAACTACCCTCCAGGGACAGTTGGGCGATTTAACAGATAACAATGCAAGCCATGGCCTACAGGCTAAACACTGGCCTGTATCAAGTTGATACGAGTTGATATTCTATAAGGGGACACATTCTATAAGGGGATACATATATATGTATATATATATATATATATATATATATATATATATTTATTTCAACCCTTCCTCAACAATCCCCCTGTTGTCGGAAATTACGACAATATTCTAGGGGGGAAGGGTTGAGACATATTTGCCCCCCTCAACCCCATTCTTAGTGATAGCTCAGGAAGAACTGGAGTATACACTGATCCTTAGGTACCTAGACATCACCCATTCCGACCTTTCACCGACCTGCTTTTCATCGTAACCCAAACTCCTCTATCCACAGGATTGGCTGTCGTCAACTTAACTGGCCTTTCTTTCTGATAACCGTCTTCTGGTGTCGGCCACTCCGATGAGTTTGGAGTGACCACACCCTTACCGTCTCTCGGTACTACTGCCGATCTTCAGGTATCCACCCCAAGGTCTGGACATCTTCTGCTTTGAACGTATCGGTGTCAGCCGCTCCTACTGTCTTACTTGTCCCTTGCGTGCTGCATGGAGGAGGTCCAATAAACCGGAACGCCTTCTCTCCCAACGAGCATGACCTATTGACTTCCGGAGAGGCTTGACCCCTGCAGTCTTTCCCAACTGCACCAACTTTCTTGAAACAAGAATATCGTGACCAGGAGCAGGTTCACGCTCACAATCAATTTTCCAGTGGCGACAACCTCCCCATGGACAGATAAGTAGGTCTTTAAAAGGCAGGTCAGATTTTCCATTAAGTGAGGTGATGTCAAGCTACCTAAATACTAACCGCGGTAAATACCTCCGCCACACTAACCATCCAGCCCCACCCTTACGAACTTCACTGTTACAGGGTTTGAGGTGGCAAATGGCGAACAAAAGGGACCTGTCCCTAACATGCCCTACTCTAATCCCCATTCACACATATAACACATTTCACCTTCCCCTCCCGTCAAATAAATTTAGTGGGTACCCATAGAGACTCCTGCAACCTGGCAGATCTTCTACACCTCCAAAGACAGGTAGGTCACAGACCCACGTGTCGATGGGAAACGACTATAGGATGCAAATGTGTGTACAGCCTCATTGTAACTCACCGCGGTACGTTGGGTGAGTTTCCTGAGTATAGGCTGTCACACATTTGCACCTAGAGTGTCCATGGGTACACAGTTGGCAAACATATAAATCACAAAGTTAACACATTTGGGGGTCACAGAACCAAATCGGAGTCGAGTCCTTGACCCCTGACTTCATCACTATAGGACTTAGACTGGCCTGATTGTAGTTACTTGGCCAGTCCTTTCGTCCGCTTGTCGACGCCAGTTCATTGTCAGTTCAAGGTAGGACCACCTGGGTGACAGGGTGGATGGGCAGGTTGAAAAGCAAAGTCCCTTTTGGAAGGTGTCCAACACAGTCAGGACACAGCGGAGACTTTTTCCATGGATTTGGAGACTCGGCTTCTCTCTGCTCACAGTGGTATCTGGTCGGATATCCACCTTCTTAGCTGGGAGTAGTTTGGGCTCTTTTCTCCTGCTCCATTGTATCCATACCTAGTATGAAAGAAAATACCAAAATGCTCCTGGGGATATCTCCCTCACGGTGCAATTAGTTGTCAAATCCCAGCACCAATACCTTTGACCCATGAGTAGAGAAAGGTATTGGGCTGCCCTTCATCTCACAGGACCCCTCGTTATCCTAACCCTGGTGTATGAACACCCTACCTTCAGAGGATCGCGTCCTCTGCTTCACATCCCTCTGCACCAACAGATAAGGATGGCTACCTTAATAGGTTAGGATATCTGAGGGGAGCTGTGGATGAAGCACCATCTTGCAATTGATGGCACTGTATCCTTGTCCACCCATGTGTACCAAAGCTGATTTCCCCTGTCATCCTGTCTTGTGGAGGCCAGCAGAAACCATGGCATAAGTCCTGCCCTGGCTCTTCAGGACTCCACAACACAAACACACAGGCCACACTCTGCTGTCAATCACTCTGCGTCTAATCCCAATCAGAGCTGCGTTACCTGATCGGACTAGAATTTAGTGCGCAGCGCAACATCACATCAATGTTGCCTGTCCGCCCTAGTCCCCAGTATAACACAGCACTGCCGAGAAACCTTGAGCACAACTGCATCACCTGTATCGATCAGAGACCCTGGCTTGCACATCGTGACATCCCACTAAACCGTGTTCCAATGTCACCCGTACCGCAAGCCAGCACTTTCTCGATCCACAGTATAACACAGTTCTACTCAAAGGGGACACAAGAATAAATCAAAGACAGCAGCGACTGGACTCCCAGCAGGGAATGTAATCTACAAAAATCAGCAGGGTGAGACACATGCATGCACAAGGACCACCGCCATCCACATGAAAAAAAAACATATACACAGACAACAAAAACACACAACACGAACATACACGGGGAACAAACGATGTGACGAATAGTACAGGGGTGTCAAATGTTGCCTAGCCTGGCTTGGCCATTCTGTCCTCTCAGCACTTGGTGAGGCATGTGTCGCTGAGAGGCGACTCCTTTATGGCCAAACTGACTAGACCCCACTGCACGATTTGTTACCTGGATCCCATCACTGGACACATTGCAATTACTTGCACAAGGGCAATTCCTTGCAATGTGTCCTTTGTTCCCACACCTGAAGCACCTGATTGGGCTTTCTGTCCTGTGTGCTTTGTTCTTACTTGTTTTGCAGTGCTTCGCTATATGACCTAAGCCACCACATGCAAAACATTTGATGTTTGCCCTGCATGGCCTAGGTCCGTCCACACTGCAACCGTGGTCCCTTTTCCTGTACTGTTCCATTCTCAGGGACGCACTCTTCACAACAGTTCTTTTTCCCAAAGTCAAGGAAAAATCTCTGTTAGTCTGTACAGGCATCGGATTTTGGGAGATTTGGCCTGACCAATCTCCCCCTTTTGTCTGTCACAGACTAATCTCCCCCTTTTGCCCTGCACAGGGCAAAATTTTTGTGAGATTCTGGCCCTGACTTTAAGGAAAAAGAAAGAGCCGGCACCATTTTGGCAAAATTGGTGATGACTTGTTGCATGCCAGACATTAGCTGGGAGCTTACAGCAACCTGAGCCTTTAATTTGGCTAGCGTCATGTCAGTAGAGGCAGTCCGCTCCTTGAAGGCCTTGATCTCAGCATAAGACTGAGTCAACTGAGCCTCTATTTCCTCCTTCTGCCTCTGCAGTTCTACTAACTGTGACTGTATCTTAGCGATCTGCGCATCTCTGTCAACAGCAGACTGTACGTTCTCCGCCAACCGTGCCTGCAATGCGGAAAGCTGATCCGAATTACTGACACAGCATTGGCAGTGAGCGTCCGGAGGAATTGTCTCTGTTGAACGAGATACCACCGCTACCTCCTTTGGCTTGCAGATGCTAGCCTCAAATATGTGAACAAGTTTGGCTAGCATCTGAAGCCGTTTAGTGGCCTTGTTAAGCACCGTCCGTTTGCTGACACGCAGCTTGTCATAGTTACAAGCCTGTGCCAACAAATCGGACCACAGCATTTCTGCTGACCGGTTTGTGGTGGGGATGATGGGATCAAATGAGCTATGTGCTGCAAGGTGTTGCAGTGCGGGAAGTTCAAACTTACGCTTTGAAGAGACGCCATGTTACTTGGAGTTGTCCTTTGTGCTGCCTGGGGGAGGTCCATTAAACCAAAACGCCTACTCTCCCGACCAGCTCCTGTTCAGCTCCAACGGTGATGGTTCTCTCTTCAGTGATGCAAGCGACGACCTCTCCCCGGTGTTCGGTGGGTGTGCAAAGGAATCAGACAAATGTTAGTACACACAAAATCCAAAAGATTTTAGGTTCTCTGCTGTAGAAATTGCCTTGTGCCTAGTTCTGATTGAAGAAAATGCTTTACCTGTCGGAACTATCAGGCCTTGGACGCTCAGACTCCACTGACCGCGTCCCACCCGCCTGACTAGTTTACAGCGTAAGCAATTTTCCTCACTAGAACCGAACACAGATACAAATTCCTAGCAGTGGGCCTGGCTCGCCAATGTAAAGGGGGAATATTAATTACCAATATTAAGCGAATATCAGTAATTAATATTCATAAATAGGCGGGACATCTTTATATGACTCCGCCTATTTATACCTTAATTAATGACTAAAATGGAAAGGGGGAGTATTAATTATTAATATTCATGCAAATATCAATAATTAATATTCATAAATAGGCGGAACCATCTACAGATAACTCCACCTATTTATACCTTAACAATACACTTCTATTACCTAGCACGTCACCAAGTCGCTTACACTTACTATCTGCATGCGCCTAACTCACTACGCTAAACGCTAATAAATACACGCTACACAATTCTATCAGTAAAACGGTATTTAATAACACTTGACGCACACAGATATATACTAAATAACACAGCACTTCAAATACGATACTAACTACACTACACAATCCCAATTTCCTCCCACAACACTAGCTAATACAAGTTACACATACACACTTAATACATTATATCAGTAACCCACCCGCCTAGTTACTCGCACTGTCCCTACGGGGTACAAGGGGAACCGCCGTACAGCAGAAGAGGGGTTACGGCTGCAGGGTGCAGCGAGGAGGTTACAGCTACAGGGGTAAGCTGTTAACCCAGGGAATGCTCCCGACATCCAAGGAGACAAGAGGTTACTGCTGCAGGGGTTCAGGGCAGCAGGGTTCAGGAGTTTGCTCTGCTTAGTAGTGGCAGAGCAGGGGTTAAATACAGCAGGGCTACTGGGCACTGCAAGGGTCCTGGGCTGGGGTACTACTGGGAGCAGTTAAGGGGTTAATAAGGGCTTAAGGGGTACACAGCAGCAGGAGTTGATGCTGCTGGGCAGGGAAGGGGTACATGGGAATGTAGGGATCTGGGAAATCAGGGCAGGGGTTGGGGGTACTCAGCCATCTTTGGGTCCCATCTGTGTCCTTCTCCGTCCGCCGCCGAGTTCAGAAGAGCCCTACTTTGTAGAGCCATGCCCTAATATCAGTGAAGTCCACTGTACCTTGTGAGCCCTCCCCCCAAGTAGTTTGGAGATAGGGGGGGAGGAAACAGGTTTAGCATGTAAGCCATGTGCTGATCAAAAGGTGCCATAAAGTCTGCAATTTCCTGTCCTGGACCCACATCCTATTTAGCATCTCTATGCTAACTACCCTCCAGGGACAGTTGGGCGATTTAACAGATAACAATGCAAGCCATGGCCTACAGGCTAAACACTGGCCTGTATCAAGTTGATACGAGTTGATATTCTATAAGGGGACACATTCTATAAGGGGATACATATATATGTATATATATATATATATATATATATATATATATATATATTTCAACCCTTCCTCAACATACCCCCCAACTCCCGGGCCCTAAATGCCTGCATTTTAAAATTCCTGGTCTTTGAAATGCTGTCATTCCATCTGGTGCAGACAGAGAGTTTTAAAAACCTTATGGCCTTGGCTGTCCAACAGTACGTCGTTCCCAGCCGCCACTACTTTTCCAGGCGAGCCATCCCTTACCTGCACAAACAAGTGGGGGACAAAATCAGGTGTGCACTGCGCAACGCCATCTGGGGCAAGGTCCACATAACTACCGATACGTGGACCAGTAAGCACGGGCAGGGACGTTATATCTCCCTAACAGCACACTGGGTAAATGCAGTGGTGGCTGGGCCTGAGGCAGACATCTGTTTGGGGCATATCCTTCCGCCACTGAGGATTGCAGGGCATTTCTGTTTGCCTCCGGTTGCCTACTCCTCTTCCTCCTCTAACACCTCCTCATCTGGATAGCGTAACACCTTCACCACCAACTTCAGCACAGCCAGGGGAAAACGACAGCAGACAGTTTTGAAACGCATCTGTTTGGGTGACAAACCCCATACCGCACAGGAGCTGTGAATGGGCATGGAACAACAGACCGATGAGTGGTTGGTGCCACTGAGCCTCAAGCCCGGCCTGGTGGTGTGCGATAATGGGCGACATCCCGTAGCAGCTCTTGGCCTAGCCAGTTTGACGCACATCCCTTGCCTTGTGCATGTGCTGAATTTGGTGGTGCAGAAATTCCTGAAAAACTACCGTAATATTTCAGAGCTGCTGCAGAAAGTGTGGGCCGCCTGTGTGCGCTTTTGGCGTTCTCACCCTGCTGCTGCTCACCTGTCTGCGCTGCATTGAGACTCCACCTTGCACATGCTGGAGAGACTGTGCGAGCAGCAGCAGGCGATAGTGGAGTGTCAGCTGCAGCATGTAAGGATGAGTCGCTCTGCGGAACAGCACCATTTGACCGCCACTGAGTGGGCCTCCATGCAAGACCTGTGAGCCTTGTTGCGCTGTTTCGACTACTCCACCAACATGGCCAGTGCCGATGATGCCATTCTCAGTGTTACTATCCCACTTCTATGTCTCCTTGAAAAAACGTTTCTGGCGATGATGGAAGAGGGTGTGGCATAGGAGGAAGAGGAGGAGAAAGAGGGATCATTTCCACGGTTATCAGGCCAGTCATTTACAAGATGCTCAGAGGGTGGGTTCCTGCACCAACATAGGCCAGGTACACAATTGTGCAGCCAGGAAACAGTTCTGGAGGATGAGGAGGAGGGGGAGGATGAGTAGGAACCGTGTTCACAGCAGGGTGGCACCCAAAGCAGCTCAGGGCAATCACTGCAGCATGGCTGGACGGATACCGAGGACACAGACGATACACCTCCCACAGAGGACAGCTTGTCGTTGCCTCTAAGCAGCCTGGCACACATGAGCGACTACATGCTGCAGTGCCTGCGCAACGACCGCTGAGTTGCTCACATTATAACTTGTGATGATTACTGGGTGACCACCTTGCTGGATCCCCATTACAAGGACAACGTGCAGTCCTCAATTCCCTCACCGGAGCGTGATCGGAAGATACACGACTACAAGCGCACGCTAGTAGACACGCTGCTGATGGCATTCCCACCTGACACCGGGGCCTCAATGGAAGCACAAGGCGAAGGCAGAGGAGGAGGAAGAGGTCACCAACGCAGCTGTGCACCGCCAGCACCTCAGAAGGCAGGGTTAGCATGGCCAACATGTGGAAAAGCTTTGTCACCACGCCACAGGAACCGGCACCACCAGCTGATTTTGGAACGTCTTAGTAGGAGGCAGCATTTCATCAACAATTTTTTGGAGCAATATATGTGCACACGCCTACACGTACTGACTGATGGGTCTGCCCCATTCAACTTCTGTGTCTCCAAATTGGGCACATGGCCTGAGCTTGCCCTTTACGCCTTGGAGGTGCTGGCCTGCCCTGCAGCCAGTGTATTGTTTGAATGTGTATTTAGCACGGCAGGGGGCGTTATCTCGGACAAGCGCACCCGCCTGTCCACAGCTAATGTGGACAAGCTCACGTTCATTAAAATGAACCAGGCATGGATCCCACAAGACTTGTCTGTACCTTGTGCAGGATAGACATTTATACCGGCCTCAACCATCCATTCTTGTACTCAAGTGCACTTAATCTTTGTTTTCATTTTTTTATATGTATCAAAGGTCCGCTTAGTGATGAAGGGACAAGGTCCCAAAACGCGTTTTAGCACGTGAAGGATTGATTCTTGGATTACCATAATTCAGCTTTGGTGGCAATACACTGTGACCCACTAAATATAATTAAAGGGGTTGTACCATTTCAATGATCATATTTCATTCAAATATACATATACCATTAATCATTTCTCCAAATATAAATGATTAAAAAAAACTTACTATTTTCCCCCAAATTCCATTTTTCCGGCAGATTTGTTTTGTAGGGTATCCCATGGATACGGCCACCTATCGCCTGCCACATCCATGGGCCGCACTTGCGCACAATAACTTGTGCATGCAGTGTCCGGCCTTTTACTTGTAAATGTTAGCGCGCACGGCTGTGTTCATTAGATTCGCGTCTCAAATAGACGCTGCACAAAAGAATATAGATCTGCGCATGCACGGTCGCGGCAGCGCATGCTCAGATCTATATTCTTTTGTGCAGCAACTATTTGAGACGCGAATCTAACGAATACTGATCTGCACATGCGTGGACGCCCGGCGCCGTGCGCGCTCACATTTACAATAAGAGGCCTTTACAAGGAGTGTGATGTCATAAGGGGGTGGGCCGGACTTCACTCAAACTGCCTAAGCCCGCCCAGCCTTACCAGCAGGAATCCAGGAAGTGAACAGCAGAGCAGGCAGCAGGTAAGGACGAACTAGCAAGATGGGAATACCCCTTTAAGCATAATCTCTAAGTGGAGCGCTCCCAGAAAGAGGAATACTGTTTCACCCAAGCGGCTGGCAGAAGCCTAATCACGTGACCTATTGATGTCTATCAAGTCCAGCAACAGACGCGCGGGCCCGCGTAGGATCCTCGAGGACGCCGAGGATCACTGAACCTTGCTGCAAGGAGAACACAGTGAACAGCCACACAGAGAATAACCCCAGCCGGCGGGTAAGTAATTTCTGAGCCGGAGACAGTGCGGGACGCCACACTTAGGCTCAGAACACCGCCGTCCCCTCCAGCATTTGTAACTTTTCTTTAGAAGACTGCCTGATATTTTCACAAGTTTTAACAGAGGACTTCATCAGAATATAGAAGGGCACCAATTAATGAAAGGTATCACAGGGTAGAGCTTCTTTAAACACTTGCAATAGATCTTCTTTCATGATATTCCAGAAAATACTGTAGAACTCAATAGGTAGGCCATATATTGCTATATATTCGTTTTTCGAATATTCGTCATTTTTCATCATCCATCTGAAGTGAACACTGAACAGTACACATGATTCTTCCCTGCTTAGGGTATCTGGTTCCCAAAAAAACTGTTCTTATCTGTCCAGGCTCCCTAGAATTTCAGCCCGCTCCAGTCAGTGCCCGTTGCCATACGCATGGAGCATCCCCATCACCATGGGAATGCCTCGGGGTTAGAATATACCATTGGATCTGAGTTTTTACGATCTCACAACAGCGAATAGTCTTGTCCTCTTAGTTCTTTGTCCTCTGGTTGCAGGATGAGAGTTTCATCTCTGGAAGAAAGCCAAGCAAAGTAGAGACACAGGTGATAACAGCCGTTACTCAAGGCTTATTGTTCATTTACAAAAAGGTCACATAGACCTACTAAATCCTTTTAGGGGTTACAACATAGATATTAAAACGTAACCTTTATTATATTTTTATAAAAGCTGATACATTTATTTATACACCCAGTCCCATTAAAATTATCAGGGAAGGAATCAGATATTCCACTCAATACTAATGTGTGCAATCCTCTTTTACTTGGAGGTACTGCTTATGGCTGCAGTTCACTTTGCTGTGTTATAATGTGTGCATCTGCCATATGTTAATGCAGGCATGCTCAACCTGCGGCCCTCCAGCTGTTGCAAAACTACAACTCCCATCATTCCCGGACAGCCTACAGCTATCAGCCTACAGAAGAGCATGGTGGGAGTTGTAGTTTTACAACAGCTGGAGGGCCGCAGGTTGAGCATCCCTGTGTTAATGCATATGTTTTTCTACATTCCTATCAGGAATCCAGCGCATTCGTTGCTCAACATTGTGCTTGATGGCAACCTACAACTTTGTTGCAACACTGGAATGTGTAGCCAATTGCTCACTCTTTGAAGCTTCTTGGCAGTCAGATTCTGATTGTAAGTCAGTGTTGCAACAATATGATTGTATAATAGAGCAGATTTCTATTTGGTCCTACTGCACTTATATTATGGCGCTGGAACCACTTGACTAATTCCTATGTTTGTGCACACATGCTTTGTCACACTATGGCTCATGAGTAGTGTTGAGTGAACAGTTCGAGCATCGTTCGTGTTTGTACCGAATTTTGGGGTGTCCGGGACACGGACCCGAACCCGGACATTTTCAAAAAAGTTCGGGTTCGGGTTTGTTGTTCGGCGATTACTTTCCGCTTTCTTAAGGGCTGCACAGCAGCCAATCAGCTAGCGTTTTACTTCTTGCCCTAAGAGCCCATCACAGTCATGCCTACTAATGGCATGGCTGTGATTGGCCAAGTGCAGCATGTGACCCAGCCTCTATTTAAGCTGGAGTCACGTAGCGCCGCACGTCACACTGCTCTGATTAGTGTAGGGAGAGGACGCAGCTTCTGTCAGGGAGAGATTAGGCAGGGTAAAGTCAGCAACAAAACCTAATGAAGTGATCGATCTACAGCTGTGAATGATTGAACTTCTGCTAGTTACTTGCTCACTGGTTTTTAGGCTGCACAGAGCGTTTTTCTGTCACTTATTTTCTGGGTTGATCGGCGGCCATTTTGTGACTTGTGGTGCACCAGAACAAGCTGCCGCCAAGTCCATCAATCCATTAATACTATTTTTTTTGCTACATCCTACATCAGAGGCTTGGCTGTGCTAATTGTCACCCCTAGAAACTCAGGATAGCAATTTCTATATTTTATTAAGGGGTTAAATACAATTGCCCAAATACCAATCCCCTAAATCTGGTGTTCCAGCTTTGGCTAGCCAAGTATAATACTGTCTGCTGTCTGGCAAAGGATAGATTATTTTCTGTGGTGAAATTCAATTGCCAAAATAGCAATACCCTGAATCTGGTGTCCCAGCTGTTGCAGGCCAAGTGTAAATCTGTCCATAAAAGGATACCTTTCATCCAGGGCCTAAATACTAGCCCTATAAGAGATATTCCCCTAAATCAGTGGTTACTGCTGTGCCTGGATTAGTGTAATACGCTACATAAAAATATAGGCAGATAGTGTTAGGTGCCTGTAAAAAAAAGGCCTGAATTTGAAATCAATACATTGGGCCAAATATTTTTTTCCTTATTGTGGTGCTTGGTGAACGGTAACAATGAGGAAAACATCTAGTAAGGCACGCGGTCATGGTGGTGTTAGTGTACCCTCTGGTGCTGGGAGAGGATGTGGCCATTCTGCCACAGCCACACGTCCTAGTGAACCAACTACCTCAGGTTCCAGTACCCGCCAGAATTTGCAGCGATATTTGGTGGGGCCCAATGCCGTTTTAAGGATGGTAAGGCCTGAGCAGGTACAGGCGCTAGTCAATTGGGTGGCCGACAGTGGATCCAGCACGTTCACAACATTATCTCCCACCCAGTCTTCTGCAGAAAGCGCACAGGTGGCACCTGAAAACCAAGCCCATCAGTCTGTCACATCACCCCCATGCATATCAGGGAAACTGTCTGACCCTCAAGTTATGCAGCAGTCTCTTATGCTGCTTGAAGACTCTGCTGGCAGGGTTTCCCAAGGGAATCCACCTAGCCCTTCCCCAGTGGTGGAAGACATAGAATGCACTGATGCACAACCACTGATGTTTCCTGATGAGGAGGACATGGGAATACCACCTCATCGGAGTCCGCACGTCTCTGATGATGACGAAACACAGGTGCCAACTGCTGCGTCTTTCTGCAGTGTGCAGACCGAACAGGAGGTCAGGGAGAAAGACTGTGTGGAAGACGATGCAGGGGATGATGAGCTCCTAGACCCCACATGGAATGAAGGTCGTGCCACTGACTTTCATAGTTCAGAGGAAGAGGCAGTGGTGAGACCGAGCGTAATAAAAGAGGGAGCAGGGTGCAAAAGCAGAACAGCCGCCGCCAAGAGAGTTCGCCTGCTACTGGCCACCGCCACCAGGGACCGAGCACACCAAAGGCAGCTTTAAGGAGTTCCCTGGCATGGCACTTCTTTACACAATGTGCTGACGACAAGAACTGAGTGGTTTGCGCGCTGTGCCATCAGAGCCTGAATCAAGGCATTAACGTTCTAAACCTGAGCACAACCTGCATGACCAGGCATCTACATGCGAGACACGGGCTGCAGTGAAGTAAGGATCTTCAAAACCAATAAAGGGATCAGGCCCCTCCTCGAGTGGTTTGCACACTGTGCAATCAGAGCCTGAAGCGAGGCATAAAGGCAGGGACCGAGCACTCCAAAGGCAGCTTTAAGAAGTTCCCTGGCATGGCACTTCTTCACACAATGTGCTGACGACAAGACCTGAGTGGTTTGCACACTGTGCCATCAGAGCCTGAATCAAGGCATTAACGTTCAAAACCTGAGCACAACCTGCATGACCAGGCATCTACATGCGAGACACGGGCTGCAGTGAAGTAAGGATCTTCAAAACCAATAAAGGGATCAGGCCCCTCCTCGAGTGGTTTGCACACTGTGCAATCAGAGCCTGAAGTGAGGCATAAATGTTCTAAACCTGAGCACAACCTGCATGACCAGGCATCTAAGTGCAAAGCACGAGCTGCAGTGGATTAAACACCTCCAAAACCAATAATGGTCTCAGGCTCCTCCTGCTCCATCTTCTGCTGCTGCCTCGGCCTCTTCCTCCGCCTCGGGAGGAACGTTGGCACCTGCCGCCCATCAAAAAGAGAATGTGCCACCAACACCATCACCTCCGTCACCAAGCATGTCACACGGCAGCGTTCAGCTCTCTATTTAACAAACCTTGGAGAGAAAGCGTAAATTCCCACCTAGCCACCCTCAATCCCTGGCCCTGAATTTCTAAACTACTGGCCTTTGAAATGCTGTCATTCAGGCTGGTGGACACGGACAGCTTCAAACAACTGATGGCGGAGGCTGTCACACAGTACGTCGTTCCCAGCCGCCACTGCTTCTCCAAGACAGCTGTTCCTTCCCTGCACAACCAAGTATCGGATAAAATCAAGTGTGCACTGTGCAACGCCATCTGTGGCAAGGTCCACCTAACCACAGATACGTGGAACAGTAAGCACGGCCTGGGACGCTATATCTCCTTAACTGCACACTGGGTAAATGTAGTGGCTGCTGGGCACCAGGCGGAGAGCTGTTTGGCGCACGTTCTTCCGCCGCCAAGGATCGCAGGGCATCATTCTTTG
The DNA here is from genome assembly GCA_033119425.1 of Bufotes viridis. Classification (NCBI taxonomy): domain Eukaryota; kingdom Metazoa; phylum Chordata; class Amphibia; order Anura; family Bufonidae; genus Bufotes; species Bufotes viridis. The sequence continues at coordinate 35,059,968 of CM065592.1, read as the reverse complement.
CTTTCTGTTGCCTCCTCCTCCTACTCGGCTTCCTCCTCCTCTTCTTCCACCTGCTCATACGGTCAGCCACAGACCTTCACCACCAACTTCAGCACAGCGCGGGGTAAACTTCAGCAGGCCGTTCTGAAACTCATGTGTTTGGGGGACAGGCCCCACACTGTGCAGGAGTTGTGGCGAGGTATAGAACAACGGACCGACGAGTGGTTGCTTCCGGCGTTCTCATCCTGCCGCTGCTCGTCTGTCTGCGCTACAGCGTAACTTCAGCCTTTCCACACACCGCCTCATATGCGACGTGCCCACCAGGTGGAACTCCACCTTGCACATACTGGAGAGATTGTGCGAGCAGCAGCAGGCCATAGTGGAGTTTCAGCTGCAGCATGCACGGGTGATTCGCACTGCAGAACAGCACCACTCCACCACCAATGACTGGGCCTCCATGCGCTCTTTCGAGTACTCCACCAACATGGCCAGTGGCGATAACGTCGTTATCAGCGTTACAATACCACTACTATGTCTCCTTGTAAAAACACTTAGGGCGATGATGGAAGAGGATGTGGCCCAGGAGGAGGAGGAAGAGGGGTCATTTCTAACACTTTCAGGCCAGTCTTTTAGAAGTGGCTCAGAGGGAGGTCTTTTGCAACAGCAGAGGCCAGGTACAAATTTGGGCAGCCCGTGCCCACTACAGGAGGACGAGGAGGACGAGGATAAGGAAGAGGTGGAGGAGGATGAGGATGAAGCATGTTCACAGCGGGGTGGCACCCAACGCAGCTCGGGCCCATCACTGGTGCGTGGCTGGGGGGAAACAGAGGACGATACGCCTCCCACAGAGGACAGCTTGTCCTTACCTCTAGTCAGCCTGGCACACATAAGCGACTACATGTTGCAGTGCCTCCGCAACGACAGCAGAGTTGCCCACATTTTAACGTGTGCTGACTACTGGGTGGCCACCCTGCTGGATCCCCGGTACAAAGACAACGTCTCCACCTTAATTCCCGCACTAGAGTGTGATAGGAAAATGCGCGAGTACAAGCACATGCTGGTAGACGCGCTCCTGAGAGCATTCCCAAATAACACGGTAGGACAAGTGGAAGCACAAGGCGAAGGCAGAGGAGGAGCAAGAGGTCGCCAAGGCAGCTGTTTCACGGCCAGCGCCTCTGAAGGCAGGGTTAGCATGGCCGAGATGTGGAAAAGTTTTGTCACAGCGCCACAGCTAACTGCACGACCAGCTGATAGGGAACGTGTTAGCAGGAGGCAGCATTTCAACAACATGTTGGAACAGTACATATGCACACGTCTCCACGTACTGACTAATGGTTCGGCCCCATTTAACTTCTGGGTCTCCAAATTGTCCACATGGCCAGAGCCAGCCTTTTATGCCTTGGAGGTGCCAGGGTATTGTCTGAACGTGAATTTAGCACGGCAGGGGGCGTCATTACAGACAAACGCAGCTGCCTGTCCACAGCCAACGTGGACAAGCTGACTTTCATAAAAATGAACCAGGCATGGATCCCACAGGATCTGTCCATCCCTTGTGCAGAATAGACATTTATAACTGCCTCGCCCTCAACCACACATTCTTGTACTCCAGGGCACTTCTTTATTGAATCCTCTTTTATTTTTTATTGTACCATTTTTTGGGGGGGCAACACCAAGTTGAATGAACCTCTCCTCTGTCTCTGTTCCAGGGGCCTACATTTCAGCTAATCGCCTGCTGCTTTGGTGTGTGACATTAACCTCTTTTTGCTGTAAAATGACCTCTCCTCTGTCTGGGTGCTGGGGCCTAAATAACTGAAAGTGGCCTGTTCCATTGGTGGGTAACATAATGCCTGTTTTGCTGCTATGGGATCTCTTTCCCCTGTTTGGGTGCTGGGGCCTAAATAACTGAAATGGCCTGTTTCATTGGTGGGTAACATGATGCTTGTTTTGCTGCTATGGGACCTCTCTCCTCTGTCTGGGTGCCAGGGGCCTACATTTCAGATAATCGCCTGTTGCTTTGGTGGGTGACATTATGCTCTTTTTGATGTTGAATGACCTCTACTCTGTCTGGGTGTCAGGGGCCTATATTTCGTTTAATTGCTCGCTGTCTTGGTGGAAGACATTTAACTCTTTTTACTTTCAAATGACTGCCTCATTGTGTGGGTGTCAGGGGCCTATATGTCGTTTAATCATTTGTTGCTTTGTTGGGTGACATTTTCCTCTTTATACTGTCAAATGACCTCTTCATTGTCTGGTTGTCAGGGGCCTATATTTCGTTTCATCGCATGCTGCATTGGTGGGAGATATTAAACTCTTTGTACTGTCAAATGACCGCCCCATTGTCTGGTTGTCAGGGGCCTATATTTCGTTTCATCGCTTGCTGCATTGGTGGGAGACATTAAACTCTTTTTGCTGTCAAATGACCGCCCCATTGTGTGGGTGTCAGGGGCCTATATTTCATTTAATTGCTTGCTGTCTTGGTGGGATACATTAAACTCTTTTTACTGTCAAACGACCTCTCCTCTGTCTGGGTGTCAGGGGCCTATATAAATGATAATGGCCTGTTCCATTGCAGGTTGACCTAAGGCCTGTGTTGCTGTTACTGGACCTCTCTCCTCTTTGCGGGTTCCACGGTCCTCCTGAATTAGTAAATGTGGCACTGCTGGGTGAAATCAATGCTGATTTTGCATGATTGTAACTCTTCTCTTTTTAGGTGCCAGGGGTCTGAATCTGTGAGTGAGGCCTGTGGCATTGCTGGGTGAAATCAATACTGTCTTGGCGTGATTTTAACTCTCCTCTTTGTGGGTCCCGTGGGCCTGAATGCTTGAATAAGGCCTGTGGCCCTGCAGGCAGACATGATTCCTTCTTGGCTGTGATGATAACTTCAATTCCCATGTATGGTTGCCATTGGCCTGAGTCTGTGAGTGAGGCCTGTGACACTGCTGGCAAACATGAATCCTTCTTGGCTGTGATGTGAACTTCAACTCCCATGTATGGTTGCCATGGCCCTGAGTCTGTGAATGAGGCCTGTGGCACTGCAGGCAGACATGGATCCTTTTTGGCTGTGATGAGAACTTCAACTCCCATAGCATTCCCACCTGACTCCACCCCAACCTCCTATTCCACCTCCTCCTCCAAGTTGCCAATTGATATTGGTAAATTTGTATTTATTTTATTTTATTTTAAGTCATTTCCCAATCCACATTTGTTTGCTGAGGATTTACCTACATTTTGCTGCCTTTTGCAGCACTCTAGCCCTTTCCTGGGCTATTTTACAGCCTTTTTAGTGCCCAAAAGTTCGGGTCCCCATTGACTATAATGGGGTTCGGGTTCGGGGTCAAGTTCGGGTCGAGTTCGGATCGCAAACCCAAACATTTTCGTGAAGTCCAGCTGAACTTCTCGAACCCGAACATCCAGGTGTTCGCTCAACTCTAATTGTGATACATCCGGCTGATCTAATATAGGGGCGGAAGAGAAGCATTTCTTAATCGCAGAAAAGGCTCGCAACGCTGAAGCAGACCTCACTGAAACATCTCTCCCTTTCATAGTCATGTCAGTTATGAGTATTACTATTGTCAAAGAGTTCTGAATACATTTTCTGTAATAGTTGGTGAACCCCAAAAACCGCATAAGAGCCTTCAGATTTTCGGCTTGATCCCAGTCCAATACAGCACAGACTTTCTCTGGTTCCATTTGAAAACCCGAAGATGACAGCAGGTAGCCAAAAAACTGCACCTGTTGTACAGCAAATACACACCTCTAATTTTGCATACAATTTATTATTTCTTAGGCTCTGTAACACCTGTCTAACGTGATCCTGATGTATCTCCACGTCTGGAGAATAAATTAGAATCTCATCCAAATACACAACTACAAACCTGCCCACAAGGTAAAAAAAAATGTACTTTACCAAATGCTGGAAAACCGCAGGAGCATTGGTAAACCCAAAAGGCATGACCAGGTTCTCAAAATGCCCCTCAGGTGTATTCAGTTGCAACTTCAGGTATAAATTCTTGATGAAAGTCACGCACTCTTAATCTGATATCATGCACCACTTGAGATAAACACTTCTGAGTTAGAGGTGCAGAATGAATAGCAAAAACGGAAATGTTTTTTTCTAATGCACTCGGTGACAACCCGTGCATGTGGACGAACTGAGCATCAATCAGGTTTACCCCAGCCCCACTGTCGACAAACACCTCAATCCCCACCGTTTTTGACTCTAGCGCCACCTCAGCAGTCAGGATAAATCGGTACTACCAAAGACAAATGCACATTTTCTGACTCACCCCTCCAAGAGTCAGATGAGAATTAAATGTCTCTCTTTTTTCTTTTTGCTGCTGAATACTCTGATAAAATGTCCCTTCTGTCCGAAGAAAAAACACACTCCCTTCCTTCTTCCAGTATGCTTAAAAGCAGATCCAGGAGTAGCCCCTAATTGCATGGGTTGGTTCCCAGACATAAACCCAGGAGTAGCTTCACCCAAAGAGGAAGAAGATACAACATATGATAGTGGGAGAGCGGGGTCCCCTAGATATCTCTCTCAGGCGTCTATCAATGCATATAGCAAGAGACATAGCAGCCTCCAGAGACACTGGGGTTTCATGAAAGGCCAAAGCGTCCTTCAGCCGCTCTGGTAACCCTTGACAAAACTAGTTACGGAGGGCAGGATTGTTCCACTTCGTATCCGTAGCCCACCTCCTAAACTCAGAGCAATAAATCTCAGTTGAACGATCACCCTGACGAAGGCCATGCAGCTTGGTTTCGGCTAGAGAGTTCAGATCCGGATCATCATAGATATGACCCAAAGCTTCGAAAAAATTAATCTACTGACAGACTGTGATCCGGTCGGCAGAGAAAAAGCCCATGACTGCGCATTCCCCTTAAGCAAGGAAATAACCACACCGACCCGCTGTTTCTCATCCCCAGATGATACACAACGTATTCAATAATACGGGTATAATAATGGTGTTATTACAGCAAAATGTATTTGCTGTTACACTGTACGGTATCCTGAAGTAATATACAAAGCATTTAATAACACGGTTATAATAATGGCTTTACTGCAGTAAAATGCTTTTGCTGTAACTCTGAATGGTATCTTGCAGTAGTATATGGGTTCAATAACACAGTTATAATGCACTGAAATGCATATAAACAGTTTTTAGAAACAGGGGATGGGGGCAATTCCTCAGTGTTTGCAGCACAATGTATGCTATTGGGATAAGAGATTAGCCAATCAACTTTGGATGCTTCATCCGAAGTTGTTTAGTATAAAACGTTGTGGTAATTAGAGATTCGATTCCGAATTTTCCTAAAAAATGTGGTTACATCCAAATTTATTTGTGGCGAATCGCGTAAAAAAACAGCTATTTCCTGGCTGCAGAGAGCCTTGCAGTAACACGCATATGGAGTCTGTTGTGGTAGTGAAACAATATATTGAGTCAGTGTGACATGCAGATGACAGGCGTCGCTCTTAGAATCACTGCACACTTCACTTATTTGGGCAGTTACGGGGCCAAAACTGACCAAATAACTCAAGTGCGAACTCAGCCTTAGAGGTCAATGTTAGCGCTAGGTATAAAGAAGCGTGCAGAGACCCAAGATCCTACTGTAGCATGAAAGAGCGCACTCCTTTTACACCAATTCACTAATTCCACAGAACCTGTTCTTTTAAACGCCTATACAAGTAGAGCCCCCCCAACATAGTATTGCTATGTCATACCATATTGTCTTTCATGTTTGACCAGTCTGTTTTCACTCCCGCTAGCATGAATACTCAACTAGTCCAATCCACCTGCTAGCAGCTACCAGTTCAATGCAAGATAGTATTCCATACCACCCAGTAGGATGGCTGAGGCTTAATAAGTTAGGATCCTAAGTGGGATTGTCCACTCTGGGGTGGCTATTCTGCACTAAGCAGGGCCTCTGTACTTAGGGTTTTTGCAGGGCAATTTCAATATCAATTGCTGAAAGAGGTACCTTAGCTGCTGCCAAGTTTGGCAGTGGATGCACAGTCTGATGGACAGGTTACTTGTATCTCATCAGTTCTGTCACTTGTAACATCCATAGAGACATAAAACATTGCATCATGCGCTAAAAATCAGGAAAAAGGTGGGAAAAATTGTACTTTACTTAAATTTCTAATTCTATGCTTTAGTTACTTACAGTCTATTTAAACCAGCTGGTACATTTTGTATCTACTGAAACCAGTGCATAACAATAACTATTATTTCTTATAACCGTGTAATTTGCACTGGGATACACTGGAACAATGCTGTAATTTTGACTAATATCAAGTGATTTAGATGTGATTACAGTGTATTGTGAAATTATTGGTAGTAAAATGTAGGATATCAGTGACCCATAATAGCTAAACTGGAAAGAACTAATTGTACAATCTGTCATTATAAACATTTAGTCAGCATGTAGAAAAGGTGTTAGCCAGTAGGTTCTGTACCCAGAAATAAAGCACATTATTAAGAGCTACAGAAATGGATTGAATACATATTAGAAAGAAATGGCAATTTGTAAGAATGGAAACCATATTTTCGTTATATGAATATGAGCCTGCTTGACTGATTCATACTTTGTTTTCTACTGGTGATAACTAGAGATGAGCAAATCGAAGCTGACGAAGTGGAATTCGATCCGAATTTCAGGAAGTATTCGATTCGCACCGAAACCGAATTTCCTCACCCTTCGTGGTAAAGAATTGCATTTTTTCCTAAAATGGCTGCTGCACATGTAAGGACATGGAGCAAGGAACTCTGGTAACACAGGGTCACCCATAATGCCATGCATGCAGCCAATCAACAGCCAGCCAGCCCTGTGATGTCACAGCCCTATAAATAGCCTCTGCCATTTTGCAGTGTACCTAGTGCAGAGACGTCAGCAGGCGCTAGGGACAGTGCTAGAAAAACTTCATTTTGCTAAAAAAATTATTTACAAGATGAGGGAAAGATTATTCAGGGTGTAGGGAAAGGATAGGGAGGAATCATTCCACAGCATTTATGTAGAACAGGGTTTAGTAGGGGAGGTTACAGCCAGGATAATAGGAACAATCCTGTTACACCTTGCTGCACTGACTGCGGATCCAAATTGCCATTATACAGCTCTGTAATTACATAAAACCGTTCTTGTTATTGGGGTGCAAGTGCTGTTTGATACAGCCATTAACAGGGTTTATTACAAGGAAATATTTCTAAAGTACGTCTTATTTGCCCTTGTGCTGTGCAGTTAAATTGCGCTAAATTGCTAAAACTTTACAGACCCAAAAGTCCTTTTAAGTACTATTGTGTGTGGCAGCAGCAATATCTATTTTTAGTGCAAACTGCGCTAAATAGCTTAAACTTTACAGACACAAAAGTCCTTTTGAGGACTATTGTATGTGGCAGCAATATCTATTTTTAGCGCATGCTGCGCTAAATACCGAGCAATATTTAGGCCTCTGCAGACAGCAACATTAGAGTCGCCACATCTCCAGTGTAAAGTGTGCGCATCCAAAAATATCTGTGACATCCAGTGTACTTTTTCCGTAGACGGTGTCTGCTGCGGACAGTGACATTAGTTGCGCTACTTCTCCTGTGTAAAGTGTGCGCATCCAAAAATGTCTGTGACATCCAGTGTACTTTTTCCGTAGACGGTGTCCGTGCGGACAGTGACATTAGCTGCGTGACATCTCCAGTGTAAAGTGTGCGCATCCAAAAAATATCTGTGACATCCAGTGTACTTTTTCCGTAGACGGTGTCTGCTGCGGACAGTGACATTAGTTGCGCTACTTCTCCTGTGTAAAGTGTGCGCATCCAAAAATGTCTGTGACATCCAGTGTACTTTTTCCGTAGACGGTGTCTGCTGCGGACAGTGACATTAGCTGAGCCATATCTCCAGTATAAAGTGTGCGCATCCAAAAGATATCTGTGACATCCAGTGTACTTTGTGTCTTCTGCAGACAGTGACATTAGCTGCGCCACATCTCCAGTGTAAAGAGCGCACATCCAAAAAATATCTGTGACATCCAGTGTACTTTTTCCATAGATGGTGTCTGCTGAGGACAGTGACATTACTGGCGTGACATCTGCAGTGTAACGTGTGTGCTGATAAAAATTTATCTGTGACATACAGTGTGCTTTTTCAAAAGACGGTATCCGCTTCTGTCAGTGACATTACCAGTGCAACATCTGCAGTGTAACATGTGTGCTGATAAAAATTTATCTGTGACATACAGTGTACTTTTTCAAAAGACGGTATCCACTTCTGACAGTGACATTACCAGTGCCACATCTCCAGTGTAACGTGTGCACATAAAATTTTCATCCGTGACATACAGTGTACTTTTTCCGTAGACACTGCGGACAGTGACATTACCAGTGTTACCTCTCCTGTACAGCGTTTCTTTATCCTAAATACCTGTGACATTCCCTGTCATTTTCTATTTGCCGCTGGTGACAGCATTGACATTTTCTGTGGGATATCTCCTGTGTAAAAGGTAAAAATACCTTTTGAAATTTTTTTGTGCATACACTTCCAAATCCTACTCTTCTGTACGCTACTGTACGTGTGACATACTTTCAAGCATATATAACATTTAATATAAAAAAGGTAAGCAGTAAAGGATGGGTAAGTGGCTGTGATGCTGATGGTGCACGCAGAGCGCACTGGGCGCGTTGAAACTGGGCCTGCTGCCAGAGCACAAGAAAAACAATCAGCCACATCTCTAGTGTAAAGTGTGCGCATCCCAAAAATATCTGTGACATCCAGTGTACTTTTTCCGTAGACAGTGTCTGCTGCGGACAGTGACATTAGTGCGCCACATCTCCAGTGTAAAGTGTGCGCATCCAAAAGATATCTGACATCCAGTGTACTTTTTCCTTAGACGGTGTCTGCTGCAGACAGTGACATCACTGGTGCGACATCTGCAGTGTAACGTGTGCGCTGATAAAAATTTATCTGTGACATACAGTGTACTTTTTCAAAAGACGGTATCCACTTCTGACAGTGACATTACCAGTGCCACATCTCCAGTGTAACGTGTGCACATAAAATTTTCATCCGTGACATACAGTGTACTTTTTCCGTAGACACTGCGGACAGTGACATTACCGGTGGTACCTCTCCTGTATAGCGTTTCTTTATCCCAAATACCTGTGACATTCCCTGTCATTTTTTATTTGCCACTGGTGACAGAATTGACATTTTCTGTGGGATATCTCCTGTGTAAAAGGTAAAATACCTTTTTAAATTTTTTTGTGCATACACTTCCAAATCCTACTCTTCTGTATGCTACTGTACGTGTGACATACTTTCAAGCATATATAACATTTAATATGAAAAAGGCAAGCAGTAAAGGATGGGGAAGTGGCCGTGATTCTGATGGTGCACGCATAGCAACCTGGGTGCGTTGAAACTGGCCTGCTGCCAGAGCACAAGAAAAACAATCATCCACGATACCTAGCTTCATGTCCCAGTTTGCAGGACGGCACAGGACACCACTCTTGAAGTCAGACCAGTGCCACCAGGTGGTCGGTTGGAATGCAGCAGACAATGCTTCCAGTCTGTTAAGCACCACCCTTTCTTCCACCAAGTCCAGTCTCAGTAGCCAAGGCCCTCGCATATATTTTTTTACAGCGTCAGCTTACCTGCAGGCCCTTGCATATAATGTTTTACAGGGTAAGCTCACCTGCAGGCCCTTGCATATAATGTTTTACAGGGTCAGCTTACCTGCAGGCCCTCGCATATAATCTTTTACAGGGTCAACTCACCTGCAGGCCATTGCATATAATGTTTTACAGGGTCAGCTCACCAGCAGGCCCTCACCTACAATCTTTTACAGGGTCAGCTCACCTGCAGGCCCTCGCATATAATGTTTTACAGGGTCAGCTCACCTGCAGGCCCTCACCTACAACCTACTCCTGATACTGCTGCATTTTCCACACTTTGTCACTTGCTACTCTGTGGTATCCTGATACCTGCTGCCATTTGCACACTATGTCACCTGGCCACTCTCTGCTATCCTCCTGATACTGCTGCTGTCTCCACCTCCTGACTCATTGTGCCACTCGGTGGCCTTCTCCTGATGTTGTCAACTCCAGATTCTGTCATTGTGCCACTCGGTGGCCTCCTCACACTGCTGCCAACTCCAGATTCTGTCATTGTGCCAATCGGTGGCCTTCCCCTGATGCTGACACCTCGAGACTTGGTCATTGTGCCACTCGGTGGCCTTCTCCTGATGCTGCCAACTCCAGACTCTGTCATTGTGCCACTCGGTGGCTGCCTCGTACTGCTGCAAACTCCAGACTCAGTTATTGTGCAACTCGGTGGCCTCCTCATACTGCTGCCAACTCCAGACTCTGTCATTGTTCCACTCAGTGGCCTTCTCCTGATGCCGCCATCTCCAGACTCGGTTATTGTACAACTCTGTGGTCTCCTCATACTGCTTACACCTTCAGACCCTGTCATTGGACACCCTGTGGTCTCCTCATGCTGCTTCCATCTCACCACTATATCATAGGTCCACTCTGTGGACTTCTCATGCTGTTCCCACCCTCCCCACTTAATAACTGGGCCATTATTTTGGCTTTCGGTCTGGCAGACATCAACATTTATTTGATCCTTCTTCTAATCTGTCAGAATGAAGGGAAAATGAGACGCACAACTGATCCTGTCTGTGTAGCAGCTGTAAGGCCTTTATGGTCCCATCAGAATTGGCTTGTGATTTGGTAGCCAAAAGCAGGAGTGGGTACAAAACACAGTTGACATGCGAATATCCCATTCATGTGTCATCTGTTTTGGATCCACTCCTGTTTTTTTTGCACATTAGCAATACTGATGGATTACTGACCAAATGCTGACCAAGTGAAGGCGGATGCTTAACAGACAGGATCCGTTTTTTGGGGGTTATTGTTCTGAATGATCAGAGGAAGAGCAAAATAATCTGTGACGTCTACACAAACTTACTGCTGACACCCTCTCCACTTTGTCGTGCCGACTCTACTTGTATAAGCGTTTAATAGAACAGGTTATGTAGAAATCTATGTGGAATTAGCTGATGACGATGTAAAAGGAGTGTGCTTCTTCTTGGCGCTAGCATCGACCTGCAAGGAGTTTATACTTGAGTTATTTGATCAGTTTTGGCCCCGTGACTGCTCGAATAAGTTAAGTGTGCAGTGATTCTAAGGGTACTTTCACACTAGCGTTGGTGCGGATCCGTCTGTTTATTTGTACAGACGGATCCGCACCTCTAATGCAAACGTTTGTATCCGTTCAGAACGGATCCGTTTGCATTAGCTTTAAAGAAAAATAACAAAGTCCAAAACGGATCCGTTTTGACTTACATTGAAAGTCAATGGGGAACGGATCCGTTTTCAAATGCACCATATTGTGTCACTGACAACGGATCCGTCCCCATTGACTTACATTGTAAAAAAAACCGGATCCGTTAGGCTCCGCCTCTTCAGACGGACACCAAAATGCTGCATGCTGCGTTTTGGTGTCCGCCTCCAAAACGAAATAGAGGCGGAACGGAGCCTAACTGATGCATTCTGAACGGATCCTTATCCATTCAGAATGCATTGGGGCTTAACTGATCCGTTTTGGACCGTTTGTGAGAGGCCTGAAACGGATCTCACAAACGGAATCCAAAACGCTAGTGTGAAAGTACCCTTAGAGCGACTCCTGTCATACTGACTCACAGTATTATTTCACAACAACAGCAGACTCCCAATGCGTGTTACTGCAAGGCACAGTGTTCTGCACCCCTAAAGAGGCTCTCTGCAGCCAGGAAATAGATGTTTTTTAATGCAATTTGCTGCAAATAAATTCAGATCAAAACAAACTTTTTCAAAAAATTTGCCGAATCAGCCGAATTGAATTTTTAAAAAATTCCCTCATCTCTAGCCATAACCGATATGATAAATTAAAATTCTGCTCACGCATTCTAGTGTGTCTTGAATGTTCTTTTCATAGTTCCAGGGCCCTAAATATATTGGGAGCAACAGTGGTGGGGAGGACTATTGAGATCCTTCATAGGATCTTAATAGCAGGGGAAAATGCTTCCATTTTGTCCCCATTCATTGTCAATGGGGACAAAACTGAACTGAACGAAAAGGAGTGCATTAGAATGCATTCCATTCTGTTTGGTTGCGTCCCCATCGCGGACAGAATAACACTGCAAGTCAATGGAGACAGATTTGTTTTCTCAGACACAAAAAGAAACGGATCCATCCCCCATTGACTTACAATGGTTTTAGAGACGGATCCGTCTTGGCTATTTTAGAGATAATGCAACCCGATCCGTTCATAACAGATGTACACAGTTGTATTATCATAACGGAAGCGTTTTTGCTGATCCATGACCGATCCAGCAAAAATGCTGGTGTGAAAGTAGCCTTAGGCCCCTTTCACACGAGCGAGTTTTCCGCGCGGGTGCAATGGGTGACGTGAACGCATAGCACCCGCACTGAATCCTGACTTATTCATTTCAATGGGTCTGTGTACATGAGCGTTTTTTTTTCACGCATCAGTTCTGCGTTGCATGAAAAACGCAGCATGTTCTATATTCTGCGTCTTTCACGCAGCCCTAGCCCCATAGAAGTGAATGTGGCTGCGTGAAAAATGCATTGCATCCGCGCGGAAAAAACTGAACAACGGAACGCAATCGCAGGCAAAACTGAATGGCTTTGCTTGTGAAATCGCACAGTTTTCACTGAACGTATCCGCAGCGCATCCGGATCTAATCCGGACACACTCGTGTGAAAGAGGCCTTAATCTAGTTCTGTTGTCTACTTGATAGTCTGATGTTTGCTAGGAGGCGTTTACAATTTTTATGCTTTTAAATACCTTTAATTTATGTGCCTCTTTTTTGGATATAGTGATAGCTCTGTGAAGTTTGTTTGTAGAGTCTTGAATACTCGTCCACTGGTTTTGTTTGAGTGCATCCTGGGACCTGTGGTTCCATGGTCTTTTTATTATGTATATTGCAGTGCTGTATGATGTGGGTTCAGCTTTCTGTTTGCTGTTTGGGTTTTGTGATTTATGTTGCTGCCTGGCAAGGTTGTATTCCTCTTACATACATTCAACAAACTCCACTTGTATGCCATTGCTTTCTGCAGTCTGTTCCATTGCTGGACTCCATCTCCCTCATCTGCTGCCACCCTCATCAAGTTTTCTTTAACTGATCAGTATTATTCTATATTTTTTGTGTTACGGATTCACAAGTGTGAACCCATTGTGTCAACTAATTGGTTTGGCTTTGGCTAAACCCTAAGTGCTCCCATGATATTCACTCTTTAACCCCTGTTCAGGAATCTTTCCTTCACTGCAGTGAAGCAACCAGACTCCTACCTCCTGGGATTGTCCCTGTGTAGTTGCCAGCTGAACCACAGGGCATCAGTAGCTCAGGATACAGAAAAAACACAGGTAAAGTCTAAACAGTCAATAAGACTTGAATGCAAGTTTCTGAGATTCAGACAGCACACTTGAAGCGTAGTTGGTGGGAGATACAGCATAAACCAACATGCCTGCTTATAGTGAATAAAGAGACAAGACAGACACAGGGTTAACTTAAACACAGACATAATTGAAACTGTTGATGCTGGAACACACAGGTAGGGCAGGTGAAAGCTGGAACACAGACAGTAACAAATGCTGGATCAATGTAGATAAATCGCAACAGCACAAGACTATCAGAACAACTTCTTGGTCCCCAGGGAACCCAAAGCTCAGGCACCCTCTTACTGGGGTTAGTTTTTTAAATACCCAGGGACCCCCAGCCATTGGCTGGATATGGATTTGTAAGAGCACGCATTGGCCATTAAAGAGTCTAGAAGTGTGTGTGTGTGTGTGCCCTAAGGAGACAAAGTCTAGAAGCATGTAGGCAGTAGCATGGTGAGTAGGACAGGTATAATGCCCACAAGGAAAGAAACACAGTGTCAGACAGACAGATGACTAAACATTTTGCCTGTTAATCTATGTGCTTTATATATTATTCCTTATGACCACCTGGCTGTTATGTAATTCTGCTCTACTGAAGTCTTAGGGGGTTCCTGCATACAAAGAGCCATAAGTGGGGCTTGAGAAATCAACTAATATAGGGAAGTCAAGTTCTTGCAAACAACCACTATTACACCATTAGAATAGCATCTGTCTATATAACCTCTTACAGCAAATGTATGTGCAGTGACACAGTGGATCACTGCTCAAGTTAAAGGGGTTGGCCACTTTCTGGCTACTGTTGACCAGTGTGTTTGTAAGCTGATTATATGGCACTTACTAATGTAGTCTTTGTTGAAATTCTGCACCATTTTATAGATTTCATAAGGTACGTCCCCTTGTTTGCCAAGCCTTTTGTGATGTCCACACAGAGGTCCAGCCCATAAGATGGCTGCTGATGGCGGTTCACATGACCAGGCAAATCATCTTTATGTGATGTCGCCCCCATTTAAATACGCTGCACCTGACATCTGCACTTGCATTTGTTGGGATTTTAAATGATGTGATTTAACATTACAAACACCTACCGTATTTTTCTCCCTATAAGATGCACTCCCCCCCCCCCAAAAGTGGGGGGAAAATAGCAGTGCTTCTTATGCTGCATTTTTCAGAATTTACAATGATACACCACGCCGTGATGCCGCACGGCGGGTGTATCAGCTGAGAAGGAGGACGGGCTGGGGGCCGGCATCTGGTTTTATAATGACAGCGGGGCCGTGCAGTGACTGTATTCTATTACACAGGCCCGCTCACTGTATATAATCTTATCTATAATTGTAGGGATTGTTAATATATAAAAAACCTGGGTAATCAGCGCCTGTATTACTTACAAGCGCTCGGTAGCAGAGAGGAGGCAGGCCGGAAGGGCGGGTGCTGGCAGTGTGAGTCACTACGTCATGTGCCCATGCTGGCTGCTTCGTTCATAAAGTGGGCGGTTCAGGCGCTTGACGTAGTGAGTCACGCTACCAGCTCCTGGCCTGCCTCCTCCTTCCTCTCTGCTACCAAGCACTTTTATATATTAACAATCCCTACAATTATAGATAAGATTATATACAGTGAGCGGGACCCGTGTAGTAGAATACAGTCACTGCATTGGCCCCGCTGTCATTATAAAACCAGATGCGGCCCCCACCCCCTGTAGTGGGGGGCATTCAGACTACAGGAACACTGTTATGGGGGGAATCTGTGGATGACACATATCATAAGATGCTATATATGTGTCATCTACAGATCCCCATAACAGAGTCATCCAGAGACCCCCATAACAGAGCCATCCAGAGATCCCCATAACAATGTCATTCACAGATCCCCCCCATAACATTGTCATCCACAGATCGCTCATAATAGTGCCATCCACAGATCTCCCATAATAGTGTCCTCAACAGACCACCAATAGTTCAAAACCCAGCAAAAGCACACCTTTTGGTTCAATTTTTTTTTCTTATTTTCCTCCTCAAAAACTTAGGTGCGTCTTATGGGCAGGTGTGTCTCATACGGCGTGTGTGGGCAACAAACAGTTAACTTTGGAAGTTTTAGTCTTGTTTCCAGAGTGATGGCTGGTCCTTCCCCCCTCGCTAGAGGAAATCCTAAGCAAAGATAGAGGTAAGACCTGAATTTGTGAGCTCCTGCCAACTAGGCCCAAAGAGAAGCCTCTTCCAGGAAACACCATTCCTGAGACTCAAAAGCTCCCAGAGAACAATGCAACTGAGAGATTTTCCCTGAGGAAAAAGAACAGACATTTATGGAAGGTCTTGTACCAGCAAGGCCGTGCTGGAGTCAGACAGTAAGGTACTGCAAGTTTATGGCAATAAGGAGTTACTGCTTGTGATTTGGAAAAGGTATATCGCTTCTGTGCCCAAAACACTTTGTGCTGGACTGGCCTTCCAGATCTAAGATCTACACCCTGCAACTGGAAACTGCCGAAAGAGTAAATGAGAAGGACATTGCACTCCTGTGGTTATTTGGGAATCGTGCAAAATGAACATAGAGTGAGATTCATGTAGGATTACTGCTATCATTGTTACTTGTGATGAGAGGCATAGGCAATATTCGAATTTGCGATATTTTGCAAATTTTTGGCTGAATATTCGCCATAAATTAGCAAATTTGAGAATTTGTGATCTCCAGTCATTATTTACTTGATTGCAAAAATCGTCAATGTAATATATTTGCAATAAAAATTAACACTAAGGGGTAGGAAATTTTTATATTGGTTGCTAGGGACGTTGCTAAGTGCCGATATTCATGATAAATTCATGATTAGAATATTCGCAATCAACACTATTATATATAGCACTATATTCTAAATATTTGCGAATTCTCGAAGTGGCGATTTTTGTGATTAAAATTCGTGATTTGAATATTTGTGCTCAACACTAATTGTTGCTACCTATACACAACTATTGGAAGATGCCTACTTTGTAACACTCTAGAATCGGGCATACAGTATTCCTGCTTTATGAACTACTACTCCCACTATCTATTATATAAAGAAAAAAGTTATTTATTACAACCAAATAGGCCTGGTCATTGACTCCATCAGCCTTCTGCCAACCCTGACCCCTGCTTGTACCCCATCACCACATATATTTTACATTAAGGGCAACTAGTCATGATCAGACAGGAGCTCCAATGCCAGGGTGTTCCCTGTGTGAAGAAAGTGTGTGTCCTCCTTTCATTGCATGCGCGATCGGGGGAGCACTAGAGGGAGAGGGGTCATCCACCTTGAAGGCCTACAACCACCATTATCTGCCTCCTCTCTTGTGCTCTGTTAGTTTTCAGCCTCCTTGTGGCCTGCTTCATGTCACAAAGGCTCTATATGATGTCCATACTCCATTGGCCACTACAAAAAGTTACTCTTTCTCTCATATACTAGGCTGAACCAAGGATTTCATGATAAACCATTAAATTTCAATGAGAACCATGTTATATAACATCTGTGCAAGCTCTAAGTATGGCAGCCTCTGCAGTGACCTGTTGGTTTACTTCTAAAGGCTTAATACCAGGTTCACTGCTAAAGGATTTTTACCAAGTTCATTACTTAAAGTAGTTAAAGTGTCCACTGTGGGCTGGTTCCGTTTTCCCCTGGTTAGTAGAGAGTCTTCAAGCAAGCAAATTAGAGTGAATACCTATTTGGTGTGTGCTCCTGCCAAATAAGCCAAGACAAATCCTGGTCCATGAAAACACTATTCCTATGAGTAAAGGTTGCCAGAAAACCTATGAGGAAAAGAAACATTGCATTTTTCAGATGGTTGAGGACCACAAGATCATGTTTGGACAAACAGTAAAGGTAATACACTTATATGACTTTAGACTTTACTGCCTGTGGTTTGGATTATTTGCTTCTGGCACCTACCACACTTCTAAAACAGACTGGCCACTTGATGTAGAGCTACACCCCAAAACTGGGCACTGCAGAGAAATGTTAAGCAATTGCATGACTTTGGTCATTTTGGGAAGCTTGCCACTGACTATAAGTAGAAACTACCATCATAGTAGTCACTTACTATATGCAGCCTTTTGGGAAAAGTCTTCTCTGTGAAATACTTCAGGACTGTCTGCTGAATGAATTTGTACTGTGACTCTAATCATCTATTTTTTAACCACTTAAGCCCCCCTAGCTTAAACACCCTTAATGACCAGGCCACTTTTTACAATTCTGCACTACACTACTTTCACCGTTTATTGCTCCGTCATACAACTTACCACCCAAATGAATTTTACCTCCTTTTCTTCTCACTAATAGAGCTTTCATTTGGTGGTATTTCATTGCTGCTGACATTTTTACTTTTTTTGCTATTAATCAAAAATGACCGAAATTTTTGCAAAAAAATGACATTTTTCACTTTCTGTTGTAAATTTTTTTTTAAAAAACTACATTTCTATATAAATTTTTCTCTAAATTTATTGTTCTACATGTCTTTGATAAAAAAAAGTCCAATAAGTGTATATTTATTGGTTTGGGTAAAAGTTATAGCGTTTACAAACTATGGTGCAAAAAAGTGAATTTCGGCATTTTGAAGCAGCTCTGACTTTCTGAGCACCTGTCATGTTTATTCAGGTGCTAGAATGTCAGGATAGTATAAATACCCCCCAAATGACACCATTTTAGAAAGAAGACACCCCAAAGTATTCGCGGAGGGGCATAGTGAGTTCATGTATCATTTTATTTTTTTCACAAGTCAGCGGAAAATGACACTTTCTGAGAGAAAAAAAAATAAAAAAAGTTTCAATTTCTGCTAACTTCTGGCAAAAAAAAAGAAATCTCAGACGGACTCACTTTGCCCCTCAGTGAATACCTCGGGGTGTCTACTTTCCGAAATTGGGTCATTTGTGGGGTGTGTTTACTGTTCTGGCATTTTGGGCGGGGCTAAATTGTGAGCCACCATGTAAAACCTAAAGGTACTCGTTGGAATTTGGGCCCCTTTGCGCACCCAGGCTGCAAAAAAGTGTCCCTTATGTGGTATCGCCGTACTCAGGAGAAGTAGGGCAATGTGTTTTGGGGTGTATTTTTACATATACCCATGTTGGGTGAGAGAAATATCTCTGTAAATTGTCAACTTTGTATAAAATTTTTTAAAAGTTGTCGTTTACAGAGATATTTTTCACACACAGTATAGGTATATATAAAAATACACCCCAAAACACATTGCCCTACTTCTCCTGAGTACGGTGATACCACATGTGTGCCACTTTTTTGCAGCCTGGGTGCGCAAAGGGGCCCTAAAACCAATGAGTACCTTTTGGATTTCACAGGGCATTTTTACGCATTTGGATTCCGGACTTCTTCTCACGCTTTAGGGGCCCCTAAAATGCCAGGACAGTATAAATACCCCACATGTGACCCCATTTTGGAAAGACACCCCAAGGTATTCCGTGAGGGGTATGGTGAGTTCATGTAAAATTTTATTTTTTGTCACAAGTTAGTAAAAAACAAAATTTAAAAAAAATATATATATTAATTTCCGCTAACTTGTGCCAAAAAATAAAAATTCTGTGAACTCGCCATGCCCCTCACGGAATACCTTGGGTTGTCTTCTTTCCAAAATGGGGTCACATGTGGGGTATTTATACTGCCCTGGCATTTTAGGGTCCCCTAAAGTGTGAGAATCCAAATGCGTAAAATTGGCCTGTGAAATCCTAAAGGTACTCATTGGTTTTAGGGCCCCTTTGCGCACCTTGGCTGCAAAAAAGTATCACTCATGTGGTATCGCCGTACTCAGGAGAAGTAGGGCAATATGTTTTGGGGTGTATTTTTACATATACCCATACTGTGTGTGAGAAATATCGCTGTAAACGACAACTTTTTACATTTTTTTATTCAAAGTTGTCAATTTACAGAGATATATCTTTCACCCAACATGGGTATATGTAAAAATACACCCCAAAACACATTGCCCTACTTCTCCTGAGTACGGCGATACCACATGAGTGACACTTTTTTGCAGCCAAGATGCGCAAAGGGGCCCTAAAACCAATGAGTACCTTTTAGGAGGGAATTTTTACGCAATTTTCTTCTCACGCTTTACGGCCCCTAAATTGCCAGGGCAGTAGAAATACCCCACATGTGACCCCATTTTGGAAAGAAGACACCCCGAGGTATTCTTTGAGGGGCATGGCGAGTTCATAAAAGATTTTTTTTTTGCCACAGGTTAGCGGAAATTGATTTTTTATTGTTTCTTCTCATAAAGTCTCCCTTTCTGCTAACTTTTGACAAAAAGTTAAATTTTTCATGGACTCACTATGCCCCTCAGCGAATACCTTGGGGTGTCTTCTTTCCAAAATGGGGTCATTTGTGGGGTGTTTGTACTGTTCTGGCATTTTGGGTGGGGCTAAATTGTGAGCAGCCATATAAAACCTAAAGGTACTCGTTGGAATTTGGGCCCCTTTGCGCACCCAGGCTGCAAAAAAATGTCACTCATGTGGTATCGCCGTACTCAGGACAAGTAGGGCAATGTGTTTTGGGGTGTATTTTTACATATACCCATATACCCATTTGTGTGAGAAATATCTCTGTAAATTGACAACTTTGAATAAAAAAATTTAAAAAGTTGTTGTTTACAGTGATATTTCTCACACACAGTATGGGTATATGTAAAAATACACCCCAAAACACATTGCCCTACTTCTCCTGAGTTCGGCGATACCACATGAGTGACACTTTTTTGCAGCCAAGATGCGCAATGGGGCCCTAAAACCAATGAGTACCTTTAGGATTTCACAGGCCATTTTTACGCATTTGGATTCTCACGCTTTAGGACCCCTAAAATGCCAGGTGAGTATAAATACCCCACATGTGACCCCATTGTGGAAAGAAGACACCCCAAGGTATTCTGTGAGGGGTATGGCGAGTTCACAGAAAAAAAAAAATTTGGCACAAGTTAGCGGAAATTGTTTTTTTTTTTTTTTACAGTCTCATATTCCACTAACTTGTGACAAAAAAAATATTTTACATGAACTCGCCATACCCCTCACGGAATACCTTGGGGTGTCTTCTTTCTAAAATGGGGTCACATGTGAGGTGTTTGTACTGCTCTGGCATTTTAGAGTCTCCGCAACCATTACACGTATGGCCAGCATTAGGAGTTTCTGCGATTCTCCTTATATTGAGCATACGGGTAATGAGATTTTTTTTCCCGTTCAGCCTCTGCGCTGAAAAGAAAAAAAATGAACGGCACAGATTTCTTCATTCGCATCGATCAATGTGGATTAAAAAATCTCTGCCCAAAAATGTGCAAAAAAAAAAAAACGGCACAGATTTCCTCATTTGCATCGATCAATGTGGATAAATAAATCTCTGCCAAAAAATGTGCAAAAAAAAAAGTAGTAAGGCCCCGTTCACACGTCCGCAAAAATGTCCGCATCTATTCCGCAATTCCGCGGAATAGATGCGGACCCATTCAGTGTGAATGGGGCTGGCGGTGATGCGGAGAGCACACTATGCGCTCGCCGCATCAGCATTTGCGGAGCTGCGGCCGCAAACTTCCGGGTTTCGGCCCCCAAACATCCGGCCGCAGCTCCGCAAAAGATAGAGCATGTCCTATTCTTGTCCGCAATTGCGGACAAGAAAAGGCATTTTCTATATAGTTCTGGCAATGTGCGGATCCGCAAAATGCGAAAATCACATTGCCGGTGTCCGTGTTTTGCGGATCCACGGATCCATGGATCCGCAAAACACATACGGACATCTGAATGAGCCTTACAGGGGGGTAATTAGTGTCAGGGGGGTGACATGGGGTGATCGGGGGTCAATCAGGGGTTAATCAGTGAAGGGGGTGGGGGGGATGGATGGGGGGTCTGTGTGGTGATTTGATGCACTTATAAAAGTTTCCTTTGGTGGTCCCAAGCAAAAGGGACCACCAAAGGAACGATCAGCAAGCATATCAGACGCTGTTAACAAAACAGCGTCTGATATGCAATTTTTT
Source organism: Bufotes viridis (assembly GCA_033119425.1). NCBI lineage: Eukaryota > Metazoa > Chordata > Amphibia > Anura > Bufonidae > Bufotes > Bufotes viridis. The sequence goes on along the minus strand of CM065592.1, from coordinate 35,038,579 downwards.
TAAACTTCTACAGCCTGCCAGCGCATGATCAGCGCTGGCAGGCTGTAGTTTACCTTGTCCCCGACGCGATCCTGTGAACGCGCGCTCGCGTTCACAGGAAATCTCGCCTCTCGCGAGATGACGCGCCCGCGCGTCAAGGAGGAATGAACCGACCGCCCGCAGGACGCAATCCTGCGTGAGGCGGTCGGCAACTGGTTAAAGGAGAGCCTTTATTTTTGTATAATCCAACCAGCATGGTCCATGGTCTATATACTTGAGCATCGCCATCTTCCTCCTGTTCTCCTGCCTTGCATGATACTACTGCTTGTTTTTCCTTAACATCAAGGGCACCCCATCCACCATCAAGCAGGAGATCCCAAAAGTTCAGGGTCATTCTAAAGGGAAGAAGGGTCATGCCCCTCCATTGACTGCTCACACAACCCAGGAAAAGCACTTGAGTCCAGATTCGCCCCTGTGAGGACTACAACCACCCTCTTTTTTCACATCCACAGCATCTATCCTCGCCACACTCACAACTCCCACTGGGGGCAGGTTCACGGCCCCCACCAGAAAAACTAGATATATTGAGTATTGATCACACAAGAGAGCCTTTTTAAATGATTATGGTGGAGAGTATGCTCGCAAAGGGCTATAAGGTTGGCATTTGTTTGCAATTTCTACTTCTGCTGACACTACAGCTACTTTATGCCACTGAGTCCATGCAACAAGGGAACATTATGTATTATAAACAATGTATGAACCTGATTACAGGTGATTGCAAACTAGCTAGTGTTAGGTGCATCATGCTGGATTTTGCTTTGCTGGAACTCCACAGACAGCAAACAGCTCCTTAAAGTGAATGCTAAGGTTTTACCACCATGATGGTTAATTTTTAAAATGATCTTTAAAGGGATTAGAGCTCCAGTTTGTAGACATAAAGCTCCAAATCCCCTGAGTATAATACTGTACTGCAATAGTACAATACTCAAAAGGGTCACACACCACTAGAGGGAGCTTACTGCATACTGTTAGATTATAAAAGGAGTTTTCTTTCACTTGAAAAAAAAAATAACTCATCTGATAAATGTTGATTTTCCTGTATCAAATACATGCGACATACCAGTGTGACCACTGCAGCCAATCTTGGCCTCAGCATTCTGGTGCCATACATGTTAGCATCACCACTGAGGTTAGTGACGGTCAACAACAAATCAAGAAAGGTCAGTAGGGACCACCAGAATGGCTAAGAATTTAAAAAGTTGTCTAAAAATTTTTTATATTTTCTGCCGTTAATGTAATATTTTCAAATTCCAGAAAACGCCTTCATGTTTAAGTTTAATGCTCCCTCTAGTGGCAGCTGCAGGCTGCTGGGATAGATCTCTTCCTCTATGTAATGGAATTGGAGCTCTGTATTTCAGTGCTATTAAAATAAATCAAGAAAGTAATCAGCACAGAGCTATGGACCCTTTTGCAGTATTTATGGTGGTCATTCATCTTCAGGTTACAGCTGCATAGTGAACTGTGAAATGTGATGCTGTTTCATCAGAATGTGACATTCTGGCACTGAATCATGGCCAAAGCAATGTACTAAACCGGACTGTAAAGTAAGTGTTACACTACAGCCAAGGGATGGTCAATACTGGTGCAATCTACCAAGAGGGGCAACTCACAATCAGACCAACGTGGTGTCTTGTAGGGCAGCCACAAAATGTGCTATGGACAGAACCTACAGTATGAGTGTTCAGAGTGACAGGTCCACATTAGCCTTCACCATCAGAGAGTAGATGCCCTTCCCCATCCCCAGGCAATGCACCATATGTAAGCACAGGGGCAAGGAACCAGACTAAACATGGAAATGGACAGAGGTTAAAAGGAATTTTCGGGGAGTTCAATATTGATCACCTATCTGCAGAATAGGTCGCTAATATCTGTTCGGTGGGTGTCCAATTCCCGGCACCCCTGCCGATTAACTGTTTGACACTGTGACACTTCAGTGAGTGCTGCAACTTCTTTCAAGCACAGTAACATAAATTGTATAGTGGCTGTGCTTGGTATTGCAGCCCAAGCCTATTCACTTGAATTCCATGTGACCTATGGGACTGCAACCTCTTTAAATAGATAATCTGCAGGGAGTTGGACCTCCACCGATTAGATATTGATTATCTATCCTGAGGACAGACCATTACCATTGAACTCCATAAAAACCCTTTACTTTCCCAAATAAGTATGGCAGCCCTATTGTTCAGTATCAGTATGTTAACAGACATTATAGTTTTTCTTGTGTTTTAATACATAAAAAAATAAAAACTGAAATAAACAGATTTATTTCTTCTTTGCATCGCCATATTCTGACACCAGAAACTTTTTTATAGTTATGTCTACCAAGCCGTGTGGGGGCTCATTTTTGATGGGGCTATCTGTAGTTTTTATTGATACCATTGCAGAGTGTGTATGACTTTTTGATTATATATTTATACATTTGTTTGGAGTGAGATTAAGGCCAAATTCACAGGTCCGCAATGTTTGTTCGCACCCGTTCCGCAAATCTGCGGAACGGGGGCGGACCCATTTATTTAGAATAGGGACGTGATGGATGCAGAGAGCATTTGCGGAGCGCGCCGTCGATTTTCCGGCTGGCGGTTCCGCAATAATATAGACCATGTCCTATTATTGCCCGCAATTGCGGACAAGTATAGGCATCTCTATGGGGCTGTCGGCAAGGTGTGTTGCGGATACGCTTTTTGCGGATCCGCAACACACTACGAACGTGTGAATGGGGCCTAAGAGAGAAATACTTTCATATTTTAGCAGTACAGCACATTCATTTTGGTCGTGGTAGTGCAAATTAGGGGTCGACCGATATTGATTTTTTAGAGCCGATACTGATACCGATATTCTGTGAACTTTCAGGCCGATAGCCGATATCCGATATTTTATACCGATATTTTGCGCATTTTAATTTTTGGATTTTTTTTTTTTCTGTTACAGCGTCCAGCGCTTTTTTAAAAAAAAATATTTTAATAGTTTGGACTTTTTGGGCACGTCGATATGTTTTTTTATTTATTGTTTACATATTTTATATGTAAAATTGGAAAAGGGTTAATTTATACTTAATATTTTGGTGTTTTTTTACTATTTTAAATTTTTTTACTTTTTATTTTATTACCATTTCCCCCCTTAGGCTGGGTTCACACGAGCGTGTCCGGATTAGGTCCGGATGCGTTGCGGATGCGTTCAGTGAAAACTGTGCGATTTCACAGGCAAAGCCATTCAGTTTTGCCTGCGATTGCGTTCAGTCGTTCAGTTTTTTCCGCGCGGGTGCAATGCGTTTTTCACGCGCGTGATAAAAAACTGAAGGTTTACAAACAACATCTCCTAGCAACCATCAGTGAAAAACGCAACGCACCCGCACTTGCTTGCGGATGCTATGCGTTATTAACGCAGCCCCATTAATTTCTATGGGGCTGCGGATGCGTTTATAACGCATAAGATAGAGCATGCTGCGATTTACACGCGTTGCAGAAGTGATGCGTGAAAAAAAACGCTCATGTACACAGCCCCATAGAAATGAATGGGTGAGGATTCAGCGCGGGTGCAATGCGTTCACATCACGCATTGCACCCGCGCGGAAATCACGCTCGTGTGAATGCAGCCTTAGAGTTAGAACCTGTGCTCTTAACATCCCTTGTCCTATTCACCCTAATAGAGATCTATCAGGATGAATAGGATCTTACACTGTCCCTGCTGCCCTGTGCACAGTGCACACAGCAGCAGGAACCGACCATGGCAGCCAGGGCTTCAGGAGCGTCCTGGCTGCCATGGTAACCGATCGGAGCCCCAGCATTACACTGCTGGGGCTCCGATCAGAAGAGAGAGGTGGGGGACACTGTGGCCACTGCCACCAATGATATTAATACTGAAGGGATGGGGGGGGGGGGGAAGGAGGGGGTATGGGGGAGGACGCACTGGCCACCAATGTTTTTTATTCTGTGGACAGGGGGGGCTGAGGGCGCACTGGCCACCAATGATAATAAGGTTTAAGATATTACAAACGCAGGAATTAGAAACACATTGCCCAGACCCTGCCTCTGATAGAGAGCTGCGATCCGCGGCAATTAACCCCTCAGGTGCGGCACCTGAGGGGTTAATTGCCGCGGATCGCAGCGCTACTATACAAACCCATCAATGCGATTTATGCTGTTTTATGCACTTATACTGCTTTTCTATTGTTATTGAACTGCAATGATATGTTTATTGTACTATATTCTGTTCATTATACTCTTACACTAGATCAAAACCAATAGCCCAAATAGAATACACAGGGTATAATATAAAATATATCAAAAAATTTTATTGAAACATGATCACATAAAAAATATATATATTAAAGGTAAAAAACAGTATGGGGATCAGTTGGAACAGTCCCCCACCAGATCCCTGCAGTGCAGAGACAGTGCAGGTGCAAACCCAGAACACCTGGTATGGGAAATCACATAGATAGGATCTAATATGTAAAATAAGCACCTGAGATTAATATAGAGGTTGCATCTCCAGAATTGTAAAATTGGCCAGGTAATACCACGAGAAAAGGGCTAGAGATTGTTATAGCCTCATATCTATTACCCTGGGTTCACACCTGAGCGTTTTACAGCGCGTTCAAACGCGCTGTAAAACGCTCAACAGATTAAAACCAATGCTTTCCTATGGGAGTGGTTCACACTTGAGCGTTTTACAGCGCGTTTGAACGCGCTGTAAAACGCCCAACGCATAAACAAGTACTTGAGCTTCTTTTGGGGCGTTTGACGCGCGTTTTGTGATTGACACCACAGTAGTCAATCACAAGAACGCGCGTTTTACGCGCGTTTCCTATTTGCAAAAACGCGCTGAAATACGCGCGACAAAAACGCGCGTAAAACGCGCGTTTTTAGAACGCTCAGGTCTGAACCCAGGGTTAGGCCATCAAACAAATACAACACAAATCAATAATCCAAAGCATTTAATAAACAGTAATAATGCATAATTATACAATATGATTCCAACATCAATAAATACACCAATTGCGAGTAATCCCCAAATATGCAAGTGACATAATCAGACAAAAGAAAAACAATGTATAAAAATATATGTGAAGTGTATACTAAGCCATGATTAGAAATACAAAAAAAATATTAATAAGGCTACATGCATATGACCGCATTTGTTTTGCAGTCTGCAAATTGCGGATCCATTGTAACGATGTCTAAAACAGACAAGAATAGGACTTGTTCTATTTTTTTGCTGGCCTACGGAATGGACATACTGATGCGGACAGCGTTGAAATGAATGGGTTCGCATTCTATCCACAAAAAAAAAAAAAGGAATGGACACGGAAACAAACAACGTTCGTGTGCATGTAACCTAATGCACACAAAAGCAACATGATTAGTGACAAACCAAACAAATAAATTTAACATAGTGATGACTATAGTAATAAAAATACTTTGCTCCATTATATACAAAAATACAAAATCCATCAAACCAAGTGAATCTGTGTTCATAATTAAATAGGTGAAGAGGAAACACAATACAATGTATAAATGGAATCAAACATCAATATAAAAAACATCATACACAGCTATATATCTCAAAAGTGACAGGTGCAAATCATGGCCACAGGCTGTCCTCTCACAGCATCTTGTCCTGGTCATAGTTGAAAGTCCAAGATATTAGAGAGCCATATGCCTCAAAGGTGCTATAAGAAAATGTCATAAAAAACATAAAAATTAGACACACAAAAAATCTTTTTTTTGATAAACACACATACTGTATATTCCCCCAATAAAAGCGTACTATTAATAGCTGAACTGTTTTGTGTTACAGCCAGTTAAATGCTGAGAGACTTTCTACCCATGCAAAGTTTTGGAAGGAAAAAAACACTGTGACCTTCTTACTGTCTGGTCTTGTATGTTGTTTATGTCTGGAAATGCTGCTTAGGCCCCATGCACACGACCGTTGTTTGTTTCCGCGTCCGTTCCGTTTTTTTTCACGGATAGGATGCTTCCCCATTCATTTCAATGGGTCCGTCAAAAAATGCGGATGGCCAACCATTTTTGTTCCGCATCCGTGATCCGTGTTTTCATTCCGTCAAAAAAATAGTGCATGTCCTATTTTTTTCACGTTTGCGGACAAGGATAGGCATTTTTACAATGGATCTGCCATAAAAATCAGATCCGTCAAAAAAAACAGTCCGTCATCCGTTTTTTTTGACGGATGCAAAATTTCAAGGAGGAGCGGACACGGAGGCAGGCAACGGTCGTGTGCATGTAGCCTTAGTCATTCGCATATACAGTGGATATAAAAAGTCTACACACCCCTGTTGAAATGTCAGATTTCTGTGATGTAAAAAAAAGAAAAATCATTTCAGAACTTTTTCCACCTTTAGGCCTCATGCACACGACCGTAGGTGTTTTGCGGTCCGCAAACTGCGGATCTGCAAAACACGCAAGCTGTTCCACATTCCGTTCCGCAATTTGCGGAACGAAACGTGGCCCATTGTAGAAATGCCTATTCTTGTCCGCAAAACGGACAAGAATAGGACATGCTCTATTTTTTTTTGCAGGGCTACGGAATGGAGCAAAGGACGCGGACAGCACATGGAGTGCTGTTCACATCTTTTACGGCCCCATTGAAGTGAATAAGTGTGCGCCCGAGCCGCAAAATATGCGGCTCGGACACGGACCCAAAATACGTTCGTGTGCATGAGGCCTTAATGTGACCTATAAACTGTACAACTCAATTGAAAAACAAAACTGAAATCTTTTAGGTAGAGGGAAGAAAAAATATAAAAATAAAATAATATGGTTGCATAAGTGTGCACACCCTTAAACTAATACTTTTTCGAAGCATCTTTAGATTTTATTAGAGAACTCAGTCTTTTTGGGTATGAGTCTATCAGCAAGGCACATTTTGACTTGGCAAGATTTGCCCACTCTTCTTTGGAAAAACACTCCAAATCTGTTAGATTGCGAGGGCATCTCCTGTGCACAGCCCTCTTCAGATCACCCCACAGATTTTCAATCAGATTCTGGTCTAGGCTCTGGCTGGGCCATTCAAAAACTTTAATCTTCTTCTGGTGAAGCCATTCCTTTGTTGATTTGGATGTATGTTTTGGGTCATTGTCATGCTGAAAGATGAAGTTCCTCTTCATGTTCAGCTTTCTAGCAGAAGCCTGAAGGTTTTGTGCCAATATTGACTGGTATTTGGAACTGTTCATAATTCCCTCTATCTTAACTAAGGCCCCAGTTCCAGCTGAAGAAAAACAGCCCCGCAGCCTGATGCTGCCATCACCATGCTTCACTGTGGGCATGGGGTTCTTCCGGTGATGTGCAGTGTTGTTTTTGCGCCAGACATATCTTTTGGAATTATGGCCAAAAAGTTAAACCTTGGTTTCATCAGACCATAACACCTTTTCCCACATGCTTTTAGGAGACTTCAGATGTGTTTTTGCAAAATGTAGCCTGGCTTGGATGTTTTCCTTCGTAAGAAAAGGCTTTCGTCTTGCCTCTCTACGCCATAGCCCAGACATATGAAGAACACGGGAGATTGTTGTCACATGTACCACACAGCCAGTACTTACCAGATATTCCTGGCGCAACTTAAATGTTGCTGTAGGCCTCTTGGCAGCCTCCCAGACCAGTTTTCTTCTCATCTTTTCATCAATTTTGGAGGGACGTCAAGTTCTTGGTAATGTCACTGTTGTGCCATATTTTCTCTGCTTGATGATGTCTTCACTGTGCTCCATGGTATCTAATGCCTTGGAAATTCTTTTGTACCTTTCTCCTGACTGATACCTTTTAACAATGAGATCCCTCTGATGCTTTGGAAGCTTTCTGTGGACCATGGCTTTTGCTGTGGGATGCGACTAAGAAAATTTCAGGAAAGGCCAACTAGAACAGCTGAACTTTATTAATCAGAGGAACTTTAAATGATGGCAGGTGTATGCTGACCCCTATTTAACATGATTTTAAATGTGATTACTTAATTCTGAACACAGCTATATCCCCAGTTATAAGAAGGTGTGCACACTAATGCAACCACATTATTTTAGTTTTTTTTTGTTTTCTTCCCTCCACTTAAAAGATTTCAGTTTGTTTTTCAATTGAGTGGTACAGTTTATAGGTCACATTAAAGGTGGAAAAAGTACTGAAATGATTTATCTATGTCTCATTTTTTTACAGTACAGAAACCTGACATTTTAACGGGTGTGTAGACTTTTTATATCCACTGTACTTGCATCGGAACTCTATACAAGTCTATGACAGACTAAAATTGTAATATTGTTTCTGTTTTGACTGTGATTCTTCACCCCACGCTCCCACTAGACGGTTCTAGTTCAGCTTCAAACTATGTATAAGGAGAGCAGTCATAGGCCCTAGTTGTCTTCAGATAGGGAACAGTGCTTAGTCAAAGCTACTCTGCCAGACTGCATTAGTGACCAGAAGAAGACAATAAGATGAGGATGCTGAGCCAAAGACCCCAGATTACCAGCCTTTGGGTACTAGCCTTCTGAAATAGAAGGGGGCAGGTCTTTTGTCAGCATGAACTATTTGTGGCAATCAGCTCAAATGGTGACTTCAGATATAGTTCAAACAATAGTCTTTTTATTTTGTCTAAAATGGTTTTAACAAAAAACTCACTTACTTCAGCATGTAAACACACAAAAAAACACAGTTCATGTTAAATGGTCTGACTCTGTAGTTCCTGGTTTCCACCACCAGCTTGAGGGGAAAATACTTTGCAATAGCAGGCTTCTCTGCTGAAGCAGTCCACAAAGCTTTCACACTTCCAGACTAAGAACCACAACCCACAGCTCTTCTGGGCTTCCTAGCCTATATAGGCCAGACAAATCCTGGGCTGGACATGTGGGAGTAGTCATACCACCCTGCTCTTTGACTACTCCAATGAAACCCGGCCTGGATCAGCTGCAGCCAGCAGCTAAACCACTACTAACAAGTATCAGTAACCTAGGGTTACGACAAAAAGTTACTGGTTCAGTTCATCAAGGCCAGGCACCTCGGTGACACGTATCTATCGTCTACTATGGCACCTTGTGTCTTTTCACACCCTCTTCTGCCCAGTAGGAGACAAAGAACAAGGCAGCTCACAGCCTTACCTATATTATTATGCATTTAAGTCAAGAAGCCCACTGGTTTACTATTGAGCCTGACTCTCTGGATTTATTTCCCATTGGGGTGCACCACACCTTTCCTTCTCTTCCAGAGAGCAGCAACATGTGGTGATTGACAGCTCAATGGTGTCTGGGGGACCCAGCATAGCATTGGAACCATCCCAAAACCTTTTTTGCCAATAGCAACCAATCACAGTACAGCTTTTATTTCATATCCTGCTCTTAAAAATAAAAGTTGCAATGTGATTTTTTGCTATGGGTCATAAAAACAGTTTATCTTTTAGATAGTTTTAATAACTCTGCCTCTGTATGCTTTTTAGATACGTCTGAATTCACAGAAAACTGAAACTTAACATTGTCCATAGGTTTAAGTAACATCCCCTGGAGATAGTCTCCAGGAAAGGAGAAGGCCCTAACCTGTGGGCTTGGCTCTTTTCAGTGTGAATTAGCCTAAGTCAGTTAGTTGAAGTGTAAACAACTTCTAGCTATCTGCAGTCCTGTGGCATACACAGGCTGTTCTGTCTTAATACACGTTCACACAGTGTGTAGTCTGACATTCAGCATAAACCATTCCTGTCTTCCAAATAAGAGGACTGTTCTTTGTAGTCTAACTTGTTTATTGGTCAACATGCTGTACTCTCTGCGCAATGCATGTGAGTGAGAGACTGTACAAGTGTGCGACTGATTGATAAAACAGGATTGTTTATTGGCAAAACAGGATTGTTTGGTAAAACTACAACAAAACAAATAGCAAGTACAAGTAAAAAGTATAGATAGCATGTACGGTAACATTTGCATTAACACTGAACCACATGGTAAAAAGTCTGCCTTTACATAAGATTACATGTCTAAAATCAAACAGTTATAACTCCCTCAATAACAATTAGGCTGGGTCCAGACTTGCGCATTTTACAGCGCGTTCAAACGCGCTGTAAAATGCTCAACACATGAAAACCAATGCTTTCCTATGGCCCTGTTTCTCACTTGAGCATTTTACAGCGCGTTTGAACGTGCTGAAAAATGCCCTACCCTCCAAAAAGTTCTTGAGCTTCTTCGGGGCATTTTGTCGCGCGTATTGTGATTAACGCCACAGTAGTCAATCACACGAACGCGCATACGACACGCGTTTCCTATTTGCAAAAACGCGCTGTAATACGCACAACAGAAACGTTTTACGCGCGTATCAAATACGCGCAAGTCTGAACCCAGCCTTACAACTGACTGAACAGCTCTGTTTAACACAATGTCCCTGAAATAAAGGTAGATCTCTCACCAGATATGGTTTACAAGGATTGTACATTTTAAGAAGGAAATTTGCAAAAGGACAGCTCTGCTGATGTGTCCTGGTGACTGGAGACTTCTATTTCCCAGGATGCTTTTCACTCCCACAATGCTCTGCACCACCCACAATGCAGCAGTCTTTGTAATAGGAAAAACAAAAGGTAATACAAATTAACACCACTAGATTGTGCTATAACCACACTAATCACTACAGAAATACCAAAACTGAGGCAGACGTGATCTGTAATGATTCTCAAACTCTGCTGGGCAGAACACTCCCCGTCTGACATCAACAGACACCACTACTAGATCCTTCATTCTTAGCAACCCATTTTGGTCAATGGTGGGATTAAGCTTCTTCAAAGCGCTATCCTTGGAGACTGTTTGACCTTTGCTGAGGTAGTCTATTTCCTTAGCATACCATTCATGTTGTATAGTGTGAATTATTGTGTTTTTGGACTTTTCCAGATTAACAGCGGTAAAGGCTTGTTTGCAGTGATGCCAACCTTTGCCTGACTCACAGGTAATGCTGACTTGTAAGACTGTGATATATGAACTAGACAGGCTATAGCACAAACGAGCAACATTTAGGTGGAGAACTAGTGGTGATCGTGCACTAGTTCGGCTTGAGAATCTCGATGCTCGACACATGGCAGTATTTGGCCGAATACCGCATGTGCTCAAGCGAAGTGATCGAGTCTCCTCCCCGCACATTTCTTGGCTGCTATGAAGCCAATAAACGTGCAGGTGAGTGCTGCACTCACTGTAATGACGTAGCCATGTTGGTTACTGGCATTACAGTAATGGGCTGGCCGGAATGCGTCATCGGGTTCTATATAGCACCCGTTGCCGCGTGTTCTGCTCAGTCTTAGTCAAGGAAAGCTGTGCTGAGGAAGGGACAGACAGTGTAGGGAGTGATATAGGAATATTTTTATTATAAAAACTTTTCAGAGGTCCAAAAGTCCTTTTAAGGACTATTGTATGTGGCAGCAGCAATATCTATTTTTAGCGCATCTTGCACTGAATAGCGTGCAATAGTTAGGCCACTGCAGACAGCGACATAAGCTGCCGGGACATCTCCAGTGTAAAGTATGCGCATCCAAAAATTATCTTTGACATCCAGTGTACTTTTTCCGTAGACGGTGCCCGCTGCGGAGAGTGACATTAGCTGCGCAAAATCTCCTGTGTAAAGTATGCGCATCCAAAAATTTTCTTTGACATCCAGTGTACTTTTTCCATAGGCGGTGTCCGCTACGGACAAAGACATTAGCTGCTTGACATCTCCTGTGTAAAGTGTGCACATGCAAAAAATATCTGTGACATCCAGTGTACTTTTTCTGTAGACCGTGTCCGCTGTGGACAGTGACATTAGCTGCGCACCTTCTTCAGTGTAAAGTGTGCGCATCCAAAAAATATTTGTGACATCCACTCTACTTTTTCCGTAGATGGTGTCTGCTGTGGACATTGACATTTCAAGTGCCACATCTGCAGTGTAACATGTGCACATCCAAAAAATATCTGTGACATCCATTGTACTGTGGACAGTGACATTAGCTGTGCAACATCTCCTGTGTAAAGTGTGTGCATCCAAAAAATATTTGTGACATCCAGTGTAGACGGTGTCCGCTGCAGACAATGACATTACCAGCACAACATCTGCAGTGTAAAGTGTGCGCTGAAAAAAATGTATCTGTGACATACAGTGTACTTTTTCAATAGACAGTGTCCGCTTCTGACAGTGACATTGCACATATTCACTGTAACGTGTGCGCATAAAAATTTTATCTGTGACATCCAGTCTACTTTTTCCGTAGACACTGTGGACAGTGACATTACCGGTGGTACCTCATCCCAAATACCTGTGACATTCCCTGTAATTTTTTATTAGCTGCTGGTGACAGCATTGACATTATCTGCGAGATATCTCCTGTGTGACGTTTCCACATCCCAAATACTTTTTTTAATTTTTTTATACATGTCCAAATCCTACGCTACTGTACGTGTGACATGACATACTTTCAAGCATATATAACATTTAATATGAAGAAGGAAAGCAGTAAGGGACGGGGAAGTAGCCGTGATGCTGGTGCACGCAGAGGACGTGGCCCTGGGCGCGTTGAAACTGTGCCTGCTGCCAGAGCCCAAGAAAAACAATCATCCAAGATACATGTCCCAGTTTGCAGGGCGGTGCAGGACACCACTCTTGAAGTCAGATCAGTGCAACTAGTTGGTCGGTTGGATTTCAGCAGATAATGCTTCCAGTCGGTCTTCCACCAAGTCCAGTCTCAGTAGCCAAGACTCTGGTCAAAACAATCCTCACCCTTATCCTCCTTCCTCCCACCATACAGAGTCTGGGCAAACAAGTGATCCCAGACTCGGATATTCCGAGGACCTCTTTTCATTGCCATTCCTTGTTTTATTAACAGTAGAAAGAGGGAGGTGCTCGTGCCGCTCTACAGAGCACTAGTGAGACCTAATTTGGAGTATTGTGTGCAGTGCTGGAGACCATATCTGCAGAAGGATATTGAAACTTTGGAGAGAGTTCAGAGAAGAGCTACTAAACTAGTACATGGATTGCAGGACAAAACTTACCAGGAAAGGTTAAAGGACCTTAACATGTATAGCTTGGAAGTAAGAAGAGACAGAGGGGATATGATAGAAACTTTTAAATACATAAAGGGAATCATCACGGTAAAAGAGGAGAGAATATTTAAAAGAAGAAAAACTGCTACAAGAGGACATAGTTTTAAATTAGAGGGGCAAAGGTTTAAAAGTAATATCAGGAAGAATTACTTTACTGAGAGAGTAGTGGACGCTGCAAATACAGTGAAGGAGTTTAAGCATGCATGGGATAGGCATAAGGCCATCCTTCATATAAGATAGGGCCTGGGGCCATTCATAGTATTCAGTATATTGGGCAGACTAGATGGGCCAAATGGTTCTTATCTGCCGACACATTCTATGTTTCTATGTTTTTATTTGGCCCTCTTGCCAAGCATGCTTGAAGAGGGAAAGATCTTGTGCCCTAATTCCCAAACTCTTCATCATCCACAGTCACAGGAACATGACGGGGGGGGGGGGGGGCGGCAATTACCGTTTAATGAGGTGGATGATGATGAGACACAGTTGCCAATAAGTCAACGGCAATTACTGTCTCAACAGGTTGATGAAGAGGATGAGACACAGTTGTCAATCACTGAGGTTGTGGTTAAGTCAACAAAGCAGGAGGATGACCAGAGTGAGGAAGTGGATGAGAAGGTGGTGGACAATGAAGTCACTGACCCAACCTGGAAGGTGGAAAGCCGAGCGAGGACAGCAGTACAGAGGGGGAGAGATCTGCAGCACCGCAACAGATTGGAAGAGGCAGTGGGGTGGCAAAAGGGAGAAGGCGGGCCAAACCAAAAAGGCCCGCAACTGTTCCACGGAGCACCCCCTTGTGGAAATATCCCTTTCTAAGTGAAGGTGTTCCACTGTATGGCGCTTTTTTGAGGAAAGTGCGGACGACCGTACCAAAATTAGCCAGGGCGTTAACACTAGCAACCTCATCACCACCAGCATGATCCGCCTCATGGCATCCAAGCACAATAATAAGTGGGACAAACGCCTGGGTCCACAACCTGGTCTGTGGGACACACCACTGCCTCCTCTTCCCCTATGTTACGTGATCCTGGACCTTCTCAAGCACCATCAGCGACCACATCCACTTCCGTGTCCCAGTGCAGCGTCCAAATGTCCTTACCCAGGCCTTTGAATACCCAGCCACCCTCCCACAGGCCATAGCACTAAATAAGCAGCTTTCCAAATTACTGGCCCTGAAAATGCTACCATTTAGGCTTGTGGACACTGAGGCCTTCCGCAGCCTGATGTTGGCAGCCCTCTCGCATTGCACAGTCCCCAGCCGCCACTATTTTTCAAGGTGTGCCGTGCCCACCTTACACCAACATGTGTGCCGTAACATCACACGTGCCCTGACCAATGCATATAATGTATTACAGGGTCAGCTCACCTGCAGGCCCTCGCATATAATGTTTTACAGGCTCAGCTCACCTGCAGGCCCTCATCTACAACCTTTTAAAGGGTCAGCTAACCATCAGGCCCTCACCTACAATCTTTTACAGGGTCAGCTCACCTGCAGGCCCTCGCATATAATGTTTTACAGGGTCAGCTCACCAGCAGGCCCTCTCATATAATGTTTTACAGGGTCAGCTCACCTGCAGGCCCTCGCATATAATGTTTTACAGGGTCAGCTCACCTGCAGGCCCTCGCATATAATGTTTTACAGGGTCAGCTCACCTGCAGGCCCTCACCCCTAATGTTTTAGATGGTCAGATCATCGGGCTCTTTCTCCAAATGTTTCTGAGAGTCACCAGCAGGCCATCAATCATAATTTTTCAAGGGTGTGTATGATGCGCTCCTTTATGTGTAACAAAGAGTGTATTGGAGTGCCGCTTCCTTGTCATTTTTGGCAGCCCTTTCACTTAGTGCATAGGCTTTATGAGTGTAGGAGTCCTACTACATGAACCACAATGTAAATAAGGCCCTCCTTTATGTGATATACAGGTTGTATCGGAGTGCCTCTTGCTTGTAATTTTTGGCAGCATTTGCACTTTATATACAAGTAAATGTACAGGAAAGAATATCTTTGGTTTTGTGCCTATTATTGTCAGTCTGTAAAAGTGGCGTACTACTCGGACAAGAATCACTCCCAGCAGCACCCTGGGTGTCCAAAATGCATCCAGACATCCTCTTTGGTGGTGTTTCCATCAATATCTGACCTTTTTCTATGAACCAGGCACCATCCCCTCTTCAGATCAGGGGGTGCCTGGTTTAATGCTCGGGTTCTCCCATTGACTTACATTATACTCGGGTGCTCTATAGAGCACCGGAGCATCCCGGTGTGTTTGGCCCGAGCACACGAGCACTTTGGTGATCGATCAACACTATGGAGAACCTGTCGAAACGATGGGATTTGAGTTGGTGGTCCGAAGTCACCGTACGTAGAACAGATACTTCAGGTTGGACTTCTTCATTGGCATCTGGGTCTACCAATTCGAATGTGTCGGATCCGATACTGCAAGACGTTGACCAGTACAGGAATGCAGGACCTGTAAACCATGTTGTGTCCTTAAGTTGGTTCGCTGCGACAGATCTAGTTGCGTGGTCTGCAGGATTATGCTGTGTAGGCACATAGTGCCAATGTTTAGGACAAGTGGATCTCCTGATCCTTAGCACCCGATTGCAGATGTAGACGTAAAAGCATCTGGACTACCTTGCTGTTTGTGTAAAACTTGACTTTCTCGATTTCCAAGTTTATTCCTGTTGTTATAAGTTCAGCCAACTCCACTGCAAGCACAGCAGCGCAGAGCTCCAGTCTGGGAATCATGTGTTCATGGAGTGGCGCTAGTTTGGTCCGACTCATGACAAACCCTATATGGCATTGTTCTTTGACATCAATGGTCTTTAGGTATGCTACAGCTGAAACTGCCTTGCATGAAGCATCGCAGAAGTTGTATAGTCTTTACATCTTGACTTCAGTAGATGGCACAGAAACATATGGTCGTGCCACATGAAGGCTGGACAAAGCTTTGAGAGACTTCCTCCAACCTGTCCACAGGCCCTTTTTGATGAAGTGGTTCATCCCAATCAGACGTCTCTGTGGTGCAGTCTCTTAACATCATTTTGCTTTGGATAGTAACAGGCGCTACGAATCCCAGAGGATCATATGAGCTGTTTATGGTGGACAGAACTACTCTCCATGTGAAGGGCTTTTCTTCCCTGATAATTTGGAAGGTGAATGTGTCTGCCTTTAAATCCCAGAGCAAACCGAGGCTCTGCTGCATGGGAAGGGAGTTGGTGCTAAGATCTAAGTCCTTTAGATCACTTGAATGGTCTTTGGGTGAGAAGGACTCCATTAACTCACAGCTGTATGAGGCAATTTTGTGCAACCTCAAATTAGATAGAGCGAGCATCTCTTGAGCACTATTCAGAAGACTGATTGCGGTCTCGTTCATGGGTGTCGATTTCAAGCAGTCGTTCACTTAGAAATCTTTTTCCACAAAGGATCTGACATCTGACCCATACTTTGCTTCACGCTCTCGGGCTAAATGCCTGAGACCGTAGATAGCGACTGCAGGGGAAGGACTGTTTCCGAAGATGTGCACTCTCATTCGGTACTCTACAATGTCTTCATTGGGGTCATTGTTGCGGTACCAGAAGAACCTCAAGTAGTTTTCCTGACGAGGAAGCAGTGGAACATCTGTTGTATGTCGGCCATAAATGCTACGGAATCTCTGCTTAAGCAGAAAAGTACCTCCAGAAGTCTATTGTTGAGGTCTGGACCAGACAGTAAGACATCATTTAGCGAGGCACCTTTGCACGTGGTGCTCAAGTCGAATACTACTCGTATCTGTCCTAGTTTTTTAGAATGATACATGCCGAATATGGGTAAGTACCAACACTCCTTGGAGTCTTGGAGCGTGGGTGCCATTTCTGCATGGTTATTCTGGAATATTCTTTCCATGAAGGTAAAAAAAAATGTTCTCTCGTCTCTGGTATCCTCTGAAGTTTATGGTTGAGGGAGATAAATCGACTGTAGACAAGTTCTTTGTTGTTAAGTAAGCGTTGTCTCCGGGTTTTAAACGGTAACGGTGTGACCCAGCTTTTTGACTTGTCTTTTATTATTCCTTGTTCCATGATATCCAAGAACAGCCTGTCTTCTATTGATATTGCGACCCTGCTGTCTTCTTTTGTCCTGTGGAAGACTGTGAATCCTAAGTGATCTTGCTCACCATTGCAGGCGTGGTCTTCACAGGAGGGATCTGCGAAAGGACAAGGCACAGGAGCGCTGTGTGGTAATTCTTTTATCAGGAAACTGCTCTGACATGGCTGGAATAGGGAAGGATGTCCATTTTCAAGTGTGTTGGTGAGCATACTGTTGACGGAGGTCGGCTTGTGTGCTCCCCCTAAACCCACTTCTATGATGACCCATCCTAGGTCAAGTCTCTGGGCGTATGGACCATTTTTGGGACCATTGATCTGTCATCTAGCCTTATGAACTCGTAGTATGTCTCTTCCAATGAGTAAGACTATCAGGGCCTTTGGGTTCAGTTCTGGTATCAGGTGAGCTATATGCCTCAGGTGGGGGTGGTATGCCGCTACCTCTGGTGTAGGTATCTCAGACCGGTTGTCAGGTATGTGATTGCACTCCAGTATGGTTGGCAGTGACAAGCAGGTCTAACCATCTATAAACTCCACCTTGTACCCAGTTGTTTTCCTCCCCGCAGTCTCATCTGTACCTGCACAAGTCCTTAAGGAGTAGGAAGAAGGTGGATTTAGCTAAAGACCTGTTGCTTTGATCATCTAAGATTCAGTGGCTGACCAGATAAACTCTGACAAGGCAGATTTTTAAGAAGGACTTCCCTCCTGCGAGTCCTTTACAGATCTTTGTACAGTAATAAGTGACTACTGTGGGTTCTATGTCAGTCTGCTTCCTGCCATGCTCCTCTGCTTGGGGTGATACCTGAGAGGGTGGTCCAGGGTGTAAAGCCGTGTTGTGTTCTGTGCTACTGCATTCTGTGCATGTCACACTGACCTTACAGTTCCTGGCGAAGTTCGATGTTGTAGTGCAGTACCTGAAGCAGATGTTGCTTTCTTTGAGGAATTCTTTGCGGTCATCTAAAGACTTCTCCCTGAAGGCTCTGCATTTTATTAGCGAATGTCCTTTCTTGTGCAGGGGGCATTGTTTGGTAGGATCTTTGGGTATGTTCTCTTCTTGAGAAGACTTAAACTACCTGTAAAGAGAACCTGTGGAGGCAATGTTAGTTTTGTGGACTGCCACTGGTGTTTTATGAGGTTTGACACCAGGGGTAGTGGAACATGACAATGTAAAGTCAAAACTGGGATAATTTCTAATCCTCGCCTATTGAGTAACAAAGTCTACAAACACCACGAAGGGGGGAATTGGTACATTATGAACTGTTTATAATGGGAACCATGAGTGATCCACTTCTCTTGTAGATTATAGGGGCTGTTTTTGGACAATCCGATTGACACCTTTGGCGGTATCCACGAATGATAGCCCCAGCAGATCTCCTTCTGCCTGAGCAACCTGTACCTCTATCATCAAGTCACTGAGTTCCCTGAGCTTCTGGTAATGGTAACCCCTACCCACTATTCTAGGAAGATTATCAACTCTCTTATATAAAGCATTTTCTATAGCTTCTATTGACCCATAACACTCATAAAGTCTTTCCCACACCACCTTTAGGCCTTTCCCCGGATAGTTTATGTTAATGTCTCTGATTATTTTGGCGTGTTCAGCAGACTCGCTTCCAAGCCACTTTACCAAGTAATTTAACTCCTCACTACAGGAAAGATCTAAGTCTCTTATGGCGTTCTGGAAGGAGGCTCGCCATGCCCTGTAGTTCTTAGGACAATCGGTGACCTTTTTAAGTCCTTTGGTAACCAGCTCCCGTTTAGCAAAGAACTTAGAGAAGTCCATGGCGGCCTGGTTAGCGCCAATACTACCCAGTGTGTTGTTGTTATGCTGCATGTCTGGTGTATTGCCATACCTTTTAGGGGTTTCTGGCTTAGGGAAATCTGTATAATACCGTTCTGACGCGAAGGTTGTCCCTTTTAGGTCGAAGCGAAGGTTGTAACTTCTATTCTGTAGGGCGGTAGTTATGGCTGGCATCACCTTGTCATATACCGTCATGCCCGAGGTACTGAAGTTCAAGGTGGAATCTTTGGCACTCTGCATAAGCTGGCTGATATACCGGATCATAGTTGTCATCTGTCTTGGGATGCTGATGGACATATTCTGTGATGCGCTGTGCTGGATCTTGCTGATCTAGGTCTGGCCCAAGTACTTGACTGTTTCTCAGACTGGGGGTCATTTTACGTCAAAAACTGGTATGGGGAGAATGATAAATTACCCTCTCTGTGTTTACTTGTTCAACTGGCTACCTCATTTTAGCCATTTCCTGTCTTGCACCTCACTGCTAACAACATCAAGGGAACCCCATTTTACAACAGACAAAAGACACTTACCAGTGTGTTTCTCCGGGGAAATATGGACATTAGGTGTGCTCCCTCCTCACTCAGCACGGCCCAAAGGAGCATTGGAGAAGGACAGCCACCACCATGAAACCACTATCCTCACATTATCATTCTCATCCTCTCACCCCGTGCCACCCCACCAGGTCTGCTACACTGGCACAGGGTATCTTTATAATGCTAAATTGCTCCTCTAGTGTCCTCCTGATATCTACCACTGTGTCATCACTGGTATGAGACATGTACAGTATGTGAGTGGAAGAAGACTGCTGCTTCTATATAAAGCCTTCACCATCTCCTTCAGAGAGTTGTAAATACAGTATGATGGGTCAATAAAAGTTATTTTTATTGCTTGTTAGAGAAGAACTGGATAGCTAGCGGGGCTATATGGCCATATATTCCTTATGACGGAATTCATTCTTAACTGCTGGTGGATGTACAATGTCCTTAAAGGCCACACCTTTGTATTTACGGTGCAAACCCTTTACTTGAACTGGTTAAATAAATAAAAATACAGAAAAAATATCTGTTAATGTTGTTTTCCAGTGAATATCAATAACCTACAGTGGTAATTTTGAACCAATCTATTTGATAACTTCACCCATGTATAGTAAATTTATTTGTCCTCATTACCCCGGCTATTCTCTACGAAGCAGCGGAGGGTCTAGACACATGCATGGACAGGATACAATTTCCCTGTGGCGTGTGCACCGGAAAATGTAGCTATATGGATAGGCAGGAGATCAATTATCCCTACAACAACTGTATTTTCCACACGGCTCCGAATACGTTTACCCACTGTGAACACAGCAGTCAAACAGCGCTAATGCCAAGCCAAGCATAAGACAAAGACGTTTCTCTAAATTGAATAGAAAAAAACATCCAGTAAGCAGGAAGGTGGACTGCATGGGGACACTCTGAAGAAAACAGGGATACAAGTAATTATCAAATATTGTGTTACATGGCTCTGCCTTTATAAACTTTTATAAACTTACATACGAAGACATACAAAGATAAAGTCATGGATTGATGTAACAGGGCCAAAAGCAAAATCTGTAACAGTGCCTTCAACTATTGTGTGTCTCTGCAGGCATCAGGGTCTGGTTGTGACAGCTTCCTCGACACCCTCTATAGTTAGGCCTCTGGGAGATAGAACTCTTGCACAATTGCCTTTAAGTAGTACAAAGCCTTAATACAGCAACAGTAGAAATCTATGGGCTCCTTTGGTACTGCCTATTTCATTTGAAAAAAATAATTATGCAATTACTGTCCCTAAAGAAAAATTTTCCAGTAATTTGGCACTGTACATTACTATAAAACACAAGTGATTGTCTGCTTGCTGTCTCTAACATCATGTCTTTTTTCTATCTGAAACTAAATCTCTCAAAAAGATTAGCTTCTTGTCTTTCCACCATCTACTAACCAACCTAAACCTGATATCTCAATTTCAGTCGGTGGTACTACCATATCTCCTAGGCAGTATGCCTGCTGTCTTGGGGTTATGTTTGACTCAGATCTTTCATTTACTCCCTATATTCAGTCACTGGCATGCTCATGTCACCTACACCTTCACCTCACTAAACTTCCCCCCTCCAGTCTATCTTAAATGCAGCAGCCAGGCTCATCTATCTCACCCGCGAATTCTAGAATTCACGATCTCCAGTCATTATTTTGCACTATTGCACAAATCGGCACTAATGATTCTTTTTGCACAATACTTGCAACTTCACATTTTATCAGGTCTGAGTAGATATTACTGATTGGTGCACTAAGTATTGTTGTGACATCACAGCACTGTGTCTAACAGAGACACTAATCCCTATCACAGCACAGTATAATACTATCACACTACCTAACACCCTGCACTGGAACCTATCAGCTACACTATATCACGATCTAACCTACATTGACTATCTCCCATTAACTATCTGCATTATATATATGAGCAACTATCTAATGTACGGATGTATTAGGGTTAACACTCATGCTTTATGAGAAGTGTTATTTAAACTAAATGCATAAACTCGTAAAGCAATTGCTTTTCAATGGCTTTTGATTCAAGATAACGCGATGAGTTAAGAAATTTGAGTTAAGGGTTTGAGTGTTACCCCTGCTACATCTGTAATTAAATAAGGATCCAGATGAGTCTTCAAAGCACAGAGCACAGCAATGACACTGCTCTCTCCCTCAGATGGCTTGACCACTATAGAAACATGCAATTTTTACCCTTTGTGTTGCCTCTATTTCCTCTTAGATAGTAAGCTCTA
Organism: Bufotes viridis; assembly: GCA_033119425.1. NCBI lineage: Eukaryota > Metazoa > Chordata > Amphibia > Anura > Bufonidae > Bufotes > Bufotes viridis. The sequence goes on along the minus strand of CM065592.1, from coordinate 35,016,832 downwards.
GCGAACAAGGCCCTCACTCCTAGCAATTGTGTATTAGGCCTATTGCACACGACCGTATGGCTTTTTCAGTATTTTGTGTTCCGCAAAAAACAGATCTGCAAAAAAAAAAAAACTGATGACATTCCTGTGCATTCCGTTTTTTACGGAACATCTGGCCCCTAATAGAACAGTACTATCCGTGTCCATGATGGGGACAAGAATAGGACAAGTTCTATCTTTTAACGGAATGGAAATACAGAAATGGAATGCACACGGAGACACTTCCGTGTTTTTTTTTTTTGCGGACCCATTGAAATAAATGGTTCCGTATATGGACCATATATATGGAAGGCAAAAAAACGGCCCGTACACTTACAAAAAAATGTTTGTGTGCAATAAGGCCTTAATGTTTAACTCTGTAATGCTAAATTAGGTTTGTACATATACCCTTTAAATTGTAAAGTGCTGTGGAATATGGTGGCGCTATATAAAGTTTTTATTATTTATTTATTTATTATGAATAAGGTTATGCTTGTCTGTTTTCACCTGATATCAATATACAAACTTAAAAGATTTAAACAATTGGTCATTTCCTGACTAATCATGATCTTTAATGTTTAACGTTGAGATTGGTGAGAGCACTTTGCCTGTCATAATGGTAAAGAATATTTTCCACAATTCCCACCTTATTCTACCAATTTTATAAAATTACTTCTACTATTATACAGAACTAGCAGTACACAGATGTCTAGTAATTTGCAGTGTGCTGTTGGAGGTCATTGCTTTTCACTTTGCATTTTGAACCAGTGCTCTGCCATTCATCCCAAATCGTGGGAGGCGAATCACTTGCTATGGCAGCCTGGGATCATGTGATGGCTTCTAGGCCTGCCATAGTTAACTACCTGTTAAGCCCTGCCTGCAGCCCCATAGGAAATACAGAGAATCTTCGTAGACTCCAATAGTAAACTATTACAATTAGAGATGAGCGAACATTTAAAAAAAGTCAGTTGTTCGGGGTTCGGGTGGTGGTTAATTGCGCATCCCGTTATGGATTCCACAATAGCGCATATGGAATCCATAAGGGGCGGCTGCCACCAACCCGAACTGTAGAACAGCTGAAGGACCTGGCGTGACGTCACTGTCATGTGATCAGTGCAGGGGGCGTGGCTCAGCACGGGATCAAATCCAGTGCTGAGCTGTTCTACAGTTCGGGTTGGTGGCAGCCGCCCCTTATGGATTCCATATGCGCTATTGTGGAATCCATAACGGGATGCGCAATTAACCACCACCCGAACCCCGAACAACGGACTTTTTTTAAATGTTCGCTCATCTCTAATTACAATCCATTGGTATAAGCAGACTGCATGTTCACTTCCCCTAGTCAAAAGATGTTAAAAATGTTAAAAGAAAGAAAAGTATAAAAAATTCACCATTTCCTAATTTTAATATAAAAATAAACAATACAAAAACAACTTTATTAACTTTATTACCATCATGTCCATATATGTCCAAACTTTAAAATATAAAAGTGTTTATCCTTTATAGCGAACGCCACAATGGAAAAAATAAATCTAAATGGCCATATCACTGTTTTTGGCTAACTTGGCCCCTGAAAAAATGGAATAAAAAGTTGATGTTAAAATGTTAAATGTACACCAGTAAAAACTAAAGCTCACCCCCGCAGGAAACAAGCCATCACTTCTGTAAGGCAGAAATCTAAAAAAGTTATGATGATGAAAAAATTTATTTTTTTCAAATGTTTTTATTTTTGTAATCAAGTAAGTTATAATATAATACCATCATCAAGTAATTTTTAGCACACAGTAAATGCTATAAACATGAAACCCAAAAACTGTGGAAGAATTGCAGTCTTTTTTACCAAGTTCGTCCCACAAATAATTTTTTGCCTGTTTTTCAACATAAGATATGGTAAAATAAATGATTTGATTTAAAAAAATTTGTCCCACGAAAAACAAGCCCTCATATGGCTATGTAAAAAAGTAAAAAAAAAAAATTGGCCCAAATCTAAAAAGGGGTTATAGCAGAATTGGCCATTTTTGACAAAATCACCCTACTTTCATAACTAGTGTAGGTAGGCAACTTACTTGGTGCTTAATATTACAGAGCAAAATGGGCAGCCCTGCAAGTCATACCACGACATAGTTTAGTTTTGAAAAACTCAGATAGGATGGAAACTTTTATGTGATATCTGCTGAATGGCTGAAATGGTACATTGACATATTACAGCTACAAATCTCGGCCTGACCACAGGTCTAATGAAGCCTAACTAACAACATGAAAGATCTGGACACTGCTGTTAGATCGGGTCATGAGACCAGCGGAAAAGGTGGAACATGGGGCCCTAATAACCTCATGTAAAAACCAGCTTTACTGTATACACTCCTGTCCCATTGCAGGTTCCCTTTAAATTTCATAGTTAATTTATTATTTTTTTTATTTCAAATGTCAAAGTTTTCTGTTTCTAAAAATGTTGTCTTTCTTTTTTTTGTATGGCAAGACTATCGTCAAGGTTGAGAGAAAAATATAATTCTAGAAAATGTCATCCCGTATTAAAATGAATTCATAGCTAACATTTATTTTAAATTCTTAAAATGTTTAGATGCCCTTTTTTCCTCACTGAACGCTCATCAATATTCATTTTGCCATAATTATCTTAATGTGATGGATAATGACTTAAGCGTCCAACTGTTTGACTGATGGGTTTTATGTCTTGTCTTCGGAGGAATTGATACAGAAAATTATACTGTTCATGCGTGATATTTTTAGTTTGTTTTAATTACTGGCTTACTAAGGAGGCATGTCGTATACACTACAATGGCTGCAATTGTTTATCTGAAGTCATTCCCTATTACTTGGACTGTACAATGTGTTTTTGTCTCAAATGGCCCACTAATGTGTCAAGCAGCTCTCGTGGCTCTGATTGTAAATGGCTTTTACACATAGTTAGATGTACTATGCTAAATACAATAGCATTTTTCAAGCCTCTTGGGTGTGAAGTTAACAGTTGATTAGAAAGTATAGCGTAATTGTTATTAAAATAGAGTGATTAAAATAACGTTGGGGGTTTATAAGTGCCACTTACATTGTCTTACTTTAAAAAAAAAAAAAAACATAAGAAGAGTATCTAATGTTTTAAAAATCTTTAAAATAAGTCATACTGAATTTCTATTTCAACCAAGGAAATTCTAGATGCCATAGATAGTAGAAGGCGCATCCAAATCTTAACCTTCTCACTCAACCTATGAATGAGAGGGAGAACATTAAGATGGATGTACTTCCCAACATCTCTTGATATCCTAACGCCAAATATTCAAATCAACCACTAGGATCAATAGTAATCAATAGGGCAGAGGCCAGGATCTGATGGGCCAATAACTGACTTTTGACAGTTAATAAAGAGACCTGATAAATATCTAAACTCACCAAGAACCTCCATAATAATTGGAAGTGCACATACAGTATTACCAACAAAAAAGGAGAAGGTCATCTGCATAAAGAGATATCTTTACCTCCTGTTGTCCATACCTAAACTCACTTGTCCTCTCCTTCTTTATTATCAAAATAGCAAGATATTTCACCACCAAAGCAAAGGGAAGAGGAGAAAGGGCAACTTTACCTTGTTCTCCTCAATAGACTAAATACAGCTGAGATCTGTCCATTGACCTAAAGCCCAGCCACTGGGTCTTTGTATAGAAGTTTGATCCAAAAAAGTGCATATTGTCTGTTGTACTTTGTTGCATATATTACACTATCCCTTACAAGGTTACGATGTACATGAAGTTCCCTGATTTTTCAGTGTGCTGCCAACTTTTGGCTCGTTTCAGAAGTTCAGTATGGTTACTCTAAATTGGAGGTTCTTTTGCACTAATGTTTTTATGTGTTTTGTTTTATGTTTTATGTGTCTTAGCTCTTTCACTCCCCCTATTTTCCCTTCCCGGTCTCCTTGGGTCCAAGCATCAAGCATCCTCTCCCATTCGTATGGCAGATACACAACAACATCTCATATTGGGGTATGTAAGCAGTACACTTTTTTTTTCTCACTCTGTGTCATGGCTGAAATCAAAATAGCAACTTACAATGTAAGAGGCTTTAAGACCCCAGCAAAGAGGAGTCAAATTCTACAGCAGTTGAATAAAGAAAAAACCCACATTATATTCATTCAAGAAACTCACTTTAAACTCACTGCTATAATCTATGGTTCCATAGCTCTTCAGCCCATTCTAACAAGTTAGGGGTGAGTTTAGGAATTCATAAGCATACTGACTTCTCATTGATTGATTTATGATCTGACAGTGAAGGACGCTTCATAATGGTGAAGGGGAAAACCAACACACAACTGTATACCTTTGTTAACATATACGCCCCTAATGTAGAGCATAAACAGTGGTTTGAGAAATTTTGGCAGTAGATGGAAGAGTTCAGAAAGGGATTGGTTATTCTAGCAGGAGATTTTAATGTGTCCCTAAATACCCGAATAGATGCTTCCTCAGGCAGGTCTGCTATCCCCAAGAAAACACTAAACCGTATATAAAAATTAATGCACAAAAGCGTGCTTATTGATGTATGGTGCACTCTTAATCCAAATATAATGGACTACACCCATTTTACATCTCCACAAAACTCTTACCACAGACTGGATTATGTTCTCTTCCCAGCGGAACAATTACACTTATGCAATGAGGGAAGAATTGGCTCAATAATCCATTCGGATCACTCCCCAGTATACATTACATTCAGTCCTCCAGATTCCTCCCCCAAGGCCTTTATGTGGCGCGTAAATGAGACATTTTTAGATAGACCAGATATAAAAGAAAGAGTAGAAGGTAAACTGAAGAAATTTTTCTCTACCAATGCGACAGGAGATATTTCACCCCACATTATGTGGGAAGCACATAAATGAGTTATAAGAGGAGAATTCATCTCTGTAGCCTCTCATCTAAACAAGGAGAGAAGGGATAAGATTACATTATTGTACGATAAGATCTCCACCCTAGAGCACGCCCACAAACGCTCTCGGAATAGAAAGAGGTTTGAAGAACTAACAGAGACCAGAGTGAAACTTAAAAAGACCCTGAATGCGCAGTCTGCAAAATGTCATTTATCCTTAAAACATACGTTCTTTGCCCATGGGAACAAAGCCACATAATTCATGCTAGCAATTTTGCGACAGTGTAAACGTAAGTCCAGAATTCCTGATATTCAACAACCGGGTAATCCGTTACTAAGAGATGATGCAAGTATAGTTGCAGCCTTCTAAAGTTTCTATTTGGAACTTTATAATATCAACGAGACAGATACAGAGGATATCACAGCTAGAAAACTTGAACTAACAAATGAATTCATAAAAAAAGATACACCTGTCTTGTATAACCACTGACCAAGCTTCAAAACTATGCACACCTATCACTATAAAATAAATATCCTCCACACTTAAACAAATGGCCAAAGGGAAGTTCCCAGAACCAGGTGGCTTACCACTCCTATATTACACTACATTCAAGGATACTTTGACGCCATTCATGCTCCAGGCCTTTAATATGGCTCTGTCTGGTTCTCGCTTCCCACCTTAAAATCTAAATGCCGACATTACCCTGATTCATAAATCACAAAAAGACATGACTTTGTGCTCCAGTTATAGAGCCATTTCCTTGTTGAACATGGATCTCAAACTATATGCCAGAATACTATCCTCCAGAATAAAGCCATTATTACAAGACCTGATACATCCTGATCAGACAGGGTTCATACTCGACTGAGAGGGCAAAGACAACACATACAAAATAGTGCATTCAATTGCTCTGGTACGGAGAAGAAATAGTTCTATGGTTTTGTTGGGAACAAATGCTGAAAAGGCCTTTGATAGAGTCGCCTGCCCCTTCATTAAGTGCACTTTGTCCCAGATGGGATTTCCTGAGGCCTTTTTCAGGGCAATATTCATGATGCATGAACATCCAAGCGCCTACATAAAACCAAATGATCACCTGTTGGCTGTGAAAATAAATAATGGAACTAGACAAGACTGCCCTTTGTCTCCCATTCTTTTTATACTAGCGGTAGAACCCCTTCTGCAGCACATCAAGCAATCCCAGGAGATTAGAGGATTGACTTGTGGCAGCCTAGAATTCAAACAAGCAGCGTATTGCTACTTGCTACTGATGGTCACTAATCACGCACAGGCCTTCCCAGCCATTGTCGAGTCGTTCCATTCCTTTGGCTACATCTCTAACTTTAAAATCAATATTTCCAAATCCCAAGCGATGTGTAAAAATCTATCATCTGTAGAATTACGAAAACTCCATGCAGATTTACCTTTCGAATGGACGAACCCGTCATTAAAATTCTTAGGTATCAATGTCTCTCCTATGACCTCAATTATCTACCGCTGCTACGAGATGCTTAGCTCCTGGTCTCCAACCTTTCTCTCCTGGTTGGGCCGCAGAAGCATGCTTAACACTTTGGTAGTTCCTAAAGTTACATACTTAGTGCAAGTATTGCCAATAAAGTTCCTCCGTCATTTCTTTGCTCCTCTTATGTTTGGGGTCCCACTAAACCTAGGATCTCCAACAAGATTCTCCTGCTTCCATTAACTAAAGGTGGAATCGGTCTCCCATCCCTGAAAAGGTAATATAGGACAGTTCGCCTTGTTAGGGTGGTCGACTTGATTAGAAGACCTACCCATAAGCATTGGGTGTTATTAGATGAAAGCTTAGCTAAGAACCCTAGTGTTTTCTGAAATGTCAGATCTCCCTAAAGATAACTCCCTCTTCAACCTTTCAATCTGGAAACTCCCAGAGATAAGAAATCAGTGCTCTAGATACCCCTCACCTCTACTGACCTTAGGAGACTGTCTACTATCCTCGGAGAGTTGTAACTCCTCCATACCAACCCAAATGAGAAACTCTAGGCCCCATTAGAACTACTAGACCAAGATGGAGTGCTCATAGATGCATCGCTATTAGATCTAAGTTTCAACTAACAGACTTGAATGATTTACAATATGCTATCATTCGATCCTCCCTAAATAAAGCTCTGGTTCAGACTAATCTACCGCGCACTCACACGTGGTTTGAAAAGCTATTGACTCAGACACAACACCCTACTAAATTAATTAGGGATGAGCGAATTTTGCAAAAATTCAAATCACTGATTCGCCAAATTTTTCACGAAAAATGTGGTTCAATCCGAATATATTTGCAGTGAATTACATTAATAAAATGCTATTTTCTGGCTGCTGAGAGCCTTTATAGTAGTATAGAACACTGTGCCTTGCAGTAATATGCATAGAGAGTCAGCTTTGGTAGTGAAATAATACTGTGAGTTCGTATGACATGCGGATGACATGCGTCACTCTTAGAATCACTGCACACTTCACTTATCTGGGCAGTCACGGGGCCAAAACTAACCAAAAAACTCAAGTATGAACTCAGCCTTACAGGTCGATGTTAGCGTCAAGAAGAAGCACAGTCCTTTTACACCCTTGTCAGCTGATTCCACATAGATGTAAACAGAACCTGTTCTATTAAACACTTATACAAGTAGAGCCCCCCCTGACAGAGTGTAATTTCAGCAGAGTGTAAATCCAGGAGTAATTTTGACATCACTGATTATTTTGCTCTTCATCTTATCCGCCAGAACAATAACCACCCAAAAAATTGATGCAGTCTGTTGAGCATTTGTCTTCACTCGGGCAGCATTTGGTCAGTAATCGTAATCCATCAATATTGATAATGCCCAAAAAAATAGGAGTGGTTCCAAAACAGAGATGACGCTTGAACAGAATATTTGCATGTCTTCTGTGTTTTGTACCCACTCTTGCTTTTGGCTACCAAATCACAAGCCAATTCTGATGGGACCATGTAGGCCTTAGAGATGCTACACATAGAGTATCCGTTCTGTGTCTCATTTTTACTTCCTTCTGACAGATCAGAAAAAGGGTTAAATAAAAGAAGTCATGAAGTGGGGAGGGTGGGAACAGCATGAGAAGTTCACAGAATGGCTCTATGAAAGTGGCTTTATTTATTCACTATGCGGGTGAGGTGGAAGCAGCATGAGGAGGCCACAGAGAGGAACAATGACAGAGTCTAAAGGTGGTGGCAGCATCAGGAGGTCACAGAGTGGCACAATGACAGAGTCTGTAGGTGGAAACAGCATGAGGAGGCCACAAAGTGGGAAGATGATGATAGATTGAGGAGGTGGCATCAGCATCAGGAGACCACAGAGTGGCACAATTACAGAGTGTGGAGGTGGCAGCAGCAACATCAGGGGGCCACATAGTGGCACAATGACAGAGTCTAGAGGTGGCGGTAGCATCAGGAGGTCACAGAGTGGCACAATGACAGAGTCTTGAGTTGGCAGCATCAGGAGAAGGCCACCAAGTGGCACAATGACAGAGTCTGGAGTTGGCAGCAGTATAAGGAGGCCACCGAGTGGCACAATGACAGAGTCTGGAGTTGGAAGCAGTATGAGGAGACCACAAATTGGCCTAATGACAGAGTCTGGAGGTGGCAGCAGCATCTGCATCAGGAGGAAGCCAAGGAGTGACCAATGACTGAGTCTGGAGGTGGCGACAGCAGCAGTATCAGGAGAATACCACAGAGTGGCAAGGTGACATAGTGTGGAGATGGCAGCAGCAGCATCAGGATACCACAGAGTGGCAAGGTGACATAGTTTGTATAGGGCAGCAGCAGCAACAGGATACCACACAGTGGCAAGGTAATATAGTGTGGATATGGAAGCAGCATCAGGATACCACAGAGTGGCAGGCTGACATAGTGTGGAGATGGAAGCAGCAGCATCAGGAGACCACAGAATGGCACAATCACAGAGTCTGGAGGTGGTAGCAGCATCAGGAGGTCACAGTGTGGCACAATGACAGAGTGTGGAGGTGGCGGCCGTAGCATCAGGAGGAGGCCACAGGGTGGAACAATGACAGAGTGTGGAGGTGGCAGTAGCATAAGGAGGTCACAGAGTGGCATAATTACAGAGTTTGGAGGTGGGAGCAGCATAAGGAGACCACAGAGTGGCACAATGACAGAGTATGGAGGTGGCAGCAGCATTAGGTACCACAGAGTGGCACAATGACAGAGTCTGGAGGTGGCTGCAGCATAAGGACGTCACAGAGTGGCACGACGACAGAGTGTGGAGGTGGAGGCAGCATGAGGAGGAGGCCACAGGCTAGCATGACAACAGAGTGTGGAGGTCGGTGGCAATAACAGTACACGCTGACGAGGGTGGGTGTAAGAAGGAGCACTTGGCATCAGATATGTGGCATCAGGCGGGTGGCAGCATCAGAATAGTAGCTGAGGCAGGTAGCCGGAAGAAACCGGTCTCTTTTGTCAAGGTTTGGGTGAGGCAGCATGGATGATCTAATCTGATGCATCAGGCATTGGTGGGTGGAAATCCTGGCTGATCCATGCCTGGTTCATCTTGACAAAGATCAGTCTCTCCACATTTTGGGTGGAAAGGCGAGTTCTTCTTGGGGTAACTATGGCCCCCACCGCACTAAACACCTGTACTGATAACACACTACTGGCCAGGCAGGACAGCTTTTCCAGGGCAAACTCTGCCAGTTGTGGCCACAAATCCAGTTTGGCTGACCAGTAGTCCAGAGGATCTTCAATGTGGGGTGGCAAGGTGCTGTCCAAGTATGCCACCACCTGCTCCAGGTCTAGATGCTGCTGCTACTGGTGGACACTAAACATATGTTCTGATGCCACACTACTGGCCAGGCAGGACAGCTTTTCCTGGGCAAACTTTGCTAGTTGCGGCCACAAATTCAGTTTGGCCGCCCAGTAGTCCAGCGGATCTTCAATGTGGGATGGCAGGGTGCTGTCCAAGTATGCCACCACCTGCTGGTTCAGGTCCTGCTCCAGGTCTAGCTGCTGCTGCTGGTGAGTACTTTCTTCACTATGCGGGTGAAGAAAGCTGCTCATCAGTGACTCTAGACTCAGGCTGCTGCTGAAAGAGCTGGTACTGATCCTGCCAGCCCACCCCTTCCCAGCAGCCATGGCAGTGGAACATAAGCGCAGAGGCCCCCTCGGTCGGACCTGCGAGAGGATGAACGATGGCGCAGATAGGCAGCGGCCAACTGACTACATAGCATGTCTCTATAGTAGCTCAAATTGTCCTCCCTCTCAGCGGGTGTAAAAAAGGCTGTCATTTTGTACCGGTAGCAAGGGTCCAACAAGGTGGAGATCCAGAAGTCATCCCTCTGCCGAATGGTGACAATTCGGCTGTCACTAAGCAAGCAAGTGAGCATGCATCGGGCCCTTTGTGCAACTGACTCAGAGGGACTCCCTGCCTCCATCTCCACTGCATACTGCCACGGTGCATCTGGGTTCTCTGCCTCATCTTCCTCATCACCCTGTAGCTCCTTTGGCTGCTCCTTCTCTTCCTCCTCCTCTTCTGTCACCTGTGTAGAAAAACCACCCGTTTCGCTACACATTGCCTGTGCTCCAATGTCCTCCTCCTCCAGTTCAGCCCCCACAGGGCTCATGAGATCTAGGTGCCACGTCACCAGTCCCCTGACCAGCCACATTTACCAGCATCTGTTCCAGGACAGGGATGACATCATTCATCACATAGCCCTGGCATACTCAAAGGGCCTGAGCAAACGGCAGGTGTCACGCATGAGCTGCAACTGGCTGAAATCGGAGTTACACAGGGGAGCTCTACTTGGATCATCAATAAATCGTTTATGGCCTTTCTCTGTTCATATAGTCGGTCTAAAATATGGAGGGTGGAATTACAACGGGTGTAAACGTTGCATATCAGCCTATGTTCGGGGATGCTGTTCTGCCGCTGCAGCTCAAGGAGCCTGTGCTTTGTGGTGTACGAGTGGCTGAAGTTCATGCAAAGTTTCCTGGCCATTTTTAGGATATTTTGCAGATGGGTGGAAGACTTCAGGAACAGCTTAACAACCAGATTGAACACGTGTTCCATTCAGGGCGCATGTCTCAGCCCTCCTTGACGCAGCACCGACACAATGTTCTTCCCATTGTCGGTCACCATGGTCCCGATTTTGAGTTGTCGCTGAAATAGCCAGGATTCGATTTCTTGACTTAGGACACAGAGCAGTTCCTCCCCTGTGTGACTCCATTCGCACAGGGAAGCGAGGTGCAGAACACCGCCGTGCCCTGCACATGTGGTATGCTGGAGGGCCCCTGTGAATTGTCCCTGCAGTGGAGGCTGAGGACACGGTGGGGGATGAGGAGGCAGTGGCGGACATTGTCGCAGGACCAACGGCGTGGCAACATGGAGGGGGAGGCGTCGTCACCTGGCAAAGTTTCTGGTGTGGCTGTGCAGGAACCACATTAACCCAGTGGGCCGTAAAGGACATGTATTGTCCCTGCCCGTAGTTACAGCTCCACACGTCGCTGCTGCCGTGCACTTTGGCAGACACCGACAGGCTCAAGGACTGGCCCACCTTCTGTTCTACATGTGTGTGCAGGGCTAGTACTGCCTTTTTGGCAAAGAAATGACACTTGGGACTCTCCACTTCGGCTCGGCACAAGCCATCAGTTCTCTGACAGGAGAGGGAAAGAGAGGGACTGCAGCACCAGCAATTTGGACAGGAGCACATTCAGCTTCTCCACCGTTGGATGCATGCACGCATACTGTTGTCTCTTGGCAATCACATCGGTGATCGATTGCTAATGGAATGACTGACGAGGAGTAGGAGAAGGAGCAGGAGCACCAGGACCAGCAGATGATGGGAAGGACAGACAGATCCCTTCGCCTGAGGTGGTGGAGCCTTGACTGCCTGAAACCGGGTGCTTACCAATGGGTCATGCAGCGGTTGCTCCTCCACGCTGGACCACCACATCGGAACCACGGTTGTCCCAGGCCACTTTATGGTGACGCTGCATATGTAGACGCAGGGCCGTAGTGCCAACATTGGCACTCTGGCCACGCTTTACCTTCTGCCCACATATTCTACATAAGGCCATGTTCACCTCCTCCAGTGGCTTAACAAAAACTTGCCACACCACCGAGTAGGTGATTTTATCCCCAACACTCCGCACTGACTGACTGCTACCGCCGCTACCTCCGTGTACCCGCGCAAAACTACTTCCCAAGCAGGTAGCAGGTTTCACTCCCGACCTCCCACTGCTGCCACTCTGCTGCCGACCACGCTAGCGACTTGCTGGCTTCGCTGCTGTCTTACGGGCAAGCTGCCACCCTCTTCTCCTGATGATGATGAAGCCCCTTCGTCACCCGGCTCCCAAGTGCGATCAGCTACATCATCATCATCAAGTACTTTCTGCATGTCACTGATGTCCTCCTCAACCGCCTCTGGGTCAGGATCCTGACCGCTCACAACACCAGCTCCCACGCCACTCTCCTCATCCTGCCCACCTAGTGGAGGAAGCGGTGGATGTCTCCTCCAGATTTTGGCTGGGCAGTAGCTGCTGGCTGTCCTGTAGTAGCTCGTCCTTGCTGAAAAGTGGAGCCGAGCCGACAGCATATAATACTTCTCTTGCTAAAGGGACCAAAAAGGACAGAGGCAGGTTGAGGACAGGTGAAGGCACAGGGCATGTATGACATACTGTTAGATCAAATACTCCAATGTTAGATCAAATATTTTTTATTTCGCCACTAATACACGGCAAAGAGGGCTTCAGAATATATCACTGCACCACAGAACGTCAATTAGGCACAACAGGCTTTTCAAAAGAGAAGTACAATGCTGGACGGCGTATATATTTTTATTTCATCACTAATACACTAATACAAAAATGGGCTACCACCTTTAGACCTCCATTTATGACTCTCACCAACGAGACCTCACTCACTTGAGTAATATATGGACACCTCCCTAACCAGTACCACAATTTTCCTGTATCTCCCTGTCTCTATTGTTTGTCTCAGTTGCTTTGTGGAATTACAGTTGATCAGAGAACGACCAGAGAGCACCCACGTTTCTTCACTTTCACTAGAAAGACTGTTTGCAAGTCCCTGTTTTAGTACTCTGGTCTCTGACTAAATGTAACTGTTTCAGGAACTACCAGCTGTATCAAAAACTTTGATTATTCTCTGAAGTACCAATGTGTTTTTACTTTGTCAGTTCTTTTTGGAAACCAATAAAAAATATTTTAAAAAGAAAAGAAATGAATACAGCTGTACTGAACAGACATCTATTTTGTCTACTTCCTCCCTATGTCTTTGAATTAAGTAATACAGTATGGGTTTTCTTTAATCTGTTTTTCAACTATCATTTATCAGGAACTTTGATTCTGCTGTACTTGCAAGTACAGAAACTGCTGAGATAGCTAGATATTATTAAATATTAAAGTATTAAAAATACTTTAATCGCAAGGGTAAAAATACAAAATCACATGATTAGTAAATAGTAATTAGATGTGGGTCTATATACATGTATTTTTATTTTTTGCCTCTCCTTTCCCTTTCTCCTCCCCCCGACATTGGGTGGTTTGTGAATAAGGTGAACTATAGTTTTTTCCTTTTTCTTTTTTAGAGGGTGTGATTGTTTTGATGTATATTATGTAGAACTTGCATTAAATGAAAAATTATTGTCTTACTTTATCTGCTTTTATGCATTTGTTATGAAACATAATTAAATAGTTCAATGTAGTTATAAAAATGCAATTCCATCTTCTAGTTTAAAGGAACAGGGCACTTTATGGAATTCATTTTAAATAACATATGTCACTATAATCAATCCTATTAAATAAGGCACACTGCCTGTACAGTTCCTAATGGTGACTAAAATGAGCACTCACTCTACAATTGGTATTATTGCTGTAGAGAAATTCTCACTTTTAGTTCTATGCAAATTAGGTGCAATGAGCACCCGGGGGCTGGCCTAGCACTACTTCACCTCCACCTCTCCCAATCGCTACTCACCCTCCCGGTCTGATTGACATCCTCACTGCTCAGATACCTGGTTCTGAAAACTCACAAAAACACTGCCACAGTGACTATCTCTTGCAGTCGTCCCCTCCCCGAGATAAATTTCTGTGTTTTATATTATGTATTTTTCTAAATTTTAGGACGTTTCCATTCAATGCGAAGACAAAGACATCTCAGTAGACTTGAGCAGATTGCAGGTGGGACTGAATAGATCGACCCTCTCTGGTTTACACTTTGATATAGTACTTGAACGCTTTAAGATCCTTAGCTGTGCCCTTTCTCAAATACCACATTTTCACTTTCAGATTATAAATTTTTTGTAATTATGACAGCACAATGAAATTGATTAACCTCTTACCGACACATGACATAATAGTACATCATGATGGCAAGTGGCTTCCCGCATTTGGACATACTATTATGTCATGGTGATCGGGCGGGCACCTTATAAGTGCATGCCTGATCACTGCAGGGGCCACTGCTGTATCTGCCGACATCGCTGTAAAAGCTGATGCCGGCAGATTAACCCCTTCTATGCTGCAGTCAGCACTGACCGCAGCATAGAAGGGGTTTGCAGCGGGTGAGGGAGCCCATCGGTTCCCCGTGCTGCTGTGGCAGGTACCCAATGGGCAACAATGCATAATAACTGTGGAGCCCCAGTTACGGGCCTTCAACACAGTAAAATCCAGATATCCCTCAAAGGAAGGAAAACCGGGCAAATCCACAATATTAAGTGGCCCCTATGTTAAGATCCCTCTCTTTTACAAACCCTAAGCCAGATCATCCATCCATCCATCCATCCATCCATCCATCCATCCATCCATCCATCCATCCATCCATCCATCCCTCCCTCCCTCCCTCCCGGTGTTGCCCCTCATCAGTGTGGAGTAGGATTCTGGCTAACCAGGAGCAATGCCTTGGAGACTACTCAAACAAGACAATAGCTGATCTTAGGGATACCAGCTACAGAAAACACCGTGGAGCCTCATTCAAGAGTCTCAACACAGCAATCCAAAGTGAAAAGCTCCCTGGGAAACAGTAATATGCAAAATCTATGTCAAGATCCCGCTCTTTTACAAGCTTTAAGGATGTGACAGGATAAACCACATTTGGGGTGTTTTTGTAAACCGCAGAAACAGATTAATAAATATTGAGTTTTGTTTGGATGTTAACCCTCGATGTGTTAAAGAAAAAAATATGGATTAAATTGGAAAATTTTCCAAAAAAGTGAAATTTAGAAACATGCCAGATTTGCAAAAAATGGCTTGGGCAGGAGGATGAAAACTGGAGGGGTTAGAACCGCAAACACAATTAACAGAGAATATACTTTATATACAGTGCTAGGAAAGAATTTGTTGTGCTAAAAAAAGATTTACAAGTTCTGGGTATGACTATTCAAGGTGTAGGGAAAGGACAGGGAGGCATCATTCCACAGCATTTATGTTGAACAGGGTTAAATAGGGGAGGTTACAGCCTGGGTAATAGGAACAATCCTATCACACCTTGCTGCACTGACTGGGGATCCAAATTGCCGTTATACAGCTCTGTAATTTCAGAAAACCGTTCTTGTTATTGGCGTGCAAGTGCTGTTTGATACAGCCATTAACAGGGTTTATTACAAGGAAATATTTCTACGTCTTATTTGCCCTTGCGGTGCAGTTATATGCTCTAAAGCATTTTTTGGCTTGTATTTGTGGGAAAAAAGGGCTTATTAGCCATTGTGTGGTAAAGTGTGAAAATCACAGCCCTTTTTGTCCTGTATTAGTGGCAAAAGAATAATATATTTGCTGTTCAGCAGTGCGGTTATATGTTCCACTCTGTGGACTTGTCATATTGTTCCCACCCTCCCCACTTCATGACTGGACCACTATTTTGCCTTTCGGCCTGGCTGACATCATTTATTTGACCCTTCTTCTGATCTGTCAGAAGGAATGAAAAATGAGACGCACAACGGATCCTGTCTGTGTAGCAGCTCTAAGGCCTGTATGGTCCCATCAGAATTGGCTTGGGACTTGGTAGCCAAAAGCAGGATTGGGTACAAAACACAGAAGACATGCAAATATTCCATTCACGTGTCAATTCTGTTTTGGATCCACTCCTTTTTTTTTTGGCGTTAGCAATACTGATAGATTACTGACCAAATGCTGACCGAGTGAATGCGTATGCTCAATAGACAGGATCCGTTTTTTGGGGGTTATTGTTCAGATGGATCAGAGGAAGTGCAACGTCAACACAAACTTACTGTTGACACCCTCTCCACTCTGTCGAAAGGCTCTACTTGTATAAGCGTTTAATAGAACAGGTTCTGTGGACATCTATGTGGAATCAGCAGACGACCGTGTAAAAGAAGTGCGCTTCTTCTTGACGCCAACATCTACCTGTAAGGCTGAGTTCATAGTTATTTGGTCAGTTTTGGCCCTGTGACTGCCCAAATAAGTGAAGTGTGCAGTGATTCTAAGAGTGATACCTGAAATTCGCTCATGTCTAGTGGTAATATTTGTTCAATTAATTTTTTCTTTCCAATTTTTGTAAAGCTCCAGCATGTTCCAAAATACTGTAAGCTTTGCGTTTACAGCAATATTTTTATTTGCATGTCTTGTTATATCATCTTTTAACCTCTTTCAGACACAGGGCGTTCAGGTACGCCCTGATGTCCGAGTCCTTAAGGACACAGGGCGTACGCCCGGTGTATTTCCGATCACTGCCACAAGGCACGGAGTAATGAGAACAGAGTGCCTGCCGAAATCATTAATAACACACCACCAATCACCGTCCTTAGATCCTGTGAGTTAATGGTGACATCACCTCACAGGATCGAATGCGATTGGCTGCACGGGTGGGCGGGGGTTAACTCCCCCCTGCTCTCCTCTCCTCCTCAATTCGGAGTCCGGAGCGAGGAGAGAGAGCAGCACGTTGTTGGATCTCCACAGCCAGCACCCAACACCCCCCTTCCGACCCTCCACAGTGCCATCTGGCACTTACAGGTACTTAGGGACAGGTTAGGGAAGGATTGGGTTAGGCAGGGATACTTAGGGACAATTAAGTGTTAACCCTAGACCCCCCCCCCAGGGGTGCTGCAGCTTGCCCCCCTGCCCCCCCCCACACACACACACAGACACACACATTTTTGTTGGGCTTTAGGGTAAGTTCGTGAACACCCGTGCCCACACACATACACACACACACTACGGCCCGCTGGACGTTCTCGGCCGAGGAGGCATACGCCCAGCTTCCCTCCAACTCCGAGAGCCCCAGTGAGGATAAGGATGACCCCACTTTCCTCTTGTCATCCATGTCCTCATCTAGCGATGATGATGAGCCCCCAAGGCGCCGGAGATGCCGCCAGGCAGAGCAAGGGGACCGCCGTGCCATTACTATTACGAGCAGCATCTCGGGAACTGGAGGCTCCCCGGATCGTCCCTGGCCAACACTTTCCAGGTGCGGTCCCCCATACTGGAAAGAAGGGATGGTCCCCAAAAAATGCAGAGTGTGTCACAGAAGGGGGATACGGAAGGACACCACCACTCAGTGTGACACGTGCCCCGATCATCCGGGCCTCTGCATTAACGGTTGCTTCAGGGAGTACACCCCAATATTAATTCCATTTAGCCACTGACAATCAAAAAAAAAAAACTATGGTTCTCAGACTTGAGACACAAAAAAATAAAAAATCTCAAAAATGATATTTTGTGAAACTAAAATAATTTAAAAAGTAGACAGATTATGTATTGCCGCGTCCGTAATAATCTGCTCTATAAAAATACCCCATGACCTAACCCCTCAGATTAACACAGTCAAAAAAAAGGTGCAAAAAAAAGTAATTTTTTTGTCACCTTACATCACAAAAAGTGTAATAGCAAGCGATCAAATAGTGCCAATAGAACCGTCCTCTCATCCCGCCAAAAATGAGCCCCTATCTAAGACATTCGGCTAAAGACTCAGACTATAGGGATACAATTTTTTATTTGTTTGTTTAAAAAAAGGATAATATAGTGTAAAATAAATTTTAAAAAAGTAGACATATTAGGTATCGCCACGTCTGTAACAATCTGCTTAATGAAAATTCCCCATGACCTAACCCCTCAGATGAACACAGTAAAAAAAATAGAGAAAAATAAAAACTGTGCCAAAACAGTTATTTTTTGGCAAATTTTCCACTTGAATCCATTTTTTCCAGTAACAAAGCAAGGGTTAACAGCCAAACTAACCTTAATATTTATTATCCTGATTCTGCAGTTTACAGTAACGCCCCATATGTGGTTGTAAACTGCTGTATGACCAAACGGCAGGGTGCAGAAAGAAAGGAACGCCATATGGATTCTGGAAGGCAGATTTTGACGGCCTTTTTTTTGACATCATGTCCCATTTGAAGAACCCCTGATGCACCCCTAGAGTACAAACTCTATAAAAGTGATCCCATCTAAGAAACTGCACCCCTCAAGGTATTCATAACTGATTTTACTAGCTTTGTTATCCCTTTAGGTGTTCCTTAAGAGTTTATGGCAAATGGAGAGTAAATTTTAGAATTTCTATTTTTGGTAGAGCAACCAAAAATCATATGTACCCTAAAAAAGTCCGAACAAAACTGCCACCTTATCCTGTAGTTTCCAAAATGGGGTCCCTTTTATGAAGTTTCTACTCTAGGGGTGCATCAGGGGGCTTCAAATTGAACATGGTGTAAATAAACCAGTCCAGCAAAATCTGCCTTCCAAAAACCACACGGCGCTCCTTTCCCTCTAAGCCCTACCATGTGCCCGTACGTAGTTTACAACCACATATGGGGTGTTTCTGCAAACTACAGAATCAGGGCAATAAATATTGGGTTTTGTTTAGCTGTTAACCCTTGCTTTGTTACTGAAAAAAATTGATCAAAAAGGGAAATTTGCCATAAAATCAAAATTCTGATTTCTGCCAATAACTCTTGTGGAACACCTAAAGAGTTAACGTTTGTAAAATCAGTATTGTATACCTTGAGGGGTGTAGTTTCTTAGATGGATTCATTTTTATGAAGTTTCTACTCTAGAGGTGCATCAGGGGGGCTTCAAATGGGACATAGTGTAAATAAACCAGTCCAGCAAAATCTGCCTTCCAAAAACCACACGGCGCTCCTTTCCCTCTACGCCCTGCCACATGTCCGTACAGTAGTTTATGACCACATATGGGGTGTTTCTACAAACTACAGAATCAGAAAAATAAATATTGAGTTTTAAAGGAATAAAATTGGGATTGCAGTCAGACAACCCAATACGCAGGTGCACGTTGCTATGGTGAAATACACATACAAACGTAAAAACAAAGGTGCAATGGCACACTACAGCTAGAGCTCCATCCTGCCACTATGCTGGATGTTAGATGAGGCATTAATTTATATTTTGGCCAAATTATGTAAGCCACCCACCACTTCACGGTTGCCTCTACGAGTGGTCCCTAACATTAATTCTTACCTTTTATGGGCCATATCAGCCACACAAAATCCAGGGAGTGCAGGTGCAGCATGCATGCCAGATACACTCTGCTTGTAACCCCGTCTGGTGCCATACAGCGTTCATCAGATCAAGGGATGCAAATACCAACATGCATGCTGAGCCCACTAGTACTTCTCCTGGAACCAAATGGCGTCTGGTAAGTTCTATAAAGCAGACTCAGTTTTATACTGACTTTAAAACCAGCCTACAGGGCGGATTCACTAGTCAGGTGTGCATGACTGCAGTTCTACAAAGTACAGAATCAGAAAAATAAATATTGAGTTTTGTTTGGCTGTTAACCCTTGCTTTGTTACTGGAAAAAATGGATTTGAATAGAAAATTTGCCCAAAAATCAAAATTCTGAAATGTTATCTCAATTTGCCATTAACTCTTGTGGAAAACATAAAGGGTTAAAAACGTTTTTGGGTGGTTTCTATTATGTAAGCTTCACAAAGTGACTTCAGACCTGAAATCGTCCCTAAAAAGTGGGTTTTTGAAAATGTCTTAAAATTTCCAAGATTTGCTTCTAAACTTCTAAGCCTTGTAACATCCTCAAAAAATAAAATAAAATTCCAAAAATAATCCAAACATGAAGTAGACATATGGGGAATTTAAAGTAATAACTATTTTTGGAGGTATTACTATCTATTATAGAAGTAGAGAAATTGAAACTTAGAAATTTGCTAATTTTTCAAAATTTTTGTTACATTTGTTATTTTTGTATGAATAAAACTTTTTTTTTTTTTTACCTCATTTTACCAATGTCATGAAGTACAATATGTGACGAAAAAAAACTATCTCAGAATGGCTTGGATAAGTAGAAGCGTTTTAAAGTTATTCACACATAAAATGACACTGGTCAGATTTGCAAATCTGGTCCTTGGGGTGAAAATGAACCTAGTCC
Organism: Bufotes viridis; assembly: GCA_033119425.1. Lineage (NCBI taxonomy): Eukaryota > Metazoa > Chordata > Amphibia > Anura > Bufonidae > Bufotes > Bufotes viridis. The sequence goes on along the minus strand of CM065592.1, from coordinate 34,996,591 downwards.
ATAGGTGGTTAAACCCACCTGTAGTGACAACCGCATTTAAAACTTTATGTAATGAAATATACAATTGGGAGGTTTCTAAATATATAGGAATGGGATGGAGGAAGGATACAAGACACAACAGTCTTGATTTATTTTTATTTTTTTCATTTTGAATTGCTGACATGTAAGGGATCGAAACACAATAGGTGTTAGATACATAACAAGTGAGGTAAGTGGGAGAACATCTGAAATTATAGACTGAGCACACTGAGCCTTCACATGTGTTAGTGAACTTAGTAGAACCTCTAATTTTATTGTAATTAGTCTTTATTCAGGAAGTTAAAGGCTATGAATGTTGTATACAGTTTACATTGACAGAAGCACAAACCAGGGTCTTTTTATTGATATATATATATATATATATATATATATAAATAATCAGTTTTCTTTTTCTATTAAGAAATTTTAGTCAAGTAAACAAGTTTCAAATTTCTTAAAAAATAAACTTAAAAAGAGTTACACAGTTTTTATATTGTAGCTATAAAATGACTAACTTCCCTATATAAAAATTTTAATGACATCATATGCATTAAAACATGATCATGTTTGGGTATTAAAAAATGTTTAATCATCGAGGGGCGGGGTTTGGCTGCCGAGCTGAATGGCTGCCTGAATCTGTGCTCCGGCACATAGCGACTTGGAAAAGCCTTTTCCCCCTCTCTAAATCTACCTAAAATACTTGAAACAGGCGTCACCTCCTTTCTCTCACCCTCCAGCATGCCTAGAGGGAAGAAAACTAACTCTAAACAGGGTAAAATCAACTTTTTCTTTGAGAATGGAGCGGACATGGCAAGTACGGAGTCCTCAGCTAGGCCTCCACGTGTGCCGGCTACCAACCCTGAGACTACAGCTTCACCTCCGGGTCAGCGGGAAGCAAAGCAGCCCAAGCGGACTTCGTCTCACCTGCCACAAAGCCCGACATCTACTAGAGACAGCTTGAGGAGCGGAGGGTCGGCACACAGTTCCTCTGCACTAGACCACGTGGCAGAGCAGACACCATCTTCCACATCCTCCTCGCCTGCGAAAGAGAAACGGCATGGCGGGAATCCAGCGCCGCACATGTCACCTCTGAGCAGGTAAGCGAAGGAGTTCCAGTGACTAGGTCTATGACACAGATGCTGCAGGGCTTCCCCACCTCTGATAAACCTGCCTCAGGGACCCTATTGAGGGAAATGATGATTGCCCTGGGCGAGACCCTGCGCCATGATGTCTCATCTTTAATGTCTCCACTTCAAGCTTCCATTTCAGACCTGGTCTCATGTGGAGCATAAAATGGGTGAGTTCGCTACCTCCCATCATAATCTCATTGATTCCCATGAGGATCTGGTGGCTGAGCTTGAACGTCTCCAAGCCAAAATAAATTACCTGGAAGATCGATCCAGGCGCAATTATATAAAATTCAGAGGGATCACTAAGTGGTCAGACCATGCAGCCATTTCCCTCTCTATTCGGGAAGAGTACAATGTGAAGGACACGTTGTGGCGTTGCAGTCCCTATCTCTTATCTAATCCAGAACACAGAGGGGAACTACTTAACTCCTTAAAAGAATATTTTAGCTTAAATTGTGACTCAGTCTCCAGCCCGTTCACACTATGGAATGCTCATAAGGCGTTCTTACGGGGGATCTTGATCAAACTAGGCCACCAGGTGTAAAAACGCAAGGAACAGAAGATGTAGCCCATACTTTCTCAATTAACGTGATTATAAACCCTTAATAAGAATATTTTTTCCCCACAGAGGGCAGAACAGATTCGCTCCCTTAGAACACGATTGACAAAATAGCTCCTCTTTAACTATGAAAAGGAGCTAAGGTCGACCAAGGCGAAAAACTACTCACAAAACAATAAAGCAGGCAAGTTACTAGTCGCCTGAAGGCAAGAGCCGCCCAATCGAGAATTCCCCATATAGTTCATTCTACCACAGGTGATAGAATATATGACCCAAAAGGTATGGTAGAACAATTTGTTTCATATTACTGTAAGCTATATAAACGTAAAGATCTACCAGACACGCATGTGGCTCCTGATTATGAAATGAATGCGTATTTATCATCCTTAAACCTCCCGTCTCTGTTCTCAGAGCAACAGGATCAATTAGCTAGTAGAGATGTCCCGAACTATTCGCTGGTAAACAGTTCCCGGCGAACATCGCATGTTCGCATTCGCCGCGGCGGGACAACATGTGCGATGTTCGATTCGCCCCCTATACTTTATCATTGAGCAAACTTTGACCCTGTACCTCACAGTTAGCAGACACATTCCAGCCAATCAGCATACCCTCCCTCCCAGACCCTCCCATCTCCTATCAAAAAGCAAGGACAGCATCCATCTTAGATTCATTCTGAAGCTGCAGTGTTAGTTAGAGCAGGGAGAGTGCTGCTGCTGCTGAATTAATAGGGAAAGCATTAGCTAGGCCCAGCTGTGTCCACTCCAGTCCTCAAAGACTCATCGTCCTCTTTCACACGAGCGTTTCCGGATTAGGCTCCATTCACACGTCCGTAGTGTGTTGCGGATCCTCAACACACCATGCCGGCACTCCCTATAGAGATGCCTATTCTTGTCCGCAGTTGCCTGCCCGTGTGAGAGAGGCCGCAGGCCCACAGACTATGCTGTGTGCACACCACTCATATAGGGTGGCACAGCACCTTGCAGATAAAAAAAAAGTCATTTAATTTTTACCCTTTAATATAATTGCAGTTGCCTGCCAGTGTGTGTCAGGCCAACAGACTGTACTGTGCCCACTGCCCACCACTCATATAGGGTGTCACAGTACATTGCACGGTGCACGCGCAGTGACCTAAACATTCTAACGAAGCGGACCGAGCATGGGTCTTTTTCCATCTCCTGGTTCCAAAAATCTATTCACTACACCGGCCCTGGCCCTGATAAGGGACAAAACAGAGATTAAACTGATAGGAAAAGTACTTAGTTAACACTAGTTGCATTGGTGGCAAATTCCATTGCAAGTGCCCAAAATTAGAAGGAAGCGGACAGAGCAAGCTTTTTTCTCTATCTCCCCATGAAAGGATTCAATTCAATACACGTCCCCTGATAGGGGACTTAAGATTAAAATGGTAAGAATAGTAGTTCACACGATTTGTAGTGGTGGCACAGTACATTGCGCGGGGCACGCGCAGTGCCCCAAATTGGAAGGAAGAGGACCGGACAACCATCTTTTTCCATCTCCCGGGTCCTAAAATCTATTCCATACACCGGCCCCTGATAGGGGACAAAACAGAGATTAAACTAGTAAGAACAGATTTTTTTAATAATAAAAAAAAAGAGGACAGCCTCTGCGGAGCTGGGTATTTTTTGGACGCGTTACTGAACGCTCATGCACATTGGCTGTAGGCTCATGCGTCCTTTTGCGGAGGTGACAAACCTGGTCAGTCAAACCCAAGGCAACATCTTCGACCTCATCCTATATGCATTTTTTCTGGAGCGTGCCCTGTGAAGAGTGCTGGATAAGGTCGTAGATGAGCATGAAGAGGAAGAGTTGTGGTCACTATCACCACCAGAAGCAGCCTTGTCATCGTCGATTGCTGGACCTGCGGCAACACAGAGAGAGGAGTTGTCACCTTTCGGGGACCCTTGGTGTTGTACGTGGCTGGGTGGGGGGAGAGACCTTCAATGACGTCAGTGAGGACAAGGAAAGGGATATGGCTAGCTTGGTATCCAACCTTGTGCAAATGGGGATTTTGCGGTTGTGCAAATGGACTGTTGTAAACGGGGAGTTTGGTCTGTCAGAGTTTGGTCTGTCACTGTAAAGCGGGCGTAACCCTCACACTACCTGATCAATACAACATCGTATACACACACGGGATGTTTTAAAGTACGTTATTCCAAACAATTTAGGAATGTTAGGTGATTTATGCCCTTTATGGATTAAAACCCGACTCTGCGTCAACTACGTAATTTTCCATGGGAGTTTTGCCATGGATCCCCCTCCGGCATGCCACAGTCCAGCTGTTAGTCCCCTTGAAACAACTTTTCCATCACTATTGTGGCCAGAAAGAGTCCCTGTGGGTCTAAAAATTTGCCTGCCTATTGTAGTCTATGGCAGTTCGCGAACATTTGCAGAAGTTCGTATTCGCCGAGATGTTCCCGACATCTCTATTTGCTAGCCCTGTTACTCATACTGAAGTGTCTAAACTCATATCTGCCCTTCCTCTTAACAAATCCCCAGGCTCTAATGGCTTATCCAATTTATACTTCAAAACTTTTTCGGATCAACTGGTTCCCCACCTTCTACAGGTTTTCAATAGCGCTTTTACTGAAGGTAGGCTCCCAGCTGAAATGCTTGAGGCAATTGTAGTGACCCTCCCGAAGCCAGGCAAAACCCCTGCTAGACCACAGAATTTCAGGCCCATTTCCCTTAAATACACGAAATTATATGCGAAAGTACTGGCCACTAGATTAGCCACAGTGTTACCCTCTTTAAAAAAAGCTGACCAATCGGGCTTTGTAAAAGGGAGACAAATAACGGACAATACCCGGCGGACCGTGAATCTAATAGATTACGTCAACAGTAGATGGTTGGAGGCGGTGTTTGTCACCTTGGATGCCGAGAAGGCGTTACTCGGGCCCTACCGCCAGAGTTTTTACTAATGGAGCCCTGTCCTCCTCATTCCCGTTGACTAATGGTACCCACCGGGGGTGCCCCCTTTCACCGCTAATCTTCATACTGGCGATTGAGCCCCTCGCACAAGCTTTGAGAAATCACCCGACGGTTACGGGGATCCAAATAGGGAATAAACAACCTCGTCTGTCATTATACGTGGATGACATTTTATTAACCCTATCCTCCCCCACAGAATCCCTGCCAGCCGCCTTATCTATAATCAAGTCATACGGATGTCTCTTCTTCTATAAAATTCATGAAACCAAGTCACAGGTCTTACCTTTCAATGTCCTTGATCTAACACTCTGGGTTTTAAAAAGAGATTTCCCTTTTGACTGGAGGCATGATCATATTCAGTACTTAGGTGTGGCAATTACCCCAACTATCTCTGGCCTGTTTGAACATAACTTTATTCCACTCATAGATGTTATTAAAACAGATATTGCAACTTATAGCCAATATGAGGTTTCGTGGGTAGGTCGCATAGCTGCCTTTCAAATGCTTATCCTGCCGAAGCTGCTGTTTTTCTTTAGGACGCTCCCCATTAGAATTCCAGGCTCCTTTTTCAAAAAAAGAACAGAGTATGGTAAACAAATTTGTGTGGTCTGGTCAGAAACCAAGACTTTCGGCGGGTATTATTACTAAAACCAAATTAATGGGTGGGCTAAGTCTTCCCAATCTACTAGACTATAATTTAGCAACTCAGGTACAGGCCCTTAGGAGCTGGTGGGCGCAGGATACATCTACTCCTTGGATGAGGATCGAATCTGAGCTAGCTCCCGCAAAAAACCTCCAGGCTATATTGCTATACTGCGTTGGTGTCTCTCCACTCAAACCTCTACCTTTGCCTTACGTTTTAAAAACAGCGGTGAATTATTGGTGCTCCTATCACCGCAATAGCCTGCACCAGCCTATCTCTATCAAAGAAATCGCTCTACTGCAACTAGTTGAATTACATCTCCCTGATACGGAGCTCGGCTCTTGGCACTTACTAGGCCTCCAAAATGTGTCCCAACTCTATGATAACATAGGGGTTAAAAGATTTCAGGCCTTGCAGCTTGAATTTGGCCTTCCTCACAGGGACTTTCAAATATCTACAAATACGGCAATTATTGCAAAATGATTTCCCTTGTCAAGTTTTGGGGCATAAAGCTTGTATTAAAAAGTGGTCGGCCCCGGCTTCTCTTACCAAATAGGGAATCAGGCCATGGTATAGGGCTTTGGGCTCTAAGGCTCTAAAGACACTTTCTCCAAGACCCTACCCTGCGTGAGTGGGACAGGGAACTCCAGACGGTAATCCCCGAGTCAGACTGGTTAGCCGCATTTAAATTTATCTTATCCACTTTTCATAGTGTAACTATGTACGAAGCTGCTGTTAAAACATGCTTGAGGTGGTATTATACTCCGGCCTGCCCGTTAGTAGATCTGCTTTGGTCAGATGTTTTTACTATTGCCTCCAAGTTGTGCGGGTTTCACCTGCAGGTGTTGCAGGACATTCCGAGTCACAGTAGGGTCCCAATAGCCCATCTCTTCATAACTACAAAAATTGCTATAGCTAGCCGATGGAAGTCTCCGGAGATCCCATCTAAAGAGGAAATTGTATCTAGGGTGAATACCAATTGTCAGTATGAGAAAATTATGGCCTATAAAGACCACAATGTTGGGAAGTTTACTAGACAATGGGAACACAGGTTACAGGTTAGTATCTCTAACTCAAACTTGACCCCATCACAAGCCCTGGCCATGTGAAATCTCTGAGACCTATGTTATTGTTTAGGTTAATGTTTTTGATTATGTTTTTGTCTTGTTATGTTTTATTTTCTTTTTCCTTTTGATACGCTCTACCCATCATAGTCAGATGGTTGATGCTCGATACGCGACCACCGTTTCTCTCAGTGGCTCGTTCGCTGGATCCACCCACATCACCGCTGTACTTCATGTATCACGATTTGATGTGATAACTACTTCTATTACATTGTAACTTAAGATCTTTGTATGCAGTACCTTGTATTTTGTGTACTTGTCTCCAGCTTCATTCTGTATTACTTTTTACTACTTCATTTGTCACTGATTATTCTCAGTGGAGATGTTTGTATAGTGACAGAAACACTAATAAAAATTATTTAAACATAAAAAATGTTTAATCATTAAGAATAAAAAAATAGAGGTAATTATTATTGTTATTCATTTATTATTATAACTTTTTGTTGTCTTTCTTTAATTATTAATAATATTATTATTGATTTATTAGTAGTAGTGCAAATAGATCACCTTTTTATTGTCCTACTGATCCTCCTTCCCTCCTTGCACTGAAAAGTACAGTCTGGATAGCTGTGCCATGCCAACATAATGGGGAGGGCTCGAGCATATGGACCTCAGTCTCCGTAATGTACATTTCAGAGCAGCCTTAAACCCTAACAGCAGGGAACAGGAAGCAGTAGGAAAATAACAAATAGCCATCTGCACTCCTTATTTGCAGTACTACTCATGTATTATAGCAGATAACATTCCAAGATCACGGTGACAGATTCCCTTTAATTCAAGGACTATGCAATGGGGAATACATTGATAATACAAAAAAAAAACAATAAGTTTGGACTAATTGAGTGATAGACTGGTACAGAGGGGGAGAGGACTCTGCCCACGAGGTCTTCCAATATACAAGAGAAGGGAAAGGAGGTGAGCATGGAAGTTGCTCCTATTGCTGTGTAGTGTCATGTACTTACCTACTTGTGTCCCTTGGCAATCCCTGCCTCTCTATGGTGGTATCGCTAGCGTCGTTCTGTTACTGTGGCAACCAGCCCTGTGATTTTGGGGCTGTTTGGCCTATCAGGGAGCAGGGGCATCAGGCCAATCAAACTCTGTGCCAGCATCATTTGCTTTCTATTTGTGCGATATTTAAACAGGCAACCGCTGGCTGTAGTTGTCTGTGATTCGTCTTCTTTGCCACACAAACATGTTTTCTCTACTGTTTGTACCTCTGGATTTCTGACCACTGACCCACTCCTGACTTCACCTTTGCCTACCTATTTGACTCCTGACATTACTTCCTGGTATTAACCCTATCCAGTATTGCTTCTCATTCTGGTTCTGACATTTATTCTTTGGTTCTTACCTGGTCTGTCTGACTTCTCTTACCCCTCCAGTTTAGGTCCCGTGCACTTATCCAGGTTAGGAACCGTCGACCAGTTGGGGGCTGCTGTGTAGGGCAGATCTTTAAAGAAGGTAGGGACAGTGGTGTGGGTGGAGCTTAGGGCTGCACTGTTCCGTACCTTACATGACATGTAAGAGCAACAGGGTTTATTATAGGTTGTAGGCTTTCCTGAAGAGGTGAGTTTTTAGGTTAGTTTTGAAAGTTTGGATGTTGGAAGAGAGTCTGCTGTGCTGGGTTAGTGAGTTTCAGACTATGGGGGATGAACAGGAGAAAATTTGAAGACAGTTGTGTGAGAAGAACACAAAACAACAAAGAAAGAGGCTTTACGCGGATTGGAGATTGTGTGTCACTATAATTAAAATATTAGGGTTAATCCAAAAAAAATAAACTACATAAACTACATAAACTACATTGTTAGGATCCATCTGACGCGGTATGGAAATGCCAGTCAAGATAAATTTCCCCAATTGTCTCATAACTGTGTTTTAAATGAAAATATTTAATATAGCTACTTTATACAACATAAGTTCTCAAAGGATTTGTCCATATTTTCAACTGACTTTATGTTAATCCAATGCATTTATATTCATACAATGAAGCATATATGCATATAGTCTTTATTATATATCTCCTATAGTTTTGGTATACAGCTTAAATGTAGATTGCTTGTTACTGTATATGTCACATCTCTGTTCCTCCCTCCTTTGAAAGGAGTGAGCTGGTCCTACTTTCTGCCAGGAAGGGGAGTTCCTGAGAGCTCCTACTCCAAGGGACTTTAATAAGTACTCCTGTGAGACCCTTACTCCAGGAAGATTGGCATAATCAAGAACACTACTTCCAAAAAGCTTTGGTGTGCTTAGTCAGTAGAGTGATCAGCAAAATCACAGACCCTGCTGCAGATGAGGGACTATTGCTCAGACACCTATCACCCAGACCAATTATAGGCTAGTCTATCACACCATAGATATCTATATCTAAAATTGTCTGCAAATGCCATTTAATTTACACTTAACCCACTGTCATACCTCTTCTTCTGGTGCCAAGAACTGCACAGTATCTACTGCTGTAGGATGTACCACAAGTTATATTTTGCACTAAGTAAAGAGAGACTTTTATACTTTTACTTCTGGGCTGATTCTTTAAACCACCTTTCCACTGCACCAATCCCCTGGTAGCAACGACCTGAGAAAGTATACCGTGACACAACATCTTATCAGGGCCACTACTACTCACATTCTCTGCTCCAGCTCCTCAGGGGCTCACTGCAATAGTGTGATACTTTGATCTCCAGTCCTGAGCTTACAACTATTTTTCTGCCATTGAAACAATTATTGGTATGTAAGCAACAATCACTTTGTAAGAGAAGAATAGCATATAAAGAGGGTGTCACAGAACAACAAATGTATGAAGGATACAACCATCTGGTCACATGTACGAGTACGTCCTATTCACAAAGTGTAGAGGGTAGAATTCCCAGCTTGGAAAGTTAGAATTTAGTGGAGGATGCAGGAACCTTTCCTCTATATAAGTTGGTTAAAGCCTCCTGCTAATTCATTTACACCCTTATTACAAGTTGACAATACTCTGTATCACTGATATATTTTAAAAATTTTAATGGTAATTTTTTACTTATTGTTTGTATCCTTTTATATACATTTTTTAATTCTGCTTGTATGTTAGTCCTGACAACAGAACAGATCATGTCTCTAATTGTTGTAACTATAATAATATTTTCTTAAAAAAAAAAAAAAGATTGACTCATGTTAATGAATTATCAGCAAGAGTAAGAAACGGCATAAGCGAGAAATTTCTGACTGGGCAAGCCACCTGGTCCTGTCACTTATTACAAATGGGTTCCTAAAGAAGCATCTGATGGTGAAGCATAATCTTTTATATGAAATCTGTCAGAAAAACGCGCATATCTTATCATGAGCAGATCAATCTTTATGATGCTTCTTCATAACTCACTCATCTGAAGACATGGGTCAAGAATGAAGTCAGAACCAAACATAATTGAACATACAAATAATTTTAGATTTTTATAAATATATGTGATGAGGGAGAGAAAAATCAATATTTTATTATCGTGATGAATGGAGAACAGAACATTGAGATTTAAAGCTGCACAAGGCCAATTTTTTGGGGGAAAAAGCAAAGTGAATTAAAAAGTAAGACTAATATTAAAAGTGAATATCAGAATGTACAGAAGTATTGGCAGTGTTTACAAAAAAAAGAAAAAATATATTCACGTTAAGCACTGAGTACCATTTTTACGCCTGGATATGTAATTTGCCACAGTGTGTTGTGATACCGTAAGACCTCACTTTATCTTGCTCTGCTGTAAAGAACTTGCACGATTGTGGTCCAGCATTCTTTTATAGGCCCAGTAATGTAATATTTACACAGAGAACACCTTGGCAGCCAAATATAAGATGTAGTTATGTTAAGGAAATCCTGAAAGCAATATGTTAGCGCCTGTGATACTACTGTTAATGTTTCTAGCTCTGTGTGTATACCTACTTTAGATGTTCTTAAACCTATGTGACTCTAATCTAGTCTTGTGAAGCACCCTATGACTTTTGTCTGGCTCGGGGTTTGATACTTAAATCATTTTCCACAATAGAAAAATCCAATACACCACTTTGTAAGTATCTTAAATACATGCAACATTTTGGATATACTAAAGTAAATCAGGAGACTAGGTCTCCATAGAGGACATATATCATGTCCTATGAGGGACCACTACACTGGAGATCTCCTCTACTGCAGGTTCCTCATCGGTAATGATGTCCCGAACTATTCGCTGGCGAACAGTTCCCGGCGAACATAGCTTGTTCGCGTTCACCGCGGCGGGCGAACATATGCGATGTTCGGTCCGCCCCTATATATCATCATTGAGCAAACTTTGACCCTGTACCTCACAGTCAGCAGACACATTCCAGCCAATTAGCATACCCTCCCTCCCAGACCCTCCCACCTCCTATCAAAAAGCAAGGACAGCATCCATCTTAGATTCATTCTGAAGCTGCAGTGTTAGTGAGAGCAGGGACACTGCAGCTGCTGCTGTGCTGATGAATTCATAGAGAAAGCGTTAGCTAGGCCAGAGTTCTGTGTCCACAGACTTATCTGCTGTAAGGACAGTGTCACATGACCCCAAAAAGCCCTATTTAGGGCTGCTACATTAGTCTGCTTTTATTTATTTTTTCTCCATATATATATTGCAGTTGCCTGGCCTGCCCGTGTGTGCGAGACTGCAGGACCACAGACTGTAGTGTGCTCACTGCCAGTGCCCATCACTCATACCGTGTGGCACAGGACTTTGCATAAAAAAAGGCATTTAGTTTTTACACTTTAATCTAATTTCAGTTGCTTGGCCTACCTGCTGCCAGTGTGTGTCAGGCCCACTTTCACTGACTGTAGTGTGTCCACTGCCAGTACCCACCACTCATACCGGGTGGCACAGTACCTTGCACGCATAGTACCACTAATCAAAAAAAAAATGACATGCAGAGGAAGGCAACCCCTCAGGGGCCCCCCTGGTGCTGTGATTTCCTTTGGTCCTAGAATAATGCCCAGTGTTCAGAGGCCACATACCCTGAACTCGGAAATTTCTGAGGACATAGTTGACTGGCTTACACTGGACACCTAATCTTCTACAGCTTCGGCTCGGAACCTTGACACACCATCCTCCTCCAGCTCAGCTTCGGGCACCTCTCAAGTTACCACTCGCCCGCCCGCCGCCACCACCAACACTACCACCACAGCCGCTTCATTTGATCTGTCAGAGGATTTATTTACACATCAGTTGGAAGAAATGAGTGATGTGCAACCATTATTGCCAGATGATGTAGATAACTGGGATATGTCTCAGCCAGGCAGCATTACACACATGGACGTACGGTGTGATGATGATGATGTTGTACCCGCTGCTTCTTCCTTTGCTGAGTTGTCAGATACAAGTAGAACGGTTGATGATGACAATGTGTCCGTAGATGTCACGTGGGTGCCCGCTCGAAGAGAAGAAGAACAGGGGGAAAGTTCAGATGGGGAGACAGAGATGAGGAGGAGACGAGTTAGAATCAGGGGGAGGTCATCGCAAGGAGCTAGTGGCACAGTCAGACAGCATGTATCGGCACCCGGGGTCAGCCAGACAGCACGCCAATCAACACATGCTGTTGCCACCATCAGAATGCCGTCATTGCAAAGCTCAGCAGTGTGGCATTTTTTTTTGTGTGTCTGCCTCTGATAACAGCGATGCCATTTGCAACCTGTGCCAAAAGAAACTGAGTCGTGGGAAGTCCAACACCGACCTAGGTACAACTGCTTTGCAAAGCCACATGATCTCACATCACAAACGCCTATGGGATCAACACATGAGTACAAGCAGCACACAAACTCAAAGCCTCCATCCTCCTCCTGGTCTAGCATCTTCAGCCACGTCAACCACTGCTCTCCTCCTTGCCCCCCTCTCAACCGCCCGCCACTCCGCCTCTCACCTTCAGCAGTTCCTGCTCATCTGCCCACAATCAGGTGTCTGTCAAGGAAATGTTTGAACGTAAGAAGCCAATGTCACAGTCACCCCCTTGGCTTGGCGTCTGACAGCTGGCTTGATGGAACTCTTAGCCTGCCAGCTTTTACCATACAAGCTGGTGGAGTCTGAGGCCTTCAAAAAATTTGTAGCTATTGGGAAACCCCAGTGGAAGGTACCCGGCCGAAATTATTTTTCACAAAAGGCCATCCCCAACCTGTGTCTATTGTGAAAAAGGAAGTCATGGCATGTCTGGCACACAGTGTTGGGGGAAGGGTCCATCTGACCACTGATACCTGGTCTGCAAAGAACGGTCAGGGCAGGTATATCACGTACACTGCATGGTATGCGTGGCTCCCTGCTGCTACCTCCTCTACTCCTCTTACTCCATCCTCTTCGCTAACCTTGTCAGCTGAGTCCTCTTCTGCTGCTGCGTCTTGCTTCACATCATCAACTGCACCCCACCAGCTCCTCAGGGGCTATTCCACATCCCGGATACGACAGTGTCACACCGTCTTCGGGTTTACTTGCCATAAAGCAGAGAGTCACACCGGACCAGTACTCCTGTCCGCCCTGAACGCACAGGTGGATCAGTGGCTGACCCCGCATCAACTGGAGATCGGCAAAGTGGTGCATGACAATGGAACAAATTTGTTGTCGGCAGTGAATTTGGGCAAGTTGTCACATGTGCCGTGCAAGGCACATGTGTTGAATCTCATCGTACAACGCTTTGTGTCTAAGTACCCAGGCTTACAGGCCAGGAAGGTGTGTGGCCATTTCAGGCGTTCCTACACGGCCATGGCGCACTTTTCCGATATTCAGCGGCGAAACAACATGCCAGTGAGGCGCTTGATTTGCGACAGCCCGACACGTTGGAATTCAACACTCCTAATGTTCGACCGTCTGCTCCAACAAGAAAAAGCCGTCAACGAGTATTTGTATGACCAGGGTGCTAGGACAGCCTCTGCGGAGGTGGGTATTTTTTTGCCACGTTACTGGACACTCATGCGCAATGCCTGTAGGCTCATGTGTCCTTTTGAGGAGGTAACAAACCTAGTCAGTCATACCGAAGGCCCCATTAGCGACCTCATCTCATTTGTTTTCTTCCTGGAGCGTGCCCTGCGAAGAGTGCTGGATCAGGCCACAGATGAGCGTGAAGAGGAAGAGTTGTGGTCCCATCACCACCAGAAAAAGCCTTATCATCATCGCTTGCTGGACCTGCAGCAACACTGGAAGAGGAGTCTGAGGAAGAGGAGTCAGAGGAGGAATGTGGCTTTGAGGAGGAGGAAGACCAACCACAGCAGGCATCCCAGGGTGCTCGTTGTTGTCACCTATCTGGGACCCGTGGTGTTGTACATGGCTGGGGGGAAGAACAGGCCTTTAATGAGATCAGTGAGGACAAGGAACGGGACATAAGTAGCTCAGCATCCAACCTTGTGCAAATGGGCTTTTTTATGATGTCATGCCTGTTGAGGGACCCTCATCTAAAAAGGCTGAAGGAGAACAACCTGTACTGGGTGGCTACTCTACTAGACCCCTGGTATAAGCAGAAAGTGGCTGAAATGTTACCAAATTCCAGGAAGTCGGAAAGGATGCAGCACTTCCAAAACAAGTTAAAAAGTATCCTTTACAGAGCGTATAAGGGGGATGTCACAGCACAACGGGAATCTAACAGGGGAAGAGGTGAAAGTAAGCCTCCTCCTACCACGACCACGCCGGCAAGGACAGGACACCTTACAAACGTGTTGATGAAGGACATGCAGAGCTTTTTAAGTCCCACGCATCGCCACAGCCCTTCGGGGTGCACCCGCAGAGAACAACTCGACCGACAGGTAGCAGACTACCTTGCCTTAACTGCAGATGTCGACACTCTGAGGAGCCCTTGACTACTGGGTGTGCAGGCTTGACCTGTGGCCTGGGCTATGCCAATTTGCGATAGAACTTCTGGCATGCCCTGCTTCAAGTGTCCTGTGAGAAAGGACCTTCAGCGCAGCAGGAGATATTGTCACTGACAAGAGAAGTCGCCTAGGCCAAAAAAGTCTAGATTACCTCACCTTTATTTAGATGAATGAGGTGTGGATACCGAAGGGACTGACAGTGGGGGATACATTTGACTAAAAAAAGGCCTGATTAGATACCTTGGGCTAAAAATGGTCCCCACGCTGCTGTATTTAATCTCTGCATGCCGGATGACTTCCGTGACTTCTCCACCACCAACTAGGGTTCAAGGCCCAAATATTTTAGTACACTTTCTGCCTGGAAAACATACATTTTTCTGGCCGATGCTACAGCAGCCGCTGCAACAATAAACCTAATTTTTCAGGCATGTGTACATGCCTAATTTTTCTGGCCTCCAGTGCTGCACTGTGGCTGCAAAAACAAAACAAAAAAAAGGCACACACATGTGTCAATTCCCCTTCGTGATCGTTACCTTGTTGTGGTAAAGGGGCTTGCGTATCACAATGAAGCAATCACCTGTGTTGGCAATGTTGGCACACCAAAGATGATTAGGTCGTTGCTTCATTGTGAACAGACCAAAATCGATCGGCTGGATAATTTTTCATAGAAAAAAACATTAATTTTCTTTGTGATCATCTAAGGTGATCATTAAAGCCTACTAGGCCAACAATTGGCCCACACTGCAGAATCATTGTTTTCTGGGTCACTTAACTGTGACTGAACTACCTCAGCACGACCATAGGCTTTGTAAAAATGCCATCGCCTGCAATCTCCCAAACGTGCGCACAAGCACAGTCATCACTACACCAAGATTGACGCATAGAGGGAAAAAAATTATGTCATGAGTGTGTCAACTATTGACAACTCTTTGCGGTTGTCTAAAATCTATTTGATACACGTCCTCTGATAGGGGACGTAACAGGGATTAAACTGATAAGAATAGTACTAGTTAACACACCACTCATATAGGGTTGCACAGTACATCGCACAGCGCACGCGCAGTGCCCCAAACTGGAAGTAAGAGGAACGACCAAGCTTCGTTTTCCATCTAGTGCACTTGCTTACTGTACTTTAATACCATACTCTCTTCTGTACCATGTATGACCACCCGTGATGTAGAGATATCACTTGCTTTCATAACTGCGCTTCAATTTATATCCTTCTAGATTATTTTATTTAGGGAATAAGCCAAGGAAGAACTATTTTGCACCTAAGGTTTCGGAGTAGCATAGTATGAAATTGTAGTGTATGGACAAAGAAAGTTATGGGAATGGAATAGGCTCCACAGTAGTGTCCGATCTTGGCTACTATGGCTGATGCTCCTATTTAACTGGCAATAACAACCGATTGGTTTGTGTGCTGGGTGTTGGACTTCCTCTAATCTCATAGTGATGACCTATCTGATAGATAGGTCATTTAAAATATATGTTGATCCCAGAAAACCCCTTTAAATCATTACATATCTACCGGATAGGGAATAACTGTTAGAATGATGAAGGTTCAACCACTGTTTGCATGAACATGGGTCTCATGTCTCCCATTTGGAGTGGTGGTCAAGCATGCATGCTGTCTCTCCGTTCAAACTGTGATACTATTGGAGATATCCATGCTCTGTAGTCAACTATTTCAAGCAGCCTCATAAAGATAAATGCTACACAGGTTCTCTATTCATATCGGGAATGTGACCCCCTGTTCTCATCGTCATTGGGGGTTCCAGCAGTTTGACCCTCATTGATCTAAAAATTATTCTTTATCCAGTAGATAGCAGATGACTTGCTGTACTGGAATACCATTTTTAAGCAAGCCCAATAATGTCCACACCATTAAATATGGACAATTATATATGATTCATATCTCTGCTGTTGATACAATAAAATAATACACTAAAATACAGTAACATAACACCGTAAAATACTATAAAAATATAGTAAAATACAGTAACACAATAGAGTAAAATACTGTAAAATAACTGAGTAAAATACGGCAACATATAGTAAAATAATATAATACAGTAAAAATAATACAGTAAAATACCTTAAAATAAAGCAAAATAATATAGCAAAATACAGTAAACTAATAGAGTAAAACAAAGTAAAATAATGCAGTAAAATGCATTGCAGACATTCAAGCTTTGGTACAGTATATTTCTATATCAAATACATTTTAACAGGTTCTATAAAATTGGATGCTTCCTGGTGTATTGACATATTGCTTGCCTCCTCATATCACCACCTGAGGACTAAATAATACCTTGCAGCAGGTATCGTATTATTTATACCTGAGTGGGAGATGCACTTTTCTGACATGCATGAATCCACAGAGACAGAACGAAATATCAAAATAGATATGTTAGTAAAAGTGCGCCAGAAAACCAGTAGGTGTTTTATAATGCACGGTCAGTGCTGAGCGTATGACAGGTGAGAGGAAAAGATGTGGGAATATTCTCTTATACAGAAAATAAACCCTGTCAAAATCTCCAAATATTTCAAGGATGAGTGCAGTTTCTGAAATGGTGATCCTGCTGTATGCAGAACTAGGATTTTGTCATTTAATTTTGCCTTTTATTGTCACTCAATTTATTCAGTTTATTCTTAACTTACCAGCGGTCCCGAAACTTGAAGTTGCATAAAGAGGAGCTGTCACGTCTCCTGACATGTCTGTTTTGGTAACTACTTGAATTCCCCGTGTAATAACAATTCTGGGCCATCTATACTTATGACTCTATGTTCTACCATTCCTTTATTATTCCCGGAAGAAGTTATGAATTAATTACTAGCAGTTTGTAATGAAGGTCCAGATGGGTGTTACCAGTTGGGGGGGGGGGTCTCTGAACAGTCTGACACTGTCAGCCTTGATTGGATAGTGTCAGACTGTGCAGAGACATACACCCAACTAGTTACCACTCCTCTGTACCCTTACTGCAAACTACTAGTAATTCATTTATAACTTCGAGAATAATGAAGAAATGGCACAACAGAGTCATAAGAATAGATGCTCCAGAAGTGTTATTACATGGAGAATACAAGTAGTTACAAAAACATGTCAGGACTCAGGTGACAGGTCCAAAACATTTTACTAAAAAAATGATCAGAAGGTCACATGTATTCCAAATGCTATCAATAAAACCTATTGCGCGCCCTGCAAAAAAAAAAAAGCCTCATACGGCTCCATCAGCAACAAAATAAGAAGTTATGAGAGTTAGAATATAACAACACAAAGCAATCTGGCTTTTTTGTTTGTTTGTTTTTTATAAAAAGCCTTTTTATTTTTTTCAATAATAAAACATAACAAAATTATTCATTTTGCATTTTCAAAATCATACTGACCACAGAATAAAGCTTAGTTAATACTGTTAAAACCCTAAAACAATTGTTGAATTTTTTTATTTTTTTTTTAACCTGGTCACTCCATAATTATTTTTATTTATTTATATAATACATTATAGGAACCACAAACATTAAAAAATACTGCTTGTCCTGCATAAAACAAGCTCCTACAGTATATGGCTATGTTTATGGATACATTGAAATAAATTATGGCTTTTGAAATGCGGAGTTGAAAATATAAAAAAATAAATAAAAAAATTGCTCTGGGTTTAAGTACCAAACTAGACTGCTTCCTTATAGGGTTAACAAGACTGTATTATCAGAAAATCAAGCATTTTAATATAAACTTGTTTTTAATTTTTAGTGATGATGTACACCAACCACTAGCGCAGACACAATAATCTGAGACCTCCTGCTATCTGTCGTTTACTTATCAGCTTTGCTGTATAGAATGAGATAGTATATGCAGAGTCATTTCATTATCATTGGGGAGTGTGAGGGATTAAAAGAAAGCTTGATAATGAAGACCTGACTAAACAGTAGATCGCAACACTATACACACAGATAAGTCTCTATATAGATCTCCCATTCACTCCCTGGTCTCGGGAGGAAGGGGACGGGCTCCATTTTCATCTGGAAATTACATTTATCTGTTGGTTGGCTTCCATATTGCCTTAAAACATACTGCTGTCCTCTCTATAGAGACAATACATTTGGGTGGCTCTAAGGCAGATCATCTGTGGCACACATTTTTTTCAGTGGGTTGTTGGTGTTGGGGGAACTCATGACAGGTTTACACTTTGGTTCGGCAAAGCTTCTTCATATTCAGACTTAAAAACAATATTTAAAAGAATATAAGTGGAAACTCCCACGGAGCACATTTTCTCTTGTCCTGTCAAGTGCTTTCTTAAGTGTGATACTTAAAGCTGAGATATTATTATGAATATATATTTTACATTATGAAGATTGTCTCCAGGGAGTTTTCATTTAATGCGATTCATGCATATTCAAACTAAATTACAGCAAAATTGGTGATTATACCTTTTCAATGGTTCAGATTCTCACAAAGGGAAGAATTTTAGCTTCTTCTTTCACCCATTTTTGCTTTTAATATAATTAATTAGCCTTTCTTGTAAATTGCAATCAGCAAGATAAAGTGCTTAAACAATGATGCTAAAGAATTACACACCTGGAAGAAGCTTTAGACCGTTGATAGAGTAGGAGACAGTGTGTGTCTGCCATCGTTAGAGTCATTGAGGTAGATTTACTACTGAAAATAGACCAGCTTTTTGGTAAATATTGCGCCCAAAACTGCCATGGATGCTTTGTTTCACATTTATCAAATGTTTTGCACACTTTTCTAAGCTTTTTCCTCCTCATCCGACCTTCACCGATTGGATATTGATAACCTATCCTGAAATTAGGCCTCTGCACTCTTTATAGCTTACGCCCCTGATGCTGTGTCAGTTGAAGAGTCAGGGCGACACAGCTGAGGAACCTTCTGGTTGTAAGAAGATTACCTTCACTACAATTTACATCATGTACTTTTCTAACAGGCGAAAGTAGAAACATTTTTGTTGGAGTGCCTTTTTAAAGGGGCTGTCTAGCCGTTAATATTGATGACTTATCGTCAGGATAGGTCAGGAATCAGGATAGGTCATCAATATCTAATCGTTGGGGGTCCGACACCTGAGACCCTTGCCAATCAGCTTTGAGATGAGGAGGCAGTGCTCCATGCAAGTGCCATTTTCTGGTCTTTACACTCCTGTGGAGCGGTGGCGTAGTGTAATTACAAGTACTCGCTCTGTTGACTTGCATGAAGTGATTACTTATATTATACTGCTCTTCCGAAATGAAATGCAGTGTAATGAAGAGGAAGCGGCACTCAAATGGAGTGCAACCTCCTCTTCAAACAGCTGATCAGCAGGGGTGCTGGGTGTCGGACCCCCGCTGATCAGATATTGATGACCTATCCTGACAATAATTCATCGATATTAATGGCTGGACAACCTGTGGCTCTTAAGAGTACTACAATCTTTCAGTGTGGTGCCAGACCAGAAAAGGTGGTGCATCATACATAGTCCTTAACCTTGATCATCACAGGTAATGGGTATTTTATAAGGCTGGTTACAGTAATTTGATATGACTTCACTGAGATAACTCAAATATTAAATGCATGCCATAAAAGGACTGATGTGAGTAATATCCGTAAACCTGTACAATGCTACATCTATATGCCGTATTTCTCGCTCCATGAGACACACTGGTCCATAAGACTCACCTAGTATATAGAAGAGGAAAACAAGAAAAAAAGTATTTTTCTTTAGACTTCAGATCAGACTCTCATTCCTTCTTAGACCTCAGATCAGAGCCCCATCAGACCCCCTTTTCTCCTCAGCCTTCAGCTTAGGCCCCCAAGCGCCATCAGACCTCTATATCAGCCCGCATCAGACGCACATTTCTCCTCAAACTTCAGATCAGACCCCCATCAGGCCCCCTAAGACCACAGACCAGACCTTTCTTAACATCCAACTTATGTATTTGGTGCAATGAGGGCGCCATCATTGCTCTTGTTGCATTTAAGCTCCACTCCTTTCTGTGGCCAGCTCCTCTTTGCCACTGCCTGGCCCTGTCAATGAAAGCAGCGAAGCAGGGGATGGCCATAGAAATAAGTGGAGCTTGGGTGCAACAAGAGTAATGGCGATACCCTCATTGCACCAAAGACCTAACTTGCATATTAAGAAAAAGTACCATATTTCAGGAACAAAAGAAAAACAGCATTTTAATCAGGTGAACCACAGCTATGTGTGTATGTAAACAGTTGGATAGGGAGGTCGCTGGTGATTCCCTTTAAAGAAAAAAACAAATACATGATTTCAACAATAGTGGGTAGTTCTAGTTGAAAAACTAGAAGACAAACCATCACTTAACAGACTTAACAGACTGGCACTGTATGTTAATAGCCTGGCAGTCGTTGTGTTATACTGTAATGGTGAAGCGTGCCATCTGTAATGTTGATGTTTGCTACATCTGTATATCTCGCAGTTACCTAATATTTTTCTCATTTATAGGTCAATTTGTAATCAATCTGTCCTTGTTGTAACAAAAATCAACTAATTATACAATGACTTCCTGTTGAATCCAATATGTGTAGATACAAAACAGCTGAGAAGAGATGCAGGGTAAAGTATGAGGGATAGAATGAGCATCAATCTTAGCCTTTGTTAAGATGTTGAGATATGAGGTGGATTTAAGACTACCTTAAAGAGGACCTTTCATGTGAAAAAAAAAGTATGAACTAAGCATCATGATATGGAGAGCGGCGCCCAGGGATCTCACTGCACTTACTATTATCCCTGGGCGCCGCTCCGTTCTCCCGCTATGTCCTCCGGTATCTCTGGTGACTTGGTTCTACTGGGTGGAGTCTGCCCTTTTTGTCCTGGGTGTCTCCTTCTCCCAGGCCTGTAACGCGGTCCAATGGAAGAGCAGAGCTCACAGCCTGGGAGAAGACGCCCAGGACAAAAAAGGAAGACTCCTCCCAGTAGAACCAAGTCACCGAAGATACCGGAGGACATAGCGGGAGAACATAGCAGCGCCCATGGATAATAGGAAGTGCAGTGAGATCCCTGGGCGTCGCTCTTCATATCATGATACTTAGCTCATACTTTTTTTTTCACAAGAAAGGTCCTCTTTAATCTCCGGCCTTCCTAAAGTCAAACCTATACCAGCAATTTGAGCTGATTGCAAGGGGGACCCTTAAAGTATAACTGTCAAATTTTATTTTTTTTTACTATTGGATTCTGGTGATTAATATTACCTTATTGGCCCTGTTTTAATTTCTGATTCTTAAATAAATAACCCCTAAAAGCCACCTAAAAGTCCCCAGTATTGGCTATATTTACCTGAGATAAAATCAGGTTGCTATGCTCCTTCCGTCTACCAGATAGAGGACGGAGCACGCTGCGTGCACTGGGAACTGATAGTGAGTCAACATTGTAAGGGAATGTATAAAAAGCCAGGTTCTTCCTGACAGGAGATAACAGTGCTGGGCTGTGTGTGTGAACGTCTCCACATGTCTGTGCTTGGCAGACACTCCCTTAGCAGTTCTGGAGAATATACAGCTCAGAGAAGATATGGGGCTGCTCAGTGTATAAATGACAGCCTTATCTGATAAGAGGAGAACTTGTAGGAGAACTACAGGCTTCAGCCAGACCTGGGAACTTCACTGCAAGACCCTCCTATACAGTGCTGGTCTTCACTAACTTCACTGCAGGTGTCCTATGGATTAGCCTCTGGGCTGAGGGCGGCCATCTTAACAGAATAGTGAAATTGCAGTTTTATGCAGACTGGTTGCTAAGGGCTGAATCTTATTAAATAAGGGGTAAGTAAGTCTAATAGTTATTGATTCAGGAATATTATCATATTAGTAACTACATATATGAAAACTGAAATTTGGGTCTAAATGTAACAGTTATCCTTTAAGTCAATATCATCCCAATCAGCTGATTATTAGTGTGACTTTTTATTATTATTATAATTTTTTTTTAGAGAAAGTGTTGTTTTGGTGAGGGACCATGAGTAATGATCTAAGTCAACTTAATCACCATTGCCTACCATTCTCGGTTTATTTATATTTTATCAATTAATTGCACAAACACTTCAATGGTCTACTAGGTGGCAGCCTACTCCGTCCTCCCCCATCTTGACTTTGCTTGCCCTGTAAGTAAATTTGTGCACCTTCGAATACAGATGTGCTCTAATTAGCTCTAATTTGTTGAAGACCTCCAATTTCTCAAAAAAAACTAATTGAATGCAATCATGACTTGCTAGCAAAACCCATGACAGGATGTAACTCACAACACAACCACTGGGTGGCCACACGTAGGCATATGTAGGATAGACATCTCATGGCAGAGTATCGGAGTATTATAAGTTTTTTTTTAATCCCTTGGGGACCTCTACCATACATGTACAGCGGAAGTCGCCACTTTAAAGATAGTGCCCACTCGCATGTGCAGCGGATGCCACAGCTGCAGGGTTTCTGCTGTTTCAAGCAGCAGAGACCCGAGGCAGATGTATGTGATCAGCCCTGTGTCTGATCGCATGCATTTAACCCCTCAGTTGAAGTGGTCAAATGTGATTACATCCGAGCGGTCCAAAAGAGGGATCCATATGCTCCCGTAGTGTAACATCGTTCTCTGACTGAGATTGGGGAACTTGTTAAGGTATAGTAATAGCCCAAAGCCTCAAGCAGGCTTCAGTAGCTATTACTAGCATATACCAATACAGGCCAGCAGGTGGCAGCGCTGTATTGGTATATTGTAAATGGAGTCTTCTATGTTGGCTATTTAGGCATCACAGAAAAAAATAGGCAATCTAATGATTGCCAGTTATAGTCACCCAGGGTCACTTAAAAAAAAGGTAAAAAAAAGTTTTAAACATTTTTAAAAAATATATAAAATTTTAAGTCACCCCCCCTTTCCCCAACATAAAAATAAAAATGCACAACCAATAAAAAAAAAATACACATCAGGGGCATCGACGGGTGGGGAAATGCACATATTATTTAAATATAAGAATACTTATCCCATATGGTGAATGGCGTAACGGGAAAAAAATTAAAATGGGCAATTTGACATTTTTGCCACTTCACCTCCCCAATTTTTTTTTTTATAAAAAGTGATCAAAAAGTTACACAGGTCAAAATGGTATTACTGAAAAGTACAGATCGCCGCACAACAAATGAGGCCTCATACAGCTCCGTACGCATAATTACAAAAAGTTATAGGGGTCAGAATACGGAAATTTTTTCAAGGTCTTTTTTTCCCAGTATTAAAAAGCAAGAAAAACTATACAATTGTGGTATATTTGTAATCATACTAAGGCCTCGTCAGACGGCCTTAGTGTTTTGCGGATCTGCAAATTGTGGATCCGCAAAACACGGATACCGGCCATGTGCGTTTCACAATATGTGGACCACACATGGCCGCAACCATAATAGAAATTGCCTATTCTTGCCCTCGATTGCGGACAAAAATAAGAAGGCGGGGAGTGAAAAAAGAAAACACAAATATGGAAAATTGCAAGGTCCTTTAATGGTTAATTGCTGGGGATCTTGCGCCACATATCTCTGGATATGCTGAGCAAAGAAGACAATTTGTATATAAATTGAATTTATTATATTTCATGGCAACATTTCCTTAAGGCCTCATGCACACGGCTGTTGTTCGGGTCCGCGTCCGAGCCGCATATTTCGCTTCAATAGGGCCGCAAAAGATGCGGACAGCACTCCGTGTGCTGTCCGCATCTGTTGCTCCGTTCCGTTCCCCCGCAAAAAAAAAATTAGTGCATGTCCTATTCTTGTCCGTTTTGCGGACAAGAATAGGCATTTTTATAATGGGCCGCATTCCGTTCCGCAAATTGCGGAATGGAACGCGGAGCAGCCTCCGTGTTTTGCGGATCCGCGGTTTGCGGACCGCAAAACACCAATGGTTGTGTGCATGTAGCCTAAGGCTACATGCACACAAACTTATGTGTTTTGCGGTCCGAAAATTGCGGATCCGCCCAAAAAACGGCAGACGTCCATATTGCATCCTTTTTCTTTTGCGGATCAGTTTTTTTTGCGGATCCATTGTAATAATGCCTGTCCTATTATTGTCCGCAAACAAGTCCGGACAATAGGACATGCTCCATTTTATTTTGTTGGACTACGGAACGGACCTACGGATGCGGATAGTACATTGAAATGAATGGGTCCACATCCTATCCGCAAAAAAAAAAAAAAAACAGAACGGACATGGAAACAAAATACGTTCGTGTGCACGTAGCCTAAGAAAAATAATTTATTGTAAGAAGTATGGCATTTATCCTATAAGTCCTATCTCCAAGTCATTAGCAAAATCTTTCTACCATAACGTCAATGACATCTATTTTTTGGACTCACAATGCTGTTTCCATTATGGCGGTAATCATGCAGCCCTGAAAATGGTGACAGGATACACTTAAATAAAAACAAAAAACTTTATTTATAGTAGCAAATCAAACACAGCATCCCAGCTGTGTCTAGCTTTGTTATGGATGTATCAAAAAGTGTAATTAGTATCCACATAAATAATGGAAGCAAAGTAATTTTCTACTCATTGTGCACAAATTATATATTTGCTGAAATATCAGAATTTTCTATTTTAAACTGAAATTGCATGTTCTCAGAAACCCCCCTGCGGTGAAAGTTATGTACAAGAAGTTGGTTCTGTGCAATTTGTATTGGGTGCAGCTAAATGAGTTTATATTTGCATGGGTTAGGAAACATTCCAGTTTGCTTCATCATGAATTCTCTTAAGGTGACTAGAATTGTAAAGTTTTTTTGTGCGCTGTTATAACTTCATACATTTACCTGGAAACTTACAGATGACGCATTGTAAATTATAATGCGAGGAACTGACTCATAGGACAAACTCAGCAATGCAGTTTCACAACCTCGGTTCTGCTAAATTTGGATAATCCTGTATCGTGTTTTATAATCTGGTCCAGAATTTAAACAGTTTAGATGGTCTGGTTCAGGGTTGGGAACCTCTGATACTCAAGCTGTTGTAAAACTACAACTCCCAGCATGCACACGTGCTCAGCTGTTCTCAGAACTCCCATAGATATGAATGGAGTTTGCTGGGAGTTGTAGTTTCAGCTGGAGCTCTGGTGACTAGTGATGAGCGAGCATGCTCGGCCAAGTACCGGTTCGGCTCGAGCATCGCTATGCTGGGCACATGGCGATACTCGGCCGAGTACCGCATGTGCTCGAGCAAAATGCTCGAGTCCCTGCCCCGCACGTTTCGGGGGTTTTAAGCAGCCAATAAAGGTGCAGGTAAGTACTTCCCTCACTGTAATGCCAGTAGCCATGTTGGCTGCTAGCATTACAGTGGTTGGCTGGCCGGAATGCGTAATCGGGTGCTATATAGTACCCGATGATGCATGTTCAGCTCAGACGTAGACAGAGAGAGCATCAGGTACGAAGGGTCAACAATATATTTAACAGCAGTGTCGGGGACATCCATGCTAAGGAAGGAAGAGATAGTACAGGGAGAGAAATTTGCTGTATTTAATACCAAAAGCTTTTCAAAGAACCCAAAATCCTTTTAAGGGCTACTGTGTGTGTTTGACAGCAGCAAGATATTTTAATTTTACAGCTATTAGTGACACATACTGTACATCATCCGCAGACTGACTCTTTAATAATCTGGGTCACATCTAGTGTCCATAACCTGTGGTGTTCTATAACCAATACTGTTCTGCCTCAGAAAAACTGTGTATATTACAACTTCCAATTATCTGGTCCTAATATAGTGTCCGTAATCTGTGGTGTTCTATAACCAGTACTGACCTGCATCTGAAAACAGTGTGTATCTTACAACATTTATTAATCTGGGCCTAGTATAGTGTCCAAAATCTGTGGTGTTCTGTAACCAATACTGTCCTGCATCAGAAAACTGTGTCTTTAGCAGAAGGCAGAAGGCTAGCGCAAAGGGACAGGGAAGTGGGCGTAATGCTGATGGTGCAAGCAGAGGACATGGCCCTTGTCGCAATGAAACTGTGCCTGCTGCCAGTGCACTAAAAAAAACAAAAAAAGCCACCTTAACCAGCTTTATGTCCAATTTAGCTGGGCGGCGCAAGACACCACAGTCCAAGTCGGACCAGTACGAACAGGTGGTTGGATGGATTGCTGAAGATAATGCTTCCAGTCGGTTAAGCACCACCCTCTGTAGCCAAGAGTCTGGTCAACCGAATCTTCACTCTGATCCTTATTCCTCCCACCATGTCGAGTCTGGCCAAACAAGTGATCCCACACTCAGATATTCACATGACCTCTTTTCATGGCCAGTACTTGGCTTGGCTCTCTCGCCAAGCACGCTTGAAGAGTTACCTGAGATATTGTGCCCTGATTCCCAACTTCTTGAGCCTTCACAGTCAAGAAGATGACAGTGGTGAACGGCAATCATTCGTTCACGAAGTGGATGATGATGAGACACAGTTATCAATCACTGAGGTTGTGGTTAGGTCAAATCAGGAGGATGAGCAGAGTGAGGAAGTAGAAGAGGAGATGGTGGACGATGAGGTCACTGACCCAACATGGGAAGGTGAAAAGCCGAGCGAGGACAGCAGTAC
This sequence comes from Bufotes viridis, assembly GCA_033119425.1. Taxonomy (NCBI): domain Eukaryota; kingdom Metazoa; phylum Chordata; class Amphibia; order Anura; family Bufonidae; genus Bufotes; species Bufotes viridis. The sequence goes on along the minus strand of CM065592.1, from coordinate 34,969,809 downwards.
AGAGGGGGAGGGATCCACAGCACTGCAACAATCTGGAAGAGGCAGTGGGGTTGCAAAAGAGAGAAGTTGGCCCACACCAAACAGGCCCTCAACCGTTACACGGAGCACCCCCATGCATAAATCTACCTTGACAAGGGGTAGGTGTTCTGAAGTATGGCGCTTTTTTTGAGGAAAGTGCAGATGACAAAAGAGTGGTAGTTTGCAACCTGTGCCATACCAAAATGAGCCGGGGCTAGCAACCTCACCACCACCAGCATGATCTGCCACATGGCATCCAAGCACCCTAATCAGTGGGCCGAACTCCTAGGTCCACAATTTGGGTCTGCGGGTCACACCACTGCCTCCTCTGTCCCTGTGTTACGCACTGCTGACCAATCCCCTGTCAAAGGCGCAGGCCCGGATGCCCCTTGCTCTGCACATGGACCTTCGCATGAACCGTCAGCAACAACATCCACTTGCCTGTCCCAGCGCAGCATCCAAATGTCGATGAACAGGCATTTGAATCCATGCGCAAATAACCCACCCACCCACAGGCCATAGCATTAAATGCGCAACTTTCAAAATTACTGGTCCTTGAAATGTTGCCATTTAGGCTTGTGGACACTGAGGCTTCCGCAGCCTTATGTCGGCAGCCGTCCCTCGGTACGCAGTCCCCAGCCGCCACTATTTTTCACGGTCTACCTTGCCCGCCTTACACCAGCATGTGTCCCAGAACATCACCCATGCCCTGACCAACGCATTTACTGGGAGGATCCACCTCAATCACTACTGACACATGGACAAGTGCTGGTGGCCAGGGACGCTACATTTCCCTGACCGTATACTGAGTATATGTTGTGGAGGCTGGGAGTGAGTCGTACCCTGGGATGGCACAGGTGCTACCAACGCCCAGGATTGTGGGCCCTACATCCATCAGGCTCTCCGCCAGCAGCTATGTTACTGGCTCCAACCCCCACTTCTCCTCCTCTGCCACCTCCTCCTCCACTTCCACCTCCAACAGCAGTCAGCCATCAGTCGCTAGCTGGAAGCAGTGTAGCACTGCTGTGGGTAAGCGTCAACAGGCTGTGCTGAAGCTGATCTGCTTAGGTGACAAATAGCACACCACTGCAGAGCTATGGCAGGGTATAAGGGACCAGACCGAGCAGTGGCTCTCGCCACTCAACCTACAACCAGGCATAGTTGTGTCTGACAATGGCCCTAACTTGGTGGCGGCTTTGGAGCTCGGCAAACTGACACACATCCCATGCCTAGCCCACGTCTTAAACTTAGTGGTTCAGCAGTTTATAAAAACCTACCCCGATTTGACAAAACTATTAGTTAAGGTAGAGCTACTAGTGTGTGTGCCCATTTCCGCAAGTCGTCCACAGCTTCAGCTGGTCTGTCAAAGCTTCAGCAGCGCTTACGGCTTCGAGCTCACCAACTGTTGTGCGACCTGAGCACGCACTGGAACTCTACCTTCTACATGTTGGCCAGGCTTTGTGAGCAGCAGAGGGCAGTTGTGGAATACCAGCTGCAACATGGTCGTCACCTTTCCAATCAACTGGCACTATTCACATGTGAGAAGTGGGCATTGATGTCAGACCTTTGTGAGGTTTTAAAAAACTTTGATGAAACCACACAGATGGTTAGTGGCGATAACGCTATTATCAGCGTAACCATCCCACTGCTGTGTCTACTCAAACGATCACTGCTCACAATTAAGTAGGACGTTCTAAATGTGGCAGAAGAGGAAATGGGGGAGGACATTACACAGGGTGATAGCAAGACCACCCACAGTTCGTCTTCTCAGCACGAATTGGGCCATGAAGAGGAGGAGGAGGAGCAGTAGACAGTTGCCTCCTACGGGGGTAGTACCCATGGAACTTTAATTTCATCTGTTCAGCATGGATGGGCAGAAGAGGAGAAGGAGGATGAGGGGATGGAGAGTCATCCTGATGTTGACATCTACATCTTGCATGTTGGTACTCTAGCACACATGGCTGGATTCTTGTTAGGCTGCCTTTCCCGCGACCCTTGCATTGTACGCATTTTAGACAACACAAATTACTGGATGTTCACCCTTCTCGACCCCCGCTACAAATTTAACTTCTCTTCTCTCATTCCTGTGGTGGAGAGGACAAGTAAAACGATGCAGTAGCAGAAGGTACTGCTCCAAAATTTTCCATCTGACAACGCGGCCGGCAGAGTCCGTACTTCCTTAGGCAACCGAGGAAGGAAGACAAGGGGTACACACAGCAGTTCCAGCAAAGGCAGGGCAACACTCTCCAAGGCATGGGACACTCTTATGACACCCTGCAAGCAACCTCACCCTGAAGCGCGGCCTAGTGGCACAAGGAGGGAAAAGTTTTGGAAGATGAAGGAATACATCGCAGACCGTGTCAGCATCCTAGATGATCCTTCAGTGCCTTACAACTACTGGGTGTCCAAGCTGGACACGTGGCACGAACTTGCGCTCTATGCCTAGGAGGTCCTGGCCTGCCCTGCTGCCAGCGTTTTGTCTGATTGTGTATTTAGTGCTGCTGGAGACATTATAACTGATAATTGTATTCGCTTATCCACTGAGAATGCTGACAGGTTGACTCAGATAAAAATGAACAAGGCCTGGATTGCCCTCGACTTCTCAACTCCACCAGAGGAGAGCTGAGCTGATGATGAACATTAAGGCGATTTCAATGTATTGTTTATAATGTACTACAGTCTACTGTAGTGTATTCCCATGCATCTGTTTCACCACAAAAAAAGTATATATGGTTGAATCTTGTTTTCTCCTCCTGCTCCTCCTCATCCAGATTGTATATATTCCCTCCACTACAATTTTTAAAGAGGGTCAGCTCACCAGCAGGCCTTCAACCATAATATTTTAGAGGGTCAGCTCACCAGTAGACCCTCACTTATAATGTTTTTGAGGGTCAGCTCACCAGCAGGATCTCACCTATAATGTTTTAGAGGGTCAGCTCACCAGCAGGCCCTCAACCATAATGTTTTAGAGGGTCAGCTCACCAGCAGGCCCTAAACCATAATGTTTTATGGGGTCAGCTCACCAGCATGCCCTCAACCATAATATTTTAGAGGGTAAGCTCACCAGCAGGCACTCAACCACAATGTTTTATAGTGTCAGCTCACCAACAGGCCTCGACAATAATGTTAGAGGGTCAGCTCACCAGCAGGCCCTCAACCATAATGTTTTAGAGGGTCAGCTCTCCAGCAGCCCCTCACCCCAAATGTTTTAAAAGGTCAGCTCAGCAGCAGGCCCTCAACCATAATGTTTTAGAGGGTCAGCTCACCAGCAGGCCCTCAAACATAATGTTTTAAAGGGTCAACTCAGCAGCAGGCCGGATGCCCACACAATGTACGAATCTATGGACCGCTGCATGTCGCTACCCATGATTGCTCATCTCTCCATGCCCAACCTGCATAACAAAACCCAGACACCCAGCTCGCTAGCCTATCCCATAAAACAGCACCTCCATTCCTTGTATACAATATACCCCCATATGGTGATTTGGACTATATCTGTCGGGAGCCCCATAACGGGCTTATCTGTCCTCTCTTGCATACTCAATATGTACTTTATCAAGCCTTTATCCTACCAGCTAGCCCACCCACAAGCGTTTTGTGCCCTATAGATGTATTCGGCATAACTGATAGCTAACATGTCCTCAGCTTCCTTATGTATATGTATGTACTCAGCTCATGTGTCTTTAATCTTGTACTCAGCCTTTTGCTACCCATTTTTCATCATGTACTTAGCATTCTTATATTTATCAATGTACCCAGTATATGCACTAGCCTGAGGCCACCCAACCTCCTCATGTCATGCAGTGCACTTAACATACCTAGATTACTTTGTATACATAGCCGGTTTGCCCCCGCCGTGGCATTTAGCTTACAGGCTATTGACAATGTATGTAATTATAGCAGGTATGACTGTGCCCCTATTTATACTGTCTTAGTTCATATACTCAGCGTGTCAGATCTCTACCATGTACTCAGCACTTTTACTTACTATTATGTACTCAGCTTATATACCTTCTCATCTGTATTCAGCACAACGACAACCCCTAGGGAATATGCGGTTACACATGGGGCACTCTCCTCCCATGTGTCTGTCACGCACTGGCCTGGTCCTGAAGAGTCTTGGATTGGTATTTACAATGTCTATGTGGTGTAGTGTCAGCTTTCTACCCTTACACCCACCATTGATATTAAATGGCGGAACTAAAGGCCACCACCTTCAATGTTAGAGGGTTTAACTTACCCCAGAAGAGGTCTCAGATTTTCACTCTCCTAAAAAAGCTGGGTTGTGACATTTGTTTTCTACAGGAAATGCACATTAAAAAGGGAAAATCCCGCTTATCTCGAAATCACAGTTCCCTAGATGGTTCCACTGTACATATACCTCAGGCTCGAGAGGTGTTAGCATAGCGTTGGGCAAAAATGTACCGTTTGAACCTATCTTAGTTCAAGACGACCCTGAGGTTAGATTCTTGTGTGTGAAGGACAGAATAGGTGGCCTCCTAGTTTCCCTTGTCCTCCTAGTTTCCCTTGTCCTTTGAACCGGGTTAGAAGATTCCTAATTTTTGTCTTCAACATGATGTTCTAATTTTGAAACCATTGTGTATAACATTCATAATACCTACTCACTTTGTGATAATCTCAATGTCATATCACTTGCATTTTGACTTTACAATGTGAAAAGCTAATGTCTTGTATCTTAACTGGAATTGTCAAACGCTTAAATTTTTCAATAAAAAGAGATTTGTAAAAAAATAAAAAATGGTGCTATTAGAAAATACAACTTTGCACGCCAAACACTAGTCATCAGTCATGTGACACTTTATACAGTAAGCAGTGGCGTTACACGACATACTTGTGCTTGGTCAGCACACAGGACACATTCTTATGGTAAGTAAATAGGACTAGTGGTGGAATCATGATTTTTATTGTGTTTATTACATTGACTGCATCATTGTATGCCTGTCTGTATGTGATTTGTAGAATGGCTTTGTATCTCTAGGTGATTTTTTCATGTTGTTAATAAAGTTTAGTGTAAAAAAAAAACAGCACAAACAAAGATCTGCTTCTTCATTGACACTGACGGACATGATAAAAAGCTGCTGCAGGTAGTAGCACTGTATATACAGTAGTGTATTTTCTGCTCCTCCATACACAGCTATTTACCTGTTAGATAACTGGGCAGTTAACTGAAAGCCAGGTCACATGATACTTTTGAGGGTCACACTATCTAGCTTTCCTACAGATACATTTTCCAAGACTAAAATGGACTGTACCATTTTATTTTCTTAAGGCTACATGCACACGACCGTTGTTTGTTTCCGCGTCCGTTCCATTTTTTTTTAACGGATAGGATGCTTCCCCATTCATTTCAATGGGTCCGTCAAAAAATGCGGATGGTCAAACGTTTTGGTTCCGCATCCGTGATCCGTGTTTTCATTCCGTCAAAAAAATAGTGCATGTCCTATTTTTTTCACGTTTGCGGACAAGGATAGGCATTTTTACATTGGATCTGCCATAAACATCGGATCCGTCAAAAAAAACGGTCCGTCATCCGTTTTTTTTGACGGACGCAAAATTTCAAGGAGGAGCGGACGCGGAGGCAGGCAACGGTCGTGTGCATGTAGCCTTAGGAAGAGGCAGAAATGCATGTATATAATAAAGGTCTGCAAGCAAAATTTTGTATGTTAGAAAATTATTCAACATCCTTTTTGTCTAAAGAAATAAGTGTTACCATTAATTTAAGAGCATTTCAGCCCAACATAGGAAATGGTTCAGGCTCATTCTCCATCTACACAGAACATGTGTGCATTCACATTTAGTCCATGATAAGTTTGTTCTTTGTTGTTATCATTATACACACAGGACATACAGTATTGTCAACATGATCTAATAGAAATGAGGAGATAGACTCAAGTGACAAGTGTCTGGCACCAAAGTCACCTCCCAACGGGGTTACCTTCTAAAAAAACTTTTGCGTAGGTCATCAGAGCATCCTCTGGTACTCTAGTGAAATAGCCCCACCTTTCCTTTGAATCCAGAGAGAAAAAGAAACAGAAATCTGGTTTGAAGTTGTTTGGGAGCAGCACCTATACAAGCGTTCGCATGTTTGATTTCTAGTGTGTGTTTGTATTACATGTGTGACTTTGGATTAAGTGACTTGAGATTAATGGATTTTAGGAGGGGACTACAGTAAATCAGTTGCTTTTGATTGCACTGTATTATTGTATTTTTTCCTTTCTCTTTTCTTGTGTAATCCCATTAGTATGTGTTCCATTATTGACAACACAGTCCAGTGCACATCTTGTCTGATGTATGCAGTCCTGGAACAGCCGTTTGAGGGTGCATATTTTTGTTCAAAATTTGAGCAAATTGCCCGTTTGGAATCGCACATCGAGTATCTAACTGGGCGAGTTTCAACACTGAGAGGAGTTGACAATTTGGAAAAGAGTTTGCTGCTCCCTGAGCAAGCACTCTATGGGGTAGATGTGGGGGAGGGTGGTAGCGAGGAGGCGGAGGAAAGTGAAGTAGCTAGCTGGATAACAGTTAGAAAGCAGGGTAGAGGGAAGAGTGCCAGGGAGGCTAGCCCTGATCTGACACACCCCAACAAATTTGCAAGGATGGCAATGGAGAGAGAGCACATCTGCAGCAGGACACTTTCTTTGCCAGTCAGGGGAATGTCGGCTCCAGTGAGCAGAGTACCAGAAGAGCAGGGCAGGAGAGACAGGTGCTGGTATCGGGAGACTCAATTATTAGGGGTACAGATAGGGCGATCTGTCACAAAGACCAGAATCGATGAACAGTGTGTTGTCTTCCTGGCGCTCGAGTCTGACACATCGCGGATCGGGTTGACAGATTACTGGGAGGGGCTGGAGAAGATCCAGAAGTCATGGTCCATATCGCAACCAATGACAAAGTTTGAGGTAGGTGAAGCGTCCTTAAAAATAATTTTAGGGATTTAGGTCAAAAGCTTAGGGCAAGGACCTCAAAGGTAGTATTTTCCTAAATACTATCTGTACCACGAGCCTGACAAGAAAGGCAGTGGGAGATTAGGGATGTTAACAAGTGGCTCAAGAACTGGTGTAGAAAGGAGGGGTTTGGGTTCCTGGAGAACTGGACTGACTTCTCTGTCAGCTACAGGCTCTATCGTAGGGATGGACTGCACCTCAATGGGAAAGGGGAAGCTGTGTTGGGGGAGAAGATGGCTAGAAGGTTGGAAGAGTGTTTAATCTAAGAACTAGGTGGAAGGGTAATTACGTTATAGGATGGGAAGATAGTGTAGATAGAGAAAGACGAGACGGCAGATCGTAATGAAGTGGTTATTATGAGGGAATTCAACTACCCAGATATAAACTGGGAAACTGAAACCTGTACATCTCATAAAGGAAACAGGATCTTGGCAATAACCAAAGTCAATTACCTTTCCCAACTGGTTCAGGACCCGACTAGAGGGACGGCCATACTGCACTTAATATTAACCAATAGACCTGACAGAACAACAGATATGCAGGTTGGGGGACAGCTGGGAAATAGTAACCATAAAGTAATAACCTTCCAATTATCATTCAAAAGAGTGTTTCTTTGGGGAGGAACAAAAATACCAAACTTCAAAAAAGCAAAATTTAGCCAACTAAGAGATTCCATAGGCCTAACTAATCCTCAAAAATAAAAATACAGCCACAAAATTGGATATTTTTAAAAGCATCCTAAAATCTAATTGTGAGAAGTACATACCTTATGGGAATAAAAGGTTAAGGAACAAGAAGAAACCAATGTGGATTTTGTGCATTTTAAATCACTATAACAGTAAGGCAGCGTGAAAGCACTAAAAAACTATAAGGAAAAAAATAGAATATGTCAAAAACAAATAAAAGTGGGAAAATTAGAAACCGAGATATTAATTGCCAAAGAGAGCAAAACTAACTCTAAAATGTTCTTCAATTATATAAATGGTAAAAACTATAAATCTGAAGGTGTCGGCCCTTTACTGAGTGATGAGGGGGGAGTTGCAGATAGCGATGAGGAGAAAGCAAAGCTATTAAATATTTTTTTCTCCATTGTATTCACTGAAGAAAATAAACTGTCAGATGAAATGCAGAATGTAAAAGTAAGTTCCCCATTAAAAGTGCCCTGTCTGACCCAGGAAGAAGTACAATGGCGTCTTAAAAAGATTAAAATAGAAAAATCGCCAGGACCAGATGGCATACACCCCCGTATTCTTAGAGAACTAACAAATGTCATAGCGAGACATTTATTTCTGATATTTAAGGACTCTATACTGACAGGGAGTGTTCCACAGGATTGGCGAATAGCAAATGTGGTGCCAATATTCAAAAAGGTTCCAAAAACAGAGCCCGGAAACTATAGGCCAGTAAGTTTAACATCCATCATAGGTAAACTGTTTGAAGGTTTTCTAAGAGATGCTATCTTGGAGGACCTCAACGAAAATAAGCAAATAACACCATATCAGCATAGCTTTATGAGGGATCGGTCATGTTAAACTAATTTAATCAGTTTCTATGAGGAGGTAAGTTCTAGACTTGACAGCAGAAAATCAATGGATGTCGTATATCTGGACTTTTCCAAAGCATTCGACACTGTACGGCATAAAAGGTTAGTATATGAAATGAGAATGCTCGGACTGGGAGAAAATGTCTGTATGTGGGCAACAGAGATGAGCGAATTTTTCAAAAATTTGATTCACCATTTTGCCTAATTTTTCTGAAAAAATTGGATTTGATCCGAATATATTTGCAGCGAATTACATTAAAAATGTTTAATTCCTGTCTGCTGAGGCACAACACTGTGCCTTGCAGTAACACGCATAGGGAGTCTGCTTTGGTAGTGAAATATTACTGTGAGTCCGTATGACATGCAGAGACAGGCGTTGCTCTTAGAATCACTGCATACTTCACTTATATGGGCGGTCCTGGGCCAAAACTGACCAAATAACTCAAGTAGCAACTCAGCCTTATAGGGAGATGTTAGTGTCAAGAAGAAGCGCACTCCTTTTACACCCTCGTCAGCTGATTCCACACAGAGTGGAGAGGGTGTCAGCAGTAAGTTTGTGTTGATGTCATTGATTAATTTTCCCCATTCTCTGATCCATCAGAACAATCACCCAGATAAAACGGATATCTTTTGTGGAGAATACGCCTTCACTCGGTTAGCATTTGCTCAACAATCCATCAGTATTGCTAAAGGCAAAAAAAAAGGAGTGGATCTAAAACAGAGATGACACGTGAATGGAATATTTGCATGTCTTCTGTGTTTTCAACCCACTCCCGCTTTTGGCTACCAGATCATAAGCCAGTTCTAAGGCCCCATTCACATGTCCGCGGACCGCACATCGCCAACACTCTCAAAGAAAATGCCTTTTCTTGTCCGCAATTGCGGACAAGAATAGGACGTGTTCTATTTTTTTGCGGAACAGAATTGCGGACTCGGAAGTGCGGATCCGCAATTCCGGATCTGGGCGGGACATAAAGTGTCCCCATAGGAATGAATGGGTCCGCAATTCCGTTCCGCAAAATGCGGAACTAAATTGCGGACGTGTGAATGGGGTCTAATGGAACCAGACAGGCCTTAAAGCTGCTACACAGACAGGATCTGTTGTGCGTCTCATTTATCCGTCCTTCTGACAGATCAGAAGTAGTGTCAAATAAAGGATGATGTCAGCCAGGCCGAAAGCCAAAATAGTGCACCAGTCATGAAGTGGGGATGGTGGGAACAGCATGAGAAGTCCCCGGAGTGGCCCTATGACATAGTGTTGAGGTGGAAGCAGCATGAGGATCCCACAAAGTGGCACAATGACAGAGTCTGGAGGTGGCGGCAGCATGAGGAGACCAAAGAGCGGCACAAAGACAGAGTCTGGAGGTGGCAGCAGCATGAGTAGGCCACAGAGCGGCACAAAGACAGAGTCTGGAGGTGGCGGCAGCATCAGGATGCCACAGAGTGGCAAGGTGACATACTGTGGAGGTGGGTGGCAATACCAGTACCGTTGAAGATGGCGGCATCAGGCGGGTAACAGCATGAGAATAGTAACTGAGGCAGGTAGCCAGAAGAAACCGGTCTCTTTTGTCAAATTGTTGGAGTGGCACCATGGATGATCTAGTCTGATGGATCAGGCATTGGTGTGTGGAAATCCTGGTTGGTCCACGCCTGATACATCTTGATTCAGTGTCCCAATATGTGCTTTATGTGGGCACTTTAAACTCTTGCTAAATGTCATATCAAATGTATTGTGGTATCATGCTGTAATTCCCTTTAATAGGCTGGCAGTGTCATTTACCTATATTCGCTCCTATTTTACCGCATATACCGTAAGTGCAGTGCTTAATGCTGAATACAAGATTTTTTTCCACCGATATATATTTCAAAATAGATTTTACGGCATATAAGTGCAGCGCTGATTACAAATTTTTTTGTCCACCAAGATAATTCAAAAACATTTTTACCGCATAAAACTGCAGCGCTGAACGCCGTATATCTTTTTGTTTTTCTACTGATATACGCCACTAAAGGCTTTACCACATAAATCTGGAACAGTGAAAGCCGAGTATATTTTTCATATTTCCACGTACATACGCCACTAAAGGCTTTTCAACAAAGGGTTATAGGGTATCAGTTTAAAAAAAACAACGACGACTGAGACGGAATGATCTGAAGTGAACGGGACGTAGCAGAGGAAGTAGGTCCGCGCTGGAAGAGCGAGACACGGTACTCATGCGGTTTCTGTGCTGCAGAAAAGTCCCCGTAGTGTCCAGTAAGCAATACCGCAGATAGATGCGGGCTGGTGTAAATTTGTTCGCATTTTTGTGCAGGGTTAGAGCATAGCGTATTCACCTGTATTGGTGCACCGCTCTTATAGACGTCATCACGTAACTGCGCAGTGTGTGAAATGTAAATACAAAATTTAACCACAATGTAATTCAGTCCATACCGCAAAAAGGACTTTCCCACATATAACTGCAGTGCTGAACACTGAACACACTATATTTAGATTTTTCTACAGAAATACACCACTAAAGGCTTTACCACATATAACTGCAACAGTTTTATTTTTCTACTAATATATGTAAATAAAGGTTTTTCAAGATATAAGTGCAGGAGCGAATGGCGAATGTATATTTCTTTTTCTACTGCTATACGTCAATAAAGGTTTTTCAAGATATAAGTGCAGCAGCGAATGGCGAATGTATATTTCTTTTTTTACTGATTTACGTCAATAAAGGTTTTTCTACGAAACAGTGCACCAGCGAATGGCAAATGTATATTTCTTTTTCTATTGCAATACGCCAGTAAAGGCTTTACCAGATATACCTGCAACAGTGAACTGAGAATATTTTTTTTTCTTTTTTTACTGAAATACGCCTCCATATGCTTTCACCAAAAATAACTGCAAAATTGAAAAGCGTATATCTTTTTCTTGTAGTACTGAATAAAATATTAAGATATAAGCCTCTAAAGGCTTTTCAACATAACACTTGTGGCCCCATAACAAAACGCTGGAATGACAGAGCTGTCTAATGACTATTTGGATCCCCAAATAATCTTTTCCTGCACTTGTAAATCACTTTCCTTTCAATGTCCCTAGCGCCTTTTGACGTCTATCCCTGCATTAAGATGCTGTGAAATGATTCCTCCCTATCCATACCCTGCACTTATATATCGTTTTTTCTGTCTTTTTTTTCCACAATCATTTTTCCACTTGCTGTCCCTAGCGCCTTCACTCGTCTGTCCCTGCACTCGGGACGCTGGAAAATGTCTGACTGTAAGATGGCCACCATATTTATAGGGCTGTGACATCACAGGGCTGGCTGGCTGATGATTGGCTGCATGCAGGCATGTCAATCTGGTGATCCTGCCTTCCCAGAGTTCCTTTCCCCATGTCCTCAGTCCTCACAGGTGTAGCCACCATTTCAGGAAAATTGTAATTTGTTACCACGAAGCGCGAGGAAATTCGCATTCGGGGCGAATCAAATTCCACTTCGTCAGCTTTGATTCGCTCATCTCTAGTGGGTAAGTAACTGGCTGAGAGATAGAAAACTGAGGGTGGTTATTAACGGTACACACTCAGATTGGGTCACTGTCACTAGTGGGGTACCTCAGGGGTCAGTACTGGGCCCTATTCTGTTCAATATATTTATTAATGATCTTGTAGAAGGCCTGCACTGTAAAATATCAATTTTTGCAGATGACACTAAACTGTGTAAAGTAATTAACACGGAAGAGGACAGTTTTCTGCTACAGAGGGATCTGGATAGATTGGAGGCTTGGGCAGAGAAGTGGCAGATGAGGTTTAACACTGACAAATGTAAGGTTATGCACATGGTAGGGAATAATGTAAGTCACCCGTACATACTAAATGGTAAAACACTGGGTAACACTGACATGGAAAAGGACCTAGGAATTTTACAGCAAACTAAGCTGTAAAAACCAGTGTCAGGCAGCTGCTGCCAAGGCAAATAAGATAATTGGTTGCATCAAAAGGGGCATAGATGCCCGTGATGATAACATAGTCTACCAGTTTACAAATCACTGGTCAGACCACACATGGAGTACTGTGTACAGTTCTGGGCTCCTGTGAACTCTAAAAACACGTTGAGCTGCGGTCAACAGTCAGAGGACACGGCTCACTAGGCAGGCTTTGAGTCACGCAGCTTATTCAGTAGAGCTGTGATCATTGTTTGGAGGTTAGGGATGTCATACCTATTAGGGTCACTTGGTCTTCCATTGGCAACACTGGATCATATCAGGGACGGTTGAAGTAAAGTACCAGCTACCTGCCTTATTTGAATCACACAACTGTGGGCTGGTAGCCTCCAGTTCCTTTTATTGTCCAGTGATTGTTCAAGTATTGGGCAGCAGTTTTGGTGTACTGTACTTAGCAGACATCTAAGTGTGACATACCACCTTGCTGTGTCCTGGCCCTACTTGCAGATTTTATACTGTACGTGTTGGTACTGCAAGTAGGACCATTTGATGGACTTTGTCTAGGTGCAGATGGTCAATCAATTATCCCTCTCTGCACCGGGCAAGTCTTAATGCCTGATTACCTGGTATACACCTTTCCCCGAGTTTTAATCTGATTTTCAATAAATTTTCATTATTTTCTTTTAATACGTCCTTTCAGGCTGAGATACTAATACTATATTGTAGACTTAAAATAGTTCTAATTGATTTCTCTGAGAGACTGGGCTTCTGTGAACAAGGCAGACATAGCAGAGCTGGAGAGGGGTCAGAGGAGGGCAACTAAAGTAATAACTGGAATGGGGCAACTACAGTACCCTGAAAGATTATCAAAATTAGGGTTATTTACTTTAGAAAAAAGACGACTGAGGGGAGATCTAATAACTATGTATAAATATATCAGGAGTCAGTACAGAGATCTCTCGCATCATCTTTTTATCCCCAGGACTGTCACTGTGACGAGGGGAGATCTAATAACTATGTATAAATATATCAGGGGTCAGTAGAGAGATCTTTCCTATCATCTATTTATCCCCAGGACTGTGACTGTGATGAGGGAACATCCTCTGTGTCTGGAGGAAAGAAGGTTTGTACACAAACATAGAAGGGGATTCTTTACGGTAAGAGCAGTGAGACTATGGAACTCTCTGTCTGAGGAGGTGGTGATGGTGAGTACAATAAAGGAATTCAAGAGGGGCCTGGATGTATTTCTGGAATGTAATAATATTACAGGCTATAGCTAATAGAGACGGGTCGTTGATCCAGGGAGTTATTCTGATTGTCTGATTGGAGTCGAGAAGGAATATTTTTCCCCTTAAGTGGGGAAAATTGGCTTCTACCTTACAGGTTTTCTTTTTTTTTTTTTGCCTTCCCCTGGATCAACTTGCATTTTTGGAATAACATTTTTGGGAATTTCTGGAATTCCATTTTTTTGTTTGGTGTCTCAAGTCTGAGAACCATATTTTTATTTTTTTGATAGTCAGTGGCTAAATTGGAAAAGGGGATTATAAATTTAGCACTCCATGGAAGTGTGGTACTCCCTGAGGCAACAGTCAATGCAGAGGCCCGGATGATCGGGGCACGTGTCTCATTGAGTGGTAGTGTCCTTCCATATCCCCTTCCTGTGACACACTCTGCATTTTTTTGGGGACGTCCCTTCTTTCCAGTATGGGGAACTACACCAGGAAACTGTTGACCAGGGACCATCCGGGCACCTCCAGTTCCCGAGGTACTCCCCCTGCTCTTTCCCGGTCAGAAAAGATTAGGGTCTTGAGGACTCCCTTATAGAACTGAAGGAATGTCCCTGTGTTGCCAGCGCTCTGGAACAGTACAAAAAAGTTGTACATGGCAACCTTCACCAAGTAGACCACAACTTTATTGTACCATGCCCGGGTTTTGCGCATGGCATTATATAGCTTGAGGACTTGATCAGAGAGATCAACTCCTCCCTTATACCGATTGTAGTCAACGATACAATCGGGCTTGAGCACCGTTGCCGTGGTACCTCGCACAGGGACAGGGGAGATGAAGTTACTGTGAACTGTGGTCAGCATAAGGACATCCCTCTTGTCCTTATATCTGACCAGCAACAGGTTTCCACTGGTAAGGGCACGGGTCCCACACCTGGGGATAGGTACCTGGAGGGGTAGGCAGGGAGGCCGCGCTGATTTTTCCGCACGGTCCCACAAGCGGACGTGGATCTGGCGGCGAGGGACCTTGAACAAGGGAATGGTAGTATAAAAGTTATCCACGTACAGGTGGTAACCCTTAATAAGCAGTGGGTACATAAGGTCCCACAAGTTTCCCGCTAACACCCAGAGTAGGAGGACATTCTGGGGGTTCAATATGGGAATTTCGTCCCTCGTACACAAGAAACTTGTAAGTGTACCCTGAGGTAATCTCACAAAGATTGTACAGCTTCACAACATTTCTCGCCCGCTTAGAGGGAACATAGTGGAGGAAAATGAGTCTCCTCTGGAAAGCAATGAGAGACTCATCAACCGCGACCTCCCTTCCAGGTACGTAGGCCTCCATAAATTTGGCCCAGAAGTGATCGATGACTGGCCTGATTTTGTACAGGGGGACATGCTGCATTATCTGCATATTGCAGGCATTTCCGGATGGCCTCAAATCTGGGACGTGTTATGGCCATACTGTAGAGTGGGGTCTGGTAGAGGACGTCCCCACTCCAGTACAGCCTGGCACTGGGCTTCTTGACTAGGCCCATGTGCAGCATGAGGCCCCAAAACGTCCTCATCTCGGCTGCACTGACCGGCGTCCAGCCACCGGGCCTAGCCAAAAAAGAGCTCGGGTGTTGAGCAACAAACTGTTGGGCGTACAGATTCCAGGAGCCCAGGTGTTTGCTCCACCATTAGATTTACCAGTTGGTCACTGAAAAAAATACTAAAAAAGTCGTATTTAGTGAAGCCCACTGTGTAAATCTGGATTCCTGATTAACCAACAAAATCAGGAATTGCGGGCTCAAAGTTCCCTGGGGTACACCATCCAGGTTCACCTGCAGGGGGCTCAGGTGAACTGAACTGGTGGGCCGGAAAACTAGTACGAGCCCCAGAGCTGCTTGTACTAGGGTGGGCCACATGGTCCCTAGCATGGGGGTTCCCTCGATCAGTCTTCGCCACCTTGGGGGCTCATCATCGCTTGAGGATGAGGAGGACGCGGATGACAAAAGGAACATGGGGTCATCCTAGTCCTCACTGGGGCTCTCGGACTCGGAGGCAAGCTAGGCGTATGCCTCCTCGGCCGAGAATGTCCGGCGGGCCATAGGGGAGTGTGTTTGTGCGTGTGTGTGCGTGCGTGCGTGCGTGGAAATGTTTATTAGGTGTGCGTGTGTGTGGGGGCACAGGTGTTCGCGTACTTTTCCCTAACTAAAAAAATGAAAAATAACTAAAAAAATAAAAAGGTCTGTGGTAAGGTGCAAGGTGTCATATGTGATGGCAGGTACGTGTCACCGAGGTTGCTGGCCTCGGTGAGGTGAGAGCCGGGTTTTTGTCTGCAGCAGCTAGTGCTGTTTGACTTTGTTAAATAGCATGGCTGCAAAGCCGATCCGGGCCGGCTCTTACTGGGAGCAGCTAAAGAGTAGGGTGGGTGGCTGCTCCCCACGGTCCAGTCCATGTTTTGGGCTGGATATAAAACGCAGCCAGCAGCTGTGTCTGAGGAGTGTGATTATCCTGGAGCTGCTGACAGGGCTGGGAGTTCTCTGTCCAGGAGGAAAGAGCTCAGCAAGGAGGTATTTTGTTCCTGGCTACCTGAAGCTGGATTCTCCTGCGGCTGGGCCGACAGCGTGGTGCGAACCTGCACCTACACCTCCCAGGTGACTGAACCTGTGTTGGACTGTTTTTGTTTGGCTACGTTATTTCCGTTGTGTGTGAACTGTCACCAAGAGACTGTTTTTCATTTTGTGTGCAAGTGTGAATAAAACACTGTTTGTTGCACAATCTGGACTCCTTGTTTTGCCTCTAAACTGCACCCGCACCGCTGTCTACCAGAGCGACTCCCCACATTTGGTGTCGGATGCGGGCATGCGCAGTGAGGCTGGCGTGAACGCCGAAGTTTTGTTTTTCTAAAGTGTATGGAATATATTAAGCCAGCAAAGCTGCAAGCAGGAGTTTCTGGCAACATGGAGGCTGCTGTGAAGGCTCTCATAGAGGCTAACGTGCAGCAGCGGGAGACCAACCAACTACTGCTACAACATGTGATGGCGTTACAGGCGGCAGGAGCGTCCCACCACGTCCAAGATGCCCGGAAGCGGTCCGTGCGGCGATCCCAAAAATGACCCCGCAGACGACGTTGAGACGTACCTGGCGGTTTTGAGAAAGGTCGCCGTGAGGGAAAAGTTACCCCGTGACCAGTGGGCTGAGGTGGTCGCTCCGTTCCTGGCTTCCGGACCCCAGCAGGTGTTTTTCGACTTGTCGGACGACCAAGCGGCAGATTATGACACTGTGAAAGGAGAGGTCCTAGCCAGACTGGGCGTGAACGTGCTGGTCCGCGCCCAAAGAGTCCACCAGTGGGACTTTAAAATGACTGAACCCGCTAGGCCGCAGTTCTACGATCTGCTGCACAGGCTGCAAAAGTGGCTGCAGCCCGATCTACTAAGTCCCACTGCCATGCTGGATCGGCTGTTGGCGGACATCTTTTGGAGGGCCCTGCCTTATCCCCTCCAGCACTGGATCGGCCAGGTATCGCCCACCAATGCCCTGGAGATGGTCGACCTGGTGGAGCGCTACGAGGCCACCAGAAACCTGCAGGGGACTCTTGCGGGGAAGGGGTCAGTCAAACCCCGGAGGCCTCTGCCCCAGTTCCGACGTCCGGCGACAGAGCGGCCTGCCCGGAATATACCCCTGCGAGTCCGCCTCCCGTGGTATGCTGGAGGTGTCAGGAGCCAGAGCCACATCAGGGCCGACTGTCCGCATCGGGATGAGCCAATGGATATGAACTACGAGGGTCGTCACTCCCTGTATGCACGGAAGCTGTGCGAACGGGCACCCGTGAGGTGCAGGACCATAACCACCTGTGTCAGGTAGAGGTGGGAGACTCTCTGGCGGTGGCTCTGCTGGACTCCGGGAGTTTAGTCTCCCTGGTAAGGGCTGCACTTGTACGGCCTGCGGAGTATACTGGCCGTAAAGTCGGGGTCCTGTGCATCCACGGAGACCTGAAAGACTATCCCACTGCACTAGTGACTTTGTCCACAGCGGCTGGTAGGTGGACCCACGAGGTGGCTGTCGCTACTAAACTCCCACACGAACTAATACTTGGGAGGGACTTCCCGGTTTTCCGGCGCTGTGGCCGGCAATAAAGGTATCTGAGGGACCCGAGACAGGGGTGACCCTAGTAGAGTGGCCTGATACCGCTGGAAGGCCAGAACCCTGGGAGCCCGAGTCTGAAGGGCCGGCGGTAGGGGTGACCACTGCTCCAGCGGTAGAGGGGAGACAACCCCACTGAGTGTAATGGTGGGAGACACGGAGGACTTGCCACCGGGACCTGAGTTGGCAGACCTCAATGTCTCCGGGGAAAATTTTGGGACCGCACAACACCGGGACCAAACCCTAACCAGGGCCTGGGAGAATGTGCTGGAAATTGATGGGAAACCCCAGAAACCAGGGGCTGAATTAATGTTCCCACGGTTTATTGTTCTGCAGGATATGTTGTATCGGGTGAACCAAATCCGAGGCGAACCTGTTGAACAGTTGGTGGTGCCCACAGCGTATCGCAAGCTTGTCATGGAGCTTGCCCACCAACATGTTCTTGGGGGACACCTGGGGTGGCAGAAAACCCAGGACCGCATACTGCAGCGATTTTATTGGCCCAGTGTGTTCAAGGAGGTAGAGAATTATTGTAAGTCCTGTCCGACCTGTCAGATAACTAGCCCCCAGCCACATTTCCGTAGTCCCCTGGTACCTCTGCCAATTATTGAAGTACCGTTTGAGCGAATCGCGATGGATTTAATTGGGCCTGTACCAAAGTCTGCCAGGGGCCACCAACACATTCTGGTAGTTCTCGACTATGCCACTCGGTATCCGGAGGCGGTGCCTCTGCGACATACCTCAGCTAAGCTCATTGCCAAAGAGTTAATGGAGATGTTTTCCGTGTGGGCCTGCCAAAAGAGGTTCTGACAGACCAAGGGACCCCTTTATGTCCAAAGTAATGAGGGAACTGTGTAAATTGTTGCGTATAAAGCAGTTACGGACGTCCGCTTACCATCCGCAAACAGACGGTCTTGTGGAGAGGTTTAACCAAACTCTAAAAATATGTTAAAGAGGGTGGTGTCTAGAGATGGGAAGGACTGGGATCTGCTTCTGCCCTATCTCATGTTCGCAGTGCGAGAGGTGCCCCAGGCCTCTACTGGGTTCTCGCCCTCGAACTGCTTTATGGCAGACACCCTCGGGGCCTGTTGGATATCGCCAAGGAAGCGTGGGAACAACAGCCTGTCCCCCCACAAAAGTGTCATTGAGTATGTCGCCCAAATGCAGGACCGGATGGAAAGGGTGTTGCCCTTGGTCCGGGAGCATATGGAGGCAGCGCAACAAGCCCAGAGTAGGGTGTACAATCGTCAGGCTCGGGTACGGGACTTCAATCCGGGAGATCGGGTTTTGGTTCTGGTACCCACCCTGACAGCAAATTCCTAGCTAGGTGGCAGGGCCCCTATGAGGTGATCGAGAAGGTAGGGAAGTAAATTACAAAGTACACCAGCCAGGCGGCGCAAGCCGGAGCAGGTGTACCACGTGAATTTACTTAAGCCGTGGAAAGATAGGGACACAGCCGACGACCACAGCCCCCGGCCAGGGCTTCTAGGTGAAAAGGGTCCAGCCCCACAGTTCGAGGCCTGTGAAGCAGTAACCACGGTAAAATTGCAGACAGCCTGTCTTCCAAACAAGTTCAGGAAGTCAGGGAGTTCATCAGTCGGAACACGGATGTGTTCTCGGACCTCCCTGGCCGCACGTCTCTCATCCAACATGACATCGTCACTGAGCCTCAGGCCAAGATCCGGTTAAAACCATACCGGGTACCCGAGGCTCGGCGACGGGCCATCGCGGAGGAAGTACAGTTAATGTTGAAGCTCGAGGTCATTGAGGAGTCGAAAAGTGAGTGGGCCAGTCCCATAGTCCTAATACCCAAGCCGGATGGGACGTTGCGGTTCTGCAACGACTTTCGCAAGTTAAATGAAGTATCCAAGTTTGACGCGTATCCCATGCCCCGAGTAGACGAGCTGGTTGAAAGTTTAGGACAAGCCCGTTATTTTTCTGTGCTGGACCTCACTAAAGGGTACTGGCAGGTACCCTTAACGGAGTCGGCTAAGGAAAAAACCGCATTTGTTACCCCGCAGGGCCTGTATCACTACAAGGTGTTACCCTTTGGCCTGCATGGCGCCCCGCCACTTTCCAAAGGTTGATGGACATAGTGCTGCGACCACATCGTCGGTACGCCTCGGCCTACTTGGATGATGTAGTCATCCACAGCACCGACTGGGAAAGCCATTTACCCAAGGTGCAGGCGGTAGTGGATGCCCTGAGGAAAGCCGGACTGACCGCTAACCCAAAGAAGTGCTCCATAGGGTTAGAGGAGACAAAATATCTGGGATATGTAATTGGGCGGGAGTCATCAAACCTCAGGTAACTAAGGTAGAGGCCATTCGTAACTGGCCCGACCGGTCACCACCAGGCAGGTAAAGTCGTTCCTGGGGATTGTAGGTTACTACATGAGGTTTGTGCCCCACTTTGCCACAATAGCAGCGCCATTGACAGACCTGTTGAAGGGGCGAAAGTCTGGGAGGGTTAGCTGGAGTGAGAAGGCGGAGGAGGCTTTCTCCGCGTTGAAGTCGGCCCTGTGTGGGTCCCCGGTTTTGGTGACACCCGACTTCAACAAGGAGTTTGTCGTACAGACCGACGCCTCGGAGGTAGGCCTCGGTGCGGTACTGTCGCAGGAGGTCAACGGGGAAGAACATCCCGTTGTCTTCCTGAGCCGTAAGCTCAGTCCCGCCGAGTCCAGGTATAGTATAGTGGAGAGGGAGTGCCTGGCTATCAAGTGGGCACTCGAATCTCTCCGCTACTACCTGTTAGGGAGGAGGTTCCGTCTGGTGACCGACCATTCCCCCTCAAATGGATGAGTCAGGCCAAGGAGAGGAATGCTCGGGTCACCAGGTGGTTCCTATCTCTTCAAAATTTCAAGTTTTCCGTGGAACACAGGGCAGGCCGCTTGCAGGGCAACGCAGATGCCCTGTCCCGCGTCCACTGCCTCACGTGTGTTCACCCCTCAGGGTTGAACAAAGGGGGGTATGTGGTAAGGTGCAAGGTGTCATATGTGATGGCAGGTACGTGTCACCGAGGTTGCTGGCCTCGGTGAGGTGAGAACCGGGTTTTGTCTGCAGCAGCTAGTGCTGTTTGACTTTGTTAAATAGCATGGCTGCAAAGCCGATCCGGGCCGGCTCTTACTGGGAGCAGCTAAAGAGTAGGGTGGGTGGCTGCTCCCACGGTCCAGTCCATGTTTTGGGCTGGATATAAAACGCAGCCAGCAGCTGTGTCTGAGGAGTGTGATTATCCTGGAGCTGCTGACAGGGCTGGGAGTTCTCTGTCCAGGAGGAAAGAGCTCAGCAAGGAGGTATTTTGTTCCTGGCTACCTGAAGCTGGATTCTCCTGCGGCTGGGCCGACAGCGTGGTGCGAACCTGCACCTACACCTCCCAGGTGACTGAACCTGTGTTGGACTGTTTTTGTTTGGCTACGTTATTTCCGTTGTGTGTGAACTGTCACCAAGAGACTGTTTTTCATTTTGTGTGCAAGTGTGAATAAAACACTGTTTGTTGCACAATCTGGACTCCTTGTTTTGCCTCTAAACTGCACCCGCACCGCTGTCTACCAGAGCGACTCCCCACAGGTCCTAAAAGTGTAAAAAAAAAAAATGATTCAAACGCGTTGATCAGCGGTACAAAGCTGATCAGCGGTGGGGTGGGTGATACACTAACAGTGGCCGGACACTAAGAGTGCCGGCCACGGTCAGCGTACGTAAACAAAATAAAAAACATGCTTGTGCCCAAAAAAGTGTGTGTGTGTGGGGGGGGGGGAGGGGGCACACTGCAGCACCCCTGGAGGGGTCTAGGGTCACACAGCTAAGGGCTGTGGGCCCCAGACACCTATGGGTGTTAACTAAAATAAGAAAAAGAAAAAAAAACTTCAACTTTCCCTAAACTGCCCTCACTATCTCTAAATATCTAAATTTCCCTAACTGTCCATAAAGTAAAGTCAAGTGCCTGGGGGCACAAAAAAACTTACTAACTGCAGCAGCTCCTGCTCTCCCGGCTCCAAGGACAGTTGTTAGCCGGGAGAGCAGGGTCGGCAATTCAAATTTGCCGCCGCTCCGCCCATATGCCGCCTCTCATCCATCACACCACCGATCACCGTCCTTTCTGGGTTATCAGGTCATCATAGACCAGAATAACCCGGAAACCTGTGGTTTGCTGTGATAGCCGACATGGGGGGGGGGTCTCTGGACCCCCCTGGGCATTGTGCCAAGGTCCCTGCTGATTGATTTCAGCAGGAATCTTGTTCCGATCACCACCAGCTGCGCAGAGGTGATCGGAAAATCTCAAGGCGTACTGGTACCTGTACGTCCTGCGTCCTTAAGGGGTTAACTAAAATGGTATCTTCATTCACATCCATACCCCACCTCTCAACTTATATAAAAAGGCTAATCAAGCAATAAGCTTAATAAAAATTTCCTTCTTACTGCTGCTACCTTATAAGCTATGTTTTTAAAGAAAATTTAGTTTTTTTTCTTTACCCATTCCCACCACATACATACATTATCAAAGTCTTTCCTCTTTTCCACACCACCATTTATACTGTCTTGCATACTCTGTTCATACTTCCTCTTTTTCCATCAGGCTTACATTTAACTTCTATACCCCTCTTCCGTATTTTATTTTATTATTTTAATATCAAACTCACACCTTACACATTCATGGTCTGAGAAAATAACTTTCTTTTGAGAATACCTTTTTGGAGCGATGTTTTGTGACACAAAACAGTAATCTATCTTAGATTCTACCCCCCTACATTCTGTGTGAAATGTATTCATACTCACATGACATAATTTCTGCATGTCTCCTAAACGAAAATCTCTCACCAACCCCATAAAGCTCTCCCTGACACATCCACTGTTTCTTTACTTATATCACAATTCATATCCCCCACTATTATTACAGGCGTTCTGGATAAAAAACTTAATTTGCTCCAAAAAAAAAAATTACGCTCTTCGGCGCATACACATTAGTAACACAAAATTTAACCCCCTGAAAAAACTAAATTTGCTGAAATACATCTTCCTTCTTCTATAATCAAATAACTGTCCAGGAATATCTAGTTTCCCTTGATCAAAATGGGCACTCCATCATCCCTATCCACTGAGCTTCCTGACCAAATGGACCTCCCATGTGGCCATTCTTCCTCCTTAATTGGCTCATCAAGCCCGCATTCTTGTAAACAAATAATAGAAGCAATTTCCTGAGCTAAAAAATCCAAAATGGCCATCCTCAAAGGTCATTTGTTTCTGTATTGTTTAACTACTTTAACAAATGTCCATAGCCTCTCCATCCTTTTCTTCCAATACTCGGTAGCGATTTTGGCTTTCGCTACCACTTTCTTCACTCTGTTCACTTCTTGTTTTTTTAAATTGGCTTCTCCTGACGGGAATCTTCCATTTCTTCCTCCTCATTAGATTCTGACACACTTCCTGCTCTTTCCACCCCCAGGATCACCGGAATCTCCAACAGAAAAATACCAATATTGGCAGGGTCTGAAGGATGCTCAGGACTGACTGCCTCCTCTATCGCCTCCTCCAGCTGTCTCATGACTGGTGTCTTAAACTCTTCTTTCTTCCTCTCTGAACTTCTGCCAAGCAGCTTTACTTTCCTCCCTTCCTCCTCCACACTCCTTCCCGCCACCACCACATTTGCATAACTCCTCCCTTCCACCTCCTGTCTCCTGAATCTATCCTGCCTCCTGGAGATCACCAGAGGGCAGTCCTTGTACTTGTGCTCGTTATCACCACACATATCACATGTTTTAGGTTGAGGACAATCACCTGCTGTGTGCCCCTCCTGTTTACAATTCCTGCAAACGACACCTTTTTTACACTCAAACGCAGTGTGGCCAAACACATAACATTTTTGGCAATATCGAGGCTGTCCTGGATATGAAAGGAAGCCTCTGTTACCAGCAATATTAAAGTTCGCCGGCGGGTGCTTGACACTTCCAATATTTCCAGCATCTCTCCTCAGTTTGACTTTAAACTTATATTTGCAGTTAAAGATGTCCAACACATTTTTCTGTTGCTCACCTGCTTTTAGATGCTCACAATACTGTTCGAGATAGTTTATCAGCATATTCACATCCATGAAAGGGTTATATACATGCACTAATATTTCTTTTTTAAGCATAAAAAACAAGGCTTCAGCTGTTATGTTCCTCATCCACTCATACACAGTCAAAGCAACTCCCTCTTCAACAAAAGTAACATCATATGTTCCTTGTTTCTGAAAATCTTGGACACTGAAGATGTCTACCCTTACCACACCAGCTTTCCCTTCAATAAGGTCCCGTACAAAATACACCACATTGTTATTTTCATATCTGGTATCCACCTTCACACAGATTGTGTTCCTCAAAGCCATCTTCTTTCTTCTAATGTTCTGTCGGTATGAAACCACAACAAAGCGTTCCCTTGCAGAAATACCTGAAAAAAAAACACCTGCTTACAAGCCAAGGCCAAACCAGCTCTCATCTGACTGAGCGTCAGTAAGCCTCAAAGTTGGATTAATTTATGTTGGATGGCTTGGGAGGACCTGCGCACCTAGATCATTATCATTAGGGTGACATAAAATTATTATTTTTTTGGATGCCAGCTAACTCATCTCTCACTGTTTAGGAGGGCTACATAAAAATGTTCAGTTTTCTAATTGTCCTAATATTATATTCAATAACCTTTCTATACTGTTTTGTCCTGTAAACTAATTTGCATAAACTTGAATATGGGAAAGACATGCAAATAGTGTTTCAGCTAAAAAACAAGGCAGATTCTGCTAATTTGCATGTCTTTCCCATATTTAAGTTTATGCAAATGAGTTTATATGACAAAACAGGTATACTGGCTGTATTTGTCTCATGGATCAGTTGTTGGCTTGTACATACCTGGCTTTTGACATACAGCCTTTGTGTGATTGTTTGTTGTTACAGGTAATTAAATTGTGTGCACAATATGTGCATGTTATGTTATCAATTTTCGCAATCACAAATTCTTGAATTTGTGATTTGGCAAAATATCACAAAGTTGAATATTGCCTATGCTGCTCCTTACTATTGTTGAACAGGATAATGTAGAAATTCCAAAGTCCTCTGTTTCTTGGGTAGGCCAGTCCAACCTTCTTTGCTTTCCTTTGGTGACAGTCTCAGATAGGATAATCTGGAAAGTCCAAACTGCTAAAGAAAAAAAGGCAGGTTGTTGCCAGTTCACTTTTCCCAACAACCCCACAATATCATATCCATAAACTTTTGCTTATGTATATGATAATCTGGAAAGTCTTAAGTCCTCTGATATTCTAATCAGCCAGTCCAGCCCCATTTTGTTCCCTTTGGTGATGAACAGCATAATGTGGAAAGTCCTAAGTCTTCTGGTACTGTAGTGGGCCAGTTCAACCCTGTGTCTTTCCCTTTGGTGATGGACAGGATAATGCACAAAGTCTAAAATTCTCTTGTACTCTGGTGGGCCAGTCCAAACCTGTGTACTTTCCTTTGATGATGGATATCATAACATGGGAAGTCCCAAGTCCTCTGGGCCAGTCCAACCCTGGGTCCTTCTCTTTGATTATGGACAGGATAATGTACGAAGTCCAAAATCCTCTGGTACTCTGGTGGGCTAGTCCAACCCTTTGTCCTTCCCTTTGGTGATAGATATAATAATGTGGAAAGTCCTCTGATATTCTGGTGGACCAGTCCAACACTGTGTCCTTGCCTATGGTGTTGAACAGGGTCATGTAGAAAGTTCAAAGTCCTCTGTTACTTTAGTAGGCCAGTCCAATCTTGTTTCCTTCCCTTTGGTGACATATAGGATAATATGGAAATTCCAAACTGCTAAAGACAAAAAGGCAGTGGTTGTCAATTCACTTTTCCCAACAACCCAAGGAAGGGGGATGGGATTTTGGGGGATTTTATTTTTACACGGACACCAGCATTGCTTTTGGAGGAAATGTCCATTAGCTCTTTATGGCTCGTCAAGTTTCAAAAATCCTTTAAGTATTTAATAAAGTTGGCAAACTCCCAGTGTCTGTTTACCAGCTATAGAGATCATAGGATCAGTCAATAAGCATCTCTTTTTTCTTTTTAATCGTCAGATAAATATTCTGCAAAAGTCCCATACAGAAGACTTTAAAAAGAAAAGTCCATATCCATGGGGTTCCAGACTTCAGATTGTGTGAGAGAGTGTTTAATGCCAGAACAGCAGGGTTGACATTTCATTTCTAACTTTTGTCAGCACAATACAGTTCAAACAAGTTCTAATATAGAATTTTCAAATGATGTTCACAATCCAAAGCTCCCACTCATTGAATTATCAAGGTCTTTTGTTACAGTAGAGCCAGGGAAACTTTCCAGTAGCGCTTAAAGTATTCACAGCTTCTGTTAATATCCTGCCGAGCTTTATTTCAAAGGTCATGACTTCGTTTTCCATTGACACTCCTGATTAAAGCTTTAAGAATAACAGCCTCCTGGGAAATGATCTGAACTTAAAGACCAACCTACCAGCTGATCCCAGGCTTCATTCTTTGCAGGTGACTTTAAATATCATTTGGCCTTCAAAAAATCCAACTTTTTGTCAAATTTCAAAGTAAACTTTTTGACAAGAGAATATTTTTATGGCTGCACATATATTTGTATTTATAATCTGCTGAATCAGTAATGGTAAATTTCTTGTAGAAGCTTGAGTTTTAAAGGGGAACATCTGAAACATGCTTATTTAAGGCACCCCTTTATGGAATAAACCTGAAACTTTTTTTGCTTTTAATATCTGTACAGCATGTCAAGTTATTAGAGTTTACAGTGACAGGTCTCCTGTAAGAAGAGCTTTTCTTCCTGTGTTCTCATGACAACAATGTGTAAAGACATCTCAGTTTATCAGAGGGACACAGGATCTTGAGCAAGCAATTGGATATTCTCCTACAAATTTTAGCTACACTTCAAAATGAAATGCTGCATTCTGACTGTTATGAAGTTCGGGAGATTACAGTGAGCTACTAGAGTAAATGGGAGAAAATATTGACTTTCCATAAGAGAATCTTTCACTGTATCCATATGACAACAATTCCTTTTTGTGGACTTACCTTAGTTTTATCACAAGGACCTCCTACAAACCAATCAGACACTTATCTTTTTATTTTTTGCCTGCACTTTAAAAACAGAATCTACAGCTTGATTGAGTGCCATGAGGATAAAGTCCCATATACATGGGCAAATTAATTAGTCAATTATCGGAAACAAACATACTTACGAACACTCGTTCCCAATAAATGGTCCATGTAAATTTACTGCTGATTACACAAGTGAGCAAGACGCTACTTTTTGTGGCAAAGATTACACAATAGATGAGGGTTATTCCCCCTTAGTCTCATGCAATACATGGCTCAACTGGGGTCTACTGCTCTCAATACCAAATGGTGTTCTGAACCCTCCACTCCTCACTTTAGCTGGTGTGCTCCAGTGGTTTCCCTACACTGAACATCTGAAGTGACACTTCTCCAGTCCTCTCACTCTGCACCAAACTGGCCCTCTATCTGGCTGACTTCTATCCAGATTCTGTGGCATGGACTCCCAAGTGCATTCTGTTACCTTGGCCACACCACCTCAGCAACAGCTCAGTTATCATACAGTTAAAGTAACACTTTAATTTCTGCAATCTCTCTACTTGGTAGGAGATTCCTATTTATCAGATCCAATCTTACAGCTCCACCTCGTTTTGCATCACCTCAAGCAGTTTGTGGCCACTAGGAGTCCAATTTCTCTATGCTACCAAATCTGGCATATCACCTGGTAAAGAACCACCATCACAACTAAACAAAAACATACATTTTTTCACAATAAACTCTCTCAAACCTAGACAGTCTGTTCTATGAGGGAAGATGCATACAAGAAGTGCATATTTTTAACACAGTGGCCACAATGTAGAACTTAACAATAAATTATAAGTTGGGAACTACCATCCTCTGACAAGCTTGCAAAGCACAAAACACGTTTACCTACATTGTCTTAACCCCCGCCTCCAACAACCTAAAGGTGGTCATACACATTACAGTTTTTGAAGCCCAGCAAGACCATTCATGTGTATAGGTACATCCCAACTTTCCTCTCATTGCAGACGTCAGGGAGACAAGGATTAGGTAGTTGGATTTCAACATGCCATATCCTTTTGTTCTCAGGAGATAAGCTCACCCACCACTGGAGAAGGCCACTTTCAGTTATTTAGGCCCAGCACCCAGACAGAGGAGAGAGGTTCCACAGCAAGAAATCATGCGTTATATCACCCACGACTGGAGAAGGCCACTTTCAGTTATTTCGGCCCCAGCACCGAGACAGAGGAGAGAGGTCCCACAGCAAGGAATCATGCGTCATATCACCCACCACTGGAGAAGGCGACTTTCAGTTATTTCGGCTCCAGCACCCAGAAAGAGGAAAGAGCTCCCACAGCAAGGAATCATGCGTTATATCACCCACCACTGGAGAAGTCCACTTTCAGTTATTTCTGCCCCAGCACCCAGACAGAGGAGAGAGGTCCCACAGCAAGGAAAAAGGCGTCATATGACGCACCACTAGAGAAGGCCACTTTCAGTTATTTAGGCCCAGCACCCAGACAGAGGAGAGAGGTCCCACAGCAAGGAATCATGCGTCATATCACCCACCACTGGAGAAGGCCACTTTCAGTTATTTCGGCCCCAGCACCCAGACAGAGGAGAGAGGTCCCACAGCAAGGAATCATGCGTCATATCACCCACCACTGGAGAAGGCCACTTTCAGTTATTTCGGCACCAACACCCAGACAGAAGAGAGAGGTCCCACAGCAAGGAATCATGCGTCATAGTCAGTTATTTCGCCCCCAGCACCCAGAAAGAGCAGACAGGTCCCACAGCAAGGAATAAGGCGTTATATCACCCACCACTGGAGAAGGCCACTTTCAGTTATTTCGGCCCCAGCACCCAGACAGAGGAGAGAGGTCCCACAGCAAGGAATAATGCGTCATATGACCCACCACTGGAGAAGGCCACTTTCAGTTATTTCGGCCCCAGCACCCAGACAGAGGAGAGAGGTCCCACAGCAAGGAATAAGGCGTTATATCACCCACCACTGGAGAAGGCCACTTTCAGTTCTCTCGGCCCCAGCACCCAGACCGAGGAGAGAGGTCCCACAGCAAGGAATCATGCGTCATATCACACACCACTGGAGGAGGCCACTTTCAGTTGTTTCGGCCCCAGCACCCAGACAGAGGAGAGAGGTCCCACAGCAAGGAATAAGGCGTTATATCACCAACCACTGGAGAAGGCCACTTTCAGTTATTTCGGCCCCAGCACCCAGACAGAGGAGAGAGCTCCCACAGCAAGGAATCATGCGTCATATCACCCACCACTGGAGAAGGCCACTTTCAGTTATTTCGGCCCCAGCACCCAGACAGAGGAGAGAGGTCCCACAGCAAGGAATAAGGCATTATATTACCCACCACTGGAGAAGGCCACTTTCAGTTATTTCGGCCCCAGCACCCAGACAGAGGAGAGAGGTCCCACAGCAAGGAATAAGGCGTCATATGATCCACCACTGGGAAAGGCACGTACCAGTGATGGGCCTGAACTGTGTCGGTGCCACCCCGCTGTGAACCTGCTTCATCCTCATCCTCCTCCACCTCCTCCTTATCCTCCTCGTCCTCCAGTAGTGGGCCCTGGCTGGCAACATTTGTACCTGGCCTCTGCTGTTGCAAAAAATCTCCCTCTGAGCCACTTCTAACAGACTGGCCTGAAAGTGCTAAAGATGACCCCTCATCCTCCTCCTCCTCCTCCTGGGCCACCTCCTCTTCCATCATCGCCCTAAGCGTTTTCTCAAGGAGACATAGAAGTGGTATTGTGACGCTGATAACGGTGTCATCGCCACTGGCCATGTTGGTGGAGTACTCGAAACAGCATGCTGCAGCTTAAACTCCACTATGGCCTTCTGCTGCTCGCACAGTCTCTCCAGCATGTGCAAGGTGGAGTTCCACCTGGTGGGCACGTCGCATATGAGGCGGTGAGCAGGAAGGCCGAAGTTACGCTGTAGCACAGACAGGCGAGCAGCGGCAGGATGTGAACGCTGGAAGCGCGCACAGACGGCCCGCACTTTATGCAGCAGCTCTGACATGTCGGGGTAGTTGTGAATGAACTTCTGCACCACCAAATTCAGCACATGCACCAGGCAAGGGATGTGCGTCAAACCGGCTAGTCCCAGAGCTGCGACGAGATTTCGGCCATTATCGCACACCACCAGGCCGGGCTTGAGGCCCACCGGCAGAAACCACTCATCGGTCTGTTGTTCAAAACCCCGCCACAACTCCTGCACGGTGTGGGGCCTGTTCCCCAAACATATGAGTTTCAGAATGGCCTGCTGAGGTTTGCCCCGGGCTGTGCTGAAGTTGGTGGAGAAGGTGTGGCTGACTGGATGAGCTGGTGGAAGCAGAGGAGGAGGAAGCTGAGTAGGAGGAGGAGGCTACAGGAGGCAAAGAATGATGCCCTGCGATCCTTGGCGGCGGAAGGACTTGCGCCAAGGAACTCTCCGCCTGGGGCCCAGCCGCCACTACATTTATTCAGTGCGCAGTTAGGGAGATATATCGTCCCTGGCCGTGCTTACTGGTCCACATATCTGTGATTAGGTGGACCTTGCCACAGATGGCGTTGCGCAGTGCACACTTGATTTTATCGGATACTTGGTTGTGCAGGGAAGGCACGGCTGTCTTGGAGAAGTAGTGGCGGCTGGGAACAACATACTGTGGGACAGCCATGGACATCAGCTGTTTGAAGCAGTCTGTGTCCACCAGCCTGAATGGCAGCATTTCAAAGGCCAGTAGTTTAGAAAGGGCTTGAGGATGGCTAGGTGGGAATTTACGCTTTCTCTCCGAGGTTTGTGAGATGGAGAGCTGAACGTTGCCGTGTGACATGGTGGAGATGCTTGGTGACGCAGGTGGTGATGTCGGTGGCACATCCTCTGTTTGGTGGGCGGCAGGTGCCAACGTTCCTCCCGAGGCGGAGGAAGAGGCCGAGGCAGCAGCAGAAGAGCGAGCAGGGGGAGCCAGAGTGAGTTCCTTGCTTTTAAGGTGTTTACTCCACTGCAGTTCATGCTTGGCATGTAGATGCCTGGTCATGCAGCTTGTGCTAAGGTTCAGAACGTTAATGCCTCGCTTCAGGCTCTGATGGCACAGCGTGCAAACCACTCGGGTCTTGTCGTCAGCACATTGTTTAAAGAAGTGCCATGCCAGGAAACTCCTTGAAGCTGCATTTGGGGTGCTCGGTCCCTGGTGGCGGTGGCCAGTAGCAGGCGAACTCTCTTGGCGGCGGCTGGTCTGCTTTTGCCCCCTGCTCCCTCTTTTGCTATGCTGTTGGCTCGGTCTCACCACTGCCTCTTCCTCTGAACTATGAAAGTCAGTGGCATGACCTTTATTCCATGTGGGGTCTAGGACCTCATCGTCCCCTGCATCGTCTTCCACACAGTCTTCCTCCCTGACCTCCTGTTCGGTCTGCACACTGCAGAAAGATGCAGCAGTTGGCACTTGTGTTTCGTCATCATCAGAGACGTGCGGACTCCGATGAGGTGGTATTCCCATGTCCTCGTCATCAGGAAACATCAGTAGTTGTGCATCAGTGCATTCTATGTCTTCCACCACTGGGGAAGGGCTAGGTGAATTCCCTTGGGAAACCCTGCCAGCAGAGTCTTCAAACAGCATAGGAGACTGCTGCATAACTTGAGGCTCAGACAGTTTCCCTGATATGCATGGGGGTGATGTGACAGACTGATGGGCTTGTTTTTCAGGCGCCACCTGTGCGCTTTCTGCAGAAGACTGGGTGGGAGATAATGTTGTGAACGTGCTGGATCCACTGTCGGCCAACCAATTGACTAGCGCCTGTACCTGCTCAGACCTTACCATCCATAGAACGGCATTGGGCCCCACCAAATATCGCTGTAAATTCTGGCAGGTACTGAAACCTAAGGTAGTTGGTTTACTAGGACGTGTGGCTGTGGCAGAATGGCCACGTCCTCTCCCAGCACCAGAGGGTACACTAAAACCACCATGACCGCGTCCGCGTCCCTTACTAGATGTTTTCCTCATTGTTACTATTCACCAAGCACCACAATAGGAAAAAAAATATTTGGCCCAGTGTATTGATTTCAAATTCAGGCCTTTTTTTACAGGCACCTAACACTATTTGCCTATTTATTTATGTAGCGTATTGCACTAATCCAGGCAGAGCAGTAACCACTGATTTAGGGGAATATCTATTGTAGGGCTAGTATTTAGACCCTGGATGAAAGGTATCCTTTTATGGACAAATTTACACTTGGAGATGCACAGTAGCGTGAGAAAAAATATGTAGGATTATGCCTTCAGCAATTGTATTTTAACACTTTGTGTAATATACCCTTTAACGGACAGAAATACAATGGGAGATGCACGGTAGAGTGTGAAGTTAATGAGGATGACCCTCTCAGCACTTGTATATACACCTTGAGTGTAATATACCCTTTTAAGGATAGCTTAACACTTGGCCTACCACAGCTGGGACACCAGATTCAGTGTATTGCCATTTTGGCAATTGAATTTCACCCCAGAACAAAATATATGTTTTGGCGGACACTATTATAATTTGCCAGCCACAGCTGAAACCACTGATTTTTGGTATTGCTATTTTGGCAATTGAATTTCACTACAGAACAAAATATATTCTTTGGCGGACACTATAATAGTTTGCCAGCCAGTGCTGGGACACCAAATTTAGGGGATTGCTATTTTGGCAAGTGAATTTCACCCCAGAACAAAATATATGTTTTAGCGGACACTATTATAGTTTGCCAGCCAGTGCTGGGACACCAGATTTATGGTATTGCTATTTTGGCAATTGAATTTCACCACAGAACAAAATATATGTTTTGGCGGACACTATTATAGTTTGCCAGCCACAGCTGTGACACCAGATTTAGGAGATTGCTATTTTGGCAATTGAATTTCACCACAGAAAATAATCTATCCTTTGCAAGACAGCAGACAGTATTATACTTGGCTAGCCAAAGCTGGAACACCAGATTTAGGGGATTGGTATTTTGGCAATTGTATTTAACCCCTTAATAAAATATAGAAATTGCTATCCTGAGTTTCTAGGGGTGACAATTAGCACAGCCAAGCCCCTGGTGTAGGATATAGAAAAAAAAAAACTAGTATTGATGGATTGATGGACTTGGTGGCAGCTTGTTCTGGTGCACCACAAGTCACAAAATGGCCGCCGATCACCCCAGAAAAAAAGTGACAGAAAAACGCTCTGTGCAGCCTAAAAACCAGTGAGCAAGTAACTAGCAGAAGTTGAATCATTCACAGCTGTAGATCGATCACTTCATTAGGTGCTTTTGCTGACTTTTCCCTGCCTAATCTCGCCCTCACAGCAGCTGCGTCCTCTCCCTACACTAATCAGAGCAGTGTGACGTGCGGTGCTACATGACTCCAGCTTAAATAGAGGCTGGGTCACATGCTACACTTGGCCAATCACAGCCATGCCATTAGTAGGCATGGCTGTGATGGGTTCTTAGGGCAAGAAATAAAACACTAGCTGATTGGCTGCTGTGCACCCCTTCAGAAAGCGGGAAGAAATCGCCGAACAACAAACCCGAATCCGAACTTTTTTGAAAATGTTCGGGTTCGGGTATGTGTCCCAAACACCCCAAAATTCGGTACGAACCCAAACTATTCTCGAACTGTTCGCTCAACACTACTCAGCACCTGTGCAAAAATACATGATGTATAAAGTAAAATATATCCATGAATCATGGTGTACAGATATGTACCTTTATACACATCATTGTAATAATATACAGTAAATAGTAACATAGTTTGTGAGGCTGAAAAAAAGAAAAACGTCCATCCAGTCCAGCATGTTATCCTTCAAAGTTGATCCAGAGGAAGGCAAAAAACCCTCACGAGGTAGAAGCCAATTTCCTCATGTACAAATAAAGCAAACAATATATGTCATTATAATGCACACAATACACTGCCACCGGAATACGGTATCTGCAAGGGGAAATCTAATGTATCTGATCCTTTATGTATCCCAACATCTTCAGTTGATGGACAATTAGATGGCCCCAATACACATTAGTTTATAGGAGCATTTCATGATTTTAATTTAATTGGATGAGTTTTTTTTTTTTTTTTAGATACAATGCCACTCATTTTTGGGTGTGTTATATTGTAGCTCAGTTAAACAGCAAAATCAGACACAACCCGTGGACAAGTGTAACACTGTTTCAGGGGAAAAACATTCTAATACCGGAGAGCCCGTTTAGTCTTTTATCAATTACCTCGGTTTTATTGTTTTCCATGGTTTACTGGCCCTAATTACAGTAAAGGGCTGTTCAATATGTTTGTGTCACATATACATTGCTATTATTAATATCCCTATTATTATTATTATTATGTATGATCATTTTAGGTCGAGCAAGGAATTTGCTTTCCTAGACGGGGTTCAGTAGTCTCAAGTGGCTGGATTGGATGTCCTGTAAATCAGTATGTGAGGTGGAAACGTGGTTAATTCTGAATTCTGGCCTGAGTATTATTAACATTAATAATTCGGAGGTGTTATTGCTGAGATGAAGGATGCTTGATGACTACTTCAATCAACCGGACTGAGCTGGCTCATAGACTGTAATTGGCTAAGAAAAAGAAAAATATTTTATATTCTGAGATTAGAGCTGCCTTACAGGATTTTTTAATAAAAAGTGAAAAATATAATTACTAATATAGTTTTGTACATTCATCAGCTTGGCTTCTGGTTTATTCTCCCCAAAAACATTTTTACTCAAACTTTGTCTCTTCAGTCTATTCAAACATTTCTTATGTGCACAGTAGTCCCGATAAAGCTGTGTTGTGAGATAACCAATATGGCCTCAGGTATAGCTCCCTCTAATACATCACCAGAGGCAAGGCTGGCCTTAGGTTAGATACTGCCCGGGTGGTAACTTCTTTTTGCACCTGTCTCATATGCCTCACTGTCATGTATATATAGTGGCAAATTATAAGTCTGATTCTCTGATAAAAGTGCTATACATTGACCAAATTACTCTTCTATTCAGTTGCCTACTGGTCATACTGTTTCTCAGTAAAGAGACGTAGCTTCTTAGGTTACTTTTTTCCTCTTGGAGCCTAGAAATGAAGTCTCCATATACCGCTCTGTGTCTTCAGTCAACTGCACCCTTCTTTGCACTGATCAACATCAAGAACCCCAAAATAGGTTTGTCTATAGTTGGGTGTCTCGGGTTTGGCTGGTATGAGCTAATTTGCAAGATGTTTCCCATGGTGCATTGCATGAAAAATAAGTTTCCATATGCAGCACGCCGGGCCGTAGGGGGGAAGTGTGGTGGCTGGAGTTGAAGAGGATGGAAGTGGTAGAGGTGGCAATGAGGGTGGTTTTCGTGCTCACAGTGGCTAATCCCTCTCTCCAGCATTCCTTGTCTTTGTGTATGTATATTGCTATGCATGTGTGTCTCTAAGGGTCCATTCACACTTCGCAAAATGGGTCCGGATCCATTAATTTTCAATGGGGCCAGAAAAGATGCGGACAGCACACAGTGTGCTTTCTGCATCCGCTCTTCCGTTCCGCAAAAAAAATAGAACATGTCCTATTCTTGTCCGCAGACACAGACAAGAAAAGGCATTTCTATTTAAAGTGTCGCACATGTGTGGTCCTCAAAATGCGGAACGCACATGTCCGGTGTCAGTGTTTTGCGGATCCGCAATTGGCAGACCGCAAAACACTTGCGGACAGATGAATGGACCTTTAGTGTGAAGTTATGTAGGGTTGAGCGAACCCGAACTGTATATTTAGCCACTGCAGTGTACTGCAGCCATTTTAGCCACTGCAGGGACATCAGTTTAATCCTTTTTGGTAGCTCAGTGAAGGAGAAAATGTTTTTTTTCTGGCTGCTCAAGTCCCCTACATTACCTATGGTATAATTAAGGGTTGTCATTTCTCTAGTCTGGGACCTGTGGTGCCACAGAACACTTGTGTATACAATGCACTGAACTGTATATTCAATTTCTGCAGTATTTTTGTGATAAAAAGCTGTGATCCTGATCCCCAAAGCAGTTTGAAATACACCGCCCAAATGAACATTTTACATTTCTGCAGTGAAATAGTGAATAATTTTTTTTTTTTTTGTGGGGAAAAAAGCAATATTTTTGCTTCACTAAGCAGTTGTGCATACAGCGTACAAATACATATTTAATATTTCTGCAGGGAAATAGTGCATCAGTGTGTTTCAGGTTAAAAAACGTTATTCTTGGGCCACAAAACTGTTTGAAATACACCACCCAAATACACATTTGACATTTCTGCCATCAAATAGAGCGTCAGTGTAATTTTGGGGAAAAAAGAAGTATTTATGGTCCACCAAGCAGTGTTATAAACACCGCCCAAATACATATTTTACATTTCTTCAGTGAAATAGAGAATCAGTGTATTTTTGGCAAAAAAAAACATGTATTCCAGGTGTTTAAAACAGTTGTACAGACAGCGTACAAATACACATTTAATATTTCTGCAGGGAAATAGTGCATCAGTGTGTTTCCTGGGAAAAAAACGTTATTCCTGGTCCACAAAACAGTTTTAAATACCCCACCCAAATACACATTTGACATTTCTGCCGTGAAATAGTGAATTAATCATTTTCTTTTGTGGGGAAAAAAGCAATATTCTTGCTTCACAAAGCAGTTGTGCATACAGCATAGAAATACCAACGTTTTTCTGTGTTTTATTAAAAAAATCCTTGTTCTGGGTCCACAAAACACTTGTGCATACAGTGTAGAAATACCAACGTTTTATTAATAGCAGTGAAATACTGATTTTCTTTGTTTTGTTAAAAAAATCTGTGTTCTGGGTCCACAAAACCACTTTTGCATAAGCCGTAGAAATAGCTACGTTTTATTAATAGCAGTGAAATACTGCTTTCCTGTGTTTTATTAAAAAAAATCATTGTTCTGGGTCCACAAAACAGTTTGAAATACCCCGCCCAAATACAAATTTGACATTTCTGCCGTGAAATAGAGCCTCAGTGTATTTTTCGGAAAAATAGAAGTATTCCTGGTCCACAAAGAAGTTCCAAATACACCACCCAAATGCACATTTAACATTTCTGCACTGAAATAGTGAATTTGTTATTGTTTTTGTGGGAAAAAAGCAATATTCTTGCTTCACAAAGCAGTTGTGCATACAGCATAGAAATACCAAAGTTTTTCTGTGTTTTATTTAAAAAAATCCTTGTTCTGGGTCCACAAAACACTTGTGCATAAAGCGTAGAAATACCAACGTTTTATTAATAGCAGTGAAATACAGATTTTCTGTGTTTTATTGAAAAAAATCAGTGTTCTGGGTCCACAAACCACTTTTGCATAAACTGTTGAAATAGCTACGTTTTATTAATAGCAGTAAAATACTGCTTTTCTGTGTTTTATTAAAAAAATCCTTGTTCTGGGTCCACAAACCACTGTTGCATAAACCGTAAAAATAGCTCTGTTTTATCAACAGCAGTGAAATACTGATTTTCTGTGTTTTATTGAAAAAATCTGCGTTCTGGATCCACAAATCACTTTTGCATAAACCTTAGAAATACCAACGTATTATTAATAGCAGTGAAATACTGCTTTCCTGTGTTTCATTACAAAAATCCTTGTTCTTGGTCCACGAACCACTTGTGCATACAGCGTACAAATACCAATTTAAAATTGCAGCACGAAAATAGTGCTTTACTGTGTTTTACTGAAAAAAGAAAAACGTGTTCTGGGTTCACCAAACAGTTGTGCATACAGCGTACAAATACATATTTAACATTTCTGTAGTGAAATTGAGAATCAGTGTGTTCTAGGCCAAAAAAACTTTATTCTTGGTCTACAGAGCATTTTTATGACACGGGCACTGCCTTAGTGAACTTAATTGTTGACAATTAGGAGTTAAATTAACACCGGAGATAAACCATCTTTCAGTAAATAATGAGGAGAACATCAAATAAGGGACGTGGGCATGGTCGTGGTGGTTTTGGTGGAGCTCCTGTTGCTGGGAGAGGACGTGGCCGTTCAGCGCCAACTACCGGTCCAAGTGAAGCACATTCGTCTGGTGCGAGTAGGCGACAGAACCTGCAGCGTTATTTGGTAGGCCCAAATGCCGCTCTATGGATGGTGAGGCCGGAACAAGCACAGGCGATAGTAGATTGGGTGGCTGACAGTGCCTCCAGTTCCTTCACAGTGTCTCCCACCCAGTCCTCTGCAGAAAGCTCAGAGTTGGCACCTGCAGTCCCATGCTCATCAGTCTTTAACCTCACCCCCTTGCAAATCAGCCAAGCAGTCAGAGCTCCAAGTCATGCAGCAAACTCTCATGCGTGGCAGTTCTTCACACAATGTCCTGAGAAGAAGACACAAGTGGTTTGCACGTTGTGTCATCAGAGCCTAAAGTGAGGCATAAACGTTTTTAACCTGAGCACAACCTGCATGACCAGGTATCTACAAGCAAAGCACGAACTGCAGTGGAGTAAACCTTAAAAACCATGAAAGGTCTCAGGCTCCTCCTGCTCCCTCTTCTACTGCTGTCTTGGCCTCTTCCTCCACCTATGGCGTCAACGTGGCACCTGGTAACCAGCAAACAGAGGATATCCCACTAACACCACCACCACCTCCGTCACCATCACCAAGCATCTCCACCATGTCACAGGCAAGCGTTCAGCTTTCCATCTCCCAAACACTGGAAAAAAAGAGAAAATACCTTCCTACCCACCCTCGAACTCTGGTCCTGAATGCCAGCATTTCAAAATTGCTGGCATTTGAAATGCTGTCACTCCGTCTGGTGGAGATGGACTGTTTCAAACAGCTGATGGCGGTGGCTGTCCCACAGTACGTAGTTCGCAGCCGCCACTACTTTTTCAGGCGAGCCGTCCCTTCCCTACACAACCAAGTGGATGATAAAATCAAGTGTGCGCTGCGCAACCGTATCTGTGGCAAGGTCCACATAACCACAGATACATGGACCAGTAAGCACGGCCAGGGCCGCTATATCTCCCTAACTGCACACTGGGTAAACGTAGTGGCGGCTGGACCCAAGGCGGATAGCAGTTTGGCGCATGTCCTCCCCCACCGAGGATCACAGGGCATATTCTTTGCCTCCTATTGCCTCCTACTCCGCATCCTCCTCCTCCTCTTCTACCACCCACACATCCGGTAATCGAAAGAACCTCACCCCCAACTTCAGCACAGCCAGGGGTAAACGTCAACAGGCAATTTTAAAACTCATTTGTTTGGGTGACAAACCCCACACCACACAGGAGCTTTGGAGGGGCATAGAACAACAGACCAATGAGTGGTTGCTGCCAGTGAGCCTCAAGTCCGTCCTGGTGATGTGCGATAATGGGCGAAATCTCGTTGCAGCTCTGGGACTAGCCGGTTTGACGCACATCGCTTGAGTGGCACATGTGCTGAATCTGGTGGTGCAGAAGTTTCTTAAAAACTACCCAGACATGTCAGAGCTGCTGCTGAAAGTGCGGTCCGTCTGTGCTCGCTTTCAGGGTTCTCACCCTGCTGCTGCTCGCCTGTCTGCGCTGGAGCATAACTTCGGCATTCCAGCTCACCACCTCATATGCGACTTGCCCACCAAGTGGAACTCCACCTTGCATATGCTGGAAAGACTGTGCGAGCAGCAGCAGGCGATAGTGGAGTTTCAGCTGCAGCACGCACGGGTCAATCGCTATGCGGACCAGCACCACTTCACCACCAGTGACTGGGCCTGCATGCGAGACCTGTGTACCATGTTTTTGCGGTCTTTTGGGTACTCAACCAACATGGCCAGTGCTGATGACGCCATTGTTAGCATTACAATACCACTTCTATGTCTCCTTGAAAAATCAATTACGTTGATGATGAAAGAGGATGTGGCAGAGGAGGAGGAGGAAGAGGGGGCATTTTACAGGGTTTCAGGCCGGTCATTCCGAAGTGGCTCAGAGGGTGGGTTCCTGCAGAGGCCAGGTACACATTTGGCCAGCCAGGGCACAGTTCTGGCGGGCGAGGAGCAGGAGGAAGAGGTAGAGGAGGAGGAATCAGGTTCATTGCAGGGTGGCACCCAACGCAGCTCAGGGCCATCACTAGATCGTGGCTGGGGGGATGCGGAGGACACAGACGATACACCACCTACAGAGGACAGCTTATCCCTACCTCTGGGCAGCCTGGCACACATGAGCGACTACATGCTGCAGTGCCTGCGCAATGACAGCAGAGTTGCCCACACTGTAACTTGTGCTGACTACTGAGTTGCCAACCCTGCTGGATCCACAGTACAAAGACAACGTGCCCACCTTAATTCCCGCACTGGAGTGTGATAGGAAGATGCGCAAGTACAAGCGCACACTGGTATAAGCGCTCCTGAGGGCATTCCCAACTGACACGGAGGGACAAGTGGAAGAACAAGGTGAAGGCAGAGGAGGAGCAAGAGGTCGCCAACGCAGCTGTGTCACGGTCAGCTCCTCAGAAGGCAGGGTTAGCATGGTCGACATGTGGAAAAGTTTTGTCACCATGCCACAGCAACAACCACCAGCTGATACGGAACGTCTTAGCAGGAGGAAGCATTTGAACAACATGGTGGAACAGTACGTGTGCACACGCCTCCACTTACTGACTGATGGGTCTGCCCCATTCAACATCTGGGTCTCCAAATTGTCCATATGGCCTGAGCTTTCCCTTTATGCCTTGGAGGTGCTGGCCTGCCCTGCAGCCAGTGTATTGTCTGAACGCGTATTTAGCACGTAAGCAAATATTGAACAAAAATAAAACAAAGAGTAAAAGTAAAAATTAAAACAAAACAAACACAAAAAAAGTTCACCACTACGTTCGTTAATGTGTAAGCGGCTTCGCAGACCTCCGAGTGATGTGGGTCACAATCACATAAAATCAGTCTTAGTACAATGAATATGGCCTGTTCCATTGCTGGGTGACATGAAGCCTCTTTTGCTGTGCATTGCCCTCTCCTCTGTTTGGGTTCCAGGGGCCTACATTTCAGATAATCGCCTGTTGCTTTGGTGGATGACATTAACCTTTTTTTTGCCGTCCAATGACCTCTCCTCTGTCTGTGTGCCAGGGGCCTACATTTCTGATAATCGCCTGCTGCATTGGTGGGTGACATGAAGCCTGTTTTGCTGAGCATTAACCTCTCCTCTGTCTGGGCGCCAGGGGCCTGAAATTTCTGAATATCACCTGTTCCACAGCTGTGCATTGCTGGCAGGAAACCAAATTTTGTAAAAACGTATGATACTGATCAAAAGATGCATGACTCATGACTACAAAATGCACACTGGTAGACGCGCTGCTGATGGTATTCCCACCTGACGCCTCCTCAACCTCCTATTCCACCTCCTCCTCCAAGTGGCCAATTAATATTGTTTAATTTTTAGTTATTTTATTTTAAGTTATTTCCCTATCCCCATTAGTTTGCAGGGCACTTACCCACATTCTGCTGCCTTTTGCATTGTTTTACAGCCATTTTAGTGCCCAAAAGTTCGGGTCCCCATTGACTTCAATAGGGTTCGAGTTCGGGGTCAAGTTCGGATCACGAACCCGAACATTTCCGTGAAGTTCGGCCAAACTTCT
The DNA here is from genome assembly GCA_033119425.1 of Bufotes viridis. NCBI lineage: Eukaryota > Metazoa > Chordata > Amphibia > Anura > Bufonidae > Bufotes > Bufotes viridis. The sequence goes on along the minus strand of CM065592.1, from coordinate 34,928,378 downwards.
CGAACCCGAACATCCAGGTGTCCGCTCAACTCTATAGTTAGAAACATAAAAACATGGAATGTGTCGGCAGATAAGATACATTTGGCCCATCTAGTCTGCCCAATATACTGAATACTATGAATAGCCCCAGGCCCTATCTTATATGAAGGATGGCCTTATGCCTATCCCATGCATGCTTAAACTCCTTCATTGTATTTGCAGTTACCACTTCTACAGAAAGGCTATTCCATGCGTCCACTAATCTCTAAGTATAGTAATACTTCCTGATATTACTTTTAAACCTTTGCCCCTCTAATTTAAAACTATGTCCTCTTGTAGCAGTTTTTCTTCTTTTATATATTCTTTCCTCTTTTACCGTGTTAATTCCCTTTATGTATTTAAACGTTTCTATCATATCCCCTCTGTCTCTTCTTACTTCCAAGCTATACATGTTAAGGTACTCTAACCTTTCCTGGTAAGTTTTGTCCTGCAATCCATGTACTAGTTTAGTAGCTCTTCTCTGAACTCTCTCTCTATAGTTATGTGTATGTCTTTGTAGATATGTATGTTTTTTGTCTGCATACGTGCATCAGTATGTATTACTTTATTGGCATGTTTCTATGCAGATTTTTGTGTATATATGAATGTGTTGATGTGTGTCTCATCTTTGTATATACTGCATGTATACATGTGCACATCTCTCTGTGTGCACAGATGTAGCCGTCTTTGACTTGACCTTTCATTTTCATCATTCAAATACACAACTAGAATGGCGTGCTTTATTAATAGCATTGTGCACCGTCTGTCACGTTAATAGTTGACGTGGAGGCGGGCCCATCTAAAATGTAGCTATGGGGCTGGATGATAACTATTTATGTCCTTGTTTAAGGGTACAATACTGGGTTCCAAAAATCCCACTTCCCGATGCCATGTATGGTGAGAAATGTTTAAGGCATAGAAGGAGGAATGTATTAATGCTGGTGTCGCTAATGCCAGTCTAAATACAAACCCTGCTGGTGAACAATGCACCAGAATTTTAAAGAAGTAATAATTGCGGTGCATCTTTGGAAGTTTGGTGCATCAGAAAATGAAATCTACTCTAACATGGGAGCTAAACCCTGTAACCTCTCATTCATAAATGTAATAATTCCTTGTTTTATCCACCATTTTGACTCTAGCTTTGTGACCCCCTTCAGAAATATAATTCTCAGGTGATATTACAATAAATGAATTACTAGGTGTTTGAAGAGACTTTGAAGCAACTCTATCCAGAGAGCACTTCACAGTAAAGCTCTGCCTCCTCGGCACTTGAGGAGTAGTAATAAGCGGGATGGGCAATATTCGAATTTGCAATATTTTCGTAATATTTGGTAGAATATTCACCATATATTCGAGAATTCGCGAATATGATCTTGATTGCGAAAATCGGCAATGTAATATGCGCGTATTGTCCGCGCAATACAGGCGTGGGTCACTTTTGCTACTTTTTTCAAGCTGCTAGAAGTTTCCTGAGACTGGAAAAATGGTTGGCATGGCAGATCATTACAATAGCTCTATATGCAGATAGAGTGCTCCAATATATTCACAATTGCGATATCGATGCAAATATTTTGGCGCAATACGTGCAACCTCACATTTTTGACTACATATTAGTGATTGGTGCACTAAGTATTGTTGTGACATCACAGCACTATGTCTGTAGCATGTATGTATGGACAGCAGAACCTATCACACTAACTAACACCCTGCACTGGAACCAGCTACACTATATCACTATCTAACCTACACTGATTATCTCCCACTAACTATCTGTATCATCTCTCAGAACTGCAAAAAAAAATGGACAAAATGGCTGCTGTGGAGATTCTTATATACTAAAGGGGTAGGCAACTTTCCTATTGGCTGCTAGGGATGTTGCTAAGCTCAGACAAAGACATTGCAGCCTTCTCATTGGCCCTCAAGCAAGAAGCAGGGAGGGAACATGGATTCAGATGGAAAAAAAATCTAGACTATTCGTGAATATATAGCACTATATTCTAAATATTCGCAAAATCTCGAAGTCGTGATATTCATGATTAAAATTTGAATATTCGAGCCCAACACTGTATTCTCACAACTCCTGATAATAAAAGCTCAAGAAAAGGTATGTTTGAAACCTCTATCTCCCCAGAACATACCTACTGCTGTCAGCAGTTTAGCATGGTCAAAACTGATGACAGACTTCATTTAATAAGTTATGTCATGAATAGAGTTGAGCGGACACCTGGAAGTTCGGGTTCGGCCGAACTTTGCCTCAAATTTCGGGTTTGGGACCCGAACTTGATCCTGAACCTGAACCCTATTGAAGTCAATGGGGACCTGAACTTTGGGGCACTAAAATGGCTGTAAAAATGTAATGGAAAGGGCTAGATGGCTGCAAAATGAAGCAAAATGGGGATAAGAACAGGACAATTGTCCTGCAAACAAATGTGGATAGGGAAATGACTTAAAATAACATAAAATACATAAAAATTTTAAATAATAATCTTGAACTACGAGGCGGTCCATATGGAGTAGGAGGTTGAGGAGGCGGTGGAAGTGGTGGTGTAGGTGGAAGCGGTGGTGGAGGAGGTAGTCGCCAATATTGTGTTTTTTTTTTTTGTTTTTTGTTTTTTTAAGCCCTTAAGGACACGGCCCGATTTCACCTTAAGGACCAGGCCATTTTTTGCAAATCTGACCAGTGTCACTTTATGTGGTGATAACTTTAAAACGCTTTTACTTATCCAGGCCATTCTGAGATTGTTTTTTTTGTCACATAGTCTACTTTATGACACTGGTAACATTTTGTCAAAAAAGTTCATTTTTTGTATAAAAAAGTACTAAATTTACCCAAAATTTTGAAAAATTAGCAAATTTTCAAGTTACAATTTCTCCACTTCTATAATACATAGTAATACCTCCAAAAATAGTTATTACTTTACATTCCCCAAATGTCTACTTAATGTTTGGATCATTTTGGGAATGCCATTTTATTTTTGGGGGATGTTAAAAGGCTTTGAAGTTTAAAAGCAAATCTTGAAAATTTTCAGAAAATTTCAAAAACCCAATTTTTAAGGACCAGTTCAGGTCTGAAGTCACTTTGTGAGGCTTACATAAAAGAAACCACCCAAAAATGACCCCATTCTAGAACCTACACCCCTCAAGGTATTCAAAACTGATTTTACAAACATTGTTAACCCTTTAAGTGTTCCACAAGAGTTTATGGCAAATGGACATACATTTTCAGAATTTCGTTCTTGTGGCAAATTTTCCATTTGAATCCATTTTTTTCAGGAAAAAAGCAAGGGTTAGCAGCCAAACATAACTCAATATTTATTGCCCTGATTCTGTAGTTTGCAGAAACACCCCATATGTGGTTGTAAACTGCTGTATCGCCAAACGGCAGAGCAAAGAATGAAGGGAATGCCATATGGTTTTTGGAAGGCAAATTTTGATGGACTGGTTTATTTACACCATGGACCTATTCAAGCCCCCCTGATGCACCCCTAGAGTAGAAACTCCAAAAAAGTGACCCCATTTTGGAAACTACTGGATAAGGTGGCAGTTTTGGTGGTAATATTTTTAGGATACATAAGATTTTTGGTTGCTCTATAATACATTTTTTTGAGACAAGGTAATAAAAAATGGAAATTCTGAAATTTAATTTCCATTTGCCATAAACTCTTGAGGAACACCTACAGGGTTAATAACGTTTGTAAAATCAGTTTTAAATACCTTGAGGAGTGTAGTTTCTTATATGGGGTCATTTTTATGGAGTTTCTACTCTAGGGGAGCATCAGAGGAGCTTCAAATGGGACATGGTGTCAAAAAACCAGTCCGTCAAAATCTGCCTTCCAAAAACGATATGGCGTTTCCTTCATTCTTCATGCCCTGTCTTTTGGCGATACAGCAGTTTACGACCACATATGGAGTGTTTCTGTAAAATACAGAATCAGGGCAATAAATACAGAGTTTTGTTTGACTGTTAACCGTTGCTTTGTTACTGGAAAAAAATGATTGAAATGGAAAATTTGGAAACAATAGCTGTTTTGGGACTGTATTTATTTTAATTTAGTTACTGTGTTCATCTGAGGGGTTAGGTCATGTGTTATTTTTATAGAGCAGATTCTTACGGATGTGGCAATACCTAATATGTCTACTCTTTTAAATTTATTTATGTTTTACACTACAATATCCATTGTTAAACAAACAAAAAACTATTTTAGTATATCCATAGTCTGAGAGTCAGTTTGTTTTTAGTTTTTGTCCAATTGTCTTGTGTAGGGGCTCACTTTTTGCAGGATGAGATGACGGTTTTAATGGCACTATTTTGCATATGACTTTTTGATCGCTTGCTGTCACACTTTTTGTGATGTTAGTGGACAAAAAACAGATTTTTACAGTTTTTTTTTTTTTTCGCAGTGTCCACATGAGGGGTTAGTTCATGTGTTATTTTTATAGTTCAGGTTCTTACGGACGCGGCGATACATAATATGTCTACTTTTTATTTATTTATTTAGGTTTTTACGCAATCATATAATTTTTGAAACAAAAAAAAAAAATCATGTTTTAGTGTCTGCATAGCCTACGAGCCATAATTTTGTTATTTTTTGGGCGATTTTCTTAGGTAGGGTATATTTTTTGTGGGATGAGATGACGGTTTTAAAGGCACTATTTTGGAGTGTATATGACCTTTTTGATCGCTTGCTATTAGACGTTTTGTGATGTAAGGTGACAAAAAATGGCTTTTAACATTATTTTTTTTATTTTATTTTTTCCGGTTTTAGTGTCTGCATAGCCTACGAGCCATAATTTTTTAATTTTTTAGGCGATTTTCTTAGGTAATGTATCATTTTTTGCAGGACGAGGTGACGGTTTGATTAGTACCATTTGGGTGTAGATACAACTTTTTTGATCACTTTTGTTAACTTTTTTGGGAAGTGAGGTGGGCAAAATTTCAATTTTATCATAGTTTTTTTTTTTTTTATGACGTTCACCGTTTGGGGAAAGTAACAAACCTTTTTTATAGATCAGGTCGTTACGGACGCTGTGATATATAACATGTGTAGTGTATTTAATTTTTTTTATTTTTATTAGTGAAGGCAGGCAGAGGATCGCGCGCCTGCCTGCCCCCCCCCCCCACCGCCTGCCACACCGCCCGCAAGCCTGTCCCCTTCCCGCACCGCCCATCACAATGATGGCACAGGGGGGGAGGTTACAGGAATAAAAAAAAAAACATTTTAAAGTTTCTGATCCCTGCGGTCATAGACCGTGGGGATCAGATACATCGCAAAGCGCTGCAAACCGCAGGTCTGAATTGACCTGCGGTTTGCAGCGATCGCCAATACAGGGGGGTCACAGGACCCCCTCGGCATATGAACATGGTTCCTGCTGCACGATCGCAGCATACGTTCAGAGAATACATTGGCTGCAGGGCAGGCCAGCACATCCAAGGTGTAAAGGGCAAGCTCAGGCCATGTAGACAATTTGGAGACCCAGAAGTTGAATGGGGCAGACCCATCAGTCAGTACGTGTAGGCGTGTGCACACATACTGTTCCACCATGTTGCTGAAATGCTGCCTCCTGGTAAGACGTTCCACACCAGCTGGTGGTGCTGGTGGTGCCCCAGCTGTGTTGGCAACTGGTTAGAATGTGGGCAACTTGGTGGTCATTGCGTAGGCAGTTCACGTGTGCCAGGCTGCCCAGAGGCAACAACAAGCTGTCCTTTGTGGGAGGTGCATCGTCTGTGTCCTCTGTATCCCCCCAGCCACGCTGCAGTGATGGCCCTGAGCTGCTTTGGGTGCCATCCTGCTGTGAACACGGTTCCTCCTCCTTATTCTCCAGAACTGTGCCCTGGCTGGACAATTGTGTACCTGGCCTATGTTGATGCAGGAACCCACCCTCCGAGCCACTTGTGAATGACTAGCCTGATAACCGTGGAAATGATCCCTCTTCCTCCTCCTTATTCTCTTGTGCCACATCCTCTTCCACCATCGCCCGAAGCGTTTTTTCAAGGAGACATTGAAGTGGGATAGTAACGCTGATCACCGCGTCATCGGCACTGGACATGTTGGTGGAGTACTCGAAACTGCACAACATGGCACACAGGTCTCGCATTGAGGCCCGCTCTTTGGTGGTGAAGTGGTGCTGTTCCGCAGAGCGACTCACCCATGCGAGCTGCAGCTAAAACTCCACTATCGCCAGCTGTTGCTCGCACAGTCTCTCCAGCATGTGCAAGGTGGAGTTCCACCTTGTGGGCACGTTGCATATGAGCTGGTGAGTGGGAAAGCCGAAGTTACGCTGCAGCGCAGACAGCAGCAGGGTGAGAACGCCGAAAGCGGGCACAGACGGCACGCACTTTCTTCAGCAGCTCTGAGATATCGGGGTAGTTTTTCAGCGATTTCTGCACCACCAAATTCAGCATATGCGCCAGGCAAGGGAAGTGCATCAAGTCGGCTAAGCCCAGAGCTGCAAAGTAGGAGGAGGAGACAACAGCAGGCAAAGAGAAATGCCCTGAAATCCTCAGCGGTGAAAGGACATGCGCCAAACTGCTATCCGCCTCAGGCTAAGCCCCCACCCAGTGTGCTGTTAGGGAGATATAACGTCCCTGGCCGTGCTTACTGGTCCACGTATCGGTTGTTATGTGGACCTTGCCACAGATGCCATTGCGCAGTGCACACCTGATTTTGTCCGCATCTTGGTTGTGCAGGGAAGGGATGGCTCATCTGGAAAAGTAGTAGCGGCTGGGAACCACATACCATGGGAGAGCCACCGCCATAAGGTTTTTAAAAGTGTCCGTCTCCACCAGACGGAATGACAGCATTTTAAAGGCCAGAAGTTTTGAAATGCTGGCATTCAGGGCCAGGTATCGCAGGTGAGTAGGGGAGTACTTCCTCTTTCTCTTCAGTGTTTGGGAGATGGACAGTTGAACGCTGCAATGGGACATTGTGGTGCTGCTTGGTGACGGACGTGGTGGCATTGCTGCCACATCCTCTGTTTGCGGGGTGCCAGGTGTCACTGTCACTCCAGAGGTGGAGGAAGAGGCCAAGACTGCAGCAGAAGAGGGAGCAGGAGGAGCCTGAGACATTTCTTGGTTTTTTAAGGTGTTTACTCCATTGCAGCTCGTGCTTTGCATGTAGATGCCTGGTCATGCAGGTTGTGCTCAGGTTTGGAACATATATGCCTCGCTTCAGGCTCTGATTGCACAGCGTGCAAACCACTCGTGTCTTGTCGTCAGTACATTGTCTGAAGAACTGGCACGCCAGGGAACTCCTTGGAGCTGGCTTTGGTGTGCTCGGTCCCTGGTGTGGTGGCCAGTTGCAGGCGTACTCTTTTGCTGTGCTGGTGGCTCTTTGCTACCTTCACCTCTTACTCCGAACTGCACACGTCACTCGTATGACCTTGATTCCATGTGGGGTCTAGGCCCTCATCATCCTCCACATCATTTTCCACCCACTCTTCACCCCTGCCTTTCTTGTCGCTCTGCACACTGCAGAATGCCACAGCAGTTGGCACCTGTGTTTCATTATCATCAGAGACATGCTGTGGTGGTCCTCATCCTGAAACATAAGTGGTTGGGCATTGGTGAACTTATTCTCTTCCACTTCTGGGGCAGGGCTATGTGGATGGCCCACGGAAACTCTGCCAGCATAGTCATCAAAAAGCATAAGAGACTGCTGCATGACTTTGGGCTCAGACTGCTTGCCTGATTTGCAAGGAAGTGAGGTAAAAGACAGATGCCAACTCTGAGCTTTCAGCAGTGGACCGGGTGGGAGACAATTTGAAGGAACTAGAGGCACTGTCAGCCACTCAATCTACTATCGCCTGTACGTGTTCTGGCCTCACCATTCGTAGAGCGGCATTCGGGCCTACAAAATAATGCTGAACGTTCTGTCGCCTACGCGCACTTGAGGGAGGTGTTTCATTTGTGCGTGTAGCTGGCACAGATCGACCACTCCCTGCAACAGGAGCTCCACCACCACCAGCAGCGCCACGACCAGGGCCACGTCCCTTATTTGACGCTATCCTCATTCTTTGCATTCACCTACCAAACTAACATACGGATTTACTAAATTTATTTCCCAGTCAGGTATGCAGTGCAGGGGTACTTTGAAAGAAAAAAGGGGTATAGATCACCCAACAATCTAAATGCCGCCGAATTTACAGAATATATTTCCCAGTCATGTAGGCAGTGCAGGGGTAGTTAAAAAGAAAAAAGTGGTACAGATCACCCAGCAATCTAAACGCCGAATTTACTGAACATATTTCCCTGTCAGGTATGCAGTGCATCAGGAACACACTCCAAGTCACTTTTGAATGACTAGCCTGATAACCGTGGAAATGTCCACCCACAATCTAAGAGCTGGATTTACTTATTTTCTTTCACTATCAGAAATGCAGTGTAGGCCGCAAAGGTGGCAAAAAAAAATAAAAAATTTTCACCCACAATGTCCCAGTTGAATTTACTGATTATATTTTATTATCACAAATGCAGTGCAGGCCACAAAGGTACTTTCTAGTAAAGAAAAGGTGATTTTTTCAACCACAATGTCACAGATGGATTTAATGATTATATTTCACTATCACAAATGCAGCACAGGCTGCAAAGGTACTTTCTGGCAAAAAAAAAAGTGATTTTTTTTTTTTCACCCACAATGTCCCAGTTGTATTTACTGATTATATTTCACTATCATAAATGCAGCAAAGGCCACAAAGGTACTTTCTAGTAAAGAAAATGTGATTTTTTTCAACCACAATGTCACAGGTGGATTTAATGATTATATTTCACTATCACAAATGCAGCACAGGCTGCAAAGGTACTTTCTGGCAAAAAAAAAAAAATAAATTTTCACCCACAATGAAACATATGGATTTACAGATTTTCTTTCACTATCACAAATGCAGTGCAGGCATCAAAGGTACTTTCTAGCAAAAAAAAAAGTGATTTTTTTTTTCCACCAACAATGTCACAGATGGATTTAATAATTATATTTCACTATCACAAATGCACCACAGACCGCAAAGGTACTTTCTGGCAAAAAGAAAAGATGATTTTTTTTCACCCACAATGAAACAGATGGATTTACAGATTTTTTTTTAACTATCACAAATGCAGTGCAGGCCGCAAAGGTACTTTCTAGCAAAATAAAAGGTGATTTTTTTTTCACCCACAAGGTCACAGTTGTATTTACTGATTATATTTTACTATCAGAAATGCAGTGCAGGCTGCAAAGGTAGATTATGGCAAAAAAAAAAAATTTTTTTTCACCCACAATGTCCCAGTTGTATTTACTGATTATATTTTACTATCACAAATGCAGTGCAGGCTGCAAATGTACTTTCTGGCAAAAAAAAAGAAGATTTTTTCACCTACAATGAAATAGATGGATTTTCTGATTTTCTTTCACTATCACAAATGCAGTGTAGGCAGCAAAGGTACTTTCTAGCAAAAAAAGGTGATTTTTTCACCCACAATTTCACAGGTGGATTTAATTATTATATTTCACTATCATAAATGCAGCACAGGCCGCAAAGTTACTTTCTGGCAAAAAAATGATGATTTTTTTCAGCCACAATAAAACAGATGGATTTACTGATTTTCTTTCACTATCACAAATGCAGCACAGTCCGCAAACGTACTTTTTAGCAAAAAAAAAGGTCCCCCCCAGAATCTAACAAATGGATTTACTGAATTAACTGTCAAATATGCAGCACAGAGGTACTTTACAGATAAAAATGTGAATATTTCACCCCCTGGGTCCCAGAACTCACAGACGGATTACCTATATTATTTTCCTTTCTTCTGGCACATAAGCAGTGAAGGTGCACTTAAAAAATGGGTATATGTTGCCCACTGAACTACAAGAACAGGATTAAATTATTGTCCCTGGCACATATGCAGGTGCAAGTGCACTGCACTTGCACAAAATGGCCGCCGGCGCCCACCTAACTAACGGATTAAAACTTATTTTTCATTATGTCACTGGGCTCAGGGCAGGGTACAAAAATGTTGAATTGCACCTGCACAAAAAAGAAAAAGAATCGCTGTAGATCGCAGACTTAACACCAAGCTATGATATCAGATTCTTTCCTAATCTCTCCCTCACAGCAGCAGCATCCTATCCCTACACTAGTAAGAGCTGGCGTGACGTGCTGCGCTACGTGACTCCAGCTTATATAGAGGCTGGGTCACATGCTGCGCTGCCGCAAATAATAAATAAAAATGTCAGTCCTGCTTCCCAGACACGGACAGTTTTTAACTTGCGCTGCTGGTTCCGACACAGAGTGGTGGGCAGTTCGCACTCAAAGGTATATGTAGTAAAAGATGAAACCGCGCTGCTTTTTGCTCTTGCCGTCCAGTACACAGGTAAAGTGTTTCAGGTGTTCGTGCTTGTCGTCCACTCCCAAAGGATGCGATCCTTCTCAGACCGCCTCCTCTGTAGGATCAAATAATCGACAATAGTGAAGCACCCTTTTAGTTGTTACGGTAAAAGGTTTTATTCTACTTACAAACAGAGGTTGTTAAAAGCATATCAAAATGTAAAATCCGATGTTTGCCCAACCCGGGTTTCGCTCTCTGGCTTCCTCAGGGCCGACAGTTGTCAAATGCTGCGCTGGCTAATCACAGCCATGGCATTAGTAGACATGGCTGTGATGACATCTTAAAGGCTTGTTGATTGGCTGCAGCCTTTCAACAAGATTTATTTAACGGCCGAACACCAATTCGAACCCCGGTACCAGGTACAAAAAACCCTAAAGTCCAGTACGAACCCGAACTTTACAGTTCGGGTTCGCTTAACACTAGTCATGAATTTAAATTTATGGTTTTGATTTGTGACTTATCCTCTCTTATTACATCCTCTCATTTTGCCCTCAACTTTTCTCCTGTGCAGCACTCATTCTGTGGAACTCACTGCCCCAGACTATTAGACCCTTAACATTTCCCATTTTAAGCATGCCAGGAAAACTTGAAGGGGTATTCTCATCTTGGAAATTGGGGACATATCTCTAGGATATGATTCCAATGTCTTTTAGGTGTGGGGGACCCACATCTATACTTAGAATGGAACCCTTCAAAGTGCCGGAGGGCGCACTGTGCTTGAGTATCCGCCCTCAATTCACTTCTATAGGAGTGCCGAAAATAGAAGAGCAGAGCTATTTTTGGAAGGCCCATTGAAATAAATGGAAGGCTAAACACACAAGTGCGCCCATTGCTCCATTCATTTCTATGGTACACTCCCGTAGCGCTCTTCTGCACTTTGAGGGCTCCTTTCTAAGTATAGGTGAGGGTCCCTGAGGTGGGACCTGCATCTATCAGGCATTGGGTTCATATCCTGGTGATATGCCCCCAATGTCCAAGAGAGGAACACCACTTTTATTTTTCAAGAGGCCTACATGTATGTCACATAACAAAATTCCATGGTCCATACATTACCCAACTTGGTTACAAAAAAACAGCACCTCACTGTCCAGTATGACTCTTGTCTGACTCTCTTAGATACCTAGTGGTAGTCAATAAGTATCAGTTACAGAGGACCCCTTACTGTGGTACAGAGTTACTAAAACTGCCTAAAAAGTTAGATGGTGTAAACTAAGAATAGACAGTCTTCGACTACACCAGATTTATCACAGTACCTGATGCTGGAGCGTAAATCTGGCACACCTTTAGACTGTCTAGTCTACTTTACACTACTTGTTGGCTTATTTTACTCCCAAATTGTGCCAAATTTTTGGTACAGAATATCATATCTAAGCCAATCCCACTGTCTGTAAGCCATGGCCTCTTCTCAGGGCGAGTCGCAGAAAGTGTCTAAAATACCTAATAAATGACGTGCAAAGCACTTCCACACCAATTTTTGATGCAAATTGCGACAGAATTTTGAAGCATTTTGTCTGGTATATTCCAATGTCTGTGCTTCAGAGGTCACTAGAGTATCTACTACAGAGAAGCCACACCAAGTGTTCCCCAAAGGACAAGCTACAAGTCCCAGATTGCCTAATGCAGATTACTTTACACATTGCCTCAGCATAACAGCATGCCTGCCACAAAGGTAACCCCTAGAGCAGTGATGGCTAACCTTCGTCACTCCAGCTGTGGTGAAACTACGGCTTCCAGCATGCTCCATTTATTTCTATGAAGTTCTGAGAACAGCCAAGTAAGAGGACATCTTAGGAGTTGTAGTTTTACCACAGCTGGAGTGCCGAAGGTTAACCATCACTGCTCTAGAATAACTGAAACAGATGCCCACAGATGAACCCCTATCAGATATCTCAGATTTCCTGCCAAAACAGAATTGTAGAGATGCAGGATATGCTCTCGTTATGCTAAATTTATTTAATGTATTATATTCCTTTTTAAGCCCCATTTTAGTAATATGGATTCTTCTTTACTTTTGTACATTTTCCCCTATACATTACATTTCACAACAGAGTATATTGACTCCTGACTTGAAAACATGTTTGTTTGCTCTTTGTCCTTTTTTCTTTCTTTTTTTTTTTTTCATTTTAATTTTGGGAGAATTTGTTTTCGGGGTAGAAAAAGACCTACCTGAGAATAGCATTCCCAGCGCAATTTTTGATAAAGGTTATATTTGACAATGAACATTTAGTCAGAGATACTGTAGGCTACAAATAAAAATTGCTGCTTTCTTGACCTTACTTTTGGCAAGTGACAATAACCGGTGAACTATGAAATATTGCTGCAATATCGTCAAAGACTTTTCCTCTTCTTAAGGTTAATTTTACATTCTGAATCAAGTGACATTTATTGTTTCGTACACACGCGGCTTGGGTTTGGAAGTAAAATAAAAAGCAAGTTTTATGGTCGATTCCAAATGAGTTTTTTCAGCAGATTTATTGTTATCTCCATGTATCTTTTCTTAGACCTTAAAATCACTCTGCTACGAAAATAATTCTCTTAGTCGGAAAGGTGTTTTTATTTTATCTTTTTTTTTTATTAGAAATTTATATTTCTTTAAAACTGTGTTTCCAGGCTGCAATTTTTGTCATTTCATAGGCACAAGTTCTTGGCTTGAGAAAACATAAAGAAGCCATCAGGAGGTGCTGAAAAGAGTCTACTATTGTGTCTGGGAACAAGATGGTGCCGTACATCTGGTTATATAACACGTTCCATCTTTAGGTGATCCAGCTTTCTGTTCCAGAGGTGAAATGGTCAAAGACGTTGGTGGGTCTAGTGCAATGATGTCATGAGTGGCCAATCCCACCTTCCTTGGAAGCAAGAAGAGGTGAAGAAAGGTAAACCCAGAAGTTATGTAGCACACTGTCCATATTTTTCGCAACACCTTTTCTTTTTTTAAACAACCCCTTAGCTCAAACCATAGATGCCCCAAAGCTACCATAGATTCAGATGTCACCATTGTAAATTCATTTCATATGTAGCTCACTTTATATTGCTCATAGTGTATATTACACTGTGATGTTAAATACCTAAATACATTAAAGAGAATTTGTGACCAAGATCAACTCTGCCTGGTAGGTTTGATCCTGCTGATGAAAATGATACCTATAGCAAAATAACTAGAGATGAGCGAGCCTAAACAGTAAAGTTCGGGTTCATATCGAACATCAAGGGTTCGGGCACCCAAGCCCGAACACAGACTTTGTGATAGAAGTCTATATTCGGGTTCAGTGTTTGGATGCTGAATACATTTTGTTGAAAGGCTGCAGTGCAGCCAATCAACAAGCTTTTTAACTGTGGGCACTTGGAAGTCATGACAGTCATGCCTAGTATTGGCATGGCTGTGATTGGCTGGCACAGCACGTGACCCAGCCTGTACAAATGCCAGATCACGAGTGGCGCCACCATTTTGCTCTAAATAGTGTAGGGACATGACGCATCTCAAGTGAGGCACAGTGTTAGGCATAAAGGCTCTACTGCAGTCTGCAAACAGGCTCTGGGTGCAGTCTGCAAAAAGGCTCTGGGTACAGTCTAAAATAAGGCTCTGCACCCGTGAAACAGAAATACTATTGTTCATCTGGCTGTTAATTCTGTGTCTGACCTATTACCATTTTTTGGGGTGCAATACGCCTCCTTTGCACCCGTGCACAGAAATACAATAGTTAATCTGCCTGGTAATTCTGTGTGTGGCATAAACCCATTTTTTCGAGGTGAGATACACCTCTTTGGTATCCGTGACACCGAAATATAATAGTTCATCTGGCTGTTATTTCAGTGTGTGACCTACAGACATTTTTTGGGGTGCAATACACCTCTTTTGCATCAGTGACACAGAAATACAATAGTTCATCTGGCTGTTGTTTCTGTGTGTGACCTACAGCCATTTTTTGGGGTGAGATACACCTCCTTTGCACCGGTGACACAGAAATACAATAGTTAATCTGGCTGATAATTCTGTGTGTGACATAAACCCATTTTTGGGGGTGAGCTACACCTCATTTGCACCCATGACACAGAAATACAATTGTTCCTCTGTCTGTCAATTTTGTGGGTGACCTCAAAGAATGAGGAGAGCATCAAATAAAGGCCATGGTCGTGGTGATTCTGGTGTTGGTAGAGCTCCTGCTGCATGTAGAGGACGTGTGCCAGCTACGTGCATGGTGAGGCCAGAACAAGTAGAAACCTTCTTTCCTCCAGACACAGAGGATGTCCCCTCGTCACAGTCACAGTCCTGTACTGACCCCTGATATATTTATGCATAGTAATTAGATCTCCCCCTAGTCGTCTTTTTTCTAAAGTAAATAACACTAATTTTGATAACCTTTCAGGGTACTGTAGTCCCCCCCATTCCAGTTATTACTTTAGTTGCCCTCATCTGAACCCTCTCCAGCTCCGCTATGTCCGCCTTGTTCACAGGAGCCCAGAACTGTACACAGTACTCCATGTGTGGTCTGACTAGTGATTTGTAAAGTGGCAGGACTATGTTCTTATCATAGGCATCTATGCCCCTGTTGATGCAACCCATTATCTTATTGGCCTTGGCAGCATCTGCCTGACATTGGTTTCTGCAGCTTAGTTTGCTGTCAAGCAATTTCAAATGACAAGACAGGTGCACATTGTGGTCTTACTAAGCCCTCAAACTGATGTTAAAATTGATAGATTAGTCAACATGCTATATTGCTATATTGTTATTTGTTATATTATTTATCACATCCACACAATTGCCATCTTGTGTAGGATGTCTATTGTGGTACTTGTGGTCCGCTGCGGGCATCCTCCACCATATGCATTTTTGCTGGCGATCGCCATTAGCAACGGGCCACAAGTGCAGGATCTTCTCCCCTGTATATACATGCACAACTGTATTTTTGAGTTGAGCACATCCTGATTCATGCCACCTTTCAGTTGTCTTGTATATTAGTTTGCTGTTCACTAAAATTCCTAAGTGCTTTTCCATGTCAGTGTTATCCAGTGTTTTACCATTTAATATGTCTAGTGACTTGTATTATTACTTCCCATGTGCATAACCTTACATTTAGCCCCTTTCACACGGGCGTGATTTCCACGCGGGTGCAATGCGTGAGGTGAACGCATTGCACCCGCACTGAATCTGGACCCATTCATTTCAATGGGGCTGTGTACATGAGCGGTGATTTTCCTGCATCACTTTTGCTTTGCGTGAAAATCACAGCATGTTCTATATTCTGCATTTTTCACGCAACGCAGGCCCCATAGAAATGAATGGGGCTGCGGGAAAATCGCAAGCATCCACAAGCAAGTGCCAGTCAATGGGCCACATGGTCCAATGGGTCACATGGTCCAATCACCTGCTTCCATGATGGAAGCAGGTGATTGGACCATGTGACCCAGAGACATCACTGAAGGTCCTTCAACCCCCCCCCCCCCTCCACCTCCCCAGCTGAATACAGAACAGGAGACTGGCAGCTACGCGATCAAATGGAGGAGGTGAGTTAGTTATTTTTATTATTTTTCAACCCTCTATTGCCCATTTTACTTTGCATTCTCTATTGAGAATGCTATTATTTTCCTTTATAACTATGTTATAAGGGAAAATAATAAAATATACAGAATACTCAACCCGAAACCGGACTTCAGTGATGAAGTCCGGCTTCGGGTCTGGGTACCAAACATGCCGATTTTTCGCACGCGCGTGCAAAACGCATTAAAACGCTTTGCACTCACGCGGAAAAATCGCGCATTTTTCCGCAACGCACCCGCCTCTTGTCCGGGTGTCAAACATCACGCCCGTGTGAACCCAGCCTTAAGCAGATCTGCCACTTATCTGCCCAAGCCTCCAATCTATCCAGATCCATCTGTAGCAGAAAACTGTCCTCTTCAGTGTTCATTATTTTACACAGTTTAGTGTCATCTGCAAAAATTGATATTATACTATGCAAGGCTTCTACAAGATCATTAATAAATATATTAAAGATAATAGGGCCCAGTACTGACCCCTGAGGTACTCTACTAGTGACAGTGACCCAATCTGAGTGAGTACCGTTAATAACCACCCTCTGTTTTTTATCACTGATACAGTTACTTACCCACATGCAGACATTTTTGCCCAGTCCAAGGATTCTCATTTTATATACTAACCTTTTATGTGTTACTGTGTCAAATGCTTTGGAGAAGTCCAGAATATACAACATCCATTAATTTGCTCTGGTCAAGTCTAGAACTTACCTCCTCATAGAAGCTGATTAAATTAGTTTGACATGACTGATGCCTCATAAAGCCATGCTGATATTGCGTTTTTTGCTTATTTTCATTGTGGTACTGCAAGATAGAAAACCTTCAAATAGTTTATCCACTACAGATCTTAAACTTACCGGCCTATAGTTTCCGAGCTCTGTTTTTGGACCTTTTTAGAATATTGGTACCTCACTTGCTATGCGCCAATCCTGTGGAACACTCCCTATCAATATAGAGTCCTTAAATATCAGAAATAAGGGTCTGGCTATGACATTACTTAATTCTCTTAGGATACAGGGGTGTATGCCATCTGGTCCCAGCGATTCGTCTATTTTCAACTTTTTAAGACGCAGCTCCGCTTCTTCCTGGGTCAGCAGTCACTTTTTCTTTTTGAGAAATATGCTGGCGGGGGTTCTCCGTCCACCTAGTCCTGCCCCAGAAGTGGAAGAGATTGAGTCCCCTGATGCCCAACCACTTGTACTTGAGGATGAGGATGTGGGAGGACCACCGCAACACGTCTCTGATAATGATGACGAAACAAAGGTGCCAACTGCTGCGACTTTCTGCAGTGTGCAGACTGGCAAGGAGGGCAGGGCTGAGGAGTGGGTGGAAAAGGATGTGGAGCATGATGGGGTCCTAGACCCCACATGGAATCAAGGTCATCCAAGTGGCGAATGCTGTTCGGAGGAATAGGTGGTGGTCACGCAGCGCCCGCGGATCAGCAAAGGAGAACACAGTGTGCAAAATCACAGCATCTGGCCCCTAGCCAGTACGCCATCTACTGCCCACCACGACGAGGGACTAAGCACACCAAAGCCAGTTCAAAGGAGTTTCCTTGTGTGGCAGTTCTTCGTGCAATGTTTTGATGACAAAACACAAGTGGTTTACACGTTGTGCCTGAAGTGAGGCATAAATGTTCTAACCCTGAGCATCACCTGCATGACCAGGCATCTAAATGCAAAGCACGAGCTGCAGTGGAGTAGACACAAAAAAACACAAAAGATCTGAGGCTCCTCCTGCTTCCTCTTGCCTGGAAAAGTAGTGGTGGCTGGGAACCATCAACTTTGGGACAGCCATCGCCATAAGTTTTTAAAAGTGTCCGTCTCCACCAGACGGAATGACAGCATTTCAAAGGCCAGCGGCCAGGTACACAACTGTCTAGCGAGGGCACAGTTTTGAAGTATGAAGAGAATGATGAGGAGGGGGAACCATGTTCACAGTAGAGTTGGCACCAAAGCAGCTCACGGGCATCACTGGAGCATGGCTGGGGGGGCAAAGAGGACACAGACAATACACCTCCCACCGAGGACAACGTGTCATTGCCACTGGGCACCTTGGCACACATAAGCGAGTACATGTTGCAATGTCTATGCAAAGACTGCAGAGTTGCCCTGATTGTTACCAGTGCTGATTAGTGGGTGGCCACCCTGCTGGATCCCCGCTACAAGGACAACATGCAGTCCTTACTTGTGTCACTGGAGTGTTATCGTAAGGTGCGTGAATACAAGTGCACGGTGGTAGACAGACTACTGACGGCGTTCCCACCTGACAGGGGGCACTCATTGGAAGCACAAGGCAGATGAGGAGGAAGTCACCAACGCAGCTGGGGCACCGACACCACCTCAGAAGGAAGGGTAAGCATGGCGAAATGTGGAAAACTTTCGTCAGCACGCCACAACATCCAGCACCACCATCTGTAAGGACTGTATTAGCGGGAGGCAGCATTTCAGCAACATGGTGGAATAGTACATGTCTACACATCTGCACATACTGACTGATGAGTCTGCCCCATTTAACTTCTGGGTCTCCAAATTGGACACATGGCCTGAGCTTGCCCTTTACGCCGTGGAGGTGTGACCTGTCCTGCTGCAAGTGTATTGTCCAAACATGTTTTGACAATGCTAAACTGCTGACAGCGCTATGTAGGGGCTTGGTGTGGGTAGTACTAACATACCTCAAAAGACAAGGGGGCACTGCCTCTGTCTGGAATAAAAAAAAAAAAGTTCAGTCTCCAGAGATGTCAAGGCTTCTTCACTATACGAACTGTAAATCTGTGGAACAGTAACCTCACGATGTTGTCACAGTAGAAACAATTGACGGTTTTAAAAAAAAAAAAGGTTTAGATAAATTCCTAGAAATAAAGGGTAACTGTCATATTTTTTATTTGCTAGTTTATCAGAGCTAGCCATGTATATCTGAGTTAGTTTGTCAATGAATGTCAAAAGTTCTTTAATTACCTTACAATAACAGCTTTCATTAATGTCCTCTGTCCCTTTCCATGGCTCCCTTAAAAGACAGTTGCTAGGGCTTCTCTGTCTCTGGCTAAGAAGACAGAGGGAGGGCGGTCCTTCACACTGCATGCCTGCATTAGGCTTCAGAGTGAGGAGGCGTGTCTCTCAGTAATCCAATCTGATTGGCTGGCAGGGAGCTTGCTACAGCAAGTGTGTATGTGAAGTGAGGGAAAGCAGTTTTGGCCTCAGAGAACTGGCAGAGGAGCCATCTTGAGAAGGTCCTCATAATGTAAATGTTTAAACAGCCGTAACTAAGGGAGAAACTCAAGGAAAACAGTATGTGAAGAAACTAAAGATTGCTTTATGAATAATGCTGCTGCTGCAGCAATAGCATGTGCTAAAATTGATTTTTTTATGAAAACATGACAGTTACCCTTTAAATAACGTTACTGTTTATGAAAATGTGTAGACATCTGATTCTCAGACCCCATTCCTAAAATTCACATCCTCACCCATCCATTGATTGAACATGATGGACTTCCCTTTTTTGGACCTTACAAACTGTGTAACTATGCAACCTGTTGTGAAGCTTGTATCATCAGGAGTTGTGAGAATTTGAACTTTTATTCTGCTAGATTCTTTTCCTCAAGTGTAATGAAAGTGGAGAGCTTTACTGTGAAGTGCTCTCTGCACTGGGCTGCTTCACTCTCCCTTCCTTCTGCTCTGAGTGGTAGCTGTAGCATCCAACCTAGGGACCAGTACACCTGTCACTCAGAGAAGAGGGGCGGAGTTGTAGAGAAGCTGAATGCAGAGAGAACTTCACAAGGAAGCTCCACCCCTGTTACATGCAGGAGTAGAGTCTGGCAGAATAAAACTTCTTATTTACCCTACTCCTGCTGATAATAGCTCCTCAAAAGCTATGTTTGTGCTGCTCTCCCTAGCCCCTATCTAGTGCTTTCAACAATTATACGTGGTCAGAGGTGATGACAGATACTTTTTTTCCCCACTAAAATCAAAATATGACCTATAACAGGGGTCAGCAACCTTCAGCACTCCAGCTGTTGTGAAACTACAATTCCCAGCATGCTCCATTCATTTCTATGAGAGTCTTGAGAAGAGTAGAGGAAGTATTGCTGGGAGTTTTAGTTACCTAACAGCTGGTGTGCTGGAAGTTTCCTTCCCCTGACCTACAAATATACATTTCTGAATTGTCCTTTTGTGACCAGTTGCTGTGCAAAAACCACTAATGGCACTTTTACAATGCCCACTACATATCGGACATAATGGCACATAAATCTACACCCTATGTTTTGACATAGTTTTGGATTTACATAGAAATGCATATACAGTATTTAAGATTTTGTAGCTTTAAACTGGCGTATAGAAAAATTCTCACATTAACCCTTCATACTTGATATAGGAAATGTCAGCAGGAGGCGGCTACGCCGGCATGCAGCCTATTTTAAGCTTCGTTCCCTTGTTACAATATTTTGTAGGAGTTTAAGCTGAAAATAAAACACATTAGAGTTGGCCTTTTGACAGGTGACCTTTTACTTCTATGATGGAAAAAATGTCTCCTTCTTTATTTTGTGCTCCTCATTCTCCATCTGAACGTATTCCCACTAATGGTGTCTTTGTCAGTGAGATTCCTGCCCTTTCAGAAATTCTTTGTGTGGGGACAAAATTGTTATTACATCGATGTTCTTTTTACAGAATAACTCGCCTTTCATTAAGTTATTTAAATATATTCTTAAAATGAAAGGAAAAAAAAAAGGTCAATGGTAAAATGTCAGAATCACATACCGGCTCTGTAATGTGAAACACAGATCTGACTGGCTGAATGTAAGAGAACACGCTTCAGAGCAGAGGATGACATATGGGTGGGTCCACGCATTGCTTTTCTCGCTTTTTTGAGTCCGAGGTGGATATTTAAAAGCCAGTATGCTCGGGGTATGGCATTTATTTAAGGCACTTATCCATCGGCTTCTCTTTAGGACTTGAAAAACGCTTTAAAAATTGTCGGAATAAAAGAAACACCACCAGAAAAGCTTGTAAAATATAGAAGAAATTCATTGTTTGCTCAAGTCAATGTCACATAAGCGTTCTATTAGATCTAGCACTAGTGGGCGCTATTGCATCTAGGGACTGTACCCCTCATCACCCATTGGGGGTGCTGTTCAGTACGCAGTATTCTTTTTGAAAATGGTGTCTTTTTATTAATGAACCACTCCCCTCCCTCCCCCAAAAAAAGTTTAAAAAAAAAATGCAGATATGATGAAAGTACACTAAATCTGTAAGAGTCCGGAAAGACTATCGCACCATCCACAGCTGACTTAATTGCCAGCCTCCACCTCCCAATATTGCTGCCTCAAACAGCTATGCATAATATGCATGGAAATACCACATAGGTAGGGGAGTAACTATAGGGGGTGCAGGAGTAGCAGTCGCTACCGGGCCCAGGAACCTGAGGAGGCCCAAAGACCCTTGTGTCACATAAGAAGACACTGGTATTATAGAAAGTGCATGCAGATCAAGTTAAACCTCTGGCTGGAGGGAAGAGGTTAGGTCAAGAATTTGGCATGGGGGGTGCCGTTTCAATTTTTGCCTCAGGCATGAAGGCTATGTGCTTCCCTGGCCCTGGCCACAAAGCACTGAGGGAAGGGGGGCCAAAGCTGAACCCATGAGCCTTTAGCTACGCCGCTGCACATACAGTAGGACATAAGAACGAAAATCCAGCACTGCCATCTCTGAAAAAGCCAGATACTTTAATTAAAAGATTACAGGCAAGAACAAACCTGATGCGCTTCGAGCTATGCGTGCTCTGCTCTTTTGACAAAAGGCACATATAGCCAAAAACACGTCAAGTTTACTCCTGCATGTAGTCTTCTAAATAAAGTATCTGTCTTTATCCGAGATGCAGTGCTGGATTTTCGTTCTTATCTTCTATTGGAGCACCGCCTCACTGTGCACTGCAGTCTAGAAGAAGTCAGCTGAGCCCCACAGACTGGAGATGGTAACGGGCTTTACGCATTTGAATTTTTATACCACACAGGACAGTAATATCATAGATGGTAAACATTAAAGATTGCGTGTACACCTAGATTTCGGAAGGGCACTCCGTATTCGTAGTATGCCGTGTGTGAATGAAACCTGTATCAATATGCATACAATTTAATTCTAATAATCACAAAATGACAAGATAAAAACAACATAAAATAACATCGGTAACATTAAGAACCCGGAAATATGACTGTTAGTAATGATTGTCCACAATCAATAGTGGTTGTGATGGAGAGTCCTCACTATATATCCTTAGTTCATCCGGTCGTACAGTAACAAACTCTTGTAGTGATTGATAATCCCGTTATTGGATCCAACCTCTGAATATTGGATGATAATGTCCAGTACTCACTATTAAGATGATCGGAGCGGCCGTGGCGTCCCACGCTTGATCTCCGTACTGCGCGCTCTTTGGTAGTAGCGCTGGATCTCGCGGGAGGATCTGCGTTATGACCAGCGGGTTCACGTATGCTGGTACTTACGAAGTTTTATAGAGATAATTCTCTGTAGCTGACTGCCGGCAGTAGTTTTCAGGGGTATTGGTATGCACTTCGATATTGTCAGACGCGTTTCGGGACTGTTAATATGTCCTGTCCCTTCCTCAGTGACATCCCTTCCTGGCAGACTTGTCGAGCCACACTATTTGTATCATTTATTAAACATTAAAGATTCCCTCAATATGGCGTCAGTCCGTTGCAAATTAAACATGGAACCAACGATTAACAAACCCTGCTCTAGTCTAGTCCCACAAGTGGATTGGAACAGAAGGAGAACATAAATTTTGCACTATACTAGGCCGAAAAAGTACCTCTAGAGCTCACAGGAGGCCAAGCCTAAAGACTCAATTCAAGCTGTCCACACACTCTCAAATTTAGGAATTGCTCCTCCCTTTTTAACGAATCCTATAAGTATGTAATACTATAAGTGTTCTCACCTACTGTAAGGATGCAATGTAACATATTTTATAGGGTCAAAGCTATAAGATGTGCAGTGGAAGCAGTCACACTCAGGCTCTGGTGCCTGAGGAGACCCAAAGCACTTCAAGGAGTTGTCCAGCGAATAATATTCTACCGTTTTCAAACCAGCACCTGGATCTCAATACTTTCGTAATTCCATGTGTTAAAGGGGATATTAATTATTAACATTTTGGGTTAATATCAATAAATAATATTCATAAATAGGCGTGAGTCATCTATCGATGACTCCGCCTATTTATACTTAAAAATACAATATACCTCGTTGCACTAAAATATGTGCGATAGATTGTTACGGCAACTACGAAAGACTATAAGCTGTGTATTAAACAATAAAAGAATTTATTAAACAAATACAAGTCTACGGTCTATAAATTCTACTATAGCTACATAAATTTATATCAATGGTTATATATATATATATATATATATATATATATAGACAAACACCGCAATACAGTAGCAACACTACAATGCACCTAAACTACGCTAACACAACACAATCCCAATTCCACCCCACAAAACTATCTACAGATCACACTTACATACACACGTTATTAGCAGAGCCCACCCATATGGCTATAAACTATCCCTATGGGATAACACGGGGTTAAACACAATCACGGGTTACAGGAGTGGTCCTGCAAGCGTTAATGCAGGGTTTGTGGTTAGGTAGGGAAAAGGGTTAACCCAGGGTTGGTGAAAGGGTTAACACAAGGTATTGGTGGCAATGCGTTGGTGGTATAGGGTAATGCAAGGGTATGGATAGGTGGGCGGAATGCAGTAATATGGGAATATTGCAGGGGATAATGTATATGGTTGGTGGTATAGAATAATGCAGGGGTTATTGCTGGGGTACCTATGGGCTACGGCAGGGGTGAAAGGGTTAATGTAGGATTCAGGGGTTAATTGCTCGTTGTAGTAGAAGATCCTCGCTTGGATGCTCGTCGTCCTAAGAATGATTCTCTTTAATGGGGCTGCTTGGCTTAACTGAAGAGCACAGTGCCGATGGACTATTTAATCCAGCGATGCTCGCTCCCCAGGAGGCTGCGCTGCAGATGTGCACGCACGCCTGCAGGCAAGTCCACGTGGGCTGGCGCGGTGATATGACATCACCGCAAAAGCCCGCTCGTCCTGGTGCACGCTCCCAGACGGGGGGATGCTTTGATCCTCCCACCTATAAAGAGACCGCATACCTCCAGTCCTGTAATTACAGTGCCGGAGGTATGTGGTATACAGAGACAGGGGACCCCCTTGTTCCCCTGTCTTTGTAATGTAAAACATCTCCGACCCTCAGCCTGAAATAAATCTAGCAGAACAATTGGAGCAATGAATGTGGAGATCTCTGGATCCATGTGAGGTACTGGGCTGGTTCTAGCTTTGTTAGAGATAGGTTGTCATGTACTAGATTATGTTTGATTTTCATTTTTCCTATTAATCATGGGATAACCCCTTTAAGATACCAATATACAAATGGTAGGTGAGGGCTGCGTTACACATATTATTTTGGGGTCCAGAAGTTAAACCACTGATCACTAACCTATAGCTTAATGGACAGTGAGGTTCCATGCTAGTATGACGGGGGCAAGGCAACTTGAAGCGCCATGATTGGTGGGCATTCCACCACCAGTTAGCAGGTGATGGTATTTTCTGATGTTATCACTTGGTAAAGGGTGTCCAGATTAGAAAACCCATTTTCATATACCCTATTAGACATTTGTGAGATGGGTGTCTTCGGTTCATGATCCTCATCTATTGGCCGGAGGGGAGAACAGTTATAAGAAGGACCTGTCCTGTCCTACATTACACAGACAACCCATTGATTATAATGGAGACGTGGTGGCACTGCAGGGAAATAAACACGTGCTGCTAGGCTAAGTTCAAATATACACCAAAATTCCTAAATTTTGCCCAGGCATAGGATCAGAATGCCGGAATCGCTGGATCTGGCATATTTCGGGCACACAGGCACCCACCATATCCCACTGACTATAATAGGGTCCGTCAAGCTTCCGACATGCATACTGGCACTCTGCTAGACAGAATAACACTGCAAGCAATGGTATTTCATCGGTGACTGAGGCTCCTGCCTGATCCTCCATCGCCAATATGAACCTAGACAGTTTCCTAACAGATTCCAACTGCTCTTTGGGGGATGTCAGCAGGCATCTTTTTTTTTTTTTTAAATGCTCTTAATCTTAACCCCTTTAAGATGGAAAAAACAAACAAAAGAGATGTGGCTCCTTATCCCTGACCACATTACAATGAAATAAATGATGGTTACGTAAATTATTTATCACTGCTTTCTGACAACAAACTATGGCACAACTGGGCCCTCAATGTAGACTTACCAATGGGAGGAAGGAGGCCCGAAAACCTAAGGTATAACTGACATGTCAACTTTTTATGTGTAGGGGAAGTGTTGCAAGTATTTTGTTATATAAATATAAATATACTTTATTCAGGGATTTTGTTCACTTTCATAAAAAAAAAAAAAAGACTGACGTTTTTCATTAGCTCTACATGAGCGCTGCTAAGGAAAATCCATCTTCGGCATGTACTGTGCACACTGAAGGCAATTCGTCAATCAGCTGTGTTCACACAAGGCATTTTATCTTTTTTTCCTATTCTTTTTAAATATCTTTCATTAACTAGATGTATAAAATACATAGTTTTGTGGAATATTTGAATCAAATTCATGATGTTACATTTTGTCAAAGACACTATAACTTTTTTGGGGATGGAATGGAAGATTAATTAGAGGGAATGGAAAATCTGAAACAACATTATATGAGGAGACTGATTAGAACAATGTGATGCAATATTCTAGCTACTGTGCACCACAAGTATATCTTAGGACTTATGCACTCGTTACTCGGCCGTTCTATGCATTGTGCACCACAATTTGCAGTCCCCGATGCATGGGCACTATCTGTGCGGGCCGCGATGCAGGCAAGGTTGGGCAATGGCCATGTGCATGAGGCCTAAGAGTAGAATACAAGAATACTAGAATACAAAGAATACAGTATACAGTGGAATATTTAGAGGAAAATAAAAGGATTAGTAAAAAAAAGTTCATTGAGCGAGGATATCCTAGGAAAGTAATTAATACAATGAAGAATAGTAACAGAAGAAAAAAAAAAGATAGGATGGTATTTGTAAGACATAGATTATGAAAAGGTAATGGGGAATATTGCAGAAAGACCATAAATATGGTAAAATTTTTAAAAAAATGACATTTTATTTGCACAGAAAAAGGGGAAAGTGATTCATAATTATGTGGCTAAAGTTGACATCTGTAAAAAAGAAAAAAAAAGAGCAAACAAAGCAGATTAAACAGAGAAAAACGGTACATTTGCATTTCTAAATTGTCAACATTGTAATTCCATAAGTAGGGAAAAAAGATTGAATTTAAACACTTTACATGTGACACAAAATCATACCTCTTGAAGTTTTCTACATTTTTTCACATTAAACCCACAAACTAAGAGTACTTTCACACTTGCGGCAGGACGGATCCGACAGGCTGTTCACCCTGTCGGATCCATCGTGCCGCTATTTCGCCGTGCCGCCGGACTGCTGCTCCGCTTACAGCAGTGCATGGCGAGAGGCCGCCGGACTAAAAGTACTACATGTCCGACTTTTTAGTCCGGCGGCCTCTCGCCATGCACTGCCGTGCTGCGCCGTAACTCCGCCCCCGCCCCCATTATAGTCAATGGGGATGAAGCGGCAGTCCAGCAGCACGGCGAAATAGCGTCAGGACGGATTCGACAGGGTGAACAGCCTTGTCGGATCCTTCCTGCCACAAGTGTGAAAGTACCCTTAAATGTATCATATTGGGATTTTATGTGATAGACCAACACAAACTATATATAGTAAAGTGCCCATGTGGGAAATGAAACATTAGGACCTGTTAAAGTACGGCTCAATGAGCATAAAACTAACATCAGATTCTATAGGCAAAGAAATAATAAACAGATAGAGGAAAAAACTGAAAAAAAAAGATGTGGAAACAACCCTTGATAAACATTTTTAGAAAATAATCACAATGTTAGGGTACTTTCACACTAGCATTTCTATTTTCCAGTATTGAGATCCGGCATAGGATCTCAATACCGGAAAAAAAACACTTCTGTTTTGTCCCCATTCATTGTCAATGGGGACAACACATTGACAATGAATGGGGACAAAATGCATTCCATTCCATTTACATACCGGAGAGCAAACCACAGCATGCTGCAGTTTTCTTTCCATCGTGGGATGCTGAGAAAAACGGATCCGTTTTCTCTGACACAAGCTGACATAATAGAAAACTGCTCCATCCCCCATTGACTTTCAATGGAGCTCATGACGGATCCGGCTTGGTCATGTTAAAGATAATACAACCAGATCCATTCATAACAGATGCAGATGGTTGTATTATCAATAACTGAAGCGTTTTTGCTGAACCCTGCCAGATCCAGCAAAAATAGTAATGTGAAAGTACACTCAGGCCTGTTTCACACTGCCGGCATAGTTCCGGCAGGGTGTTCTGGCAGAGAGGTGGTATTTCTCTGGCCAAATCCCGGCATATTTGCTGGGTAGTGGCCAGATCTCCACCGGATTCCATTATAGTCAAAGGGGCCAGCAGGGATTCAGTAAAATCCAGCAATCTCTGGCGAGGAGGGAGCAGCCAATTGCAGGCCACGATAGTCATGAGCCTCCCTAGCATCGCAGGTGATGACGGGTATGCTGCTCTGAATGTTCATGAATTGGTCAACCTGTACACCAAGCTGAGTGCACGGTTTGATGATTTATATGTATTTCAATCATTGTACCTATGTAAGGTCTTTTTTACTTTTTATAGTTAATGTATTTTATACAACATCTAGTTAATAAAGAAGGAAAAAGATTTGTGTGAACACAGATGATTGATGAACTGATGATTATTCAGGAATTTAAACCCGGTATGCTATACGATATGTTTAAGTGAACCAAAAAAGCGACTTACACTAAAGGCAGCTCACTGATACAAATATAGGCAGGCCCCTCATCCTGCCTCTAGTCTCCCTGCTGCTGCTTATATATCATATTTATAGAACTGTCCATATGTTATGTAAAACTTTTTCTCCCTATCTTCCTAATTTGTACACTGATTGTCAGTGCTGATTGCTGACTACCCGTATCTCCCCTATTTCCCTGGCACGTCCCAGTGGCTATTAAGTTAGATGAGGCACCGGGTAGATAAGAGTAGAGGGATCTGAGCTGATAGTCAATTTAAAACAAAGCATGCCGTAATAGAACATGTAGTAGCAGTGCATAACATAATAGAACATGTGGTGGTAACCGAACATTCAGTGGCAGAGCATACAGTAGCAAAGCATGCAGCAACAGAACATGCATTAACAGAGCATGCAATCATAAAGCATGAAATAATAGAACATGCAGTAAAATAACATATTGTAATAGAGCATGAAGAATAACATGCCGTAACAGATTATGCAGCAACAGAACTTACACTTACACAGAACATGATCAAGCAGAGCATGCAGTAACAGAAAATGCAATAGCAGAGCATCCAGTAAGAGAACATGCATGACATAAGATCATGCATTAGCAGAGTATGCAAAGTCGTATAATAGCAGAACATACAAACAATCAAATAGCAATGGCCCTTGCCAATAGACTGTTTGTATGGTTGTCTAGCCCCGTTTCTGTCCACCTAAATGTATGGGGATCAAGTCTATTTAATGTTCATGTTTTAATGCCTATGTGATACAAGTGGACATTTATGGGTTCCTCTTGGGACTAGTGTGGAGCCGGCAGATGGTTAGCATATCACATGCATTTTTTTCAAAGGAAAAACTTTTTGCTGCATTTCCTTCCCTTTAGTTGGAGATTTTCTGCTCTGTCATGTTCCTTTATACTACCGTAACTGATCTCTGCAACAAAAGCGATCCAGCAGACAGATGCTCAGACAATGACACCTTTTTTCATTCCTGAAGTTAAGAAAATGTTCCTTGTCAATTAAATAGTTTTTATTCTGGCAGACAAGGGAAAATCAAAAGAAAGAGGCTTCTGTTCTTCATAGCATTGGACGTATCGGACCCTGCGTAGTGATCAATAACATCTATTGTACATTATCTTTGATTAAAAAGACAAAAAGGTGTCAAGTTTTTAAAAATTTTCCAATTCCCTCAGGGATAAAGTCGTGTTAGACGAACGGGCAGCAAAAGCAGGATTATGTCTATATTGATAAGGTAATTACTAACTACCAATCACTAACTTGTGACTAAGACGACCCACAGCTATTTTATGGGCTAAACAAATATTCAAGGAGACCCTGTGTCATGAGGGTGTCACGACCTATCGCTGACCCTGTTGTGTCTGGGGTTAAAAAGTCGCAGCGGGTGACTACTCACTGGGATTTAAGAGATCGCTTCATGACCTAGTGGTGGGATTGGATTCCGACCCAGGTTTTCCTGCTTAGGTTTTGTCCCATCCTTTTGTCCCATTTAGGAATCTGTAGCTTTTTCTTTCAGCTGTTCTCTGTCAGACACTCCCAGCTACTTTATATTCTTCCTTTCTGCTTCCCTTGTTGCCAGATATAGACATTGTTTCCAGATCTTCTATTCTGACCTCTGGTGGAGATGGAGTTGCTGTGCAGGTGTTGGAACTGGAGCTGTTGGATCTTCTCTTCACTCCTGTTTGTTGTCTCCCTTCAGGGATTGTACGTGATGTTTGTGTTGTTTGTCGTTTCCCTGCTGTTACCCTAGGTGTCAGTGATGAGGACTAGTGCTCCCACCGCCCTATTCACTACCTAGGGCTTATTCAGGGTAAGCCAGGGACGAGGCACGTGATCGGCGTACGGGTTAGCAGCCCATCTAGGGACGTCAGGGCAGCCAGGTGCCAGTGCTAGGTGAGTTAGGGGTCACCACTCCTTCCTCTCCCTAGTGAAAGGATACTCCCCTTCCTTCCCCTCTGCGCCGTGCGTCTGTTACCTGCCAAATCAGGGGTTATACCCTGGGGTAGGAGAGTAGATTTAATGAAGCAATAGAGCCAGGATAAAAATTATTGCAAACCAGAGGAAGACATCTTGATTGTTACATGTTTCTTTGAAGTCAATCATGATTTTCAGAAACAACGCTACCCCCCACCCCATGAAACCAAATCGTCCACACATGTACCGTAGGTTACTGTGCTTAGGGTTTGCCTGTAAAACAGTAATGATCAAGGACCATTCGTATTGGTGCCTATGTAGTACCCCAGAGTGGCACCACCATTCCTACACCCTGCTACTGTCTCTAATGGTTAACACCAAGTATGTCATTTGTGTATTTATTCCAGGTCCTCCTACACTGTGAATTCCTAATGTTGCTATGTAACTGTTATGTTCATGTAATGTGCCTGCTTCACCAGCAGGTGGCAGCAGATAAATGACAGAGAGATCTTTAGACATAATGGAACTTACCATTCCATTCTCCCCCCTGTTGGGCAGAAGTGGGCTAGTCCTGCTTAATACCAAGCGAGAGGCTGCAGGAAGTGTTTAGTTATTCTTAGTCAGTCTTACTGGATGCTAGTGATGGAAGCAGATGTGTCAAGATGTAGCAGTGAGGGGAGGCCCCCCTCCTGCAGCAGGAATCTCTCCAGCGAGAAGCAGCTCATAGAGCACCCTGACTCCTTACAGATTTACAGACAGAGGCACCCCACTCTAAAGGTACAAGGCTAGTCCAGCTACCAGACAGAAGCTGAGCAGCACAACAGAGAGGTAAAGCAGATTATTCAGTTTTGCCTGCCAGTTTATGCCAAAACCAAGAGAAAGCCTGAATATTGTCTGGATTCAAGTTTATTCCAGTAAAGCTGTTGCACTTTATAAAAGTCTGGACTCAACTATTTCTCCACCTCCACCATTACTCTCCCCTATTGCTTCAGAGCCTAACTCTGGGAAGTAACGGTATCCAAGTAGGAGCACCATGACACACAGAAAATTATTGGGGCGGCACCACACCACTCCTATAAACCTGGGACATGATCAGCCCTGGGGAGGTGGCCCATTGCACCTGATCATGTGATCTCCAGGATATCCCTATCATGGCAATTTCATTCAGTATATTTTCTAACTACAGCCAGGACAGGGGCTTTGTTTCTCTCTCTCTCCCCTCAGTGCAGTTGCTCTGGGAGAAAAGAGAGATCAGACTACTGTCCTGGCTGCACCCTTCACACACTCCATAAATTGGGCACCTGTTATAGTCCATCTGTAACTGTCAGTCAGTGGGCATCCGTTACTGTCCATCTGTTACTGTCATCATTTGGCATCTATTACTGATCATCCGAGTCAGTGAGTGTCCATTACTAGTAGGGTTGAGTGAACCCGAACTGTAAAGTTCGGGTTCGTACCGAATATTACGTTTTTTCGCACCTGGACCCGAACCCGAACATTTCCGTAAAAGTTCGGGTTCGTTGTTCGCGATTTCTTCCCGCTTTTTGAAAGGCTGCAGGGCAGCCAATCAACAAGCGTTTCACTACTTTGCCCTAAGAAGCCATCATTGCTATGCCTACTATTGGCATGGCTGTGATTGGCTAAGTGCAGCATGTGACCCAGCCTCTATTTAAGCTGGAGTCACGTAGCACCGCATGTCACTCTGCTCTTCTCAGTGTAGGGACAGGATGCTGCCACTTCTGTGAGGGACAGATTAGAGAAGAAATCTGTTGAACTTGGTGGTGTTAACTCTTCAAACTACAGCAATTATTGAGGGTGCTATGCTACATATTTGTACCCAGCCCTGAGCCCAGTGATACTGCAAAATAATTTTTAATCCATCTGTTACTGAGGTGGGGTCGGCGGCCATTTTAGCAACTGCAGTGTCCTTGGAACTGCATGGGACCTGCATGTGTGCCAGCCTGCCAGGGACATCAGTCTAATTATTTTTTGGTAGCTCAGTGGAGGAAACATTCCTTTTTTTCTGGCAGTTCAAGTCCCCTACATTACCTATTTTATCATTTTGAGGTGACATAGTGCATTTCTGTAGTTGGGGGAATAAACCCATACTGTCGTACCACAGAGCACGTTTGCATACAACACTGAAAAACCTATTTTAAAATTTTGCGGTGACATACTGCATTTCTAAAGTTGGAGGAATAAACCCCTACTGTCGCACCACAGAGCACGTTTGCATACACTGCTGAAAAACCTGTTTTTGGGGTGACATACTGCATTTCTGTAGTTGGGTTAATAAACCTGTACTGTTGTGCCACAGAGCACATTTGCATACAACGCTGATAAAACCTTTTTTAAATTTTGTGGTAAAAAACTGCATTTCTGTAGTTGGGTTAATAAACCCGTACTGTTGTGCCACAGAGCAAGTTTGTATAAGACGCTAAAAAACCTGTTTTAAAAATTTTTGGGGTGACATACTGCATGTCTGTAGTTAGGTTAATAAACCCGTACTGTTGTGCCACAGAGCATGTTTGCATACAACGCTGAAAAACCTATTTAAAAATGTAGCAGTGACATACAGTATTTGTGTATTTGGGGGAAATAAACCCGTATTGATCTTCCACAGAGCACTTTTGCATACAACTCACAAAAACCTATTTTAAAATTTAGCAGTGACATACTGCTTTTCTGTATTTGGGGGAAATAAATCCATACTGTTGTTCCACAGAGCAGTTTGGCATACAACGCACAAAAACCTATTTTAAAATTTAGCAGTGACATACTGCATTTTTGTAGTTTGTTGCAATAAACACTGGTTTTGTGCTACATAGCAGATCTGAGGCCTAACCTGTATTTCAGTCATTTTAAGTAACCTTTTGAACTCTGCATTTGCATAGTTGGTTGAAAACACACAGGCTTTGTGGTAGATAGCACATTAGCAGTGTACGCTGCATTTCTCAAATTAAACCAGTAACTTCTCCTTTTACATTGTTGGTTTGAAAAATCTAATTTTTGGTGATAGTGAAGTAATTGTATTGAAATGCTCTGTTACACTGTTGTGACCTAAAGAAATTTATTCTGTTTATGACATGGCACTGCCTTACTGTTAGTGAACTTAATTGTTGACTATTGGCAGTTAAATTGACACCGGAGATAAACCATCTGTTAGTTTGGTGGGTGAACGCAAACAATGAGAAGAACATCAAATAAGGGACGTGGACATAGTCGTGGTGGTGTTGGTGGAGCTCCTGTTGCTGGGAGAGGACGTGGCCGATCAGTGCCAACTACAGGTCCAAGTGAAACACCTTCCTCAGGTGTGAGTAGGCGACAGAATTTGGTAGGCCCGAAAGCCGCTCCACAAATGGTGAGGCCAGAACAAGTACAGGCGCTAGTAGATTCGGTGGCTGACAGTGCCTCCAGTACCTTAACATTTTCTCCCACTGCTAAATAGAGATGTTGCGAACATAACATTTTTGAGGATGAGGACATGGGAAGACAACCGCAGCACGTCTCTGATGACGAACCGCAGGTGCAAACTGCTGGGTGGAAGATGATGTTGAGAACGACGAGGTCCTACACCCCAAAATATGCCACTTAAATCCATGTTATTCATGGGTGGTGAAAAAATCTTATTTTTTTAAGGCCAGGAATTACCTTTGCGGCCTTCGCTGCATATGTGCCGGGGACAATAATATAGTTAATCCGTCTGGGAGTTCAGGGGTTGACATATTCAAATTTTTTGCTGTCAAGTAACCCTGCACTGCATAGGTGACAGGGACCGAAAATTTGAAAAATCTTCTTTTAAATTGTTGGGTGCAAAAGGACCATTTTTGCCAGGTACAAACCCCTGCTCTGCATAGGTGACAGTGACCGAAAATGCGGAAAATCTTTTAAATTGTTGGGAGCAACATTACAATTTTTGCTGTTAATAAACCCCTCCTCTGCCTGGGTGCCAGGGGCCTACATTTTTAACAATCGTCTGATCCATTGGTGGGTGACATGAACCCCGTTTTGCCGTGAATTAACCCCTCCTCTGCCTGGGTGCCAGGGGCCTACATTTCTAAAAATCGCCTGTTCCATTGGTGGGTGACATGAACCCCGTTTTGCCGTGATCTAACCCCCCTCTTCCTGGATGCCAGGGGCCTACATTTCTAAAAATTGCCTGTTCCATTAGTGGGTGACATGAACCCAGTTTTGCCTTGAATAAACCCCTCCCCTGCCTGGGTGCCAGGGGCCTACATTTTTAAAAATCGTCTGTTCCGTTTGAGCGTGACATAAACCCCGTTTTACCGTGAATAAACCCCTTGACTGCCTGGGTGCCAGGGGCCTACATTTTTACAAATCGCCTGTTCTATTGGTGGGTGACATGAACCCCGTTTTGCCGGTGAAAAACCCCTGTGTGCATTGCTGACAGGGAACCAAATTTTGTAAAATTGTCTGTTAATGATAGAAAGATGCGTGACTACAAACACACGCTGGTAGACACACTGCTGATGGCATTCCCACCTAACGCCTCCTCAACCTCCTAATCCACATTCATTTCCTCCTCCTATATCAAGATTTTTATTTTTTATTTTTATTTATTTTATTTTATTGTAAGTCATTTCCCTATTCACATCTGTTTTTAGGGCACTTACCCACATTTTTATGCCTTTTGCAGCCCTCCAGGACTTTTTTACAGCCATTTTAGTGCCCAAAATTTTGGGCCCCTATTGACTTCAATGGGGTTCGGGGTCAAGTTCGGGTTAAGTTTGGAACCCGAATCCGAACTTTTTTGTGAAGTTCGGCCGAACCCGTCGAGTCCGCACATTGCGATGCTGGGTGTGTGGGAGGAGCAGTGCAGGCTGGGAATTAGGCTCTTACCAGAGGCATTGCTAGGTTAACACATTCGCATTCTGGGCCTGCCAGATAGATATAACTGTATTTTGCCGTCCTCAGGATGCAAGAGCTGAAGGACCTGTGATGACATCACAGTCCATGTGATCAGTGCTAAAGGCAGTGGTTGAGAAGGACCTGCAATGATGTCACCATCATGTGACTAGTGCAGGAGAAGAAGGCGCTCAGCAGTAAAGAGGAGAAGTCCTGGGGAAGAAGCTGAGGTCTGCTGCATGATGAGAGGTAAGCGAAGTGATAGATTCTCAGTGTGAGAGGCAGGTTAATGCTGGTAGTTGTGGTTATTTAATTGGGACTGTATGTTAGGACTGAAGGGAGGGATACTATTTACATGGGACTGTGGAGTGGAGTGATGTTATTTACATAGGACTGAATGTTCAGGGGGTGCTGTTATTTACATGGGACTGTGTGTTGGAGGTGGCTGGGAAGAGGGTGATGTTATTTACATAGGACTGTATTTTAAAGATGGCTATGGGAGGGGCTGATGTTATTTACATGGGGAGAGGAGTATGTAGGCGGCTCACTCAAACTGGAAGAAATGGATCGCGGTTCACAATCCAAACAGGGCGTACCCAGCGCTAGTGTTAGAGAATAGTGTTGAGCGAACAGTTCGAACATAGTTCGGGTTCGTACCAAATTTTGGGGTGTCCGGGACACGGACCCGAACCCGGACATTTTCAAAAAAGTACGGGTTCTGGTTCGTTGTTTGGCGATTACTTCCCGCTTTCTGA
The DNA here is from genome assembly GCA_033119425.1 of Bufotes viridis. NCBI lineage: Eukaryota > Metazoa > Chordata > Amphibia > Anura > Bufonidae > Bufotes > Bufotes viridis. The sequence continues at coordinate 34,892,946 of CM065592.1, read as the reverse complement.
AGGGCTGCACAGCAGCCTATCAGCTAGCGTTTTACTTCTTGCCCTAAGAGGCCATCACAGCCATGCCTACTAATGGCATGGCTGTGATTGGCCAAGTGCAGCATGTGACCCAGCCTCTATTTAATCTGGAGTCACGTAGCGCCGCTCGTCACACTGCTCTGATTAGTGTAGGGAGAGGACGCAGCTTCTGTGAGGGCGAGATTAGGCAGGGAAAAGTCAGCAACAGCACCTAATGAACGGATCGATCTACAGCTGTGAATGATTAAACTTCTGCTAGTTACTTGCTCACTGGTTTTTAGGCTTCACAGAGCGTTTTTCTGTCACTTATTTTGTGGGGTGATCGGCGGCCATTTTGTGACTTGTAGTGCACCAGAACAAGCTGCCACCAAGTCCATCAATCCATCAATACTAGGTTGTTTTTTTTTGCTATACCCTACATCAGGGGCTTGGCTGTGCTAATTCTCACCCCTAGAAACTCAGGATAGCAATTTCTATATTTTATTAAGGGGTTAAATACAATTGCCCCAATACCAATCCCCTAAATCTGGTGTTCCAGCTTTGGCTAGCCAAGTATAATACTGTCTGCTGTCTGGCAAAGGATAGATTATTTTATGTGGTGAAATTCAATTGCCAAAATAGCAATACCATAAATCAGTGGTTTCAGCTGTGGCTGGCAAAGTATAATAGCGTCCGCCAAAACATATATTTTGTTTTGGGGTGAAATTCAATTGCCAAAATAGCAATACCATAAATCAGTGGTTTCAGCTCTGGCTGGCCAAGTTTCATAGTGTCCTACAAAGGATATATTTTGTTCTGGGGTGAAATTCAATTGCCAAAATAGCAATACCCTGAATCTGGTGTTTGAGCTGTTGCAGGCCAATTGTAAATCTGTCCATAAAAGGATACCTTTCATCCAGGGCCTAAATACTAGCCCTAAAAGAGATATTCCCCTAAATCAGTGGTTACTGCTGTGTATGGGATTAGTGTAATACTCTACATAAATAAATAGGCAGATAGTGTTAGGTGCCTGTAAAAAATGGCCTGAATTTAAAATCAATACATTGGGCCAAATATTTTTTTTCTTATTGTGGTGCTTGGTGAACGGTAACAATGAGGAAAACATCTAGTAAGGGAAGCGGACGCGTTCGTGGTGGTGTTAGTATACCCTCTTGTGCTGGGAGAGGACATGGACATTCTGCCACAGCCACACGTCCTAGTGAACCAACAACCTAAGGTTCCAGTACCCGCCAGAATTTACAGCGATATTTGGTGGGGCCCAATGCCGTTCTAAGGATGGTAAGGCCTGAGCAGGTACAGGCGCTAGTCAATTGGGTGGCCGACAGTGGATCCAGCATGTTCACAAGATTATCTCCCACCCAGTCTTCTGCAGAAAGCGCACAGGTGGCACCTGAAAACCAAGCCCATCAGTCTGTCACATCACCCCCATGCATATCAGGGAAACTGTCTGAGCCTCAAGTTATGCAGCAGTCTCTTATGCTGTTTGAAGACTCTGCTGGCAGGGTTTCCCAAGGGAATCCACCTAGCCCTTCCCCAGTGGTGGAAGACATAGAATGCACTGATGCACAACCACTGATGTTTCCTGATGATGAGGACATGGGAATACCACCTCATCAGAGTCCGCACATCTCTGATGATGACGAAACACAGGTGCCAACTGCTGCGTCTTTATGCAGTGTGCAGACCGAACAGGAGGTCAGGGAGGAAGACTGTGTGGAAGACGATGCAGGGGACAATGAGGTCCTAGACCCCACATGGAATGAAGGTCGTGCCACTGACTTTCATAGTTCAGAGGAAGAGGCAGTGGTGAGACCGAGCCAACAGCGTAGCAAAAGAGAGAGCAGGGGGCAAAAGCAGAACAGCCGCCTCCAAGAGAGTTCGCCTGCTACTGGCCACCGACACCAGGGACCGAGCACCCCAAAGGCAGCTTCAAGGAGTTCCGTGGCATGGCACTTCTTTAAACAATGTGCTGACGACAAGACCCGAGTGGTTTGCACGCTGTGCCATCAGAGCCTGAAGCGAGGCATTAACGTTCTAAACCTTAGCACAACCTGCATGACCAGGCATCTACATGCAAAGCATGAACTGCAGTGGAGTAAACACCTTAAAAGCAAGGAACTCACTCTGGCTCGCCCTGCTCCCTCTTCTGCTGCTGCCTCGACCTCTTCCTCCGCCTCGGGAGGAATGTTGGCACCTGCCGCCCACCAAACAGAGGATGTGCCACCGACAACACCACCTGCGTCACCAAGCATCTCCACCATGTCACACGGCAGCGTTCAGCTCTCCTTCTCACAAACCTTGGAGAGATAGCGTAAATTCCCACCTAGCCACCCTCGAGCCCTGGGCCTGAATGCCAGCATTTCTAAACTACTGGCCTTTGAAATGCTGTCATTCAGGCTGGTGGACACAGACAGCTTCAAACAGCTGATGTCCATGGCTGTCCCACAGTATGTTGTTCCCAGCCGCCACTACTTCTCAAGACAGCCGTGCCTTCCCTGCACAACCAAGTATCCGATAAAATCAGGTGTGCACTGCGCAACGCCATCTGTGGCAAGGTCCACCTAACCACAGATACGTGGAGCAGTACGCACGGCCAGGGACGCTATATCTCCCTAACTGCACACTGGGTAAATGTAGTGGCGGCTGGGCCGCAGGCGGAGAGTTCCTTGGCGCACGTCCTTCAGCCGCCAAGGATCGCAGGGCATTATTCTTTGCCTCCTGTAGCCTCCTCCTCCTACTCGGCTTCCTCCTCCTCTGCTTCCACCAGCTCATCCAGTCAGCCACACACCTTCACCACCAACTTCAGTACAGCCCGGGGTAAACGTCAGCAGGCCATTCTGAAACTCATATGTTTGGGGGACAGGCCCCACACCGCGCAGGAGTTGTGGCGGGGTATTGAACAACAGACCGACCAGTGGTTTCTGCCGGTGGGCCTCAAGCCCGGCCTGGTGGCGTGCGATAATGGGCGAAATCTCGTGGCAGCTCTGGGACTAGCCGGTTTGATGCACATCCCTTGCCTGGTGCATGTGCTGAATTTGGTGGTGCAGAAGTTCATTCTGACATGTCAGAGCTGCTGCATAAAGTGCGGGCCGTCTGTGCGCGCTTCCGGCGTTCACATCCTGTCGCTGCTCACCTGTCTGCGCTACAGAGTAACTTCGGCCTTCCCGCTCACCGCCTCATATGCGACGTGCCCACCAGGTGGAACTCCACCTTGCACATGCAGGAGAGACTGTGCGAGCAGCAGCAGGCCATAGTGGAGTTTTAGCTGCAGCACGCACGCGTCAGTCGTACTGCGGAACAGCACCACTTCACCACCAATGATAAGGTCTCCATGCGAGTTCTGTGTGCCCTGTTGCGCTGTTTCGAGTACTCCACCAACATGGCCAGTGGCAATGACACCGTTATCAGCATTACAATACCACTTCTATGTCTCCTTGAGAAAACGCTTAGGGCGATGATGGAAGAGGAGGTGGCCCAGGAGGAGGAGGATGAGGGGTCATTTTTAGCAATTTCCGGCCAGTCTGTTAGAAGTGGCTCAGAGGGAGCTTTTTTGCAACAGCAGAGGCCAGGTACAAATGTGGCCATCCAGGGCCCACTACTGGAGGGCGAGGAGGATGAGGAGGAGGTGGAGGAGGATGAGGATGAAGCAGGTTCAAAGAGGGGTGGCACCCGAAACAGCTCAGGCCCATCACTGGTGCGTGGCTGGGGGGATATGGAGGACGATGACGATATGCCTCCCACAGAGGACAGCTTGTCCTTACCTCTGGGGAGCCTGGCACACATAAGCGACTACATGCTGCAGTGCCTGCGCAACGACAGCAGAGTTGCCCACATTTTAACGTGTGCGGACTACTGGGTTGCCACCCTGCTGGATCCCCAGTACAAAGACAATGTGCCCACCTTACTTCCTGCACTGGAGCGTGATAGGAAGATGAGCGAGTACAAGCGCACGCTGGTAGAGGCGCTCCTGAAAGCATTTCCAAATGTCACAGGGGAACAGGTGGAAGCCCAAGACGAAGGCAGAGGAGGAGCAAGAGGTCGCCAACGCAGCTGTGTCACGGCCAGCTCCTCTGAGGGCAGGGTTAGCATTGCAGAAATGTGGAAAAGTTTTGTCTCCACGCCACAGCTAACTGCACCACCACCTGATACGGAACGTGTTAGCACGAGGCAGAATTTCACTAACATGGTTGAACAGTACGTCTGCACACCCCTCAGCGTAATGACTGATGGTTCGGCCCCATTCAACTTCTGGGTCTCCAAATTGTCCACGTGGCCAGAGTTAGCATTTTATGCCTTGGAGGTGCTGGCCTGCCCGGCGGCCAGCGTTTTGTCTGAACGTGTATTCAGCACGGCAGGGGGCGTCATTACTGACAAACGCAGCCGCCTGTCCACAGCCAACGTGGACAAGCTGACGTTCATAAAAATGAACCAGGCATGGATCCCACAGGACCTGTGCCTCCCTTGTGCAAAATAGACATTTATAACTGCCTCCCCCTCAACCATGTATTCTTGTACTCCGGGGCACTTCTTTATTGAATCCTCATTTTTTTAACTTTACCATGATCTTGCGGTGCAACCCAAAGTTGAATGAACCTCTCCTCTGTCTGGGTGGTGGGGCCGAAATAACTGAGAGTGGCCTTCTCTGGTGGTGGTTGATATGACGCATGATTCCTTGCTGTGGGACCTCTCTCCTCTGTCTGGGTGCTGGGCCGAAATAACTGAGAGTGGCCTTCTCCGGTGGTGGTTGATATGACGCATGATTCCTTCCTGTGGGACATCTCTCCTCTGTCTGGGTGGTGGGGCCGAAATAACTGAGTGTCCTTCTCCAGTGGTGGGTGATATGACGCATGATTCCTTGATGTGGGACCTGTATCCTCGGTCTGGGTGCTGGGCTGAAATAACTGAAAGTGGCCTTCTCCAGTGGTGGGTGATATGACGCATGATTCCTTGATGTGGGACCTGTATCCTCTGTCTGGGTGCTGGGCCGAAATAACTGAGAGTGGCCTTCTCCGGTGGTGGTTGATATGACGCATGATTCCTTGCTGTGGGACCTCTCTCCTCTGTCTGGGTGCTGGGCCGAAATAACTGAGAGTGGCCTTCTCCGGTGGTGGTTGATATGACGCATGATTCCTTGCTGTGGGACCTCTCTCCTCTGTCTGGGTGCTGGGCCAAAATAACTGAGAGTGGCCTTCTCCGGTGGTGGTTGATATGACGCACGATTCCTTCCTGTGGGACATCTCTGCTCTGTCTGCGTGCTGGGGCCGAAATAACTGAGTGGCCTTCTCCAGTGGTGGGTGATATGACGCATGATTCCTTGATGTGGGACCTGTATCCTCGGTCTGGGTGCTGGGCTGAAATAACTGAAAGTGGCCTTCTCCAGTGGTGGGTGATATGACTCATGATTCCTTGCTGTGGGACCTCTCTCCTCTGTCTGGGTGCTGGGGCCAAAATAACTGAAAGTGGCCTTCTCCATTGTTGGGTGATATGACGCATAATTCCTTGCAGTGGGACCTCTCTCCAATTGATATTGGGTAAATTTTATTTATTTTATTTTAATTTATTTCCCTATCCACATATGTTTGCAGGGGATTTACTTACATTTTGCTGCCTTTGGCAGCCCTCTAGCCCGTTCCTGGACTATTTTACAGCCTTTTTAGTGCCTAAAAGTTCGGGTCCCCATTGACTTCAATGGGGTTCGGGTTCGGGATAAAGTTCGGGTCGAGTTCGGATCCCGTACTTGAACATTTTCGGGAAGTTTGGCCGAACTTCCCGAACCCGAACTTCCAGGTGTTCGCTCATCTCTATTAGAGAATTAAATAAATAAGTATAGGGATGGCACTCTAGTCATACGTTATATATATTTATTTAGAAAGTGGCTCTATGGCCCAGAGTAAAACTAGGCAGTAGGATTTGTAGGATTTAAATCTTAGTGCTGTAAACATACAATAGATAAGTAAAGAAAGTCCTAAAATAAGAAAAATATAGAAAAATACTGTATATCTGAAACCTGCGCAGGTGTAAAAAAAATCTGTAAAATGATTAAAAATACATAAGATGCAATGGGAGGGTTAGTAAATAACCAGTCTGATGGTTCTGCTGGAGATATACATAATATCCATTCTATTAGTAAAGTTTATATTCTCCAACGATAGGTGATCAGCCGATATAGGTAATCATAATCCTTTGGTTCACTTCCAAAATGAACACTGAATCCTTTATCATAATATCACTCAGTGGCCACTGTGTTAAGTCTGTTATTTGTGCCCATATACTGAATGGTTAATCGATATTGGTAAGTTGAACAGTCAGGATGTAGTCAAAATGCAATAATTTGGTGATGTAACATCTAATATGTACGTTACCACTCCTGATGTCTGGTAGTAAGCTGCCACGGAGCGCTGTCGGCTGGAGAGCGGCATCCTCGTGTGACGTCTAAACATGCGGGAAAGACCGCTTGGGCTTGTAAAGTTCGTCTCCGCGTCACTTCTGGTGACGTTCCTCCCGCTAGTCCGCAGTCGGCGTCCCACGTGGAGGCTGCTGGCGGGGAAACCTGTATTGGCTTGTGAAGACTTGTGAAGTGAATATTTGCTCCGGAGCTTCCAAATCAATAGGATCCTTTTGTGGTTTAGCTAGCTTGTTTAGATGTGGCTTACTCAATGCCCCAAACGCGTTTCGGAGCTTACTGCTCCGTCTTCAGTGAGTATATTTACATGGGACTGTATGTTGATGGCTGCTGTGGGAGGGAGTAATGTTATTTATATTGGACTGAATGTTGATGGGGGCTGAGGGATCGAGTGATGTTATTTACATGGGACTGTGTGTTGCAGGTGGGTGGTTAGTGATGTTATTTACATGGGACTGAATGTTGAAGGGGTGATGCTGTTTACATGGGATTGCATGTTGGAGGTGGCTGGGGAGGGGGTGATATTATTTACAATACATTGTACTGTATGTTGAAGGCAGCTGGGAAGGGGGTGATGTTGTTTACATGGAACTGTATTTTGGAGGGGGCTGTAGATAGAAAGAGATGTTATTTACATGGGACTGTATATTGGATGGGGCTGGAGGATGTTATTTACATGGGACTCTATGGCGGAGGGAAAAATGTTATTTACATGGGACTGTATAGTGGAGGGGCTGAGGCATTATAATTTCTGAGGACACTAAAGGGAGGAATATAACCACAGGGGGCACTGCAGGGGGTATTATAAATACTGGGGGCACTTCAGAGCAAGCATTATAACAGTAGGGGGCGATATTAATACATTTTAAATACAGGGGACATTAGGCGTTCTTATTACTACTGGGGGCTCTATAGGAGTGACTTATATACCTGCCTTATTTTTACTAAGAGCACTATGGGGGCCTTATAACTACTGAGGGGTCTGTAGAGAGCTTTATTACCACTAGGGGAACAATGGGGGGGGGCTTATTTCTATGGGGGCTCTGTGAGGTCCTTGTTAATACTGGAAGGTTCTTCTGCTAATGGAGGTAAGTTTAGGAAGAAAAATGGCAGTAGTGCCAAGGCGCTAAGATTTTACCACACTTTATTTTAGTATAAAACTAGAAACATAAACAAAGTGATCGGGTCTTAGTTTAGCTACACGTTTCACCGTCGTCGGAAGAATACGACGGAGCATCAGTGAAACGAGTAGCTAAACTAAGACCCAATCACATTGTTTATTTTTCTAGTTTAATACTAAAATAAAATGTGGTTATATCTTAGCGCCTTGGCACTACTGCAATGTTTTTCCCCTAAATTTACCTCTGATCATCGGGACCTATTCTGGATGGCAATGGCAGAAGGGAGCTGCTTTGATATCGCACAAGTTATTCTACACATGCTTCCCAGCATTGTGCCTGGCGTGCCTGGTGAGTTGTGATCCCTGAAAATTAGGGCATTCTCAAAAAACTGTTCAAATGCAGGGGGCACGTTCCTCCTCTATTCTCTTCTACTAATTGAGGCACTCTTAGGGAGCATTATCAATGTTGGGGGCATTGTAGGGGGTAGGATTACTATCGAGGGCATTCTAGAAGAGAATTACTATTGGTGGGACTTTGAGGAGCACTATTATTATGGAGGAGACTGTCTATATGGCCCTAATTTTTCTTCAGGATAGTATTTTGGGGTATTGGGGAGCACAGCGAGTATCAGGATAACACTGTTGGGACTCCAGGTTGGGGGATGATGATAGAGAAGATCTACATCAGAGGAAACATCACCTGGGAAGCACTGGATGTGAGAGGTATGTGCTGCTGTATAGCAAATACAGTAAAATGAGAATTAGAGAATTGGACCATATTCATTGGGCCTTTGTTCCCGGATCTTTGGAGACCCTAGCAATGCCCCTGCCTTTTACACAGCCAGCAATGCAATATGTGTGTGACCGCATCTGTTACTGGGGAACGCAGGATGTGCACAATCATCAGGGAAACAGGTGAGTATTCAGTGTTTTTATTTATTTATTAATAACGCTGGAGAAGGCACTGGGAGCAGAATGTGGGCATTACTACTGCGAGGGGTCACTAGGTGGACATAACTACTATGAGGGGGCACAAAGCAGCCATAACTACTGTGAGGGGGACACAATGTAGGCATTACTACTTTGTGGAGGCGCAATGTGGGCTTTACTACTGTGAGAGGTACAAGGTGGCCATTACTACTGTTAGGGGGCAAAATGTGGATATTACTACTGTGAAGGGGCACAATGGGTATATTACTACAATGAGGGGGACACAATGTGGGCATAGCAGCTATGAAGGAGGCACAATGTAGGCATTTTCACTGTGAGGGGGCACAGTGTGGGCATCTTTACTGTGAGAAGTCACAATGTAGGCATTACTGCTGTGAGGGGGCACAATGTGCGCAGTTCTGCTGTGAAGAAGATATAATGTGGCCATTTTACTGTGAGTGGGCACAATGTAGACAATGTGGAAATTACTATTGGGAGGAGGCACAATGTGTGCATTTCTAATGTGATAGGGCACAGTGTGGGGGCATAATGTAGGCATAACTACTGTGAGGGGGCGCAATGTGGCCATTAGTACTGTGTAGTAGCAGAAAGAGGAAAACAATTCCCTAGATTACCCTGTTAATTCATTGGGATGGCTCGGTCTTACAGTGCCAACACAGTGCCCCCTGCTGAGGATTTACCAGGGACAGTTTGCCATCCCCTGTTTCTGTGATTATTCTTTTTGCTCTATCACCACAGTGACTTTGTTCCGGTTCCACCGGACATCACGCCAATACACCAGTGACACCCTGGAAGAGGTAGGACCAGTTGATTCTTTTATTTATCACAAGGTGTATACTGTTGTGCACCCTATGATAGAGTGTATCAGGTGAGTGGGACTGGGTGAGTATAGTTAAGCAGTGGGCAGAGTTAGAGTGACTTACTGTAGGGGGGTGCCATGCTGAATCCTTGCCTCAGGTACTGAAAAGCTTAGCTACACCTCTGCTGTAATTCCGTTACTGTCGGTTATCGGGAATCTCTATCTGTCCATCTCTAGGCATCTGTATCTGTCCATCACACCGTTATTGAGCTTGTATTACTTTATATACCTCTTTCTTAAAAGAGTTAAATTAAAAAAGTGTAACTTTAGGGTGGGATAACTTTTTCTTACTGGTACTGATTTTTTTTGACCTACTGGGCTACATTAAAAAAATGTCTCAAAGGATGTATACTGTAGAGCTGTTCTAACAGTTCAGATTAAAAGTACGCCACTTCACAGGTGGAAATATACATAGTGGTAACTTGAGGTCTGCCTTTATTAACAGACCTCATAGCCCTATGATGATAGAAGTCCCCACTGAGTCTTCATGTTCACGACAATTACTGTACCTTTCAGGGTGGGGGATCTGCAACTACATTTTCTCTCCAAGTACTCCTTTCCTTTAATTTCTGGATACTCTACAAATATATATGGAAGTTACAAATTTGACCCCCTATGATGTTTTGATGATTTTCATATGTTTGGGGATGATAAAATCCTAGAATTGTCCAGTAGACTAAGTTTTATGCTACACAGTTTGCTGTACAAAAGCCCGCATCTGTGTACTTAAAAATGTGGACCCCCCCCCCCCACACACACACACACACACACACACAATAAGGATGATCAAGCAAGTTACGAACTTTGCAAAATTTGGGCCAGCAAACAAATCCAAAACTTTTCAGGTTTGTTTCAGACGAATCACACTAGGGAGGAAGAGGAAACATAGAAACATAGAAACATAGAATGTGTCGGCAGATAAGAACCATTTGGCCCATCTAGTCTGCCCAATATGCTGAATCTTATGGATAGCCCCAGGCCCTATCTTATATGAAGGATGGCCTTATGCCTATCCCATGCATGCTTAAACTCCTTCACTGTATTTGCAGCTACCACTTCTGCAGGAAGGCTATTCCATGCGTCCACTACTCTCTCAGTAAAGTAATTCTTCCTGATATTACTTTTAAACCTTTGCCCCTCTAATTTAAAACTATGTCCTCTTGTAGCAGTTTGTCTTCTTTTAAATATTCTCTCCTCTTTTACCGTGATGATTCCCTTTATGTATTTATTGTTCAATAAGTTTTTATTGAAAAACATTTTTTGCAAGAAGTACAAAAATAAGAACAAGATACATATGTCCTATTATATAAAGTGCAGTAAACAGAGACTTAGTACGGCAACATGACACAAAATATGGCACATTGTAATGGCAAATATAAATGTATCGGATTAGGGTTTACGTCCTGTAATATCAATACAAATTTAAACCGGCTATGGATGATGGAGAAGATGTTCCTTATCTTCGATACAGTAGTATTAGAGTAGTTTTCCAGGGTAGGTTAATACATGATGCCACAGTGACAATGCTTCAAAAATACCATGACACAGAAGTGCTAACATTGAAATATCTGAGTCAAATTATGCGGGTCTCGAGAAATTCACACGGTATAGCGCAAAGAATCCGTAGATGAGATAGTACTCGTCTTGTTGAAGGTGACACTTGCTGCCTAGGCGTACCAGTTTAGGAGGGCCCTGTGCAATGGGGGAAAAAGCCTCCAGTGCAGAGTGCCCTTCGTGATTTATGGGTTGGCAGATTGGAGTGTCAACCGGTTACCGTAATTATGTGATGCATATGAGTGTGAACTATAAAGAATAAAAGAGATAGGAGAACTACTGCGAGGACAAAGACAAAGCCCTTTATGTATTTAAAAGTTTCTATCATATCCCCTCTGTCTCTTCTTACTTCCAAGCTATACATGTTAAGGTCCTTTAACCTTTCCTGGTAAGTTTTGTCCTGCAATCCATGTACTAGTTTAGTAGCTCTTCTCTGAACTTCCTTCTGCAGATATGGTCTCCAGTACTGCACACAATACTCCCAATGAGGTCTCCCTAGTGCTCTGTAGAGCGGCACGAGCACCTCCCTCTTTCTACTGTTAATGCCTCTCCCTATACACCCAAGCATTCTGCTGGCATTACCTGCTGCTCTATGACATTGTCTGCCCACCTTTAGGTCGTCTGATATAATGACCCCTAAATCCCTTTTCTCAGATACTGAGGTTAGTACTGTATCAAAGGTGCTCAGATGACCCTTAGAGTAAATACGGGGCAGGGCTTGGCCTGACAGACAGCCTGGATGAGCAAATCAGTGCTGCAGTGGGCAGGGAGGTTGTTACGAGTTGGAGGTCCCGCGAAAGACCTCCGCGTCGTTTCACAATAAACGAGATACAAAGGTACGGTCTAAACAGTGTTTAATGTACAAATGGAAAACAATGGAGAAACATAGGCTCTACGTACCGTCAATGCAGTGGGAGGAACCCCCACTGTGCCACTGTCTAGTAATACTCCAGAGGGGCGTGACTAAGCAACTCCTGGTGTTCACTAGGGCCCCAGATGGTAGGGATAGGCTTTGCCGCAGGAAGTTGCCAGGGTCCACTCTGGAGCGTGAACTAGACAGTGACCACAGGAGCGAGTGACAACTGGTACAGAATGTACCGACGGTACAGAGCAACATGACATACACAGGGAACATGAGCGGGAGTTCAGGCAAGGACACAGGAGTGGCAATGGACAGAGAAGGTCTTGCTCCACCAGTGGGAACTGCGTGGCCTTGCCCAAGCACTCTGCAGCAAGGAAGCAGCAAGAGCTTGCTGAACACAGAACATGGACAGAGACGAATGCTCCCCCTCCGAGGAACGACAGACCCCCTTTCGGAGGGAACAGGAAACAAGCAAGGCAAGACATAACAGAACAGGCGAACTCAAAGCAGAGACACAGGAGTACGGACAACAAAGCCTGAGACAACAAACAGTGGACAACAACAAGCAATGGAGGACAAGCAGAGCAACAACAAGCAGTGAACAACAACAATGAACAAGTAGGGGAACCTACAGAGAACAAACGGACACAGATCCCATGGGTCAGCAGCATGGGAGACAGTACACACCAGGAGCAGGACAGGACACACACACCAGGAGAGCTGACCCAGAACTGAGGCAAAGTCAGCCTTATATACAGGTTCCATGGGTGCAGCAAAGAGGCCACACCCATGGACCAGACAGAGAGGATTAACTCCTGATACACACACACAGGGGAGTTAACCCATACAATACCACATCCAAACAAACAGGAACGAAGCAGCAGTGAGGAGCTGCAGCACACGAATGAACGGAAGGTCACGGCTGGAAACAGCGGCCGTGACAGAGGTAGGTGCCCTTACAGAATGTTGTGTGTTGGGGTGTAAATGAGGGTGGATAGATCTTGCAGTGTCTTACAGAACAATTTTAGGGATAGTCAAAAGTCACAATCAAACTTCTATTCTACTGCCATTGACATTGAAAGGGAAAGGCTAGAATTACAAAAAAGAATTGTGTAGAATAGGGACAGGAAGGGAAAGCTGTCAGCCAATGAGTGAGAAGTGAGGGGTTTAGGTTGGGTGTGCCTCCTAGCACAACTACAGCTGCTGCAGAACCTCAAAGGCAAAGACCTGTAGTGTTGAGCGAACCCTAACTGTAAAGCTTTTAAAAGGCTGCAGTGCAGCCAATCAACAAGCTTTTAAGCTGTGGGCACTTAGAGGCCATCACAGCCATGCCTAGTAATAGCATGGTTGTGATTGGCTGTTGCATCATGTGACCCAGCCGATATACAAGCTGGATCACGTGTAGCACCGCCCATCAGCTCTGAGTAGTGCAGGAACAGGAAGCAGGCAGCTGAAGCGAGGGAGAGTGTTAGGAATCTGGTAATTTGTTTTGTGGATGACCTATAATGATTTTTTGCATGTGCAATACACCAGCTTTGCACCCCTGACACAGAAATATAATAATAAATCTGGCTGTTAATTCTGTGGGTGGCCTATAGTGATTTTATGTGGGTGTAATGCACCGTTTTTGTACCCCTTACACAAAAATATAATAGTTAATCTGTCTGTTAGTTTGATGGGTGACATATACCCATTTTTGGTGTGAGTTACACGTGCACTTTATACATGACAGGGAAATTAATATAGTTAATCTGTCTGTTAGTTCGTGGGTGACAGGGTGACATATACCCATTTTTGGTGTGAGGTACATCTGCACTGCATACGTGAAATTAATATAGTTAATCTGTCTGTTAGTTCGATGGGTGACCTCAAAGAATGAGGAAAGCATCAAATAATTAAACACCTTCCTCAGGTGCACGTTCAGCGTCATTTTGTCGGCCCGAATACCGTTGTACAAATGGTGAGGTCAGAACAAATATAGACGGTAGTAGATTGTATGGCTGACAGTGCTTCCAGTTCCTTTCATATTGTCTCCCACCCGTTCCCCTGCTGAAACCGCAGAGTTGGCACCTGCAGCCCATGGGCATCTGTCTTCCACCTCACCCCCTTGCAAATCAGCCAAGCAGTCCTGCAGTCTCTTATGCTTTTTGATGACTCTGGTGGTGGAGTTTCCGTGGGCCATCCACCTAGTCCTGCCCCAGAAGTGGAAGAGATTGGGTGCACTGATGCCCAACCACTTATGTTTCATGATGTGGACATGGGAGGACCACTGCAGCATGTCTCTGATGATAATGACGAAGCAAAGGTGCCAACTGTTGCGGCTTTCTGTCGTGTGAAGACCGGCAAGTGCGGCGTGCTGGACCGCAGGGGCGACACGTGAGGTGCACGGTGGGCCGATGTGGGTAGCAGTTCATCGGTTACTCACGGTTAGCAGAAGCCTCCCTGGGTCGGTGTTTAGGGTGCTTGTAGCGGCTGGGTCCCTCGGTTTGTTTGTCGTGACGCCAGTACCGTTTATGGTGGAACAACCATGTATAGTGGTAGTAAAGATGAAGAATAAAGAAGGCAATGATAGAATGCGACTCACGACTTTTACTGAGTCTCGGTTCTGTTGCAGCATGTACATCCAGATATTACAGTCTTTAGGCATTTAGAGGATTTTCTGTAGATCCACTGCTAATAGGCTGCATTTAGGTCCTGACAAAAGCTGTGGTTCAGTAGTACTCTTACTGGTAGGTAACTTTGCTTCTGGTCCCTTTTAATCCAGTGTAATTTTGATGAGGTTGCCAGTGGCTAAAGAATCCTTCACCTTGACTCCAAAAATCCTTGATGCCTGGATAATGGCTATTACCCTTTGGATAATACTCTTTCCTTCTCTCTAACTTCCTCTCCACCTTGCCCCTTCTAGGGTTAAATGTCTATTCTACAACACAACTTGTTCTTACTGACCACAGAATAGTGCTAACCCCATCTAGTGGTGGGATGTATTAAGCACACTTAACCAGCCTATGAACAATGATGCAACAGGTTATGCAAAGGCAAAATGACATACAATACAATATGACAGTGATGCAATAAATTTGCAGTTCAACCGTGTCCTGAGTGGGACGCTGCACAAGGATGGCAGGGGTGAAGAGTGGGTGGAAGATGATGTGGAGGATGATGACCCCATATGGAATCAAGGTCATGCGAGAGACGTGTGCAGTTCGGAGGAAGAGGTGGTGGGGACACAGCACCAGCCGCACAGCAAAAGAGGGAGCAGGGTGCAAAAGCAGAGTGGCCGTCCCCGAGCCAGTATGCCTGCTACTGCCCACCGCAACCAGTGACCTAGTACACCAAAGCCAGCTCCAAGGAGTTCCCTTGCGTGGCAGTGCTTCAGACAATGTGCTGACGACAAAACGCAAGAGGTTTGCACACTGTGCAATCAGAGCCTGAAGCAAGGCATACATTTTCTAAACCTGAGCACCACCTGCATGACCAGGCATCTAAATGCAAAGCACAAGCTGTAGGGGAGTACACACCTGAAAAACCACAAAAGATCTCAGGCTCCTCCTTCTCCCTCTTCTGCTGTGGTCTTGGCCTCTTCCTCACCCTTTGGAGTGACAGTGGCACCTGCCAACCTGCAAACAGTGGATGTGGCAGCAACACCACCACCTCCACCACCGTCACCCAGCATGTCCACACTGTCTCATGGAAGCATCCAGTTGTCCAGACCCCTAGAGACTAGAGAGAAAACACTAGAGAGAAAGAGGAAGTACCTCCCTACCCACCCGCGATCCCAGGCCCTGAATGCCAGCATTTTAAAATTCCTGGCCTTTGAAATGCTGTGTTTCTGTCTGGTGGGGAATGAGACTTTTTGAAACCTTATGGCGGTGTCTGGCCCACAGTACGTGGTTCCCAGCCACCACTACATTTCCAGGTGAGCCATCCCTGCCTATCATAACCAAGAGGCGAACTGAATCAGGTGTGCACTGCGCAACGCCATCTGTGGCAAAGTCCTCATAACTACCGATACATTGACCAGTGAGCACGGGCAGGGACGTTATATCTCCCTAACTGCACACTATCTCCTTCACAGCAGTGGCGGCTGGGCCTTAGGCGAATAGCAGTTTGGCGCATGTCCTACTGCCACCGAGGATTGCAGGACATTTCTTGCTGCCTCCTGTTGCCTCCTCCTTCTACTCCGCTCCCTCATCTACCGCCTCCTCATCCGGTCGGCGTAACCAACTTCAGCACATCAAGGGGGAAACGACAGCAGACTGTTCTGAAACTCATCTGTTTGGGGGACAAACCCCACACCGCTCAGGAGCTGTGGACAGGCCTGGAACAACAGACCGATGAGTGATTGGTGCCACTGAGACTTAAGCCCGGCCTGGTGGTGTGCGATAATGGGCGAAATCTCATAGAAGCTCTGGGCCTAGCCGGTTTGACGCACATCCCTTGCCTGGTGCATGTGCTGAATTTAGTGGTGCGGAGGTTCTAGAAAAATTACCCCGATATGTCAGAGCTGCAGAAAGTACGGGCTGTCTGTGCACGCATTCGGCATTCTCACCCTGCTGCTGCTCGCCTGTCTGCGCTTCAGCATAACTTCAGCCTTCACACTCATCGCCTCATATTCGACGTACCCACAAGTTGGAACTCCACCTTGCACATGCTGGAGAGACTGTGCAAGCAGCATCAGGCGATAGTGGAGTTTCAGCTGCAGAACGCAAGGGTCAGTCGCACTGCGGAACAGCACCACTTCACCACCAACAAGTGGGCCTCCATGCGGGACGTGTGAGCCGTGTTGCGCTCTTTTGATTACTCCACTAACATGGCCACTGCCAATGACTCAGTTCTCAGCGTTACTATCCCACTTCTATGTCTCCTTGAAAAAACACTTGGGCTGATGATGTAAGAGGATGTGGCACAGGAGGAACAGGGATCATTTCCATGGTTATCAGGCCAGTCATTTACAAGTGGCTCGGAGGGTGGGTCCCTGCACCAACAGAGGCTAGGTACACAATTATCCAGCCAGGGCACAGTTCTGGAGGATGAGCAGGATGATGAGGAGGAACCATGTTCACAGCAGGGTGGCACCCAAAGCAGCTCATGGGCATCACTGGAGCATGGCTGGGGGGATATAGAGGACAGAGACGATACACCTCCCACAGAGGACAGCTTGTTGTTACCTCTGGGCAGCCTGGCACACATGAGCGAATAAATGCTGAAGTGCCTGCGAAACAACCTCTGAGTTGCCCACATTCTAACCAGCGCTGATTACTGGGTGGCCACCCTGCTGGATCCCCGCTACAAGGACAACGTGCTGTCCTTATTTGCATCACTGGAGCATAATCAGAAGATGCAGGTGTATAAGCGCATGCTGGTAGACGCGCTGCTGATGGCATTCACACCTGACAGCGGTGCTTTAGTGGAAGCACAAAGCAAAGGCAGAGGAGGAGGTAAAAGTCGCCAATGCATCTGGGGCACCGCCAGCACCTCAGAAGGGAGGGTTAGCATGGCCGAAATGTTTAAAAGCTTTGTCAGCATGCCACAAGAACCAGCACCACCAGCTGATATGGAACGTCTTAGCAGGAGGCAGCATTTCAGCAACATGTTGGAGCAGTATGTGTGCACATGACTACAGTGGTGGGGACAGCGACAGTGGCAGTTGGGGCAAATGCAGAGCAGGGGAGGGGGCCCAGGAGCCCACCGTGATATATCGAGACCATATTTTCTGGAATATATTATGTCTTTTCATCTCCCAGCTAGCCAGTTCTTCTAGTCGGTATAAGGAATCTACCCTACTAATCCATTGCTCAATCGAGGGAGGGGAGGTTGATTTCCAGTAAGTTGGTGCTAAAATTCTAGCGACACCTAGGAGGTGTTTGATTAGTTTTAGATTGTATTTAGGAAGTTTCACGGAAAAAAGATGCAGAAGGCAGGTTTTCGGGCAAACCAAGATTTGTGTTGGTAATGCGATTAATTTGGGAGATTATTGAATTACAATACGGGCCAATAAGGGGGCAATTCCACCACATATGCAGGAATGCGCCAGTGTGTAGGCCACATCTCCAGCAGGTGGGATTGTAAGCAGGGTTAAAAGTATGTAATTTAGCCGGGGTAAGGTACCATCTGGAAAGGACCTTGTATCCTGATTCTTGCATCCTAATGCATCTGGACACCTGTTTGGGGGCTATAAATATTTTATATAGGTCATCTGTGGAGAATTATTTCCCTAGATCATTTTTCCATGCTTTGATGAAGGGGAGTTTCTCCTCTACAGTCGGTGTAGATAAAAGTTTGCTAAGGGTTAAGACCACTTTTTGGGGTTTTTTTTGTTGAGAGATAAGGGATTCAAATTTTGTCATTGGTCTGTGTAATGAGCTGTTAAGTAGTAACTGTTTGACTGAGAGAAGGATCTTGTTGTATATAAGTGGGGGAACTGATGTACAATACAGTCGAGAGGCTAATTCTTCTCTAGAGGGTATAGCCCTGTCAGCTAAAATTGAGTCTACCAGTGAGTGGTTGAGTTTTAGTTCCTTCGGAATTGTATTATTGTGGTCTGTGTCTGCATTCACTATTACATCTAGGACTCAAAGCAGAGGAGAAGGGAAAAGCTAACACCGGGAGCGCACTCCTCTCATATTCCAGATCCTATATGTTTCAGCGATAATGTTGTTTGAGATGCAACCCATTTACTTATTGGCCTTGGCAGTAGCTGCCTGACACTGGTTTCTACAGCTTAGTTTGCTGTTCACTAAAATTCTTAGGGCCTTTTCCATGTCATGAGGAGGAGGATGAGAAGGTTCTGCAAAATGAGGAGGAAGAAGAGGAGTCAAAGTTGGAGTAGCAGGAAGATGACAGTGACGGTGACACCGACCTCGACACCCAATTGTCTCAGTGGGGAGTGGAGGTGAAAATAACTGGCTCCTGGGGCAAGCTGGCCAGAATGACGAGTTGTATGCTCGCTTGCTGATGCAGTGACATACATAGCATTAACATCAAAAAGAGAGGCCAAATTCTAGCAATACAACCATTAGGAACCCAGCTTTAAGTCGAATTCGCAATGCGAGTATATGTTCACATCGCAAATTCAACTTAGAGCTGAGTTCCTAAGGGTTGTTGCTAGAATATAACGAAGATTGAGAATATAGTGCTATATTCTTGATATTTGTTATCTTCGTCAATTCTAGCAATACAAGTTACAACCATTAGGAACCCAGCTCTAAGTTTAATTCGCAATGCGAATATAAATTCGCCTAACATTCGCAATATATAGAATAATGGCAAATATTTGATTTTGTCGAATATTCGCAAAATATCGCAAAATCGAATATGACACCTCCCGCTCATCACTAATAATAAAATTGAGACATGCCACATCCAAAAGAACAGGAAAACTGGAATATCCCACCAAGGATTATGCTTGTCTCAATATCACAAGAGAACCTGAAAGTCTCAAGAAAAAATTGTCTTGCTTCACTGACTGGCCTTGGGTTGAGGGCCAGAGCAAAGGCGTAACTATAATGGAAGCAGGGGAAGCTGCTATAGGGCCTTCTTAACAGTATTATACAATAACATTATATACAGTGACATGGCATACAGTATATACTTGTATGAAACAGAGCAGCTGTCTGGCCTCGTCTGAGAGAGCAATCTTGACTAGCCACAAGAGTTAGGGTTGCTGGGGAGGCTGGGGTGTAGCTAAAGGCTCATGGGCCCTGGGGCAAGGGTTCAGCTTGGACCCCCCCTTCCCTCAGTGCTTTGTGCCCAGGGGCTGGATAGCACATAGCCTTCGAGCTGCCTGAGGCAAAAATTGAAGTGGCACATCCTCCCATGCCAAATTGTTGACCTAACTCCTTCCCTCCAGCCAGAGGTGTAACTTGACCAGCATGCACTTTCTATAATACCGGTGGCACAAGGGTCTTTGGACCCCCTCAGACTCCTGGGCCCAAACAACTGGGCAGTAACAACTGCTACCTCTGCACCCCTATAGCTATATCCCTGTGGGAAGGGAATTCCATTTAAAAGTTGCAGTTGGGCGCAGTCAGTCCTATCTATGCCACTGGAGAGGGAGGGGCGTACTCCTTGTGGTGCTCTTTATCAGTAGGGAGACCAAAAATTTTTATGATGAATATTTTATGCGATGCAACACTACTCTAGTTTTGCATATCTTCATTGTGATGGCATCAGATAAGATTAGCATTCTTTTTTTTTTATGGAAGAAAAGATAATTTGAATATTTTTCCCAGAAACCCAAAGGTATACAGATGAGTTGTCTGACAAATGGAATATCCTGTCTCCCGTCTGCAGAATTAAAGAGGTTCTCCGCTTTTCCTTTAAAGGAAGTCTGTCACCAAAGTTAGACATAACTTTGTAGCATCACTTGTCTTCTTCAGCGCTTCACCTGCTTCAAAAACAGACTTTTATTTATATGTAGATGAGGGCTCGCAAGTGCCCAGGGGCGGCGTTAGGTTCTTTGGAGCCCAGGCTGCTTGGCCTCTTTAGTTCTTATTCCTGCCCCTGTCTCTGTCTCTGCCCACCCTTCTATTCCCTTTCTTCCTCCTCCTCTGGTAGCGAACTCCTACGCCTCCTACGCAGGTGCTACCTGTGAAAATGCAGGAAACACATTTTGTCCCCTCTGCACCATTGTAATAACCTTTTTAAAAAGATTACTAATAATACAATAAACCCAATTCTCTGCTGTTCCTTTGAAAAATGTGGTTCTTCTCTCTATGCATCTGCAGCGTTGCTTTAGATGGTAACTAATGCACTTCTTGCTGTGTTGGCAACACAAATCTGATAAAGGCAGAATAGCGTGTAGCATAAGCCTCATTTCGTGTATCCACTTGATTACATGTAGAGTAATAATTCAGGATGCTCGTAATCCTATTTCCAGTGTCTCTCCAAAAAGATATTACCAGTAACATGGCTCCTGACAACTACAAAATTTGTTTTAGCACTTTTTTTTTCTTATTTTAGCATAAAAGCATATAAACCCTTAATATAAAAAAATTACCATTTTACATTAAACAGAAAACATACGAGCACATCCATATTGATGTTCAAAATATCCTTAAGTGCCTTTCACTTTGTTAGACATTAGCAATTAATCATACAAAAACCGGTTGATAATGCATCTGCTTCTTCTTTAGTAAATCATCTTGTGCCATCAATTCAGCAGGAGATGATTTTCATCATTACATGACTCCAGCTGGTTTCTCTATTTATATGTATATCATATGGTTTCCAAACACTGCTATTATGTTTAGAAGCAACTGCCTTTTTATAGGGTGTTTCAGATGGCAATGTTTCCGTAAAAATATAACCTATTTTTTTATTTTTATTTTTTTTCATCTGTTATGTAATATATAGGAAAATGTCTCCATGCGATGCCTGGATGATACAGCAGCAAGACCTGAAACCTTTTAAAGGGGTTATCGCATGAGCAGTACGGTATTACTATGCAATAAATAGTGTATTTCTAACAAACTAATATTGCAATATACATGCAATAAGGCTGGGTTTACATGTGACTGAATAGCAGTGGATTTTCGCTTGAGTTGTGCAGTACCAGCAAAGTGGATACAAAAACTGCAGTGGAAGTGGTGCAGTATTGCTGATTTGGAATCCGCTCCATGTCGAGGCGGGGGCGTGGCCTGGCGCACTGGGGAAAGGAAGCAAGAAACTCTGCTCCTCCGAGTTTAACCCTAATCTGTGGCCATCCAGTGCCCCAATACCTCCAAATTATATTTAAAAACCCCACATGACAACCAAAGACTAGCCTGGCCTCTTCCAACCCTCTCTGAAGCAGCTCCTGAGCATATCGCAACTGCGGCCTACAGCCTGACCTGCAGCCTCGGCCTCGGGTGCCGGCGGCAAAGTTTGATGGCAGGTACCAGCGGCATCCTAAACTCATACCGGAGCCTGAACGCACCCAACCCATTGGGACAGCCTCCCTAATCCAGGTCTGTCCAGATCCGGAGTTCCTGCTAGGGAGCGGAGCTGAGGCGGGAGGTCCGGATACAGTCCAAAGAAGAGAGAATGCCAGGGCAGCATCGAGGGATTTTGAGGCTACAGACTGGTGCACTAGTTGGCCCGATCAGAAATAAGGAGAATCAGAGGCAAAAGGTGCAGGGCTGCAGTCATATAGGCCCAATGCTAGACCCTGAATCCACCACTGAGTGGAACCGCAAAGTACATTTTAATAAAGCACAGCCCTCCTGGATTTAACTAGAACATAGGACGGGCCTTGCCTCCCACCTTAAGCGCACATCAAATGTCACACAAGGTGAGGGGGAATATCAATACCAGTTGTACCTCTGAACTCCCTACGGCACCAACACACAGTAGGGACATTATCGCTGGAGGGGTAGTAACCCCCCCCCCCCGCCCCCTCACCCCTCATAACTACCCTGCAGTACTATAAGCCAGAGACATGGCTGGCTTCAGTTTACTGGTTGTGACCCAGAGGCAGCATATAATCTTGCAATAGGCCTCTTCCCTGCGCCACTCCATTTTATATGCCTAGCCTTAATTTATCCCACTGGACCACCTCTCAGTTATTTGGTGGGGGTCTGAAGATGTCAGCAACTATTTTAATATAAATTGCTTGAAGAGTCTTTGGCTCAATATTTAAGGATCCCTAACCCAGACTTCTCGGATATGGGTTCTCCTCCATGTACTACTACCGCTCTCTAGTACATCTATGTGACACAGCAACCTACCACAGTCACTACTTCACTTAGTGTATGCACATCATCTCCCGCAATGGTGAAATATGGGCAACGTACAGCTAAGGACTCTGAATCATCCTTTAAAAGCTATCAAAACAAAGGAAGCATGGCAAAGTTTTTTACTAAGTCGTCTGCGGGCTCTGACGCCACTCCGCCAGAGAGTTCACAAGCAGACAAAGATACAACACTGCCTAAAGAGGACCATATATCATCCCAATTCGATCAACCACTATCCAAATCTTTCTTTCAACAAACTCTCTCACTAGAGCGTTATCTCCCTTGGCATAGGACCTACAGGAGATTAAACAAGATCTCAGACAAATAGGCCACTGGGTAGACACTCTAGAAGATACAGCGACTGATCTCTGTCATCATACTAAAGAAGTGGCAACTCGCTTTCAGTCTTGCCAAGACCAACTAAATCTACTGTACACCCATATGGAAGATCAAGACAACCGAAATCGTCGAAATAATTTAAGAATCCGATGACTTCCTGAAAATTATGCCTCAGAATCATTGCTGAGCACTGTGAAACAACTAGCCATTTACCTACTAGGATATCACTATCCCATTGCACACAGATCTTGCGTACATGTCTATAATCATCAAATCCTCCAAGAGACGTAATTTGTAGATTTCTTGATCTCAGAGTTAAAGAGGATATTCTAAAGAGGGCCAGAGATACACCCCAATGGGACCTTGAAGGTCACCAACTCACTCTTTTCCAAGATTAAGCCCCTATTACCCTTTCTAAAAGGAGACAACTAAAACCTCTCACAGACCTGCTACTATCAAAGAAAATATTTTATCGCTGGCTATTTCCTTTTGACCTGGCTACCACAATAGACAGGAAAAGGTTCCTAATACGCTGACATGAAGATCTCACGGAACTCCTGACAGCACTTGGGGACCCTATGATCTCAATTGAGGACTGGGCGACAGTTCAAGACCTAACTGCTTTACCAGTCTCCTTGGTCTGTAGTGCAATTGGGAAGAAATGGGAGAACCAAGAGACAAGCTGGTCAGAGCTCTTCTAAAAACCCTAATGTGGACAATACCTGAATAAGTATCCTCTTTAATAGGTTGTCTGATCTGTTTCTCTTTGGGGTTTATCTTTAGAGAAATATTCCTGAAAGATGTATGTTTTATTGTTCATTACCTGTTGCTTCTTCCTTTAGGAAAACTGTGAAGTTTAGGATGCGACCCTATATATACCTATGTTTACTTGATATACTAGTAATTTAAAATATAAATATTTAGACTTATGTTTATATTCACATTTGATGGAGTCGACCCATATTGTATATCCATCCCTTCCTATGATACTCCTAGCGTCTTTTAAAAATTTGGATGCATGTCGATCCCATTTTGGATCTTTTGGGCTTTATTGCCTTCTAGTTTCTTCATGTTTCATTTATTTATTTATTTACATTTACGTTCTCTAAAAGATCGTGATCTCAATGCCAGCTTGTCTAATGTTACTCATCCCTCTCCTCCTTTAAATCACATGCATTCCGGACATTCCTATAAATCATCATGGTTTTGAAATTAATGTCTATAAATGTGAAAGGTCTTACGTCCCGTTTCAAATGCTCAGCAATGTTATCGGACGCCAATAAAATGAGATGTGATATTTTGCTGGCTCAGGAGACACATTTGCTGGCCTCTGATACACATAGGTGCTCAAATAGAAATCAGCTCCATGTCAATTTATACAGATTTTTCCTGCAGATTTCACCCTTTGCAACCCTTTTCTGTCGTAAAAACCTCATGTAATACATGCGGTTTTGTTGTGGTTTTTGATGCAAAATCCAGCAAAAGTTACAGTTTATTACTGGATTTTCCGTCACTTGTAAACCCAGCCTGAATTTTTTTGTTTTGATTTGTTTATTGTAAGAAATAATTATATATAAATATATTAAATATATACTATATACAATACACCCTCTTACTGGGTCTGATTCGCAGGTTGTATGCAATAAATGAAACACGAGTGAACGTATAAAAAAAAGATATATTGTATAATGTGGAAAATTGATATTATAGTATTATTATTGATGATTATGGAGTTACAGTGGAACAAAAAGAAATAAATATTACATATAGAGAGACTTATACATACAAAGCAATAATTACAATTACTTCACCAATCCAAGATGACAAAACTTATACAATAGACAACTTCTTAAACCTTACAGTACCTATTTACCACACATAGTCTTTAAGGTCTCTCCTCTGCCCTCTCCATTCCCCTCTTCCTTGCAGCTCCCCCAGTTTCTCAAAGCCTCCTCCAGCTTCTTCCATATCCCCCAAAAGCATGGATCTTTTATCCCTTGAACGTTATCAACACCTGCCTCCGTGTCAATGCTCCATATTGGTTATCTGAGAATTTAGTTGGCCTTCCCAGAAACTGAATCTTGGTCAACCAGTTATTTTAGCATTTTATGACACTTTACTCTTAGTCACACATTTTAGTAACATAGTAACATAGTATATAAGACCGAAAAAAGACATTTGTCCATCCAGTTCGGCCTGTTTCCTATAAGTTGATCCAGAGGAAGGCAAAAAACCCCTGTGAGGCAGAAGCCAATTTTCCCCACTTAAGGGGAAAAAAATTCCTTCCCGACTTCAATCAGGCAATCAGAATAACTCCCTGGATCAACGACCCCTCTCTAGTAGCTATAACCTGTAATATTATTACACTCCAGAAATACATCCAGGCCCCTCTTGGATTCCTTTATTGTACTCACCATCACCACCTCCTCAGGCAGAGAGCTCCATAGTCTCACTGCTCTTTTGTTCACTACGAATCAGCATATATAAGAGATATAGGATATTCCAGGTATCTGTGAGAATCAGAGTAAGACAAAAGGAGCTAGATACATTCTATGAAGTATACACACATACAGTCACCTACCCGTCTCTGATTCACACAAATAAATCCGTCATATTCTATACAATATAATGGTTTATATTATTTTGAAAACCTGTATTTCTTACATTTATGTACTTTACATTTTCCTCTCTGGTAGCGCCCTCTGCTGTTTATCCTTCTGGTCCACCTTCTCCAGCATATAATGGTGGATGAACATGCTCAATAGCCTCTACTCCTCTCTCTTCAGTGATCTCATACAGAGCCCAGAAACCATTCATTCATCCCTACTTCTAAATTCTCGCAGTGGAGAATAAAATTGTGGGGCATTACATACCATATGTATCTCTGGAGACTTTTTTTTCAACAGGGAGAAAGTAGGCGTTAATAGCTAATTGCAGTGCATCTTGGGAGATGCAAATGTTGGATGAGCTGCTGCCCACCCAAAGAAAGGGAAGAAAATCCTCCCTACAACTACTTGGCTGCCAATATTACAGCTGTTAACAAGGTCTAGGTTAGACCGAAACGTTGGCCAATGGCTTCTTATCATTTTTGGATGGAATAAAGGATCTTCACTATTTTGCAATACAACTGAGTGCCGTGGTTTACTATAGCTGACTTTGAATAACATTAACCACTGAGCGACTAGGAGTGCCGACCAACTCTTTTTCTCCATGATGCTCGGGCTTGCTGCAAGCATCACACATGACACCAGGAAGGAAAAATCATCTTATAATTCAGGTTACTAACCATTTTTCTGTGTAGTCAGGAACTCTCCTAAATGTGAAGTGGTTTGTTTCATATATATAGACTGCTGGATGAGAAAATATGATTTTGAACAAACCAATGTATAGGGATAAAAAGGGGTCCTGGCTACAATAGGAAACTGTTAGAAAAGCATATTACCTGAGGTTTTATCCCCGTTATACATTTTAAACCATATCTCAACATCATCATAACCATCACTGCTGTTTAAAAGATCTTCCTTTCTATATTTAAATATCCAGCTAATCACAATGTTAATGATTTATGAATATTAATGTAATCAGCATCTGTCATAGGGCTAATATTTGAAATGATAATTTAGTAATGTTTAAAGAAGGAAAACAACTGTTTAGGAATTCCTATTATACTGCATATTTGCTTTATAACACTTTTTTGATTGGAAACATATATTTCTTTAGCCACACAATAAAAAAAAAATGTAATAACTTTGATTAGATTTTAAAACTTTAGAGTTTATAATCATCATGTTCCAATTTCACTTGAACAAACAAAATCATGAATCATTTTTGTTTCTTTTAAAACTCCTTATATTTATTCAAGGGTTTGTACAGTTACAAAGATATTAATGACCTCAGGATAGGTCATCAATATCAGATTGGTGGGGGGAGGGGGGGCCGTCTTTTGCTGTTTGATGGGGTACCAGTGCTCATGTGAGTGCTGCTTTTGCTTCAAAATTACCTGTACCCCATCTCATTTGCAAGGGCCACGCAGTATAATTACAAGTAAATGGGACGAGCAGTTGTATTTACACTGTGCACCTCTATAAAGGAGACTACAGACAGGTAATTTTGAAGCAGGAGCAGCACTCGCATGAGCACCGTTACTCATTCAACAAACATCTATTCAGCAGTGGTGCATTCCCTTGCCAATCAGATTTTGATGACATATTCTGGGGATAGGTCATCATTATCTGCACTGCGCAACAACCTTAACCTGTTTAAACAAATATATATATATATATATATATATTATATGAGGTCCAATTCTAACCAATCAAAAAATTCGAATTGGGTACGAATCAATTCCTATCCAAATCAAAAGTGCTCCAGCTGGCCTGATAATTGTGATATTATGTCTCCATAGTTTTTCCCTGTTGTCTTTCTCTCTTTTTACTTTTTTTTCTAGTTTTATTTCTCTGCCTCCCCCCTTTAATGACTGCAATAGTAAATAATCTCAGGGTTAAACCAACATATATTAGTACTTACTATTAGTAAATGCATAGTTAACAGCTTTAACAAACAGCCTGGTTAAAAAAAAAACACTGTGCCGTCGGATTTATTATGCTTTTTAAAATTAAAAAGTCACAAAAAATATCCCTTATGAGGGGCCGAAGGCGTTTAAACACTATGGTGTTAGTGGAAAAAACGGTGGCTTGTTATAAACAAACAGCCCAAAACATTTGCCTTAATGGGGGCAAATGCCTGCCCATATTTATACACACAAATGGTAGTGTCAGAAGAAATAGTGGCTGAATCTGAACAAGCTTCCAAAAATTGTGCCTTAGGGTACTTTCACACTAGCGTTTTGGATTCCGTTTGTAAGATCCGTTTCAGGGCTCTCACAAACGGTCCAAAATGGATCAGTTAAGCAACAATGCATTCTGAATGGATAAGGATCAGTTCAGAATGCATCAGTTAGGCTCCGTTCCACTTCTATTATGTTTTGGAGGCGGACACCAAAACGCAGCATGCAGCATTTTGGTGTCCGTCTTAAGAGGCGGAGCCTAACTGATCTGTTTTGAATAACAATGTAAGTCAATGGGGATGGATCCGTTTTCAATGACACAATATGGTGCATTTGAAAATGGATCCATTCCCCATTGACTTTCAATGTAATTCAAAATGGATCCATCTGGGTGCGGATCCATCTGTGCAAATAAACAGACAGATCCGCACCAACGCAAGTGTGAAAGTACCCTTAAAAGGGGCAGACGCCTGCCCATGTTTATATAAACACATGCTATTATTTAAAAAAAAATAGTGCCTTGTTCTTAACAAGCATCCAAAAATTATGCCTTAACCTCTTAAAGACCTAACCTATTTTCATTTTTGCATTTTTTGATTTTTTAATGCCACATTTAATTTACCATGTCTTGCATTGGAAAACTAAAAGAAATTCTTTGTGGTAAAATTGAAAAAATAAAAACAATACAGCCAAGGTTTTTGAGGTTTTGACATCACAGCATTCACTGTGTGCAAAAAATAACATGACATCCTTATTCTGCAGCTGAATACAATTATGACGATTAGAGATGAGCGAAGTTTAGAAAAATTCGATTCAGCAGCTTTGCCAAAGTTCAACAAGAAATTTGATTTGTGCAGATTAATTAGTCACGAATTGCGATAACTCAGGTACACCCAGGCCAATCTGCCTAATCATATTCTTCCCACCTGGTGGCCCAATCTCAGTGTGAAGGTTTGTAAGTTAAACTGCAGGGAGAGTGGAGGGAAAGCGTAAGATACGGCTGAACTGCAGACTCTGCTACAATTTATCACCATGTACACAACTGTGCAGTGCACTAATATTAGTGGCCCCATGACAGACTGGAGAGAGTGGCAACAGTAACAGTGACAGTAGTGGTCCCATGACAGAGTGGAGAGGGTGGCAGCAGCAGTGGCAATAACAGTGTGCACCAAGATTCATAGCTATCCCCTTCTGTTAAACAAAAAGAAATGCATATAGCACCCTTAAGTAAAGCAAAAAACAGGTCTGAGTTGAGATTAAATGGCACCCACTGGAACCAAAAAAAGAAATGAAGTCAGTGCCAATAAAGTAGTGGTGAAAAAAAATGTTCTTTTAATCTATGTTGTGGCAGTCCAAACACATGCTTTTTAATCCCTTCTGCTAACTGTAGATTTACTGTGCTTCAGTATTACAGGTCATGGTTGCTGTCAGGTCAGGGGTGTGACTACCACAGCGGCAGACTATGCGACTGCTATGGGGCCCAGGGCAAGAAAGGGGCCCAGTCCTGGTTGGGATTATCTCCTCTTCTACTGGAGGTGAAAACTTGGTCAGGACTCTACCTTCTAAAGCAGGAATGCTCAACCTGCGGCCCTCCAGCTGTTATTAAACTACAACTCCCATCATGCTCGGCAATAGGCTGATATCTGTAGGCTTACTGGGCATGCTGGGAGTTGTAGTTTTGCAACCGCTGGGGGGCCGCAGGTTGAGCATCCCTGTTCTAAAGGAACAACTTTTAGCAAATGAGGCAGTGGAAAAATGGCCAAAGGGTCATTGAAAAAAGTTTAGGCAGTAACCCTTCTGTCCTGTGTGGGGGGCCTGGTTTGATCCTTGCTATGGGGCCCTTACTACTCTATGTAAGCCACTGTGTCAGGTCTAATTTATCGCCGTGGACTTAACAGAATACTGACCAAATACTGACGGTGTGAAAGAGGCCTTACAGATGATCAAAATACAGGATGTTTTTTTTTTCTGATCTTGTGACAGATCAGAAGAATGGCAAAATAAACAGTAATGTGAACACAGCCAAACAGTGACAATAGTGGCCCCATGACAGAGTTTGGAGGGGGGGGGGGGCAGCAGCAGTGGCATACATACAGCACAAGATGGTGGCAGATCACAGTAGCAGCAGAACCCAACAACAGCAGTGTGATGGAAAGGCCCAGTGGTGTGCATATCCTTGTAAAAATGTTACATGTACATATCAGTAGGCCAAGAAACCTCATTGTAGGAATGGCAGTAGAGGCAGCAAGCGGGGGGCATCAGGCACATGGCAGCAGTGTGGGACTGTGGTGCCTAGGGCCCACCAGTGAAATTTATTTTGGGGGCCCACCATACGGATACTTTCAAATATGATCTGCTCACTCAACAGCAGGGTGCTACCATGATTGAATATGGGGGTCCCCACTGAAAGTAGGTCCTGGGGAGAAGAGGACACAGGTGGCTTTCCTCTATACCTAGAAGTCATCTCAGCTCTGATCCTGTCTATAATAATAAACTGGGCAGTTTCTTTAATAATTTATCAGGGTTTTTATATGAACATAGGCTGGTTGAGGTTCTGTACATCAAATATATGTATGTAGTGCAGTAAGTCTACTGTGTTATGTGTCACTTGTGCAGGGGGTGGGAGACTAGGGAAGAACGGAAAAGAAAGTGACTCCTAAAAATATTCTTTATTAGTATTTTTAAAATTATTACCCATCTAATGTAGGAAAACCCCCTAACAACATATATAAGAGGAAGGGTAGTAATGGGCGGCTACAGTGGGACTGCTGACTATGGGTAGTGAAGAGATCTTTCCCTATCACTCACCCTATCTTGTCTCAGCCCGAGGGCAACCCCTAGTGGTGGGGACCCCCCGTCCTCGTACCTAGCCTCCTTGCCCTGTAATCCACCCTTTTGCCTCTGGTTGTACTAACACCCTATTTACAATACCAACAATACCCTAGACCCCGACGCGTTTCCCCCAACTCGGGTTCATCAGGGGGTACCACAATTCATATTTGTTGGAAATAATGTACATCCCAATCCTGTTCCAGAGATGCGGAACCCTGGAGCCGACGGTGGTGGTCAGATAATGGACACCCACACCGAAGTCCCTCTGTGTTTGGATGGCCAGGATGGAGGTGACCGGTATGCACCTGAAGAGACTAGGGGCCCACATTGCCCAGGGGATTCACCTGCACCCCTGTGGGACAGTCCGAGCCTGGATGGCAGTATCAGAATGGTGACAACAGCATGTGGCCAGAAGTAACGGCTCATTTTGCTGAATATTCCAGTTTGCCTGCACACTACAGTATGATCATTAGTGGCAGAAAGATCTATTCTGTTGCATCTGGCACCCATAGCCGCAAATCCTGATTGATCCAGGCCTGATTCATCTTTATGAATCTCCACATTTAGGGGGAAAAGGCAAGTTCTCTTAGGGTTAACTATGCCCGCCGCCGCACTAAACACCCGCTCTGATGCCACACTACTGGCCAGACAGGAAATCATGCCCATTGCAAACTCGGCCAATTGCGGCCACACTGCAAGTCTGCATGCCCAGTAGTCCAGGCGATCTTGGGTGACAAGGTACAATCCAAGTATGCCCCCATCTTCTGGTTGAGGTTCTGCTGCATGTCTTTCGGGGTCATCTGTGTCATCTTCATCATCTCCCTCCAGCTCCTCATGCTCCATTCCTGTCCAACCTAGTTATGTATAAAATTGCTGGGTGTTTATGTCCTCCTGCTCGTCCTTATCCTGCTCCTCTGCCAGTTCATCCTCCTCAGGGATAAGGTGGCAGTGAGATTTAGGCGCCACGTCTTCTGTCCCCTACTCAATCATATTTCTCAGCATCCCCTCCAGGATATGAGTGGAGTTACATCATTCATCCCGTAGTTCTGATGACTGACAATTAAATTGGCCTTCTCAAACAGTCTGTGCAAACAGCACGTGTCATGCATGAGCTGCCACGTGTAACAGCAACTAGATTTGCATAGGTGATATGATGGAAGACCACTGTGAACTGTGCTTAGAGGGGAGGGTGAGTACAAGCTGGCAGATGAGGAGGCAGAAGAGGACATTGGCGCAAAAATTCCTCGATTAAAACGTGGAGGCGATATCGCCCTCACCTGGTCAAGTTGCTGTTGTGCCTGGGCCGGAACCACATTTACCCAGTGGGCTGTGAATCACAGATATTGTCCTTGACCATACTTACAACTCCATATGTCAGCGCTGGCGTGAACTCTACCAGACACTGAGAGCCCCAAGGACTGACCCACCTTCTGCTCAATGTACCTGTGCAGGACTGGTACAGCTTTTTTGTCGGCTTGGGACTCTCCACCTTGGTTGGGCACAAGCCATTAGTTCTCTGAAATGTGCAGATTCAACCACATCGAAAGTGAGGGACTGTAGTATCAGCAACTTGGCCATGTGCACGTTTAGCTTCTATGCCACTGGATGAGTACACGTATACTGTTGTCTTTTTGCAATCTCCTCGGTGACTGATTCCTGTTGAAACAAGTAATGAGGAGAAGGAGGAGCATCAGAAGCAAAAAATGAAATTGAAGTCAATGGGGAAGAACTACAGCTTCCTTCTGCTGACGTTGACGAGCCCTGACTGCTTTTGGGGAGACAAAACTATTATATTTTTTGAAAACAATATGATTTTATACAAGTTCCTGCAAGAAATGGCCAAAAGAAGAATTTTTTGTTAAGATGTAGTAGTTTGGACCTACATGACAAATGTGAAATTTTTTTGGAAAGCAAGACAATTTAAAAAAATTAAAAAAAAAATTGACAGCTGGCCAGAAGTAGTAATACCATAGACCAGAATTAAACTTTGGTGAAGGAGTAGAACGACACAACAATAGTGAAACATTTTTGGAGAATGAGACCATTTTAAATTTTAATAATAAACCTTGGTGAAGGAATAGAACTACACAACAATAGTGAAACATTTTGGAGAATCAGACAATTTTAAAGAATTTTTTGAAAAATAAAATGACAGCTGGAAGATGTAGTAATGTACTAAGGTACTTTTTAGACAGATTTGTGGCATGCCACAAGCACATTAGTAAATTTTGGCCAATGTACATTAGGTCAGGCACATGACTCTTATACATGCAGTTTTTGCCATACAATTTTTATTATTTTTTTAGAAAAAAAATCAGCACTTGGACAGAGTCCAATAAAATAAAGCCAGCTTTTCAGCCTGCACCAACAGACCAATACGTCAGGTTATGTACACTGGTCTGTGCTAAATAGAATTTTAGTAATAAAATTTTCAACAATTCTTTTGAAACAAAAAAAGACTAAATTTGACACAATCTGCGGCTATACTATATGATGTTGGTGATGCTGGAAAATGCACTTATTTGTACACTTATAAACGGTAGAAAAATTGCAACATTTTTTTTTAAGTTAGAAACCCAGGCGTAATTAAACGCTCCCTGCTATACACATACTGTACACTGGAAATGCACTGAATTAATCACTTATGAACACTAGCAATATTTCAACTGCTTTTTTTAAATGTCCCCACTACAAACACATAATCCACTGATATTGATGCACTATACTGAATTTCACAAATATAAATGAATGGTCAAAAAAATTGCAATTTTTTTGTAAGAAATATGCACAATTAAACATGCCCAATATAATAAAACAGTTATTTTTTATTTTTTTTTATAAACACAGGCACAATTAAACATCCCCAGCTATGAACATACTGTACACTGGTACTTAAGCATTAAAATGCCTTGCATTGCACAAATATAAACAGGAGAAAAATTGCAACTTTTTGGAAAGAAAAAGGCAAAATTGCACAGCATGTGCAGTGAAATATACTGTATTCTGGTGGTGGTGCTGGAAATATGTTTATAAGGGTACTTTCACACTAGCGTTAGTGTGATCCGGCAGGCAGTTCCGTTGTCGGAGCTGCCAGCCGGATCCGCCGTTCAGTGGGACAACTGACAGCATTTGTAGACGGATCCGGGTGCTGATCCGTCTACAAATGCATTGCAAGAACGGATCCGTCTCTACGCTTGTCATCCGTCTTGCAGTCTTTTTCACAGTTTTCCCGGTCTGTGCAAGCGCAGACCGGAAGGACGGATGCGTCCTTCAGTTGTTTCGCAATTCCGGCACTAATGCAAATCAATGTAAATTAATGCCGGCATTCCGGCGACTGATCAGGCATTTTGCACGGACATAATACTGCAGCATGCTGCGGTATTATGTGTGGCCAAAAAGCCTGACAGTGACTGAACAGAAGGCATACTGATGCAAACTGAACGGATTTCTATACATTCAGATTGCATGGGGATATGCCTGATCAGCTCTTTTCCGGCATAGAGCCCTTTTGACGGAACTCTATGCCGGAAAAGAATAACGCAAGTGTGAAAGTACCCTTAATCACTTATCAACTGTAGAAGCTTTGTAACAGGTTATAGGGGAAAAAGGCTGGCTCATGCAGAAAAAATAAGTGTTGTTGTTTTTTAGGACCTTTGTGTAAACAGTGCAAGACATGAATAGCTCCAGCAACTGCCCTCACTGTAAGGCCCCATGCACACGATCGTTGTTTGTTTCCGCGTCCGTTCCGTTTTTTTTCACGGATAGGATGCTTCCCCATTCATTTCAATGGGTCCATCAAAAAATGCGGATGGTCAACCGTTTTTGTTCCGCATCCGTGATCCGTGTTTTCATTCCGTCAAAAAAATAGTGCATGTCCTATTTTTTTCACGTTTGCGGACAAGGATAGGCATTTTTACAATGGATCTGCCATAAAAATCGGATCCGTCAAAAAAAACGGTCCGTCATCCGTTTTTTTTGACGGACGCAAAATTTCAAGGAGGAGCGGACGCGGAGGCAGGCAACGGTCGTGTGCATGTAGCCTTAGGCCTCATGCACACGACCGTTATTTGATTCCGTGTCCGTTGCTCCGTTTTTCGTGATTTTCTGCGGACCCATTGGTTTTCAATGGGTCCGTGGAAACCTCGGCAAATGCACCGTTTGTCCTCCGCGTCCGTGGTCCGTGATTCCAGTCCGTCAAAAAAATATAACCTGTCCTATTCTTGTCCGTGAAAAGCGGTTCACGGACCCATTCAAGTCAATGGGTCCGTGAAAAATGCGGATGGCCATCCGTGTGTCATCCGCGTTCCGTGTCCGTTTTTTTTGCGGATCCCTTGGCAGGCACTTGGGAAACATTGTCAGCCTGTCTTTTGGTAAAATCTTTTGGGTCATGTCCGCTAAAAAAAACGGAAGACACACGGAAACACAACGGAAGGCAAAAACGGACACTGATCACTGAACAACGGAACCCCTTTTTGCGGACAGCATAAAAAAACGGTCGTGTGCATGAGGCCTTAGACACACAACCCCAGTACACTAACTGGGTAATTTAATCTACCTAACTAAATATATTATCTTCACCAGGGCCAGCCTTAGGAGTGTGCATGGGGCTCATCCACACAGGGCTCATCACTCCATACTCTTGAAGGTGGACCAGACGGTCCCCTCTCCTGGGCACTCGGTCACTAGGATGATTCACCAGTTTTCTGGGCGCCTCTGCACTTAATTGTATATATGCGTCCTGGGATAATAGATGAGCATTCCGCTAAGTGCTGGCAAGGGAACCATTGGTTCTCTTGTCCTGTTGCTCGGCCCTTTGTTGTGAGGCAGCCTGATTATGTTTTCGCTCCACCTGTGACATTTCGCAGATGCTGGCCTGGACTGAAAAGGTCTGCACTGCATCTCTGGAGGAAGGTGTGAGATTGAGGAAAGGTAAGTATTATATGTTGGCAATGTTGGCATACAGCATGTCTACACAGGACACGGGGAGACAGACATAGCATGGGGGCACGGACAGAGCATGGGGGCATGACAGAGCATGGGGGCACAGAGCATGAAGGCACAGAGCAAGGGTAAAGAACATGGAGGCACATAGGAGGGGGAATAGAGCATGTGATACAGTATGGGGGTACAGGGCATGAGGCACGGTATGGGGGCACAGAGCATGTAGCACTATATAAGGCAGCACATAGCATAATAATAACATAGTTTGTAAGGCTGAAAAAAGAAATCTGTCCATCCAGTTCACCCTGCAAGTTTAGCATATATAGAGCATGTACCACTATATAAGAGGTCACAGGACATGTGGCACTATATAAAAGGGAACAGGGCATGTGGCACTATATAAGGGGGGAAAGAACATGTGGCACACTATGGGGACACAGAGCATGTGGCACAGTATGTAGGCACAAAGCATGTAGCATGATATAAAGGGGCACAGAACACAGGGACACAGAGCATTTAGTACTATATAAGAGGGCACAGGGCATCTGTCACAGTAAGAGGGCTAAGGGCATGTGCACTATCTATATGGGGCACTACCAGTAGTTTGAGTGTGGTTCCTGGTTCCACCCCTTGCTGAGTCTAAAGAGTATCAGCAAGTAGAGGAAGGTGAGGAAGTAACTCCCTGTACTCCATTATTCACAAGACTGGACTAAAGCTACACAGATGGAAGGAAAGAAGGACTGAACAGTGGAGTCAGTATGGTATTCCGCTACCTAAGCTTTTTAGACTTTACTGCAGTGAAGGGAATGCTGTTAAGACATCCTTTACATTTGGACATGACTTGGCCGGTCATATCTTTAAAAAACCTGTAGGCCTCAGTTTTTAAGTTTTGATTCCAAAAGAGAGATTGTCAGCCATAGATTCTGCTGGAAGAGACTTGAGAAATATAGAGAGAAAAGAGAGCAATAATTTCTATCCTTGATGTAATCCATACAAAACCAACTGGAAATATTCACACTGCATATTGTGGGAACTCTGTTTTGCCATCACTAGATGTACTACAACTCCTATTCTGCACTTCAGTAACAAGAGATGTTCATTCTTCTACAACTAGCCTGGTTACTGATTCCTACAGCATATGCCAGCCACTGCCCTCTACACGCCCTGCCTTGCACCCATACAAACACTTAACATCAGAGGCACCCTGACTACCATCAGACCGGAGCGCCAACATCAGCATGTGCCCCAAGGGAAGAAAGGGTGTGCTCTCCTTTCACTTCACAGCCCCAGGGAGCAACAATGTGAGGAAGGCCACTGTGACAACCAGAGTCACTACCAGTCTCACCCTCTGCTCCAGCTCCTTCACTGCATATGCCCCTAGGTCCCACCCATGGACCCTCTTTCTCTTCATGTCCCACTCCCTCCAGAAAGACAAGGGAGCTAGGAAAATGGCAAAAAGTTGCAAATTTTGCACCAAAATTGCAAATTTCGACCCTAATGTATCACTTCCACACATTTTCCTATTGTTTGTGTCATCTGTCAAATTATTCTGAACGGAATCTGCATTAATGCAAAATTTCCATGTAACATCCCGATCTCATTTTCCTCCGTCTAGATTCCCTTCCATTTTGGAGTACAGATAGCTTCGTCAGCATTAGCAAGCCAGGCAACCTACTGCAATATTACACATTCTTTCTAAAGATAAGGGAAAACACATTTAAAATAAGCGCTACCCAATTTATGCAGCATCAGATAACGGGATATTTCAGCTGCATTCAGACTGGATGACTGAACTGATAGTGTTACTTATTTCATGAAATGATTGATTTTATGTAGATGCAATTGGGAAAACATCATAGAGATTCTCTATATTAAATGCCCGAAGTGGCGAACAATGGCTGGTGACAATGCGTATTATTGTCTCCTGGAAATTCTTGATCTTCTTTGTTTGGAGGCAAAAACAATTACAGGTTGTGAAGTCTGAAGTAATACGGCAAATAATGGAGAAATAATATTCAATTCCCTTGCGTCCTTAAGCTGCACACCAGATGGTGAAATCTGACCACTGCTGATATTAAACCCCCACCATCTTAGTTTTTTTTTTACCTATACTGGCAGGGGGGGGGGGGGGTATCTAAAAATGGTCAGACTGTCCCAATAGAGTACAGTAGATCCTCAGGTGGGCCAAGGTGCTGACAATAATGGTCAACAAGGGTTCAGCAGATGACAACCCAATTTAGGGAAGAATGGGGCCAAAGTCTATTTCTTGTGATGATTCACAAATAACCTATTAGACCTTATTGGTCCTACCGTATGTCCTATGTGTATAATGATACCATTATATTGAAATCTGACTCAGCATCCAACAATGCTTACATTTTGACTTCTTGCTGGTTTATCAGAAGCTGCTGTATTCTTTTTGTATAATAAAAAACCAAAAAGACCGTCCACGATTCTTTAGTGTGTTGCGCTGGAAGGGGCTATTCCCATTTATCAGAAGAGAAGAGAAATCCCAGCAACAGTTGCTTCTGAAGAGTGTAGGTTTATTTCATCAAAGGAAATAATGCAATATTCATAGGACGCGTTTCGGCTCGTCCAGCCTTTCTCAACCAGGTATTCTTTTTGTATGACCGATAACGGGTTATCCCATGAAAAGTATTAGTATGCAATGAAAAGGGCATTTCAAATTAATTCAATTACAATAAACATGAAATAAAAATATTTCAAATATTACATTTTTCTCTTTAGTAGTGCCCCCTGCTGTTTATCCTTTTGGTCCACCTTCTCCTGCATTCAGAGGTGGATGAGCATGCTCAGTAGCTATCCTGCTCTCCTCCTCTCAGTGCCGGTGTAGTGATCTCATAGTGAAGTGGTTCATACTCTTTTCATTCATTCATCCCTACATCTAAGTTCATAGAAGTACATCTCTCTCTCTACACAGTGGAGAAGGGAATTGTGAGGGCATTATATACTATATGTATATCTGCTTTCTATGCAGCAGAGGAAGGGGCTAACAAGAACTGATTGAAATGCATCCTGGGAGATGCAGGAGTTTGATGAGCCTCTGTCCACCCACAAGGTAAGAAAGATATTGTGAGTAAAACAGTTTTAAATTCATGGGATAACCCTGTAACAGGATAGACAAAAATAAATTAGGGAGGAATGGGTTTACAATAAAAGATAAGAATTACTTACCTCATCCTCTACTGCCTCTGCCATTCAGACATTACTCAGCTCCCCGCTGATTTCTACTTCCTGGACCCGGTTTGTCATAGGAAATGGATGAAAATGGCCACTCAGCCAGTCAGATAACCAACAGGGTTGCCAACTGGAATTTTTCTTTTTAGGCCACGTTCACATCTCCATTAAAAGTTTCTGACAGGCTGTTCTGGCAGAGAACAGTCTGACGGAGTTTATCAGATCCGCCATTGCCGGATTCTGCAGATCACTGCTGGATCCCTATTGACTATAATGGGATCCGGAGGTGATCCCATTGCTGGGTTTCAGCTGGACTGAATAAAACAGTCGCATGCAACGTTTTTTTGTCTGGCCAACAGCCGGCATTTGTGTCGGGTCAGGCAGCTGTATCATCTTGCCAGAGATGTGAACGTTGCCTTACTGGGCAAGTTTTAAAAAAAAAAACACTCAAAAAGACAAATTGGAAAACCATAATGAATAATAAAGACTATGCGTAATACATGTCTATAGCTCAATATACCAGTATTGATAGGAAACAAAAATAAAGATAATTACCCAAAAATCGCCTGCTCAAATACCATCAGCCTCAAAAAATAAATCATGGACATTTTTTTTTTTCACGAACACAAGAAAAAAGTTACCTATTTTTACAAACCATCTAGGAATTTTTTGACGGTTGGCAACCCTGGTCACCATCCGCTACAGCCAGCGATTGATGATGCAGCGAACATTAATATGTTAATGTTTTCTGCTTCTGTATACATTTTTGTATGTTGCACTTTGGGAGTTTCAGTTCTTCCAAATCTTTAGGTGCACAT
The DNA here is from genome assembly GCA_033119425.1 of Bufotes viridis. Lineage (NCBI taxonomy): Eukaryota > Metazoa > Chordata > Amphibia > Anura > Bufonidae > Bufotes > Bufotes viridis. Next base: position 34,853,553 of record CM065592.1, on the reverse strand, counting down.
TTACTAAAGACTGCCATTTCAAACACATTACACCAGTAATATGCACACAATTTAAGAGGTGCATGCTTCTTAAGGGTTTTCATGCTCACTAGTGTGAATCTAGGTGACTTCTACATGTTTTTTGAGCCCAGGAAAATAGGGTGGTTGTAGGTTGGCTGGTTGTGTAGGTCTTAGGGCTCTTTCACACGAGCCGATCCAGTGCGTGGAATCCACTGTGTGAAAGAGTGCCAAGCCCCGTTCCGGATAGCAGAGACATGATTGATAATGCTCTTTGCCTCTCTGTGACCTTTTTACTACTAAATCACGGTGACAACTTTATCTCACTGTGATTTTGTAGTAAAAAGATCACAGAGAGGCATGGAGTATTATTAATCATGTTAATGATCTGTGTCTCTGCTGTCCGGAATGGGGCTTGGCACTCTTTCACGCAGCGGATTCCACGCACGCTCATGTGAAAGAGCCCTTAAATTTTTTTTCCTCAAAAGAAAATTATCCCCTATCCACGGGATCAGCAGAGGTTTGCCAATTATGACAACGAAGGTCCACTGTTTGGTGTTTTTTTTTTTTATACTCCTCATTCTAATCTCTGAGATGACTTTTCCTCAGTATAAAATGCTAGCTTTTCCCATTAAGCCATGCTTTTTTGGCTTTGAGAATACAAATCGTTTTATGAATAAATGACATCTTGACATTTGCAGATAAAAAACAAAAATTAATAGCTTTGAAAGACGATGACAAATGTCAGGATGTCAATAATGATCCATGTACATAATGGACTTCTGCACTGAAGAGAGACAGAATGTAACACAGGCTTTATCCCTCGGCAACCAGGGAAACAGCCTGGATGTGTCATTTCTTTGATAAAAAAATAAATAATTTGATGCACAATGTTCTTCTGGACATTTGTGTCATCTCCGAAGGTGTTATTAGCAACTTAGCATTAGCAATACTTAAGTACAACCCAGGGGAACTAATTAAAAATTAGAACCATGAGATGTGAGAGCAAGGTACAGATGACTGCATGCAGCATTTGGGTTAACCTGGTTCACAAATATTATGGGGTAGTCAGTCACATGTTGATGACAATTTCCATGGAGCCCTTTTGTGAAAATTGTCGAAAGAAAAAAATGGTGTAGTGCATGTGCCACATTTATACAGCATCATTTGTGTTTTTAGTTAGGTACATACCCATACAACAAAGTAATTAATTTTTCTTCTGGTCTAGGAGACATGCAGATTGCTCCTTTAGGTCCCTAGTGGGCAACTGTGTGTCCAGCACCAAGGATATAAAAATAATTGCATTAAATATTTCCACCACTAGGTGGAGCTTTAGAACATCACACTCCATGGGATATACCACATCATATAGTTATGTATGATATCACAAATAAAATTTATTGCAAATTATTATTATAAGGCTAAGTTCATACCATCAAATTGACCCCATTGACTTACAATAGGGCTTGTTGGATTCCATTGTTTTAAAGACTTTGGACGCTTTTGATGAGAAAAAATGATTTTCCCATTCCTTAGTGGTTACTAGTGTTAAGTAAATCGAAGTATCCGAAGTAGACTTCAATCTGAATTTCAGGAAAAAATCTATTCATCGCAAAGCCGAGTGGTAACGAATCAATTTTCACTGAAATGGCGGTAAAAACAAAAAAAAAGACATACTCAACTTATCCATTTGAGCATGAAAAATCACCCATGACCATCTTGATTAAAGATATTGTGCAAATTCTCGTGTCCATTGATGTATGATGTCATCACACCGGCCGCCGTGATGCCATCATGTCACTGAGCAAGTTTTCGTATCTTGTCCTCAATCAAGATGGCTATGGTGGCCTCTACACGATGAAATGGATAAGGTGAGTTGTATTACAGAATTAACCCCTGAATGCCCTCAATGTTAATTTCAGATGCCATGATCAGTGATGAATGCGTCATCTGAGGGGTTCAATGAAAGGGGCGGCACCAGTCCCCATCATTGCACGCACTACAACCAAAGAAATACGCTTGTGACAAAGTAATTCGATTTGAATATTCCATAACTTCGTTCATCTCTAGTGATTACATTGAATAAAAAAAAGTTGCACTGTTTCAACCTGTAATCTTCATTCCTTCATTTATTTTCGGACCCCCTGATATTCACATTACTATCTGCTCCTAGTATCAGGCTTCCCTCGTGTGGACGTGTCCATACTAGTAATACTAGCGCGATTTGTATATCCAGGGTGCTGCTGTCTTTCCACTGCTATGCTTTTCTCCCCATCTAAAGCCTGTGGGAGGTACTGTCTTCCCCCTGCAAACTGACTTGTGTGTGCTTTCCTCCCCATCCACAGCCTGTGTGATCTTCCCTCCCTGCATCCTCTCCCCCTTATCCACTGTGTGCAACATCCTTCTGTTATCTCTAGGAGAAGAGAGGGGGAGAGTACAGAGAGCTCTCAGAAACAGGAGAAGAGCTCTGAGGGATTTATATCAGATTCATCAACACTACCAGAGAGGTGAAGGATTTGCACACACTCTGCAACTGTGTAGGACATTTTTAATGAATATTATTTAGAAAACATCTTTTTTTTTTTACATTAAAGGAGCAAATGAAGAGTAAAAAAAGAGCTAGGACCAAGCTCAGAGAACCTTCATCTTTGAGACTTCTACAGCCAAGAAAGCTACTTTATCATCAAAAGTTCTCCAGAGAAACCAACATCATGAGGTCCAGAATCTACACGACAGTGCATTGGAATCAGTCAGCAAGGTATTGTGGCAGAGAGATCTTACAGCTATGAGAACATTGGTAAAACACGTTTCCACACTTTGAGATGGTTTGGCCAGTCATTTCTTAAGTCTGGGAATTTACAGGAACCTCATTGCCTGCCTAAAGCTCTGCAGAGAGACTTTAGAGAAACAGAGAGAAGGAGTACTACAACCTCCATCATTGACGTTCTCCATACACTGCTAGTGGACTTTGTTATCTGCTTTGGAACTGTGCTTTGTTCCTGTTGGAGGTACTGAAACTCCTATTTTGCACTTTAGTAAAGAGGGACTAATTTATTTACACTCACTGGCCTGGTTGCTGGCTCCATCATTATTTGCCAGCCAATGTACCTGCTCTCCTGCTTTGCACCCAGATCAACACTTAACACTAAGGGCACCCCAACTAGCACCAGACTGGAGATCCAACTCCAGAGAGTGCCCTGAGGGAAGAGAGGGAGTGCCCTCCAGTCACTGCTCAGCCTCAGGGAGAGCTAGATGGGAAGACTGCCATTGTAACATGTGAGCTGCACAACCACTCCCATCCTTACATCTGCATAAAATCTAGAGACTATTTTCAAATCACGCATTCATATTGGAATGTTTGACTGACACTAATGACTTATTCTGCACTATCATTAGATCCACGCCGTTGGGACACCAATAACAATTATTTTATTTTTTTTAGGCTACTTTCGCAATAGTGTTTTTACAGATTCTGGCAGGGCTCAGCAAAAACGCTTCCACTACTGATAATGCAACTATCTGCATCCGTTATGAACGGATCCGGTTGTATTAACTGTAACATAGCCAAAACAGATCTGTCATGAACTCCATTGAAAGTCAAAAGAGGATGGATCCGTTTTCTATTGTGTCAGAGTTAAACGGATCCGTCCCCATTGACTTACATTGTGGGCTATGACGGATCCATCTTGCTCCACATCCCATGATGCTGCAATTTGCTCTCCGGTATGAGAACGCAACCAAATGTAATGAAATGCATTTTGGAGCATTGCGTTCTGTTCAGTTACGTTTTGTCCCCATTGACAATGAATGGGGGAAAAAACTGAAGCGTTTTTTTCCGGTATTGAGACGCTATGATGGATCTCAATACCAGAAAATAGAAACACTAGTGTGAAAGTAGCCTTAGTCATGTAGTTACAAGAATACAGGACTAGACAAGATGTCAAGACCTGTCAATTTTAGCGGTGCTCCAAGGGCTCAGTTCGGCCCCTTAGTGCTCAAACCATTCTATTTACATATTAAAATGCAAATACCTTGACAACAGTTCTACCTACAGATATAACAAACAAAGGTGTTGTTTTAATTAGCCTGATCATCACTACAAGGCAGTAAGCCTGGTTAATAAGGATGACCATGCTGACAGATGCTCGTTAATCTTCCAGTTGGGTGGCAAAAGGTGAAAGAATGCTTCTTATTTATTTCTTATCTTCTGTATCTAAGACGAGATGCAGTATGGTTGAGCAGCAGGTAATAACATTAGCAAGGAGATCTCCTTGTGACTTTTCATCATGATTTATTTTCACAAAACGCCAAATAACTTTCTTGCATATAATTTTCTTTAGCATTCAACTAAATTGTGCATTTATTAATAAAACTCAACAAATATTTTTCCTAGCAGATTGCCAAAGTTGAGCAAAGTCGGCAGGTTTCACGACTTTATATTTTCATTTCACATTCCACAGTGCCATCTAGCCAGGCAGAGGGGAAATGAATATCTAAGTTCTGCCAAGTTTATCTCAGTTACCTTTCAGAGTTTTACAGGTCCGTCATCCATCTGGTTGTGTAAGTGCAGAACAATGTAAAAACAATTTGCATAATGCGGTGTGATGTAGGTGCTTGGACAGGATGGCAGCCGGGTGGATCAGTCATCTGTGATGATGTGGACATTATGATGAAATGATTGCAAGTGTATTATTTAGCTTGTTTAGTGCTTGCAAATCAACCTCTGTGAAGTAGCTCTGACCTTTCCAGGTAAACTTCAAATCCTATCTTGAAAGGATATTGCAGAAATAAGTCAGGCATATGTTATAATTACTATTATTTATTGTAAAATTACATTAATGCCAGGGCGCTAAAGTTTGGGAGAAAATCAGATGTTCTGGGTAGTGAGTTCCAGAGTATAGGGGATGCACAGGAGAATTGTTGAGATGACTGTGTAAAGAGCAGAGAAGAGAAGAAGAAAGAAGGTCTTGTGAAGACCGGAATTATGTGTGAGGATGTATTTGAGGAGTAGGTCAAGGATGTAAGTGCGGACAGTTTGTGGATGGTCTTGTATGCTATTCTTAGAATCCTGAATTGTATTAGCTGAGAAATAGGGAGCCAGTGAAAGTGAGGATTAACCAGGAAAGGGCACAATAAGTGTTAGATGGGAGGCCAAAGAGGAGGATGTCGCAGTAGTCTAGGTGGGAAATGATGAGGGCATGTGCTAGCATTTTGTTGACTCGGGGTTAAGGGGAGAACAGATGCAAAGAATTTCAGATTTGGAGGTAGCAGGACATGGTAAGGGCTAGAATGTGTGGTTTGAAAGAGAGGTTGAAATCAAAGGTTTTCTCAAGGTAGTGGATATTTGAATCTGGGTGGAGCAATGCCCGAGAGGACACAGGTATCTGCAATTGTTGGAGAGTGTACTGTACTGTGATGTTAGGTTATGCATTTCATGTAAACGAATGCACTGTATTCTTAGAATGTATGAGTATATTCAGAGTAAACACTCCTGGCCCAGCCCTCTATAGAGTTTAGGGTGTTGGCTGGCCCCTCCCCCTATTCCCTAAGATTCTAGTTGTGCTATGATTAGGTAGTATGAGTACAGGCCTTGGGAAGGCAGGGGGCAAACAGTATATAGTCCTCTTCTCAGGCATTCAGCTTCAATGCTTCCAAAGACTAACAGATCCCCATGAATCCTCCAATACCATCATAGAGAGAGAGAAGATTTTGGAGAATTTTCATGGCTACAGCTTGAAAATCATCAGTGTGGAGCATTACAGATTTTGCTTCTACATCAGGGAAAAAAGACACTCAACGCACCACGGATTTGTGGATTCAAGGGCTACAACATTTTAGTCAGCAAGGTTATCAGTGTACATCATTCCCAGGTCCTACTGCAGTGCAGGGATAATGAGTTCAGACATCCTGCACACTTCAGGTATGATTTTGGCCAGTTGTATTATTGGAACCTTACTTGGAACCTTACTTTGCCACGCGAATTGCAGACATTGTGACAGATACTAGCCAAAGATCCTAATACTAGACTGTAGCAAGTAAAAGACCAATCAGAGGGCCATTGCTGAAAAATAACTGAAATATAATTGTTTAGCTCATGCTTGGATTTCTGGCTGGAATTTACACTGTGTACAGATAATTGCTGGATGTACTATTTGGTAAACTCCTATTTGGTGAACAGTAAAGAGAGACTTTTGTTACATCTAATCTGGCCTGGTTAACTACTCTCCAAACACCACACTCTGGCCATTGCATCATTCTCAGGCCCTGCTTTGCACCCACACGGATAGTTAACATCAAGGATACCCGCAAACTACCATCAAGCAGGAGCCCTAGCTACAGGGAGTACCACGAAGGAACATAGATTGCCCCTCCTTTATTGCACCGACTCCAGGGAGCGAGAGCCGGAGGGAGTGCACCATGACATATCATCATCATCAGGGCTGCTACCACTCACATCGTTTGCTCCAGCTCATCGGTGGCTCATTACACAATAAACTGTGATTGATAGGTCTGTTGCGGGGGCTGAATGACCTGTTGTGTGCTTTACCTTATTCTATCCTGCAAAATTCCCTCAACTACAAGAAGATGCCCAACTAAGCCTGAGGGTAGGAAACCTGCAGTTGTGAACAAAGAGGGAAGGGGTTACCCATATCATAAAATTCAAGATGCCAAGTTTTGCTGTTCAGAACAGATGGGCCTGGTATTTTGCTTCTCCCTTTACACCATTTCTATCACCCTTGGCCCTATTGTCCACCCACGTGCACAAAACAATCCAATTGCCAAGGAAGGACAGCAGAGTCCTGTACAAGTACTTACCACCTAATAGCAAAGGGCATGAAGCCAACCAAGGCTGTTCCTCCTCTCTCTAAAGGCGGCATAACAGTTGCATAGTTGCATGGTCTTCCTCTACTGTATGTATGCTCTTGCAGAGGTCTGAATAACATGTAGGGTTGACCTCAGTGTTTAAACTACTCAACAGGATAGAGAAAGACCAAGCACGCCATAATTATTTCATTAACTTAATGTCAGCATACACATAAGAGCAAATTCAAAAAAATCTGTCGAGAACAGCAAGAATGGCCCACTTAATGTGTATGATGATGTTCTGATTCTCCTCCCATGGATGATGTTGGGGGAAAGAACGACAGGGCAAATTGAATAAATTTTTTCTCATGGAAGATAAGCCACCACCAAGGGTGTCTGGAGGGGGTTATTTCCCAGGTCTCCAACCTGTGGTTCCTCAACTGCTGCCAAACTACAATCCCCATCATGGGCAGACTGGTTATTGACTCTACAGGAAGAAATTCCAGTGGGTCATTCAGTTTATTATATTATAAGGCCAGTCTTCCCCAAAATCTCCTCAGTAGCTCAAAATTCCAGGCCTACTTGTCATTGAATACTCATAAGATAATAGTCTATGTGGCATCACTAGCTCTTCTCCTCATCTTCATTAAATGCTGCGCAACCTAATAGACTTCCGTACTTGGCAGCTGGAGCACCCTCTGTCTAACTCCTTAATTACCACAATCATAATTCACTGCGAGCTAGCTAGTATATTACAGCCAGCTCCACTGCACTAGTACATCTCAAAGTACGGGAAGGGGTTAAAAATGAATCAACAGAAAATGTAACTCATAAGGTTAACCATGCAGAATTTGGGTACAGGTTCTTTTTTGGTGGACTTGGGAAACCCACATTCTGTATAATGTTCACAGATTTTTCATCCTCTGGAAGCATATAATTAAGGTTCCCATTCAATGAGTACAAGCAGAGATCTTGAAAAACAGGGAGGAACTAATATGGAAAGTAAATTGGTTAAATAACAATAAAAAGGTTGTGTCACCTGAGACACTGGTTAATTTTTCCCCAACCTAGATGTAGAGGCATATAACTTTATCACCACCAATAGATTTTGCCTACTCTTGCCACCTAGTACTAATTATCTCTAAAACATAACTTTTATTTTCGCTATTATAACTGTACTCTAATATTGACTAAAAATTGGACGACAATCCTGCCTGCCTCTAAGTACACCTATTGAAGTATTCCTGATCTGTAGTCTCTGGCTCTAGTTGCTGAGAGATTGCACGCTCTCTCTCAGTGCTAATACACTGGATAAGGTAAGGATTGTATGTCACATTTAAAATCGGTGCACACTACCCCCCGACATGTTTCGCCTAGAATGGCGTCTTCAGGGGTTCTGGGTAGCGTCTGATACTTCGCACGGCAGACAGCCTCTTTATAACTTCCACTCTCCTCCTCCTCTGACATCACCATATTTCAGCCAATGTACATCTTTCTTTCTTTTTAGTGGCTGTTACATTGGTTCTGATTGGCGCGCTGATCTAGGCGTGCCCATGTATCTTAGATCTGGCTGTGGTGATGCGCAGGTCTAAAAACCTTAGTCTCTGACTTTTTAGTCAATATTAGAGTACAGTTATAATAGCGAAAATAAAAGTTATGTTTTAGAGATAATTAGTATTAGATGGCAAGAGTAGGCAAAATCTATTGGTGGTGATAAAGACCTGAGACACTGGTGGCATATCGCTAGGATATGCCACCAATGTCAGATAGGGGCGAGTCCCACCTCTGCGACCCAGTACTATCTAGAAAAACGGGTCCCCTGAAGTGAAGAAGCATACACCATGTGAACACGGCTATTTTCAGAAGTTCGGAAGTGAATGTACAGCACATTCCACAATCATGGCAACCGCTCTATTCACCTTTATTGGAGGACTGCTGAAAATAGCCGAGGGAGGGCATGTGCAGTGAGCCCCGAAAGAAGTACAGAGGATAGGTATGGTAGTGGCCCTGATAAAGTGTTGGGTGACGGTGTACTCACTCAAGCCATTGTTTCTTGGGGGATCATTGCAGTGGAAATGTACTATAGTATTGAAGAATGAGGCCAGAACTAATACAAATAAAAGTCTCTTTTACTAAGTGCAGTGTAGAACTTCAAATACGTTCAATAGCAGCTGATTTCAAGTGCAATTTTCTGGCACCAGTAAGGTATATGGAGGTAGGTTGGATGGCTGCAGTTTAGCACTTTGTGTTGTACTGACCTAGTAGTATCATGGCTGATAGGCATCTTAGCTGTAGTCCCTAACTTCATAGCAGTGTCTTTAATGCTGGTTGTAGCTTTTCTCTCTGCAGTCTTCTCAAGGATTTAGTTGAGGCTGTGTATCTTTGATCTCCCTGGAGAACCTCTTTTAGGAGTAAGAGCTCTGGCATGTGCTTCCTCTCTACTCTCTTTCTACATAGGAACTCACCCTCGTAGAAGGAAACAGGACCAGCCCACTCCTACCAAAAGGGGAGGAACTGGTTGGTTAGCCCTGTCCCTAGCAAACCTTTGCTATCCATACCTTCCTGATAGATACAGCCATAATACATAAAATACATGGTAGGATTTACTTGAAGCTGTATATCTTTGACCTTTGGAGAACCTTTTATAGGAGAAGGAGCTCTGGTATGTGCTTCCTCTCAACTCTCTCTCTTCACAGGAACTCTCCCTCCTGGCAGGAAACAGGACCAGCCCACTCCTACCAAGAGGGGGGGGAACGGGGTGGTTAACCCTGTTCCTAGCCAATCTTTGCCATCCATACTTACTGGTACATACGCCAATAACACATAAAATACATACAAAATACATAACATAACTATTTACAATTGTGGTACCCCCAGGTCTTTGATGCAACACTATTTTTAACACTCTCATAGATATAAATAGAGGGCAGCCTCTTCATTTATTTTGAGTGTCCGGTTCTGGAGATAAGAGCGAATCCCTTGTGACCCACCCCTATCTGACATTGGTAACATATCCTAGCGATATGCCATCAATGTCTGGGGTGAACCAACCTCTTTAATTGTAGGTATTTGGAGGCTACCAATATACTTTACATATTAGTTCCGCCTGTTTTTCAAGATCCCTGCCTGTACTCATTGTATAGAAACCTTCATTATATGCTTCCAGAAGATGAAAAATCTGTCCACATCATGCAGAATGTAGGTTTCCCAAATCCACCAAAAGTACCCATACCCAAATTCTGCATGTTTAACCCTAAGTGTAACATTCTCTGTAGATTCATTTCTTAACCTATTCCTGTACTATGAGATCTGCCAATGCAGTGGAGTTGGCTGTAATATGCTAGCTCACTCGCAGGGGTATCTAAGAAGTTAGAGGGAGGGGACTCCCACTGTCACTCCACTGGCACTTCCCGCAATACAGTTGAGGGGTGATGATGGTTTCTATGGGGATGTCTGAGGTGAAACAATCCCTTTAAAAATTTGCAGAAACTGGAATTTTTCTGTTACAGGTGATAATAAAAGCAAAGCAGGAGGAAGAAAAAGAATGCAACAATCTCAGCCTGCAAATGGTTTCTACACTGGATACACTGATGTGAAGCTTCCACGTCCATCCTCTGTTTGTATTATATCTTAACCCATTCCTGACATTGGGGCTACATGTACGCCTAATGTCCGGTTTTCAAAGATGGCGCCCACTCAGGAGTTGAGCAGGTGCCACAGCTGCCGAGTGCCTGCTGTTTTACAGTATATATCATGATGCAAATGTTAAGGTACATTCGGTAGTAACTTGTATCACTTATCCATAAGTACAAAGCATTAGGCACTGCCCTAAACCATACAGAACTTCAAAAAGCTTACTGTTCTTTACAGGCATGGAAGCTGCAGGGTGTACAGATGGAGGTGAAGTCAGAAGAAGCCAATAACATTTTGTGTACATCACAAAATGAAAATCCACTATAAGGCACAGTGAAATAAACACATTTAACACATTAGTTATTGTGGTGCTCTTTATGACATCCGCCACTCGGATATCCATGGTGGGCACAGGCACTGGGTTACTCACTTTGTTGCTGCCACTGCTTCCTTTCCAAGGGTCCTGACCCACTGGCACTCAGCTACCCTCCAGCAGTGGACCCAGCTGCTGGAATCCCTTGTCTTGTTTCCTAATGCAGGCTGCATCTAGTGCTAGCTCTCACCAGTCTGCCCATAGGGCATGTGCATTCCCGCACTCCCTGGCTCTTAAAGGGCTGGAAACCCTGGGGTACTTAAGGAGCTTCCCCCCGGGAAGGTGCCTGAGCAATATCTGAATCTAGCTTGCAAATTTCTGTAAAGGTGTGCTTTTCCATTTGTCTGCCCATGTACTGACTTCTGCCCGATTCCTGGCTCTGTTTCTCTGCAGCCTGGATCAACCACTTCCTGATTGCCGTGTTGAATCTTCATTGCCTGCCTTGTCCTTTAGACAGTTTCATGGATTTCCATAAACTCTGCCTGACCTTGGCCTGTTACTGACTAGAAGTGTTGCCTTTCCCTTCACTGCTATGCACCTGTGTCTCTTGACCCCCATTGGCCAGCAGCCAACCACATCAAAGATCCGAAGTCGATTTGTTCAAACACTTTGGTTATAATGTTGTCTCCGTATAGCATTAAAATGTATTGCCTTCATGTAGGCAAAATTTGCTTCACTCACAGTCGCGCAAGACTTCAGTGAATTAACTCAGTAATCACATCTGCGTCCTTACCCGAAGTCGGATTTGGTAACGAGGTACTAGCCGGTACCACACCTGAATTCATATTGCTATTTTAAAATGTGGATCTCGGATCTGAAGCTAAATTCGCTCAACACTAGTGGTCACTCTATGCAAACTCACTTAGCAGAGTTATAGGTGAGTTATGGAAACAGCAGATAGTCAAACAGTTGTATGGAGCAACAGTACCCATCTTCTACCGCCACTCCATACAAGTTGCTACTTTCCACAGTCACAGGGTAGGGTCAAGAGGGTCAAAATCTGGCAATTGGTGGGGAGTAATAGTTATCTAAGAGTTATAGGTTATCTAGCAGAAAAGATGGTATTGTTCAGAATGCTATTTAAATGGTAAAATCAAAGTACTGAAAAAGCAACAGAAAATCCAAAAAATGTCATCTACTAAGCTATGTTATATTATAATGGACTACACGTCAACCTTTCAAAACTTTTTTGGCCTGGAGTGACTTAAAATAGAACATTATATCTTTGGGGGCAAAAGTTGTAAAAACTTGTTTATAGAACATAAGTATGTGATTAATGCGAAATTTCACCAAGTAGCGAATTCTACAGAAGCTTGACCAACATTATTATTGCTTTTCAGTACAATCTTTTAGAAATTGTTTGAACTGTTTCTACAATAATAAATCTATTATTTATTGCCTTCAAAATGCATTAGGTTTTCAATCCGAGAATGTTTAAATTCCTCTTGAAGTGAAGATAGATAGGAAAGTAATTTTGTATCAAATAGAATCTTCCATGTAGACCATTTCCCAAAGTATTTAGCAGAGCTTATGAAATCGTAGCAAGGCCAATGACGGATAGCGGAGAGGAGAAAAAAAGGAAAAAAAGGTTACAAAGAAATAGTAAGGAGCGTAAAACACAGGGGAAATGCGATGTTGGCAAATAAGTGATACAAGGTCAAACAGTGGAAAAAAGGATGATTGTACAGGATTCCAAAATACCATACTGCTGCTAGCTAAATGGTAAAACTAGATAGATAGATAGATAGATAGATAGATAAAGTATAAGATAAATAGACATACAGATAGATAAATGATAGCCTGAGGTCAGTAGGATGTCTGCCTTTATATGTGTTTGAGCTCTGCTCCTCTCTAAATGTGTCATCTGTCCAGAGTGAGGGGATCCTAGTTTGACATCGATGTCATCTGTGATGTCATCCCTTGTATCCTCTTGTCCTTTCCCTACCTTCTCTGTTGTTATGTTTGGTGTGGGTTTGATTTGGAGATTTGTTGTTATGTCTAGTTTGTAGTTACATGTCTGGTCTGTTGTTTGTTGTTGTCCAGCATGTTTGCTAGACACTTCCTTGTTTGTCTGTACCTCCGGAAGGGGGTCCCTGGGGTTCCCTGGAGGGGGAACTACCACTCAGTTAAGCAGCGCTATCTGGGTCCGCCATGCATCATGCTGCATGGTGGTCCAGGCAGTTACTACTCCTCCTGTGTAAAGCACTGAAGCCCAAACACACACACCAGGAAAGACCCAGTACCAACACCAAACACAGGAGCAGTAGTAACTGCCTGGATCACCATGCGGCATGATGCATGACGTACCCAGACAGCGCTGCTTAATTGAGTTGTAATTCCCCCTCCGGGAAACCCCAGGGACCCTCTTCCGGAGGTACAGACAAACAAGGAAATGTCTAGCAAACATGCTGGACAACAACAAACAGACAAGACATGTAACTACAAACTAGACATAACAACAAATCTCCAAATCAAACCCACACCAAACATAACAACAGATAAGGTAGGTAAAGCACAAGGAGGAGACAAAGTGATGGCCTCGCAGATGACATTGATGTCAAACTAGGATGCCCTTACACTGGACAGATGACACATCCAGAGAGGAGCAGAGCTCCCAAACATATAAAGGCAGACATCCATCTGACCTCAGGTTCACAACACCAGTATAAGAAAAGCCCTGAGGCCACACCCAGCTCCACCTAGCACCCAACTTAACCCCGAACACACCAGGATGGGAAGGAACACAAAACTTAAAGGGGAAGTGTCCAAACATGCTTAAACAAGTTGCCACCGGCAACAAGCATGCACAGCAAAAGTGTCATGGTCCACTACACCAAACCATGACACAGCCGTGACACCCCTGAACGCAATGCAGATGGTCAGATTGAAACCCAGTAAACAGTGCTAATCACTGAGCTCCCATCCTGCCCATCTAACGGATTGTACTGCATCACAAAGTGCAAGTTGCTGCCCCCAAAAAACTTACTGTAATTTCTAAAAAATCCTGGGAAATACGGTATGAAGTGAAGCTTGCATTCATGTGATTGAAATGAGTGGTTAACAGAATACCTAATGAACTTATGCCATGATCTCCAACCTGTGGCTTTCCAGCTGTTACGAATTTATAATCTCTGCATGACTGGCGAGCCTGCAGCTGTCCAGAGATGCTGGGAGTTGTAGTTTTGTAACAGCTTGGAACCATATTGTTTTTGATTCTAGGGTGGACTAGTAGGTTTCTTAATGTATGTCATTTGAAGAAATCTGCAAATTCTATTTCTGGCAACATGCTAAATAGAATATCATAATCACAGGATTTTTTATCACATGCTGCATGCCAAGCTGTCGAGTGATTACGTTTAAAACATATGCCAAGCTTCAGGCAGGTGGCAATCATTTATAGAACTCCATATAGACAAGATGAGTACAATTCAAGAGTGTCTGGAAAACTAGCAGGTACCAACTACTATACTGTAAACCATCATTAAAAAAAACTTGCTCACCCCGCTTCCCTCCTGTGACTGGTAAAGGCTGGCCAGACTCGCCATACATACCCCCGCCTACTCAGTCATATAAAAATTTGAAAATAAAGGGGCACATTTATTAAGACCAGTGTTTTAGACACAGGTCTTAACATCCCCAATAGCTGGCAGTGGATCCACCGGAGTTATGTAGAGGTGGCAGGCCTCTACATAACTTCGGCAGACCCACCACCACTTCTAAATGTAACACAGATTCTTTGCTCTCTTACATTTAGACCAGTTTCTATGCCTAAAGCAGGCGTGAAATAAATCAAAAATAAAACTACAGCACTCACCGATCTTCAATTCATGCTGGTTTATTCACCAAAAATCGCAATTTTTGGTGAATAAACCAGCACGAATTGAAGATCGGCGAGTGCTGCAGTTTTATTTTTTCAGGATGATTTGGGGATGCTACAGACTGGTATCCAACACTGCTGGGCACCAACACCATAAAGACTTTTTGCTATAGATTCGTAAGTGCTGCTACTTTTATTCTTTTTTGAGTAAAGCAGGCATAGAAAATGATGAATGAGATGGGCCTACCGGCCATCCCCCAAACATATGAGTTTCAGAATGGACTGCTGACGTTTACCCCAGGCTGTGCTGAAGTTGGTGGTGAAGGTGTGTGGCTGAATGGATGAGCTGGTGGAAGCAGAGGAGAAGGAAGCCGAGGAGGAGCAGGCTACAAAAGGAGGCAAAGAATTATGCCCTGCGATCCTTGGCGGTGGAAGGATGTGCGCCAAGGAACTCTCCGCCTGGGGTCCAGCCGCCACTACATTTACCTAGTGTGCAGTTAGGGAGATATAGCGTCCCTGGCCGTGCTTACTGGTCCACGTATCTGTGGTTAGGTGGACCTTGCCACAGATGGCGTTGCGCAGTGCACACTTGATTTTATCGGATACTTGGTTGTGCAGGGAAGGCACGGCTGTCTTGGAGAAGTAGTGGCGGCTGGGAAGAACATACTGTGGGACGGCCATGGACATCAGCTGTTTGAAGCTGTCTGTGTCCACCAGCCTGAATGACAGCATTTCAAAGGCCAGTAGTTTAGAAATGCTGGCATTCAGGCCCAGGGCTCGAGGGTGGCTAGGTGGGAATTTACGCTTTCTCTCCATGGTTTGTGAGATGGAGAGCTGAACGCTGCCGTGTGACATGGTGGAGATGCTTGGTGACGCAGGTGGTGGTGTCGGTGGCACATCATCTGTTTGGTGGGCGGCAGGTGGCAACGTTCCTTCCGAGGCAAAGGAAGAGGCCGAGACAGCAGCAGAAGAGGGAGCTGGGGGAGCTAGAGTGAGTTCCTTGCTTTTAAGGTGTTTACTCCACTGCAGTTCATGCTTTGCATGTAGATGCCTGGTCATGCAGGTTGTGCTACGGTTCAGAACGTTAATGTCTCGCTTTAGGCTCTGACGGCACAGTGTGCAAACCACTCGGGCCTTGTCGTCAGCACATTGTTTAAGAAGTGCCATGCCAGGGAACTCCTTGAAGCTGCCTTTGGGGTGCTCGGTCCCTTGTGGCGGTGGCCAGTAGCAGTCGAACTCTCTTGGCGGCGGCTGTTCTGCTTTTGCCCTCTGCTCCCTCTTTTGCTAAGCTGTTGGCTCGGTCTCACCACTGCCTCTTCCTCTGAACTATGAAAGTCAGTGGCACGACCTTCATTCCATGTGGGGTCTAGGACCTCATCGTCCCCTGCATCGTCTTCCACACAGTCTTCCTCCCTGACCTCCTGTTCGGTCTGCACACTGCAAAAAGACACAGCAGTTTTCACCTGTGTTTCGTCATCATCAGAGATGTGCGGACTCTGATGTGGTGGTATTCCCATGTCCTCATCATCAGGAAACATCAGTGGTTGTGCATCAGTGCATTCTATGTCTTCCACCACTGGGGAAGGGCTAGGTGGATTCCCTTGGGAAACCCTGCCAGCAGAGCCTTCAAACAGCATAAGAGACTGCTGCATAACTTGAGGCTCAGACAGTTTCCCTGATATGCATGGGGGTGATGTGACAGACTGATGGGCTTGGTTTTCAGGCGCCACCTGTGCGCTTTCTGCAGAAGACTGGGTGGAAGATAATGTTGTGAACGTGCTGGATCCACTGTCGGCCACCCAATTGACTAGCGCCTGTACCTGCTCAGGCCTTACCATCCTTAGAACGGTATTGGGCCCCACCAAATATCGCTGTAAATTCTGGCGGGTACTGGAACCTGAGGTAGTTGGTTCACTAGGACGTGTGGCTGTGGCAGAATGGCCACGTCCTCTCCCAGCACCAGAGGGTACACTAACACCACCACGACCACGTCCGCGTCCCTTACTAGATGTTTTCCTCATTGTTACCATTCACCAAGCACCACAATAGGAAAAAAAATATTTGGCCCAATGTATTGATTTCAAATTCAGGCCATTTTTTACAGGCACCTAACACTATCTGCCTATTTATTTATGTACTGTATTACACTAATCCAGGCACAGCAGTAACCACTGATTTAGGGTAATATCTCTTTTAGGGCTAGTATTTAGGCCCTGGATGAAAGGTATCCTTTTATGGACAGATTTACACTTGGAGATGCACAGTAGCGGGAAAAAAATATGTAGGATTATGCTTTCAGCAATTGTATTTTAAAACTTTGTGTAATATACCCTTTAACGGACAGAAATCCAATGGGAGATGCACGGTAGCGTGTGAAATTAATGAGGATGATCCTCTCAGCACTTGTATATACACCTTGAGTGTAATATACCCTTTTACGGACGGATTAACACTTGGCCTGCAACAGCTGTAACACCAGATTCAGGGTATTGCTATTTTGGCAATTGAATTTCTCCCCAGAACAAAATATATGTTTTGGCGGACACTATTATGGTTTGCCAGCCAGTGCTGGGACACCAGATTTAGGGGATTGCTATTTTGGCAAGTGAACTTCACCCCAGAACAAAATATATGTTTTGGCGGACACTATTATAGTTTGCCAGCCAGTGCTGGGACACCAGATTTAGGGGATTGCTATTTTGGCATGTGAGTTCCATCCCAGAACAAAATATATGTTTTGGCGGACACTATTATAGTTTGCCAGCCACAGCTGTGACACCAGATTTATGGTATTGCTATTTTGGCAATTGAATTTCACCCCAGAACAAAATATACGTTTTGGCGGACACTATTATAGTTTGCCAGCCACAGCTATGACACCAGATTTATGGTATTGCTATTTTGGCAATTGAATTTCACCCCAGAACAAAATATATGTTTTGGCGTACACTATTATAGTTTGCCAGCCAGTGCTGGGACACCAGATTTAGGGGATTGCTATTTTGGCAGTTGAATTTCACCCCAGAACAAAATATATGTTTTGGCGGACACTATTATAGTTTGCCAGCCACAGCTGTGACACCAGATTTATGGTATTGCTATTTTGGCAATTGAATTTCACCCCAGAACAAAATATATGTTTTGGCGGACACTATTAGGCTGGGTTCACACGAGCATGATGGATTTAGGTCTGGATGAGTTGCGGATGCGTTCAGTGAAAACTGTGCGTTTTCACAGGCAAAGCCATTCAGTTTTGCCTGCGATTGCGTTCAGTTGTTCAGTTTTTTCCGCGCGGGTGCAATGCGTTTTGATGCGTTTTTCACGCACGTGATAAAAAACTGAAGGTTTACAAACAACATCTCCTAGCAACCATCAGTGAAAAACGCAACGCACCCGCACTTGCTTGCGGATGCTATGCGTTATTAACACAGCCCTATTCATTTCTATGGGGCTGCGGATGCGTTAATAACGCATAAGATAGAGCATGCTGCGATTTACACGCGTTGCAGAAGTGATGCGTGAAAAAAAACTCTCATGTACACAGCCCCATAGAAATGAATGGGTCAGGATTCAGTGCGGGTGCAATGCGTTCACATCACGCATTGCACCCGCGCGGAAATCACACTCGTGTGAATGTAGCCTTATAGTTTGCCAGCCAGTGCTGGGACACCAGATTAAGGGGATTGCTATTTTGGCAATTGAATTTCACCCCAGAACAAAATATATGTTTTGGCGGACACTATTATAGTTTGCCAGCCACAGCTGTGACACCAGTTTTATGGTATTGCTATTTTGGCAATTGAATTTCACCCCAGAACAAAATATATGTTTTGGCGGACACTATTATAGTTTGCCAGCCACAGCTGTGACACCAGATTTAGGGGATTGCTATTTTGGCAAGTGAATTTCACTCCAGAACAAAATATATGTTTTGGCAGACACAATTATAGTTTGCAAGCCAGGGCTGGGACACCAGATTTAGGGGATTGCTATTTTGGCAAGTGAATTTCACCCCAGAACAAAATATATGCTTTGGCGGACACTAGTATAGTTTGCCAGCCAGTGCTGTGACACCAGATTTAGGAGATTGCTATTTTGGCAAGTGAATTTCACCCCAGAACAAAATATATGTTTTGGCGGACACTATTATAGTTTGCCAGCCAGTGCTGGGACACCAGATTTAGGGGATTGCTATTTTGGCATGTGACTTTCATCCCAGAACAAAATATATGTTTTGGCGGACACTATTATAGTTTGCCAGCCACAGCTGTGACACCAGATTTATGGTATTGCTATTTTGGCAAGTGAATTTCACCCCAGAAAAAAATATATGTTTTGGCGGACACTATTATAGTTTGCCAGCCACAGCTGTGACACCAGATTTATGGTATTGCTATTTTGGCAATTGAATTTCACCCCAGAACAAAATATATGTTTTGGCGGACACTATTATAGTTTGCTAGCCAGTGCTGGGACACCAGATTTAGGGGATTGCTATTTTGGCAAGTGAATTTCACCCCAGAACAAAATATATGTTTTGGCGAACTCTATTATAGTTTGCCAGCTACAGCTGTGACACCAGATTTATGGTATTGCTATTTTGGCAATTGAATTTCACCCTAGAACAAAATATATGTTTTGGCGAACACTATTATAGTTTGCCAGCCAGTGCTGGGACACCAGATTTAGGGGATTGCTATTTTGGCAATTGAATTTCACCCCAGAACAAAATATATGTTTTGGCTGACACTATTATAATTTGCCAGCCAGTGCTGGGACACCAGATTTAGGGGATTGCTATTTTGGCAATTGAATTTCACCCCAGAACAAAATACATGTTTTGGCGGACACTATTATAGTTTGCCAGCCACAGCTGTGACACCAGATTTATGGTATTGCTATTTTGGCAATTGAATTTCACCCCAGAACAAAATATATGTTTTGGCGGACACTATTATAGTTTGCCAGCCACAGCTGTGACACCAGATTTATGGTATTGCTATTTTGGCAATTGAATTTCACCACAGAAAATAATCTATCCTTTGCCAGACAGCAGACAGTATTATACTTGGCTAGCCAAAGCTGGAACCCCAGATTTAGGGGATTGGTATTTGGCAATTGTATTTAACCCCTTAATAAAATATAGAAATTGCTATCCTGAGTTTCTAGGGGTGACAATAAGCACAGCCAAGCCCCTGATGTAGGATATAGCAAAAAAAATAAAACTAGTATTGATGGATTGATGGACTTGGTGGCAGCTTAATCTGGTGCACCACAAGTCACAAAATGGCCGCCGATCACCCCAGAAAAAACGCTCTGTGCAGCCTAAAAACCAGTGAGCAAGTAACTAGCAGAAGTTGAATCATTCACAGCTGTAGATCGATCACTTCATTATGTGCTTTTGCTGACTTTTCCCTGCCTAATCTCACCTCACAGCAGCTGCGTCCTCTCCCTACACTAATCAGAGCAGTGTGACGTGCGGCGCTACGTGACTCCAGCTTAAATAGAGGCTGGGTCACATGCTGCACTTGGCCAATCACAGCCATACCATTAGTAGGCATGGCTGTGATGGGCTCCTAGGGCAAGAAATAAAACGCTAGCTGATTGGCTGCTGTGCAGCCCTTCAGAAAGCGGAAAGAAATCGCCGAACAACGAACTCGAACCCGAACTTTTTTGAAAATGTTCAGGTTCGGGTTCGTGTCCCGAACACCCCAAAATTCGGTACGAACCCGAACTATTCTCGAACTGTTTGCTCAACACTAGTCAAGAGTTTACTTTAAAGTATGCTGCCTGGCCCTGTAGTGCCCCCTGTAGTAGAATGCTCCCTTAGTGTCCCCTTCACAACAGTTATGCCCACAGTGTGACATTTGCTAATTACACCATTCTCTGGCCTTCCCGGCTTTAAAGCAGTAACAGAAGTGCCAAGGCTGCACCGCTATGCTAAGAGTGGGGCTTTGCGGCACTTAAAAAATAAAACTGTAAGGGATATTCCTGAGTGATCACTTCAAATAAACATGGAATCAGAGAGGGCAAAATCAATGATTATATGTACCCAAAATAGTGCATTGAAAACTATAACTTGCCCTGCAAAAAATAAGGCCTGAAAAAAGTTATAGCTCTTGGAATGCAATTTTGAAAAAAATGTGCGTGCTCACTAAGGAGGGAGTATTGACCTTCACTGATCTCTGCCACTTCTGTCTGGCTGCTACTCCAATCCGTACTCCTCTTGACTTTCTTTTATTGAGCTCAACACACCAGAGAGTGTTTGGACTACACACTCAACCTGGCTGAGGCAGGTCGCCGATTGATTGGCCTAGTGGGCAGGTTCATCGGTTTATTCTTGGGTAGAAAACCTTTCTTTTGTTTTTCTTAAACTTTATTTAAAGGGGTTGTGCACCTTGGGAGTGGGGGGGCGCAAACCCCTCTCTCTTTGGCAGATCTGTAATGGGAAGCGTACTTGCTACCCGGTGCTGGCTCCCAGCTCCTTTTCTTCCCGTCTTTGGTTTCTCAGCTCAGCCGCCAGGATAGAAACGTCTATTCTTACGTAGCTGCAGCCAATTGCAGTGATCTGCTCTCTTTGCGTCATGGATGCGGCTCATGATTGGCTGCAGCAGAGTCAAAATGTAAAGTTTATATCATGGGAGCCGAGTAGAGAAGCCAATGCCAGGAAGAGAAGGAGCCAGTGCCAAAAAGGGGATGTTTATCATCTCCATCCCCCCTCCCCCCCAAAGATGCACAACCCCTTTAACTTAATTTTTCTTTTTTGTTGGGAATTTAAAGCTGCGATTGCATATTTAATGCCTTGAAATACTTGGTAGACCTGAAGGCCTTTGTTAGGCTGACTATCATGGTAATCCATTGGCATTCCGCATTCTTGTGGTAAGGGATCTGTTAGGATTATAGAGGGAATCCTCTCCTTCTACGAAATTCCTATTGCCCACGTCATCTAAGGGCTTTAATGGCCAGAATAATAGGCATGTGTGCAACCAATAAGATACTGTTCCTTTGGGCAAAATATGAAGGGCAGGGCTTCCTTTAGTTAAATTTAATTTGTTCAAAGGGGTTGTCAAGAGGGTTAATATTACTGGGAACAGCTTTAAAGTGTGATAAAAATAAAAGAAGCCATAAAAATAAAATTTAAAAATATCTAAAATAAAAGAAGCCCCTCCTGTCAAAGCAGTGACCTGTCTCAGCCAGTGATTGTCTGAGCATGCATCTTCAGGTACTTCCTGTGTGCTGAGACGGGTCCAGGAAGTGGAGACAGTTGAAGACCCAATAAGCATCAAAACGAGAGAGGTGGGGGATTGGTGTGTGAGTCTGGGTTATTTTGATTGAACCACACTCTGAGACCTTTCCTAATAGTTTTTTACCCCCAGAAAACCCCTTTAATTTCAACAATTTGTATCCTTTGTAGGAGAAAAAATCACAGTAAAAAGATACAAACCATCCTGCACGATATGATAGTAAATATGTGGATGTGCATGGCTACATTTATAAAGTAAAAATATAGCAATAACAAATGACAAAACAGGTGCACACTGCGGTTTTACTAAGCCCTCAAACTGATGTTAAAATTGAGAGGTTAGTCAACATGTCCTACAGTGGAGGACATGTCTTAAGCCCGAGCACCACGCCAAGGTCTCTCAAGTAGCTCGGGACCTAACACTCACCTACCTGTGCCATATGGGCAATACCAGGGGCCAGTGGGCAAAATTACAGGAATGTATAGGCCGATAACAGACTCCTCAGTTACCTCCAGCTTGTAACCATGCCTGCAATGGAAGGAGGGAGAAGGTTGTGAGCCCCACCCAAGACTGGCTGATGTGGCCTCACAGATGCACCTAAATATAGCTTGTGGATGGAAAAAAGGCCACATTTACATGGGAGTTTACACACCTCCAAACAATTATATATTCACAAACCAACTGAAAGGTGGCATGAAGCAGGATGTGCTCAACCCAAAAATGCAGTTGTGCATATATATACAGGGGAGCAGATCCTGCACTTGTGGCCCGTTGCTAATGGCGATCCCCAGCAAAAATGCATACGGTGGAGGATGCCCACAGCGGACCACAAGTACCACAATAGACACCCTACACAAAATGGCAATAGTGTGGATGTGATAAATAATATAACAATATAGCAATAACAAATGACAAAACAGGTGCACACTGCGGTCTTACTAAGCCCTCAAACTAATGTTAAAATTGAGAGGTTAGTCAACATGTCCTACAGTGGAGGACATGTCTTAAGCCCGAGCACCACGCCAAGGTAACTAGGAGCAACACACTATATGTGCAGGTTCTGCGCTCTTGAACATAAATGCATAACGGCATAGGTAGGTTTAGCGTAGGACCTGCCTGAACTAAGACCACCTTGGTGCTGGGTAGGTGGGCACAGATGTGTTTTGATCAAAATGTATTGGCTAAGAGATTGTATCCTTTGTAGAAGAGCTTCAGCTCAAAAACAGTATGGCGCCAAGATTTTCACTTGAATGCTGTAGTAAAATGTTCTATTACCCGCCTGTATGGAGAAAAGTGAGTGGAATAAAGAAACCATGTCATAAATGGCCTGATTTGTATTGAATATATGCATTAACACCGGGTAAAGACGTCACAAAGTAACTGAATAGTGACAGGCTACAGCCCTAAATTACATGCTTTACATGGTTTATTACACATAGTATTTATCACAGTAGTAACCTGACACTTGTCATCACTGGGAGCATTTGTGCCTTATGTAAGCATATCACAGGAATAATGGATAATATTCTGTACAGCAATGGATTTCCTGTTACTTCTTCTACAAATGGAACCAGAACGTAAATGGGAGCCACATAATAGGAGACGACAATCAAAAGACCTATGGAACAATATCAACTTTTTTTAAAGGCACCTTTAAAAATTCATTCCGTAATATCCCATACAATTACCAATTTAGCACCGTCTATTAATGTATTAAAGGGGCCATCCAGTCTTTAAAAAACACTGTTTATTATATTCAATCACTCAAAATTGGATTGTGTCATTTCATTGCTGTTTATTCTTTACCTATAGTACAAAATGGCACTGATCACATGGTGTGGTTTTGTGAAAATTACTCCCCGAACTAAACGTCAAATTTTGTGTGAACCTTCCTCCTCTGTGTCGACCATTTTACCCACTTAATGGCCAGACAGATTGCCGTTGTTCGAGTACATGCGGGTTTAAATGCATAAACTTTTTTTTCGTTTAGTTATTCAAACAGATCTTTCTTTTATGTCATTTTTATATTTTAGTTTTTTTTATACCCAAGAAAATGAGAGAAAAAAAATTTTTCCATTTTTTTTTATAGTTTAAATTGCAACTAAAATACTTTTCTTAACATTGTGTCCACTGTCTGATACAGTCATTTTATATAGAGGATATATAGTTTATGGGCATGGATGGGATAGAAGCTGCGGAGTGGGTTAGTGGCGGTGATCTTTTTTTTTAATATTTTGATTATATCTTTATTCATTTTTTTACTTTACACATATGACTTTTATCTTTACTGCTGATTTCTCCTGTAACTGTGGGTGATATATTAGCATGAGTTACAGGTGGAGCGGCCTCTGGGGCTTCTCTGCAGAGCTGATCAAGGTCTGATAAGATCCTTGCAATACCCTAGATGGGGTATCTGCAATTATTTATTATAGATTGTAAGGTCATATTGTTTTATGTATATGATGTAAACTTCAGAATGATAAGATATTTTTGGCATAAGGAATGGAACTTACCATTCCATTCCTCCCATCTTGGTGGGAGTGGACTGGTTCTACTTCCTGCCAGAAGGGGGACCTCTAGAAAATTCTAGGGAGAGTTAGCTGAGCAAGACTGGACTTAGGGAGCTAGTCCACCTGGCCCTGCTCCATGGGACTTGGGACTGAAGATACAGCTAATATGTGAGTACCACTACTCCTGGGAGACTGCAATATCCCAGGGTACCAGAAGATCCTCAAGTTACAGCATGCAAAGACAGCAGAGTGATCAGCACTACAGCTATACAGACTGCACTGCAGGTGAGGGGATAACAAGTTAAGACACCCATTACCACAATTCGGGACAGGCATACTCAAAATCCTGCATTTCACATGTGGACACCTAGTGCCAGTTTATTGCTGTTAGGCTACATGCACACGACAGTTGTTTTTTGCTGTCCGCAAATCGCGGATCCGTCTTCCTTTTTTTTTCACATCCACATCCGTTCCGTGTGTCCGCAAATTTTGTAGGTTGTGTTTCCGTGTGTCTTCTGTTGCGAGAGGCGAGATTTGCTGTGAACGCACGCGCGCGTTCACAGCAGATCGCGTCTGAGAAGTTATACTACAGCCTGCCAGCGATGATCAATCGCTGGCAGGCTGTAGATCTAAAATAAAAGGCATCAAACAGGTATATTAGACGCTGTTTTGTTAACAGCATCTGATATACCTGCTACCTGGTCCTCTGGTGGTCCCATTTGCTGGGATCGACCGCCAGAGGACCAGGTAGCTATGTAAAGTAGCACCAAGCACCACACTACACCCCCTGTCACTTATTAACCCCTTGTTAACCCCTGATCACCCCATCTAGAGTCCCTGATCACCCCCTGTCACTGATCACCCCCCTGTAAGACTTCATTCACATGTCCATATGTGTTTTGCGGATCCACGGATCCGCGGATCCGCAAAACACGGACATCGGCAATGTGCTTTCCGCATTTTGCTGATCCGCACATTGCCAGTACTATATAGAAAATGACTTTTCTTGTCTGCAATTGTAAGAATAGGACATGTTCTATATTTTTGCGGAACAGAAGTGCAGACCCGGAAGTGCGGATCCGCAATTCCTGATCCGAGCGGGACAAAGTCTGCCCCCATAGAAATGAATGGGTCCGGAATTCCGTTCCGCAAACAGAATTGCGGACGTGTGAATGGGGCATAAGGGTCCCTTATCACCGCCAATTAGTTAGCTACTTGTTAGGTAGCTAGCTCCCAGCACACCGCACCGCAGTCACTGATTTTGGCAGAGATTTTTTCATCCACATTGATCAATGCGAATGAAAAAATCTGTGCCGTTCATTTTTTATTTATTTTTTTCAGCGCAGAGGCTGAACGGAAAAAAAGAATCTCATTACCCGTATGCTCAATATAAGGAGAAGAGCAGAAACTCCTAATGTTGGCCATACGTGTAATGATTGCGGAGACCCTCAAATGCCAGAGCAGTACAAAAACCTCACATGTGACACCATTTTAGAAAGAAGACACCCCAAGGTATTCTGTGGGGGGTATGGTGAGTTCATGTAAAATTTTATTTTTTGTCACAAGTTAGTGGAATATGAGACTTTGTAAAAAAAAATAATAATAAAATTTCCGCTAACTTGTGGCCAAAAATTTTTTTTTCTGTGAACCCGCCATGCCCCTCACGGAATACCTTGGGGTGTCTTCTTTCCAAAATGGGGTCACTTGTGGGGTATTTATACTGCCCTGGAATTTTAGGGGTCCTAAAGCGTGAGAATCCAAATGCGTAAAAATGCCCTGTGAAATCCTAAAGGTACTTATTGGAATTAGGGCCCCTTTGCGCATCTTGGCTGCAAAAAAGTGTCACACATGTGGTATCGCCGTACTCAGGAGAAGTAGGGAAATGAGTTTTGTGGTGTATTTTTATATATACCCATACTTTGTGTGAGAAATATCGCTGTAAACGACAACTTTTTAAAAAAATTTATACAAAGTTGTCAATTTACAGAGATATTTCTCTCACCTAACATGGGTATATGTAAATATACACCCCAAAACACATTGCCCTACTTCTCCTGAGTACGGCGATACCACATGAGTGACACTTTTTTTGTAGCCTGGGTGTGCAAAGGGGCCCAAATTCCAACGAGTACCTTTAGGTTTTACAGGGATGCTCACAATTTAGCCCCGCCCAAAATGCCAGAACAGTACAAACACCCCACAAATGACCCCATTTTGGAAAGAAGACACCCCAAGGTATTCGCTCAGGGGCATAGTGAGTCCATGAAAAATTTAACTTTTTTGTCACAAGTTAGTGGAAAGGGAGACTTTGTGAGAAAAAACAATAAAAAATCAATTTCCGCTAACTTGTGCCAAATAAAAAATCTTCTATGAACTCGCCATGCCCTTCACGGAATACTTTGGGGTGTCTTCTTTCCAAAATGGGGTCACATGTGGGGCCCTAAAGCGTGAGAAGAAAAATGCGTAAAAATGCCCTCCTAAAAGGTACTCATTGGAATTTGGGCCCCTTTGCGCATCTTGGCTGCAACAAAGTGTCACACATGTGGTATCGCCGTACTCAGGAGAAATAGGGAAATGTGTTTTGGGGTGTATTTTTACATATAACCATGCTGGGTGAGAGAAATATATCTGTAAATTGACAACTTTGTATAAAAAATTTTTAAAAGTTGTCATTTACAGAGATATTTCTCACACACAGTATGGGTATATGTAAAACTACACCATAAAACACATTGCCCTAACTCTCCTGAGTACGGCGATACCACATGTATGACACTTTTTTGCAGCCAAGATGCGCAAAGGGGCCCTAATTCCAATGAGTACCTTTAGGATTTTACAGGGCATTTTTAAGCATTTTTCTTCTCACGCTTTAGGGCCCCTAAAATACCAGGACAGTGTAAAAACCCCACAAGTGACCCCATTTTGGAAAGAAGACACCCCAAGGTATTCCATGAGGGGCATGTCGAGTTCACAGAATTTTATTATTTTTTTTGGCACAAGTTAGCGGAAATTGATATTTTTTTTATTTTATTTTTGTTTTTCACAAAGTCTCATATTCCACTAACTTGTGACAAAAAATAAAATTTTACATGAACTCACCATACCCCTCACTGAATACCTTGGGGTGTCTTCTTTCTAAAATGGGGTCACATGTGAGGTGAAGTGAAATATCTCTGTAAATGACAACTTTTAAAAAATTTTATACAAAGTTGTAAGTTTACAGAGATATTTCTCTCACCCAACATGGGTATATGTAAAAATACACCCCAAAACACATTGCCCTACTTCTCCTGAGTACGGCGATACCACATAAGTGACACTTTTTTGCAGCCTGGGTGCGCAAAGGGGCCCAAATTCCAACAAGTACCTTTAGGTTTTACAAGGTTGCTCACAATTTAGCCCCGCCCAAAATGCCAGAACAGTAAACACACCCCACAAATAACCCCATTTTGGAAAGTAGACACCCCAAGGTATTCCCTGAGAGGCATAGTGAGTCTGTGGGAGATTTTATATTTTTTTGCCAGAAGTTAGCATAAATTGAAACTTTATTATTTATTTTTTTTCCTCAGAAAGTGTCATTTTCCGCTAACTTGTGAAAAAAAATGAAATGATACATGAACTCACCATGCCCTTCCGCGAATACTTTGGGGTGTCCTCTTTCTAAAATGGTGTCATTTGGGGGGATTTATGCTATCCTGGCATTCTAGCACCTGAAGAAACATGACAGGTGCTCAGAAAGTCAGAGCTGCTTCAAAATGCCGAAATTCACTTTTTTGCAACATAGTTTGCAAACGCTATAACTTTTACCCAAACCAATAAATATACACTTATTGGATTTTTTTTTATCAAAGACATGTAGTGCAATAAATTTAGAGAAAAATTTATATAGAAATGTAGTTTTTAAAAAAAAAAATTACAACAGAAAGTGAAAAATGTCATTTTTTTTGCAAAAATTTCGGTCATTTTTGATTAATAGCAAAAAAAAGTAAAAATGTCAGCAGCAATGAAATACCACCAAATGAAAGCTCTATTAGTGAGAAGAAAAGGAGGTAAAATTCATTTGGGTGGTAAGTTGTATGACGGATCAATAAACGGTGAAAGTAGTGTAGTGCAGAATTGTAAAAAGTGGCCTGGTCATTAAGGGTGTTTAAGCTAGAGGGGCTGAAGTAGTTAAAGTACCTGTACAAGTGCCCTGGTTTCCAAGCAACCATCCGCAAAAAAAAACGATGCGGATGACAAACGGATGGCTTGCGTTGGTCATCTGCATTTTTTGCGGACCCATTGACTTCTATGGGTCCGCAAACCGTTTTTTTGCAGACAAGAATAGGACATGACATATTTTTTTTGCGGACGTGAAATGCAGACTGCGGACGCGGACAGGCAATGGAAGAAGCATCCGCATTTTTAACAGATCCATAGAAATGAATGGGAAACCATCGGATCTGCAAAAAAAACAGAACGGAGGCCACAAAAAAAAAACTGCCGTGTGCATGTAGGCTTAACAAACAGAAATCAGGAGAGAAAGACTACTCTAGAGTTCTCTTATCTGCCATCTTGCTCACACCACATCTTATTGTCTGAGGATAGAGACATTGCACCTTGTACAGATAACGGTTGGATGTACTGTAGCTCATCCTTTTCACCCACTAAAGATGTTCTTCTACAACTGCCCGATTCCTTCACTCTAACTTTTTTACTGCTCCGAACTCTGGGGAGTACACTGTGAAATAACATCTCATCAGGGCCACTACCACTCCCATCCTCTGCACTGACTCCTAAGTGGCTTGCTAGTGATTACATGATTGCTGTAACGGGAGCAGGAAGTGTCATGGCCACTTCTTGAAATGTATACACAGTGCTCATTGAACAGTGTTCATACAGTGATTGTGAAGGTTGGGACAATAATAAACCAACTCTTTCATCTCTGTGGGGTGTCTGTCACTGACAACCAGTCCCTGCTCTCTCTCTGTGCTGCTCCAAGGACATTCAGAAATGTCACAGATGATGCAGCGTTTTCTACTTTGCAGTCAGCTCCCTCTTAACGGGATTTGTGCTTTGCATAAAGCTCGGTGGAGGGAGAGTGTACAGTAGATGGTGAGAGAAAAGGAACTGAAGATTCATGGGTATGCTAGTCTTTAGCCTTAGAGCAGCACAACTGGACTGCGCTATTAGAAGTTGCAACCAGGAAGTTTTTAGAAAAGAAAAAGCATAGAGAATGTCTCGAGGGATATGTGTGTAGATATTCTCGCAATGCATGTTTTATCTGAAAATTGGATGCCTTCTGAGTGATAACCCCTTTATGGTTATTGTTTCATCCCTCTGCTGGACTTTCCATTGGGAGTATATATTTGACATCCCAGAAACAGTACTCACAATACAGCGCAAAGGATCCGCTCACTTTAAATTTTGGACTCCATTTGACTGTAAGTCTTCCCATTCACTGGAATGGAGTAACAAATAATTTACAAAATTGCATAAATTCTACGTTTTGCAATCAGAAGCTTCATTTACAAAAAAAAATAAAGCCTTATTCACATTCAGGGCAGGGATGGCCACTGAAAGGAAAAAATCAGTGCACAAATCTGTAGTAACTGGACACCTGCCACTAACACATTATACACATAACCAGTGGCATAGCTATAGGGGGTGCAGAGGTAGCAGTCGCTACAAGGCACGTCATGCGGCCGATCACCTGACTGGCCATCAGGTGCTCGGCGTGCACTTTGGATTTTGAGGCGGATGGCGTTATAGTACACAGGTGTGACATGAAATGTATTATTAGCACACACATGGGGATGTTATTAAGCTAATCAAATTGGTGCCTACTGATTGGTGCCTTGAGGATTCAA
This sequence comes from Bufotes viridis, assembly GCA_033119425.1. Lineage (NCBI taxonomy): Eukaryota > Metazoa > Chordata > Amphibia > Anura > Bufonidae > Bufotes > Bufotes viridis. Next base: position 34,823,326 of record CM065592.1, on the reverse strand, counting down.
AAGGAGCACGCTCTCAAGGAGAGCCGTACCCCCAGAGGAAGGTGTCGCCGAAACGCGTGTCGGGGTGTGCAGTTCTCTTGAGGTGAGTTTCCCATTTTTGTGGGTCTGGTACATATGTTACAATTATCAACACTAAAGAAGAAGAAAGCAGGCGAAGCACGATGAACAATATATAAAGACTTTATTATTGTTCCCGAAAAGGGGAAAATCCAGTAAAATACAATAACAGACATCACAATACAATGGTGGATGACACACAGGGTGGGAGAGGATCACAAAGTGGACAGCATGAAGCATAGAAAAGACATTAGACAAGGCCAAAAGGATATAAGGTCAAAAAATTACATCAATAAATACCAAAGTTGTGATCTAATGAGCCCCAACACACGTTTCGCGTAAGCTTCCTGAGGAAGCTTACGCGAAACGTGCGTTGGGGCTTATTGGATCACAACTTTGGTATATATTGATGTAATTTTTTATTCATTATATTGCAATTTATTGTCCGTGTACATTGTATCTCATGCACTTTGCACTTTATATGCACTTTGGCTTCAATATCTTGTTTAAGGCTGGCACGTCATCTATACATGTTCCATATTGGGGCATTTATCCATCAATTAATTACCTTATATCTTTTTGGCCTTGTCTAATGTTTTTTCTATGCTTCATGTTGTCCACTTTGTGATCCTCTCGCACCCTGTGTGTCATCCACCATTGTATTGTATTGTCTCTTATTGTATTTTACTGGATTTTCCCCTTTTCGGGAACCATAATAAAGTCTATATATATTGTTAGTCGTGCTTCACCTGCTTTCTTCTTCTTTAGTGTTGATACTTGGTATACTGGCCTAGTACGCATACTCACTTTGTGAGTTATCTACGATTGGTCAGTACTGGGCCCTATTCTCTTCAATATATTTATTAATGATCTTGTAGAAGGCTTGCACAGTAAAATATCTATTTTTGCAGATGATACTAAACTGTGTAAAGTAATTAACACGGAAGAGGACAGTTTTCTGCTACAGAGGGATCTGGATAGATTGGAGGCTTGGGCAGAAAAATGGCAGATGAGGTTTAACACTGACAAATGTAAAGTTATGCACATGGGAAGGAATAATGCAAGTCACCCGTACATATTAAATGGTAAAACACTCGGTAACACTGACATGGAAAAGGATCTAGGAATTTTAATAAACAGCAAATTAAGCTGCAAAAACCAGTGTCAGGCAGCTGCCGCCAAGGCCAATAAGATAATGGGTTGCATCAAAAGGGGCATAGACGCCCGTGATGAGAACATAGTCCTACCATTTTACAAATCACTGGTCAGACCACACATGGAGTACTGTGTACAGTTCTGGGCTCCTGTGAACAAGGCAGACATAGCAGAGCTGGAGAGGGTTCAGAGGAGGGCAACTAAAGTAATAACTGGTATGAGGGGACTACAGTACCCTGAAAGGTCATCAAAATTAGGGTTATTCACTTTAGAAAAAATACGACTGAGGGGAGATCTAATAACTATGTATAAATATATATAGGGGTCAGTACAGAGATCTCTCCCATCATCTATTTATCCCCAGGACTGTGACTGTGACGAGGGGACATCCTCTGCATCTGGAGGAAAGAAGGTTTGTACACAAACATAGAAAAGGATTCTTCACTGTAAGAGCAGTGAGACTATTGAACTCTCTGCCTGAGGAGGTGGTGATGGTGAGTACAATAAAGGAATTCAAGAGGGGACTGGATGTATTTCTGGAGTGTAATAATATTACAGGCTATAGCTACTAGAGAGGGGTCGTTGATCCAGGGAGTTATTCTGATTGCCTGATTGGAGTCGGGAAGGAATTTCTTTTCCCCTTAAGTGGGGAAAATTGGCTTCTGCCTCACAGGGGTTTTTTGCCTTCCTCTGGATCAACTTGTAGGAAACAGGCCGAACTGGATGGACAAATGTCTTTTTTCGGTCTTATATACTATGTTACTATGTTACAATTAGTATGAGGGATGTTTCATGTCAGATGGTATGGATATGCTTATGTCTACTTTGCACACTCTGACCATATGCAGACATTTGGTGTGGGGATACTTGAATATTATTCTATGACACATTAGTACCTTTTGTACGGTTATTTACTTGCCCCTACTTTAGTTATGTATTGTGACCATTGCTTAGCGTCTGTGTGTAAGTTTTACATATATTTTATTGTATTAGTATTTATCACATATATTTAACTATCTGCTATTTCCCTCATGTGATATTTACATCATATGTAGTCACCTCAGGTGTATACCGCACTTTATTCTTGATGTCTTTTATCTCTATTTTAACTACGCTTTGTATACAGTTTTGAATAAAATTTACTATATATTTGTAGCCCTTTTAGACTCAGTTTTCTTTTTTGTGTTTTTGTGCTGATATTCTTACTACACCCATAGCTACAGTATTACTGAAAGCTTTGAAGTCAAGCCTCTGAATTTCACGTCTTCTTCACATGATGCCAAAAATCTAGTGCTCTGATTGAATGACTGCTTTATATCTTCTTTACTGAAGTGATTAGTACAGATAATTAGAGAAGCCGCATTTACAGTTAGTGACTGGAGCTACAGTAGCTAAATTATGGGTTTAACCAATTAGCAATGAATTATAGTAATCAAAATTGGAGATTATGAGGTTATGGCTAATTATTTTAGTGGCTTCTCAGGAAATCCCAGGATTGCGGCAGATGTTTCTATTGTTAGATGATTCTGAGGGTACTTAAATTTAAGGAACTAAAGAAAAAAATTTAAAGTAATGCCTAGAAAATACTGTCTTCACAGAAACACTGTAAGTAGTAAAGTATGACGACAGAACAAACAACAGACAAAGGGAAGATTTATCAAGACCAATGTTCCCATATGCTAGTCTTGATCTCCTGCGCGTTGCAGTGAGAGGTGTCAAATTTATTAAGTGGCAGACGGCTTTTAATAAATTAGGCGCCAGAAACTCAAATCTACGCCAGCTAGTGGCTGACTTAGTCTTAAAGGGGTTGTGCTTCCTTCCCGACAACCAGCACCCCCGCTGATCAGCTTTTATAAGAGGACATGTCTCTCTATACAAGCACCATTTCCTGTTCATTCCACTGCCCGTCATCTTGGAAGTTTCGGCGGTGCAGTGTAATCACAAGTACTCACTCTATTCATTTGAACGACGCGTAGTGTAATGAAGAGGAAGCACCGCTAGACTCCTCCACATCAAACAGTTAATCCGAAGGGTATGAGCGCTGATTTCTCTTCATTAGACTACACGATATCTCCTGTGGCACAGTGGTGTAAAGTAAATACTGGTACTCTCTCCATTCAGTTGAGCAGAACGAGTACTTGTTTTTACAGTGCACCGCCGAAACTTCCAAGATGGCAGGCAGTGTAATGACCAGGAGGCAGCACTCGCATGAAGAGCCATCTCCTCATCTCCTGATGATAGGTCATCAATATAAAAAGCTATGGTTATGCACCATTAAATGTTATTTTAATATAATTCAGCATGAAAAACTAATTACCTTTTTAATTTACCTTCTGTTACACAAATGCTTCAGTTGTGAGATATTCTCTTTACTTCATTACACTAGTGCCCCCTGGTGCTTAATCTGTATAGTAATGTGCATGTCCACCTGCTGAGGGGGTTGCACAGGCTCAGTTCTATCCTTCAACTTCCACCACTCCTATCTATTGTTAGAAGCTTTGACAGTTACAGGGAGAGAGCTACAGCAGAAAGGACATGTCCCTGAGAAAGAAAACACCCCCTCAGAAAGGATACACCCACTGAGCTATTAGAGCAACGAATCGAGAGCTCTCTGGATCTATGTGAGGTATAAGACTAGTTCGAACCTTGTTAGAAAGGTACTGTCATATACTACAGGACGTTTGATTTTAATTTTGTACATCAGTCATGACATAACTCCTTTAAGAAAAGTGGCAAGAAGCATAAGAGATTGCAAATTATGGCACAAATATGGCATGCACCATAATATGTACATTTTTAACAAATCAAAAGGGGAGTTAAAGCTTTCATAAATCTCCCCCACAGTACAAATTCTAAAATTAAAATACTTACTGATTTAACCACATCAGCCCCCCTAGCTTAAATACCCTTAAAGACCAGGCCACTTTTTTCAATTCTGCACTACGCTACTTTCACCGTTTATTGCTCGGCCATACAACTTACCACCCAAATGAATTTTACCTCCTTTTCTTCTCAATAATAGAGCTTTCATTTGGTGCTATTTCTTTCTTGCTGACATTTTTACTTTTTTTGATATTTTACTTTTTTTGATGAAATTTTTGCAAAAAAATGATATTTTTCACTTTATGTTGGAAAATTTGTCAAATAAAACTACATTTCTCTAAAAAATTTTCTCTAAATTTATAGTTCTACATGTCTTTGATAAAAAAAAATGCAATAAGTGTATATTTATTGGTTTGGGTAAAAGTTATAGCGTTTACAAACTATAGTGCAAAAAGTGAATTTCCGCACTTTGACTTTCTGAGCACCTGTCCTGTTTCCTGACGTACTACAATGCCCAGACAGTAGAAATACCCCATAAATGACCCCATTTCCGAAAGTAGACACCCTAAGGTATTCACTGAGGGGCATAGTGAGTTCATGGAAGTTTTTATTTTTGTCACAAGTTAGCGGAAATGGATTTTTTTTATTTTTTACAAAGTCTCATATTCTACTAACTTGTGCCAAAAATACAATTTTACATGAACTCACCATACCCCTCACAGAATACCTTGGGGTGTCTTCTTTCCGAAATGGGGTCACTTGTGGGGTATTTATACTGCCCTGGCATTTTAGGGGCCCCTAAAGCGTGAGAATCCAAATGCGTAAAAATGCCCTGTAAAATCCTAAAGGTACTCATTGGATTTAGGGCCCATTTGCGCATCTTGGATGCAAAAAGTGGCACACATGGGGTATTGCCGTACTCAGGAGAAGTAGGGCAATGTGTTTTGGGGTGTATTTTTACATATACCCCTACTGGGTGTGAAAAATATCTCTGTAAATGACAACTTTGTTTAAAATTTTTAAAAAAGTTGTCATTTACAGAGATACTTCTCACACCCTGCATGAGTATATGTAAAAATACACCCCAAACACACTGCCCTACTTCTCCTGGTACGATGATACCCATGTGTGCCACTTTGCATCCAAGATGCGCAAATGAACCCTAAATCCAATAGTACTGCTAGAGTACAGAGGCATTTACGCATTTAATTCAAACTGCTTTGACGTTTAGGGGTCCCTAAAATGCCAGGACAGTAAAAATAGCACACAAGTGACCCCATTTCGGAAAGTAGACACCCCAAGGTATTCGCTGATGGGCATAGTGAGTTCATGGAAGTTTTAATTTTTTGGCACAAGTTTGCGGAAATTGATTTTTTTTTTTTTTTTTTACAAAGTCTCATATTCCACTAACTTGTGCCAAAAAATAAAATGTTACATGAACTCACCAAACCCTTCACAGAATACCTTGGGGTGTCTTCTTTCCGAAATGGGGTCACTTGTGGGGTATTTATACTGCCCTGGCATTTGAGGGGCCCCTAAGCGTCAGAAGCAGTTTGGAATCCAAATGCGTAAAAATGTCCTGTGAAATCCTAAAGGTACTCATTGGATTTAGGGCCCCTTTGCGCATCTTGGCTGCAAAAAAGTGGCACACATGGGGTATCGCCGTACTCGGGAGAAGTAGGGCAATGAGTTTTGGGGTGTCTTTTTACATATACCCCTACTGGGTGTGAAAAATATCTCTGTAAATGACAACTTTGTATAAAAAATTTTAAAAAGTTGTCATTTACAGAGATATTTCTCTCACCCAGCATGGAGTATATGTAAAATACACCCAAAGCACTTGCCTACTTCTCCTGAGTACTGGCGATACCTGTGTGCCACTTTGCAGCCAAATGAAGGCCCTAAATCAATGATACTGAGATTCACAGGTCATTTTACGCATTTGAATTCCAAACTGCTTCTGACGTTAGAGAGCTAAATGCCAGGGCAGTAAATACCACACAAGTGACCCCATTTCGGAAAGTAGACACCCAAGGTATTCGCTAATGGGCATAGTGAGTTCATGGAAGTTTTTATTTTTGGCACAAGTTAGCGGAAATGGATTTTTTTATTTTTTTTTTGCAAAGTCTCATATTCCACTAACTTGTGCCAAAAAATAAAATTTTACATGAACTCACCATACCCCTCACGGAATACCTTGGGGTGTCTTCTTTCTAATATGGGGTCACTTGTGTGGTATTTTTACTGCCCTGGCATTTTAGGGGCCCCTAAACGTCAGAAGCAGTTTGGAATCCAAATGCGTAAAAAATGTTCTGTGAAATCCTATAAGGTACTCATTGGATTTAGGGCCCCTTTGCGCATCTTGGCTGCAAAAAGTGGCACACATGGGGTATCGACGTACTTAGGAGAAGTAGGGCAATGTGTTTTGGGGCGTATTTTTACCTATACCCCTACTGGGTGTGAAAAATATCTCTGTAAATGACAACTTTGTATAATTTTTTTTAAAAAGTTGTCATTTACAGAGATATTTTCACACCCAGTATAGTATATGTAAAAGTACACCCCAAACACATTGCCTACCTCTCCTGAGTACAGAGATACCACATGTGTGACACTTTTGCAGCAAGTAGCACTCAGCCCTAAATCCAATGAGTACTCTTCTAGAACGGTATTTTTACGCATTTTTCTTCTCACGCTTCAGGGCCCCTAAAATGCCAGGGCAGTATAAATACCCCACATGTGACCCCATTTTGGAAAGAAGACACCCCAAGGTATTCTGTGAGGAGCATGACGAGTTCATAGAAGATTTTTTTTGCACAAGTTAGCGGAATTTGATTTTTTTTTGTTTTTTCACAAAGTCTCCCTTTCTGCTAACTTGTGACAAAAGTTCAATCTTTCATGGACTCAATATGCCCCTCAGCGAATACCTTAGGGTGTCTTCTTTCCGAAATGGGGTCACATGTGAGGTTTTTGTACTGCCCTGGCATTTGAGGGTCACCGCAATCATTACACGTATGGCCAGCATTAGGAGTTTCTGCTATTCTCCTTATATGGAGCATACGGGTAATGAGATTTTTCCGTTCAGCCTCTGGGCTGAAAAGAAAAAATGAACGGCACAGATTTCCTCATTCGCATCGATCGATGTGGATGAAAAAATCTCTGCCAAAAAATATGCAAGAAAAAAAGAGGGGCCTGGCGATTGCCAGGACATGAGAGCTCCGCCCAAACATCCATACCCACTTCAGCTCCTATGTCCTGGCAAGCGTGATTTCTCCATTCACATCGATCAATCCATCGGTGTGGAGGAAGACATCTTTGCCAGATTTTTGATACAAAGTGTTTGCCAAAGCATATGAACTCCAACACCTCTCCTCAGCTCACATGCCAGGGCAAACGTACCTGTCCTGCAGAGGAGAAATCTCGTCTTGCAGCGCCGCATACACTGACTTCACGTGTCTTCTGATAGCAGCAATGCTTCTCTCAGAATGCACATCAGTGCTGCGGCGTTTTCGTCGGTTGGTCCGTTGGTCTGTTGGTATACCTGGAAAATAAAGGGTGGTTATGGGGGGGAAGAAGAAAAAACAGGCAGCAGGCACATGACTTGAACGTTGCAAACTTTATAAAACCAGAACATTTTAAAACTTTTATAAAACATGAACATAAAAACCTGAACTAACTCAAGATTTTCTTTTTCTTGCTACCTGTTTAATTTTTTTTTTTTTTGTTTTCCATGTCACTCTTTATTTTCCTAGCAGAAACCTCTCCTTTCCCATGGGACAATGTGTAAAGTGTAAATCACACAGAGATGGTGCGAAGTACATTATACAGCGTTATCCCAAGTGAAAGGAGACGTTTCTACCGTTTCACACTTCTGCTGTAGCACACCAGCACCATCCCTATGTGTTAGGGTCTCTCAAAACCTAGTGTCCTGAGAGACCCTAGAGCCTGAGTGGAAAAAAACTACCTGTGTAGTGCTGTCCCTAGGTCCCTAAGTGTACCTGAGTGTGGTACTTCCGGAAACACTCTCCAAGGCATAGGGCAGGGTGGTCAGGACAGTCAGGACAGAAATAGCGGGTGTCACGCCTTATTCCACTCCTGCTACAGACACGACATCTTTTTCGGGGTGGCGGTTGGTTTGAGGTACCCGGCACAACGCTAGGGAAGTGCCGCTCGTGTAGACGGCTAACTACACTGGTGGATGGGGCCACGGAACCTCCTGGGTACAGGAGGTTCTCGATGATCTCTTCCTGGAATTTGAGGAAGGATCCCGTTCTCCCAGCCTTACTGTAGAGAACGTAACTGTTATATAGAGCCAATTGAATCAAATATACAGACACCTTCTTATACCAGCGTCTGGTCTTTCGGGAAACCAAATAAGGGGCCAACATCTGGTCGTTGAAGTCCACCCCTCCCATGTGGAGGTTATAGTCGTGGACCGAGAGGGGCTTTTCAACGACACTGGTTGCCCGTTCAATTTGGACTGTCGTGTCTGCGTGAATGGAGGAGAGCATGTAAGCGTCACGCTTGTCTCTCCATTTCACCGCGAGCAGTTCTTCGTTACACAGTGCAGCCCTCTGCCCCCTTGTAAGTCTGGTGGTAATGAGCCGTTGGGGAAGCCCGGCGACTAGGTCGCACGGTGCCGCAGCAGCCAATCTGTTCTAGGAACAAATGCCTGAAGAGGGCCACACTTGTGTAAAAGTTGTCCACGTAAAGATGGTACCCCTTGCCGAATAAGGGTGACACCAAGTCCCAGACTATCTTCCCACTGCTCCCCAGGTAGTCAGGGCAACCGACCGGCTCCAGGGTCTGATCTTTTCCCTCATAGATCCGAAATTTGTGCGTATAGCCTGTGGCCCTTTCACAGAGCTTATACAATTTGACCCCATACCGGGCGCTTGCTTGGGATGTACTGCTTGAAGCCAAGGCGCCCGGTAAAATGTATTAGGGACTCGTCTACGCAGATGTTTTGTGCAGGGGTATACAAATCTGCAAATTTCTGGTTGAAATGGTCTATGAGGGCCGAATTTTATGGAGCCGGTCAAAAGCTGGGTGGCCTCTGGGACGGGAGGTGGTGTTGTCACTAAAGTGCAGGAAACGCAGGATGGTCTCAAAACGTGTCCTGGACATGGCAGCAGAGTACATGGGCATGTGATGAATTGGGTTCGTGGACCAATATGACCGCAATTCATGTTTTTGGTTATGCCCATGCTGAGGAGAAGGCCCAGAAAAGTTCTAAGTTCGGAAACTTGGACTGGTTTCCACCGGAAAGGCTGGGCATAAGAGCTTCCCGGGTTGTCGGCGATAAATTGAGTGGCATATCTGTTTGTTTCTGCCACGACTAGGTCATAGAGCTCCGCAGTGAAAAACAGCTCAAAAAACCCCAGCGCCGATCCTATCTGAGCTGTTTCCACCCGAACTCCTGACTGGGCGGTGAAAGGGGAACTAATGGTGCGGCTGAAGTTGGGGGCTGCCAATCAGGATTTGCCAGCACCTCAGGGACTCTAGGGGCTCTACGGGCCTGTCTGCGCGGTGGCTGCGACGGGGAAACTACTGCACGTGCCACCGTACCAGCTTCTACTGCCCTTCTGGTGCTCGCCACTTCACCATGTTGTGCGGCAGTGCTGGTAGAAGGTCCAGGACGGGCTGCGCTGCTGGTGTATGCCTCACCACGTAATCCGGCAGCGCCAGCCCCACTCTGCTGCCCTTGAGCGGATCCTGCGCAGCCTGCGGTCTAGCAACACGGGGCCGAGTGCGCCTGCTTCTATCAGGGACCTCCACCTCCTCGTCAGAACTTTGAGTCAGAGAGCCACTGCTCTCTACAGGTTCAGTATTCTGACCCGCTAGATTCGTCAGATGAGGGTTCCCATTCCTCATCCGACTGGGTCAGAATCCTGTAGGCCTCTTCAGAGGAATACCCCTTGTTTGACATTTGGGCGTCTAAATTTAGGGGTATTCCCTGAGACTACCAAGAAAAAAGCAAGCCTGTCTTACAATTGAGAGGGTAGCGAAGTACAGAAGCCGCTGCGATTGATAAAAAGATCAAAACTGATTTTTTATCGCCGCAGCGCTTGTGAAGGGATTGTGCAGTGATTACAAAAAAAAAATTTTTGTCACTGCGGCGGGCGGGCGTGGGTGAGCGCAGGTGTGGGCGACCGATCAGGTCTGATCGGGCAAACACTGCGTTTGGGGTGGAGGGCGAACTAAAGTGACACTAGTACTATTATATATCTGACCGTGATCAGTTCTGATCACTTACAGATACTATAAAAGTACAAGCGCTGATTAGCTCTACGCTAATCAGCGAACCAGTGACTGCGGTGCGGTGGGCTGGGCGCTAACGCTAACTACCTACCAAAGGGGCCTAAAGTAATCTAAACCTAAAAGTCAATCCTAGTGAAAAAAAAAAGTGACAGTTTACACTGATCACTTTTTCCCTTTCACTAGATGATTGACAGGTGCTGCAAGGGGTGATCAAGGGGTTAATTTGGGTGATGGGGGGCTGATCAGGGGCTAGTGTGTGGTGCTTGGGTGTACTCACAGTAAGGTGTGCTCTCTCCTGGCTCCAACCGACGAAAAGGACCCAGGAGAGAGCACAGAAGCCATTTAATCCATCATATTTACAAATATGATGGGTTAAATGGCTTCTCATTCGTTTTTTTAAAAGTCATCAGCCCGCCAGCGCTGCCGATTGGCTGGCAGGCTGATGACTAACTCCTCCTGCGCCTTTTGCCATGCGCGATGTGCGCATGCGCGGGCGCATCTATGCGAAATCTCGCGTCTCGCGAGATCACGCGTAGATGCGTCCGAACAGAAGAGCCCGGCCGCCGCGAGAACGCGATCCTGCGTGCGGCGGTCCGGGAGAGGTTAAAGGGATTCTGTCACCATTTTTATGCCCTGTGAGCTAAACATATGCTCATGTCCAGGGTATCATTTTGATTTCTAAGGTGGCCTTATAAAAGAGATCTGTGGCTTAATTTAGCTAAAAAACTGGTTTTACTAACCTGTCAATCATAGAATAAAGGTGCCCAAGGGGAGGTCTGTGGATGCATGGTACACCCATCGCTGTTCGTGCCCAGCACCGCCTTCTACTCCTCAGTGCCGCCTCTCCCTCCCTCCCCCTTCTCCCGCTGTGAGATCCCGCGCATGCGCACAGCACAAGAAGAAGCCGATGCCAGTAGTCATCTAAGCCTGTGTGCACGCGCGGGATCTCAAAGCGGGAGGAGGGGAGGGAGAGGCGGCACTGAGGAGTAGAAGGCGGCGATGGGCATGAACGGGGATGGGTGCGGCCAGGCACTATGCATCCACAGACCTCCCCTTGGGCACCTTTATTCTATGATTAACAGGTTAGGTGATGCTGGCCTAGTGGTTATTTGGTGATGGGTGGCTTGGCTGTAGTCCCTCACCTTACAGCAGATCCTGATGTATAAGTTCACTCTGCTGTCTGGAATCTCAAGGCTTCACTTGAGGACAATTGGAGGAGTTCACTTGAGAATTTGGTTACAGAAGCAGGAGTTTTGCAGGTTGCTTTCTCTCTTCTCTGTCTCTAGACAGAAACTCCCCCTCCTGGCAGGCTCTAGATCCAGCCCACTCCTTCCAAGAGGGGAGGAACTGGGTGGTTAACCCTGTTTCTGCCAACCTTTGAATTCCAGTCCTTTTAGAGAACTAGGGCCAGAAGCAAACAGTAACATAAACAACACATAATACTAAACAATTTGTAGTGCCCCCAACTCTACAACCGTTGCTGTAGGGTAGAGTTGGTGCACCCCCATACACTTTATATGGTTCACCAGAGCTGCTGAAATAGTCAGGTTCAGCTAACATAAATCTAATATGTATGGCGAGCTTCAGAGAAGGAAAGAGAACACATTAATAGTGAGAAATCTGTCAATTGGTGACTGGTGGGCTGGAGCTGCTCATGACTCATGCAAATCCCAGACCTGTTTTTATTTAGGGGGTTTTCCTGGAGATAAATGTTAAATTATTCTATTACATCATGCACAACATACGTTTTCAAATGGAATTTTATCCTCCGTCTAGATATTATTGTTAAATTATTATTATAGTTATGGCACCCCCTAGTGTTGCTTTTAATCTATATTACAAAGTCCACCTAATGTGTCCAGTGATGGTGGTCACACATTCTCAGTAGCTCAGTCCCATCTTCCAGTTCCTCTTGTAGATGGAGGTGCAGTCTACCAATAAGAATCAGTGCAATATAAGCGACTTTAGCTCACCAGCGCAGGGCATAATAAGTGATCATTTTCAGAGGGAATGAAAAAAACACCAGGGGGCGGATTAAAAAGTAAATAACAGCAACATCTACACACATATTGCCCATTCTAATAGAGAAATGTAATATATTTAAAGAGGTTGTCCAGCCCTTCTTAGGCGATGGCCTGTCCTCAGGATATGATATCATTAGCTGATCAATGGGGGTCCGACAACCCCACCCCTCCTGATCATCTGTTCAATGTATCTCTGTCACTGGAAGTCGATACCGGAAATACAAAGCACTGTGAACATTTTAGTGGACAGTCCAAGTATTAAAGTGATCGTTAGAGATAAGCGAATTTCAGATGACTGATACAAACTGGGTCTGAATTGATTCTACCTGAATCCAAAGTGTTCCAATAGCCTGAAAAGTTGTGTATGGAACTCTAAGGTCTCCTAGAACTCATAATTCTTCTCACTTGTCTCTCAAAGTTTTCGGCCTCTGTGTAAATTTTATCCTTATTTTTTTCACATCTGAATGGCTGAAAGTCCCTACTCGGTGACCAACAACATTGGCATCTACAATTAAAGAGAAAAAAGTTTTCTGCTTTGTTTTTATGTTATTCACCGTTTATCTATAAGGATTCATTTAATTAGGTGGCATTCTGCCAAAACGTTATCTTATTTCATGCATGCCTCCGCTTTTCTTTTATGAAACTGTGTCCTTGATATTAAAAATTGTGCGAGACAACCGAACGTTTTACCTGTGTAAAAATTCTGCCGATGGCCGAACGTTACAAGAAAACATACTTGCTTTTTATTTCATGAATCATCATTAGAAAAAAAGTTATTGTTGAAGGTCATCAATTCTCCAGAGTGTAGGAAGCTCTTCATAGTGACAGGACTTCATTAAAAGCACATATGTGGAACAGATATTAAAAACATTGGCTCCGGTACAGAATAAGAAATTGAACATACATAGTTCTTAAGGTTATGAAATATACCAAATTCTTTAGCAGTCAATGAAATGTTGCGTAAAATGATATTGCCTTCTGATGCAACTTGGCTATGAAACGTTGCGTTTTTTTCTTCCTTAAAAAAAAAAAAAAAAAAACATCAAGACACAAGTTAGCTGCTTCAGATTTAACTAATTCTGACTGATCCATAAGCTGGGCTTTAGGGCCTTTTGTCTAGCATAGAAGGAATTAGACGGCACCGCTATTTAACGCCCTTCACCGAGTCAGCTACCTTCAAACACCCATTTGAATCCAGTAACGGTGGTGCCCCAAGAACAGACATAGGAATATAAACTTTTTTGTAGAGAAAGGTCTTCTTTATTCGTCTATAGTAGACAATCGAGAGAACAGTTAAGGGCTCAGGGCGGACGCTCTCCTCCATAGACGCCAAGCAGCGATGGCCGTTTCGCACGTGTGTGCTTCCTCTGGCTGCCGCCGGGCCTTTTGTACATGGGCTGAGAATAGCAAAAATGATCAGGGATGAGCAATAGTATAAATGTGCGTTCCCAATAACTGCCCTGAGCAAATGAAGAACGAGCAAATGTTGATACATCGGGGGATTGCCTCTTCCATGTGGCCAATAAAATCATTGTTTGTGGGCAGCAGATTGCCCTGTGTAAACAGGGATGTGCAGCCAGCAAACAGGCAGGATGTTTGCCAGTGAATGAGCTGGCAATGATTGGGAACAAATGGTCAATGCTGATTATCTCCCTGAGTTTTATCCTGTGTTGAAGAGCCCTTAACCCCTTAACACATAATCACATGCATGTACGTCATATGCGTTAAGGTATTGTATGGAAAAGGCTCCGGAGCTGTGTTCACTCCATATTCAATGGGTGGAGGCTATATAATGGAACAGATGACTCTGAACTTGGTCATATAACCCCTCGTATGCGGCTGTCAATAGTAACCTTAGCCTCTGAGGGCTCTCTCTGTCCTCTGATCGGAGCCCTGTGGCAAACTTGTTGGGCTCGAATCCGATGCCATGACAGCCTAGGGCCTTGTGAAAGCTTCCAGGCCTGCCATAGTAAGATACCTTTTTCAGCCATAGAAGATAGTGTACTAACACAATAGAAGCAAACATTATATATGGACTAAGACTCTCAGCCAATATATTTTGATCAAAACGCATCTCTGCCCGCCTACCCGAGCCAAGGTGGTCTCATTCAGGCCGGACCTACTCTACACCTACCTATTCCATTGGGCATTGACATTTGGGAGAGCAGACCCTGCTCTTGAAGGAGTGGCACCTTCAAGTGTGAATGCGCTCCTATTATCTGGGGAGTAGCATTCTTATGCACTTTTGCCCTGCCTATCCCATCTCTCAAAGCCACTCTCACCGCACACATGGACGCACTCATACACGCACTCACTGCACGTAAACCCGCGCTAACCATACATATAGATGCGCTCATACATACACCTTTGCCACATAAATGGAATCAGTAATACTACTCACACATGGATGCACTCATACTCACACTTATACTTACCACATGAACGCACTTATATGAATGTTCACCAAAAAGACATATAACACATTCACTGGAGATATTATACACATATGTAGAGTAATATATACACAATGCTGCCGTAACCCATTGGTCCTGGTGCTGCGTTTTGCTGTACTTTCTGATGTGCAATGCTTCTTTCAGGGGAAAAATCTAATAAGGGCAAAGTTCCAAGGGCCCCAGGCCCTTTCCCAAAAGTGATCTTATTATAATCCACCCCTGATAATTTCATAACTGTTGACATGTCATTGTGAAATGCCAGAAATGTTGATAGGTGACTGCTGAGATCCCACCAACCGTTGAAACAAAGGGGCCGAATCGCTCAGCTATGTGTTGCACCACTTTGGCTTTGATTTGCTTTTTCTCCACTCCCCTTGAGCAGCAGAGCATACGGCAGGGGTGCACAACGTTTTCCGGTTGGGGGCTACATTGTCAGACTGAACCAACGACAGGGGGCTAAAATAAAATTTGAAGGGGTATTACCAACTGAAAACCTGCAATTTATGGCCTATTGTACACACAGTATATACTATAAAAGTATTTTTGCATTTCTAGTACTCCCATCTAATGGGAGAATACATAAAAAATGTATGTTAGTAGCCACAAGACATAGACATATATGTCTGTTATCAAATGCTTGGGGGACACACAGAATGGTATCAAGGGCCGCATGTGGCCCCCGGGCCGCAGGTTGTGCGTCCATAGTGTATGAATCCATAGAAAGTTCAGCTGTCTGCAGGAAGCCAATCACAGCCCAATGGTATTACGGAATTGGTACATAGAAAATGTATTTTAAAAAAAAAGCTATTCCGAAATGTTCATTTTTTTCCGATGTTCTGCATTTCCCTTAAAATAAATTTTAAGTTTATTGTATTGGTTTATGCAAGAGTTTAGCTCTCTAGTTTATGAAGTATATGTACATGTCAATTTACGAAAAATAAACTGAGATAGCATCAATACTTTCCGCCACACTACCTGCAACACTAGCATTGTTCTTTTATTACGAAAGGATTAACAAAACCAAATTTGAGGTTATGTTCTTCTGCCTGCTGTGCATAGTCCCTCACCTAACCTTTGCATTATGGAAAAATACCACTGCCTGGTATGCTGAGCCTATACAGGAGTGTAAAGGATTGCACAATAATAGCAGAAAATACACCATGTGCTGTAAGTTCCCGTACAGTGCCAAATTTAACAGATGATTGCAAGGGCTCCCTATGAAAGCCTATGTACATGCTAAGAGCAGGTTCAACCAGAGTACACGGATTAATAAAACATTGGGAACACGGTTTCTGAAAGGTTATTTCAATATGTCATCATGTTAATCCTGGTGTGAAATGACACAAGCCACTCTATAAGCATTTACAATGAACTGAAAACACACATTTGGCTGAAAATTGCTAAATGCCTTTCCTCTCAACTTTTAACAAAAGATTTTAATAATATACCATTGTTTCTAATGTAATTCCAATGCATATAGCCCCAATACCTTGTTATTTTGTATTTGAACTACTTCTGCAGCTGTTTTCATCAGGCATTTACTCTAAAGAAAAAAGAGTTACTGTGTTAGCCAAAAAGTGTTATTGCCCATAATAAGAGAAACAAAATAATAATCTCACAGTTAGGGTCCATTCACACGTCCGCATGAACGAGTCTGCATCCGTTCTGCAATTTTATGGAACAGGTGCGGACCCATTCAGTTCAATGGGGCAGCAAAAGATCACCGTGTGCTGTCCGCATTTGTAGTTCCCTTCCGTGGCCACGCAAAAAAGATAGAGCATGCCCTACTCTTGGGACAAGAATAGGCATTTCTATCATAGTGCCGGCCACGCGCGCACCGCAAAATGCGGAACGCACATGGCCGATGTCCGTGTTTTACGGATTCCCAATTTGCAGACTGCAAAACACTTACGGATGTGTGAATGGACCCTTATTAGACTTTTTTCTGGATAGAATGGCCCACCAGAGTCCCAGGGTCCTACAGTAGGCCGAGGCTCTGATACCATAATGAGCCCCAAAGATCCAGAAGAAGAAAAAAAACCATCTGGCTGCCTTTGGAGCTAGTCACTTACTAGGGTCTATATCTTTTAACCTATTAAACATTATTGATGAGGAAGGGGACAGCTAGAGCCCCGAAACGCGTTTGGTTTGGAGGACCCCCGACATCCATATTGGATTATGCACATTAAGCTGGAATAACCAATTTACATAGACACGGAGCGCTCCAATACAATCTTCCCTCTGCATTAGCATCGGGTCAAGCAAGTAACAGCACATATCGGGCAGCACAGCGGAGAACATTAGGATGAAAATCAACGGCATCCTAGTGCGTGATACAGAGTAGAACGGGATACCAGAGGTAAGACTCCTCCGTGCATCGGCCTGACACGTGGGATGCCGTGGTCGGGACCTAAGGAGGACTGCCGGGCAGAACGCCGATCTCAGGTAAATGACTGCACCATTACTCTGAGCGCATGATAAGTGAAGCCGTATATTTATCTGCTAAACATAAACCATTTTTGGCTGCTATTTTTGGAGGACAGTGTTGGGCAAAATATTTATGAATTTTTGACCCGCAAACTCTTTACCATCTGACTATATAACTATTTGGAGTAATCAATATATAGGGGACACAACAGGAAGATATGAACTGATTATCGGGCTATAATAAGCCTTGGATGTATAAAAGGACAGATACTGGTGCAAGGACAATTTAACCATCTTTGATGAAATATGGATTGCTATGAATTATGATGAATTGGTAGATTAATAATTTATTTCTTGTTTTATTGTTATAATTTGATCTTAAAAATAAATAGGTATCTATTTTAACCTATTTGCAGTCTATGAGTTCCAGATATTGAGTGCCGATCATCTTTAGATTTTAATACAGGATATACTCGGATAACACTCGCAAGTAAATGGTTGCAGTTGGTGCGTCTTTTTTGTATATTAGATGGACCGCCATTTACCAGTCACCATAAATAATGTTTTCACCATATTGTACAGCTAAGGCCAGGTTCACATCACCATTTAGTTTTCTGATCTTCTGATCCACCAGAAGAACAGAAAAATAAGAAAAAAAATGGATCCTGTATTTTAAGCAACCATTATGCTCAGTTATGCACATTTTGCGCCCATTTTAGCCTGAGATCCGTTATTTTAGGTGGAAAAAAGTCCTGCATGCATGTTTTTGCCTTATTATTTTTATTTTTTGCAACAAAACCTTTGCAGAAAATTGTAACTTTTAACATAAAAGAAAAAAAATTAAAAGTAAAGATTCAATTTATTTGTTATAACTTTTAATATAGAATTAGTTTGAAGGTCTTGGTGGGATTTGAACCCCCAAACTGTCTGTACAGTAGACTTACCCACTTCTCTATTGAAAAGCTGTGCTATAAAGATAAAAATTTTATGTCTTATAGTTTCCTTCATCAGCATAATATCTACTAATATAAAGTATAGTTACACTGTAGCTTTTTCAGCATAGAAAATTGTCTCTTTACAATGGAGCTGTCCTATATATTCAAACCGCACTAAGACCTTTTTTTTTCACTAAACGTAAAGTTACATTGTTCTCCAAAGAGCACCTGTCTGCATGGTAGGGTTGATCATGTAAATGGCCTCACTGGAGCACTGAGGGCTGGCCACAGCCCTTGGAGCACCGGTTTGTTATACCATCTTCAGCTTTAGTCCCTCCCACATTTTCCTGAACTTCCAGCACTTAGTGGGTTAAAATGTTGCATCGTCTTTATTCCATATGAGTCATTGTAGATAAAGTGCAGTGGACAAAACCTCCCGACACCTCCCGTCAGATCAACATGTTTCGAACCACACGGTTCCTAATCATGATCTGATAACTACCTGGGTTCGAGTATTCTTATAAAACTCCACCTTCAATCAGATGACATGAATATAAGTAGTGCGGAGACAGCACGCCAAGAGAGAATTTTGATGCTTCAAGTAGTATTTATTATACCAGTGGTACAGAATTGTTATTGCAACGTTTCGGGCCCAGTACGGAACCCTTTTTCAAGCTGTAATTACAAGTCAGGATAGACATAAGTACAAAGACAAGAAGTACATTTCACATATATTAACAGTAGCATACATATATCTGGATCAGGTGTATTAGAGGAACACAACAGGTAAAAGGCAGTAGAAACTTGTGACTATATCCGGATCAGGTATATTAAAGAGATAAGCAAATAGACAATCAGATGACATGGGGAGGGGAAACAGGGGGAGGGGAACACAAGATAGGAAAGGACACAGGTGACAGGAGGTGGAAACAAAGGAAGCTGGAAGCCAGGCAGTCCCCACTCAAAATATTGTGAAATCACCATCACATACTAATCTCGATATACATTTAAAAACCAAAAAGAAAACTGAATGTCATACAATAGAAACACTGCGCGTGTTTTATTGTAACAAATAATGCCCAGACTGTGTTAGAAAACCTCAGACTATAAACAATATAAAAAACGCGCAGTGTGTATGGGATCCAATAGGGTGACGCACTAAACAGAAGAGAAAAGTGGAAGACGCACTGTTGGGGGGAAAAGAAGGGAAAAGAGAATAAACCTTCCAAGCATATTATCTATTTCCCCCAACGAAACAGACAACAATGTAATGTCAATGTCAATGCAAGATTTTAGTTCTTTTTCAATAAATTAGCAAAGATTTCAAATATTCTGATTTCATTTTGTCATTATGGGATATTAGTTACAGAATGATGGGGGAAACTAGATTTTAATTTTATTTTAGCACAAGGCAGAAACATAACAAAATGTGAAAAAAGGTAAAAGGGTCTGAAGCCTTTCCGAATGTATGGTTAGCAAAATGTAGCACAATAAATGCGATATGAAGTTTCTTATAAGGCTTTATGAAGTACAGTATATACTATATAGCCAAAGTATTTACTGCCTATTATAGTCTGCATGTGGTTAAGTAACTGGCTCAGTAATGGGGAACAGAGGGTGGTTAATAACGGTACACACTCAGATTTGGTCACTGTCACTAGTAGAGTACCTCAGGGGTCAGTACTGGGCCCTATTCTCTTCAATATATTTATTAATGATCTTGTAGAAGGCTTGCACAGTAAAATATCAATTTTGCAGATGACATTAAACTGTGTAAAGTAATTAACACAGAAGAGGACAGTATACTGCTACAGAGGGATCTGGATAGATTGGAGGCTTGGGCAGAGAAGTGGCAGATGAGGTTTAACACTGACAAATGTAAGGTTATGCACATGGGAAGGAATAATGCAAGTCACCCGTACATACTAAATGGTAAAACACTGGGTAAAACTGACATCAAAAAGGACTTAGAAATTTTAGTTGACCGCACACTTGACTGCAGAAACCAGTGTCAGGCAACTGCTGCCAAGGCCAATAAGATAATGGGTTACAATAAAAGGGGCATAGCTGCCTGTGATGAGAACATAGTCCTGCCACTTTACAAATCACTAGTCAGACCACACATGGAGTACTGTGTACAGTTCTGGGCTCCTGTGAACAAGGCAGACATAGCAGAGCTGGAGAGGGTTCAGAGGAGGGCAACTAAAGTAATAACTGGCATGAGGGCAACTACAGTACCCTGAAAGATGATCAAAATTAGGGTTATTTCCTTTAGAAAAAATACGACTGAGGGGAGATCTAATAACTATGTATAAATATATCAGGGGTCAGTACAGAGATCTCTCCCATCATCTATGTATATCAAGGACTAGAAATCAGCAAAGTTTTGAAAAATTTGATTTGGCAGCTTCGCCGAGGTTAGCTAAGAAATTTGATTCATCACGAATTAATTAATCACAAATCACTATAAATCTGGTATAACCAGTCCACTTTGCCTTAGGGTTTGCCACACAAAGCGGCTGTGCTGTAGGCGGGTTGCGACCATGCTGTGGTGAAGAATGCCGCGGCCAATTAGCCCGCAGCTTCCTTTCATTTAGTAATTAAGACCGCACTGTATAGTCCTTCTTCATTGATAATGGCCAGCGGCACCTTTAAACAGGGGCTTTTGCTGGTATGGGATTTGGCTGGTTAGGTTGGGGGCACAATATGCATATTATTGCTGTTCTGGCCTGCAATCTCCTGTAGTAAATACTGAATATTAATCAGCTCTGGCATACCCACTTCTCTAACCTTTGTGCTCTCCTGCACTACAGGTGGGAGCCCTTCTTCTGCCACCATTTTAGGAAAAATTGATTTGTTACCACAAAGCGCAAGGAAATTCGCATTTGTTGCGAATCAAACTTTTCCTAAACTTCAGACTGAATTCTGCTTTGAATGCTTCAGTTCGCTCAACACCACCCAGGACTGTGACGAGGGGACATCCTCTATATCTAGAGGAAAGAAGGTTTCTAAACAAACATAGAAGGGGATTTTTTACGGTAAGATCAGTGAGACTATGTAGCTCTCTGCCTGAGGAGGTGGTGATGGTGAGTTCACTAAAAGAGTTCAAGAGGTATCTTGATGCTTTTCTGGAGTGTAATAATATTACAGGTTATGGTTACTAGATTTCTGGAGAAGGGTTTTTGGTCCAGGGAGTTGCCTGATTAGAGTTGGTAGCAAATTTTTCCTTAAAATGAGGAAAAATGGCTCCTACCTCTTGGGGTGTTTTGCCTTCCTCTGGATCAACTTTGGCTGAACTGGATGTACAGGTTTCTTTTTTCAGCCTTACAGACTGTTACTATATTTGTCATGTTACTGAAGTTGGATGAGAAGCTCTGGCTCACAAGTGGCATTCCAGTTCATCCTATAGGTATTTGATGGAGTTAAGGTAGGAATCTATGCAGCTACGTAAGTTCTTCTATGCCAGGCTTATCACACTATGGTGCTCATTTTGTGCACAGAAACAAAGTCTTGCTGAAACAGGAACGGTCTTTCCCACAAAACTATTGTCACAAAGATATAAGTGATGATAGTCTAAACTATGTGTGTATGATGCAAAATTCACATTACCCCTGACTAGAAATACAGGGCCAAACCCTAAAAAAACAGCCTGTGGGCACTATCTATCCTGGTAGGTAACCTTCTGCCAAATGCAGATTCATCCTTGTGACTGCCAGACAGTTCTTCAGAGAACATGCACCCTCTGAGTCATGTGGCTGGACCATGGAAACAAAAAGTTCTTGTGCTAATGTCACCGCTAGTGGCAGACTGGAACTCTACAGTAAGGGTCCCTTTACATGGGACAACAATCTAGCAGATTGTCGTGAAGAAAGCGTTCCTTACCGACAATCTGCTGATCTCTAGTGGAGGAGACCGGTGCATTTACATGCACTGTTCTCCTCCAGAGTATGGGGACGAGCGATCTCTAATGTCATCGCCCTTCTGTCTCGTTGTTTCCCGGTAGCAGATCGAGTTTACACAGCACCATCTGCCACTGGCCAATGGAGCTGGGGGAATGGAGAGCAGTCTTAAGAGATAGGGTGTGTGGATCAGTGTGTGTGTGTACAAAAGAGGAAGGCATGGGGAGCAGTCTGTGTAACAGAGAACAGGATCACAGGGAGAAGTCTGTCCATTCTAGTCCAAGCTTTCCTGCTACAGGACTCTTTTGGGGGTGACACACAGTCATGACGCAATGTCCTGTCCGAAGTACATTAATTGGGGGTGCTGTGCCATGCCTAAGGCACAGTATTAGGCTACATTCACATGACCGTATGTGTTTTGACATTTCGTATGGCATCCGTTTTTTTGCGGATCCATTATAACAATGCCTATCCTATCCTTGTCAGCAAAACGGACAAGAATAGGACATGTTCTACCTTTTTGCGGGGCTACAGAACGAACATATGGATGCGGAGAGCACACAGTGTGCTGTCCGCATTTTTTGCGGACCCATTGAAATGAATGGGTCCGCATCCTATCCGCAAAAAAATAGAACAGACACGGAAAGAAAATAATTCGTGTGAATGTAGCCTGAGGGGCAGATGAAGCAGCAACAAGCAATTGCTAATTGTGGCAACTATTTCCTTGTGAATGTGACACGACATAAAAGTGACAGTTCCAATTTCCGCTTTCTATCAGTGATTTGCTATAGGACAATCAGAGGAGGACCGGCCAGCACTTACTTTAGGTAGTATGCTGCACGGGAAAGGAGCAGCCTCCAATCAATAGTAGAACAACAAATCCCAGCAGCTGTATATTTGCAAATGGATTTTATTTCATTCCAATTTCCATATTATTCCAGAAAATGTCCCGTAACCAGGACGCGTTTCGGCGTACATGCCTGTTGATAAAGGCATGTACGCCGAAACGCATCCTGGTTAATAATATGGAAATTGGAATTAAATAAAATCCATTTGCAAAGATACAGCTGCTGGGATTTGCTATAGGACCGCACGGTGATGGTGCACAAAAAGAACTGTTCAACGGCAGCTCAGTTCAACCCTGCTACATCTGCACATTACGCAGAATATGACAATCTCCTGAAACCCCATCAACACTTACCAGTGTGATCTGACTTTTTTCGAAGGCTTCACTGCGTAGTTAATATAATGTATATAATTGTGTGCGATCCTACCCATGACATTAACAGCTTTTTCCTGGGGGCGTTCAGATTACGAAGTGTGTTATATCGATGCTGCAGCAGCCATGCCTCTGCATAGAAATTTACATCACCATTTTATTAACATATTGTCTAGGACGCCTGTTATCAGCTCTATTTATTCACTGTAATTATGTGGCACATCTCTTTACTAGAACTCAGTCGCATGGAAACCGGGCTCTTAAAAATAGTATTGTCGGAACCCTGCTATTATGTAACCTTGTAGAATGTAATTCCCACCGCTTAATTATATGAGCTGATTTTTTATAAAGATGCTACGAGCTGTATGCATTGTATTTCTCAGCAGCGTGGAAGTGATATATAAATGACGCGTCTTGCATTTTAAATCTGTTAGATATTTGTGGGAATAGCTATAATCTGGCGTATGGGGCTGCTGTGTGGATTAAGAAGGCATTTAACCTCAGCATAATAATCTTAATTAATTATAATCTATGACCTGTCCTCACCTCTCTTGAATCAAGCTGACAAGAGCTGTGTCTGAAGAGCATCGCGGCCCATTCGTTTTAGGTTGCATCTGCGGTCTGTGTTAGCAAATAAAGGCCATATAGCGTGTCTCTGATGTAACAGGAAAATGCAATTTAAGTTTATTGCTTTTGTAACAGAGAAGGTCACTGCATACATGTTCTACTACAAAAGAGTAGATTAGGCCAGAATATCCTAGTCTGTACCAGTTTCCAGTAGAGGGCAGATGAGGGTAGCAGATAAGCATATAAGGGGCTGAGTCAAACTTATTCATGTAATTACCCGTATTTTTCGCCCTATAAGACGCACCGGCCTATAAGACGCACCTGGGTTTTTGAGGAGAAAAATAAGAAAAAAAATATTTTTAACCAAAAGGTGTGCTTTTGAAGTAATGGTGGTCTGTGCATGACAGTATTATGGGGGGGATCTGTGGATGGCACTGTTATGTGGGGGAGATGTGGATGGCACTGTTAGGGGGGGATCTGTGGATGGCACTGTTATGGGGGATCTGTGGATGACACTGTGATGGGGGATCTGTGGATAGCACTGTTATGTGGGGAGATGTGGATGGCACTGTTATGGGGGATCTGTGGATGGCACTGTTATGGGGGATCTGTGGATGGCACTGTTATGGGGGATCTGTGGATGACACTGTGATGGGGGATCTGTGGATAGCACTGTGATGGGGGATCTGTGGATAGCACTGTGATGGGGGCATTTATGAATGACACTGTAATGGATTGGATCTGTGGATGACACATATTTAGCATCTTATGCTATATGTGTCATCCACAGATCACCCCAATTACAGTGTCATCCACAGGTGCCCCCATTACATTGCCATCCAAAGATGCCCCCTTTTCTAAAACATCTGGCCCATAGTGACTGCTTAGGGGGCGGAGCCTGGCAACACGTGGCGGGCGGCCCGCCGCTAACAGCGTGACTGCTTTCATAACATTTATAATCTTTAATCATGTCCCCTTATTCCCTATAAGCCCAGTACAGTAGCGCTCTGCTAACCTGCTATACCGATCCTCTAGCAGGCAGAGCGGTGCAGCGGCAGGCTGCTGTGTAACGTCCTCACTGACGTCATCTGCCTGATCCTCCTGCTTCATTCATAAAGTGAAAGGAGCAGGCAGATGACGTCAGTGAGGACGTTACACAGCACCGCTCTGCCTGCTAGAGGATTGGTATAGCAGGTTAGCAGAGCGCTACTGTATTGGGCTTATTGGGAATAAGGGGACATGATTAAAGATTATAAATGTTATGAAAGCAGTCACGCTGTTAGCGGCGGGCCGCCCGCCACGTGTTGCCAGGCTCCGCCCCCTCCTCCTTCCATGCTGATACATCGCAGGCTGTGCGATGTATCGGCTTTAGCTATAGGAAAATGGTAGCATTCACCCTATAAGACGCACTGCCATTTTCCCCCCACTTTTGGGGGAAAAAAGTGCGTCTTATATGGCGAAAAATACGGTAATGTAATCATACTTAGCTAAAATATGTGCATGTTGAATTAACCTTTGATTGTGATTGGCAAAGTTTTGCTTCAAGAATGATGTACACTATACAAAGCATCACAATTGATGCATCGGATGTATGCGTAGACTCCTATAGAAAACTATGGGGTCAGTTCTGTCTCAGTTCCCCTCAGGCATTTTCAGCTTCATGCCAGAGGGGAACTGAGCCAGATAGCCAGACATACTGGCCAGATAGCCAGTTTTCTGGCATAAATGATTGTAAATGTGTTCGGCTGGTGAGGCCCTATCTCTTTCCACTAAGTTCCACTTTTTTATGCCAAAATGTAAACTGATGCCGTTGAAAAATGCAACTTGAAAAACTTTAGCCTTAAAAACCAGAAGTTATAGTAGACCATTGTGATGCAAAAACAGAAGAACACTGGGTTCTGACACCCAAAAATGTCTGCATCTAAAAGGCATTATGCCATGATTAATGTAAAAAAAAGAAAATCACACATTATGTACCTGATAATATCTTTCTTACAAAGCTATAACCCCTTCTGTAGCTCACATGGACCCAGAGATCTGCCCAATCATTGCTCCAACTGCGATGCTAGATTTTATTCATGCTGGCAGCTCAGGGGGAGTATGTCCTTTCTGCTGCAGCTAGATGGGGCTGGTTGCAGTTGAAGGATGGAACTGAGCATGTGCGACCACCTCAGGGATGTTACTAAGGAGGACAGAAAAATAAGGAAGAGAAAAAAAAAATTTTTTGGAACTATACAGATTCCTTTTATGGAATAACTAAGTAGCTATACTAAATTCTAAATACATGCAATTCTAAAAGGATTAAGATCTAGGTTCTGGTTTTAAAAATGTAGAATATTTTTGTAGGACATCCCCTTTAACCACTTCCTGACTGCTTATTGACTATAAATGTCCTTGGGCGGTTGGTTTATCTCTAAATGGACGTTCTCGAACGTCCATTCAGAGATCGTAGCTGCACGCTAATCATGCAGCTGCCGAGCGAGCGGACCACTGTCAGTGACAGCAGGGCACCCCAGAGAGAAGGCAGGCACCGTTCCTGGGTGTCCCTGCCTTCTAGATCGCTGTATACACAGCGCTCAACAAGCGCTGTGTATACAGATCAGGAAGCGCAATGTCGCTTTTTGTTCTGGCCCGGTGGTCATGTGATCGCCGGGGCCGGGTGAGTGTAGGAGCTGGTGGGTCTTCCATAGACCTCGATCAGCCCTGCACTGAGGCAGTACAGCGCTGTATTATGCTGTACAGCCTCTCTGGGGGCTGTATTTCCCCTGTAACTGGGGCTACTATGTCAGCCCCAGTTACAGGAGAAATCAATAGTAAAAAAAAAGAAGTTAGATGTTCCCCAGAGGTCTTGTATGACATTATGTGGGACAAAGTGTAAAATTTTTTTTTTTTTTAAGTGTTTTGAAAAAAAATAAGTTTCACATTTAAAAAAAAAACCTTCTCCCCAAATCCGTTATTTAAAAAATGTTAAGAAATAGAAGAAAAAAAATAAAGATGGTAAGATGGACCATGTGATTGGACCATGTGATGTGACGTCATCACAGGTCCTGTAGATCTTAGATGCTGCAGGGAAAGAGAGGAGAGATCGCGACTACGTGATCAAGTGGCTAAGGTAAGTTAACTTTTATTATTTTTAACCCCCTCCACTTCATTTAACAATGCATTCTTTATTAAGAATGCTATTATTTCCCCTTATAACCATGTTATAAGGGAAAATAATCAATTCTTCAGAAGACCCGAAACCGGACTTCAGTGATGAAGTCCGGCTTCGGGTTGGGTACCAAACATGGCATTTTTTCTCACGCGCGTACAAAACGCGTTACAAACGTTTGCACCCGCGTGGGAAAAACGCGCATATTCCCGCAACACACCCGCCTCTTATCCGGGCGTCAAACATGACGCCCGTGTGAAAGAGGCCTAAAAAAAAAATGACAACGTAAAAAAAGAAAATCTAACATTTTCCCATATACGCACTTTTATAATAAATGATGAAAATAAAATACCCTAAACATGTTTTGTATCGCCGCACCCGTTACAACCAGTTCTATATTAATATCATATGACCTAACCCCTCAAGTGAACACCATAAAAAAAAACAGTGCCAAAAAAGACATTTTTTGGTCAACTACCATCACAAAAAGCTCAACAAGCGATCAAAAAGGCATATGCCCCCCAAAATAGTACAAATCGAACCATCAACTCATCCCGCAAAAAATTAGACCCTACCTATCATTAGACCTACCTACCTAAGACTATGCAGACACTAAAACATTATTTTTTTTGTTTAAAAAAATGCTACTATTGTGTAAAACTTAAATAAATAAGAAAAAGTATACATATTATGTATTGCCACAGCCGTAATGACCTGCTCTATAAAAATATCACATGACCTAACCCCTCAGGTAAACGCCGTAAAAATAAATAAATAAAAACTGCCAAAATTATCAATTTTTTGGTCACCTTGCCCCAAAAAGTGTAACAATGAATGATCAAAAACGAGCCCCTGCACAAGACGATCGTCATAAAAATAAATAAGAATATGGCGTTCAGAAAATGGAGACACAAAAACATAATTTTTTTTCAAAAATGGTTTATTATGTAAAACTGAAACAAACAAAGAAAGTAGACACATTTGATATCATCGCATCCGTAACAAGCTGCTCTATAAAAATAGCACATGATCTACCCTGTCAGATGAACGTTATAAAAAACAAAAAATAAAAACGGTGCCAAAACATCCATTCTCTGGTTACCTTGCCTCAGAATAATATAGAGAGATTAAAAATCATATGTACCTCAAAATAGTACCAATAAAACTGTCACCGTATCCCGCAGTTTCCAAAATGGAGTCACTTTTTGATTGTTTCTTATGTAGGGTGCATCTGGGGGGCCTCAAATGGGACATGATGTTTAAAAACCAGTCTAGCAAAATCAGCCTTCCACAAACCATACGGCGCTCCTTTTCTTCTGCGCCCTGCCATGCTCCCATACAGCAGTTTACCACCACATGTGGGGAGTTTATGTAAACCAGAGAATCAGGGCAATAAATATTGAGTTTTGTTTGGCTGTTAACCCTCCATGTTTTAAAGAAAAAAATGGATTAAAATGGAAAATCTGCCAAAAAAGTGAAATATAGAAATGTCATCTCCATTTTCCTTTAATTCTTGTGGAATACCTAAAGGGTTAACAAAGTTTGTAAGAGGATTGAGGGATTTAGTTTCCAAAATGGGATCATTTATGCGGGGTTTCTACTATATAAGCCCCACAAAGTGACTTCAGACCTGAACTGGTCCTTAAAAGTGGTTTTTAGACATTTTCCAAAAACCTTTAAGAATTGCTTCTAAAATTCTAAGCCTTCTAACGTCCTAAAAAAATTAAATTACATTTACAAAATAATGTCAACATAAAGTGGACATATGGGGAATGTTAAGTAATAAATATTTTATGAGGTATCACTTTCTGTTTTAAAAGCAGAGAAATTGAAATTTAGAAAATTATGAATTTGTCAAAATTTTTGGTAAATTTGGGATTTTTTCATAAAGAAAGGTGAAATATATTGACTCAAACTTATGACTTTCATGCAGTACAATGTGTCACGAGAACACAGAAATCTCAGAATGGCTTGTATAAGTAAAAGTGTTCCAAAGCTATTACCACATACAGTGATACATGTCAGATTTACAAAAATTAGCCTGGTCACAAAGGTGCAAAATGGCCCGGTCATTAAGGGGTTAACCTGAAAACAAAGAAAATATAGAAGAAAGGTAGAGTTTGGATTGCGTGTGATTGGTTAAATGGTTTGCATTTTTTTGGAAAAGGGGTGTGTTTTTTTTTTTTTAACAGATCCATTAAAAGGATTGAAAAATGCCTACTGTTGTATGTAGTCTATTGAACGGAACCTCCTATTACTTTCAAACAATTTTTTTGCTGGATTGTGACAGAAAGTACGACATCCGTTTTTTTTGTGGCTGTAATATCGCTTTTCCATCCAGTTACATAGTTAAATTTATGGACAGGAATGAAAACTACACAAAACATGTATCCATCAAATACATCCACTTTTTTTGTGTTTTTGGATATAAACAGATATGTAAAATAAGATAAAAAACTGAGGTGTGAAATGCCTAAGAGTATATTTACACGTTGCGGTCATATAGCACGATTTGCTACATAGGAGAATTATCAGGCACACTCATATCTGGGACATTGACTGTCTATTTTATTGGGTTAAAGCTTTAAAATAAAAAGATATGGTGAAATTAGGTAAAGGACATAGGAGTGGATGGTGATAAGTGCTGTATGCAGTGATCTGGTACCAGATAGGTATAGAGTGAATTAAAAGTGTAATAAGATCTAAGTGTTGGACTGAGCAAAATAGCTTATAAATGTCTAAAGGATATATATCCACAAATAAGTCACCAAATAAGGTTAAGCTGCATAAAAAGTAAAAAAATAATAATAAAAAGCAGCGATAGACATAGTAGTCCTTCTTGTAAAAAAAATTACAATTGTATGGTAGTGCCACTTAGGGCCTAAATGTTCATACCACAATGGGTATATAGATGTGTATCCTCTTTAGAGTTTTTTGTGCTGTGAGGAAAGAATGATGGTCCTCTGAGCCTAGGCGCGGCGTCCCGCACTGTCTCTGGCTCTGAGGTCACTTACCCACCCATCGGGAGTGTTCTCGTGGGTATTCCCGATGTGTCTTCTTTGCAGTATGGGTATGCGGTTCATGGCGTCCCTCGTGGTTTTCAAGCGCGGCTCGCGCGTCTGCTATGTGACGGAGCGGACGTAAGAAGATCACATGACCGCAATCTTGCCAGCTGCTTGGGTGAAACAGTCTCTTTCAAGGAGTGCTCCTCAGAAATCAAATTACTTGAACTATGACTGATATTTTTCAGTGTTTAGTAGCAATCCTCCACACAGGCTTAAACGCGTTTCGGGACTATACTTGGTCCCTTCATCAGTACTTGACTTGCATGACTTATTTTATTATATTTGCTTTCACTAGCTTCATCACTTTTTGCTGTGTTGAAATAATTGAATCTTTTTTGCAACCTGAACCCATCAATGAGCTGCTGTTGACAGATCTTATTCTTAATATGCAACTTTCATTCATACTTTCATTGTAAATCCAATTCCTAATGCATTGTTGGTTTGTTTCTTTATTTTCTTCTTCCCTTTATGCTCTTTAGATGCAAAGCAATTCATTTAAGAATCTTTGCCAATGTTAGTTTAATAAATTTTAAGTCTACGGGATTTATTCATCATTTTTTTTTTTTTTTTGAGTTTGTATATAATTATAAAGGATGACTTTTGGTAAGAAACATGACATTTATTGTAATGTCTAATTTTTTTCCTTAGGGCTTTTTATAGTCTTAGTAAGAAAGATACTTGATTTGATTTATATTCACTTTGGCAATTCCACTGATTTATAAATTAGTTACTTTCATTTTATGGGCTGCAATATAATCTAACATTTGGAAATAAAAAAACAGATTATAATATTCCTACAAAAACACTGCCTATAGACTTATGGCACACAGGCAGCTACGGTAGTTGTTCAAAACTCAACAACATATAAAAGGTTAGTGACTGTGTGTCCTGTGTTATTATACTAGTTCAATAAAGTGCTAGCAATAATTTACAGCATATTTCATGTCAAAAATAAAAATTTTACAGTGTTCATGAATTTCTGGTGATAATATAGTAAGTGTGTGCAGACAGTAAAGCCGGTCTTCTCTGATCTATATATTTAGACCTTAGAACACAAGAAAAATCTATGTTCTGCCAACCATGATATCTCTGTCATGTGGTCACCGATGTTACCCTTGGCTCCACCCCATGTCAGCAATCCATGTTGCCAATCGCTAAGACACAATCTTCAACAGTGCAAAGACATACTGGGATTAATATGTGCCTATAATAAAATACATTGCCAAGCCCACATTTATATAGTTTGTCTTGTGTTTTAATACTGAAAACAAAAAATCTAACTTTTGAAAAAAAATATATATATTTTTATTCATCGCCATAATCTGACTCCCATAACTTTTTTTATAGTTTAATTTATGGAACTGTGTGAGGGCTTATGTTTTGCGGGACAATCTGTGCTTTTTATTGATACCATTTGGGGTGTGTATGACTTTTTGATCATTTTTTATTCAACTTTAAAATAAAATCTATTGAAATAGTACAGGCATTTTCAAGTGAGGTGATGCCTAAGCTGGACACAAAGAGATGTAGAATGATATGGCAGAGCCGAGGAAAATGGGCGAAGAACTTGTCAGATAGGGTCAGTGTCGGACTGGGGTACTTGGGGCCCACCAGTAAAATGTATTTTGGGGGCCCACCGTATGGATATATGTAATAAATAATAAATATAATAAATAATTTAACAAGTTTTTTATATGAACATAGGCTGGTTGATGTGCTGTACATTGAATATATGTATGTAGTGCAGGAAATCTAATGTGTTATGTGCCACTTGTGCAGGGGGTGCAAGACTAGGGGCCCACCTTGCTCAGGGGCCTACCGGGGGATTCCCCTGTACCCCTGTGGGCCAGTCCGAGCCTGGATAGGGTTCTTAGCCAGCTGGAGATGAAAATCCTGGCTAAAGGGTTGAACTTTGCGACTGCCCTCAATAACATCCCAGTTCTGGATATTATCTCAACCACAGGAGCTAAACTAAGAAAAAGGGCACAAGATGAGGCTGGACAACTCAGTTTTAAAGTGTCTGCAGCCTTACCCAGTGCTAAACAAAAAAACATCCAACCTGACCACACAAGAAAGTAAGGCCTTTACATTCCTCAAGAAAGATTCAAACATCACCATCCTGCCTGCTGATAAAGGAAGGTGCATGGTTGTACTTAAAGAGGACCTTTCATGGGTCCAGACATTATGAAATAACTAGCCAGACAAACTAGTAAGCAATATTACATCCCTGCACTTTGCCCTACATAACCTGCTAGTTATGTCATAATTAGAGTTGAGCAAAAACCTGGATGTTCGGGTTTCAGAATAAAATAAAATAAATAAAAATTAACCAATATCAATTTGAGAGAGGTCCCATAGCAGAGAATCATGCGTCATATCACCCACTGGAGAAGGCCACTTTGAGTTATTTAGGCCCCAGCACCCAGACAGAGGAGAGAGGTCCCACAGCAAGGAATAAGGTGTCATATGACCCACTACTGGAGAAGGCCACTTACAGTTATTTAGGCCCCAGCACCCAGACAGAGGACAGAGGTCCCACCGCAAGGAATAAGGCGTCATATCAGAAAATATAAATAGAAATGCCTGTCCCAGATGGTAGGTCGTACCCTCTTGGACGGCTGCTCCCAAAAACTAATATTGATATGAAAAAAGAGGGGCAGCAACAATAAAACTTAACTTTTACTCGGAGTTATAGTAAAAACAAATGGCCCCTACAAACAAACAAATAGGCACACACAGTGCCAAGAGTGATGTCAAACACAATAATGAGGCTAAGGGTGGGTGGGAGGACTGAGTATAGATTCAGTCGATTCTTACCTAGTGGCAGAGCTCAGTGAGGCTTGGAGGGTATAAAGGAGGAAAGCTCAATATAGGTAATCTCCTAAAACTCCCGTGTATTGGGGAGAGGGGATGAGAGCTGACCCTAAAGTAACCCTACTTGGCCTGCCCAGCCCTAATGCCTACAACGGTGTCCAGCCCCGCAAGGAGTGGCACCGTTACTGGAACCTCACCCTTCACTACTTGCCCTGCTCCGTCCCTAACTGAAGGGAAAGGACCAGGGCTAATAAGGAGAGGGTGGCAAAAACCTGGCAAAACAGGCAGAGTACCCTGAACATAAAGTGACCCTACGCGTTTCGTTAGTGGCTAAAATCAGCCCGCCCTATAACTCTTCAGGGGACACAGGGCTACAGGGTATAAATATTACCAGTGATGGTGTCGAGATTCCAAAAGTCATTTGGTCTCAGGTCGACCGGCGTATGGCCAGGTAGTAAGGCATGGTTACGCCCGCTTGGGGAACGGTATCCCCTTGTATTACTTTTCCTGTACTCTGGCAGGTTTCCCCGCCAGAGTACATTTGTTTTTACTATAACTCCGAGTAAAAGTTACGTTTTATTGTTGCTGCCCCTCTTTTTTCAAGGCGTCATATCACCCACCACTGCAGAAGGCGACTTTCAGTTATTTAGGCCCCAGCACCCAGACAGAGGAGAGAGGTCCCACAGCAGAGAATCATGCGTCATATCACCCACCACTGGAGGAGGCCACTTTCAGTTATTTAGGCCCCAGCACCCAGACAGAGGAGAGAGGCCCCACAGCAGAGAATCATGCGTCATATCACCCACCACTGGAGGAGGCCACTTTCAGTTATTTAGGCCCCAGCACCCAGACAGAGGAGAGAGGTCCCACAGCAGAGAATCATGCGTCATATCACCCACCACTGGAGAAGGCCACTTTCAGTTATTTAGGCCCCAGCACCCAGACAGAGGAGAGAGGTCCCACAGCAGAGAATCATGCGTCATATCACCCACCACTGGAGAAGGCCAGATTCAGTTATTTCGGCCCCAGCACCCAGACAGAGGAGAGAGGTCCCACAGCAGAGAATCATGCGTCATATCACCCACCACTGGAGAAGGCCTCTTCCAGATTTAGATTTAGCCCACGGCACCCAGACAGAGGAGAGAGGTCGCATGGCAGAGGTTCAGGCTTCATTTCACCCACCATTGTAACAGGCTACTTTCAGTTATTTAGGCCCCGGCGCCCAGATTGAGGAGAGGTTCATTCAACTTTGGGTTGCACCGCAAGATCATGGTAAAGTTAAAAAAATGAGGATTCAATAAAGAAGTGCCCCGGAGTACAAGAATACATGGTTGAGGGGGAGGCAGTTATAAATGTCTATTCTGCACACGAATGGACAGGTCCTGTGGGATCCATGCTTGGTTCATTTTTATGAACGTCAGCTTGTCCACGTTGGCTGTGGACAGACGGCTGCGTTTGTCAGTAATGACGCCCCCTGCCATGCTGAATACACGTTCAGACAAAACGCTGGCCGCCGGGCAGGCCAGCACCTCCAAGGCATAAAATGCTAACTCTGGCCACGTGGACAATTTGGAGACCCAGAAGTTGAATGGGGCTGAAACATCAATCAGTACTTGGAGTGGTGTGCAGACGTACTATTCAACCATGTTAGTGAAATGCTGCCTCCTGCTAACACGTTCCGTATCAGGTGGTGGTGCAGTTAGCTGTGGCGTGGAGACAAAACTTTTCCACATTTCTGCCATGCCCTCAGTGGAGCTGGCCGTGACACAGCTGCGTTGGCGACCTCTTGCTTCTCCTCTGCCTTCACCTTGGGCTTCCACCTGTTCCCCTGTGACTTTTGAGAATGATCTCAGGAGCGCGTCTACCAGCATGCGCTTGTACTCGCACATCTTCCTATCACGCTCCAGTGCAGGAAGTAAGGTGGGTACATTGTCTTTGTACCGGGGATCCAGCAGGGTGGCAACACAGTAGTCCGCACACGTTAAAATGTGGACAACTCTGCTGTCGTTGCGCAGGCACTGCAGCATGTAGTCGCTCATGTGTGCCAGGCTGCCCAGAGGTAAGGACAAGCTGTCCTCTGTGGGAGGCGTATCATCATCGTCCTCCGTATCGCCCCAGCCACGCACCAGTGATGGGCCTGAGCTGTGTGGGGTGCCACCCTGCTGTGAACCTGCATCATCCTCATCCTCCTCATCATCCTCCTCGTCCTCCAGTAGTGGGCCCTGGCTGGCCACATTTGTACCTGGCCTCTGCTGTTGCAAAAAACCTCCCTCTGAGCCACTTCTAACAGACTGACCTGAAAGTGCTAAAAATGACCCCCCATCCTCCTCCTCCTGGGCCACCTCCTCTTCCATCATCGCCCTAAGTGTTTTCTCAAGGAGACATAGAAGTGGTATTGTAACGCTGATAATGGCGTCATTGCCACTGGCCATGTTGGTGGAGTACTCTAAACAGCGCAACAGGGCACACAGGTCTCACATGGAGGCCCAGTCATTGGTGGTGAAGTGGTGCTGTTCCGCCGAGTGACTCACCTGTGCGTGCTACAGATGAAACTCCACTATGGCCTGCTGCTGCTCGCACAGTCTGGCCAGCATGTGCAAGGTGGAGTTCCACCTGGTGGGCACGTCGCATATGAGGCGGTAAGCGGGAAGGCCGAAGTTACGCTGTAGCGCAGACAGGTGAGCAGCGGCAGGATGTGAACGCCGGAAGCGCACACAGACGGCCCGCACTTTATGCAGCAGCTCTGACATGTCGGGGTAGTTGTGAATGAACTTCTGCATCACCAAATTCAGCACATGCGCCAGACAATGGATGTGCGTCAAACCGGCTAGTCCCAGAGCTGCAACGAGATTTCGCCCATTATCGCACACCACCAGGCCGGGCTTGAGGCCCACCGGCAGAAACCACTAGTCGGTCTGTTGTTCAATACCCCGCCACAACTCCTGCGTGGTGTGGGGCCTGTCCCCCAAACATATGAGTTTCAGAATGGCCTGCTGACGTTTACCCCGGGCTGTGCTGAAGTTGGTGGTGAAGGTCTGTGGCTGACTGGATGAGCTGGTGGAAGCAGAGAAGGAGGAAGCCGAGTAGGAGGAGGAGGCTACAGGAGGCAAAGAATGATGCCCTGCGATCCTTGGTGGTGGAAGGACGTGCGCCAAAGAACTCTCCGCCTGGGGCCCAGCCGCCACTACATTTACCCAGTGTGCAGTTAGGGAGATATAGCGTCTCTGGCCATGCTTACTGGTCCACGTATCTGTGGTTAGGTGGACCTTGCCACAGATGGCGTTGCGCAGTGCACACTTGATAGTAACATAGTAACATAGTATATAAGGCCGAAAAAAGACATTTGTCCATCCAGTTCGACCTGTTTCCTGCAAGTTGATCCAGAGGAAGGCAAAAAACCCCTGTGAGGTAGAGCCAATTTTCCCCACTTAAGGGGAAAAAATTCCTTCCCGACTCCAATCAGGCAGTCAGAATAACTCCCTGGATCAACGACCCATCTTTAGTAGCTATAGCCTGAAATATTATTACGCTCCAGAAATACATCCAGGCCACTCTTGAATTCGTTTATTGTACTCACCATCACCACCTCCTCAGGCAGAGAGTTCCATAGTCTTACTGCTCTTACCGTGAAGAACCCTGCCGTGCTGAATACACGTTCAGACAAAACGCTGGCCGCCGGGCAGGCCAGCACCTCCAAGGCATAAAATGGATGTGCGTGATTTTATCGGATACTTGGTTGTGCAGGGAAGGCACAGCTGTCTTGGAGAAGTAGTGGCGGCTGGGAAGAACATACTGTGGGACAGCCATGGACATCAGCTGTTTGAAACTGTCTGTGTCCACCAGCCTGAATGACAGCATTTCAAAGGCCAGTAGTTTAGAAATGCTGGCATTCAGGCCCAGGGCTCGAGGGTGGCTAGGTGGGAATTTACGCCTTCTCTCCAAGGTTTGTGAGATGGAGAGCTGAACGCTGCCGTGTGACATGGTGGAGATGCTTGGTGACGCAGGTGGTGGTGTCGGTGGCACATCCTCTGTTTGGTGGGCGGCAGGTGCCAACATTCCTCCCGAGGTGGAGGAAGAGGCCGAGGCAGCAGCAGAAGAAGGAGCAGGGGGCGCCTGAGTGAGTTCCTTGCTTTTAAGGTGTTTACTTCACTGCAGTTCATGCTTTGCATGCAGATGCCTGGTCATGCAGGTTATGCTAAGGTTCAGAACGTTAATGCCTCGCTTCAGGCTCTGATAGCACAGCGTGCAAACCATTCGGGTCTTGTCGTCAGCACATTGTTTAAAGAAGTGCCATGCCAGGGAACTCCTTGAAGCTGCCTTGGGGTGCTCGGTCCCTGGTGGCGGTGGTCAGTAGCAGGCGAACTCTCTTGGCGGCGGCTGTTCTGCTTTTGCCAACTGCTCCCTCTTTTGCTACGCTGTTGGCTCGGTCTCACCACTGCCTCTTCCCCTGAACTATGAAAGTCAGTGGCACGACCTGCAATCCATGTGGGGTCTAGGACCTCATCGTCCCCTGCATCGTCTTCCACACAGTCTTCCTCCCTGACCTCCTGTTCGGTCTGCACACTGCAGAAAGACGCAGCAGTTTTCACCTGTGTTTCGTCATCATCAGAGACGTGCGGACTCCGATGAGATGGTATTCCCATGTCCTCATCATGAGGAAACATAAGTGGCTGTGCATCAGTGCATTCTATGTCTTCCACCACTGGGGAAGGGCTAGGTGGATTCCCTTGGGAAACCCTGCCAGCAGAGTCTTCAAACAGCATAAGAGACTGCTGCATAACTTGAGGCTCAGACAGTTTTCCTGATATGCATGGGGGTGATGTGACAGACTGATGGGCTTGGTTTTCAGGCGCCACCTGTGCGCTTTCTGCAGAAGACTGGGTGGGAGATAATGTTGTGAACGTGCTGGATCCACTTTCGGCCACCCAATTGACTAGGCCAGTACCTGCTCAGGCCTTACCATCCTTAGAATGGCATTGGGCCCCACCAAATATCACTGTAAATTCTGGCGGGTACTGGAACCTGAGGTAGTTGGTTCACTAGGACGTGTGGCTGTGGCAGAATGGCCACATCCTCTCCCAGCACCAGAGGGTCCACTAACACCACCACGACCGCGTCCGCGTCCCTTACTAGATGGTTTCCTCATTGGTACCGTTCACCAAGCACCACAATAAGAAAAAAAATATTTGGCCCAATGTATTGATTTCAAATTCAGGCCTTTTTTTACAGGCACCTAACACTATCTGCCTATTTATTTATGTACCGTATTACACTAATCCAGGCACAGAAGTAACCACTGATTTAGGGGAATATCTCTTTTAGGGCTAGTATTTAGGCCCTGGATGAAAGGTATGCTTTTATGGACAGATTTACACTTGGAGATGCACAGTAGCGTGTGAAAAAATATGTAGGATTATGACTTCAGCAATTGCATTTTAACACTTTGTGTAATATACCATTTAACAGACAGAAATATAATGGGAGATGCACGGTAGCGTGTGAAGTTATTGAGGATGACCCTCTCAGCACTTGTATATATACCTTCAGTGTAATATACCCTTTTACGTACTGATTAACACTAGGCCTGCAACAGCTGAACACCAGATTCAGGGTATTGCTATTTTGGCAATTGAATTTCACCCCAGAACAAAATGCATCCTTTGCAGGACACTATTAAACTTGACCAGCCACAGCTGAAACCACTGATTTATGGTATTGCTATTTTGGCAATTAAATTTCACCCCAGAAAAAAATATACCTTGTTACGGACAGATTTAAACTAGTCCTGCAACAGCTGGAACATCAGATTCAGGGTATTGCTATTTTGGCAATTGAATTTCACCCCAGAAAAAAATATACCCTGTTACGGACAGATTTAAACTAGGCCTGCAACAGCTGGAACACCAGATTCAGTGTATTGCTATTTTGGCAAGTGAATTTCACCCCAGAACAAAATCTTTCCTATGACAGACACTATTAAACTTGGCCAGCCACAGCTGAAACCACAGATTTATGGTATTGCTATTTTGGAAATTGAATTTCACCCCAGAACAAAATCGTTCCTGTGACGGACACTATTAAACTTGGCCAGCCACAGCTGAAACCACTGATTTATGGTATTGCTATTTTGGCAATTGAATTTCACACCAGAAAAAAATATTTCCTTTTACGAACAGATTTAAACTAGACCTGCAACAGCTGGAACACCAGATTTAGGGTATTGATATTTTGGCAATAAATTTTCACCCCAGAAAAAAATATACACTTTTACGGACATATTTACACTAGGCCTGCAACAGCTGGAACACCAGATTCAGGGTATTGCTATTGTGACAATTAAATTTCACCCCAGAAAAAAATATACCCTTTTACGGACAGATTTAAACGAAGCCTGCAACAACTGGAACAACAGTTTTAC
Organism: Bufotes viridis; assembly: GCA_033119425.1. Classification (NCBI taxonomy): domain Eukaryota; kingdom Metazoa; phylum Chordata; class Amphibia; order Anura; family Bufonidae; genus Bufotes; species Bufotes viridis. The sequence goes on along the minus strand of CM065592.1, from coordinate 34,784,058 downwards.
TGTATTTCTATTTTTGCAACTGAATTTCACAGCAGAAAATAATATCTTATGACGGACACTATGAAACTTGTCCAGCCACTGCTGGGACACCAGATTTACGGTATTGATATTTTGGCAATTGAATTGCACCCCAGAAAAAAATTAATCCTTTGCCGTACACTATTAAACTTGTCCAGTCAAAGCTGGAACACCAGATTCAGGGTATTGCTATTTTGGCAATTAAATTTCACCCCAGAGAAAAATATACCCTGTTACAGACAGATTTAAACTAGGCCTGCAACAGCTGGAACACCAGATTCAGGGTAAATCTATTTTGGCAATTGAATTTCACCCTAGAAAAAAATATACCCTGTTACGGACAGATTTAAACTAGGCCTGCAACAGCTGGAACACCAGATTCAGGGTATTGCTATTTTGGCAATTCAATTTCACCCCAGAACAAAATATATCCTTTGCCGGACACTATTAAACTTGGCCAGCCACAGCTGAAATCACTGATTTATGGTATTGCTATTTTGGCAATTGAATTTCACCCCAGAACAAAATATATCCTTTGCAAGACACTTTTAAACTTTGCCAGCCACAGCTGAAACCACTGATTTATGCTATTGCTATTTTGGCAATTGAATTTCACCCCAGAAAAAAATATATCCTTTGCCGTAACTATTAAACTTGGCCAGCCACAGCTCAAACCACTAATTTATGGTATTGCTATTTTGGCAATTGAATTTCACCACAGAACAAATTATATACTTTGCAGGACACTATTATACTTTGCCAGCCAGTGCTGGGACACCAGATTTAGGGGATTGCTATTTTGGCAATTGAATTTCACCACAGAAAAAAATATACCTGGTTACGGACAGATTTAAACTATGCCTGTAACAGCTGGAACACCAGATTCAGGGTATTGCTATTTTGGAAATTGAATTGCACCCCAGAACAAAATATATCCTTTGCCGGACACTATTAAACTTGGCCAGCCACAGCTGAAGCCACTGATTTATGGTATTGCTATTTTGGCAATTGAATTTCACCCCAGAACAATATATATCATTTGCTGGACACTATTAAACTTGGCCAGCCACAGCTGAAACCACTGGTCTATGGTATTGCTATTTTGGCAATTGAATTTCACCCCAGAACAAAATATATATTTTGCAGTACACTATTAAACTTGGCCAGCCACAGCTGAAACCACTGATCTATGGTATTGCTATTTTGGCAATTGAATTTCACCCAAGAACAAAATACATACTTTGCAGTACACTATTAAACTTGGCCAGCCACAGCTGAAACCACTGATCTATGGTATTGCTATTTTGGCAATTGAATTTCACCCCAGAACAAAATATATCCTTTGCAGGACACTATTAATCTTGGCCAGCCACAGCTGAAACCACTGATTTATGGTATTGCTATTTTGGCTATTGAATTTCACCCCAGAACAAAATATATACTTTGCCCGACACAATTATACTTTGCCAGCCACTGCTGGGACACCAGATTTAGGGGATTGCTATTTTGGCAATTGAATTTCACCACAGAACATTATCTATCCTTTGCCAGACAGCAGACAGTATTACACTTGGCTAGCCACAGCTGGGACACCAGATTTAGGGGATTGCTATTCACATTTTCGCGCTTTACAGCGCGTTCGAACGCTCTGAAAATCGCCCGACGCATAAACAAGTACTTGAGCTTTTTTTGGGGTGTTTGTCGCGCGTTTTGGCCCACAGACTTCAATGGGAACGCGCAACACTTGTATTTTGCGCGTTTTTGACACTGTAAAACGCGCGTTCCAACGCACGTTTATGAATTTGCAACATGCTGAAAGGACAAACTTCATATAGACAGGGATATTTGGTCATTGGACAACACTGCAGTCAATCACACAAACGCGCGTAAAACGTGCGTTTACTATTGCCAAAAACGCGCGGAAAACGCACGTCTCAGAAACGCTCAGGTCTGAACCCAGCGTTAGAGTACCTGAGTGTGGTACTTTCGGAAACACTCCCCTAGGCATAGGGCAGGGTGGTCAGGACAGAAATAGCGGGTGTCACGCCTTATTCCACTCCTGCTACAGACACGACATCTTTTTCGGGGTGACGGTTGGGTTGAGGTACCAGCAACGACATTGGGGAAATGTCGCTCGTGTAGACGGCTCACTACACTGGTGGTTGGGGCCACGGAACCTCCTGGATACAGGAGGTTCTCGATGATCTCTTCCTGAAATTTGAGGAAGGATCCTGTTCTCCCAGCCTTACTGTAGAGAACAAAACTATTATATAGCCAATTGAATTAGATATACAGACACCTTCTTATACCAGCGTCTGGTCCTGCGGAAAAGCAAATACGGGGCCAACATCTGGTCATTGAAGTCCACCCCTCCCATGAGCAAATTATAGTTGTGGACCGAGAGGGGCTTTTCAGTGACACTGGTTGCCCGTTCAATTTGGACTGTCGTGTCTGCGTGAATGGAGGAGAGCATGTAAACGTCACGCTTGTCTCTCCATTTCACTGCGAGCAGTTCTTGGTTACACAAGGCAGCCCTCTCCCCCCTTGCGAGACAGGTGGTAAGGAGTCATTGGGGGAAGCCCCGGCGACTAGGACGCGCGGTGCCACAGCAGCCAATCTGTTCTAGGAACAAATGCCTGAAGAGGGGCACACTTGTGTAGAAATTGTCCACATAAAGATGGTACCCTTTGCCGAATAAGGGTGACACCAAGTCCCAGACTATCTTCCCACTGCTAGGTAGTCGGGGCAACCGACCGGCTCCAGGGTCTGATCTTTTCCCTCATAGATCCGAAATTTGTGTGTATAGCCTGTGGCCCTTTCACAGAGCTTATACAATTTGACCCCATACTGGGCGCACTTGCTTGGGATGTACTGTTTGAAGCCAAGGCGCTCGGTGAAATGTACTAGGGACTCGTCTACGCAGATGTTTTGTGCGGGGTATACAAATCTGCAAATTTCTGGTTGAAGTGGTCTATGAGGGGCCGAATTTTGTGCTGGGTGGCCTCTGGGACGGGAGGTGGTGTCCTGGACATGGCAGCAGAGTACATGGGCATGTGATGAATTGGGTTCGTGGACCAATATGACCGCAATTCATGCTTTTTAGTTAGGCCCATGTTGAGGAGAAGGCCCAGAAAAGTTTTAAATTCGGAAACTTGGACTGGTTTCCACCGGAAAGGCTGGGCATAACAGCTTCCCGGGTTGGCGTTTATAAATTGAGTGGCATACCGATTTGTTTCTGCCACAACTAAGTCATAGAGCTCCGCAGTGAAGAACAGCTCAAAAAACCCCAGCACCCATCCTATCTGAGCCGTCTCCACCCGAACTCCTGACTGGGCAGTGAAAGGGGGAACTACTGGTGCGGCTGAAGTTGGGGGCTGCCAATCAGGGTTTGCCAGCACCTCAGGGACTCTAAGGGCTCTACGGGCCTGTCTGCGCGGTGGCTGCGACGGGGGAATTACTGCACGTGCCACCGTACCAGCTTCAACTGCCCTTCTGGTGCTCGCCACTTCACCATGTTGTACGGCAGTGCTGGTAGAAGGTCCAGGATGGGCTGCGCTGCTGGTGTATGCCTCACCACGTAATCCGGCAGTGCCAGCCCCACTCTGCTGCCCTTGAAACTGATCCTGCGCTACCTGCGGTCTAGCGACATGGGGCTGGGTACGCCTGGTGCTATCAGGGACCTCAACCTCCTCGTCCGAACTTTGGGTCAGACTGCCACTGCTTTCTACAGGTTCGTATTCTGACCCGCTAGATTCGTCAGATGAGGGTTCCCATTCCTCATCCGACTGGGTCAGAATCCGGTAGGCCTCTTCAGGAGAATACCCCTTATTTGACATTTGGGCGACTAAATTTAGGGGGTATTCCCTGAGACTACCCAAGAAAAAGAGCAAGCCTGTCTTACAAATGGGAGGCTAGCGAAGTACAGAAGCCGCTGCGATTGATAAAAAAGATCAAAACTCATTTTTTTTTACCGCCGCAGTGCTTGTGAAGTGATTGTGCAGTGATAAAAAAATAAATAAAAATGTTGTCACTGCGGCGGGGTGGGTGTGGGTGAACGCACGTGTAAGCGACCGATCAGGCCTGATCGGGCAAACACTGCGTTTTGGATGGGGGGCGAACTAAAGTGACAGTAATACTATTATAGATCTGACCGTGATCAGTTCTGATCACTTCAAGATACTATAAAAGTACAAACGCTGATTAGCGCTATGCTAATCAGCGACTGCGCTGCGGTGGGCTGGGCGCTAACTACCTACCAAAGGGACCTAAACTAACCTAAACCTAGCAGTCAATACTAGTGAAAAAAAAAAGTGACAGTTTACACTGATCACTTTTTTCCCTTTCACTAGTGATTGACAGGTGATTGAAAGGAGTGATCAAGGGGTTAATTGGGGTGATGGGGGGTGATCAGGAGCTAGTGTGTGGTGCTTGGGTATACTCACTTTAGAGGTGTGCTCTCTCCTGGGTCCAACCGATGAAAAGGACCCAGGAGAGAGCACAGAAGCCATTTAACACATTATATTTATAAATATAATGTGCTAAATGGCTTGTGATTCGTTTTTTAAAAAAATCATCAGCCTGCCAGCCATGATCATTGGCTGGCAGGCTGATGACCTATTCTTGAACTTGTCCTTTAACTTTTGACCGCCGCGCAGTGCGTATGCGCGGCGGCATCACCGCGAAATCTCGCGAGATGACGCGACGATGCGTCCACTCAGAGCTACAGGACCGCCCGCCGGACGCATCCGTGCGTTAGGCGGACCTGTAGTGGTTAAGACTTAATTCCAAACGGAAGAAGAGATATGCTAGTTCTTTTGGATTGATTGTCTCTTTGCTGGTTTCATCGTTTGTTGTTTCTTTAGGTATCATCTGTGTAGTTTCTGTCCGGTTCCATATACTGGTGAGCTTCTTTCGTTCACGCAAGCGATGTTCGCTAGAATCCATTGTCTTGATTCGTCAGTAGTTATTTCTCTCAGGAGACAACTAGAGCTGCTGTATCTCTGAGTGGGGTTAACACTCTTTACCCGAAGATTCAGGGTCAAAAGGAGAAAAAGGCGCTCATAGGTGATTGTGAATAGAATGGTCTTCTCGCACCAGGTTGAGCAAATTTTACTCACCTGGTAAGGTTGCACTTAGTCCGGTGCAACTGTTGGATGGATCACAATGAAGCCTAGTACAGGCTCTGGAGTATTAATTTAAAAGAACAATCTTCCCCAATCTCAGCCAGGGGAAGGTGTTCCTGCCTGGAAAGCATACATCCTAGTTTTTTGCCTTTCAGATGCCATGGTCAGATATTATCCCTGGGTGTCTGCTCTGTGAAACAGCAGACACCCGACAGCTCTGAAATAGAGGGAGAGCCATCTTTAAGGACCCGACATCCGTCATACAGGTATGGTGGATCTCGGGAAGGGGTTAAACAGCAAACACACTGCAATAACAACAATAAGATATGATGGCTATGAACCAGGAAAACATTGGACATGACAAGCAGTACCCACTTGCTCCCCAAGATGTACATGAATGACATTTTGTGGAAAGCGTTAAAGGGGTTCTCTTAGATTCTCATATTGATGGCCTATTCTCAAGATAGGTTATCAATATGAGATCGGTGGGGTCCTACTCCTGGCACCCCTGATGATCAGCTGGTTAATGAAGCTGTGATACTCACTGGAACTCTGGTGAGCGCTGATGCCTCCTTTTGATAACGTTTGTGCTTGGTATGGCACCTTAGCCCCATTCACTTGAATCTGGCTGAGCTGCACCTAGGCCATGTGAGAAGTAAAGGTGAAAGTGCTCACAGAACACAGTACAGCTGATCGGCAGTGGTCCCGGGAGTCGGACCCTTGCCGATCTAATATTGATGGCCTATCATAAGGATAGGCCATCAATATGAGAATCCTAGAAAATCCCATTAAAGTCTGGTGGGAACAAGTTGTTTTCATGCGTCTCTGAGACCATCATTCAAAACTTTACTTAAAATACCTAATACTGTAGCTGTTTCCACTATTTTTAAAAGTGATGTGCGCGAATATTCGAATCGCGAACATAGCCCCTTCGAGAATTCGCAAATATTTAGAATACAGTGATACATATTCGTAATTTCCGAATATTCTAGATTTTTTTTCATCTGAACCCATTATCCCTCCCTGCTTCTTGCTTGCGGGCCAATGAGAAGGCTGCAATGTCTTTGTCAGAGCTTAGCAACATCCCTAGCAACCAAACTGAAAGTTGCCTACCCCTTTACTATATAAGAACCTCCCCAAGAGCTATTGTGTACAGTATTTTGCAGATTTGAGAGAGAGAGCAGTGTCATTGCTGTGCTCTGTGCTTTGCTGTGTCATTACATTAGTTAGTTAGCTTATATATATATATAATGCAGATAGTTAGTGTAGGTTAGATAGTGATATAGTGTAGCTGATAGGTTCCAGTGCAGGGTGTTAGGTAGTGCGATGGGTTCTGCTGTCTATACATACATGCTACAGACATAGTGCTGTGATGTCACAAGTTCACAATACTTAGTGCACCAATCAGTAATATGTAGTCAGACCTGTTAAAATGTGAAGTTGCACGTATTGCGCCAAAATATTCACATCATTAGTACCGATTTCGCAATTGCGAATAAATCAGAGCACTCTATCTGCATATAAAGCTATTGTAATGTTCTGCTGTGCCAAACCATTTTCTCCAGTCTCAGGAAACTTCTAGCAGCTTGAAAAATGCAGCTATAGTGACCCACGCTTGTATTGCGAGCGCATTACATTGCATTACAAGACCATATTAGCGACTATATGGCAAATATTCTACCAAAAATTTGTGAAATATCGCCCCTGCTGCTCATCACTAATTTTTAAGCAAAAGTCACGAAAATCTAATCAATGCCAGTCATCCAAAAAGGTGCCACTGCTGATGTGCCTCATTGGGAGAAATGATATTTCATTTTCAAAAGCAAAACGTGAAATTGGGTGGTGGGCTACTTAAAACTGCTCAAGTGAATGATACCAATCAAATGCAAGGGACCAATTTGTAACACTGGCCAGTTTAGAATGGAAAATGTACTGTAATTTCTGACACCTTGCAGCATAAACTGTGCACAGGAACAGATGAAATCTATCAAGGCCAACGGAAGAGAATGAAAAATAATTTGGATCCTAACAGTAACATTGTTTTATGGAAACACTCATTTCTTTTTATGCTTGTTTATTACCGGGAGCATGGAAATGATGAAAGGCAGTGTCACGCATCTATTTCCTCCTTGCCATGGTGTGACGTTAATTCTATTTGTATGTAATATGTAATTTGTGCGTGGAGAGATGTGGCAGAATAAAATATCGGAGGCATTACCCATTATCATTTATTAAGGCTATCGGTGAAGCATGAAAAGGAATTGGAATAAAGATGTCGCTTTAATAGACGCTTTGCCCTTGAATTCCAACCAATGTTTAAGTTACCCTTCTGCAAAACTTTTTTTTTTTTTAAGATGGTGGACAGATAGATCATTACGGCAACGCTGTTTACGTTGGGGATGTCATACTTTTATAAATGGGAGACTGTTTTCATATGAAAAGCTTATTAAATGCGCAATTTGTATGCAGATGACGTTTTTGTGATAGCAGGAGGACGCTTTGCTGGAATATAGAGATCTGCTTTTCTTCCAATGCGTGCAGGATCTGTCCTAGAGTTTGTGCACACTTGCATCAGTAGTGGTCATTAATCACTGAATACATGTCGGAGGTCAATTTCTTTCTGTAGGAGGTAAAGGAACACGCTGAAAAGTATACACTGGAGTGATTGCTTTTTTGAGTGTCCGTCTTTTATCCTATCCTAACGACAGGTCAATATAATACAGAAATACTCTGACAACACACTGTGAGCTTTAGATCAGCCGGCCAAATATGCATCATATGTCATTTTTGCTAAAATTTGGCTATATATTTTTATTAAAAAGGGTGAAAGATTCCAGTGTGCACGGTGGTTCAGAGAAGCTTCTGAGTGGTAACTTCAGGTGCATAAAAAGGATGTCCAGCACTGCTTGATAATTTGGTGCAATTGACGCGTTTCGGGCCTTGGGGTCCTTAGTCGCAACGACTAAGGACCCCAGGGTCCGAAACGCGTCACTTTTACCGCTGTACAGTGTGTTTGTACCAATCTTGTTGCCACGTAAATAAAAGGAAGATATTGCACCAAATTATCAAGCAGTGCTGGACATCCTTTTTATGCACCTATATCTACCTATCTATCTCAATATATAAAAAACATAAATGGAATGATCACATGTGATTGCAGATACAGTAATTACATTGCAAGGTAATAAACATGCACACAGATGAAATGTAAAAAATTTACAAAAAAGGGGGGCGAAGAGCACCAATATGTACAGTGTAATTTATAGATGGAGCAGTTCTAAACTACAGTTTGATATATCACAAAAGTAGATCAGTAGTAATAAGTCAGAGCAACTGGACCTCTTGTATTTTTTTCTTGAAGATGTTTTGCCAGTCATTCGCCTACCTTTCTCAATTAGAATGGCTTCTACGAGAATTATCCGCCATTAAATACTGGTGACTCATGCTTCAGTAATGGAGGTAAGATGTTCATTGCATTTGCATGACTAAAGCTATTAGGTGTGACTGAACTGCCTTGGGACAGGTGCTAGAACAGCATTGTAAGGGGCGTACAATAGATATCACACCCCTTCCAAGCTTGGTTTCTCCAATAAATAGTTTCTTTCACACCTCTTTTGAACCAGTCCTCTTTTGTGTCTAAGATGCAAACTTTGCTGTCATAAAACAAGTGTCCATTCTCCTTAAGATGTACAGTAGGTACATAGCGGAGTCCTGACTGCAGGTGTTGGCTCTTCTGTGATGGACCATATGCTGGTGTAGATGTACAATTCTTGGCGCTCTTCACTGCACTGGACTGCATGCACAATATTGTTCTTTGTGTGTTTTGGCACAGGGTCTTTTGGGTAAACTAGTTGTTGCCTCAGTATGTTGCAAGGTTTAACGCAGACCGGGATGTAATGTTTATTAAAAATTTCTCAGAGTTTTTCAGATACGCCAGCTATGTACAGAAGAACCAATTTCTCCTGTCTGCCGTGCTTGATACCTTCACTGGCAATTTTGACATTCTTTTTTTTCAGTTTTACAGTTGATGTCCTAAATCATAACATGAATGGACTAGAACAGAGCTTGATTTCACAGCTACAGTACTCAGTGATATCTGGTAAAGAGTGTCAAAATTTACAGAACATACACAGCTCAACACACCACAAGCACCATTCTATTAGCCCGGACTGGTAGCAGTCATACAGATAAGGATCTAAGCTGGACACAAGGAGATGTACAGTGATATGGCAGAGCCAAGGAAAATGGGTGATGAACCTGTCAGATAGGGTTCTTATCCAGCTGGTGATGGATGTTCTGGCTAAAGGGTTGAACTTTGCAACTGCCCTAATATCATCCCAGTGGTGGATATTATCTCAGCCACAGAGGCCTTAACAAGAAAATGATACAAGATGAGGCTGAGCAACTCAGTTTTAAAGTGTCTGCACCCTTAGCCAGTGCTAAACAAAAACCATCCAACCTGACTACACAAGAAAGGAAGGCCTTTACATCCCTCAAGAAAGATTCAACCACCACCATCCTGCCTGTTCATAAAGGAAGATGCATGGTTGTACTTAATACATCTGACTACTATGCTAAGGTGACTATACTTCTTAGTGATAACACAAATGAAGACCTAAGAAGAGACCCAACCAGTGGTTACAAAAAAGGTCATAGAACTCTTACAACAGCTGAAAAAGGACCAAGTTATTGATGCGGCCATGTACCACTGCCTCTACCCTGAAAAGGCCCCTTCTTGTAAATATAGACTTTCTAACATACACAAGGAACAAACCCCACTCAGGCCTAAATATTATCAGCAGCACTTACTCAGAGACCTACAGCATCGCTAAATACTTAACATCCTAGCCCCTCTGGTTGGAAATACAAAGCACCACATCCAGAACTCCCAAGACTAGAGGAATAGAGGAAACGATTGTGTCCTATAACATTACATCCTTTTTCACATGCATACCCTCTACAGAGGCAGTTAAAACAGTGAGAACAAGGTTAATACAAGACAAAATCTTCAGGGGCAGAACAAATCTTAACCCAGATCAAGTATGTTCCTTGCTGGAATTTTGCTTGATCACCTATTTTAATTTCTACAAACAGAAACATGGCTGTGCCAAGGTACATGTACATGGAGGTGGAATGAATTGCATCCAGTCGCTGGTTTAGATATGAGGATGACACCTGGGTTAAAATTCATAAAAGAGAAGACCATGCGATCACTAAAGACCTCAACACAGAGCACAATCAGGTTTACATGGGAAGATGTGAAGAACAACACATTGGGTTCTTGGACTACTTGGTAGTCCCAGAACTGGGAACTGTGGTCTACAGGAAACCTATTCAAACCTGCTGCTTTACTACCACCATCCTCTGGATCACAAACTGGGGGTCATCAGAACCCTACACCACCGGGCTGAAAAGATTTCAACAGCAAATTCGAACACCCCAAAGAGGCCCTTAGAATTTGCGGGTATTCAGACTGGACTTTTATTGAAACTAAAAAATGAAGAAAAAAAGAATGTCAAGATTGCCTGTGAAGGTACAGATGAATTTTTAATCAACATTGCATCTCATTGTTTTAAACCAGGAAAAACGCTGAGGCAGCAACTGATTCACCCAAAAGATCGTATGTCAAAACGCAAAAAAAGCAATATTGTGCATGCAGTCCAGTGCCGTGAATATAGCTGAATGAAAAGAGACGTGGCCACATCCGTAGTTGGGACCTGGCGAAAGACCCAGTGAGTACAGTGAAGATGGAGGCACAGGGGAACAAGGGAGGGCAAGTACTATGTAAAAAGCTTCCCTCCAGAAGTTATTACAAACTACTAATTAAGTTAAATGGCCAGAGAACCTCTTTATAGACGTGTGGGCCTTTAGCGATACCTGTAGGTGAGCTATATTAAACATGTTGATTACTTCACAAATGAGCAGTTAAGTGCACCAAGGGTGGAACCATGCCACTCTGTGCACCCTTGCTCCTCCTGCTAGTCCTCCCTCTCCTTTTTTGATAGACAGTGCCAGGTTCCTGTATGGTCATCTTGTCTGGCCCTGAAGCAGACAAGAAGCAGAGGGAGGTCACAAAGGAAACTATTGCAGTAGTCTAGCATTAAATAGTACTAATGTTTATTTATGGATGCTAGGAGGTGTATTACCATCTTAAAAAAGGGAAGACATAGCACTTTATGAATGGTGGGGGACCAGCATCTGAGCCCCAGCCACTTACTGTGCGGTCCAACCTCCAGTATCCCCACCGATCCTGAGAATGCTTCGTTTTTACCCCTTCGCTTGCTCCCGGCCACCCAGCAGTGCAGGGAACTGCTGTAGCTGACACAATTCACCTGAATACAGCCACACTGCAGTTCATCTGCGGAGGCTCAGAGTTTGGACCCCCACTGAACATAAAGTGATCGAAAACCCTCTTTAAATGTTACCTCTAAGCATTTGTGGGACTATGGTGAATAATTTTGCTAATGAGATTCACTCATATGCTCCCTGTTACTGCATATAATGAATGATATATTCAGGGTGTCCTGAATATCCTTCCATTATATCAGCTAAGGTACACACACACACACACAGAGTCCAACATAAACTAAATGTATATATTCAAATGGTTTTCACTTACAAATATTCTTCAGGGTCAAGACACAGCAGAAGTCTTTATTGCTTTATTTTTCTCTAGGAAAGTGCCTTATTTTGAAGACAAGCAAATCCTCCAGAAATCCTACATCAGGGTTTCACGGGACAGCTAGTTACATTGTACGTGTCCAAACGGGAAAAGATTGTATACGGGGGCAGAGCTGTTGTTTGGGACAGACAGCTCCCAGTATGAGCCACTAGAGGGCAGTTTAACTCTTTGACATTTAGTCAAGGTATCTAGTATTGTATATTTAGAAACATTGCTCTGTAGCTTCACTTGCTTAGATCAGGGATCGGCAACATCTGGCACTCCAGCTGTTATAAAACTACAACTCCCAGAATCCTCTTTTCACTTCTATGGGAGTCACAATAACAGTGAAGTGTGCATGATGGGTGTTGTGGTTCCCCAGCAGCTGGCGTATCGAAGGTTGCTGATCCCTGGTTTAGATCAATGGTTCTCAACAAGCTGCACACCTCTTGGGGTACATGCCACCGCTTTAAAATAAACAAAAATCTGCTTGGGGATACCTGACCATTGAATCCAGCCATTGGCTAGAACATCACAGGTGATGACCATGTCCACGACCTGGCTGGAAATATATAAGCTGGGGACTGAAAGATGGCCGAAAAGCAGGGAGCAGGTAAGTACTGTAGTGTATGAGTCTTCTCAATAGGTCATACACTCTTAGAGTCATATGTAAATAGCGAAGTATTCCCGGAAAAGCCTTAAAGTGTAACGGTCATTTGATTTTCTTTTTTTAACCACCTTCGGACCACCTCACGCAGAATCGCGTGATCTCGGCGGCCGGGTTATTCCTTGTTGACGCATCATCTCGCGAGAGGCGATATTTCCTGTGAACGCACGCGGGAGGAAGTTTAACTACAGCCTGCCAGGGGGGGGCAATTGGCGGAACGGAACGCGGCCCATTATAGAGATGCCTATTCTTGTCCGCATAACGGACAAGAATAGGACATGATATATTTTTTTTGCGGGGGCACGGAATGGAGCAACGGATGCGGACAGCACACGGAGTGCTGTCCGCATCTTTTGCGGCCCCATTGAAATGAATGGGTCCGCGGCCGAGCCGCGAAATATGCGGCTCGGACGCGGACCCAAACAACGGCCGTGTGCATGAGGCCTAAAGTTGTCATTTACAGAGATATTTCTCACACACAGCATGGGTATATGTAAAAATATACTCCAAAACACATTGCCCTACTTCTCCTGAGTATGGCGATACCACATGAGTGACACTTTTTTACAGCCAAGATGCGCAAACGGGAACTAATTCCAATGAGTACCTTTTAGAAGGGCATTTTTACGCATTCGGATTCCAGACTTCTTCTCACGCTTTAGGAGCTTGTTTTTTGCAGGACAAGCTATACTTTCCAATGCCACCATTTAATTTTGTATACGATGTAGTGGGAAGCGGGGAAAAAAATTCAAATTGGGGTGAAATTGCAAAGAAAAAGCACACCACAGTTTTACGGGTTTTTCAATTACGATGTTCGATGTACAATAAAAGTGACTGATTACTTTTATTCTACAGGTCAGTACGAATCCGACGATACCTTACATGTATAGTTTTTTTTCTTGCGTTGTGATAGTAATAAAAAAATTAAAATGTGGGGAAAAATGTTTTATTTTTTTGTCGCCATATTTTGACCCCTATAACTCTTTTGTAATTATGTGTACGGAGCTGTATGGGGGCTCATTTTCTGCGGGGCAATCTGAACTTTTGATTGATACCATTCTGGGGTGTGTGACTTTTTGATCACTTTCTATTTAATTTTTTGTAGAAAATGAAGCGACCAAAAACTGCAATTTGGACGCTTTTTTACGTATTGCTGTTTGCCATAAGGGGAATATACTTGGGCGTTTTCGCACACTGTGACACCCACGATATATATTTTTTTTTAGTTCTTTTATTTATATTTTCGGAAAAGGGGGGTGATTTGAACTTTTGTTTTTAAAAAAAATTTTTTTTACACTTTTTATAGTTCCCATAGGGAACAATAACATGCAATCATTAGATTGCTCTTCTCATAGACTCCGGTGCACTTGCATTGGAATCTATGATCATTTTACTAGTTTCCTATGGAGCGCTATTACAGGCAAGGGCTCCATAGGAAATACTATGCAGCAGCCTTGTGTCATTCATAAAGACACGGCTGCTGCACATAAGCTCCAGCTCCTCCGATCACCACACAGGGGAGCCGTAGCACCACCGAAAGGTTGCACTTTCGGTTTTCAGCATTCTCAGATGTGGCATCTGAAGGGTTAAAAGTCCGCGATCGGCATTACTGCAGGTTGCGGCTATATAAAGCAGGCGGCCACCAAAGGCTATGCTGCCCGCAGCGAGCGCCATCTTCAAAGACCCAGCCAGCGCCATACTATTACGGCGCTGGTCGGGAAGGGGTTAAAAAAAATTAGGATTACACTTACCGGTAATCTGATTTTCCAGACCCCATGACAGCACCACAGACAGAGATTATTCGCCCCCAGGGACAGGAAACCTGCAGAATAAAAAGGTGGAGCCTCTCTCCAACCTGAGTGGTTTACAGAGCATGAGAGCGACTCCGACCCAGGTTAGTTCATCTAATTATGTATATATTTATTTTTTACACGCAGTGCAACTTAAGACAAGAAACCAGAAACACCAGGGAGGGAATAAGGAAGGGCGCCGTCATGGGGTCTGGAAAATCAGATTACCGGTAAGTGTAATCATCATTTTTCCCTTCCCCCACGATAGCACCATAGCGAGGATCTACAAAGAAGAAAACCCCTTCCTTACGGGGGGACCACCAGTTGCAAAACTTCTTACCGAAGAATTACAGAGGTAGAATTTAGCTGGATAGACACAGTAAGGTAGGAGAAGACCATGTAGCAGCCTTACAAGTTTGCAAGAATAGAAACATTAGCCCTCTCCTCCCAAGAGGTAGACTGCGCAAGTAGAAAAGTTTCCTGAAGAGATGTAAGCCAGAGAAATAAATGATCTAAGCTATCTGGCTAGAGAACTCCTCGAGGCCGCCTTACACTTATTTATGCCCGAAAGGAGGGAACAAAAAGCACGGAGGACTTTTTCCAATCCTTAGTTACTCCTAGGTAACGTATAAGGCATCTCCAAATGTCCAGACAGTGGCCGCTTATTTTTTGTTGTTCGAAAAGTAATCAAAAGGCAAGGATACCCAGATGGAAGCATAGGGAATATAAAAGCTAACTAGAGATCCGAACTTAAGGAAAAAAGGGTCGGATTAATAACCTCCTAGGAAATTTTAATACCGGACATTATACTTAAATTTAGCCTAACCTTATAAAAGAAATCCCATATGAGTTTCTCATCAAGTGTTTATCAAAATAACCGTAACAGATTTTAACAAAACATTTTAGAGAAGTACTTAACAAGGAATGACCAACTGAAGATGATTGCTGAACACAGATTTCTTTGGTAGAGAATATATTGCGAGACAGATGCTTTGATCCAAGATGCACTGGAGGCTTTGTATTACATTTACACTTCAAAATCTCCTTTCTCACAATCTGGCATCCATGATGGAAAATACCGTAGCCTCCATCCCCTGAAGGAGCTCACGAGTCGGCTGCAATAGGTCCAAAGAGTACACTAAACCCTTCAGTCTTGCAATTCTAGGTCAGCGGCAAGTATTTATAGAGTTTTCTGGTGCGCCCTACCTCCAGTAGGCCATCCAGACCAAATGTTCCAGTTCATTTTATTACTCTCCACCAGGAGCCATATAGGGCTCTGTTGATACGCCATTCATACTGTAGGCTATACAAGCAATACGGTCCTGCCCATCTTCTCACTCCTCATCAAGAGTATTATAGAGCTTTGTTGGAGTGCTATGTCTATTATAGACTAGAAAACTACAAATTGACAACCAAACATAGGCACATGACTAGTTCACCTTGCATATATAGCCAACAAGATAGAATGCCACAAAGACATGGCGGCACCCCAAGCACCGCTGGTCACAGACACCCACTCAGAGCCAAGTTCATTCGTCCAGACCCTGTAGTATGAGCGTGAGGCCAACCGGGCAAATACTAAAATGTAGCCAGCCTGCCAGGTACAGATTCCAAAGCAGTCAGCTAGACAGTCACAGCATAGACTGAAAAAGATAAAAGGCAGGCAACCACCCAGACAGGCACAGTCTGCAAGGTAGCCAGCCAGATAGACAGAAACTCAACAGCAGCCGGCCAGACCGGCACAGGTTTAAAAACAGCCGGCCAGACCGGCACTGGTTTAAAAACAGCCGGCCAGACCGGCACAGGTTTAAAAACAGCCGGCCAGACCGGCACAGGTTTAAAAACAGCCTGCCAGACCGGCACAGGTTTAAAAACAGCCGGCCAGACCGGCACAGGTTTAAAAACAGCCGGCCAGACCGGCACAGGTTTAAAAACACCCGGCCAGACCGGCACAGGTTTAAAAACAGCCGGCCAGACCGGCACAGGTTTAAAAACAGCCAGTCAGACAGGCACAGGCCCAAAGGCAGCCCTCCAGACAGGGACAGGCCCAAAGGCAGCCCTCCAGACAGGCACAGGCCCAAAAGGCAGCCCTCCAGACAGGCACAGGCCCAAAGGCAGCCCTCCAGACAGGCACAGGCCCAAAGGCAGTCAGCTAGAACAGGCACAGGCTCACAGGTAGCCAGCTAGAACAGGCACAGGCTCACAGGTAGCCAGCTAGAACAGGCACAGGCTTACAGGTAGCCAGCTAGAACAGGCACAGGCTCACAGGTAGCCAGCCAGAACAGGCACAGGCTCACAGGTAGCCAGCTAGAACAGACACAGGCACACAGGTAGCCAGCTAGAACAGGCACAGGCTCACAGGTAGCCAGCTAGAACAGACACAAGCACACAGGTAGCCAGCTAGAACAGGCACATGCTCACAGGTAGCCAGCTAGAACAGGCACAGGCTCACAGGTAGCCAGATAGAACAGGCACAGACTCTACAGACATTGAGGCGACCAGGCATAAATGCTACAGGCATTCAGCCGACCAGTCAGAAGCTGTAAGTACAAGCCAACCAAGTACAAACGCAACAGGAATAATGCAAGACCTTTAACTAAGCAGGCATATTTGAAAAGACATTCAGCCATACAGGCATCAGAAAAAAAACTAAAACATAACAGAGACGTTCAGGCGGGAAAGCCTGAAGACAGCCCAAAGGTAGTCAACCAGACCCTAAAGGCCAGAGGTCGACAATCTAAACCCCAAACCAAGAGGCAGACCATCCCGGCCCTTTAGCCAGAGGCAGACTATCCTGGCTCTTTAGCCTGAGGCAGGCCATCCAGGCCCTAAAACCAAGGGGCAGTCAACCAGGCCCTGAAAGCCATGAGGCAGTCAACCAGGTCCTGAAAGCCATGAGGCAGTCAACCAGGTCCTGAAAGCCATGAGGCAGTCAACCAGGTCCTGAAAGCCATGAGGCAGTCAACCAGGTCCTGAAAGCCATGAGGCAGTCAACCAGGTCCTGAAAGCCATGAGGCAGTCAACCAGGTCTTGAAAGCCATGAGGCAGACAACCAGGCCCTGAAAGCCATGAGGCAGACAACCAGGTTCTGAAAGCCATGAGGCAGACAACTAGACCCTGAAAGCCATGAGGCAGACAACCAGGCCCTGAAAGCCATGAGGCAGACAACCAGGCCCTGAAAGCCATGAGGCAGACAACCAGGCCCTGAAAGCCATGAGGCAGACAGCCAGGTCCTGAAAGCCAAGAGGCAGACAGCCAGGCCTGGAAAGCCATGCATTGAACACAAACAACTGCTGTATAACCTAATTACAATTACAGTTGTGTTCAAAATTATTCAACCCCCACTGATATTGAGTGTTTTGGCCAGTTTGACATTGATTTTGATCATTTCAGTCATCTTGTTTACAATTAAATCAAAGAGGCACTTGTAAGTCAGACAAATATAACATAACATTTATAATGAAATAACCACAAATGTCTTTTCTGTGCTCACATCATTATCAGTTTTATTCAACCCCCAAGTGACATTCAATCTTACTACTTAGTACAACATCATTTTCCAGTTATAACAGCTTTTAAACGTGAAGCATAGCTTGACACAAGTGTCTTGCAGCGATCTATGGGTATCTTCGCCCATTCTTCATGGGCAAAAGCCTACAGTTCAGTCACATTCTTAGGCTTGCGCACTGCAACTGCTTTCTTTAAGTCCCACCAGAGGTTCTCAATCGGATTTAAGTCTGGTGACTGCGATGGCCACTTCAAAATGTTCCAGCCTTTAATCTGCAACCATGCTCTAGTGGACTTGGAGGTATGCTTGGGATCAATGTCTTGTTAAAAGGTCCAACGTCTCCCAAGCCTCAGGTTTGTGACGGACTGCATCACATTTTCATCCAATATCTCCTGGTACTGAAGAGAATTCATGGTACCTTGCACAAGCTGAAGCTTCCCTTAACCTGTAGAAGCAAAACAGCCCCAAAGCATGATTGACCCCCCCGCCATGCTTCACAGTAGGCAAGGTGTTCTTTTCTTCATAGGCCTTTTCTTCCTCCTCCAAACATAGCGTTGATCCATGGGCCCAAACAGTTCTAATTTTGTTTCATCAGTCCACAGAACACTATCCCAAAACTTTTGTGGTTTGTCCACATGACTTTTGGCATACTGAAGTCGACTCTTCCTATTCTTTGGAGACAGCAAGGGGGTGCGCCTGGGAGTTCTGGCATGGAGGCCTTCATTATGCAGTGTGCGCCTTATTGTCTGGGCTGAAACTTCAGTACCCGCATCTGACAAATCTTTTTTCAGTTCCTCAGCAGTCACACGGGGACTTTTCTCCACTTTGCGCTTCAGGTAGCGCACAGCAGTCGAAGTCAGCATCTTCTTTCTGCCACGACCAGGTAGCATTTCCACAGTGCCCTTTGCCTCGAATTTGCGAATGATGCTTCCTATGGTGTCTCTTGGTATGTTTAACATCTTTGCAATCTTCTTATAGCCATTGCCCTTCCTGTGAAGAGAAATCACCTCTTCTCTTGTCTTCCTGGACCATTCTCTTGACTTCACCATGTTTGTAAACACACCAGTAAATGTCTAGAAGGAGCTGAGTATCACAGTCATTTTACATCTGCCTAATTGGTGCTTATTATGCTTGATTGCTGCTCCTTGACATCCAGAGGTGTTTTCAATACCTTATCGAAAACACTTGAATGAACCTCTGTTCTTAAGAGTGGTAGTCTTTAAGGGGTTGAATAATTGTGTCAATGAAGAAATCACCAAAAAAACATTTAATACTGTATTACAAAAACAATTGATGTCATTTTAGTTGCATTTGGTTCTTTAAAAAGTCCTTGTAAGATTTCATTCTGAACACAATTACAAACGTACACTAAATTCCCTAAAACCCTTTACAGCATTGGGGGTTGAATAATTTTGAACACAACTGTATTATAAGGAGTACCTTCTTCCTCAGCCGTGGGAGCTGCATGATCCAGGCTCCATCTTCCTCGTCTGAGCCACATGCCGGAGAATGCAGCGGAATACATGTTCCCTCCATGGATCCGGGCTGCATGCGGTGGAATGCAATACCCCCCTGGGGCTGCTTCCTCTTACCCATGGATCCTGGGCTCCAAACGTCGCGTGGCCTTACTCCCCCGGAGTGGCCCACGCACCTGCCGCAAGAAGATCCGAGGCTAGAGGTACCTGAAAAGAAAACTGCAGGTCTCCAGCTCCAGGGACAGCAAACCACTGAGGTTTGAGAGAGGCTCCACCTTTTTTTCTGCAGGTTTCCTGTCCCTGGGGGCAGATCCTCTTTCTCTGTGGTGCTGCCATGGGGGAACGGCAAAGTGTACCTGTGATTCCAGTTGACTTTTCACAATAAGAAGTCGTGTGCACATGAGGAATAGCACTACATCTGGCCATTATATCACTTGTGTCCTGAAGATAATCACCAGTGATCCCCATCTGCAGGTTCCATTTTTAATTTTTCGTTTCCCAGAGCAAATGCATAGAAAATAGCTGCTATGATGTCTCCCATACACTGCTCACAGAGATCCTGCTCTCTGTCTCTGTAGCACACTCTCAGAAGCAGCAGTAGAATGGAGAACATTATACAGCAGTAATGAGCAGTATATCTGTAAAATGAACACTGGGAAGATAGAAAACGGAGCCTGCAGCAGCATCTCTGCATGTATCTATTTTCACTGTCTTTCTCCGCAGACTCCTATGGCCAGCATGTATGATGGATTTAAAATGTAAGTATTTTAGTAGTGAATAGGAAGTTAATGACCACCAGTGCAGGAGGTGGAAGACATAGCTTTCGGATGATCAATTTTTGAACCAATTTAATTCAATGGAGAATGTGCAGCTGGCAGACCCCTCTAACAGCGGATTTACTTTAAGAGGATACGGCAAATAAAAATCTAACATGCCTGATCCGTCTTTCTCCCACCATCACAAGTCAGTGTTTTGGTCAAGGTTTCATCAGTGATTATCAGGAGTGGAGCCTACACGGACATAAGGTATAATGGAAAGATTTTCAGCTGTCCTATGTTGCCCTGAGTCGCATCTGGTTTTGGCTCACAATCACCGATGTAAATCACTGGCCAAACACTGACTGTGTGAAAGCGGCCTAAGTCACTAAACCATTTTCTTACACGAAATTCATGCTTAATATTTAAATAGTCCATTAGGTAAAAGAACACTTTCTCTAAACCTTTATTCCTTCATTTGGCATGTCACTGTAATTAATACTACAATGCAGCCTAAGGGGCGCCTAAACAGAACGGTACTGCCACCATCTGGTTATATTCTGAATGGTGAACAATCTTTCACCCTGGTGACCAATGCCAAAAACCATAGCTGAAGTATTTTAGCAGAATGCAGACAGCAGCGGAGCTAACAATTGTATCTATCTCCAAACACTTTTTTTTTTATTCATTATGCGAAAATGATATCTTTTGCACCAATTTTTTTTTTCTTGAAAAAACTTTCTATTCTCCTGAGCTCTATCCACTTTTAAATATAAGCCTGCCCAGCCCACAGAATACATTGTTCAGCAGCCTCTCTCTCAGCTGATTGGCCTGCGACGTGACCTCCGTTCACTATTGAATAACTGTAAAATGTAATTGATCAAAGCCCTCACAGAACCTTAAGCTTTAAAGGGCTTGTCCGTGATTTTCAAAAATATTAGAGTAGGTAATGTGAAAATAAAAATTAACGCTCACTTCTTAAATCCTCTGCTGCTCCTATGGTTCCAAACAGTCCTAATGCGATGACGTAAAAGACATTGCATGTACTAAAGGACCATTGATTGGCTGCAGCGGCCAAGTAGAACAATGTAATTGACATCAGTGCTGCAGAACTGGATGAGTATTAGTTGGGTATTACTTAAGGCCCATTTAGATGCTGAGAGGAACAGCTGATTTTCGTGAAAGAGGCATTCTTTACAATCGGCTGCTCGTCAAGTAGAGGTGAAGCACTGCATTTACATACAGTGATCAGCTCCACAGTATTAGGATGACTGATGGCCGAAACTATAGTTCATTTTGTCCCCCCCTACTCTTAGGCACATTTTGAAAATTGTGGACAACCCTTTTAAGGTCTCATTCACATAGTCATATTACAGTACAGTCTTGTAAGGTGCAGTAATGGAACTTCTGATCATGGGTAGGATTACGTGCTCTTTTCTGATAGATTCTGTAAAAATCAAAAAGGAATAAGAAACTGCAATACTCAATTAGATGGAACTTTGTAGAGTGCACCACACATATGGCATCCTACATAACGTGTATTTCACCATGTGGTGGCCTATGTGCTGTCATACAGACTTGGTATAAACTTATAAAATTACCAGACACGGAACACACTCATTTGTCCCCATGTAAAACTTCCTGTAAAACAGCACACTAACCAAGTAAGTCACTTAATACTTAATATAGGGCATAATATAGGGCATAATAAGCTTTATTACAAGCAACTTATTACATGCCAAATACATTTTCAATTTTTTTTAGCAAACACTGCACAGTAGTAATACTAAAGATTATAGACACTACATGACAAAACTAAACTAACAAAAATTTCTGTGTGACCTTAGCCCATCATATATCAACAACAAAAACTTGGAAAGGAATCGAGTATTTGTTTCAGTGTATGCCCCGTCAATCACTCCACTCTTTCCTTAACTTCTTTAACAGTCTCTGGAAATTCCTGAAACAAACCACAAATTTCATAAATTGTTGATAAAAACAAAAACACACAGCAAGTTACATGTATTAAAAAAAAATAACGAAATATAAAAATACAATACAACTAAAACATTAGATGAGCAAATCTTTACCTGCAAAGACAAGATTCTTATTCTTGAAAATCTGAATCCATATTACTTTATTAATAATTACTTACTAATTCCCTAGCACTACAGTTCATTACATTAGAATGTATCCTTCCTTTATATTCATTAAAGACAAGCAAATAGGGTATACCATATTTTTTACCCTATAAGACGCACCTAGATTTTAGAGAAGGACAATAAGAAAAAAATATTTTTCATTAGACCTTAGGTCAGACCACCAATCAGACCCACAATATTAATAAGACCACAGATCAGGCCCCCAATCTGACCCCCATTCAGACCTCAGATAAGAGCCCCATGCCTCATATCAGCCACCATGCCTCTCATCAGCCCCCATTTCAGCTCATATGCCTCTCATCAGCCCTTATATCATCCCCCATGCCTCTTATCAGCCCCCAGCCACATAAAATAAAAACACTTACCTCTCCTGCGCCAGACACTGCTGCTCCTCTCCTCCAACACTCTTCCTGCCACCGGCTGTGCTGTGAACCGACGCGCACAGAGTGAGGACACAGAGAAACATCACACTGTGCACAGCTACAGCACAGCTGAGGACCAGGAAGCAGTGAGTACTGAGCAGTGGCGTAGCTATAGGGGTCGCAGCGGTCGCAATTGCGACCGGGCCCCTAAGTCAGGGGGGCCCACGGGGCCCCCTCCAGGAGAGACAGTCTAAAACCCTATTTAACTTTAGTTTCACTTGCGCACCGCCGGCCGCTCGACAAGTTATTTGAGGTCTTGAGGACCTTTTCCACTCAGCCAATCACTGGCTGCAGCCGTGTCACATGTCAGGCCAGTGATTTCCTGCTGAGCCAATCACTGGCCTGACACATGACATAACTGTGGCCACTGATTGGCTGAGTGGGAAAGGTCTTCAAGACCTCAAACAACTTGTTGGGAGGCCAGAGAGAAGATACCAGGACCAGTGCCACACAGAGGAGAAGAGGAGCTGCTACAGAAGGGACCAGGACCAGGTGAGCATAATGTTTTTACATAATATTAATAGAGGGGAGAAATGTGACATTTCCCCCACCATGTGACATCCCCCCCCATGTGACATTTCTCCCCTCTATGTCACATTTCTCCCCCCTATGTCACATGACCCCCCCCCCCTATGTCACATTTCTCCCCTCTATGTCACATTTCTCCCCCCTATGTCACATGACCCCCACTCCATGTCACATTTCTCCCCCTCCCCCCTCCATGTCACTGGACACCATTCGGCTAAGTTCACATCAGTGTTTGTCCTTTCCGTTCTCCTGCTCCGTTATAGCTACGCCCCTGGTACTGAGCCTTCACCGCTTCCCGGTCCTCTAGTACTAATGAGCGCTTCCATAATGGAAGCGCTCATTAGTATTCACCCCATAAGACGCAGGGACATTCCCCCGTAACACTTTTTTTGGGGGAAAAAATGTGTCTTATGGGGCGAAAAATACAGTAAGTACCCAAGCGGTAGGTGTCAGACCATTCTCTTCTGAAAAGTGTGCAACCTACAATATCCCTGCTGCTACTACACAATCATCTGAGAAGCTTCAACGCTCACCTCTCGTCTGTGCAGTAGTTTCCATAAGGTCATGGTCTCTTGCCAGATCTGAGAAAAACTGTCAACTGAAGAGTCCGCTGCCAGTACACCCAAGGCAACAGAATCAGGAAGAGGTTGGCAGCCATATATAACAGAAAAAAGAATTGCCTGTAGACTCACTCGCATGGTTACAGTGAGAGAACTCTTGCCATGGAAGCAAAGAGATCCAGTCATCCTGATGAGAATTAGTAAAGTTGTGCAGGTAGTTAAAATCTAATTGATGCGCTCCACTTGTCCATTGGTCTGAGAGTGGTAAGCAGAGAAGTTTACAGATTGCTCTCTAGAACATCAAAGTAAATTGCACTCCCCCATCAGAAACAATATGACAAAGAAACTCATGGAGAAGGAAGATCAGTTTCATGAACAATTTGCCACTCCTTCAAGGCCAGCTGTCACGCCGGGAAGGGTACAAGATACAATAGACACACAAGAAACAACAAACAAGCGTGTAGGCAAAAGCTGGGGATAATGGTCACCTCCTGACAAGATCCTATCAGCTGACCCTAGACTGTTGTGCACACGTTTAGACCCCAAAGGTGGGAATAAACGTGCCCCCGTGCCTAAGACTGAATTAACCCTATAGTCCCTGAGATAGTGGACAAGGGGGAAAAAAGGCAGCCTGCTTCCTCTAATCCTGGAGGAAGCAGGTGTCTAACTAACAGCCTAGACAGAACAGAAATGGAAACCAAAAACACACTTATCTTTAAAGCAGAGAAAAAACAGCAATCCACCTTTCCTCAGAGTGAGAAAGAAGCTATAACCCGCAAGGGACACTGGGTAGGTGCGTGATTTAAACTCACACGAACGACCCCACATAGTGCACCTGCAGGGAGGCAGGTACAGCTCACTCCAAGTAAACCGAAAACACTACACACGTGCTGCCAACCTGACAGACCTCCGCACCTCACTAGAGCAGGGCATGACACCAGCTTAATGGCCAAGAATCCTCCGTCTCCAATGGAATAATTATGTTCTGGAGACAAAAAAAAAAAAAAAAAGCTTGGGAAAAGAACCTGCATGTTATTCTGCCAGAAGGAAATTTCTGCATTAGAACTTCTTCCTGCTTCTGTGGAGGATGCATCGACCTCAAAAAAGCATTTTTTGTAATATTTTGACAATGAAGTATGGGGGAAGAGGTAAAAGCTTGTTTCAGGGTTTGAGAAGCAAAATGCGTCTCTGTTGTCCATTTTATGGCATCAGATCCCTTGCGGTTTAGAGAGATGATTTTTACAGTTATGGTAAAGTGGGAAATAAACTGTCTATACTAGTTTGCAAAGCCCAATAATTATATCCTATCAAAGCTCTGGGATCAACAGTAAAGGATATTTGTTTTTTACAGTTATTTTTTTAAAGCCACAATAGTCTATGCAGGTTCAGAGAGACCCATCTTTTTTAACAAATAAGAATTCAGCTGCAGCTAGTGATGAAGATTTGAGGATAATTCTGCTCTTTAGATGTTCTTTGATGCAATCCGACATGGCTTGAGTTTCACGCAAGGATAACGGATATACACAATCTCGCTGAGATGTGGTCCCAGGAACTAAATCGACTGGACAGTCGTAAGGACAATGGGAAGAGACTCTACTACAGGCGGTACAAAAGTCATGCATCCAGAATGACAGGCTGATCTCCAATGTAGAATCTGTTCAGAATTCCAATCCTGGACAGGGCAACGCAGGCGGAGCCAGGTTAGTCCCAGTAACAGAGAAATTAAGACTTCAGAAGAACAAGCATGGAGATCTTTTCTAAGTGGAGTGCACCCATTTGTAAAACCAAAGGCACGTTGACAAACTGTAAGGACTCAGTGAGAGCCCTCCCATCCACTGAAGTCACCAGGTACAGCTCCTCAAGACCTGATGCAGGAAGTTTCCTGCCGAACAAGGATCCAGAAAGGCCGGGTAATGTCAACCTAGCAAAGGAATGATCTTCACCCAGGGTAGTGTCTCCTTGCAACCCTAGGCTTTGAAGCTTCTTGGCTTGAGAAGACATGTATGGACATAGTGCTCCTTATCTGCACATTACATACACATGTTGTTGGTTCCTTCATTAATCCAACTCTGTTCACCTGCATTGGCTCTGGTGCAGCAGCAGAAACAGAAGAAGGTGACTACTGTCTCTGAAATGTAGGTGCCAGACAAAAATGTCTAATCTCATGAGCTGCCTCTCTGGCACGCTCCCAGAACTGTAGGTCAGTGCAGGTAGCAAGGGAAATCAAGGCTTCCAGAGAAGATGGAATGTCCCAACTTACCAACTTTAATTTGAATTGACAGCCTTATTGGAGGCCAGCTCTGAGGTCAGAGTTCTGAACTAGATGGTGTATTGGCCAGCTTTGAGAGTAAGCTGCCAAAGTCGCAGTAGAGAAGAGGCAGCAAAAGAAGTTCGCTCAGGTTTCTCAAAAACTCTCTGAAAAGTATAAATAAATTCTTGCAGATTATTCATAATCGGATCCCTCCGCTCCAACAATGGGTTTGCCAAGGCTAGAGCTTCTCCTGACAAATGGTAAATCATAAAGGCCCAGTCTGTGGAAACTGCTGGGACAGCAATTCAAAGTGAATTGTGCACTGATTTATGAATCCTCGACACGACTTGGGGTCACCTTCATAATAAACGAGAGCCAGAAGCTGCAGTGGGTACAGCTTGACGAGGAGGCACTGGTGCCAAGACTGCTGCAGATGGACCTTTAACAACAGGCCTGGAGGCCTTCCCAAGAGAATGCAGGACACAGCCTGCAGTGTACATCGAAGACGCCAGCAGCCAGGTCTACCACTAAGATTAAAGAAGGTGAGTGGACCGGGACCATCAAGTGAACAGTAGAACTGGCTGAGAGCAGCAGTGGGCATAAGATGCCAGTGCAACAGTCTATAATGTTTATTGTACTTGTTTTT
Organism: Bufotes viridis; assembly: GCA_033119425.1. Taxonomy (NCBI): domain Eukaryota; kingdom Metazoa; phylum Chordata; class Amphibia; order Anura; family Bufonidae; genus Bufotes; species Bufotes viridis. The sequence goes on along the minus strand of CM065592.1, from coordinate 34,757,492 downwards.
TTGTCTTGTGTACTTAAACCGTTTTTCACATGCAGTGCTTTTAATGGCGAGTCAAAATAATAAAGCATCAACAAAATCCAAAATGCTTTACAACTGTCAAAGTAACAAATCAATAAAATAAATAAACAATTAAAGTAATGGAGAGAGGTACCTGCCCATTAAAGCATGCAATGTAACGGAAATAGGGGTGACATGACCGATACATGGTACCAATTTTGTCCAAGGTATCAACATTCTAATAAAATTTTTACAATTTTCAAAAGTTGGTCATCTTGCATCATTCATCTCGGAATATCAAGCCAAGAGCAAAAGACGCATCTGTACACTTCTGATTGGTAATTCATCTGTAATATTTTTTATATTTTCCATGTTCTATGTTTTAGCCATGCAGACAAAAGGTCTGCAGTCCATCTCTTGTTAGTCCCACAGAAAAATCTTCCGCTGTGTTGCATGAAGTCATTAATGCCTGTTTTGTACAATGGTTGCCTGTTTTGTACAATGGCATAACCAGGTTTTCAACATCTCGAGCTTAGGCTACTTTCACACTAGCTTTTTTTCTGGATCCGGCAGGATTCAGCAAAGACGCCTCCGTTACTGATAATACAACCGTCTGCGTCCATTATGAACAGATCTGGTTGTATTATCTCTAACATAGCCAAGACAGATCCGTCATGAACTCCATTGAAAGTCAACGGGGGACGGATCTGTTTTCTATTGTGTCAGAGAAAATGGATCCGTCCCCGTTGACTTGCATTGTGGGTCATGACTGATCTGTCTTGCTCAGCATCCCAGGATGGAAAGAAAACCGCAGCAAACGGAACGGAATGCATTTTGGAGCACTCCGCTCTATTCAGTTACGTTTTGTCCCCATTGACAATGAATGGGGACAAAACTGAAGCGTTTTTTTCCGGCATTGAGATCCTATGACGGATCTCAATACGGGGAAATAGAAACACTAGTGTGAAAGTAGCCTAAGAGAAACGTTAAGGAGGACATACAGTTGTGTTCAAAATTATTCAACCCCCAATGCTGTAAAGGGTTTTAGGGAATTTAGTGTACATTTGTAATTGTGTTCAGAATGAAATCTTACAAGGACTTTTTAAAGAACCAAATGCAACTAAAATGACATCAATTATTTTTGTAATACAGTATTAAATGTTTTTTTTTGTGATTTCTTCATTGACACAATTATTCAACCCCTTAAAGACTACCACTCTTAAGAACAGAGGTTCATTCAAGTGTTTTCGATCAGGTAATAAAAACTCCTATTGGATGTCAAGGAGCAGCAATCAAGCAGAATAAGCCCCAATTAGGCAGATGTAAAATGACTGTGATACTCAGCTCCATCTAGACATTTACTGGTGTGTTTACAGACATGGTGAAGTCAAGAGAATGGTCCAGGAAGACAAGAGAAGAGGTGATTTCTCTTCACAGGAAGGGCAATGGCTATAAGAAGATTGCAAAGATGTTAAACATACCAAGAGACATGATAGGAAGCATCATTCGCAAATTTAAGGCAAAGGGCACTGTTGAAATGCTACCTGGTCGTGGCAGAAAGAAGATGCTGACTTCAACTGCTGTGCGCTACCTGAAGCGCAAAGTGGAGAAAAGTCCCCGTGTGACTGCTGAGGAACTGAAAAAAGATGTGTCAGATGCGGGTACTGAAGTTTCAGCTCAGACAATAAGGCGCACACTGCGTAATGAAGGCCTCCATGCCAGAACTCCCAGGCCAACCCCCTTGCTGTCTCCAAAGAATAAGAAGAGTTGACAGCAGTATGCCAAAAGTCATGTGGACAAACCACAAAAGTTTTGGGATAGTGTTCTGTGGACTGATTAGAACTGTTTGGGCCCATGGATAAACGCTATGTTTTGAGGAGGAAGAACAAGGACTATGAAGAAAAGAACACCTTGCCTACTGTGAAGCATGGCGGGGGGGTCAATCATGCTTTGGGGCTGTTTTGCTTCTACAGGTACAGGGAAGCTCCAGCGTGTGCAAGGTACCATGAATTCTCTTCAGTACCAGGAGATATTGGATGAAAATGTGATGCAGTCCTTCACAAACCTGAGGCTTGGGGGACGTTGGACCTTTCAACAGGACAATGATCCCAAGCATACCTCCAAGTCCACTAGAGCATGGTTGCAGATTAAAGGCTGGAACATTTTGAAGTGGCCATCGCAGTCACCAGACTTAAATCCGATTGAGAACCTCTGGTGGGACTTAAAGAAAGCAGTTGCAGCGCGCAAGCCTAAGAATGTGACTGAACTGGAGGCTTTTGCCCATGAAGAATGGGTGAAGATACCCGTAGATCCTTGTGTCAAGCTATGCTGCACGTTTAAAAAGCTGTTATAACTGGAAAAGGATGTTGTACTAAGTACTAAGATTGAATTTCACTTGGGGGTTGAATAAAACTGATAATGATGTGAGCACAGAAAAGACAATTGTGGTTATTTCATTATAAATGTTATGTTATATTTGTCTGACTTACAAGTGCCTCTTTGATTTAATTGTAAACAAGATGACTGAAATGATCAAAATCAATGTCAAACTGGCCAAAACACTCAATTTCAGTGGGGGTTGAATAATTTTGAACACAACTGTATCAGAATAACATGTTGCTCTCCCTGCAATTTTAGTGTCAAGGCTGGTCTATATAAATATGTGAACTTCAAGCTCGCTCTTCCATTGATGCCTTCAGTTTAGCATCACTAATTCTGCTGGGCTGCTTTTCTTTTCAGAGCAGATGAATCATTGAATAAATGTACTGATAACATTCATTGTAGTCAAGTCTTCTCCCTTTTCCTCCCTGATCGTATCCATTTAGGAAGAACAGGCTTCTCTATAATCGTCTGATATGTGATGTACCCATGTGGCTCATGCTCTTCTGGTTGTATGAGTGGAGGCAAACTGTCAAGAAAGACTTCATGCAACGCGGCAAAATTGGTACAGTATATCTGGAGCTCAGACACTGGCAGACATGCCCATCAGAGACGTACTGAATATCTTTTGACACCACGACAGATGTCTCTTTCTCCTAATACCTTTTTACACAACTCACAGCTCCCACTCACTCGCTTTTAGGACAAGACCTGTAATCAATGTTCAATCAATGTGTGTCTTATAGGGTGAAAGATACTGTAATTATGAAAAAAGGAAGGCAACTAGGTTCTAGAAGTTCAGGAGACATAGGGCATATCATAAACCCATTCAGCTACATGGTACCATAGCTCAGTTTCATTTAAGTGCAGTAGATAAAATTTATAACCAATTGTATGAACAAGCACTAGGCCTCGATAAACATTCTGCGTATCAGCAAAGGTTCTGGTGGTTTGACCAACCCCGATCAAACACTGCTGACCTAGCCAAAGCAATCAATATTTAAGTCCTTTAGACTCACCCCTTTCTTTAGTGCCATTCTCTGCTGCGCTGATCCAAATCTCCTGCTGCTGTCCGTTTACAAACTGCAGTGGAGATGTGCCGTATTATGTGTCGAACACCTGCATGTCACCGACCCTGTATGACAAATGACCACTGCAGCCAATCGATGTCCTCAACGTTAAACTGCTGGCCAGAGTGACTGGCTTCAGTGGTCATGTGCCATATACTACACCGCTACTCTGATCATTGCTGAGCCGAAAGCGATCTCTTTCACATTTGTTGGTGTTATTTTAAAGTGCAACTGCGGATTTATTTTTTTCTAATGTGGAGGGACAGTGACAGGGAACATTTGTGTAATATACTTTATTTAGGGAAAACGTTTATTTATGGTAGAAAACTTGGGCTGAAAAGTCCCTTAGCAGCGCGCTCTGAAATGAGCATTGCTGAGGGCCATCCTTCTTCTATCAGCATAGTACTGTACTGACCAGGAAGACGGGCTTCTGCCTGCATTGCTCCCTTACAGCCTAGTGGGGACAGGAGCCTGAAAGGTTTAAACTAAATATACATTTACACACTTATTAAATATGGACTTCTACACGAAGTTTATGCTCCCTGACCAGCATGGCCAATGCTGCCAGTGAGCTTTCCCACTGTACCTTCGGCGTGCTCCCTGACCAGCATGGCCAATGCTGCCAGTGAGCTTTCCCACTGTACCTTCGGCGTGCTGGGTAATGAACCAGCCGCCGGGAGTGGTGCTTGGCCTAGCGGTAAGCGCTCACCACAGGCAGTGGGAAGCTGCTATACAGTATCTAGGGACAGTTATGCACTGCCTGTAGTGAGCGCTAGTTTTCATTACATATTCCTTTCCCTCTTGTATCAATCTATTTTTCATATTTTGGCCTTTATTCTACTGACCTTGATGCAGGACACTTATCTATGTCAATTGGATATATATTCTTTTAAGCAATAAAATGAAAATATAAGATACTGATGTGGACAGCCTTAAAGGGGTTATCTGACACTAACAAATGCTTCCCAATATGCCGGGCCCCCACACTGATTCTACTTACCTGGCTCTCCGCGACGATCTGTTGCCCACACCGCTGCTGCTGCTTCTCCCCGTGCGCGGATGAAAACATCTGGTGTCGGGAGGGGGGAGCAGCCAATGGCAGGCGGTGACGAGCCTCCCTAGTATCGTGGGTGACGCCAGGGAGGCTTGTCCCCGTCACCACCTCCCAAAACCTGATGTTTTCATCCATTCATGGGGAGGAGCAGCAGCGGCGGTGCGGGGACCAAGAGAGGCGTGGGGAGTCAGGTAAGTAGAATCAATGTGAGGGGCCCATCATATGGGGGAGCATTTGTTAGTGTTGGATAAACCCTTTAATGGAAATGTGTAATAATGATCAAGCAGTCTGATCTGAAAGTATAATGTTATAGAGCAGAAGGACTTAAGCAGATACACATTTTTTTTTTTAGGAAAAGGAAAGGACATCAGCCATTCAACGAAACCACCCATTTGACACCTAAGTTCGGAACAAGCAGAGACTGCAAACAGTGTTATAAAGTTACTCTAGATCAGGGATGGCCAACCTGCGGCTCTTCTGTCGTTGCAAAACTACAGCAGGGCATGGTGTGAGTTGTAGTTTTACAACAGCTGGAGAGTCACAGGTTGGCCATCCCTGCTCTAGATTTTTTCCCACAAACTAGGTTTATAAACATTTTTAAAATATAGTCAAAGGAAAAAGTCTGGTACTGTGTTAGCCAATAGAAAACTAGTTTAGTGCTTTCATTAAGAGAAACTAAATAAGAGTATTGCAGGTTTGATACCTTTTAATGGCTAACAAAAATTTAAGTAATGATGTTACATAGCGAGCTTTCGAGACATCACCAGTCCCTTCATCAGGCGTACTGCAGGAATATATGAAGAAACAGCATATATATATATATATATATATATATATATATACACACACACACAATAAGAACAGAGACATGGGGGAATGAATGGACATTTGAAAAATAACAGAACGACATAGTTATCTACAAGACACCACTGACTTATTGAACAAACTGTCAACCATAGGTCCCTCCCTAAAGGCACAATCTTGGCCACCATGGATGTGGAATCCTTGTATTTGAATATAGCACACGATGATGGATTAACTGCTTGCCGAGTATACCTGGAGGCGAATGGGATTGTCTCAGAGTCTGTACTACAACTGACCAAATTCATCCTCACCCATAACTATTTCTCTTTTGACAAGGAGATATATTTACAGTGCACTGGGACCGCCATGGGCAGTAAAATGGCACCGCAATATGCAAATCTCATTGTGGCAAAACTGGAAAATGACTTTTTGGTATCCTGCCCCAAAAAACCCTTGGCCTACTTCTGTTTCATTGACGACATCCTAATAATCTGGACCGACTTCGTGAACAATTCAACAAATTCCATCCCACCATAAACCTGACCCTCAACTTTTCAACAACAGAAGTCAGCTTTCTGGACACCACCATAAAAACTTCAAGACGGCTCAATACAGACATCCCTGTGCATGGATGTCGTATATCTGGACTTCTCCAAAGCATTTGACACTGTACCTTAAAAAAAGGTTAGTATATAAAATGAGGATGCCGGACTGGGAGAAAATGTCTGTATGTGGGTAAGTAACTGGCTGAGTGATAGAAAACAGAGGGTGGTTATTAACGGTACACATTTAGATTGGGCAACTGTCACTAGTGGGGTACCTCAGGGGTCAGTACTGGGTCCTATTCTTTTCAATATATTTATTAATGATCTTGTAGAAGGCTTGCACAGTAAAATATAAAATTTTGCAGATGACACTAAACTGTGTAAAGTAATTAACACTGAACCGGACGATATACTGCTACAGAGGGATCTGGATAGATTGGAGGCTTGGGCAGAGAAATGGCAGATGAGGTTTAACACTGACAAATGTAAGGTTATGCACATGGGAAGGAATAATGCAAGTCACCTGTACATACTAAATGGTAAAACACTGGGTAACACTGACATGAAAAAGGACCTAGGAATATTAGTGAACAGCAAACTAAGCTGTAGAAACCAGTGTCAGGCAGCTGCTGCCAAGGCCAATAAGATAATGGGTTGCATCAAAAGGGGCATAGATGCCCGTGAGGAGAACATAGTCCTACCACTTTACAAATCACTAGTCAGACCACACATGGAGTACTGTGTACAGTTCTGGGCTCATGTGAATAAGGCAGACATAGCAGAGCTGGAGAGGGTTCAGAGGAGGGCAACTAAAGTAATAACTTGAAGGGGGCAACTACAGAAAGATTATCAAAATTAGGGTTATTCACTTTAGAAAAAAGACGACTGAGGGGAGATCTAATATCTATGTATAACTATATCAGGGGTCAGTACAGAGATCTGTCCCATCATCTATTTATCCCCAGGACTGTGACTGTGACGAGGGGACATCCTCTGAGTCTGGAGGAAAGAAGGTTTCTACACAAACATTGAAGAGAATTCTTTACGGTAAGAGCAATGAGACTATGGAGCTCTCTGCCTGAGGAGGTGGTGAGTACAATAAAGGAATTCAAGAGGGGCCTGGATGTATTTCTGGAGTGTAATAATATTACAGGTTATAGCTACTAGAGAGGGGTCATTGATCCAGGGAGCACTTCTGATTGCCCGATTGGAGTCGGGAAGGAATTTTTTCCCCTTAAGTGGGGAAAATTGGCTTCTGCCTCACAGGGTTTTTTTGGTCTTCCTCTGGATCAACTTGCAGGATAACAGGCCGAACTGGATGGACGGATGTCTTTTTTCGGCCTTATAAACTGTTACTATGACTCATTCTCAAGATCTTTCATATGTTGTTCTGTTATTTTTGAAATGTCCATTCATTCCCCCATGTAACATCTTTAGGTCTATTTGTTAGTCATTAACCTTTTCACCCCCGGAGTTTTTTTTTTTTTTTTTGCATTCTCGTTTTGCGCTCCCTGTCTTCCCAGAGCCATAACTTTTTTTTTGTCTGTTCACATAGCCATATGAGGGCTTTTCTTTGCGGGACAAGTTGTACTTTCCAACACCACCATTTAATATTGCATATGACATAGTGGGAAGCAGGAAAAAAAATTCCAAATGGGGTGAAATTGCAAAAAAAAAGAAAGCAATTCCACCACAGTTTTAAGTTTTTTTTTTTATTTACTACGTTCGATAAAACTGACCAGTTACTTTAATCTACAGGTCAGTACGAATCTGGCCATACCTTATATGAATAGTTTTTCTTGCGTTTTGATAGTGATAAAAAAAATTAAAAAGTGGGAAAAAAATCTGTTTTATTTTTTTCTCGCCATATTTTGACCCCTATAACTTTTTTGTAATTATGTGTACGAAGCTGTGTGCGGGCTCATTTTTTGCGGGGCGATCTGAACTTTTCATTGATACCATTCTGGGGTGTGTATGGCTTTTTGATCACTTTTTATTAAATTTTTTATAGAAAATGAAGCGACCAAAAACGGTGAATCGGCCATTTGGACACTTTTTTCTGTTTGCCATATGGGGAATATATTTTTATACTATGGGCGTTTTCGCACATCGCGACACCCATGATGTAAATTTTTTTTTATTCTTTTATTTCTATTTTGGGAAATACTATGCAGCAGCCTCCTGTCATTCACAAAGACAGGGGCTGCTGCACACAAACTCCGGCTCCTCTGATCGTCACACGGGGGAGCTGGAGCACCACTGAAAGCAGGCGCTTTCGGTTTTCAGTGCACTCAGATACTGCAGTCAGGATTGACCACGACATCTGAGGGGTTAAATGTCCGCGATTGGCATTACTGCCGGTTGCGGACATGAGCTGCAGGTGTCTGCTATAAGAAGCCGGCTGGACACCTGCGGCTATGGCGCCCACAGCGCTCAGGAGCAGGCACCATCGTCCAGTGCCGTACTATTATGGCACTTGTCAGAAAGACCTCTTATTTTGTTTCTCTTAATGAGGGCACTAAACTAAAATATAGTGACATGGAAAATTAAAACACACAGTAACAAAAAATTAAAGTTCAACACAAAAAAGTAATTTAAACAATAGGTCATTTTCAGATGACATATTCCTTTTAAAATCTCATATCACACATCCCGGAATATGTCTGGTTCAGACAGATGCCAAGAGAGGAAACATCTGCATATCAGAAATGTTCTACTCTTCAAGTGAAAGGTTCATTAAAGAATACATGTAATACTTACAAATTTTATTTGGGGAAAGATGACTATTTAGCATTATTCCTGAGGTTCTGCTGAAGTTGAACGTCAGCCTTACTATCCTGTCTCAACTCTTTATATACATTTAGTCTTGGAGAACCCAGTTTTTCTTTGCATGAAGAACGCTCAAAGTTGGTTGAATGTCCACCGTGGTCAACATTTTCTAAATTCTGATTAGCTTCTGAGACAAATGAGGGAGAATTACACGTTATTTCCGATTTTTCACTGTCTTCAGCAACCTTAGCAAGGCCCCTTTTAACTAAATCAAAGGCCAGATTTCTTTGGCCATAAACAGATACTTCCAAATTGTTATTTTCAAGCTTTTTAACAGGCAAAATTATCAAGTCATGGTTTTGGACAAAACTGATGCAATATCTAATGGCATCTTGGGACCAACAGTTTCCATTATCCGGTCTCACGCCATGTAGTGTGCAATGGTATGTCAGTGCTGGGAGGCAAGAAAGATCTGCTGGAATCCTTTTTAGCTTTCCATAATCTGAGTAAGGAATGACTTTGTCAACTCCATAGTCGAGCAGGTACAATAAAATAAAGTTCCTGTTAATGCTCCTTATTTCTGCCCTGCACCACTCTTTTTCATCAAATGACTGTACAAGACATGGAGAACCTGGTTTTACTGAATCACCAGCTAGAGGGGTAAGGTCATCTGGTAGTTGCATCAACTGTGATAAAGTGTCCATCGTATCAAGAGAGCATGTGCGCTGAACAAAAAAACTGTAGGGGTCATGAAATGAAGTAACAAATCCGGGATAAACCTCTAAAGATTTAAGATCATTCCTTGGAATTTGTGATAAAGAAACACTGGCCTCTGATTGAGACTTTGGCCTATCAAGCTGCACATCTGCTGAGCTCTGAACACTTTGAAGGTAATGCAATAGAAGAAGTCCATCAACTAATATCTCCACTTTCCATGCTCTGATAGATTCCACAAATTCTAGAAATATTATTTGAATTTTTCTCTGCAAAATTGATTTTAATTGTGCTGTAATCACATTTTCACCAATTTGTTCAGTCCCGGGCCATTTACACACTAGTGCTTGCCTAGGAATGGAAAGCCCTTCCAAAGATAGCTTTTTCGCATTGTGCATGCTAATTGTTTCATGTGCACCGTGGTCAACAAATAATACTAGCATCTTCCTTGAGTTTGGGATGAGTTTTTCAACACAGGCACGGAGCCAAATTTGCATCTTTTCAGATTTTGCCAAACAACTCATTCCTTCAGATATATCCTTGAGTAAAAGTCGGTTGCCAACTTGCTTGACAGTAGCGGCAATGTGTGAACTTAATTTGGATTCCTCAGGAGAATTGACTAAGGTGACAAAAAGTGTTCCAAACTCAGAAATATGTATGTTTTTTACTTCTTCCATGAGGCCAGGCTTTACTGTCTTGATACAAAAGCTGCCATTGTTTTTATCGGCAGCAGCTTCCCCTTGTGTGCTTTTACATGAGCTATTAAAAGGGCTAAGGTCCGATTTGGGAACTCTATCTTTAGTAACTGCAGAAGGTAGTTTGGAAGAACACTCAAAGCTTCTAAGGAGTTCTTCTGAAAGTGACTGTCCTTTTAAGGTTATACCGACCTCCCACTGAAGGCCCTGTTTGCAAATGAACTTGCAATTGAATGGTTCACTTTTAACTTTCTCAGAAAACATTTTAGTAACACTTTTACTCCACTCAGTATGGCCTTGAAGTTTCTGCACCCCAGTGAGGAAAACAGGGACACTTAATCTGGATATCTTTGAGAAGCTTTCTGGAAGAATGAAAATGCATGAAGAATCCACACTGGCTACATTACCATAATCAATAAACTCGACACAAAAACGGTCTTGGAGAAGGTCTTTAATTTCTGCTCGATAGTATGCCTCATCTTCCGGATACTGAGCGACAACTAAAAGACCTTTCTCAAAGTTTTGTTTATCAATGACTTGGAATGACATTTTATTCAGCTCTTCAACCAGGTGAATGATCTCTTTCTCTTGTTTGACAAGTTGCACAAAAAAACTTGAGGGACTGTCTATGTGGGAAGCATAAACAAGACAAGTGGTATCTGGCTCTATAGATATTTGAGGAAGATCAACAGCTTTTAATAATTTTGGACTGCAAGAAATGTTCTTGTCATTGATGCGTTCTACAGATTCTACAAGAGTTGTATAGGTCTTTTTTTGCAATGTGGTTTTAGGTAAAGAATCAAGGCTGTCTACACGATACTCATTTGTTGTCTCTGATTGTTTAGCTTTGCTTGGAATGGATTTAACCCCTAACAATAATGCAATTTTTTGGTTTATGGAGATACTTCCACTATATAATTCAAGCTCTAAACGTCCTTCATAGTCTTTATCCACTACAACAGCCCTTAATGGTTCACCAAGATATTCCTCTTCAAACCATGCTTTGGCCTCCACTGTAAGAGGGGATTCTTTCATGCCGGCCAGATAGCATGGAATAGCTTGCATTGGTTCAAATAAAATATCATAAGCGTCTTCTGGAATAGCAATCAATTCACTCTTTTCCACCTGCTGGCTATCTCCAAAATCTACAAAAAATGCTAGAAAGAGAGACGAGGAATCCATGGGGTACATTAATGCCCTGTAAAAATTGCCATCAACGTATTTAACAATGCAGAGCTCATTTGGTTTCATCGCTGGCTTTAACTGTTTACCTATCTTAGCTACTTTCTTCATCAATGTCTCAAAGAGCTTTTCATTTTTTGCAAGATGGCAGTAAAACCTTCCAGTTTTATATATGAAAGTCACGTAGACCTCTTCTACGCTTCCTACTTTAAGGTCAAAACTGGAGTAGCAAAATGTATGCAAATGAAGAGAGGGAATGTGTTTTCTTAAAACGAGATGACCCTTGTCAGCCAATATTTTGTTTGCATTACCAAGACTTGTTTCCAAGTTTACAACATTACACAGATCCCCAACACTACTACTGAACACAGTAATCACGGTGCATTTCATCACATTGGAAGCAGACCGAACAAGACTTTGAAAATCTTCATACGCTTTAGTAGACCATTCATAGTGAACATATGGCGGAGTAAACACTTGACTCAAACTGCATCGAAAAGCTTGGCCTTCCAATTTAAGAAACTGAGGTTCAATTGCACGAAGTTCTGAAATCAACACTTTTTCAGTATTCCCATAGTCAATTAAAATAACCTCAACTTCATGAGCCGAAACATATTTCGAAACGACTGCTCGAACATACTTGCCACTGCTGGAGGACTTTGCAGCGCAAGCAACTTGTCCATGTTGGTATCTGTTGTCACAACAACTGTACCATTTCTGCATTTCTTTCATTAAGGTGGATAGTTTGGAGGTATTTTCTGACATTTGACACCAGAAACAGGCTGGTGAGTCCACATGAGAACATTCTACATCCATAATAGCCCCAGGTTTGAACATATACTGTTTGTAACAAATTGGGGTAAATCCAGGTGTTTGCAAACTGCTGGCTGGTGTACAAAATGGAGAGGTGCGCTCCACTGGTTTGAGTTTCATGGTCAGAGTACCCAAGGATAAGTGTGCATCGGGACGTATGCTACGAGCAATGGTTCCTTTAGGTTTGGCAAAGTTTTTGCTATGTTTTGTGTCGTTGTCTGGGGACTGGCAGCCCAGGTTTAGCGAGTTAGAATTTAAGTCCACTTTCCAGAATTCTGCAAATCCAGCTTTAACCAAAAGACTGACAATGTCTGAAGAGCTCTCGGACAGCCGCATTTCCACCACGTACATGGACTTTTGTTTTGCAAGAACATGGCAAAGAAGAGCTTTCCCATTTATGGTTTCTTTAAAAAAGGCATTTGCACTCTTAACCCACACATCATCGACAGGATAGGCATATGCTAGAGAGCAGCACATTGCGAATGCAGGCAAGACGCTTAACTCCGGCAACAGCACCTTTACATCGTAGAAAGGAATGGTCTCTGTATTCCCAAAGTCAAAGAAGAAAACAGTAATTTGCGGACTAAGCACTTCAGTGATGATAGCCCTGTAATAATGTCCATCTAAAGCGTAAAGTGCGCAGCAAAGTTGACCAGGTTTGGGATCTTGCAAAACCATCTCCATAAGCTCACATTTATTGTATTGTTTTGCAATCTCGGCCATCATGTCTGTAAATTCCTTTTGATACTCATCAACTCTTATCCAAAAATTTGAGGGGTTTACTACATACTCAACATAGACTATGTGGACTGAATCTAAGTCCATCTTCATTGATTTGTAAGAAACGGTTTCAGTGTATTCCATCTCCATGGTTGTGAAGGTCTCAGGAGAAGAGGTGCTTTGACAGCTCTCATTAACGACTGACTTTGCATTGCCTGTACATGAACGCGGAGAAAGAAATGGAACTTCCTTGTTCGTCAAATGACAGTCTGCACTAAATTCAAACTCTTTTGCGTGTAATGATAAATAATACAGACGATCTTCACTGCAAAAGTCTTTTATGTGACCAATGACAACATGTCCCATCAGGGCTTCTTTAAACAGAGCTAGCTGCAAATTTCCAACATCTTCTATATGGTCATTGTCCCGAGATAATGCACACGGGATAGCCATCATGGGTAAAGACAAGAATTCTGGCTGCAGCCTCTGCACGTTGGTGGATTGTATGATTTCACTGCAACCAATATCAATGAACCAGACCTTCACGTCATTACTAGAGATTAATTTCTGGATAACTCCTCTATACCATAAGCCATCTCTCCGCTTGGCAGAGCAGAGTACACCAAAACTACCAAGTGTGGAACTTGGTCCTGTTACTGTAGTCTCATAATAAGAGCACATAGAAGAGATCAATTTACCCAACTCTATCTCCCATGACAAGATATGACAAAAAAAACGATCTGGGCTTATGGCAGCTGAAATTTTAATTTTTTCCATGGTACCGGCACAAAATTCAGGTCTCAGGTGATCTAGCATCTTTTGAAAACGCGGAAGACTGTCAGGACTAGTAAACGTGACATCAGAGCCTATTTCCTTTCGTTGCAGCAAGTCCGGCATTTGTTTGCAGTGAGAGTTTGCTGGGAACTTGTGTAAAATTTCTACGAGAAGACAAAAGGACTCTGAATCTATGTACTTTGCTAAACTGAGCTCAATGGCATAGCTAATGATTTTGGGTATTTCTAAAAGAATAACTTGATGAGGTAAGAAGGTTTTCACGTTCCCATGAAGCTGCTGACCGACCAAGGAGGAAAAATAATTTACGGCTCGTGAAGTCCACTTCTCTTCAAGTGGAAGTAAATTGGAAATTATCCCGCTGACCACCTTAGGAGGGAGAGTGAATAATTCACCAGTAGCGGAAGCAATTTGTTGAGAGGGAACTTTGATGACATTGCCTTGATCTATTAGCACGACTTCAAATTTCTGATTGACTTTATCCAAAACTTTTCCTCTGTGCCATATTCCAAGAGGTTTATCTTGTACCAAGCAAAACTGCCCAATATCAATGTCCTCATGGTTTTTTGGAACTAGTTGTATTTCTTTCTGTAGTATATGATAGTCAAATTCAGAATCAGAGATATATGTTCCTTGGAATTTTAGCAGGACATCTCCAGGTTGGCAACTGATAGTTGAGATCTTCAAGTCCATTTCCAAGTTACACTTTTCTGTTAAAGACATATAGTCCATTATATCTGAAACAGAAATATAAGCCGTTAGTCAAATGTAAAATAAAAGCTCCACAAGAAAGCGTAAAAAAAAACTACATATACAAAGATTTATCAATTAAGATTATATTTTTCTAATATGCTTACACACTTGGCCGAAACTGTAAAGGAAAGATGACTTACCTGCTTCCCGGTGCTAGCTGCTTGCTCCTTCTCCTAAAAGTCATGCAATGCTCCATAGGGTTCCCTCAATATTAACCATCGGGTTTGACATTGCCGCACCCAATCAAGGGCTGTGTGGGTGACTGGCTCTCCTCACATCAGGAACCAGTCTCCTGCTGCGACCAGTGATTGGCTGCAGTGATGTCAAACTGGATAACATAGTAAGATAGTATATAAGACCGAAAAAAGACATTTGTCCATCCAGTTGGGCCTGTTTCCTACAAATTGATCCAGAGGAACGATGTTGACATTGAGGGTGCCAAGAAGAGCACTGCAGGGCTGGAGCTGAAGAAGCGGGGTGCCAGCACTAGGAAGCAGGTAAGAAATCTTTCCTTTACAGGTCTGGCCAAATAGAGGGTTTACCAAGTGGGGAGCCCGCCTCCATGATATTGCTATGATCTTGAAAGGCAGATGGGAAAATCGCTTTACGAAGGGCAAACTCATATTGAATACCTACCGTACTCCACATCAACTCAAACACAGACACCTACACCTAAAATGGCTGCCGTCCTATTAGTGCACGCAAAACCTGTCCTAATCAGACAGCAGGACAAGTTACTTCACAACACTGAGGTCCTCGCTGTTCTACTTCTCAGGGGTTATGAACCTGAATACAGTTTAATATAATCTTCAGCTGAATCTCTGCAGGAATGAGGTTTATGAGGAGACATAAAGTACAGAGAGGAGGTGGGGGATGTGGCTAATGAGTAGCAGCACTTGTATGCAGTCTCCATTACCACAGCTCCATATTACTACAGTCTGTCCATCCTCTCTTTACTTCATGTCTCCTCATGAACTCCATTCCCATAGAGATTCAGCTGAAGATCTTATCAGCTGTATTCAGGATCATAATAGGAGAGGAAGATGAGGCAGCTCATCATCTCAGTGTTGTGAAGTAACTTGTCCTCCTATGTGATTAGGACAGGTTTTATGTGTACTAATAGGACAGTGGCGATTTTATTTCTCCTAATGCTTGCTCCCCAGAAAAAATGAGCCATTATAACTAGTGAAAGGTATTTGGGAATAGGTTTATAATAAAGTAATATTTAAGTATTTTCATTTTCTTAATTCCCAGAGAACCCCTTTAAAGCTTCCTTCACATTCTCTATTAGGAGATCCGGCAGGCTGTTATGGCACATTGACTGCAATGAGGTCCGGCTGGCTACTGGCATAAATGCCAGGGTTGGGATTGACAAAAACAGTCTCAGGGGTTTTGTTTTTGTCTAGCCAACAGCTGGCATTTGCGCCAGATCAGGCAGCTGATCTCTGAAACAGAGACGTGAACGGAGCCTAACATAATGCGAAGACAAAAATTTAGCATAAGGGAATGCATGCAGAGCAATTCTTTATACATATCATATATAGTATCGACACACATGCACGTGTATAATTGAAATGGTGTTCAAACTTCAAGGTAATAAGCAGAGATAGGGAGTGGAGTGGAGGGCGAATTACACCATTTGCAGACGACCCCCCCCCCCATGGGTATAGCTGCTGCCACTAGGAGACGGACGCTAAGCACATATACCCTTCCTACAAGGACTAAGCAAAAACAGTTTGTGCAAAAGTAGTAGCTGAAGCAAGAGAAAAAACAGGAAAACCAAAATGTACAAACCCAGAACCACGCAGGCCACAAAGAGGCCCGTGAAAAGAGAGAACGGATGGGGGCTGTGTCCCCAATGAACAGAAGAGAAACAATTTTATGGTAAGCACAAAAAATCTAGTTCTCCCATCTGAATCATTGGGGGACACAGGCTTGACCATGGGACGTTACAGAGCAGTCCCAAAAGGTGAGTCATAAACGAAGAAGCCCTCCGGCTAATCAGAGAACCGCCGTCTGCAACACTCCACAGAGAAGTGTCAGAAGACACAAAGGTGTGTACTCTGTAAAATTTGGATTAAGTGTGCAAAGACAACAAGGTAGCCGCCTTGCATACCTGAATGGCCGAAAGCCCCATGATGCACTGCCCAAAAGGCCCCTACTGCCCGAGCAGTATAAGCAGTAACCCGGAAAGGGTGGGGTCTGGTCATTGATGCGGTACACTTCCACAATGGCCAAGCTAATTCATCTGGAAATGGAAGTTTTGGACGCAGCCAGCCCTCGTCTTGGCCACTCTGGAATGACGAACAGAGAATCAGTCCGTCGGAAAGATGACATTTGAGACAGATAGATGCGAACGGCTTGTACCAAAATCCAGAGTGTGGAGCCACTACTCACGAGGATGAGACAGAGCAGGACAAAGGGAAGGTAAGAAGAATCACTTCATTGAGATGGAATGCCGACACAACCTATGGAAGGAAGGACTGAACAGGGCGAAGTACTACTTTGTCCTGATGGAGGATCAGGAAGGGCGACCGACAGGAAAGAGCCACGAATTCCGACACCTGACAGATGGAAGTGATTGCCATCAAAAATGGCACCTTCTAGGACAGGAAGCAAAGGGACACCTGCTGCAAAGGCTCAAACAGTGAAGACTGGAGAGCGCCAAGCACCAAATGAAGGTCCCAAGGATTCAACGGAGGACGGTAAGGGGGCGCAGCGTGTGCAACCCCCTGCAAAAAGGTCCGAACCACAGAATGGAAAGAGCCAAAATTTGCCCTTTGAGAGAACTGTGAGCCAGCCCCAAGTCAATGCCCGACTACAGGAAAGACCAGAGTTGTGGCAACGAGAAACGAATGGGAGACAGCTGGTGACGTTCGCACCAACTAAAGTAGGACTTCCAGGTCCGGTAGTAGATCCGGGAGGACGACGTCTTTCTGGCACGAATTATGGTCTGGACAACAGCATCCGAGAAACCCCGAGCCCAGTATGGCAGTTTCAACAGCCATGCCGTTAAATGTAGAGACCTTAAATTTGGGTGGAAGATGGGTCCCTGCGACAAGAGATCCTCCCGAAGGGGAAGAAGTCAGGGTTTCGTCGGGAAGGAGGGAGTCTAGGGATGCGTGCCAACCTTGGCGTGGCCAGTCAGGGGCCACGAGAATGACGGGTAGACCTTCGGACCTGATTTTCCAGAGAAGACAAGGAATGAGGGGAAGAGGAGAGAACACGTAGGGAAACAGAAACTGACTCCATGGGATTACCAGGGCATCCGACACCAGAGCCAGAGGATCCTTGGACCTGGCGACGAAGTTCTCTACCTTGCAGTTGAAGCGGGAAGCTATGAGATCCACATCCAGCCGACCTCACTGCTCGCAAATCGCGAGAAAGACCTGCGGATGCAGAGCCTATTCGCCATAATCAGGAATCTCCCGGCTGAGAAAGTCGGCGATCCAGTTGTCGACGCAGGGAATGTGAACTGCCGAAAGAGCGGGGACATGGCTCTGTATCCAGTTGAGGATGAGTGCTGTTTCCCACATGGCTGCAGGGCTGCCTTGGTGGTTGAGGTATGAGACTGCCATGGAGCTGTCGGACTGAACTCGAACTGGACGTCCCTGGAGACGATCCGTCCAATGAAGCAGAGAGAGACGAATCGCCCGCAATTCCAGAATATTGATCGGAAGGGATTGTTCCTCACGCGACCTAAACTGAGAGATTGTCCAGCACTCCCCCCAGCCCCAGAGGCTGGCATCCGTTGTCAACACCGTCCAGATGTCAGCATCGGGGAAACCAACCACCACCTGAGGGCCCGGCAGGGTCGGAGCAGGGAGGCATACAAACCGATCCAGGGAGGCTGGGGATAGGTCCCAATGGGTTAGAATATCTCAGTGAAGTCGTGGTATAGAACTGACCATAGGGCACTGTCTCGAGAGACCGTGTTACCCAGAACCATCATGCAGAGACCAATAGGGAGAGGACGGGGCCACAACAAGGGAATAGCGCAGGCTGTCCGCTGTTGCCCGGAATGACGGACCCTTTATCAGGATATGGTCCAAGTATGGAATTGCTACTATTCCCCTGGCATGGAGCAAAGCCATGACCGAGGCCAGAACCTTTGTAAAGACTCTGGGAGCTGTGGCCAGCCCGAACGGGAGAGCCACAAACTGGTAGTGAAAAGAACCCACTGCAAATCGGAGAAGTTTCTGGTGACTGACACAAATGGGGACATGAAGGCAAGCGTCCTTGATGTTTATCGAGGCTAGGAACTCCCCCGGTTTCATGGACGCAATGACCATCTCAAGGACGCCATCTGGAAGAAAGCGGTTGAGGGCTTTGAGGTCCAGGATGGGACGGAATGTACCTTCCAAAGAGCTCGGAGTAAAATCCGTGTAAACAGTCTTGAGCAGGAACAGAGACGATCACTATCTGGCGCAGAAGGGTGAGAATAGCCTGAAAAAAAGGAATGGGCGGCGGAGGGAGATGAGCGGAAAAACGGGGGTGGAGACGGGGAGCTGAACTCCAGCTTATAACCCTCTGAGATGACTTCTCTCATCCAGGTATCCGAGACGTGAGCCAGCCAGACATGACGGAACAGATGAAGGTGGCCTCCCACCCGGTTGGGGGACGTTGAAAGCCACTCGCCATGCTGAGGAAGTCTTGGGGGTATAGGACTTGGAGCCCTGTTGGCGGGGACGCCAGGAAGGGCAAGGTTTGAAGGAAGGCTTGCGCTTCTGATCCGGGTTAGCATTGTCGGCTGGCCACTTAGGGCTGGAAAAACTTTGAAATGGGCAAAAAAGATGCCTACGTTTTTTTGATCTGTTGAAGCGTGTCCTGTTCTGTGGTAAATGAGTGCTCTTACCTGTAGAGTCAGAGATGATTTTATGCAGGCGTTTGCCAAAAAGTCTGCTGCCGGCAAGGCTCGTTTTGAGCCACTATCTGCCACCCAGCAGGAAAGCCAAAGGGTACGGCGAATAACCACCAAGAGAGCTGACAAGCGGGCCATAAGCCTGGCCGCGTCTAGAGAGGTTTCACAAACGTAAGAACTGGCCTGGGAGAGCTGCAGGGCAATCTCAGAAAGTTCCTCCGAGTGGTCCCCAGAGGAGAGGCCGTGGCATAGTTTGTTTGCCCACTCACCCATAACCTTGCTCACCCATGTAGAGGCAAAAACTGGACGCAGTGCTGTGCCCCTGCTTCAAAGGATGACTTTGCAAAAGATTAAAAATTTTTATCCCTGTGGTCGGAAAAGGAAGCCCTGTCCGCTATAGACAAGGTGGTATGTTTAGCCAAGCGGGATACGGGAGGGTCCACAATAGGAGAGAACAACCACTTCTTTGTCAAATCTTCCGGAAAAGGGTATAAGAAGTCTAAGAAATTCCACTCCTTGGAAAAAGAGGAATTTTCAGCATCTGAAAATTTTTCCTCGGAACAAGCCTCTTCCAAGGAGGTCACATCTGAGCGAGACTCTCTGGGAGGCGGTGGTGAGACAGAAAAAACGGGGGCCACAGACATCCTTCTGGTGGAGGGTGGTCTGGCCCGTTTTGCAGGACGACCACGATGGGCATTTGCCACAGGATCCCCAGAGTCAGACTGATCAGAGGACTGCCTAGCGGACAAACGCCCCTTATTTCCACAATGGCTTTGTTGGTTTGGGAGACGTCCTGTATCATCTTTGACAGGGAACGTGCACCACTCCAGTTCTACCATGGGCTGGGCAGGAGGGGCGACTGGGTCAGGGTCCGGGCCACTTAGTGGGTCAGAGCACAAAGAGCAGAGCGAATCTAACTGACCGCATGGGAATTTAGAGCGACAAGAAACACAGGCAAAATGGCACACAGAAGTCGCGGCCCGTTTCAGGGCCTGGGCTCGGACATAGTGATTACCCTGGAGTGACAGGCAGGAGGATGAGGGGAGTAGGCTAGACCCTGTAGGAAGGGGAGAGTGGCTTACCCGCCCGGTGTCCCTCAATGTAGCTTGTCCAGAGCGCCTTGTGGAGAGGTTAAGTGTCAGAGTCCTGCAGAGGTCCTTTTTAAGCAGGAAGCGGGCAGAGTGCAGAAAATAGCGCCAAGAATTCATGCCAGAAGAAGATGGAATGAAGGAAGGGGAAAGGAAGTCACCTCATGCCCCATCCCATAAATGAATGTTGTCCTGGCGATCACGTGTGGATGTCTCGAAGAGGGAGAAGGGACACACAGCCGCCCTAAGACTTCCTCGGCTAAAACTGTTTTAGCTTCGTCCCTGTAGGAAGGGTATAGCTGAAGGGAGGGGTTCACACTTTTCTGCTTAGTGTCCGCCTCCTAGTGGCAGCAGCTATACCCATGGTCAAGCCTGTGTCTCCCAATGATATGGATAAGAAATGTTGACAATTTATCTTACATTTAATTTGCTTTTCCAATAGCCTCCACAATGGCACTAGCCATTACTATCTTAGGGTATCCCTGCCTCCCTAGGGACAGTAAAATACATGGAGGGCAGTAATTTGAACACCCTCCTCCTTAACTGAACCCGTAATAACATAGGTTCCATTTGAATATGCAGCAAAAAAATTAGATACTGGCATCTGTGGCCACCTGATTTTTAATGCCGCCACTGTACCCCATGTTCTCCCTTGATCAGCCATCAACAGAGAAGTTATTAAAATGGTGAGGAATCTTCACCTGTGAGCTTGAGCCCACTTGAAAGCAGAAATTATTGCTGTCAGAATGGTAATGACGTCTCTGAAGGAAACTGAAGAGGAAGGAAGGAAGATATTCTTTGGATTATGGACAACTACGTCTCCTCTGGAAGGAAGGAGATTTTTCACCTGCTAGGACACAGGTCCAACTTCTCCAGATTCATTAACCACCCCAGTTGGTGTCTGCTGGATCAGTTGGGATTGAAAACGAAGGTTCTCTTACGAATCTGCAGAAATGAGGAAGTCATCCAAATAAGGAATCAGCTGAATCTGAAACTGAAAATGGCATAATTTATCGTACATGGAAAATAAACAATTCTTAACCCCTTAAGGACACGGCCCTATTTCACCTTAAGGACCAGGCCATTTTTTCAAAATCTGACCATTGTCACTTTATGTGGTGATAACTTTAAAACGCTTTTTCTTATCCAGGCCATTCTGAGATTGTTTTTTCGTCACATATTGTACTTCATGACATTGGTAAAATGAAGTCGAAAAATTTCATTTTTATTTATAAAAAAATACCAAATTTACCAAAAATTTTGAAAAATTTGCAATTTTCCAAGTTTCAATTACTCTACTTCTATAATACATAGTAATACTGCCAAAAAAAGTTATTGATTTACATTCCCCATATGTCTACTTCATGTATCGATCATTTTGGGAATGCCATTTTATTTTTTGGGGACGTTACAAGGCTTTGAAGTTTAGAAGCAAATCTTGAACTTTTTCAGAAATTTTCAAAAACCCACTTTTTAGGGGCCAGTTCAGGTCTGAAGTCACTTTGTGAGGCTTACATAATAAAACCACCCAAAAATGACCCCATTCTAGAAACTACACCCCTCAAGGTATTCAAAACTGATTTTACAAACATCATTAACCCTTTAGGTTTTCCACAAGAGTTAATGGCAAATGGAGATAAAATTTCAGAATTTCAATGTTTTGTAAAATTTTTCATTTTAATCCATTTTTTCCAGTAACAAAGCAAGGGTTAATAGCCAAACAAAAGTTAATATTTATTCCCCCGATTCTGCAGTTTGCACGAACACCTAATATGTGGTCGTAAACTGCTGTATGGCCAAACTGCAGGGCGCAGAAGGAAAGGAACGCTATATGGTTTTTGGAAGGCAGATTTTGCTGGACTGGATTTTTGACACCATGTCCCATTTGAAGCCCCCCGATGCACCCCTAGAGTAGAAACTCCATAAAAGTGACTCCATCTAAGAAACTACACCCCTCAATGTATTCAAACCAGTTTTACAAACTTTGTTAACCCTTTAGGTGTTCCACAAGAGTTATTGGCAAATGGAGATGAAATTTCGGAATTTCTATTTTTTGTTACCTTGTCTCAAAAAAAGTGTAATATAGAGAAACCAAAAATCATGTTTACCCTAGAATAGTACCAACAAAACTGACACCTTATCCCGTAGTTTCCAAAATGGGGTCACTTTTTTGGAGTTTCTACTGTAGGGGTGCATCAGGGGGGCTTCAAATGGGACATGGTGTCAAAAAACCAGTACAGCAAAATCTGCCTTCCAAAAACCATATGGCATTCCCTTCCTTCTGTGCCCTGCTGTTTGGCCATACAGCAGTTTACGACCACATATGGGGTGTTTGTGCAAACAAGAGAATCAGGGCAATAAATATTGAGTTTTGTTTGGCTGTTAACCCTTGCTTTGTTACTGGAAAAATGGATTACAATGGAAAATTTGCAAAAAAATAGCTGTTTTGGGACCGTTTTTATTTTTTGTTATTTACATAGTTGAACTGACAGGTTAGATTGTGTGCTATTTCTATAGAGCAGGTTGTTACGGACGCGACAATACCAAATATGACTACTTTTTGTGGTTTTTGTTTCAGTTTTACATAATAAAGCATTTTTGAAAAAAATTATTTTTTAGTGTCTCCACATTCTGAAAGCCATAGTTTTATTTTATTTTTTGGGGCGACTGTCTTATGTAGGGGCTCATTTTTTGCGGGATGAGATGCCGGTTTGATTGGCACTATCTTGGGGTGCATATGACATTTTGGTCGCTTGCTATTACACTTTTTGTGATGTAAGGTGACAAAAATGGCTTTTGACACCGTATTTTTTTATTTTATTTTTTGCTGTGTTCAGCTGAGGGGTTAGGTCATGTGTTATTTTTATAGATCAGGTTGTGACGGATGCGGCGATACGTAATATGTATACTTTTTATTTATATAAGGTTTACACAATAATATAATTTTTTAAAACAAAAAAAAATCATGTTTTAGCGTCTCCATAGTTTGAGAGCTATATATATATATTTTTTTGGGCGATAGTCCTATGTAAGGGCTCATTTTTTGCGGGATGAGATGCCGGTTTGATTGGCACTATCTTGGGGTGCATATGACTTTTTGATCGCTTACTATTACACTTATTGTGATGTAAGGTGACAAAAAAATGGCTTGTTTGACAACGTTTTTATTTTTTATGTTTACAGCGTTCATCTGAGGGGTTAGGTCATGTTATATTTTTATAGAGAAGGTCCTTACGGACGCGGCGATACATAATATGTATACCTTTTTTTATTTATTTTGGTTTTACACAATAATATCCTTTTTGAATAAAAAAAAAACATGTTTTAGTATCTCCATAGTCTGAGAGCCATATATTTTTTCGTTTTTAGGCAATTGTCTCAGGTTGGGTATCATTTTTGCGGGATGAGGTGATGGTTAGATTGGCACTATTTGGGGGGTCGTATGACTTTTTGATCGCTTGCTATTACACTTTTTGTGATGTAAGGTGGCAAAAAAATGGCTTTTTGACAAAGTTTTATTAAAAATTTTTTACAGTGTTTATTTGAGGGGTTAGGTCATGTGATATTTTTATAGAGCAGATTCTTACGGACGTGGAGATACCCAATATGTCTACTTTTTTAAGACTAAAACGCATTTTTGAAACAAAAAAAATCATGTTTTAGTCTGAGAGGCATAGTTTTTTTATTTTTTGGCCAATTGTTTTAGGTAGGGGCTCATTTTTTGCGGAATGAGATGGCGGTTTGATTGGTACTATTTTGGGAGGCAAACGCCTTTTTGATCGCTTTGTATTACACTTTTAGTGATATAAGGTGCCAAAAAATGGCTTATTTACACCATTTTTGGGTTGTTTTTTTTTATGGTGTTCACCTGAGGAGTTCAGTCATGTGATATTTTTATAGAGCAGGTTTTTACGGACGCGGCGATACCTAATATGTGTAGTGTATTTTTTTTTTTTTTTTTTTATTCAGTGATATGTGTTTTTTTCATTTTTACTTTTTTTCACTTTTTTACATTTTTTTTTGACCCAGACCCACTTGGTTCTAAAAGATCCAGTGGATCTGGTGTCTGTATAATACAGTACAGTACACTATATAGTGCACTATGCTGTATTTTGTACTTTACAAAGTCTGAATAGACCTTTAGCAGGTCTATTCAGACTTTCAGCACCATGGAGAGCAGGACGCTTCTGAAAGCGTCCTGTCTCCATGGCAACCAACACCCGCAGCCATCAGAAAGCAGAGGGTGATGCATGGTGAGGGAGTGTAGCGCCCTCCCTCTGTGATCCCATCCTGTTGGGGGGCTGCAAAGGCACAGCAGCCCCCCGATGGGAGAGGGAGGGAGCTCCCTCCCTGTTAACCCTTCCATACCGCGGTCCGTACGGATCGCGGTATAGAAGGGGTTAAACGGCTGGCATCTGATCAAGCACAGATGCCAGACGTTTCTATCAGAGTGTCAGCAATGTGCTGACACTCTGATAGACCCACTAGACACCAGGGAAACATATCAGAGGAGGCGGGCGGGGGATCGCAATCGCGATCCCGCCCGCCTCCCGCAACCACCCCCCCTGCCAAAATATGATTGGGGGCTGCAGGGGGGGGTTAAAGATCAAGAATTTGGGGGCATTAACTCTCTGATCCCCGCGGATCAGAGATCGCACAGAAGCGCTGCAAACCGCAGGTCTGAATTGACCTGCGGTTTGCAGTGATCGCCCATATGGGGGGGTCACAGGACCCCCCTGGGCATTGTAACAAGGTACCTGCTGAATGATTTCAGCAGGTACCTTGTTCCGATCACTGCCAGCTGAGCAGCAGTGATCGGAACAACTCATGACGTACCGGTACGTCATGTGTCCTTAAGGACTCGGGAAACATGCCGTACCGGTACGTCATGTGTCCTAAAGGGGTTAAAGGGGTTTTCCGGAATTGTAATTGGTGATGAACGAAGCGAGTTTCAGATGTTACACCTAAATTCGCTTCGTTCCAAATTTCAATTAACACTGTATGGAGATCCGTCTCCGCACAGTATTAACCCTTTCAGGACCGGACCATTTTTCACCTTTCTGCCCAGGCTATTTTTAACAAATCTGACATGTGTCAGTTTATGTGGTAATAACTTTAAAATGCTTTTACTTATCCAGGCCATTCTGAGATTGTTTTCTCGTCACATATTGTACTTCATGACAGTGAGTCCAAAAATTTCATTTTTATTTATAAAAAATACAAAATTTACCAAAAATTTGGAAAAATTTGCAAATTAGCAAATTTCAATTTCTCTACTTTTATAATAGATAGCAATAATTCCAAAAATAGTTAATACTTTACATTCCCCATATGTCTACTTCATGTTTGGATCATTTTGTGAATGCCATTTTATTTTTTGGGGACATTACAAGTGTCACGACCTGTGGTGAGGTCGTGACTTGGTTTGGTGGTATGCTGTTGCCAGAGGTTATGTTCTGGTAGCCGCACGTGTGGGCTATTACGCGGTACCCTCACGTGCGGTTGCCGTTGGCAACAGGTGTGCCACCACCTGTGGTTTGGTGGTGATCCGCGGTCTCGCATGCTCTTGCCAGCGGCATGGTTTCTGGTTGCCGCACGTGTGGGCTATTACGTGGTAGCCTCACGTGCGGTTGACGCTGGCAACTTTGTGCTTTAGAGCATGCAAGACACTCACCTTTGTGTGCACTTTCCCCCGTTTAGTGTGCACGGGGTTAAGGTGTGGTGGGTGTGACCTCAGGCCTCTTTATATGTTGGTGTGTTGGAGCTTGAGGTCAGTTTGTTTGTCTCCAGCCATGGTGTGAGCATGTGCTGGAGGTTGCTGGTTGTTTCCCCTGTTTGGTCTGTGTGAGCCACCCTTATTTGTTATACTGATTGTTCCCCTTTCTCAGTTTGTGTGTCCCCTCCTGCGTGCTTCTGTTGGCCCTTCCTCACCCGGTGTATGTTGTGATGGTTTGGGCTTTGTGTTTTGGGGTTTCTCCTCCGGAAGGGGGTTGCTTTCCCGGAGGGGTTTAAGCAAAGTCCAGACTGTGTGCTGCCCTGCCTGGAGGCCCCATGCATCTGGTGTCCGCATGGGGGACCAAGAGGTCCTGGTATTGGTTCCATCTCTGCAGCGGCAGATAAGTCTGGGTATGTTGGGTTAGTTGTATTTCCCTGTTCACTTACCTGTCATGCAGGTTTGCACACTGTCTGGCCAATGTCCTCTACTGGGCCTCTGGAGACACCGCTCATCCGTGGTCTAGGATGAGCGTGTGGTCTCTGCCCTGTCTCTGTCTTCTAGGGCTATGCAGGGATTCCTAGGGCTCCAGGTTCGTGGGCATGAGCCTCCTTACCATCTGAGGTATCTCATGCATTAGGAGTCTAGGGGCAGTTAAAGGGACGCGCCAGGTGGTCACCTGCTCCCTGTTACCTGCATTCCTGCCTAGTAGTTGCGGACATTGCACGGTGGGGGGTTTTCCCCACTCCCCACCATGACAACAAGGCTTAGAAGTTTAGAAGCAAATCTTGAAATTTTTCAGAAAATTTCCAAAACCCACTTTTTAGGGACCAGTTCAGGTCTGAAGTCACTTTGTGAGGCTTATATAATAGAAACCACCCAAAAATGGCCCCATTTTCGAAACTACATCCCTGAAGGTATTCAAAACTGATCTTACAAACTTTGTTAACCCTTTAGGTGTGCCACAAGAATTAATGTAAAATGGAGATAACATTTCCGAATTTCACTTTTTTTGACAGATTTTCCATTTTAATCCATTTTTTCCAGTAACAAAGCAAGGGTTAACAGCCAAACAAAACTCTATATTTAAGTATCAGAAGAAAATACACCGAGGAGGTAGAACCAAGAATAAATCACTACAGACACTAACAGCAGAACAGGATATAGTAGTGAACTTGAGCACAAGCACTTTAACACAAGCACAAATAACTTTATTATATAAAGGTTTAAAATATGCACCAACCAACAAGTTAAATAAATTTGATACCTATATTGGCATAGAAAAGTTTTTAAGGAAGCTTTGTTTAAAAAAACACTTTATGAAAAATTATATTGTGACACAAGAACCAATTGATGCATCAAAAAAAATCCACCAAATATCCCAGACAGGAGTTAAGCCAAGAACTAATAGCATTTAGGAAATGTGTAGAATATGACATCCGACAGGGTTCCCCTAAGAGGGGAACCCTAGACGAAAAAATTTAACCAGAGTTCAAATACATGCAATCAAGCAACTACAGGCACAAGAACAAATAGTGATTCGCCCCGCAGATAAAGGCGAGGCTATAGTAGTACAAGATCTCGTATACCAAGAATGTCTAAAACAATTGGACGACCAAACCACCTACCTAAAACTCAAAGGTGACCCTAAATCCAAGTACCAACATGAATTAATTACACTTTGTGATAGAGGATTCATACAGGGAATATTTAACGGAACAAGAATACAGATTCATAACTACAACAGAACAAAGATTCCCTGTATTCTATTGTATCCCTAAATTGCATAAAGATCCAATCAACCCCCCTGGTCGGCCAATTGTTTCGGGTATAGGTTCCCTCACCTCTAACTTATCCAACTATGTTGACCGATTGTTACAACCAATAGTTCAAAAAACAAGGTCTTACATTAGAGATACGACCCAAATTATCCGTAAATTAGAAAATGTTATTTATGACTCAAATTGGACCATCGGTACGTTAGCTGTGCATTCACTATATACCATCATTAATCATCATCAGGGAATATCAGCCATGAGAAGATAACTATTAAAAGATGGCAAAATCCCAATATGACAGACGAGTTTTTGTAAGATAGTTTTTGTTTCATATTGATGCACAATTATTTCTATTTTGAAAGGGACTATTATGTACAAGTGTAGGGGACTGCCATGGGCACCGGGTTTGCCCCCAGCAATGCCAATCTATTCATGGCAGATTTGAAGGATCAACACATCTCTCCAAGGCTGGGGTCAGACCTAGTGCTCTGGCATCGTTACATAGACGATGTTCCTGGAAGAGATCAACTTTAACGAGATGAAGATTCACATCAACTTTATCTATGACAAATATCGAATACCTAGACCTACAAGTCATTGTGGAGAAGGACAGTCTGATATGCAACACTTTTCACAAGCCTGTCTCTAAAAACAGCTGTATATTAGATATACCAGCTGTCATTTACCTAGATGGCTGATAAATGTACCTTTAGGGCAGTTCCGTAGACTGAAAATAAATTGCACCACAGACAGTAAGTTTGAGGAAGAAGCCTGCAGATTGTAAGAGCAACTGATTCAAAAAGAATATACACGGTCAGTGGTAGATACAGCATTAAGTAAAGTCCAAAGTATGGACAGAAGTTCTTTTTTCAAACAAAAAGATAAAAAAAAAAAAACGGAAATCCAAACAGTTAATGACCGTAGAATAATCATATCTTTCAATCCTCAATATAGGTAATTACAGCATATAATAAAGAAACACTGGCACTTTATACAAAAAGACAAACTAATAGGCCCATTAGTGCCCGAAACCCAAAACTAACTTTTACTAAAGCCCCTAATATGGGCATTAAGGTGGCACCATCCATTCAAAACAAACAAAAGACTAGGCCCACAGTCCAAAACTGGGTAGGATTAAAGGGATTTTACAGATGTGGGTCTTGCAGCAACTGTACTATCACTGTATTTCCGAGAAAAAACACAGAGATCACCTCATCCAGTAATGCATATTCACATAAAATTAGAGACTGTTTGACATGCAGCTCCACCAATGTAAAATATGTCATAAAGTGTCCCTGTAATAAACAATACGTGGGAAGAACCAAAAAGGTCCTTGAATATTAGAAATGGGTATCAAAAACATGCACTGTCAAACCATTTTAAGGATGATCATAATCAAAATCCCACTGGATTGACATTTGCGGCCATTGATAAAGTGAATAGACATTGGAGAGGGGGAAATCATGCGAGCCGAATGTCACGACTAGAATCCAGAAGAATCTTTGAATTAAATACACTTATACCACAGGGCCTAAATGCTGAAATAGAACTTTTGGGCTTTCCATAGATGGGGTGAGGTCCCCCCGGTGACGAGGTACCCCGGAGATTTTATACATAATCCGGGGTCCACCTTACCGGGAGGATATCACTCAGTAGTCATGCAACCTTTGGAGGCAGCTGGGTTTCACCTTGACCTGGAAATGCAGCTGAATCTAAGTACGGCTTTCAGCAACACAAAAATAAAAATCTGACTCGTATAGCATAATGCTTTTCAGATTCCAGTTACAAATAGAGACACAAAACGCATGTAAGCCCTAAAAAACACATTAAAACCGCAACGACAACTTATATGCGCTTTGTAGCGCTATTTTACAAATATAGTCCCAAATAAGAGTGTTGATACTTTAGGAGCTATTCTGTTGTCATTTGTATCTCTATTTTCATTTTTATTTATATATTTGCATTATTTACCTGAACAAAATGAAAGTCTGACTAGATGCCATATACAATAATCCGGTTCCACATTTTCATGATGACCTCCACATCAATCAACTACAAGGTATAAAGGGGTCCGCCAGTCCATAACTAAGTTACCACTGAAGAAGGAGTAAGAGGCCACATATACACCGAAACACGTTTGGTTTAAAAGATATCAATACAAGTACCCAAATACCTTTGGAAGCTTTAGAACACTGCTACAAAATCAAGCAGATAGAACAAACAGCAGCTAATTGATCAATATACCCCAGGGCGAAGCACCTACAAGCAGGACAAGGTGAGCGTTCCAGCTCTCACGAGATTCCATGAGACCTGCTACATGAGAAAGGGCTATCACGCTGAACATCGGTGGGACGTCACACAGCGAAAAACTTGCTCTGCAGCTCCGTTAAAGTAACCATGAGAACCCCGATCCTTGCCCAACATAAAGGGGATATTCTGAGCGAATAGTCTATCGATCAATCCACTATTAAGAACTGTCAACGTACGAACATTTGGGGAAGGCACAGAGCGTGCCAGTGCTATTACATGAACTGCTGCATGTATTATATTGGATCCATGAGAGGAGACAAATGGGACACTAATAACATCACATATTTTGTGAGATTATCCAAAGCTTTTTATGTCATCTATCAAGCCATATGCGTTATTTTCTTTCTATAATAGCCAACGGAGGACGGCCGCCACCAGTCTTTTCGATGGTATATTGTAACAACAACTATTGTTTTATTGATATTTTTATCCATTTATATATTTTATTTTCAGGTTTATTTGTATTATAGTACATTTATAAGCTGAAACTGATGTGTACAATAAATAATTGTGATTCCAAATGACCCAGATATTTGGTAGTGCCCATCTCTATTTGAAAACTATAATACTTCAATGACGGGGGGATTCATTTAGATAGTAGCACCCGACCGTCTCACCTACCCGTGGAGCCACTCAAATTGTTATTCAAAACTCAATATTTATTGCCCTGATTTTGTAGGTTACAGAAACACCCTATATGTGGTCGTAAACTGCTGTACAGGCACAATGCAGGGCGCAGAAGGAAAGGAACGCCATATGGTTTTTGGAAGGCAGATTTCAGTTTTTTTATTTTTTGGGCGATTGTCTTAGGTAGGGGCTCATTTTTTGTGGGATGACGTGACGGTTAGATTGTACTATTTTGGGGGGAATACGCCTTTTTGATCGCTTTGTGTTGCACTTTTAATGATGTAAGGGGACAAAAAAAATGATTTTTTTTAGCAGTTTTTATTTTATTTGACGGTGTTCACATAAGGGGTTAGGTCATGTGGTATTTTTTATTGAGCAGGTCGTTATGGACGTGGCAATACCTAATATGGATAGTTTTTTTTATTTAAGTTTTACACAATATCATTTAAAAAAAAAAAAAATAATAAATCATGTTTTAGTGTCTCCATAGTCTGAGAGCCATAGTTTTTTTTTTTTTTTTTGGGGCGACTGTCTTAGGTAGGGTATCATTTTTGCGGGATAAGATGGTTTGATTGGCACTATTTTGGGGAGCATATGACTTTTTGATTGCCTACTATTACACTTTTTGTGACGCAAGGTGACAAAAAATGGCTTTTTGACACCTTTTTATTTTTTGGATGGTGTTCATCTAAGGCAGGGGTGTCCAAACTTTTTTCGAGGAGGGCCAGATTTGATAAAGTGAACATGTGCGAGGGCCGTCGATTTTGCAATTGTAAAAAATTGCTATTGTGACATTAAAACAGCTTCAAGTTGCTTCAACTTTTCGCTGCGGTTGCGCCCTGTTAGCTTGTCGTATGTGCTATGTCTCGACTGGTAGTGTCTCTTGACATTAAATTCCTTATAAGCAGCCACAGTCTCTTGGCCTATCAGACAAACACAGTGATTCGGTATTTCAGTGAAAAAACATTCCACTTTCCACCTTTTCTGAAAGCGGCGTCCCTCACTGGCAACTTTTCGTCTCTTATTTGTAGTTACCATTATAAAAATTGGCCAGAAGGGGAGAAGTTATGTAGAGAGAACTAGGAGCACAATCAGATAATCAAATTACAGCACAGTGACGTACATTGAGGGGTTAATGAAGGGTATGACAGTTTGCTACCACAGATTCCTATTCTGCTCCCTTGTCTGCTTTATTATACAATGAGTTCACAGCCCTGCCTGCCTGTCAGTATGGTTTTTTTTCTTCAATAGGCTCAATAGCCCTTATGGTCGCCCTTGTGGCTGCGTGTGTGGAGGCACAGGGAGAAGGAATGGCCAAATATAGATCTTATGCCCCCCCTCAGTGAGTCCCCGAGCACTGCTCAGGACCTGGGATCTCTCACTTACGGGACTTGACGTCATCAGCCGACTAATGAAGAAGGAAAGGCCAAATCTCACAACGTCCGAGATCTGATGAGATTTGAGCTCAGGGAAAAGGAAATCCCTAATCTCGTGACGTCTGAGATCTCATGAGATTTGGGCTTTCCTTCTCCCTGAGCCCAAATCTCACGAGATCTCGGACATCGCGAAATTTGGCCTTTACTTCTTCGTTAGCCGGCTGATGACGTCAAGCCCGCGGTGAGAGATCAAAGGAGTCCTGAGCTGTGCTCAGGAACTCACTCCAGGGGCCGTATGATTACTATTTGCCTAACTTAGCTGGGGGGGGGCGCAATTGGCCCGCGGGCCGGACTTTGGACATGTCTGATCTAAGGGGTTAGGTCATGTGGTATTTTTATAGAGCAGGTCATTACAGACGTGGCAATACCTAATATGTCTATTTTTTTCATGTTTTAGTGTCTCCATAGTCTGAGAGCCATAGTTTTTTTATTTTCTGGGCGATTGTCTTAGGTTCGGTATCATTTTAGCGAGATGAGATTGGCACTATTTTGGGGTACATATGACTTTTTGATCGCTTGCTATTACACTTTTTGGGTATTGTGTGTCTCAAATGGCACAAGCTGGGCACAGTATTAGGGATGTCCCGATACCACTTTTTTAAGACCGAGTATGAGTACCGATACTTTTATTTAAGTACTCGCCGATACCAATTACCGATACCTCGTATAAACAGCGGCGCAGTTGCTGATAGCAATGAAAAAAATTAAAGCTGGAATTTGGTTGCTATGGACAACGGCTTTTCTTTTCCTTTGTACAAGTGTTAATAAATTAATAAATGGGAATATAATAGTGTTTTCCAACCAATGTGCCTCCAGGGGGATCTGTTATGGGGGATCTGTGGATGACACTGTTATGGGGGTCTGTGGGTGACACTGTTATGGGGGGGGGGTCTCTGGATGACACTGTTATAGGGGATCTGTGGATGACACTGTTATGGGGGTCTGTGGGTGACACTGTTATGGGGGGATCTGAGGAGGACGCACTGTTATGGGGGGATCTGTGGATGACACTGTAATGGGGGGATCTGTGGATGACACTGTAATGGGGGATCTGTGGATGACACTATTATGGGGGATCTGTGGATGACACTATTATGGGGGATCTGTGGATGACGCTGTTATGGGGGATCTGTGGATGACGCTGTTATGGGGGATCTGTGGATGACGCTGTTATGGGGGATCTGTGGATGACGCTGTTATGGGGGATCTGTGGATGACGCTGTTATGGGGATCTGTGGATGACGCTGTTATGGGGGATCTGTGGATGACAATGTTATGGGGATCTGTGGATGACAATGTTATGGGGGATCTGTGAATGACACTAATGGGGGCTCTCTGGATGACACTAATGGGGGCTCTCTGGATGACACTAATGGGGGCTCTCTGGATGACACTAATGGGGGCTCTCTGGATGACACTAATGGGGGCTCTCTGGATGACACTAATGGGGGCTCTCTGGATGACACTAATGGGGGGGGGCTCTGGATGACACTAATGGGGGGGCTCTCTGGATGACACTAATGGGGGGGCTCTCTGGATCACACTAATGGGGGGGGCTCTCTGGATCACACTAATGGGGGATCTCTGGATGACACTGTCAGGGGGCTATGTGGATGAGACATATATAGCATATTATGCTATATACGTGTCATCCACAGATCCCCCATTAGTGTCATCCACAGACCCCCATAAGTGCCATCATAGTGTATGTGTGGGGGGGCAGTTTACACTCACAGGGGCCGGTGTAGCTTGACTCTTTCATACACCGGCCCCGCAGCTCCTATACACTATTGACGTAAACTTAATCTCTATTAACGTGGCCGGAATTACTCACTATCGATGTGCAGTCTCCCTCAGGTTAGGCGCTCAGTCCCTCCATGCTCCTCCTGCCCCGCGCGCCTTCTACATTCATAAAGTGGGCGGAGCGCGAAGAAGGGACGTGAGGTGCTTGGAGGAATCGGGCAGCTTGAGCTCTCAGTTCCTCCATAGGCCTCATGTCCCGCCTGCCCGCTCCGCCCACTTTTATGAATGAAGAAGGCAGGCGGGGCAGGAGGAGCATGGAGGGACTGAGCGCCTGACCTGAGGGAGACTGCTCATCAATAGTTAGTAATTCCGGCCACATTAATAGAGATTTGGTTTACTTCAACAGTGTACAGGAGGTGCCGGACCAGAACTTCCGGTATCGGCAGCGGTATCGGAGGCATTTTCACGAGTACAAGTACTCGTGAAAATGCCGGTATCGGTCCCGATACCGATACTGGTATCGGGACATCCCTACACAGTATATTGGACACTGAAATGCCATATCTGTGGAATTTTCGTTTTTGCACAGTCCCCAATTTCAGTGGTGTAAAAATCTTTACTCCACCCCTTAATACCTTGAGGTATGTAGTTTAAAAAAAGGGGTCACTTCTCTCGGGTTCTATCTATTATTTCACCCCAGAGACCCTAGTAGTCGTCAGCAGAAGATACGTAAATCAGCACATTGGGCCTCAAATTCATATGGTGCACTTTTACTCCTGGTATAATAATAAGAGGGCTTGCTTTTCACACTGGCACATGTTGGGCACTGAAATGGCATACTTGAGGAAAAATTACAATTTTCACTTTGCACCATCTGCTGTGAAGTTATTTTTGCAAAACACCTGTGGGGTCAAAATGCTCCCTACACCCCTGAGTAAATTCTGTGAGGGGTGTAATTTCTAAAATAGGGTAACTGCTTGGGGGTTTCTATTTTTTTATTTAACCTCAGAGCCTCTGCAGTTGTCAGTCAATGCAGTATAAATCACCAAACTAGGCCTGAAATGAGTATGGCTTTGCTTCCCATCTGAGCCCTGTGACCACAAAATGATGCCAACATAAAGTAGACACATGAGGAATATTTCTTAATAACTATTTTATGAGGTATTACTATGTGTCTTAAAAGTAGAGAAATTGAAATTAAGAAAACTGCACATTTTTACACATTCTCTGTAAATTTAGAATTTTTTTTATAAATAGAGGGAAAATACATTTTGACCTAATTTTACCGATAACAACGTACAATGTGTCACGAGAAAAAAAAAATCTCAGAATAGGTTAGATAAGTAAAAGCACTCCAGTTATTATCACATAAAGTGACATGTCAGATTTGCAAAAATAGGCCTGAATTGGTGCTGGAAAGAAAATGGTTTGGGAAATTTTCTTTAAAATATGAAAAAATGCTTAAAAAATTCTAAGTCTTCTAACGTCCTAAAACAAAATAAGAGGACATTTACAAAATGACGCCAACATAAAGTAGACATATGGGGGGAATGTTGATTGATAACTACTTTATGAGTATTAGTACCCGTCTTAAGAGTAGCTAAATTCAAATTTAGAGAATTGTGAATTTTTCCCAATTTTCTGTAAATTTGGAATTTTTTTTTGTTAGTAAAATGAAAAAAATATTGACCCAATTTTACCACTAACATGAAGTACAATGTGTCACAAGAAAACAATCTCAGAATCTGTTAGATAAGTAAAAGTATTCCCAAAACTGGCCTGGGGTAAAAGAGTTTTTCTGTGAATCTTGACTATTTACTTATCTTCCTTTTCCCAGTTAATGGACATGGATTTTCCCAGATTATGGATGGGATTCAGCAGGGACATGCCCCCAAGCGGCATGTTACTGCTAAAACGAGTTACTGGATGCAGCATCGCATATGAAAATGTCCATACCCCAGCTGGAAGTAAACTAGTCGGGGACTGGAAGATGGCTGAATGAGAGCCAGGGCGCAGAACCAGTGCAGACAAGGCTGAGTTATACATGCTAGTGGCAGCAGATAGTCAAGATTCCTGGAAAACACTTTAAAAAGACGGCTTTGAAAAAAAGATGCACTAAAATGTAAGAAATTGTGTGTATGAATCTAGAGCAAGAAACTTACCTGCTAAATGTAATTGTTGTAATAAATCTACAAGTTGTGGCGTTATGGCTTCTACCTAAAGTCAAGAATAAAATATATAAGCGTTAAAATTGTGAAAATCTATTAAAGAGGAAACTAAACAAAAGAAAAAAATATATATCTTCCTGGAGAGAGAGTCAGCAGGAGTAAAGCCTGTGAAGGGAATGATGGGCTGTGAACTGACTTCTTGACGTTCATGTAATACATACTCATCTTGAATTTTTTATTTTTTTTTACTAATACGTTTCAAGCCA
This sequence comes from Bufotes viridis, assembly GCA_033119425.1. Taxonomy (NCBI): domain Eukaryota; kingdom Metazoa; phylum Chordata; class Amphibia; order Anura; family Bufonidae; genus Bufotes; species Bufotes viridis. The sequence continues at coordinate 34,721,215 of CM065592.1, read as the reverse complement.
CAGAACCCAAAGAATTATGAAATATATATCTAAAAAAACATTTTTGGAATAAAAATATGAACTAATAATTAAAGGCACAAAACACAGAATACAATTTTTACTGTATATACCCTATGGGCAATATACAGTTCATATGGTACAGAGGAACAACCAGCATAGCCGGTAAAGGCCAGAGCCCCGCCAGGCCCTACTAACTATAATGGGACTCGGCCTGTTTCCGGCAATAGTGCTGAGATTCTGCCGGACAGATACCGCCACAAGCAGCAGTTTGTGTCCGGATGGATCCCCGCCGAGCCCCATTATAGCGAATGGGCTCCGGCGAGGTCCGGTAGTATGCGGCTATTCCGGATACGATGACTTCTGGCAGGCTGTTCCTCCGCTGGAACAAATTACCCCAAGTGTGAAACTAGCCTTAGGCCCATGTACGAGACCTTGCTTTTCCTCCCTTAGGCCAGACACACATGGGCAAGTTGATGGTAACCGTTTGGAGCCCCGCGATTTTACTGCTGGGGCTCCGATCTGAAGCTGCCACTGCCACCAAAGAGGAGGAGATCTTGTGGCCACTGCCACCAATGACTATAATACTGGGGGGGGCGCAATGTGCCACCAATGAAGATAATACAAATGTGGGATGCGGGTGCTGGCGGTTTCACGTACCCCGCCTCTGTGACAAGGTGCTGCGATTCCCATCAATTAACCCTTCAAATGTGGCACCTGAGGAGTTAATTGCCGGGGTTCGCAGGATCGCAGAACCTCGTCATATAGGGCGGGTGCCGAGTATGTGATACCGCTGGCACCCGCATCCTACACCTGTATTAACAGGTTAATTATCTTCATTGGTGGCGCAGCGGCCACAGCCCCTCCCCTCCTTCTCCTAGGTGCTATTCTAATGCGGACAAATAATAGGACATGTTCTATTGTTTCGCGGAGCGGACGTACGGAGACGGAATGCACACAGAGTAACTTCCGGACACGGAAAGAAAATACGTTCATGTGCGTGAGTCCTTAGGGCTGAAGCAGACGGCCGTTCTGTCATTGTGGACTACAATTTGAATGGGTCCTTTATCCGTCCGCACCACCAAAAAATTGTTCTATTTTTTTTGCGGTGCGGAGGCAAGGAGAGAAACCCCACGGAAGCGCTGCTTTCAGATTGCGGACCCATTCAAGTCACCGATTGCATACAATAAGCCCTGGATGTCTGCGTTTCCAACAGCAGGTACCCGGCAGCCATATTTAAACACCCGACCCCCAGCATAAAATTATGTTGGGAAGTTGGATACAGTTAAATAATTAAATGTAAATACACCAAAAACAGCACCAACCCGACCCATGTGAACCTGATCAAAAAGTCTCCCAACCTCTAAACCTTTTTTGGACTGCGAACCACATGTGAACCTCTGTTCGGGATATTTTCTAATTCTTTCCTATACCTTACAATCGATCCCCTAAATCCCAACCAAACAATTACACAGAAGATATTTGTCTGATGCCTGATTGTACTTTGCACCTATTTGCCCAAGATGCTGGAAAACCACCACATGAAGCAACGTTTGTTCTAGAGTGTTTGCAAACAGGGAAGATTTGGAACATCAATTAGTCCCGTGTTTTGGCTTTATAGCTGGTGCTGTACTATAGTCGGTCAGCGAAACACAGAAAAGAAGGAGAAAACATTTGAATCCTCATGCACATAGTAGTATCCAGGATCAGTGTCAAAATGACGGGAAGCATGACACCAATAGGACCACCATGTGGCTCTGGTTTGACACAAAGGTTTTTTTCTCGCGTTTATTTTTACAAAAAAGAAAATGGAAGCGATAACTTCTAGAAGCATTGCGTGTTGTCACATTGTGTATGGTCACTTACTGAGCAATGTACCTGCAAAAAAAATAAAAAAAAATATGTAAATGGTCTGGCAGCATTCAAAACCAAATACCTAACCGTAGGTGCAGCCTCTCTTACCTCTTTTGTGGCTGGTGGTCCAGGACACAATGACACAAAGCGGTAGGGACACGGCAGGACCTCACACTACCAAAAAATAAAAAGGTTTTGCATTTGTCATTCTAATAAAATGTTCATAGGACTAGTGAACTGGACCTGGCTCAGAGTCATTTTTTAACACAAGCCGTGGTCACTAAGACAAGGTGCCTCTCGGACCATCAGATCTAGACAGACCCTATTATAGCGCACACATCTGATCTGCGCCCCGATCTTCCACAGAGAACATCTGAGATGCAGTCGTGAATCTGTCATGGAGGACACGTGCTAAAATAATCGTGCAGCGTTCACATATATACGGTAAGTGCCACGTATCGGTCTCTATAAGAAAAGTCTTCTGCGTGTCCATGAGAAATGAGCGAGAGTTGGAGAGCACTAAAGTTGCAGCTGTGATCAGAGGCTGAGGCGTCAAGTTACACTGATTATGCCTATGTTCAAAGCACTAAGGGGGTCAATTACTAAGACTGGAGTTTTAAACAGCGGTCTTTATAACCTCTTGCGCTGGATCCCCTTTTCATTCTCCCCCTTGTCAGTCTCCTTCTCCCCCCTTCCTCTGGTGTAGCGTGGCCGAGCTCTGTATGGTCCCACGGGTACAGGAGCTTTAGTTTCCTGTACCCGGGTGGACTGACAGGAAGTGCACACTGTGTGCGCACTTCTTGTCAGTCCGGCCGGGTACAGGAGACAGAAGCTCCCTGTACCGCGGACCATACAGGGCTCGGCCACGCTACAATGAGGAACCGACAGGAGGGAGCGCTGAGCGTTTCCCTCCTGTCAGTCCCTCTCTTCATGCTGCGCCCGGGAGGTGCGCCCTCATGGACGCGCCAGCCCGGGCAGTGCTGCAGCCGCCTGAGGCTCTATACAGAGCGCTCGGGCGGCTGCAGCATGACGGGGGCCGGCGCTCCTAGTCTGCGCCGGCCCTGCGCCCTGGCACCCGAGAGAACGGGCTGACAAATACCCAGGCGCCAGGACCAAATTCCTGGTCGCCATGGCGACCTGGGATTTGTCGAGCCCTGGGTTAAAGCATCATTTTTCTCAGTACTGCGGCCACATATGAACATGGGACCAACACAGATGTCTTCAGCTGCCAAGCGCACATGTAACAGGTCAGCCAGTGTCATAGGTACAGATCTGCTGACAAATGCCCTTTGAGGCATTCTGAGTCTTTTAAATATTTTTTTAATGTCTCAGCTTTCACAGTGGCATCAAAAGTCATCATGCTGCCCGTGCTTAATAGTATGAATCAGCAGCAGGAGCTCACCGTGCTCGTTCACAGCATTTTCTTTGTGTATTCAACCAGAAGATGAAAAGGATAAATGAATCATTAACCGTTGGTCTGTTTATAAACACAGCGAGTGAACCAGAGTGGTCTACGGCCGGGGGTCAGCCCCCACAACCCTCATCGTGCACCAGGTTATCGCCCCGGCTTTATACTGGTACAGTGCCAGCGGCTGACGAAACAGTTGAGACATCGAAATGTTGTCATCGCTGGTCTGTTCCATTCTGTATTCACTTCAGACTGTCTGTACCTGGAAATGTTTGATATAAACAGCCATTATTTATTCACCAAGGACACCCTCCAATATCCTGGCGTCAAGCCACCAAACTACCACCAGAAATATTAGCCTTCAACTAGGTTAACTACTACAGGACCGCCTAACGCAGGGATGCGTCCTGCGGGCGGTCCTGTAGCTCTGAGTTGACGCGTCGGCGCGTCATCTTGTGAGAGACGAGATTTCCTGTGAACGCGCGTGCTCACAGAAAAGCGCGGCACGGCAGTTAGGCTACAGCCTGCCAGCGATGATCCATCGCTGGCAGGCTGTAGATGCGAATAAAATCGCATCAAACAGCTATATCAGACGCTGTTTTGTGAACAGCGTCTGATATACCTGCTACCTGGTCCTCTGGTGGTCCCATTTGCTGGGATCGACCACCAGAGGACCAGGTAACTATGTAAAGTTGCACCAAACACTACACTAACCCCCCCCCACCCCACCCCCTCACCTATTAACCCCTTGATCACCCCATCTAGACCCCTTGATCACCCCATCTAGACCCCCTGATCACCCCCCTGTCATTGATCACACCCCTTGTAAGGCTCCATTCAGACGTCCATATGTGTTTTGCGGATCCGTGGATTCACGGATCCGTGGATTCACGGATCCGATCCGCGGATCCGACCCGCAGATCCTCAAAACACGGACACCGGCAATGTGCTTTCCGCATTTTGCAGATCCGCACATTGCCAGAACTATATAGAAAATGCTTTTTCTTGTCCGCAATTGCGGACAAGAATAGGACATGTTCTATATTTTTGCGGAACGGAAGTGCAGACCCGGTAATTCCGGATCCGAGCGGGACAAAGTCTGTCCCCATAGAAATGAATGGGTCCGCAATTCCGTTCCGCAAACAGAATTTCGGACGTGTGAAAGGGGCATAAGGGTCCCTTATCACCGCCAGTTAGTTAGCTACTTGTTAGGTAGTTAGCGCCCAGCCCACCGCACCGCAGTCACTGATTTTGGCAGAGATTTTTTCATCCACATTGACCGATGCGAATGAAAAAATCTGTGCCGTTCATTTTTTTTTTTTTTTCAGCGCAGAGGCTGAACGGAAAAAATCTCATTACCCGTATGCTCAATATACGGAGAATCGCAGAAACTCCTAATGCTGGCCATACGTGTAATGATTGCGGAGACCCTCAAATGCCAGGGCAGTACAAAACCCCACATGTGACCCCATTTTAGAAAGAAGACGGCCCAAGGTATTCCGTGAGGGGTATGGCGAGTTCATGCAAAATTTTATTTTTGTCACAAGTTAGTGGAATATGAGACTGTAAAAAAAAAAAAAAAAAATTTCCGCTAACTTGTGCCAATTTTTTTTTTCTGTGAACTCGCCATACCCCTCACAGAATACCTTGGGGTGTCTTCTTTCCACAATGGGGTCACATGTGGGGTATTTATACTGTCCTGGCATTTTAGGGGTCCTAAAGCGTGAGAATCCAAATGCGTAAAAATGGCCTGTGAAATCCTGAAGGTACTTATTGGTTTTAGGGCCCCTTTGCGCATCTTGGCTGCAAAAAGTGTCACTCATGTGGTATCGCCGTACTCAGGAGAAGTAGGGCAATGTGTTTTGGGGTGTATTTTTATATATACCCATGCTGGGTGTGAGAAATATCGCTGTAAACAACAACTTTTTAAATTTTTTTATTCAAAGTTGTCAATTTACAGAGATATTTCTCACACCCAGCATGGGTATATATAAAAATACACCCCAAAACACATCGCCCTACTTCTCCTGAGTACGGCGATGCCACATGTGTGACATTTTTTTGCAGCCAAGATGCGCAAAGGGGCCCAAATTCCGACGAGTACCTTTTAGGAGGGCATTTTTACGCATTTTTCTTCTCACGCTTTAGGGCCCCTAAAATGCCAGGGCAGTATAAATACCCCACATGTGACCCCATTTTGGAAAGAAAACACCCCAAGGTATTCCGTGAGGGGCATGGTGAGTCCACAGAATTTTTATTTTTTGGCACAAGTCAGCGGAAATTTTTTTTTTTTATTTTTTTTAATTTTGTTTTTTACAAAGTCTCATATTCCACTAACTTGTGACAAAAATAAAATTTTACATGAACTCACCATACCCCTCACAGAATACCTTGGGGTGTCTTCTTTCCAAAATGGGGTCACATGTGGGGTATTTATACTGTCCTGGCATTTTAGGGGCCCCTAAAGCGTGAGAAGAAGTCTGGAATCCAAATGCGTAAAAATGCCCTGTGAAATCCTAAAGGTACTCATTGGTTTTAGGGCCCCTTTGCGCACCCAGGCTGCAAAAAGTGGCACTCATGTGGTATCGCCGTACTCAGGAGAAGTAGGGCAATGAGTTTTGGGGTGTATTTTTATATATACCCATTACTTTGTGTGAAAAATATCTCTGTAAACGACAACTTTTAAATTTTTTATACAAAGTTGACAATTTACAGAGATATTTCTCTCACCCAACATTGGTATATGTAAAAATACACCCCAAAACACATTGCCCTACTTCTCCTGAGTACGGCGATACCACATAAGTGAGACTTTTTTGCAGCCAAGATGCGCAAAGGGGCCCAAATTCCAACGAGTACCTTTAGGTTTTACATGGCGGCTCACAATTTAGCCCCGCCCAAAATGCCAGAACAGTAAACACACCCCACAAATGACCCCATTTCGGAAAGTAGACACCCCAAGGTATTCACTGAGGGGCATAGTGAGTCCGTCTGAGATTTGTTTGTTTTTTTGCCAGAAGTTATCAGAAATTGAAACTTTTTTTTTTTTTTTTTCTCAGAAAGTGTCATTTTCCGCTAACTTGTGAAAAAAAATGAAATGATACATGAACTCACCATGCCCCTCCGCGAATACTTTGGGGTGTCTTCTTTCTAAAATGGTGCCATTTGGGGGGTATTTATACTATCCTGGCATTCTAGCACCTGAAGAAACATGACAGGTGCTCAGAAAGTCAGAGCTGCTTCAAAATGCCGGAATTCACTTTTTTGCACCATAGTTTGTAAACGCTATAACTTTTACCCAAACCAATAAATACACACTTATTGGACTTTTTTTTATCAAAGACATGTAGAACAATAAATTTAGAGAAAATTTTTTATAGAAATGTAGTTTTTAAAAAAAAAAATTACAACAGAAAGTGAAAAATGTCATTTTTTTGCAAAAGTGTCGTTAAATTTGTATTAATGGCAAAAAAAGTAAAAATGTCAGCAGCAATGAAATACCACCAAATGAAAGCTCTATTAGTGAGAAGAAAAGGAGGTAAAATTCATTTGGGTGGTAAGTTGTATGACGGAGCAATAAACGGTGAAAGTAGTGTAGTGCAGAATTGTAAAAAGTGGCCTGGTCATTAAGGGTGTTTAAGCTAGGGGGGCTGAAGTGGTTAAAGAACGGTTGAAAATTTAGTCCCAATATAAACCCCAAGAAATTTCTGTAATCGTAACTAGCTGCACTCAAGTGGCGAAACGGGCCCCCCCATTAACCCCTTAAGGACACAGAGCGTACCCATACACCCTGAAGAAAATCACATATATTTTTTAAAAAAATCGCGCTAGGAATATGGTTCCTGCTGCGATCGTGCAGCAGGAAACGCGTTCAAATGCCGAGGGGGGTCCTCTGACCACCTCAATTCAGACCTGCGGTTTGCAGCGCTTTTTGCAGTTTCTAATCCCCTGCGGACGGCGCTGATGTGGCGCGGGCAGTGCGGCAGGCGGGATCGTGATCCCCCGCCCGCCTCAACTGTATTCTTCCCTGGTGTCTAGTAGTTTTAGCAGAGTGTCAGCACATTGCAGACACTCTGCTAAAAACTGCTGACATCTGTGCTTGTTCAGATGCCAGCCGTTTAACCCCTTCCATACCGCGGTCTGTACGGACCGAAGTATGGAAGGGGTTAACAGGGAGGGAGCTCCCTCCCTCTCCCATCGGGGCTGCTGTGCCCTTGCAGCCCCTAATTCTTGATGGGAGCACCCTGTTCTGGCAGCGGGTGATGGTTACCATGGCAGCAGAACACTTTCAGAGGCGCCCTGCTTGCCATGGTAATGCAAGTCTGATCTGACTTCTGCTAAAGGGCCAGAAGTAGGGAGAGATACCCACCTGACCCTAGGACCCTCTTACTCTGCATCTCTTCCATTAGAAAAGGGTAACCTCCACCATCGAGACCCACCTGTCCCTATGTCCTGGACAGGGGACACTAACACTTTGTGTCTCTGATTCTAGAGTCATATGAAGCGTGTCTGCACTCACTATATTTGATTTATCCATTTAAAGTATTAAAAACCATAACCCAAGGAACTATTGCGTGCCCTCAGGAGAGCCTAACAGACATAAAGCTGTGTCAGGCCTGGGGGCCTTTGGTAAGACCCTTGGCTGCCATGGCAACAATCAAACCCTGGCATTCTGTCTAATGATCTAGATGCCATGGTCGCTAGTTATTTCTGATCCTGGTCGTTACAGCGGGAACCGAGCTGTCAGTCGAAGCAGGGATCCAGCGACAGAGGCCTAATGGGGTTTTTAAGACTTTTATACTGATGAGTCATCAGTACCTGATCGGTGGGGGTCCGACACCCAGGACCCCCACCGATCTGCTGTTTCAGAAGGCACTAGCACTCACAGTAGCGCCGCGGCCTTCTCGCAGCTTTGCCTAGGTCACATGACAAAGGCGCAGCTCAGCCCAATTGAAGTGAATGGAGCCAAGTTGCAATACCAAGCACGGCCACTATACAATGTACGGCGCTGCGCGCGGTGAGCCCAGAGAAGGCTGCGGCTCTATTGTGAGCCCTGGTGCCTTCTCAAACAGCTGATCGGCAGGGGTTCTGGATGTCAGACCCCCACCGATCAGATCGATAACCCATCCGAAGGACAGGTCATGAGTATAAGACTCTCAGAAAACCCCGTTAAGGGGTTTATTTCATCTGAGGACAAGGGGTTCTCTAAGTTACAATTTTATTAAACTAATCTCATTGGGGAGTAGTAAACTGATAAAATAACTTCCCTTACCTTTATCAGCTGCACCCATCCAGCGCTGCTATATATTCCTTTTCCCCGGGCTGCAGTGGCGACATCCTGTATGCTGCTGCAGCCGATCGTTGGCCTCAGCAGTCTGGCTGGGCGGTACATCACTTGGACCAGGGATTGGTTGCAGCGGTATACAGGCAGCCCGGGGAAGAGGAAGGAGCAGCAGTGCTGGATGAGAGGGGTGGGTGAAGGTGGAGACCCCACAGCGGAATTAGTGTAATAAACCCCTTTAAGTGATTTATTTACAAAGTGACTGCGCTCATGTACGTAGACTGTGTCTATATATAAACTGTTAAGTGGTGCGGAAAACTTTTGTATTTAGCAATCCATTATTCCTGAAGTGAGAAAACAAATTCGATGCGACTGTACCCGGAGTCATTAGCAAAAAAACACATCCCATTGTTCCAAAAGCACTTAATGTTTGTAAGAAAGAGCCGGTAATTTACTGTGCTCGCCGAAGGGCTTGACATTCAGGAGAATTACCCCAGGAAAAAAACCTGCACAACAACGTTTCTATTTATTGTTAAATATCAATGAATCATGAGTGCGGCGGCGACTGCTTTGGTTAAAATAGTCAATGAGTAATTGCTGTGTCACCGCGGAAAGGTTCCGGCATACATCCTCAGGCTGCGCCGCTGTACATTAGCGACCTGGATAAAAATGGATATAAATCTAAAGAACAAACCAAAATAGCAAAGATACAAATGCTGCCTGCCTCGGCACTCCTCAGGTACAATAAATATAACCGCGCGGATTCATCACACTCCGTGGTCTCCTATGGTTTACCATCGCCTGGATGTAGCTTTAGCAAAGTAGCTAGGAACTTTCTGTATGGATGGGTATGTCCGCCTACAGGAGAACATGCTGAGGGTTATACTGCAGAATAGAGCGGGGCGGTGTCACGTATTACAGTGGAGGAAGCACGACCGTAAATCTTCTTCACATTCAAAAAAGTAGCCTTCGAGGCGATCATCTCATCGCCCAGATATCTGATCGCCCAGGTTCCTGATCCACAGGTAAATAGATTATTTTGCTGGGGAACTTATGGCCAGGTATTATTTTAATCAGCAGGACAAACCCTGCCAGGCTGTGTGCTTGTTTAATAAGGGTTATCCTGCCGACATACGGACAGGGGTAGTCTTCATGAGACAACTCCTTTAAGGCCTCTTTCACACGGGCGTCATGTTTGACGCCCGGATAGGATGCGTTGCAGGAATATGCGCGATTTTTCCGCGCGTGTGCAAACGTTTGTAATGCGTTTTGCATGCGCGTGTGAAAAATCACCATGTTTGGTACCCAGACCCGAACTTCATCACTGAAGTCCGGTTTCGGGTGGAGTATTCTGTAGATTTTATTATTTTCCCTTATAACATAGTTATAAAGGAAAATAATAGCATTCTCAATAGAGAATGCAAAGTAAAAAGGGCAATAGAGGGTTAAAAATAATAAAAACATAAACTCACCCCCTCCATTTGATCGCGTAGCTGCCGGTTACCGGGCTCCTCTTCCATGGAAGCAGGTGATTGGACCATGTGACCCAGTGACGTCACGGAAGGTCCTTCACCCCCTTCCCGGCTGAATACAGAGCAGGAGATCGGTAATCGGCTGCTACGCGATCAAATGGAGGGGGTGACCAATTGAAAAAACGATTTTAGCCCAAAATGAGTAAAATGTAATTATTAAAAAAAAAAAATAGTCCCAAAAGGTGTCCATAACCTTAAAAGGTGTATTGTGGGATTTTCATAAAGATGGCCTACCCTCAGGATGTCATCACTATAAGATCAGCAGTGGTGTGACTCCTAACCGATCAGCTGTGTGCTCTGTAGCGTCTTCCTGTGATGTCATGTTCATCGGTCAAATGACCTAAACGCGAGTTCCATTTAGGTAAACAGGGCTGAGCTGCAATACAAAGCACAGCCACTATCCAGTGGACGGCACTGTGCTTGGCGAGTTGCGAGAAGGCTGCAGCGCTGACCTGCCCTGCTCCTAGAAGCTCTGTGCGGCAACCTGCTGGCACGCCCCTTCTTACTTTGAAATCCAGCGCCTGCATGGCCGCTCTGTATTCGGCGCAGGCGCGGTGAGCAGAGGACGCTGGTGCCTGCTGTCCTCTGTTCACCGCGCCTGCGCCGAATACAGAGCGGCCGTGCAGGCACTGGATTTCACAAGGAGACAGTGCCGGAGGATCGCTGCCCGGCACTGTCACTCAAAGTAAGAAGGGGCGTGCCAGCAGGTTGCCGCACAGAGCTTCTAGAAGCAGGGCAACGCCCCCCTGCTCCTAGAGGCTAATTTACATATTATAAAAGTACGTTTTTTAGCCCGAATATAAATCGGATTTTTGTAAAAAAGACATTATCAAGCTGCTCTGACATTAGCACATAGCTCCTGACCCCTCTGCCCTCTCCTCCGGACCCCTCTGCTCTCCCCTCTGGACCCTGTAATCCTTGTAAGGGTTTCCACATGTCATGACGGCCGCCAGGGGCGATCACTTGGATGCTGGCAGCGTCTGACGTGTCATATAACCAATTGAAGAAGGGAAGCACTATGGGGGCCCTATATACTGGCAAATTATGGGGGGCCCTATATACTAGCATGCATCATTGGTTGGCTCTATGGAGAAGTGGGGGGGAAGAAAAGCATTATGGGGCATCTATTGGGGGCTTTATGACGCGGCTCCGTCTGGCTCCTAACTTTTTTAAGCTGGCTCCTAGATTCCAAGGAAATTTGTCAAGCCCCGGCTTATAGTATTTATCACTAATTATGGATTTCCAATTTGTCCAGAAAAAAACGTTGACCGTCTGTGATTTTGGAATAAGTTGTCCAGAAAAAAGAAAAATTCTGCTTGGTAACGCTGCCAGCAAGGTCAGTGGGCACACCCCCGCTGGGCCTGGATTTCTGCATATCCCGTTCAGATGACGGGGACCAATCTGCCGCATGTGAATACAATCGTAGGGACAATTCACATGTGGCAGGTTTGCTGCAGATATTTGCTATGGGGCCCAGTCTGTTTAGTACGGTCCCTTACTGCACGGTAACTAGTGATCCCACTGGTGAAGGGGGCGCTCCAACTGCAATGAAACATTTACTACAGTGTCTGCGCCTGATTTTAGGAGTAAAAATGGCATTTTATGAACAGTTATGTTTTTACGACTGAAATTGCGGCTGTTTTAGAGGCTTCTGCACCTCGTTCACCTATTTTGATATTTTTTTTTACGTAGGTGCGTATTTTTAATGCCGGTTTTAGGGTACTTTTACACTTGCGTTGAAAGATTCCGTCAGGCAGTTCCGTCAACTGCCCGACCGAACAATTAAAACGTTTGAAAACGGATTTCATCGAGCTCATCACATGGTCCAATCACATGGTCCATCACCATGGTGATGGACCATGTGATGTGATGTCACCACAGGTCCTTTAGCTGACAGCTAATGCTTGAAGAAGAGATCACAACTACGCAATCAAGTGGATAAGGCGAGTTAATTTTTTTTATTTTTAACCCCTTAATCCACATTTTACAAAGCATTCTGTATTGAGAATGCTATTATTTCCCTTATAACCATGTTATAAGGGAAAATAATAACGATCGGGTCCTGTCTCATAGCAACCTTGCGGGAAAATCGCACTGCATCCGCACTTGGTTGCGGATGCTTGCGATTTTCCCGCAGCCCCATTCACTTCTATGGGGCCTGCGTTGCGTGAAAAACGCAGAAACTGGAGCATGCTGCAATTTTCACGCAACGCAGAAGTGATGCGTGAAAATCACCGCTCATGTGCACAGCCCCATAGAAATGAATGGGTCCATATTCAGTGCGGGTGCAATGCGTCCTCCTCACTCATTGCACCCGCGTGGAAATCACGTCCTTGTGAAAGGGGCCTTAGGATAAAACTGATCAGTTTTTTCCGTTATTGAGCCCCGAGGACGGAACTCAATGATGGAAAACTTTGACGCTAGTGTGAATGTACACTTAGTCTCAAAAACAGTCTAATTTCTACTCCACTCCAGGGCTGGTGAATTTTTCTTCGTCTGTTTTGAGCGGTGAGTTGCGCCACATTTTGCACAGGAAGTCGCGCTTTCGTGGAGACGTGCGCCTATTCTCAGCTCACTTGCGCCACATTTTCATGCGTATACTAATTCTACCAGTCTTAGGGGGTCCTTTATCAAACCGGTTCGATAAACGACTCCCTGAGCGAATATGAACCTGTCGTACTGATAAAGAACCACTAGGGGTCAGGCTAATGCCAATACGCCGAGTCTAATCCCTCCGTTTCACGTATACGTTAGGAAAATAAAAGGATACAAAAAAGCAGCACAGCACATTCTTGTGAATAAACATGCATACCAGACCCCCACCGCTTTGACTGATGTGAAGATGTACTTGCTCCTCGCAACGCGTTCAGCACAGCCACGAGCGAACGCAGTGCCACAAAAGTCCAGGGCCAGGCAGGAGTACGTCTTCAATGCCTGGCCCTGTCAAAGTGGTGGGGGCACAGCCAGGAACAAAAAGGAGCAGAGCTTAAGGTGCAACGGCACGGCCCTCGTTGCACTCAGTGGCTAATTAGCATCAAATATAAAAGGCGATTTCTCGACAGAGTCCATGTAACGAGACAGGACCAAGACCACCACGATGTACTGACGAGCGCACGCCTCGCACATAAGGCGGATTTACAACGTATCACCGGGTGTGACTCAACACTTAGGGCTCATGCACACAAACGTATTTTTTGTTCATATCCGTTTCGACTGTGGCCCGTATGCAGAGCCACTCACTTCAACGGGGCCGGAAAAAAACGAAAATGTCTGTGCGCATTCCGTATGTCCGCTCCGCAAAAAGTAGAACCTGTCCTATCATGTTCTGCATTACGGACAAGGATAGGACTGTTCCATTTGTGGCCGGCCGTTCCGTAAAATGCTGAATGAACTAACGACACCGCACCGTTCCAGCTGCTCCGCGTTGTTTATGGTCGCGCTGCATCGCAGGGGCCAATAATGGCGTTGAGCGAAGCGAGCGCCACATGTTTCCTCCTAAGTCACTTCGTTCGAAACTGTGGAATAATAGTGTACGGAGATCCGTCTCCGTAGAATGTATGAGCTCCGATGAGCCGAAGTTAGTTATTCACGCGACTTCGTTGAATAACTTCAGTAATTGATTTTTAACGTAGAAAATGACTTTGAAACGTGAAACCAAACGCGTCTGCGTTTCCGAGGTATTAGTCAGAACCGCGGCCGAGTTCGGTTTCAAGTTTTAAAGTCGTTTTCCACCTTAAATACCATCTACCGAAGTTATTCAGCGTAGTCTCACGCCACCTCATGAATAACTCACCGTCTCATCGGAGCCCATACATTCCAACACTGTACAGGGACGGATCTCTGGTGTTACACTGTACAGGTGTAACATCCGAAGGTCAACACTACGACCGGCTGAACGGCGCAAACTCATTAGTTTGATTTACGGTACTTTCACACTTGCGTTGCTGGAACTGCATGCCGGATCCGGCAATCTGTACGCAAACGGACAGCATTTGTAGACGGATCCGTCTCACAAATGCATTGCAATAACGGTTTTCATCCGGAAAAAAACGGATCCGGTATTTATCTTTTTCACATTTTTAAAGGTCTGCACATGCGCAGACCGCAAAACCTGATCCGTTTTTTCAGAACTCTTGGCATTAATCCATTTCAATGCAGATCCGGCAAGTGTTCCGGAATTTCGGATGGAGAAAATCCTAGAATTTTCTCCGTCCAAGAACCGTGCAGTGACTGAACTGAAGACATCCTGACCGGATTTCTCTCTATTCAGAACGCATTAGGAGAAAACTGATCAGTTGTTTTCCGGTATTGAGGCCCCGACGAAGGAACTCAGTGCCGGAAAAGTTTAACTCAAGTGTGAAAGTACCCTAAAACCGCGCGGTTCCAGATAGCAGCACGGCCGCGTCCCGAACACCGCGCCGTATGGCTGTACCCTAAGGTCCGCACAGAGGTTTTTGGAGGAAGAATTTCCTGCAAAGCAAGAAGTGGATCCAGAGGAAGAGGAAGTAGAAGGCCTTCCTTTATGGCCGATTCCTTCAGATCCCAATTCTGGCTTTGGATGAAAAACCGCCTCTAAAAACCTCAGTGTGAACCCTGACCCTTAATAACACAAACACGTGCCACACACAGTCCCAGGACTGGTCACTGACAGGACCTTGTCGGATCAGGACTAGCAGCCCAAGACCCCTCCACAGCAGGTGATCGTACATGTACGGCCTGGCGGACGTAGTCCCCAGCCCTGGACTGCTCACCTTCCACCTAAACACCCAGTGTCAGCCCATGGGGCTCCTCCTCTGGACAGTGCGGCCATTTTATTACCTCAGGGACTGACTCACCGGTCATCGGGCAGTGATGGAGGGGAGAGAGTCCGCGCCTCTGCACGTGACGGCACAGGCCGGAGGGCGGGCCAGCAGTCAGGAAGCTCCGCCCACACAGAACGTCGTGACGCAGGGTACGGGGAGATCAGCCGCTTTGTAATAAAGGAGCCGCATCCTGCGACCACTGTATAGTCACCAACCGCACAGCCTGTATGGGGGCAGTAACTGGCTGTAATACTGTATACATGGGGGCAGTAACTGGCTGTAATACAAAATACATGGGGGTAATCTGTGGCTGTAATGCTGTATACATGGGGGTAATCTCTGGCTGTAATACTGTATACATGGGGGCAGTAACTGGCTGTAATACTGTATACATGGGGGTAATCTGTGGCTGTAATGCTGTATACATGGGGGTAATCTCTGGCTGTAATACTGTATACATGGGGGTAATCTCTGGCTGTTATACTGTATACATGAGGGTAATCTCTGGCTGTAATACTGTATACATGGGGGTAATCTCTGGCTGTAATACTGTATACATGGGGGTAATCTCTGGCTGTAATACTGTATACATGGGGGGGCAGTAACTGGCTGTAATACTGTATACATGGGGGCAGTAACTGGCTGTAATACTGTATACATGGGGGTAATCTGTGGCTGTAATACTGTATACATGAGGTAATCTCTGGCTGTAATACTGTATACATGGGGGTAATCTCTGGCTGTTATACTGTATACATGGGGGTAATCTCTTGCTGTAATGCCGTATACATGGGGGTAATCTCTGGCTATAATATTGTATACATGGGGGTAATCTCTGGCTGTAATACTGTATACATGAGGTAATCTCTGGCTGTAATACTGTATACATGAGGGTAAATCTCTGGCTGTAATACTGTATACATGGAGGCAGTAACTGGCTGTAATACTGTATACATGGGGGTAATCTCTGGCTGTAATACTGTATACATGGGGGTAATCTCTGGCTGTAATACTGTATACATGGGGGTAATCTCTGGCTGTAATACTGTATACATGGGGGTAATCTCTGTCTGTAATACTGTATACATGGGGGCAGAAACTGGCTGTAATTCTGTATACATGGGGGTAATCTCTGGCTGTAATACTGTATACATGGGGGAATCTCTGGCTGTAATACTGTATACATGAGGGTAAATCTCTGGCTGTAATATTGTGTACATGGGGGCAGTAACTGGCTGTAATACTGTATACATGGGGGTAATCTCTGGCTGTAATACTGTATACATGGGGGTAATCTCTGGCTGTAATACTGTATACATGGGGGTAATCTCTGGCTGTAATACTGTATACATGGGTGTAATCTCTGGCTGTAATACTGTATACATGGTTGTAATCTCTGGCTGTACTGCCCTATACATGGGGTTAATCTCTGGCTGTAATGCCCTATACATGGGGGTAATCTCTGGCTGTAATACTGTATATACATGGGGTGATCTCTGACTGTAATACTGTATACATGGGGGTAATGTCTGGCTGTAATACTGTATACATGGGGGTAATCTCTGGCTGTAATACTGTATACATGGGGGTAGAAACTGGCTGTAATACTGTATATACATGGGGTGATCTCTGACTGTAATACTGTATACGTGGGGTAATGTATGGCTGTAATACTGTATACATGGGGTAATGTATGGCTGTAATACTGTATACATGGGGGTAATCTCTGGCTGTAATACTGTATACATGGGGGTAATCTCTGGCTGTTATACTGTATACATGGGGGTAATCTATGGCTGTAATACTGTATACATGGGGGTAATCTCTGGCTGTAATACTGTATACATGGGGGTAATCTCTGGCTGTAATACTGTATACATGGGGGTAATCTCTGGCTGTAATCCTGTATACATGGGGGTAATGTCTGGCTGTAATACTGTATACATGGGGTAATGTCTGGTTGTAATACTGTATACATGAGAGTAATCTCTGGCTGTAATACTGTATACATGGGGATAATCTCTGGCTGTAATACAGTATACATGGGGATAATCTCTGGCTTTAATACAGTATACATGGGGGTAATCTCTGGCTGTAATGCTGTATACATGGGGGTAATCTCTGGCTGTAATGCTGTATACATGGGGGTAATCTCTGGCTGTAATACTGTATACATGGGGGTAATCTCTGGCTGTAATGCCCTATACATGGGGGTAATCTCTGGCTGTAATGCCCTATACATGGGGGTAATCTCTGGCTGTAATGCCCTATACATGGGGGTAATCTCTGGCTGTAATGCCCTATACATGGGGGTAATCTCTGGCTGTAATGCCGTATACATGGGAGTAATCTCTGGCTGTAATACTGTATACATGGGGGTAATCTCTGGCTGTAATACTGTATACATGGGGGTAATCTCTGGCTGTAATACTGTATACATGGGGGTAATCTCTGGCTGTAATGCTGTATACATGGGGGTAATCTCTGGCTGTAATACTGTATACGTGGGGGTAATCTCTGGCTGTAATGCTGTATACGTGGGGGTAATCTCTGGCTGTAATGCTGTATACATGGGGGTAATCTTTGGCTGGGACATTATAAATACCCTCCCCCTACACTACAATAGCTGGAGCAGAATCCTTCTTGCTCATCGGCGGAGGGGATGGTTCACACCTTTCATTGTCAGTGCCGGAGCCCCATCTGGTATCTAGAGGAGCCACACTGTGTTTTGTGCTCATGCAGGCATGAAACGCGTTGTATGCCATATTGAAATTGTAGCATATATGTTTTATTAATGTCTGATTTCATAGCAAATAAATAACCCTAAGTTCACACCTGAGCGTTTTACAGCGCGTTCAAATGCGCTGTAAAACGCTCAACACGTGAAAACCAATGCTTTCCTATGGCCCTGGTTCTCACTTGAGCGTTTTACAGCACGTTTGAACGCGCTGTAAAACGCCCGACGCATAAACAAGTACTTGAGCTTTTTTTGGGGCGTTTGTCGCGCGTTTTGTGATTGACACCACAGTAGTCAATCACAAGAACG
Organism: Bufotes viridis; assembly: GCA_033119425.1. Lineage (NCBI taxonomy): Eukaryota > Metazoa > Chordata > Amphibia > Anura > Bufonidae > Bufotes > Bufotes viridis. Next base: position 34,703,295 of record CM065592.1, on the reverse strand, counting down.
CGCGTACGAACGCGCGTTTCCTATTTGCAAAAACGCGCGACTAAAACGCGCGTTTTTAGAACGCTCAGGTCTGAACCCAGGGTAAGGGTACTTTCACACTAGCGTTTTGGATTTCGTTCGTGATATCCGTTTCAGGGCTCTCACAAACGGTCCAAAACGGATCAGTTCAGCCCCGATGCATTCTGAATGGATAAGGATCCGTTCAGAATGCATCAGTTCGGCTCCGTTCCGCTTCTATTCTGTTTTGGAGGCGGACACCAAAACGCAGAATGCAGCATTTTGGTGTCCGTCTGAAGAGGCGGAGCCTAACGGATCCGTTTTTAATTACAATGTAAGTCAATGGGGACGGATTCGTCATTTTTCTTTAAAACTAATGCAGACGGATCCCTTCTGAACGGATACAAACGTTTGCATTTTATATGTATGTGCGGATCCGTCTATGCAAATAATCAGACGGATCCCACCAACGCAAGTGTGAAAGTACCGTAATAAAACCTTAATATAAACAATCCGTAAATTGCTTGAATCCACAATGAAGTTCAACCTACTGTATATTTTATTTTTGATAGGTTCTGGCTGACCGCTCTGAGAGAGATTCTTCTTAGAAGCAGGCAATGTCCATGGTTGTGTCCGCTAGCCCCAGTGCAATAGGTGAGTCCATGGGGCACCGTTATTATTCCCCGTTGTATTGGGTTCCAGCTTTTTACCTTTTTTCTAGGCTACATTTTAGATGGAAAAGGGAAAGAGAATGACTAAAATCCAAGTAGACGATAAGGGCTCATGGAGCAGCCGTACGTGTTGTGCAGTCCGGAAATCACGGATCCCAGCCTAGCGCAGGCCACGTTTTTTTTTACTCCTGCAGAAATGTCCTATCCGTGTCCACAAAACCGACAAGAATAGGACATGGAACAGAAGTACGGATGTGGACTGGCCATGGTGCGCTGTCTGCATCTTTTGCGGTCCCCTTGAAGTTAAAGGGGTTATCCAATCCCTATAATGACCCCCCCCCCCCCCGAACCAATGCCCAGTCCCCTTGTATGGATTATACTTAACCCGCTCCCCATCACCTGCATCGCTCCTGATCTCCGCACGGCCTCCCCTGCATCTCCCTAGCGTCACCCGCCACTGAGAGCTGAAGCCCGGCCATGCGGGGATCAGGAGCGATGCAGGTGATGGGGAGCAGGTAAGTATAATCCATACAAGGAGCCCGGGCATTGGGGGGGGTGTATCATAGGGGTTTGAAAACCCCTTTAATAGGTCCACGTCCAGTCTGGACATAAATATACAGTCCTGTGAATGGGCCCTTAGAAACATAGTAGACCGACGGCAGAAAAAGACCACCTGGTCCTAGTTTGACCTTATTTTTTCATCTAGGATAGATGTGTGTTTATCCAGGGTCTAAGCCTTGTATAGGCCTAGGCCTGTTACTAGTACAGGGGGAAGGTGACCCGGGCTGGCAGCGACGCAACTCCCAGTTTTAGACCTCTGAGGGGTTAAACATTCAACATTACCGCCGATCACAGACATTAGCACTGGGCGTCTGCCGTGTAAAACAGCAGAAACCCTATTGTTATGGTGCTCACTGCCCTTACGTACATGTACGGCAGAAGTCCGGAAGGGGTAAGAGAACCTTTCACCTCTGCTGACATGTCTGTTTTAGTAACTACTTGCAATCCCCATGTAATAGCTTTTCTGGAGCCTCTATTCCTATGAATGAATTGTCAGTGGCTTGCAATAGAGGTCCAGATAGGTGTTACCAGTTGGGGCTGTGTCCCTGTGCAGTCTGACACCAGCAGCACCGATTGGACAGAGTCGGACACACCCGCTACTGGTAACACCCAGCAGTACCCTTACTGCAGACTCTTGGCAATTTGTTTGTAAACTTTTAGCAGGAATAATACAGGAATGGTACAACATAGGGTCATAAGAATAGAGGCTCCCGAATTGTTATTACATGGGGGATGCAAGTAGTTACTAAATGTCAGAGGAGACTGGTTCCTTTAAGGACAGTACCCAGTGGGTAAACTGCAGTGAGGAAAGTCTAGGGTGCATTCACACAACTGTATGAACTTTCCTGGTCCGCAAAAAACACGGATGACGTCCACGTTGCATTTGTTTTTTGTGGACCCTTGTAACAATGCCTATTCTTGTGCACAAAAGGGATAAGAATAGGACATGCTTTATCTTTTTTGTGGGGCCACGGGACAGACATACGGATGCGGACAGCACACGGTGTGCTGTCTGCTTTTTTTTTTGGGGCCCCATTAAAATGAATGGGTCCTCATCCAATCCCCCAAAAATGCAGAATGGGTGCTGGACAGTCATGTGAATGAGGCCCTATTATGTGAGGTATGGAGAGAAAGAGATGACAGATTATTGAGTCACATGAGCGATATCGGCCCGGGAAACAGGACCTCCTCTCCTGACCATAGTGTTTTATGGTACAGTCAGTTCATATCTGATTGCGGATCTATTGTCCGGTACTGGAAGAGGAAGCGCTGGCGGATATTTCATTTGCGTAGTGTATACATTTATGTTTTCCCAGGAGTCTGAAGCTTTACGGATATCTAGAGAGGAACCTACATCCAGGACTTCTGCTGTGGGTCAATGAATAACCCCAGGTATGTGGTCACTCGTCTGTTTCCAGAAATTGATGTACACGGGCGGCTAAGGTTTTTAGCGGTCAGAGAGAGAGAGAGGGGGGAGAGATGCACCACTGATTGGGTTATGCAAATATTGATGTAAAAATCAGATATCATATAGTACATGCTGTAATCACATGGATCTAGAGATCTCCACATTCATTGTTTCAATTGCTCTGTTAGATTATCTTCAGCCTGGCAGCTCAGCGGGCGGGTCCTTTCCGCTGCAGCTCTCTCTCTCTCTCTCTGTAACTGCCACAGTTGAAGATTTAGGACTCTTGCACACGACCGCACAGCTTTTTCAGTATTTTGTGGTCCGCATTCCGTTTTTTGGGGAGCAGAACAGCTGGCCCCTGATAGAACAGGCCTATCCTTGTCTGTTATGTGGACCATAATAGGACATGTTTTATCTTTGAACGGAACGGAAATACATAAAACTGAAGGCATACGGAGTACCTTCCGTTTTTTTTTTTGCTTATCCATTGAAACGAATAGGTCCGTATACGGAATGCAAAAAAACGGAAGGTAAACGGGGAAAAAAAACCCGTTCGTGTGCAAGAGGCCTTAACCTGAGCATGTTTTATCAGCTCAGTGAGATGGAAGAAAAAAAATAAATGAAAAGAATAAACAGCAGGTGGCGCTATTCAGATAGATTTCAGTGAATAACTCAGTGGCTAGACTAAATTTTTAATTACATGCAATTACAAAAGTGTCCAGGTCCTGGTTTGAAAAATGTAGAATATGTTTCATGACACAACCCCTTTAAGAGGTTTCCAGGATTAGCAGTGTGTAACTTTACAGCGGTGTAAAGGTGGGTGCTGCGTTTGTTGCTCCGAGAGTAATATGTCGGTTTGGATCATCACAGTTGTTTTTCTACTTGGTCTTTAACCACATCAGCCCCCCTAGCTTAAACACCCTTAATGACCAGGCCACTTTTTACGTTTCTGCACTACACTACTTTACCCGTTTATTGCTCCGTCATGCAACTTATCACCCAAATGAATTTTACCTCCTTTTCTTCTCACTAATAGAGCTTTCATTTGGTGGTATTTCATTGCTGCTGACATTTTAACTTTTTTTGCTATTAATCAAAAATTACCGAAATTTTTGCAAAAAAATGACATTTTTCACTTTCTGTTGTAAATTTTTTTAAAAAACTACATTTCTATATAAATTTTCTCTAAATTTATTGTTCTACATGTCTTTGATAAAAAAAGTCCAATAAGTGTATATTTATTGGTTTGGGTAAAAGTTATAGCGTTTACAAACTATGGTGCAAAAAGTGAATTTCCGCATTTTGAAGCAGCTCTGACTTTCTGAGCACCTGTCATGTTTCTTCAGGTGCTAGAATGCCAGGATAGTATAAATACCCCCAAATGACACCATTTTAGAAAGAAGACACCCCAAAGTATTCGCGGAGGGGCTTGGTGAGTTCATGTATCATTTCATTTTTTTCACAAGTTAGCAGAAAATTACACTTTCTGAGAAAAAAAAAAAAAAGTTTCAATTTCTGCTAACTTCTGGCAAAAAAAAAAAATCTCAGACGGACTCACTATGCCCCTCAGTGAATACCTTGGGGTGTCTACTTTCCGAAATGGGGTCATTTGTGGGGTGTGTTTACTGTTCTGGCATTTTGGGCAGGGCTAAATTGTGAGCCGCCATGTAAAACCTAAAGGTACTCGTTGGAATTTGGGCCCCTTTGTGCATCCAGGCTGCAAAAAGTGTCACTCATGTGGTATCGCCGTACTCAGGAGAAGTAGGGCAATGTGTTTTGGGGTGTATTTTTACATATACCCATGTTGGGTGAGAGAAATATCTCTGTAAATTGTCAACTTTGTATAAACATTTTTAAAAGTTGTCGTTTACAGAGATATTTTTCACACAAAGTATGGGTATATATAAAAATACACCCCAAAACACATTGCCCTACTTCTCCTGAGTACGGCGATACCACATGAGTGACACTTTTTGCAGCCAAGATGCGCAAAGGGGCCCTAAAACTAATGAGTACCTTTAGGATTTCACAGGCCATTTTTACGCATTTGATTCAGACTTCTTCTCACGCTTTAGGGTCCCTAAAATGCCAGGACAGTATAAATACCCCACATGTGACCCCATTGTGGAAAGAAGACACCCTAAGGTATTCTGTGAGGGGTATGGTGAGTTCACAGAAAAAAATATATTGACACAAGTTAGCGGAAATTGACTTTATATTTTTATTTTTTTTTACAGTCTCATATTCCACTAACTTGTGACAAAAATAAAATTTTGCATGAACTCACCATACCCCTCACGGAATACCTTGGGGTGTCTTCTTTCTAAAATGGGGTCACATGTGGGGTTTTTGTACTGCCCTGGCATTTGAAGGTCTCCGCAATCATTACACGTATGGCCAGCATTAGGAGTTTCTGCGATTCTCCGTATATTGAGCATACGGGTAATGAGATTTTTTTCCGTTCAGCCTCTGCGCTGAAAAAAAAAAAAAATGAACGGCACTGATTTTTTCATTCGCATCGGTCAATGTGGATGAAAAATCTCTGCCAAAATCAGTGACTGCGGTGCGGTGGGCTGGGCGCTAGCTACCTAACAAGTAGCTAACTAACTGGCGGTGATAAGGGACCCTTATGCCCCATTCACACGTCCGCAATTCTGTTTGCGGAACGGAATTGCGGACCCATTCATTTCTATGGGGACAGACTTTGTCCCGCTCGGATCCGGAATTACGGATCCGCGCTCCGGGTCTGCACTTCCGCTCGCAAAAATATAGAACATGTCCTATTCTTGTCCGCAATTGCGGACAAGAAAAGCATTTTCTATATAGTTCTGGCAATGTGCGGATCTGCAAAATGCGGAAAGCACATTGCCGATGTCCGTGTTTTGAGGATCTGTGGATCCGCGGATCCACGGATCCGCAAAACACATATGGACGTCTGAATGGAGCCTTACAAGGGGTTTGATCAATGGCAGGGGGGTGATCAGGGGTCTAGATTGGGTGATCAAGGGTTAATTGGTGAGGGGGTGGGGTGGGGTTAGTGTAGTGTTTGGTGCACTTTTACATAGTTACCTGGTCCTCTGGTGGTCGATCCCAGCAAATGGGACCACCAGAGGACCAGGTAGCAGGTATATCAGACGCTGTTCACAAAACAGCGTCTGATATACTTGTTTGATGCGATTTATATCACATCTACAGCCTGCCAGCGATTGATCATCGCTGGCAGGCTGTAGTACAACTCTTCAGACGCCAGACGCTGTGAACGCGCGCGCGTTCACAGGAAGTCTCGCGTGTCGCCGCCGCGTCTGATCAGAAGAACAGGACCGCCCGCAGGACGCAATCCTGCGTACGGCGGTCCTGAAGAAGTTAAAGTGAAGATTAAAGGAGTTCTCTCACTTCAGGAAAAAGCATTTATCATGTAGAGAAAGTTAATACAAGGCACTTACTAATGTATTGTGATTCTCTATATTGTCTCCTTTGCTGGCTGGATTCATTTTTCCATCACATTACACACTGCTCGTTACCGTGGTTACGGCCGCCCTGCAATACATCAGCGGTGGTCGTGCTTGCACACTATAGGAAAAGGTGCCAGCCTCTCTAGTGGCCAGGGCCATGGGAGCGCACATAGGCCGGTGCTTTTTCCTACAGTGTGCAAGCACGACCACCACTGATGTATTGCAGGGTGGTCATAACCATGGAAACGAGCAGTGTATAATGTGATGGAAAAATGAATCCAGCCAGCAAAGGAGGCAATATGGACAACCACAATACATTAGTAAGTGCCTGGTATTAACTTTCTCTACATGATAAATGCTATTTTCTAAAGTGAGACAACCCTTTTAGCCCTTCTCGCTTCTTGCCGCGTCCTCACGTGCATGTATGTGATGTGATCGGGCAGGTGCAGTAGATGTTACTAATAGCCGTACCCCGGCTCAATCCGCCGGCATCGCTGTATGTGGTGATTCCGGCAGATTAACCCTTTCACATGCCGCTGTCAGCGCTGACAGCGGCACGTGCGGGGTTTGCAGAGGGAGGGGGCTCCCTCTGACTCCATGGGCCCCCTATGCTGCGGTGACAGGGGGCCGATGGTTGCCATGGCAGCTGCGATGCCTTACACAGGCATCGGAGCCTGCCAGCTACGGAAGCCCAGGAGATCCAGCCTGCAGGCTTGGTCTCCTAGGCAACTGTCAGGGTCTTAGGCTACATTCCCACGACCGTATTCCGGTCCGCAAAAGATAGAACATGTCCTATTCTTGTTCGCAGCTGTGGACAAGAATAGGCATTTCTATGGGGGGTGCGGCTGTGTGTATTGCGGATCCGTAATACACTACCGTCGTGTGAATGTAGCCTAACTATGTAAGACACTGACAGTTCAATTCGGTACAATACATAATGTATTGTACTGAATTGAAACAGGGATCAAACCCTGAAATGGTGAAGTCCCACAGTGGGACAAATATAAAAAGTAAAAAAAAAGGTGAAAAAGTGTTTTTTTATAATAAAGTTTCAAGTAAAAAAAAAAAAGCCCCCTCACCATAAAAGTGTTTAAAAAAATAAATGAAAAACAGACACATTAGGTATCACCAGGTCCATAACGACGTGCTCTTTAAAAATGTCACATAATCTACCACCTCAGATGAACGCCGTAAAAGCTAAAGTGCAGTTCCAAGCGATTAAAAAGACACATTTACCCCAAAATAGTACTAATCAAACCGTCATCTCTTCCCGCAAAAATTGGGACCCTACCTAAGACAATCGCCCAAAAAAAAAATAAAAAAAAATATGGCTTTCAGAAAATGGAGACACTAAGGCCCCTTTCACACGGGCGAGTTTTCCGCGCGGGTGCAATGCGTGACGTGAACGCATTGCACCCGCACTGAATCCGGACCCATTCATTTCTATAGGGCTATGCACATGAGCGGTGATTTTCACGCATCACTTCTGCGTTGCGTTAAAAAACGCAGCATGCTCTATATTGTGCGTTTTTCACGCAATGCAGGCCCCATAGAAGTGAATGGGGCTGCGGGAAAATCGCATGCATCCGCAACAAAGTGCGGATGCAGTGCGATTTTCCCGCAAGGTTGCTAAGAGACGGGATCCGATCTTTATTATTTTCCCTTATAACATGGTTAAAAATATCACCTTATGCACTTGATCGCGTAGCTGCCGATCTCTTCTCTCTTCTTCAAGCATTAGCTGCCGGCTAAAGGACCTGTTGTGACGTCACATCACATGGTCCAACCATGTTGTGAGCTCAGTGACGTCATCACAGGTCCTTTAGCCGACAGTTGACAATCGCCCAAAAGGGGCAGAAAATGGAGACGCTAAAAATATACATACATATATATATATATATATATATATATATATATATATATAAATATACATAATTATAAATATAAATATACATAATTTATTTTTTCCTTCAAAAATGCTTTTATAGTGTTAGAAACTGAAATAATTTTTAAAAAAATAGACATATTATGTATCTCCACATCCGTAATGACCTGCTCTATAAAAATATTATGACTTACACCCTAAGGTGAACACTATTCAAAAAAAAAAGTGCCAAAAATGCCATTTAAAAAAAAAAAATGCTTTTATCGTGTAAAACTAAAATACATAAAAAGGGTAGACATATTGTATCGCCGCATCCGTAACAACCTGCTCTATAAAAATATCACATGATCTAAGGTGAATTCCATAAAAAAAATAAAAATCAAAGGCGTCCCTCCATGACGGCCCCACTACTGGAGGATGTCCTATAGATCTCTGTAGGGACAGGAAGCAAGAGAGATTAAAAGGCCCCTCCCCACCCCCACTCTCCAGTGTTCTTCCTGTCCCTACAGGGATAGGGAAGCAGAGAAGGAATCCCTGCTTAGGGATGAAGAGGAGAAGTACCCTATTTAGCAAAAGAAGGCTGAGGCTGGGGGGGGGGGGGGGGTGTTATGCTTCTTCCCTAGCTCTTCCCCGGGGGGGGTTATGCCTCTTCCCTAGCTCTTTCCCGATACCTGTAGGGAGCTTGGTGAAGGGTCCGATCCAAAACCCCTGCATCATCTCTTTGGAGGAAGACCGCGTATCGGACGATGCCGCTTCTCCTGAGGAGCTCTGGGTTTTGCTGTGGCTCCTGCGTCTCCTCTGTGCACACGATATCAGTTGCCGAACAGGTCACGTGGCCGGAAGTGCAGGCATATGCTCCGGAAGAAGATGGCGGTTCCCGTTGTTGCATGCTGGAGGCCTTGCTTTAGTGAGGTCTCGCATGGGGTGGTCGACTCTTCCATATGAAATGAGTCCCCCAGGAAGAGGAGGAGAAGCAGGGGGGCGGACCTAATGGGGTAAGTTCATTTATATGACAGCAGATGAGGAGTTCAGTGTGTGCATCATGGAGGTCCAGGTATCTGGAAAGCAGGAGGCTAACACAGATTCTCCTGCCCAGGGTTATGTAAGTTACTTTCCCTGTCCTGTTTGTTCTCTCTCTCTCTCTCTCTCTCTCTATATATATATATATATATATATATATATATTGTGGGGAGTCGCTCTGGTAGACAGCGGTGCGGGTGCAGTTTAGAGGCAAAACAAGGAGTCCAGATTGTGCATCAAACAGTGTTTTATTCACACTTGCACACCAGAAATGAAAACAGTCTCTTGGTGACAGTTCACACACAACAGAAATCATGTGGCAAAACCAAAAACAGGCCAACACAGGGTTCAGTCACCTGGGAGGTTTAGGTGAGGGTTCACACCTAGCAGTCGGCCCAGCCGCAGGAGATTCCACCTTCAAGTTGCAGGGAAAAACACCACCTTGCTGAGCTCTTTCCTCCAGATCAGAGAATTCCACAACAGTGTTAGCAGCTCCAGGACAATCACAGCCTCCCAGCAGCTGGTGCTGGCTGAGCTTTAAACCCAGCCCAAAACTCGGACTGGACCGTGGGGAGCAGCCACCCACCCTACTCTTTAGCTGCTCCCAGTAAGAGCCGGCCCGGATCGGCTTTGCAGCCATGCTATTTAAAAGAGTCAAAACAGCACTAGCTGCTGCAGACAAAAACCCGGCTCTCACCTCACCGAGGCCAGCAACCTCGGTGACACGTACCTGCCATCGCATATGACACCTTGCACCTTACCACATACCCCCTTTGTTCAACCCTGAGGGGTGAACACACGTAAGGCAGTGGACGCGGGACAGGGCATCTGCATTGCCCTGCAAGCGGCCTGCCCTGTGTTCCACGGAAAACTTGAAATTTTGCAGGGATAGGAACCACCTGGTGACCCGAGCATTCCTCTCCTTGGCCTGACTCATCCATTTGAGGGGAATGGTCGGTCACCAGACGGAACCTCCTCCCTAACAGGTAGTAGCGGAGAGATTCGAGTGCCCACTTGATAGCCAGGCACTCCCTCTCCACTATACTATATCTGGACTCGGCGGGACTGAGCTTACGGCTCAGGAAGACAACGGGATGTTCTTCCCCGTTGACCTCCTGAGACAGTACCGCACCGAGGCCTACCTCCGAGGCGTCGGTCTGTACGACAAACTCCTTGTTGAAGTCGGGTGTCACCAAAACCGGGGACCCACACAGGGCCGACTTCAACGCGGCGAAAGCCTCCTCCGCCTTCTCACTCCAGCTAACCCTCCCAGACTTTCGCCCCTTCAAGAGGTCTGTCAACGGCGCTGCTATTGTGGCAAAGTGGGGCACAAACCTCATGTAGTAACCTACAATCCCCATGAACGACTTTACCTGCCTGGTGGTGACCGGTCGGGGCCAGTTACGAATGGCCTCTACCTTAGTTACCTGAGGTTTGATAACTCCCGCCCAATTACATATCCCAGATATTTTGTCTCCTCTAACCCTATGGAGCACTTCTTTGGGTTAGCGGTCAGTCCGGCTTTCCTCAGGGCATCCACTACCGCCTGCACTTTGGGCAAATGGCTTTCCCAGTCGGTGCTGTGGATGATTACATCGTCTAAGTAGGCCGAGGCGTACCGACGATGAGGTCGCAGCACAATATCCATTAACCTTTGGAAGGTGGCGGGGCGCCATGCAGGCCAAAGGGTAACACCTTATAATGATACAGGCCCTGCGGGTAACAAAAGCAGTTTTTCCTTGGCCGACTCCGTTAAGGGTACTTGCCAGTATCCTTTAGTGAGGTCTAGCACAGAAAAATAACGGGCTTGCCCTAAATTCTCAACAAGCTCGTCTACCCGGGGCATGGGATACGCATCGAACTTGGACACTTCATTTAATTTGCGAAAATCGTTGCAGAACCGCAACGTCCCATCTGGCTTAGGTATCAGGACTATGGGACTGGCCCACTCACTTTTCGACTCCTCAATGACATCGAGCTTCAACATTACTTGCACTTCCTCCGCGATGGCCCGTCGCCGAGCCTCGGGTACCCGGTATGGTTTTAACCGGATCTTGGCCTGAGGCTCAGTGACGATGTCATGTTGGATGAGAGACGTGCGGCCAGGAGGTCCGAGAACACATCCGTGTTCCGACTGATGAACTCCCTGACTTCCTGAACTTGTTTAGAAGACAGGCTGTCTGCAATTTTTACCGTGGTTACTGCTTCACAGGCCTCGAACTGTGGGGCTGGACCCTTTCACCTAGAAGCCCTGGCCGGGGGCTGTGGTCGTCGGCCGTGTCCCTATCTTTCCACGGCTTTAGTAAATTCACGTGGTACACCTGCTCCGGTTTGCGCCGCCCTGGCTGGTGTACCTTGTAATTTACTTCCCCTACCTTTCGATCACCTCATAGGGGCCCTGCCACCTAGCTAGGAACTTGCTGTCAAGGGTGGGTACCAGAACCAAAACCCGATCTCCCGGATTGAAGTCCCGTACCCGAGCCTGACGATTATACACCCTACTTTGGGCTTGTTGGGCTGCCTCCATATGCTCCCGGACCAGCGGCAACACCCTTTCCATCCGTTCCTGCATCTGGGTGACATACTCAATGACACTTTTGTGGGGGACAGGCTGCTGTTCCCACGCTTCCTTGGCAATATCCAACAGGCCTCGAGGGTGTCTGCCGTAAAGCAGTTCGAAGGGCGAGAACCCAGTAGAGGCCTGGGGCACCTCTCGCACTGCGAACATGAGATAGGGCAGAAGCAGGTCCCAGTCCTTCCCATCTCTAGACACCACCCTTTTTAACATATTTTTTAAAGTTTGGTTAAACCTCTCGACAAGACCGTCCGTTTGCGGATGGTAAACGGACGATCATAATTGCTTTATACGCAATAACTTACACAGTTCCCTCATAACTTTGGACATAAAGGGGTCCCTTGGTCTGTCAGAACCTCTTTTGGCAGGCCCACACGGGAAAACATTTCCATTAACTCTTTGGCAATGAGCTTAGCTGAGGTATGTCGCAGAGGCACCGCCTCCGGATATCGAGTGGCATAGTCGAGAACTACCAAAATGTGTTGGTGGCCCCTGGCAGACTTTGGTACAGGCCCAATTAGATCCATAGCGATTCGCTCAAACGGGACCTCAATAATTGGAAGAGGTACCAGAGGACTACGGAAATGTGGCTGGGGGCTATTTATCTGACAGGTCGGACAGGACTTACAATAATTTTCTACCTCCTTGAACACACCGGGCCAATAAAACCGCTGCAGTATGCGGTCCTGGGTTTTCTGCCACCCCAAGTGACCCCCAAGAACATGTTGGTGGGCAAGCTCCATAACCAGCTTGCGATATGCGGTGGGCACCACCAACTGTTCAACGGGCTCACCTCGGATTTGGTTCACCCGATACAACATATCCTGAAGAACAATAAATCGTGGGAACATTAATTCAGCCCCAGGTTTCTGGGGTTTACCATCAATTATTACGACACTTTCCCAGGCCCTGGTTAGGGTTTGGTCCCGGTGTTGTGCGGTCCCAAAATTTTCCCCGGAGACATTGAGGTCTGCCAACTCAGGTCCCGGTGGCAAGTCCTCCGTGTCTCCCACCATTACACTCCAGTGGGGTTGTCTCCCCCTCTACCGCAGCCGTGGTGGTCACCCCTACCGCAGGCCCTTCGGACTCGGGCTCCCAGGGCTCTGGCCTCCCACTGGAACCAGGCCACTCATCTAGGGTTACCCCTGTCTCAGGGCTATTAGTCACAGGCCAAAGTGACGGAAAACCAGGAAGTCTCTCCCAATTATCAGTTCATAGGGTAGCTTTGAGGAGATCGCCACTTCACAAGTCCATGTGCCGGCCGCCGTGGACAGAGACATTACAGCCGTGGGATAGTCCTTTAAGTCTCCGTGTATGCACACCACACCAACTTTCCGGCCCGTATACTGGGAGGGCTGTACCAGGGCGGCACTTACCAGGGTTACTAGGCTCCCTGAGTCCAGCAGCGCCACTGCAAGATTATCACCGACTTGCACCTGGCACAGATGACGATTGTCTATTGTCTCGGGGTGCCGGTCGCACACAGTCTCCGGGCATACATGGAAGCCCGGTACCCATAATTAGTCTCCATGGGTTCGCCCCACTGTGGACAGTCGGCCCTCACATGGCCAGGCTCGTGACACCGCCAGCAGACTATCGGGGCCGGGTCTACAGGGGTACACCCGAGCAGGTTTCTCGGGTACCAGTCGTCGGGACTGGATGGGAGACCTCCGGGGTTTGACCGGTCCCCTCCCAACAACACCCCCTTTCAAGGTTTTGTGGCCTCATAGCGCTCCACGAGGTCGACCATGTCCAGGGCATTAGTGGGTGATACTTGGCCGATCCAGTGCTGAAGGAGTGCGGCAAGGCCCTCCAGAACATGTCAGCCAGCAGACGGTCCAGCATAGCAGCCGGGCTTAGAATATCAGGCTGCAGCCATTTTTGCAACCTGTGCAGTAACTCATAGTACTGCGGCCGGGCGGGTTCAGCCGCTTTAAAGTCCCACTGGTGGACCCGCTGAGCCCGGACTAACACGTTCACCCCCAGTCTGGCCAGGATCTCCCCCTTCACCGTGGGGTAATCAGCAGCCTGGTCATCTGCCAAATCAGAGAACACCTGCTGGGGTCCGGACGCCAGGAACGGAGCGACCACTTCAGCCCACTGGTCACGGGGTAACTTCTCCCTCACGGCCACCTTTTCAAAGACCGCCAGATAGGTCTCAACGTCGTCCGAGGGGTCATCTTTGGGATCGCCGCACGGACCGCTTTCCGGGCATCATGGACGTGTTGGGACGCTCCTGCCGTTTGCAAAGCCATCACGTGCTGTAAAAGCAGCTGATTAGTCTCCTGCTGCTGCTTGTTAGCCTCCCGCTGCTGCAGGTTAGCCTCCACAAGGGCTTTTACAACCGCCTCCATTTTGTCAGGGTTCACAGGCTGCAACTTTGCCGGCCTAATATAGGACATCCAGTCGTGCCCAGCAGAAACAAAAATTTTCGGCGTTCACGCCAGCCTCACTGCGCATGCCCGCATCCGACACCAAATGTGGGGAGTCGCTCTGGTAGACAGCGGTGCGGGTGCAGTTTAGAGGCAAAACAAGGAGTCCAGATTGTGCATCAAACAGTGTTTTATTCACACTTGCACACCAGAAATGAAAACAGTCTCTTGGTGACAGTTCACACACAACAGAAATCATGTGGCAAAACCAAAAACAGGCCAACACAGGGTTCAGTCACCTGGGAGGTTTAGGTGAGGGTTCACACCTAGCAGTCGGCCCAGCCGCAGGAGATTCCACCTTCAAGTTGCAGGGAAAAACACCACCTTGCTGAGCTCTTTCCTCCAGATCAGAGAATTCCACAACAGTGTTAGCAGCTCCAGGACAATCACAGCCTCCCAGCAGCTGGTGCTGGCTGAGCTTTTAAACCCAGCCCAAAACTCGGACTGGACCGTGGGGAGCAGCCACCCACCCTACTCTTTAGCTGCTCCCAGTAAGAGCCGGCCCGGATCGGCTTTGCAGCCATGCTATTTAAAAGAGTCAAAACAGCACTAGCTGCTGCAGACAAAAACCCGGCTCTCACCTCACTGAGGCCAGCAACCTCGGTGACACGTACCTGCCATCGCATATGACACCTTGCACCTTACCACAATATATATATATATATATATATATATATATATATATATCCCCTTCAGGTTGAGAAAGAGAGAGGACGCAAGTCCGATGTAGAAACAAAAAAGAAGGTTAGAAAGTGTGCAACCTGTTCTAAAAGGCTTTTGAAGTCTTACAAGAAGCAATTATGCCCTGACTGCCTTACAAAAATTCTTAAAGCAGAGCAGCCTTCTTTTTTGTCGGACTTGAGAGTAATGATAAGAGAGGAAGTTCAGGCGTCTGTCTCTAACTTGGTTCCATCCGCAGTCCCCTATCCGCCACCCTCTAAGAGACCCAGGGTTCAAATGGGTTCCGACTCTTAAGACAATGGCTTATATTATTCAGAAGGAGAATTGGAGGAAGATGATCAGCGTTTCCCTTCCTTCTTTTAGAAGAATCGAGGAGTTACCTCTTTTCCTGTAAGGATCTAGATCCCCTTCTAACCGCAGTAAGACAAACTATGGGGGTAGAAGATGAGGAACAGGCCTGAACTATTCGGGATGAGATGTTCGGGGGCCTAAGAGCGAAAAAGAAGAGACTCTTTCTAGTAAACTCAAATTTGAAAGAATTAATAAAGGAGGAGTGGGAAGATTACCCCGTAAATTTAAATGCAGACTTCTATTCAATCTGGAAGAGACAAAATTACAGGAGACAGTGCTATCAAGATGGGTCAGAGATCCCCGCTTCCTCAATTCCTGGTGGTTGGATCCGGAAAAGTTACAGAGGGGGGTGCCCATTGCAAAGACTGCTTCTTTCAGGGAAGGTGATCCATCCAGGACAGTCAAAGGTCATCAAATTTCAGAGAACTGAAAGCAGTTCTGGAAACTCTGAAGTCGCAGGGGAATTTATTTCAGGGCCAAAACTTCAAGATACCCTAGGACAACATGACCACGGTCTGCTATTTCAAACGTCAGGGAGGAACAAGAAGCCCTCTTCTTGGGTCTAGCAGACCAGATTTTTACATGGGCAGAAAAGAACGTTCTATCCATTTCAACTATTTACGTAAAAGGAGTATACAACACCAGATTCCCTGAGTCGGCACAAATTCAACCCGGGAGAGTGGATGCTCAACAAGGAAGTATTCCAACTGATTTGTCTCAAGCCGGGCAGTCCACAAATAGACCTCTTTGCATCAAGGGAGAATTCTCGAGTGGATTATATCTACTCTCTAAATCCAAGAAACAATCCGGTGGGGGTGGATGCAATTTCTCAGAATTGGAATATGGATCTGGGATATGCGTTCCCACCTTTACCACTAATCCCTGTGGTATTGAGGAAATTAAAAGCGAATTCAACAACTCTAATTTTGATGGCCCAAGCTTAGCTCAAGAGGTGTTGGTTCCCAATTCTGAAGGACATGTCTATAGTAGATCCAATATCCCTTCCAAAGAGACAGGATCTCCTTCTACAAGGTCCTTTAAAACACCCGGACCTCGAGAAGCTGAATCTGACATCCTGGATCCTGAGAGGCAGGCATTAAAAAGGCAGGGTCTCTCAGACAAGGTAATATTGACTTTACCAAACAGTTGTAAACCAGTAACTTCAGCCATGTACAACAAGATATAGAAGAAGTTAAAATCATGTCTGTCTCTTAATCATCCAGATAATGCTTTCCCCTCGAAAGGCAACATTCTGGATTTTCTTCAGATGGGATTTGATATGGGGCTAAAACCTAGTACCTTAAAAGTTCAGATTTCGGCCTTAGCCTGTTTTCTGGACACTCCGTTAGCGGAACATAGATGGATAAAAAGATTTGTAAAGGCAGTGTTTAAAGGGAGTCTGTCACCACATTTGGTCATTATAGACTGAGTACACAGGGTTCTGGCTTAACTTAAGATGATTTAAATGGTACCTTTGTTAGTCACTAGTATCGCTCTCCTGCAGCAAAAACGAACTTTTATATATATGCAAATGCGGATCGCAAGTGCCCAGGGCGGAGTTTACATCTTCGGAGCCCAGGCTGCTCTGCTTGAGATCCCCGCCCTCTCCTTTCCCTTGCGTCCTCCTCCTCTCCCTGTGAAAACCTGCGCCTGCGTTCTGCTTGGCTGGGGCATGCGCACTACAATGCCCACTGTGGTTATGGCATTGATGTAGCTACTGCGCATGCTCTGGCCAACGGATCGCTGTTGGCCGGGCATGCGCAGCTAGCCATCATGCCATAGCCACAGTGAGCATGTGCGCATGCCCAATCAGCAAGCAGCTGCGAAGGAGCACTGAAAGAGGAGGATCTCAAGCAAGCAGCTGAGATGTAACTCGCCCTGAGCACTGCGATCGCGCTATATATAAAGTTCATTTTGCTGCAGAGCGATACTGTGACAACAAAGTACCATTTAAATCATCTTAAGTTAAGCCAGAACCCTGTGTACTCGGTCTATAATGACCAAATGTGGTGACAGACTCCCTTTAAGATGAGACCTACATTCAGACAGTGTGTTCCAGCGTGGGATTTAAATTTAGTCCTAAATGCCCTTTGTAATACACCGTTTGAACCAGTAGAACATATATCTAATAAGCTTTTGTCCCTCGTTCCTGGTAGCTATAACTACGGCCCGCAGAATAGTTGAGATTCAGGCCTTGCTGAACCATACTTGAACATCTTAGACGACCGTATAATACTAAGGCTAGATCCATCTTTCTTAAAAAAGGTGGTCTCTCCTTTTCATAGAGAACAGGAAATAATTCTTCCTTCTTTTTGTGCCCCCCCCCCCCCCAAAAAAAAAATGTGCAGGAGGAGCGTTTCCATTGTCTAGACGTATAGACGAAGAATAATCCTGGCATATCTTCAGAGAACAGAATTCTGGAGAAAATTGGTTGTTTTTAAATCTTTTCATTCAGTTCAGTGGAAGGAACAGAGGCAGCTAGGCCTCAAAACAGACCTTGGCTAGATGGATAAAAGAGACAATCATGGAATCCTACAGACTTCAGGGTGTATCCTGCCCTTTAACTGTGAGAGCCCATTCGACCAGAGCCATGACCGCCTTGTGGGCAGAGAAATCTGAGGCCTCTGTTTACCAAATCTGCAAGGCAGCTACTTGGTCTAGTTTTCTTACATTCGCTAAACATTATAGCCTAGACGTACTAGCCTACCAAGACCTGCCATTTGGACGGAAAGTCCCCCAGGCAGTGGTCGTCCCCCCGTCCCCCCAGTTCTGTCTAATTTGATAGTTCTCCAGTGGGTGCTGTCATGGAGGGACGTCCTGGAAACTAAGATTTAGGCTGGGAACACACCTAGGCGTTTCTGAATCGCGCGTATGAGGCGCGTTTTATGCGCGTTTTTGGATGCGCCTTTTTGTAACTAAGAAACGCGCGTCATACGCGCGATTCAGTGATTCTCCCCTATGGCATCATTGTCCATAGGCGCGTTAAAACGCCCCAAAGAAGCTCATGTACTTGTTTGGACGTGGGGCGTTTTACAGCGCGTTCAAACGCGCTGTAAAACGCCCAAATGTGAACCATGCCCATAGGGAAGCATGGCTTTTCACATGTTTGAACGCGCTGTAAAACGCTTAGGTGTGTACCTAGGGTTAGTCTTGCCGGTAAATGGTTTTCCAGGAGTCTGACATGACAACACCCGGTATTAACAACCCACCCCCTTGATTCTTTTTGTTCTGACTTTATGGATCAATGTGATGTTAAACATTGTGAGTTCAAAATAAATAAGTTGGATTCTATTCGGTGTAGTAATTTGGAAAACGCTGGAGAGTGAGGGCGTGGAAGGGCCTTTTAATCTCTCTCACTTCCTGTCCCTACAGAGTTCAATAGGACATCCTCCAGTTGAAAACCATTACCTGGTAAGACTAAATCTTAGTTTTGGTCACTTTGCAACATAAATTGTAATATTGAGTGTTAAAAAAAATCATATGTACCCAAAAATGCTACCTATAAAAACATCAACTCTTTACGCAAAAAATGAGCCCCTACACAAGATAATCGGCAGAAAAATTTAAACAAATTGCTTTCAGAAAATGGTGACACAAAAAAACATGATTTTTTTTTCACTATTGCTTTTATTGTATAAAACCTGAAATAAATAAAAAAATAGGCCTATTAGGTATTGCTATGTCCGTAATGACCTGCTCTATAAAAATATCACGTTCTACCCCCTCAGTTGAACGCTGTTAAAAAAATAAATAAAAACTGTGCCAAAATAGCCATTTTTTTGTCACCTTGTCCAAAAAAGTGTTATAAGAATGATCAAAAAATCATATGTACCCAAAAATGGTACCAATAAAAATGGCAGCTGCTTCTGAAAAAAGAGCCCCAGCACAAGACAGAAAAATAAAAGAAATGTATCTTTCAGAAAATGAAGATACAAAAACATTTTTGTTTTCAAACATGCTTTATTATGTAAAACTGAAACAACAAAAAAATACACATATTTGGTATTGTCGCGTCTGTATCAACCTGCTCTATAAAGGCAACACATGATCTATCCTATCAGGAGAACTCCGTAAAAAACAAACAATAAAAACTGTGCCACAACAGCCATTTTTTGGTTACCTTGCCTCACAAAAAGCGTAATATCGAGCAATTAAAAATCATATGTACCCCTAAATAGTACCAATAAAACTGTCACCTCATCCCGTAGTTTACAAAATGGGGTCACTTTTTAGGAGTTCTTACTCTAGGGGCGCATAAGGAGGTCTTCAAATGTGACATGGCAACTTAAAATTAACCCAGCGACATCTGCCCTCCAAAACCATATGGCTCTCCTTTCACTCTGCGCCCTGCCGTGTGCCTGTACAGCAGTTGGTGACCACATATGTGGTGTTTCTGTAAACTGCAGAATCAGGGTAATAAATATTGAGTTTTGTTTGGGTGTTAACCCTTGCTGTGTTACAGGGAAAAATGGATTAACCACTTCAGCCCCCCTAGCTTAAACACCCTTAATGACCAGGCCACTTTTTACAATTCTGCACTACACTACTTTCACCGTTTATTGCTCCGTCATACAACTTACCACCCAAATGAATTTTACCTCCTTTTCTTCTCACTAATAGAGCTTTTATTTGGTGGTATTTCATTGTTGCTGACATTTTAACTTTTTTTGCTATTAATAAAAATTGTATGACATTTTTGCAAAAAAATGACATTTTTCGCTTTCTGTTGTAAAGTTTTTAAAAAAAAAACTACATTTCTCTATAAATTTTTCTCTAAATTTATTGTTCCACATGTCTTTGATAAAAAAAAATGCAATAAGTGTATATTTATTGGTTTGGGTAAAAGTTATAGCGTTTACAAACTATGGTGCAAAAAAGTGAATTTCGGCATTTTGAAGCAGCTCTGACTTTCTGAGCACCTGTCATGTTTCTTCAGGTGCTAGAATGTCAGGAAAGTATAAATACCCCCCAAATGACACCATTTTAGAAAGAAGACACCCCAAAGTATTCGCGGAGGGGCTTGGTGAGTTCATGTATCTTTTCATTTTTTGTCACAAGTTAGCGGAAAATGACACTTTCTGAGGAAAAAATAATAATAATAAAGTTTCCATTTCTGCTAACTTCTGGAAAAAAAATAATAAAATCTCCCACAGACTCACTATGCCCCTCAGTGAATACCTTGGGGTGTCTACTTTCCGAAATGAGGTCATTTGTGGGGTGTGTTTACTATTCTGGCATTTTGGGCGGGGCTAAAATCTTCTAAGAACTCGCCATGCCCCTCACGGAATACCTTGGGGTGTCCTTTTTCTAAAATGGGGTCACATGTGGGGTGTTTGTACTGCCCTGGCATTTGAGGGTCTCCGCAATCATTACACGTATGGCCAGCATTAGGAGTTTCTGCGATTCTCCTTATATTGAGCATACGGGTAATGAGATTTTTTTTTTTCCGTTCAGCCTCTGGGCTGAAAAAAAAAAAAATGAACGGCACAGATTTTTTTATTCGCATCAATCAATGTGGATGAAAAAATCTCTGCCAAAATCAGTGACTGCGGTTCGGTGGGCTGGGCGCTAGCTACCTAACAAGTAGCTAACCCTTATGCCCCATTCACACGTCCGCAATTCTGTTTGCGGAACGGAATTGTGGACCCATTCATTTCTATGGGGACAGACTTTGTCCCGCTCGGATCCGGAATTGCGGATCCGCACTTCCGGGTCTGCACTTCCATTCCGCAAAAATATAGAACATGTCCTATTCTTGTCCGCAATTGCGGACAAGAAAAGGCATTTTCTATATAGTTCTGGCAATGTGCGGATCTGCAAAATGCGGAAAGCACATTGACGGTGTCCGTGATTCACGGTGTAGTACATGTGTAAACTTGTGACTACTTGTGTGTAGGTATGTATTCGTCTGCACGTGTTTAAATAGTAGGTGTTTTGTACTGGTTTTGCATTTTACGCCTAATGTTGGCCCCTGATGGTCCCTTTTGAAGTCTTAAGGCCACTTTACACTGGGCAATTATCAGGAAGAAGCATCCTAAGGAACACCCCTTCCCGATAATTGCCTGTCTAAGGGTCCCGAAGATCACCTGATGAAGCAAATGTCCAGTCATCAGAAGAAAGCAACGCTGATGTGGTCACCTAACTCGTCATTTCTGGGCGGCAGATTGTACTGTCTGAACAGCGATCTGCTTCCCGGAAACAGTGAATGTGTGTGAGGGATCACTAGTGATCGCTGGTCTCCCTACAGTGGAGGTGAATGCTGCATGTAAATGTAGCTCTCGCCTCCTCTGACAGACGATCACCAGGAACAAACGCTTCATTCCTGAAAATTGCCTGCTGTGTCGGTCCATGTGAAAAGGGGCTTTATTGTTTCCTCGGTGCACTCCTATGACCAGAGGTCGTTCAGTGTAACAGAATATGTCTTATAAAGGAAATGCAGAGCAAGGGCAAATATTTGTCACGGTGTCGAATATTACTTAATTGTGGTCTGCTTTGATAAGGCCTCAGGCACACGATTGTAGTTTTGGTCTGTGTCCGATCTGCCTTTTTTTTTCAAATAGCACAAGGACCTTTTCATTTTCTTCATCTCCTTGAGTCCACATCCTTGAAGCCAGGCCACAAATTATAGAACCCCATTTTGCAGACAAGAATACCCTTTTTTTTTTTTTTTTTTTTTTTACAGTGGTCCCACGGAAATTGGGGGATGCACATGGACCGCATCTGTACTTTGCAAATCCACGATTTTCAGACCACAAAACAGAGACTGTCATGTACAGGAGGCCTAATCACACAGTCCTACTGAGATACATACAGTCAGGCACATTTACTAAGCCCCACTTTTTACGCCGGTCTTAGTTTCCCCCTTGCGCTGACATAAGATTCGTCTAAATTAGGCGCATCTATGGCAGTCTTTGCAACTGGTGATAAAACTCTGCCAGACCCTGACTGGCATAGCTTTTTGCTAACAAATGTTAGTAAATTTGTCAGGGCTGGGGCCCCGGGACGACACCCGACTGGCGAATGCGGCATAAAACAATATTTAGTCGCACAGCCGGTTAATGAAGGCGACTTGCGACTATTTTTTCGACTAAAATAGTCCCAAGTCCCTAGATAAATGTAACGGTAATGGTGTAATGCCACTTTACTGGTATGTAGAAAAACAAGCTCGTGGGATCACGGGAGGACAGAGATTAGCGCAGCAAATATTTAAAGGGTTATTGTCTGTACAATAAATGTGCTCTGCAGCGCTGAGCGCACATGGCCTACTACTGTGTCTTTCTTCTCATTCCCATTCCAGTTGCTTATGTTAATGATTAGCAGTGATATACATTTCTATAAGGGAAATCACCCCGACTGGTGGTGGATGTAACATAACACGATGGGGAACCTTACTGACGCATTTTCTCCTCTTCGCTCACTAAGCTCGCAGGGCACTTTGTTTTTTTTTTTTGTTTTTTTTTTTTATTTGTGGGTCCGTATACTAAAAAACCTTTTCATAGCGGTCTGCCATTGCGGCCTGTGATATACTGCCAATAAGTTTACAGTGTGAATTTCTGTACCCCATTCTGCGGCAAAACCTGTTGATGTTACATGTGGATTTGCTGCAGATTTCGCTGAGCACTTGATGAAATCGGCGGTGGAAATTCGTAGCATAAATTGACATGATTTATTTTATTTTTTTTCTACTTTTTTGGTACTGTATGGGTATGTTCACACTGTTACATTAGCACATTGAAAACCTAGTTGTGGAATCCGTACTTTTCTGTGCTATTTTTTTTTTTATGCTTTTTCTTTTAATGCACACAGATTTTGATGTAATTTTTAGGCCTGGAATTGATTTCACTGAGAATTTCCATGTGGAATCCACACCAGGAATGAACATGTTAATTTATTTTATGGGACACAAATTATATCAGTCGATGCACAGGGAAAAATAAAAGGTATTATCCAGCTATGAAAGAATAAAATAGAGAGACGGCTCAACCTATATATAGAGGAAAATATGGTGCTCAATATCGAAATAGTGCAAGCTCCAATGCACCCACTAAAAGAAAATCAACAGTGGTAACGATATGGCACTCATAATCCGGAGTAAACAAGTAATTTAATAATCAACCAATAAAATTATAGATATGAAAATAAAATAAAAATTGCAGGGACTGCAAATTAATCATGCAACAACCACAGGGCTCCAGATGGCGACCAAAATGGTCGCCAATGCGACTTTGAATTGCAAAATGGCGACAAGACTTTGTAGTCTTGTCGCCGTTTGCGCCTAGGCCCTCCGCTGCTCTGCCTCTTCAACACGAACCGGGATTTCATGCAGCAGACACCAATAACAGAACTCCGCACAGTGCAGAGCTCTGTTATTAGTGAGAAGGCTGCTCATTGGTCCTATGTATCGCGCGCTGCCCTGCCATTGGCTGCTGCTCCTCTCACACCACCCCCATTCTCCCGCGCTGAACTCTGCAGAAAAGCTTGTCTTCATGAAGACGGGGAGCCCGCTCCACGCCGACTGCTTTATCAGGTTGGCTGCCTTGCCACTACTAAGGCCCCTTGCAGAGGAGCTCCCGGCCTGGCTTCTCCCGCACTGACGGGGTCACATAGCGTTATATTGATTTATGATGCTATGTAACGCTTACAGTTCTGGAATGTATTGGTTAGCACTGGCAGCATTATGCCAGCATTAACCAATACATCCCAGAACTGTAAGGGTTACATAGCATCATAAATCAATATAATGCTATGTGACCCCGTCAGTGCGGGAGAAGTCAGGGCCAGGAGCTCATTGTGGACATGTTCCGGGAGACTTCACTTGCTGGCTACCGCTAGTTCCCCAAGAGGTCTAGGCTTTGAGGTCTAGCTTGTGTGAAGATAACTAGCTCAGACACAGAGCCTGCTGAGACTTGTAGTTCTGCATCTGTGGTGCTTTGAGAGAGCCAGGTTTTGCTGAGGCTTGTAGTTCTGACATCTTTAATTTCTCACCCAGACAGGTTGGGGTGGATAGCCTGTTTTTTTTTTTTCTGAGGCTTGTAGTTCTACCATCAGATCTTTAATTTCCCCTCCAGATTGCTTGGGGTGGATAGCCTGGATTTGCGGAGACTGGTTCTGCCATCTTTGAAGGGAATCTTTCTCCCCCATATGGCCATATAGAGTGTTATCATCCATTAGCACAGATATACATACTTAAAGTAGCTGTAAAACGAAGTTTAATCTATATGCAAATGAGCATTCTTAGGTGGCCAGGGGCGGCGTTTACTGTGTGGGAGTCCAGGCTGCGCTGTCTTTTTTGAACGTTTCCTGGCCCAGCCTCTGCTTATACCCGCCCTCTTATTCCCTTGCTTCAAACTACAGTCCAGCCGAGATCCCACTCCTGCGCACTGCTTCACCGGGCCGGGATAATCATTTAACTACTGCACATGCGCCTGGTCAACGCCCTCTTGTGGCCGGTTTTGTGCCGTTCGCCAGGGCATGCGCATTAATTAAAGCGATGCCGTGCCAACAATAGGCATCGCACTGCGCATGCCCGACCCAGCTAGACAGTGCGCAGGTGCGGGATCTCGGCTGGACTGTAGTATGAAGCAAGAGAATAGGAGGGCGGGTATAAGCAGAGGCTAGGGCGGGGAAATGTTCAAAAAAGGCAGCGCAGCCTGGGCTCCCACACAGTAAACGCCGCCCCTGGCCACCTTTGAGAACATATGGGCAACTGCACAAAGTAGGACAAGTCTTATTTTTTATTATAATATGTACTTTACATTTGGCGACTAAAAAAATTAATTTGGCTCCTAACTTTTTCGGATTAGGAGCTAATGGCTCCTTGACATTTTTTTTTAGTCTGGAGCCCTGATAATCGTATTGTTCCCACAAGTGGGGAAAAAAAGTTAAAAAAAAATTAATTAATAAAAATGAAAGTAAAAAAAATGCCCTATTAAAAGATTACTTATCCTGCCTGTAAAAAAAATTACCGAATTGCTGTTTTCGTCGCCTCATTTCCCACAAAAATAATATAAAAAGAGATCAAAAAGTCATATGCACCCCAAAATGATACCAATAAAAACGACAGCTTGTCCAGCAAAAAAAAGCCCTCAGACAGCTATGTTGATGGAAGAATAAAAATGTTGTGGATGTTCGTATATGACAATGCAAAATGTAACAGATTTTTAATTAAAAATAGGAATTTTATGATGCAAAAGTAGTAAAACAGGGAAAAACTATATAAATCTGGTATCACCATGATCATATAAACCTGCAGAATAAAATTATCACATCATAAATACCGCATAGGAAACCGCATAAATTTTTTTTTAAAAACTGACAGAATCAGCCCACCTCACCACCCAAAAAAATGAAATAAAAAGTGATCGAAAAACCCAATGTATTAAAAAAATGATACCAATAAAAACTACCACAAAAACGCCCCCCACACTGCTCAGTAAACAAATGATAAAAAAGTGATGGCTCTTAAAAACTATTTCAGCAAGTTCCATGTTGGAACTGCAGATGTCGCTTCTTCCCTTCTGAGTGCTCCCGTTCTCCCACATATGGAGTATTTCTAAAGTCAGGAGAAATTGCACCTCAGCGGTGCTGCAAGTTCAACATGGCGTTCCTTCCCTTCTGAGCCCTGCTTTGTGCCCTAACAGCAAGTTCCAACCACATATGGCGTATTGCCATGCTTGGGAGACATAGTGTAACAATTCTTGATGTGCTTTTTCTCCTGTTAACCCTTGTAAAAATATTACATTTTGAGCTAAAACTTCATATTATTGTTAACATGCAATTTCTGATTTTCATGCCCCAATTGTAATCAATTCTGTGAAACACCTGTGGGGTTACAATGCTCACTGCTACCCTATATTAATTCTTTGAGGTGTGGTTACCAAAATGTGGCCTTTTGGGGGAGTTTCTTATGTTTTAGCACCTCAAGACCTCGAACCAGAAATGGTGGCAAAACAAACTTCCTAAAAAGGTGCTTCTTCGATTCCGTCAAGTAGCATGCCAGGGCCACATATGGGATATTTGTAAAAATCAAGTCATTAAATTTGGAGTATTAGGTCCATTTTCACCTCCTGTGTTCCAAAAAATGGTCCTCAGGACAGCGATATAGATGAATTGTGCGGGGGAGAGGCGTCTCCCTTGCCCAGTCCTCTGATAGGCTACAGGCTTAGTGCCTGTAGCCTATCAGTTGCCGGCGCAGGCGGCGCGATGGCGTCATTGCGCCGCCTGAATCGTACAGCGCGGGATACAGGCCGGAAGAGGCCTGCATCGCATCACTGACAGCAGCATAAGGTAAGTATATAAGTTTATTGTTTTTATTTATAGTATACTGTGGCAAGAAGGGGGGTAGCCCTATATACTGGCACAATATGAAGGGGTACTATTGAGAAGAGGGGAAGCACTATGGGGGCCATATATACTGCCACATTATGGGGGGGGATACTATGGAGAAGAGGGGAAGCATTATGGGGGCCCTATATACAGGCACAATATGGGGGGGCACTATGGAGAAGAGGGGAAGTACTATGGAGGACCTTTACACTGCCAAAATATGGGGGGCACTATGGAGAAGAGGGGGAAGCACTATGGGGACCACTATGGAGAAGAGGGGAAGCACTATGGGGGCCCTATATACTGCCACAATATGGGGGCCACTATGGAGAAGAGGAAAGCACTATGGGGCCCTATATACTGCTACAATATGGGGGGCACTATGGAGAAGAGGGGATGCACTATGGGGGCCCTATATACTGCCACAATATGAGGGGCACTATAGAGAAGAGGGGGAAGCACTATGGGGGCCCTATATACTGCTACAATATGTGGGGGCACTATGGAGAAGTGAGGAAGCACTGTGGGGGCCCAATATACTGGCACAATATGAGGGGGTACTATGGAGAAGAGGGGAAAGCACCATGGAGGCTATCTATACTGGCACATTATGGGGGCACTATGGAGAAGAGGGGGAAGCACTATGGGGGCCACTATGGAGAAGAGGGGAAGCACTATGGGGGCCCTATATACTGCCACAATATGGGGGGGGGCCACTATGGAGAAGAGGGAAAGCACTATGGGGCCCTATATACTGCTACAATATGGGGGGCACTATGGAGAAGAGGGGACGCACTATGGGGGCCCTATATACTGCTACAATATGTGGGGGCACTATGGAGAAGTGAGGAAGCACTGTGGGGGCCCAATATACTGGCACAATATGAGGGGGTACTATGGAGAAGAGGGGAAAGCACCATGGAGGCCATATATACTGGCACATTATGGGGGCACTATGGAGAAGAGGGGAAGGAGCAGTGTGGGGGCATCTACTAGGGGCCCTATGTACTGGCACACATTATTGGGGGGCTCTATGGAGAAGTGGGGGGAAAGGAGCACTATGGGGGCATCTACTGGGGGCCCTATATACTGGCACTCATGGGCGGCTCTATGAAAAAGTGGGGTGTAAAGGAGCACTATGGGGGATTTACTGGGGGCCCTATTTACTGGCACGCATTATGGGGGTGCACTATGGAGAAGTGGGGGAAAAGAGCACTATGGGGGCATCATATAGGGGCATTTTATACTAGCACCCATTTTGGTGCCACTATGGGGAAGGGGGGAGAGGAACATTATGGGGGCATCTTTGTGGGGCAGTCTATAGGGGCATTTTATACTGGCACATTATGGAGGACACTATGGGGACTGGGAGGAGCACTATGGGGCATCTTCTGGGGCACTATATAGGAGTATTTTATACTGGCACAAATTAAAGGGGCACTATGGGCACCTAAGCTCAACTGGGGGCACTAAGTGTTTTTTGTAGTGGCACACCGTACGGGTCATTGGAGCACATGAGGGCACTCTGGGGACATTGGCTCTACTGGGGGCTCCACGAGATGTTTTTATTTTATTTTTTTACTGACACACAGCAAGGCATTTTTTGTACTGGCGCACATTATAAGGGGGGGGGGGTTCTACTGTCACACATTATAAAGAGAATTATTACCTCAGGGGCATTATGGTGGGCTTTATTACAACTGGGGGACTATGGGAGCATTATTACTTCTGGGACACAATTACTGTTGGGGGCACTGTAGGAGCACTATTACTACTAAGTGCACTCTGGCACAGAATTATTGCTATAGTTGTGATTTTGGGGAGCACTATTACTGTGGGGGCACCATGGTACAGTATTAGCTTAGCACAGTTATTTTTGGGGGACATTATGGTCACACTATTGGTGTCAGGGACACCATTTCCTGGGTTCCGGTTTTTTTTTTTTAGAGCATTGTGTTCCAATAATTATTAAAAAGGGGGGGGGGGGCTATCTGTGTGTAACTAGTATTTTCAGGGGGTTTATCAGTTTATGCAGTATAGTTTTGGGGGTGCATGATGGGATGTTGAGATGGTGGGAGGATGATGGAAAAGTAGGAAACTAAGATGTCTGTTAAACTCTGCAGAGAGAAGAGATGGCTGAAAGAAATCATCATGGCGGTCTGATCTGAATGGAGAAGATAAAGAAAGAGAACATCTACATCAAAGGAGACGTCACTGGATGTGAGAGGTATGTTGTGGGGCTGCATTAGGCTACTTTTACAACTGCGTTAGTGATTCTGGCGGGCTGTTCCAGCAGAGAACAGCCTGCCGGAATTCACTGGATCCGGCACTGCTGGGTGCAGACTGAATGCCCGCCGCCCCAATCAACTACAATGGGGTACGCCAGAGATCCGGCCACAATCTGGAAGGGGGGCGCTTTTTTGATTTTCGCCCTGTTGGTAAATTTCCCTAGAAACTGCCCTGAACCCAGGGTTCTCCGGCCACAACTCTCCCCGCTCTGTTCTCGTTGTAGGTGCGGGTCCCAGAGGTGGGACCCGCACCTATCAGACAGTTGGGGCATATTCTAGTGATATGCCTCCATTGTCTGTAATGGGAATACCCCTTTAAGGGGTTAAACAGTGGCGGTATAGACCTATGTGGTGACTTGAATATTTATGCAGGGGAGGAATGGCCATAGTACCTACAGGGAAATTTACCAGCGAGCTGATGCCCAGGAGGCCACCCAAGCCCTCTTCAGGGCCACCAGCTGGATATGTAACGATCTGATGCTTAAAGGGGTTTTCTGGGATTTTAATATTGAAGACCTATCCTCAGGAAAGGTCATCAATATCAAATCGGCGGGGGGTCCAGCACCCGACACCCCCGCCGATCAGCTGGTTGAAGAGAAGGCCACGCTCCATGCGAGAGCTCGCCTTTGACATCGCAGCGGCTTAGCTTCTATGGGACGGCTCCTTTCTATACACTTGTATGGGAACGAGCTGTCCCGTTAAAAGCCGTAACTTAAAAATGTATTATTTATCGAGCTGTAAAACCTGTTCAGAAAGTAGCCTTTATGCTGAATAGTACCAATGTAGAAGTTATCTACAGTCATCCGTGGTCAATCTAATGCTTCATTGATCCTTATCCATGGCTGGAGCATGTGATACCTACAGATAGTTAAAAGTCATATAATAATGCTGACTCAGACACCTTTTATCAGTAGCGCATACTGGTTATGGATACCGTAATAAGGTGGGGAAGAGACTGAGTGAGTGGACAAACTGTTTTAGTGCCATTTATCTGAGAGGCTGTAAAGAAGAAGCTTTATCTCATCTCTCATGGATTATAAAGAAACTAGAAAAATCAGCCCTTATTACTAAATATGAACTTTGGCCCAAACAAGTCTGTTGGCTTTGACCTTTGGTCGTGGCCATAAATATATGAGCTGCGTGGCAATGATTATTTTTTTTTTTTTTCTTAGCAGCGAGGGAACAAAGAACATGTAACTTAGTCATGCAAACTGCTCTTCTAACTAGGAAAACAAGCTGCATGTTTCCTGGGGAATCATTGGAGACATGACAGAGGGAAATCTTCCGTCAGCCTCAAAACATTCCTTAGGACGGTCCTATGACAGGGTGACAAATCCTGTGTCCTCAGGTCCTCCGCCTTTGTGAAACCGCAAACCCTAGAAACCGTGCTATATTGAGGCAAAGAGACAGGTCTTGTAGGACTGAAGAGGGACAGACTGACCACCTGTAATAGCCAAGATGTCTAAGATTTATGACAGTATGGCCACACGTGGCAAGTCGGCTGCAGATTTTGTGTAGTAGATCTGGCTGAAATCTGCCACTACAAAAACCTCTCAAAATGGGCTGTTTTTTTACAGTGCTATAACTTTCGTAATTGTAGCAGGTCTTCTGCAGCTTTCAGCCTATGCATTGCTTTGAGCATGATGGAGCTGGAACAAATAGTAGTCTTTCTTGTTATGTTATTTTTTATCTCTTTATTTTAATTTTAATTTTGGGGAAAGTGGGTGATATGAATTTATATCTATAATTTTTTATTTTATTATTAATACTTTTTTTTTATTTTTTTTATATATATATTTTTCAAAACTTTTTTTTTATTTTTTTGAGTCACCCTATGTAACTATAACAAACTATCATTAGATTGCCATTTGTATTCTGTAATTAATTTTTATCTATTACAGAAGACAGAATTCAGTATATTCCAATGCATTGCTGCCAATTGTAGGCCTGTATTGGAAGATACCAGTAATAAGCATCAGAGCCTCAAGCAGACTCCGATCTATCACTACATGGGAACAGCTTCCCCACTCTCAGCCTGGGGAAGCTGTTACCGAAGCAGGAGCGCGTGGCTCACATTTGACCACTGCATCTGAAGGGTAAAATGTCTGCGATTGGTGTTATCACCGATTGCAGACATTAGCTCTCAGCCTCTGTTGTGAGCGGTGACGACTTCCACTGTATGTGTACAGTGCTGGTTGTCATGGGGTTACTAAAAAGTTCTAAAGATTTACAACTACAGTGTAATAAACTGCAGTTGTAGTCAAAAGGACTATGTTAGTTTTCAGATATTTTTGTTCCCTGGCAACAAGCAGAGGAATTATGATACAAGGGTCCAAATTTACTAATCCTATAGATGGTGTCACCTTACAAAGGCTGTCCAGACCTGCACCCAATCTATCACAGGGGCTCAGACTGGATGATAAATGTGAGGTATGGCTAAACAATAAGCATGTTGGTCTTGCTCTATTCCAAAACCATTTTTTACCTCAGATTTGAGGCCCAATCCTCCCTCTTTTGGGACTAGTCTGAAAAAAATTGGAGAATCCCTAGTTGCTCCAATTTGCATCACTTTTTAGATAGATTTGAGGTGTGCAGATACATTAGTAAATCTGGACCAAGGTCTCTCAGAAGGTTGAAGAACTTTTCATGATTAAATGAAATCTCCCTCAATACAGCTGTAAGCAATTATACAAGTTTGCCTTGTGCGGTGGCAGAAATAGTATTTTGTGTTATTTTATATAGATAGTCTTTTTATTTTTTATTTTACTTTATTACATTGAAAGGAACAAGACATAACTGCAATAGAAATTGATTGTCTGGAAGAAATTATAGGAATGCTCATTTCTGAACGTGTAAATGCCATAAATTTGCAAACCCAGGAAATAAAATACTGCACAGCCGTAAAATACATATTGCAAAAGAACTAGAGTACAACGTATCCAACGTAAGAAATGTGTTCAATCAAAACTGTAATGTGTCAGTATCCTGAGGAACATCAGTAGGAATCTGAGCAGAAATGATGGATGTCCTGTACAGTCATAGCAGACGTCCCTAAGAACAGCGATGTTACTGACTACCAACAGTGGGAGCCGATGAGATTGGTAGTCAGACTGCAACTTTGACCCCCTTCTCTGCTAGGAACTCATTATAGGGCTGTGATACACTGTTCCAAAAGATAAACTGTGCTGTTCTGAAGCAGAAGAGGACATGGCTATATGACGTAGGGTACCGTATAGTTTGATAGTCTACAACATGTACTTTGCCAGATGTCACAATACTACAACCCCCAACATTATGACACTGGTGTAGTTGATGAACTACAAAAACACATAATGGTTATATAGATAATAGATATAGACTTCTACTGTTTATGAGGCTAGGAACCGATCCGCGTCCATGTTTACCGCCAAACAAGACTGCCATCCAGCAATGTTGTTGGCACACTTTTTGCCATATATACAGTGTATACTCTTTTGTGTAGTGTAGACTACATAAGACTCATTATTTGGGACTTACGTTTGCTAATATGTTCAGACCTCAGATTGTGTGCGACATGCCCAAATCTCCATGCCCTTGAGAAGATCTGCAATGTGAGGACACCGAACTATGCAGTCCCATACCCATCAAGCTGTCGATGCCCTGTGTCTTCTGAAAGCTTTATACAATAGCCAGCATTAGGCCACAGTTCTATGTCCGTTTGACGTCAGTGGATAAAGCCGCCTGTGTTTCATCCGTGAAGAAGTCCATGAAGGATCCATGTTTGGTCCATGTGTCCATTTTTTTTTTTTTTTTTCCACTCTGTCTGTCATCCATATTCCACGGACACTGCTCACCTAAAAATTTCATTTCCAGAGCATCTCCTACCGGTAGTGAAAATCAGATTAATGTCATCTGTGTTGTCAGTGGTTTTTCACAAACCAATAGACTTATGCACTACTTTGGTCCGTGAGGCAGGTCTCGTGATTTTTAAAAAAAAACTACTTATGTGTGAACAAACACTTTAAAATGATTGGCTACTTGTGCGGTCTGTGGAAAATTTGGATAGCACGTCATTTAAAAATGGAAATGGGTAAAAGGCATAAGGTGTACCTCAACCATTAAATGGTTCACCAGTTCTGCTTCTTTGGACAACCCGTGGTAGCTTCTAACCATATGCATATAGGGAACATCCCAAGAATGAAGTTTTAGGGTACCCACACGTTTCTGCATCAAAAACCGCATGTGTTACTTGCAATTTTCGGTGCTGATTTTCAGCAGATATTAACTTTGCATCACAAAGGGTGAAATCGGTACACTTAAAAAAAAATAAAAATTGCAATGCTTTGGGGTTCAGAATCCACATGGCAGGTCAATGGCAGGTTTGTTTTTAACTTGGTGTGATTGACTTTGATAATGCGGTTGGACACCCAGGACCTCCATCCTGTTCACAGGTGGCACTTTTTAAAAATAATTTGAAGGAGATGGTTCCCCTTTGTTCTAGGCATCATGAGGGTCTCTTCCAATATTTTCTAGTCAACATGCCAAGCTCATGGTGGGAAAATTTGAAATGATTAAATATAACTTTTTAAATGTTGTGGTCGTATTGATTACAATATGTGACCTCACCCTTACAGGAAAAACATCAGTGATGTGCTAGGATTTCTTCATCCCGTAATCCTGCTTTGTGTCATGTCTGCTGGACCTCCTGGTACCACACTTAGCTGCTAGCACATGGACTGTAATATAGAATACAAGGACGGACACAGTTGAAAACTAAAGATCTTCAACTCGTTGAAGGGGTTTTCCTGCAGTAGAATATGAGTAGAATACCCGCAGGATGGGTCATCAATATCTGATTGGTGGAGGCATCCCCACAGATCAGATGTTTGAAGGGCCTGGTTGTATCGGTAAGCCTCCATTGTACAGCGGCTGAGCTTTGTATTGCAGCTTAAGTCCTTTCAATTGCATGGGATTGAGTTGCGTCTAGGCCACATGGCCGATAAAAGTAATGCCATTGGCCTAGGAAGAGGCCTCAACTCTCATTGGAGCTCTGCTGCCTCTTCAAACAGCTGTTCAGTGGGGTGCCGGAAGTTGGATCCTCACTGATCAGCAGATACTGATGATCTATACTAAGGATAGGTCATCAGTATTCTACTTCCGGACAACCCCTTTAATCCAGATTTAGCAGATTTGCCATTCTGGGTGGTAGCCCTGATATAACTAAAGTGCAGCTTGAAATTTTTTACAACCTTGAATGAAAACTCCAGGAACCTGCCTTTTTTCTGAACAATTTCTTTCAATTTTAGCTTTTGCCTTTTTTTTAAAGATAATTCTCTCATAAGTGCAAAATAATATTCACTATAAATTATTCTTACTATAGAAATTAAAATGTAATGCACTGGTGAACCTCCTGGAACTCTGGTTAGACTTGCAGGACCTATCTGCTGCTCAATCTGTTGTGTTCAGGCTTTATCTACAGGACATAGTCTTGCTGGTGATTAATGGGTGAAACTTGAATCTATAAAGTAGGTCAGATTTTAACTACTTCATTTCACAGTTCTATCTGCTCTCGGAGGAAACGGGGAAAGCTTTGCTCTTCAACAGCAGCTATATTAGACTAGAAATCAATTCTAACAAAATCTGCACCAAAAATGCAAGTGGTCGAAGGGCACTTTCACACAAAGCGATTTTTGCTGTTTTTTTTTTTTAAAAACTTCGCTACAACTCTGCAGTCAAATGTTTACTCGAGAGGTTTTAATGACATGTTTGTGCATAAACTTTTACATGTTAATCGAGTTTTTTGCATCTGCACTTTTTGGAGGGTCATTTTGCAGTAAAACCATCATCCATTATGAAACACAGAACACACAATCTTTTTTTTCTTATTACTGGGGTTTTGTTAATTTGATGGCTTTTTTGGGTGCCTGTCTGTATATATGTTAAACAATGCTGCGTTTTTTTTGGTAAGCAAAAAATGCCACTGCAAATTTGTATGTGAAGGGGCTCTTACGGTGGCGAAAAAATACTCTCTGAAACCTGTGCATAAAACTTTCTGTTTTGCTGTCCACAAACCATGGATACCGGCCATGTGTATCCCACATTTTCCAGTTCTGCACGTCCCAACCTATTCTAAAAATGCCTATTCTAAGAACAGGTCCGTGAGTCCATGTCATAGGAGCAGCATTCACGACAGGATGTACCTCTGACACACAGAACGTATTTCTCGCTCTGAATACCCTTGCGAGAAATTGGCCTAAGGCTGGATTCACACTATGTTTCTGCTGTCAGCTGAGCTTTCTGTCAGGAGATACATATGACTACCTGAGCACAGCATTCAGACATATCCCTCAGGGGGTTACAAGGCAATCCAAAGATTAAACTTTTAAATCCGTTTCACCTTCTTTATGTCGTGTTCTTTTTTTATTTTTTTCCAGAACACAAATGCATAGTTTGACATTTGCATTTTAATCTCCCAGACCTCAGTTCAAAGTGGTTATCCTGTCCAGAAAAAATTAGCCATTCTCACATATGCCTCACACGTTCCCAATCTGCTTCCCCGCTGCAGATCTAACTCCAATCCTAGTTTCTAGAGATTATATCTCTGGATGTATCGCAGCTAGTACCGCAATCCTGGTCTTGTTTTAAAGATTAGACTCTTGGCTTTTTGAGATACAACCTGAGAGAAAGTCACTATAGCTGCTGGGCCACACTGGTTACAGAATATAAGATGCAAGGACTTTTTAGCAAAATTTATTTCTTGCTAAAAGTGCATCTTATAGTTCAAAAAATATGGTAAATGCAATAGTTCGGTTGTATACCAAGAAACATACAGCCTGCACCATTTTGTCAATTTTCCATCCTTTCAAATGTAGAAATAAAATGGACACACCCGGATGCCATCTGGAGGTTAAGATACGTCCATATTTTGCGGATGTAAATCGGAACAGTCGTCTGAATTCAGCCATAATAAATCTGTCAGTTTCTGTGAACATAGGGGGTCATTTACTAACAGATCTACTCCACTTTTTGGCATATATTTGGTTGCGGAGCAGAGGTTATTTGAGACGCAATCTTCAACTTTTCCTTGGCCACGCCAGGACTAAAAAAGGAGGCTGACGTAGATTTACCCTAGGTACACACCTAAGCGTTTTACAGCGCGTTCAAACGCGCTGTAAAACGCACATGTGAAAAACCATGCTTCCCTATGGGCATGGTTCACATTTGAACGCGCTAAAAAACTCCAAACGCTGTCGCTTCAGCATGAGCTTCTTTGGGGCGTTTTAACGCGCCTATGGGCCATGCTAAAATAGTGGTGAATCACTGAATCGCGCGTATGATGCGCATTTCTTAATTGCAAAAACGCGCATCCAAAAACGCGCGTCATACGCACGATTCAAAAACGCCTAGGTGTGTTCCCAGCCTTAGATAGGCGGTGGATGCGCCTAAGTTGTGTTTCGGCGCATCCACTGCCAGCTAAAGGGGTATTAAGACCATGTCTTAAATGCTGGTCTTAATAAATGACCCCCATAATCTGCAGAAATAAGCTACAGTTGTGTTCAAAATTATTCAACCCCCAATGCTGTAAAGGGTTTTAGGGAATTTAGTGTACATTTGTAATTGTGTTCCGAATGGAATCTTACAAGGATTTTTTAAAGAGCCAAATGCAACTAAAATGACATCAATTGTTTTTGTAATACAGTATTAAATGTTTTTTTTGTGATTTCTTCATTGACACAATTATTCAACCCCTTAAAGACTACCACTCTTAAGAACAGAGGTTCATTCAAGTGTTTTCGATCAGATATTGAAAACCCCTGTGGATGTCAAGGAGCAGCAATCAAGCATAATAAGCACCAATTA
The DNA here is from genome assembly GCA_033119425.1 of Bufotes viridis. Taxonomy (NCBI): domain Eukaryota; kingdom Metazoa; phylum Chordata; class Amphibia; order Anura; family Bufonidae; genus Bufotes; species Bufotes viridis. Next base: position 34,666,810 of record CM065592.1, on the reverse strand, counting down.
GGCAGATGTAAAATGACTGTGATACTCAGCTCCTTCTAGACATTTACTGGTGTGTTTACAGACATAGTGAAGTCAAGAGAATGGTCTAGGAAGACAAGAGAAGAGGTGATTTCTCTTCACAGGAAGGGCAATGGCTATAAGAAGATTGCAAAGATGTTAAACATACCAAGAGACACCATAGGAAGCATCATTCGCAAATTTAAGGCAAAGGGCACTGTTGAAACGCTACCTGGTCGTGGCAGAAAGAAGATGCTGACTTCCACTGCTGTGCGCCACCTGAAGCGCAAAGTGGAGAAAAGTCCCCGTGTGACTGCTGAGGAACTGAAAAAAGATTTGTCAGATGCGGGTACTGAAGTTTCAGCTCAGACAATAAGGCGCACACTGCGTAATGAAGGCCTCCATGCCAGAACTCCCAGGCGCACCCCCTTGCTGTCTCCAAAGAATAAGAAGAGTCGACTGCAGTATGCCAAAAGTCATGTGGACAAACCACAAAAGTTTTGGGATAGTGTTCTGTGGACTGATGAAACAAAATTAGAACTGTTGGGGCCCATGGATCAACGCTATGTTTGGAGGAGGAAGAACAAGGCCTATGAAGAAAAGAACACCGTGCCTACTCTGAAGCATGGCAGGGGGGTCAATCATGCTTTGGGGCTGTTTTGCTTCTACAGGTACAGGGAAGCTTCAGCGTGTGCAAGGTACCATGAATTCTCTTCAGTACCAGGAGATATTGGATGAAAATGTGATGCAGTCCGTCACAAACCTGAGGCTTGGGAGACGTTGGACCTTTCAACAGGACAATAATCCCAAGCATACCTCCAAGTCCACTAGAGCATGGTTGCAGATTAAAGGCTGGAACATTTTGAAGTGGCCATCGCAGTCACCAGACTTAAATCCGATTGAGAACCTCTGGTGGGACTTAAAGAAAGCAGTTGCAGCGCAAGCCTAAGAATGTGACTGAACTGGAGGCTTTTGCCCATGAAGAATGGGCGAAGATACCCGTAGATCGCTGCAAGACACTTGTGTCAAGCTATGCTTCACGTTTAAAAACTGTTATAACTGGAAAAGGATGTTGTACTAAGTACTAAGACTGAATGTCACTTGGGGGTTGAATAAAACTGATAATGATGTGAGCACAGAAAAGACATTTGTGGTTATTTCATTATAAATGTTATGTTATATTTGTCTGACTTACAAGTGCCTCTTTGATTTAATTGTAAACAAGATGACTGAAATGATCAAAATCAATGTCAAACTGGCCAAAACACTCAATATCAGTGGGGGTTGAATAATTTTGAACACAACTGTATACAATAGATTCCCTCTCATTTCTAACTATAAAATGTTAAAGCTACATGTCCAAGTACAGATAAGGTGAGTTGCACACGACCTGGCCTTGCAATTTGCAATGCACGGGCACCGACTGCGTGACCGCTGTCTGCGGATGCGGATCTTTTCACTTCAATCCACAATCCGCATCCAATGGTCCGCACCGCAAAAAAAGTACTGTGTGCACGGACAGAAAACCCACAGAAGCACGGACCCAGATCTGTTTGTGGGCATCAATATGGGCACAGGCTAACAACGGCCATGTGCATGAGGCTTAAGACAGTGTATATTTGAGTTTTCTGGACTAGATCACTGGAGATGGGTTGTTGATCTATGCATTTTTCCACTATTTGGAGTCTGGAAATAATTTTTTCTCTATATGAGACTTGCAGGGTCTATTGCAACCTGGGCGAACCTGCTTTATTCTTATCTAGCTAAGTTTGGGCTAGAAAGAGGGCGCCCTGTGCCACCCAAGGTGCCACATACACCTGGTCCTCCTTTAAACCTAGACCTACTGTATATACAGTATATTGTACACGTAGAATACAGGGACAGCAAAGTGCTTTTTTGGATTAGTACATGTCATACCATTTAGTTACCAGTAATATTGGCTGCCGATACAGACTTTCTGGCCGATACTTTATGACAGTTGTACAACGCAATAGTATAAGGTATATTTAGTTTCCAGTTCTTTAAAATTGCAAAGTGGCTATGCAGATATAATGTCATACTGGCTGTATTTCTATGGGTAACTTCATATTCAGTGTATGAAGCACCGATGTCGGTGATACTGCTTTTACAAGGCTAAACGCCATTAGTACTGAAGTCAGCATTTTTTGTACAATTGCCTGTGTTAATAGGATTTTCTGGGCGTTTAATATACAGGATAAGTCATCAATATCTGTTTGTGGGGGACTGATGCTTTTTGAAGAGACCGCTGCGCTCCGTGAGTGCCGCAGCCTCTTCCTAGGCCTGTGATTTCACTTTTATCGGTCACATGGCCTAGGTACAGCTCAGTCCCATTCAAGTCAGTGAGCCTGAGCTGCAATACCAAGCACAGCCACTATACAATGTACAGCGCTGTGCTTGGCAATCTGCGAGGAAGTGATTCAAACAGCTAATCAGCGGGGGGCTGGGTGTCAGACCTCCACGGATCAGCTACTGACGAGGATAGGTCATCAATATTAAACACCTAGAAAACCACTTTATTGTGAAGCACAGTGCCATAATACAGATTTTGTGATAATCCAGCCAAGGAAATTGGCAAATTTTATATAGGTAAACCCAGTGGGGCAGAGTAACTGATCTAAGTGCGTCACATTTATTAATGGTTTTAGACTATTTTTGATCCTCTCTTTTGTAAGGGGGTCATGTCTAGCACGATTTGTAAAAAAAAATTACGATATTTATTGTTGCCATGTACTAGTTTTCTTGCAGAAAATATTGGGGTAAAGTAAGCACGCCTTGATTTGACATACAGCGGACTAGGGTTGTTTCGGGTATCGAAGTTTGGATACCCAATCGATACTTTTCTCTGGTATCGAGCTCGATACCAGGATTAGTATTTTATCGATACTGGGCTGCGCTACTGCCGCACCTGAGGGGTTAATTGGTCAGTGCCGCACCTGAGGGGTTAATTGCCTCTGATCGCAGCGCTCTGTCACAGGCAGGCGCCGGCAGCATGTGTCTTCTGCCTGCATTTATATATGAAACGTTACTAGGCATTGGTGGCCAGTGCTCCGCCCCCCCCCCCTTCCTAGTATTAAAACATTGGTGGGCAGTGTGCCCCCCCTGTCCCCAGTAATAAATACAGTATTGGTGGCCAGTGCGCCACCCCCCCCCCCTTCCTCCCTCCCCCCAGTAATAAAATCATTGGTGGCAGTGGCCACAGGGTCCCCTCACCTCCTCCTCATTGGTGGCAGTGGCAGTAATCAGAGCCCCAGCAGTGTAATGCTGGGACTCCGATTGGTTACCATGGCAACCAGGACGCTCCTGAAGTCCTGGCTGCCATGGTCAGCTCCCTGCTGCTGTGTGCACAGGGCAGCAGGGAGTGTGAGATCCTATTCACCCTGATAGAGCTGTATCAAAGTACACTAAAATATTAATTATAAATCACCCCCTTTCCCAATTTTACATATAAAATATATAAACAATACATAAATAAAATATTACATATCGCTGCGTCTCAAAAGTCCAAACTATTAAAAAATCCACTTTTATGCGGTGAACGCCGTAAAAGAAAAAAAAAGAAAAGAAAAAATGCACGATTCGCCATTTTCTTTTAGTCGCCTTGTCCCCACAAAAGAGTAGGATAGGACTGTTGTATTATGAGCCAGCGGTTTTATAAAATGTGGAATGCACACAGATTTTTTTGGCGTTTTTATTTTTTTCGCGTGGTATCGAGTATCGCAATACTTTTTTATGGTATCATACCGAATCAAAATTTTGGTACCGAAACAACTCTACAGCGGACAACTGCAGCTAACCCCTTGCAAGATGTGCCAAGGGGCAAGCACTCTGTGGGGTAGATGCGGAGGAGGGTGGTAGCATGGAGGCTCAGGAAAGTGAGGTATGTAGCTGGATAACAGTTAGAAAACGGCAAAGAATGCCAGGGAGGCTAGCCCTGATCTGACACACCCCAACAAGTTTGCAAGGTTGGCAGATAAGGGAGATGTTGGTTCAAGGAGGCTCCGCGGTGTTTTTGTGGCTGGTCTCCCTGAGATAAGCTATTGTTTTGTTTGAGTAGTCTCTGAGGCATTGCTCCCGGTTAGCCAGAATCCTACTCCACACTGATGAGGGGCAACACCCCGAAACAGCTGTCTGTGGATGGATAACTGGCTTAGGTTTTCCCCATCACATCCTTAAAGCTTGTAAAAAAAAAAGCGGGATCTTGAGATAGGGGCCACCTAATATGGTGGATTTAGTGATCTCTGTAATGAAGACACCCCTTTGCACCGGTTTTTCTTCCTTTGAGGGATATCTAGCTTTCATTGTGTTGTAGACCCAATACTGGGGCTCCACATTTTTTTAGCATATTACTGTTTCCCAGGGAGCTTTGCACTTTGGATTGCTGTGTTGAGACTCTTAACTGAGGCTCTGCGGTGTTTTTGTGGCTGGTCTCCCTGAGATCAGCTATTGTTTTGTTTGACTTCCTCTGCCAGTCAGGGGAAGGTCGGCTCCAGTAAGCAGGGGACCAGAGCAGGGCAGACCAGACAGGTGCTGTAGTGGGAGACTCAATTATGAGGGGTATAGATAGGCCGATCTGTCACAAAGACCAGGATCATCGAACGGTGTGTTGTCTTCCTGGCGCTCGAGTTCGACATATCGCGGATCGGGTTGACCGATTACTGGGTGGGGCTGGAGAAGATCCAGCGGTCATGGTCCATATCGGAACCAATGACAAAGTTAGAGGTAGGTGGAGGGTCCTTAAAAATGATTTCAGGGATTTAGGTAACAAGCTTAGGGCAAGGACCTCAAAGGTAGTGTTTTCCGAAATACTGCCTGTACCACAAGCCACACAAGAAAGGCAGTGGGATATTAGGGAGGTTTAACAAGTGGCTCAAGAACTGGTGTACGAAGGGGGGGTTTGGGTTCCTGGAGAACTGGGACGACTTCTCTGTTGGCTACAGGCTCTATCGTAGGAAATTACATTATAGGAGGGGAAGATAGTTCAGATAGAGACCTGGGGTGAGGTAATGGGACTGGCCGGGGGGGGGGGTGGAAGGAGGGACTAGAACAGTTCAGAAGGAAAGGTGTAGGGTAAAAAATATACACAAACCCCTTAATTGTATGCATACCAATGCCAGAAGCCTGACTAATAAAACTGGGGAACTGGAATTAATGATGTGTGAGGAGGATTATGACATAATGGGAATAACTGACACATGGCTGGATGATAGCTATGACTGGGCAGTAAATGTACAGGGTTACAGTCTGTCTAGAAAGGATCCCCAAAACTGGAGAGGGGAAGGGTCTGCCTTTATGTGAAGTCCTGTCTAAAGCCCACAGTCCGAGAAGATATAAGTGAGGGACATGAACATGTGGAGTCGCTGTGGGTAGGAATACATGGAGGCAAAAACAATAGTAAGGAGTTTATTATAAGCTACCAATAGACCTGACAGAACAATAGATGTGCAGGTTGGGGGACACCTGGGAAATAGTGACCATAAAGTAATAACCTTCCAGTTGTCATTCAAAAGAGTGTTTCTTCAGGGAGGCACAAAAATACCAAACTTCAAAAAAGCTAAATTTTAACTAAGGGTGCTTTCACACTAGCGTTTTTACTTTCCGTCCTAGAGTTCCGTCCTCGGGGCTCTAGGATGGAAAGATACTGATCAGGATTATCCCAATGCATTCTGAATGGAGAGAAATCCGTTCAGAATGCATCAGGATGTCTTCAGTTCAGTCTTTTTGACTTTTCAGGACGGAGATAAAACCGCAGCATGCTGCGGTTTTATCTCCGTCCTGAAAAGCCTGAACACATGGCTGAACGCCTGATCAGGCCTTAAGTCCCATTGACTTACATTGGGGCCGGATCCGGCATTAAAAAAAAGACTGAAGGACGGATCCGTCCTTCAGGTGTGCGCATGCGCAGACCTTTAAAACAGTGAAAAAAGTACAAGACGGATACGTCTCTCCGCATGGCAAACGGAGAGACGGATCTGCACTTGCAATGCATTTGTAGACGTATCCGCAATCCGGATCCATCTACAAATGCTTTCAGTTTTCATGCGTTGTGATGGATCCGGCGGGACGGAAGTGCACGCCGGATCCACACAACGCAAGTGTGAAAGGGGCCTAAGAGAGGCCATAGGCCTAACTAACTGGGACAAAGTCTTCAAAGATAAAAATACAGCCACAAAATTGAATATTTTTAAAGACATCCTAAATAGAGATGAGCGAACACCTGGAAGTTCGGGTTCGAGAAGTTCGGCTGAACTTTCCGAAAATGTTCGGGTTCGGGATCCGAACTCGACCCGAACTTTATCCCGAACCCGAACCCCATTGAAGTCAATGGGGACCCGAACTTTTAGGCACTAAAAAGGCTGTAAAATAGTCCAGGAAAGGGCTAGAGGGCTGCAAAAGGCAGCAAAATGTAGGTAAATCCCCTGCAAACAAATGTGGATAGGGAAATGAATTAAAATAAAATAAATAAAAATTAACCAATATCAATTGGAGAGTGGTCCCATAGCAGAGAATCATGCGTCAAATCACCCACCACTGGAGAAGGCCACTTTCAGTTATTTCGGCCCCAGCACCCAGATAGAGGAGAGAGGTCCCACAGCAAGGAATAAGGCATCATATCACCCACCACTGGAGAAGGCCACTTTCAGTTATTTCGGCCCCAGCACCCAGACAGAGGAGAGAGGTCCCACAGCAAGAAATAATGCGTCATATCACCCACCACTGGAGAAGGCCACTTTCAGTTATTTCGGCCCAGCACCCAGACCGAGGATACAGGTCCCACTGCAAGGAATCATGCGTCATATCACCCACCACTGGAGAAGGCCACTTTCAGTTATTTCGGCCCCAGCACCTAGACAGAGGAGAGAGGTCCCACAGCAAGGAATCATGCGTCATATCACCCACCACTGGAGAAGGCCACTTTCAGTTATTTCGGCCCAGCACCCAGACCGAGGATACAGGTCCCACAGCAAGGAATCATGCGTCATATCACCCACCACTGGAGAAGGCCACTTTCGGTTATTTCGGCCCAGCACCCAGACCGAGGAGAGAGGTCCCACAGCAAGGAATCATGCGTCATATCACCCACCACTGGAGAAGGCCACTTTCAGTTATTTCGGCCCAGCACCCAGACCGAGGATACAGGTCCCACAGCAAAGAATCAATATATCCTTTGCAGGACACTATTAAACTTGGCCAGCCAGAGCTGAAACCACTGATTTATGGTATTGCTATTTTGGCAATTGAATTTCACCCCAGAACAAAATATATGTTTTGGCAGACACTCTTATACTTTGCCATCCACAGCTGAAACCACTGATTTATGGTATTGCTATTTTGGCAATTGAATTTCACCCCAGAACAAAATATATGTTTTTACGGACACTATGAAACTTGGCCAGCCACAGCTGAAACCACTGATTTATGGTATTGCTATTTTGGCAATTGAATTTCACCCCAGAACAAAATATACCCTGTTACGGACAGATTTAAACTAGGCCTGCAACAGCTGGAACACCAGATTCAGGGTATTGCTATTTTGGCAATTGAATTTCACCCCAGAACAAAAATATATAATTTGCAGGACACTATGAAACTTGGCCAGCCACAGCTGAAACCACTGATTTATGGTATTGTTATTTTGGCAATTGAATTTCACCCCAGAACAAAATATATGTTTTGGCGGACACTATTATATTTTGCCAGCCACAGCTGAAACCACTGATTTATGGTATTGCTATTTTGGCAATTGAATTTCACCCCAGAACAAAATATATGTTTTGGTGGACACTATGAATCTTGGCCTGCAACAGCTGGGACACCAGATTCAGGGTATTGCTATTTTGGCAATTGAATTTCACCCCAGAACAAAATATATGTTTTTGCGGACACTATGAAACTTGGCCAGCCACAGCTGAAACCACAGATTTATGTTATTGCTATTTTGGCAATTGAATTTCACCCCAGAACAAAATATATGTTTTGGCGGACACTATTATAGTTTGCTAGCCAGTGCTGGGACACCAGATTTAGGGGATTGCTATTTTGACAATTGAATTTCACCACAGAAAATAATCTATCCTTTGCCAAACAGCAGACAGTATTATACTTGGCTAGCCAAAGCTGGAACACCAGATTTAGGGGATTGGTATTTTCGCAATTGTATTTAACCCCTTAATAAAATATAAAAATTGCTATCCTGAGTTTCTAGGGGTGACAATTAGCACAGCCAAGCCACTGATGTAGGATGTAGCAAAAAAAAAAACTAGTATTGATGGACCTGGTGGCAGCTTATTCTGGTGCACCACAAGTCACAAAATGGCCGCCGATCACCCCAGAAAATAAATAACAGAAAAACGCTCTGTGCAGCCTAAAAACCAGTGAGCAAGTAACTAGCAGAAGTTCAATCATTCACAGCTGTAGATCGATCAGTTCATTAGGTGCTGTTGCTGACTTTTCCCTGCCTAATCTCGCCCTCACAGAAGCTGCGTCCTCTCCCTACACTAATCAGAGCAGTGTGACGTGCGGTGCTACGTGACTCCAGCTTAAATAGAGGCTGGGTCACATGCTGCACTTGGCCAATCACAGCCATGCCATTAGTAGGCATGGCTGTGATGGGCTCTTAGGGCAAGAAGTAAAACGCTAGCTGATTGGCTGCTGTGTAGCCCTTCAGAAAGCGGGAAGTAATCGCCGAACAACGGACCCGAACCCGAACTTTTTTTGAAAATGTTCGGGTCCGTGTCCCGAACACCCCAAAATTCGGTACGAACCCGAACTATGCTCGAACTGTTCGCTCAACACTAATCCTAAAGTCTAATTGTGAGTGGTACATACCGTATGGAAATAAAAGCATAAGGAACAAGAAAAAAACAATGTGGATAAATAGAATTGTAAAAAAAGCAATAAATGACAAAAGAAAGCATTTAAATCACTAAAACAGGAGGGTAGCGAGGAAGCATTGAAAAACTATTGAATATGTAAAAGACAAATAAAAGCAGCCAAACTAGAGACGGGGAGATTCTTTGCCAAAGAGAGTTAAGCTAACTCAAAAATGTTCTTCAATTATATAAATGGTAAAAAGTATACAGTAAATCTGAAGGTGGTGGCCCTTTACAGAGTTATGAGGGGGGAGATGCAGAGAGCAATGAGGAGAAAGCAAAGCTATTAAATATTTTTCTCGCTCGTATCATGGGGGGAGACAGGACCGTGGGTATAGCTGCTGCTGCCACTAGGAGGCGACACTAGGCTAAAAAGTGTTAGCTCCTCCTGGCTATACCCCTGCCAGCCTGGAGAGATCATATCAGTTTTTAGCTAAGTGTCGTAGGAGGCAGACCTCCCTGCATTGCAGAGTCAATTCTGCTGTTTTTATTTGCTTTTTTTTTTTTTGCTTTTTTCTCTGCAGGGTGAACAGGGTCGCCTAACTCCCTGTTCCCCAGGGAGCATGGCCAGGGTCGGTTTCCCTCCCTGCCCAGCTCCCCCAAGAAGACAAGAGAATCATGGCTTCCCAGCTCCCCTGCTTTCCATCAGCCAGGAGGTCACCTGGATCCAGCAGACCCTCCCTCCACTCCAGCCTCCTGCCAGCAGCTGAGGAGGTGACTCTGCTGGTCCACCGAGGGAGGGCGAACAGAAGAGGAAGAAGATTAGGTGAGTAGTCGGGAATGGGTGAGTATTCCATTACCCACTTTCCCTCGCCTGGGTCTCCTGCTCCTCCTCCTCTTCCTTTCCCCAGGCCTACAGCTTGGTCCCTGGTCCAGGGATCCTTAGGAGGAACCCGCAGCCTCTCCCCTTATGGCTGGCCTGCCCGGAAGTGCATGGCAGCCGGCCGCGATTACTAATTTAGGCCCCAGCTTCGAGGGTCTACTAAGCCACAGTTATACAGACCCTCCCTCCTCCCCCTGCATTTAAGGGGTGGTGCTCTTCCCGCTGAATGCAACTGGGGGAGGAGCTTCATCCTTTTCCCGCGCTGGCTCCTGCTCTCCTTGTCTCACTGCAGCAGGACGCTTCCACTGGGGGACATCGGGACCTAATATCACCTGCCTTTTCAGTCTCTGGTAGGACAGTCTCTATTCTCTCTCCAGCCCTGAGACCAGCTCTTAGTCTGCACTCAGTCGACCATGTCCGAACCCACGAGCGACCTCCGCCCGCCATCAGCTCCCACCCACTACGCTTGCTCAAAATGCGAACTCAAGTTCTCTCGCGGCCAGCCGGACTCTTTGTTTAGGCATGCCATGCCCCCAGACCAGTCCTAGCCCTCCCGTCTGAGCAGTCGCATTGCCCCCCTGACCGCATGGAACCGGATTGGGCTCGTGCCCTATCCTGGGCAGTGGAGGACTTATCAAAAATTTCCCATTGCACCTTCTCCCTTATGGGTCAATTGGTAGACCATTCCCCACCTGCGCAACCCGCGCCTTCCTCAGGCAACCAACCCAGGGGCAGACCTTCAGACAAGTGGGCCAGAACAGGACATTGTTCCTCTTCTGACGCCTCAGTGTCTCGACCCCCTTCCCCCCCTAGGTGACGCTCGGACGTCCTCCCTCCCAGGTGAGGCGCTGTCTGAAGGGGAGATACTCGATTCGGATATGGATCCCGAACAATCTTCTAAGATTGCCTCCATGGTGGACAGCCTGGTTGCGGCTGTCTGCGACACCTTCCAGGTTCAGGATGACTCCCCCTCGTCTAGTCGCCAGACAGTGTGTTTTCTCCACTCCAGACAAACCCCTAAGGCCTTTCCCTTACATGATGATTTTTCGGTCATCATTGGCAAGGCATGGGACCATCCAGATCGTCGCTTTATCACGTCCAAGCGCCTGGATCTGCTTTATCCCTTTCCGGAGGACTTGGTAGAAAATGGTCCTCCCCTCCTTAGGTGGACCCTCTGCTTGCGCGTCTTGCCAAGCATACCGCCATCCCAGTGGCTGATGGCACGTCCCTTCAGGACCCGGTGGATCACGGCCTGGAGTCCTTTTCTAAGTCCACTTTCGAGGTGGGTGGCTCTGCACTTTTTCCCATTTTTGCCTCCGCTTGGGTGGCTAAGGAGGTCTCAGAATGGGCCCTTTGTCTGCATCAAGACACCCCGGCGGACCTTCTCCCAGCGGACCTCCAGTCATTGGCCCTGCAAATCTCTCAAGCTGGGAAGTACCTTTCTGGACGCGGGCGCGCTCGGATCCAACTCACAGCCAGGCTCCCATATACCTCTATAGTAGGATCACTAATGCAATGTGAGGGAGAATAAGGCTGCGTGTAGGATGTTTTTGTGGTGCATGTGGTCCGTGCCGACATCCTCCATTGTCAAGAGAAAAACGGTCCAGCTTCTCTGAAAAAATACTTGAGGCTTTATTTAAATCCCGTGCAGATAAAAACCAACCTACAGCAATGCAAATCGACCGGTTTCGGATCACTATAAGTGCGGACCCTTAGTCATGACATCCTCCATTGTATGCATTTTAGCTGGGGATTGCCGTTAGCAGCGGACCACATGCGGGGAAACTGCTTCCCCGGTTAGAAATATGCTACAGTGTTTGGGGTTTTTTAGCAGTTCCTTCCATTTAGGCCACTTTATTTCAGTGATTTTTTTTCTATATATGTATTTATTGCGCCATTGCGTTTTGCTGGTAACATTCTGTTGCTCCTTGTAGCCTGTGTCACATGGTCTGTTATAGGTGTTGCTTGCAGCCTTATTCTACCTTACATTGCATTAGTGATCCTACTATGGAGGTATGTGGGAGCCTGGCTGTGAGTTTGATGTGACCTATCAGACCTTGTTCACACACCATAGATAGTCTAGCGGTAGGAACCCATGGCCACATTGAGACACCTTAACGGTGGTGCAGAAGGGCTCCGATATGTTCCTGACTGGAATATGTTGGCGAAAGTCTCAGCTTTTAACATCTGTTTGAGGGAATAGCCAGCATTGTTAGTGGCTTATCATTGTGGTGCACCTTTTTCAGTGATTTATGCTCTAAGGTGCATAACTACTGTGTGGGCACCATGGGGGTCGGGATGGGATCAGGCATGTATAGATAGGCATTGTGTGAAATTATATTTTCCCTCCTTGGCCTTTTCAAAAGTTGGGAGGTACGCATGACCACGGCGAACATGTCTGATAAAAGGGGTTTTATAACCTGATTGTGCACTTATCATTCCAAGTAACCAATATCAGATACGTACCTTGCACTTGGACTCAGATCAACTTTTCAACCCATTGCCTAGCTGAATAGAAGCTGAATTGAATAAAGTGTGGGACTAATAAAAGTGAGCTATTAAAATAGGCGTTCTCATTTCTAATGTCCTCTATAATAGGGCCGTTTAATGTCATTCTCATGTTCTCTTTCTCAAACTTGGATATGACTCTGTCTCGCTTCTGACTCTGAATCAGTGCTTGCGGGGGGGAGGGGGTGGCTTGAGGGTGGGCAGGGACACAGGGGCCCCATAAGTGCTGTCCCCCCAGATTTTTGGGGCTTCCTACGCCCCTGATCCAGGCCCCCCTTGAATTCCTTTATTGTACTCACCATCACCACCTCCTCAGGCAGAGAGTTCCATAGTCTCACTGCTCTTACCGTAAAGAATCCTCTTCTATGTTTGTGTACAAACCTTCTTACCTCCAGATGCAGAGGATGTCCCCTCGTCACATTCACAGTCCTGGGGATAAATAGATGATGGGATAGATCTCTGTACTGACCCCTGATATATTTATACATAGTTATTAGATCTCCCCTCAGTCGTCTTTTTTTTTTTATGTGAATAACCCTAATTTTGATAATCTCTCAGGGTACTGTAGTTGCCCCATTCCAGTTATTACTTTAGTTGCCCTCCTCTGAACCCTCTCCAGCTCTGCTATGTCTGCCTTGTTCACAGGAGCCCAGAACTGTACACTGTACTCCATGTGTGGTCTGACTAGTGATTTGTAAAGTGGTAGGACTATGTTCTCATCACGGGCGTCTGTGCCCTTTTTGATGCAACCCATTATCTTATTGGCCTTGGCAGCAGCTGCCTGACACTGGTTTCTACAGCTTAGGGTACTTTCCTACTTGCGTTTTTCTTTTCCCGCATAGAGTTCCGTCATAGGGGCTCTATACCGGAACTGATCAGTTTTATCCCCATGCATTGTGAATAGAGAGAATTCCGTTTAGGAGGCATCAGGATGTCTTCAGTTCAGTCACTGTACGGCGTCTTCGCCGGAGGAAATACCGCAGCATGCTGCGGATTTTTCTTCGGCGAAAATGCCAGACGACTTGCCGGAATGACGGATCCGACATAAATTTGTCAATATTAATGCCGGATCCATTACAAAGAGTTCTGTCATTTGCCACATTCTGGATTTTTTGTCTCTTCCAGCCTGCGAGGGAGAAGGGAGGACACCATTAAAGGTGAGTATAACGTTTTTTGTTTTGGTTGTGCAACAATAAAAAAATGTAAATATAAGCAACTCCTATGTACTTATACATAGGAGCTGTATGCTATAAGTACATAGGTGATGCTAGGAGTGGTAGTACCTAGGACTACTACTACTAGCATCCACTATGTACTTATACTACCTGCAGTTCCCATGCAAAAGTACATAGGGACTGCAGGTAGTAAAAGTACATAGTGGATGCTAGGAGTAGTAGTCCTAGGTACTACCACTAGCATCCACTATATACTTATATACAAAAGTACATAGGGACTGCAGGTGGAACAAGTGCATGGTGGATGCTAGGAGTAGTAGTCCAGTGTACTGCTACTCCTAGAATCCACCATGTACTTGTAGTACCTGTAGTCCCTATGTACTATTGCATAGGGAATGCAGGTGGTACAAGTGCGTAGTGATCCTGGGTACTTCTACTCCTAGCATCCACTATGGAACTGTAGCACCTGTAGTCCCTATGTATTTTTTCGAAAAGAAAAAAACAAAAAATAAACCAAAGCAAGAAGGTGACACGTCCGCCTACAAGCCCGTCTGCCTGCAAGCATACCCACCTGCGTTCCTGCCAGACAGCTTTAGGCCTTCTTATTTTTTCTTCCAAAAAATGTCAAGTAAGTATAATTTTTGTGGTTCTGTTGTATTAAGCAAAGTTCAAACCCAATTATTATTATTATTATTTTTTTCTACAGGCACATCGTCTTCAAGCGAGGCCGGGAGCTCTCCTCCTACACGACGTCGGAGACATGATATGGTATGTCAAGTTGGGAAGCATTCCCCATTGTAATATTGTTACAGTCCTATGAATTTTTTTATTTCTCAGTCATCATCTAGGGAGGAGATGCTTCCCGGCCAAGCGACGGCAGGAGAGGAGGACATCGGGGGTGGAGGACGGCAAGCGGTATTTTTTTTTTTCTTTCGTTTTTAGTTTTTTTCTCTCATAGATAGGTTGTGTATGTTTGTAAATTAATGGGTTTTTTGTGCGTTTTATTACAGTCATCTGGTCCCGTTGACTCACAGAGAGGTGGTCCAGCCTCACCCAGAGGAAGTTGGGGAGAACGCGGCGGTCGTGGTAGTGTGAGTATTTTGAAACAAAGTCTTTTTATGTCAAAATGTTTAAAACATTGTTATTTTTATGTTCTGTAGGGTTCCCTAGCCTCCACCAGAAAGGATGAGGAGGACTTCTGCGGTTTTTGGATAGACAACGACCTCCTCATCTAGATAGTGGAGGAACGAACATCTTTGTGGGACCAAACAGACCGCCGCCACGCAGACCATCACGCAACCTGGTTCCTCTGGCTCGAGATTTGTGAAGCTATTGTGCCTAACTGGGAAGACCTCAATGGAAGTAAACGGGATGATTGCTGTAAGTATATCGTGTTTAATTTGTATATAGTATATCGTCTGGTTTATTGTTGTTGTGGCAGGTTCAATCAAATAGTAAACCATTTTTGATGTAAAAAAAATCATGTATTTTAAAGACTAATTTAAATTTTTTATTTTTTTTCTTGGTGCCAGGGACGACAATCATGGTGCGGTGGCAGTCAATGATGGACCGCTTCAAGGAGGACTTCAACGAGGAGTTTAAGCACTCGAGTGGGTCTGGTGGAACCCGCAAGCGGCCATACCGTTATGCGGACGCATTCGGGTTCCTAAGACGAACCCTACAGCTGCGAAGGTAAGATATGATGTTTATACAAATTATGAATTATGATCTCCAATGTATGTGTGTGGCCCAGGCAGTCATTTGGCACTCTGTCCGGACATCCACATAGTATTTGGAGTAGAGACGAGCACAGCGTGCTTCAGATGATACATCTGAAGTTGCTTTAAAAAAAAACATACTGTACATAGACACTTCTCTGTACACTACTAGAATGTATAGACTCTATCTTTGTACAGTATGTTGTTTTTGTTTTTTTATGCAACTTTCCATGTAGCATCCCAAGTCCCTTTGCTCCCCTCTATCCAGAGGTTCTTTAATTACTAAATGTTTTTTTTTTGTTCTTTGCTTTACAGCACATCAAGCAGTACTCGGGCGCCTGAAGCTCCTTGTGAAGTCCCACCGGAGGAGGTCGCTCCGGAGGTGGTCCCTGTAGAGCTGCCCACCGTGGGTCCCTCTCGTCCTGTTCAAGCAGCTGGTCAGGACTTCAATATTCCCCTAGATGTGCCCTCGGGCGACGCAACAATGGCTACATTGGCCCCACTTTTTGAGGCCCTCATGAGTCGCCAGAGGACCGGTAGGAGCCGTCAGGCGGACTACGAGGATCTCACAAGGCTCGTTTACGAGTCCTTGATGGGATTCACCAATAGAGTTGCCGCTTTGGAGGACACTGTGCGACGTCTGCAGGAGGCGGCGGTGCTGACGTCGCAGATGGATCCGGGGCATCACTATTGGTTATCGTTGCTCCCCGTGATGGAACGGTTTACGCCCGACCAGCTGTTTGAGGCCAGAAGACAAGTGGACAGCGTCTTGTGGCAAGTGCAGCACCACCCCACATCCCTTCCCCCGCCTCAGACCTATACCCCATCCCACCCCTATCCCCCATCCCAAACTACCTATCCCCCATCCCAAACTACCTATCCCCCATCCCGACCTCCACATCTTCCTTCCCAAACTACCTTTCCCCCATACCAACCTCCTCATCCCCCATTCCAGCCTCCTCATCCCCCATCCCAGCGTCTCCATCCCTCTTCCCAGTCCCAAACCCCCGAGCTTTTTTCTCATTACTTTTCTCCCACTCCTCCTCACCACTTTTCTCCTCTGTATTTATAAATAAATGTAATTTTTCTTGAGAATTTATTTGTTCTATTTTTTTTAAGTTTTAAAAAAATAATAAAAATCTCACATCGCTTGTGGAGCGACAAATACTTGTGTCGCTCCCCCAGCCCTGGGAGATGACAAATAGTGTGTAGAAGAGGCCGAACATAATCTCCCAGCGCTGGTGGAGCGACACAAGTATATGTCGCTCCTCCAGCGTGGGGAGATTAGGTTGAAAAATAGTGTGTAGAAGAGGCCGGACATAATCTCCCAGCGCCGGTGGAGCGACACAAGTATGTGTCGCACCTCCACCGTTGGGACATAAATATATGAAACAAGACTCAATGTATGGTGGTCAACAAAATTTCATGAACCAAAAACTTAATATATAACTATTCTATATCAATGCACTCCAATGTACCCACCCACATAACCAGGCAACCAAACTTAATAACATACATTTTTCCTGAAAAATTAATCTAAAATCGTTTAGACAAATCGGTCTTGCCAGTCCACCCTTCCGGCATCAGAGCAGAAATAATCTGCAAGAGAGTCTATCATCCTTGCAACCGCTACACTTGACTGCGGGCCAAAATTTTGAATGCTGGCCATCTGGCTGTCCTTCGGTATCTGCTCCACATTTAGGGGTTCTTTTGTAAGGAGGTAGTTATGTAACACAACAGCAGACTTAACCACCTCATCGATCGTTTCAACTTTCATATGAATGGGTTTAGTGAAAACCCTCCATTTGGCAACCAAAAGCCCGAATGTGCATTCCACCATCCTTCGTGCCCTGGTCAAGCAGTAGTTGAATGTACGTTTTTTTTTCATTTAATCCATGGCTGGAATATGGTTTCAAAAGATTTCCACACATTTGGAAGGCCTCATCAGCAACCAACACAAACGGCATGGGTGGGGCATCTGTACCTGGCAGTGGACGAGGCGGAGGATAATCAAATTGTCCATTAGACTTCGCCCCATATAAGAATTTTTCAAAACCATTGAATCGTTCGTGCAGCCATAGGCCCCAACGTCGACAGAAACAAAACAATATTGGGCATCAGCGATGGCCATTCGGATGATAGAAAAATATTTTTTGTAATTGAAAATCTCTGATCCGGTGCCTTGGAGCTTGATAATCCTGATATGTTTCCCATCCACCGCACCAATACAGTTGGGAAACTGACAGACCTCCATAAATATTTCAGCAATTTCAGTCCACTTTTGCGAGTTGGATGTGGGATGAATTCATCATGCAGTTGTTCCCACAAAACATGGTATGTCTCCTTCACAATAATGGAAACTGTTGATATCAAAAGCCGAAATTGAAAATGGAGTGAAGTGAGACTTTCTCCAGTTGCCAGAAATCTAAAATTATATATATATATATATATATATATATATATATATATATACACGAAAAATGGCGGCACTGACAAAATAGAAAGCAAGCGGGTGCACGTTCAATGGGAATAGGCTTCTTACCCCAATATAAGTCCGAAAAATCAACAGCACTTCAAAATGTAGAAAAAAAGGTGTTTTTTATTCACCCATATGGTGCGACGTTTGGCCCAACTTGAAAAAGGCTCAAGTTGGGCGAAGCGTCGCACCATATGGGTGAATAAAAAACACCTTTTTTTCTACATTTGGAAGTGCTGTTCATTTTTCGGACTTATATATATATATATATATATATATATATATATAGGTGAATACATGCAAAACACTTTAAAAAAAAAATACAATACAAGCTACATCAATTTTATGCAATTCTTTGGGACCTTAAACTGGCCATTCATTTGTTCTGTTGTAATTTTCAACGGCCAAAAAAAAAAAAAAGTAATTTGAAAATGCAATGATAGAACGGGCTCTCCATGCCGACTGCACCCGTGGGGGGAGGACGATGGTATGGTTCAAAGATCCCGGCGACTTGTCCCAGGATGACAGGATCGCCCGTTGGAGGGGACGGGTGTGAAAAATTGCGCAAAAAAGGGCCTCGAAGGAAGCGACCATCGTACCCAACACCTGCATTCAAAATCGTTGTATGTCTGTGCCAGAGGAGAAGACGAACTGACCGCAGAAAGGATAGCCGCTTGTCCGGAGGGAGGCAGACTAACGCCGCGGCCGTGTCGAGGATCATGCCGAGGATAGTAATTGGGATGCAGGGATGACTTCTGGAAGTTCACCAGCCAGCCAAAGCATGCCAGGATGTCCAGTTTGATGCATAGACTGTCTTCATTCTGACCGAAGGTCGCTGCCTTGAGGATGTCATCCAGATAAGGGATCAGGGTGATACCCCTGGAATGAAGAAGGGCAAAAAGAGGTGCAAGCACTTTTGTGAAGACCCGCGGCGCTGTCCCCAGGCCAAAAGGTAGAGCCACGAACTGGTAGTGACGAGACCCGACCCCAAAGCAGAGGAAACACTGGTATGTGGGGGCAATGGGGACGTGCAAGTATGCGTCCCGAATGTCCACCGAGGAAAGGAATTCGCCATGCTCTAGAGATGCAACCACGGAGCGGAGGGACTGTATTCTTAAGTGCTGGATTCTGACGAATCGGTTCAGCAACTTGAGGTCCAGAACCAGATGAACAGATGCCTCCTTCTTGGGAACGACAAACAGGTTTGAATAGAAACCTGTGTAGTTTTAATAAAATAAAAAATGAATACCCATCTAGCCCCATTCTCTTGATGAATCGAGCACTTCTCAAGCCTTCATTTGAGGCAGAAGATTGCGTGATCTTTATGGAGGATCTGTAACAGGAGCAGGAGCTTTGCATGTTTCTTCCTCTCTTCTCTGTCTATGGACAGAAACTCCCACCTTTGCCACCCACTCCCTGCTGGTAGATATGGCCAGAAGTAAACAGTAATGTATACAACAATACACAATCTGTAGTACCCCCAGGCAAAATGTAAAATAAAAAAGTTAAAAGGAAAAAAAATGCCACCACTAGCCCACTCCCCAGCATCTAGCCTGCTCCCATCACCTGCAAACTATACATCCTCTATATAACAATGTCTGTCACAGATGGGAAACAGTTTTTAAAATAATTGTTGCGCTTAGTGCTCTGAAAAATATTGAAAAAGATGTAAAACAAAAAAAACAACAAAAAAACGATTTATTCCTTTTTTTCTACATTTTCCCCAGGTATAAAAAATTAAAAACACTAAATATTTAAATAATTATGACATAAAAATAAAGCGCCTTGTATCGCTGAAAAAGGGCAAAAAAAGTATTCAAATAACTGAACGGAAAAACAAATGCATTGCTTTGAAGACCCCAATGTCTAGCCATGAATAGGTTAAAAGGCTCAGCCTTGAACTGATAAAATTATTATGGTATTAATAAAGGTACTTTCACACTAGCGTTTTGGATTCCGTTTGTGAGATCCGTTTCAGGACTCTCACAAACCGTCCAAAATGGATCACTTCAGCCCCAATGCATTCTGAATGGATAAGGATCCGTTCAGAATGCATCAGTTCGGCTCTGTTCCGCTACTATTCTGTTCTGGAGGCGGACACCAAATTGCAGCTTGCTGTATTCTGGTGTCCATCTGAAGAGGCGGAGCCTAACAGATCCGTTTTGAATTACAATGTAAGTCAATGACACAATATGGTGCGTTTTGGACTCTGTCATTTTTCTTTAAAAGTAATGCAAACGGATCCGTTCTGAACGGATACAAACGTTTGCATTATAGGTGCAGATACGTCTATGCAAATAAACAGACGGCTCCGCACCAACGCAAGTGTGAAAGTACCCTTAGATATGAAAAACCACATTAGGCCTGATGCACACAACCGTATCCGATTTGCGGTCCACAAAACACGGAAACGAGCATGCACATGACACCAATTTTTTAAACTCCTGTAGAAACGTCCTATCCTTGTCTTCGAAAAATCTTTTTTGCTAGGCTGCGAAACGGGCATGGATGCGGACAAACAGAGTGCCGTCCGCTTATTTTGCAGCTCCATTGAAATAAATGGATCCGCATCTGATCTGCAAACAAAAAAAAATTATATATTTTTTATCTATATTTGCAGCTCATTTTGCTATAAAAAACTGTTAACTGGCAGACTTTGATATGCAGCTACAGGACATGTTCTACTCAGCCTTAAAACATGCGATAATGTATCTTGAATTGGTTTAATTATCTCTGTCAGCACTGCACATATCTTATAACGGGCAAGTCCTGGCGGATGTTGGACTTGTTAGTTTAGATGAGGTAGAAAAAAAACATTATTACTGGAAGGCCAGATTGACAACAGCCCGAGAGAGCAGGGTTTCTGTGATAGCCCTACAATACCTGATAATGACAAGCACGAACTGGAACAAACAGAACACGCTACGCAGCAAATGTACTAACTAAATGGTAAAAAAAAATGTACAAAATTCTAGTTAATTAAGGGTCCTTTTAACACAGACCGATTATCTGTCAGATTATCAGGAAGGAGGGTTTGTATAAATGCTCGTTCCCGATAACGTGACAGAGTGAAACGTGTCGGCAATCACCAGATGAACAAGCTAATGCTTGTTCATCGGGTGATCGTGTCAGACCGCCGGCCAGGAAAAGCATCATTTCTGCGCAGCAGATTGTGGAACAATGGAACCTGGAACAATGATTTTCAATTTGGACAATCGATCTCCAAATGGTTTGCTTGTCCCCATACAGTGGAGGTCATTTCTGCATGTAAGTGCAGTCCTCTTCTCCGCTGATGATCTGACAGTGATCGGTAGCATCTGCTTCGTTCCTGATCATCTGTCTCGAGAACTCAAGAAATGCATTGGAATCGTTTATACCTATTAGCCATAAATTTAAAGGGGTTTCCTGAGACTTAACTGGATAGGTCATCAGTATCTGATTGGTGGAGATACGACACCTGGGACCCCAACCGATGAGCTGTTCGAGAAGGCAGTGGTACTACCATTAGCATTGTGGCCTTCTCTCAGCTTTTTCTAGGCCGAGTGATGACATGTTTATCAGGCATATGGCCTAGGCGCAGCTCAGGCCCATAAAAGTGAATGGAGCTGAGCGTGATACCAAGCAGAGCCGCTATACAATGTACAGAGCTGTGCTTGGTTGGGCACGGAGAAGGTCGCAGCGCTCAGAGGAGCACTGCTGCCTTTTGAAACAGCTGATCGGCAGGGATCCCGGTTGTCGTACCCCCACCGATCAGATACTGATGACCTATCCAGTGGATAGGTCATCAGTATTTAAATATTGGAAGACCCTTTTAACACCACTTTTCTAATACTGTGTAGGTCTGTTTCATGCTGCCAGAACAGCTGTGATGCGTGGACTCCACAAGAACTCTCTTGGTGTCCAAAGGTATGTGGTGACAAGACATTAGCAGCACATCTTCATAAGCGGGGTGTGGCCTCCAAAACACATTTTGGATTGGACTGACATCTGGGGAATTTGGAAACACGTCATCAACTTGAACTCTTCATCATGTTCCTCAAACCATTTGCTGCAAGTCTGAGGCATTATCCTGCTAAAAGAGACCACTGCCAATAGGGCATACCACTGCCATGAAGGAGGGGGTACTTGTCTGTACAACGTTTAGGTAGGTGGTACAATGTCATTCAGGATTCAAGTATTTTCAGCAGAACATTGCCTAGAGCAGGCATCCTCAAACTGCGGCCCTCCAGCTGTTGCAAAACTACAACTCCCAGCATGCCTACAGCAGGGCATTGTGGGAGTTGTAGTTTTACAACAGCTGGAGGGCTGCAGTTTGAGGATGCCTGGCCTAGAGCATTACACTGCCTCACAGTCTTGTCTTCTTCCCATAGTTTCCCCAGGTAAGTGAGGCACATGCACCCACACCAAGTCGTCCATGATGTAAAAAGAAAACATAACCTATGGACAGTTTGATGGCTGTCCATCGTGGACTACTTTTGGTAGGTACTGACCATCGGGGGAAACCATTTTGTTGCACATAAGCCACATTCATAGGTTTTGTTTTTTTGATTCAGTAACCAACCTAAAAATTTCCTGTAAAGTACAATATATACACTTATATAGGAGTTGAACATGGCCATATAGTGAAAGAGAGAGAGGGCTAGATTATAGGGAGGGTAAAAGGGCAGGGACCTACGCCACCATCCACCTATCAATGCAATTAAGCCACTCCCAGACGTAAGACAGAGTGGTTTTAAAAATTTTTGGAGAATTCAAGACAAAGTTTGACTATGTGTCAGAACAAGTGATAGTACAGGGAAGAGTGTATTACTTATTTTTGAGTGTTTTTTTTTTTTTGGCGCACTCGTTTTAAAGCATATGTGGTTTTGCTTTGATTACGAATGAAAGATAAATAAAAGTATACTTTGCATATTTTCCGTGACAGGTTTCCTACCTTGTGTCCTAATTAAAAGAAATGCAGTGCCATTTTTTTATTTTAGTTTGAAAAATGTTTTCTTTTCTTTTTCATCCACCGAAATAATATTCATTGCCGCTGCCGGACACCTTTTGGGTCTGCTAACTTCTGAGGGAGCAAAGGATAATATACCACTCACCGAACAGAAAACATCAAGAGGCAGTCAGGCTACTCCCATGCATGTTAATAACTTAAAGGGATTCTCCAGAACTTTTATATCGATGGTCATTAAAGAAGTTTACCTAGGCTTAAATATTGATGACACATCCTCTGTATCTTATCGGTGGGGGTCCAACACCTGAGACCCCTGCTGATCAGCTGTTTGAGAAGATACCGACGCTTCTGTGAGCGCTGCGGCTTTTTCTCCGCTTTTCCTAGACTATTGACAACACTTTCATCTGTTCCGTTGCCAAGGGCAGCTCGGCCCCATTGATGTGAATGGGGCCGAGCGCAATATACAAATTACGGCGCTGTGCTTGGTGAGCTGAGAAAAGACCAAAGCACTCACAGGAGTGCCGGTGCCTTCTCTAACAGCTGAGGATAGGTCATCAGTATGAAACTCTTGAAAAACCTTTTTGATATCAGGTTAGCAGAGGACAGCACTGCTCCCATTTTTAAGTCAATGGGAGCAGTGCTGCAGTAATCGTTAATTTCTAACGATAATTTGTTTTCCCTTAGTCCTAACAGCAGCACAGATGGGGGTTAACCACCCCCCGTGGACTGGCAGGACCGGCGGAATGTTTAATGAGCCCAAGACTAATTCAATTTAACAATTAAGTATCTCCTTAAAAGGAGGAAGTCAACCCCCAGCCCAATGTGTTTATAGCAAGAAAAAAACTAGACTTACTAGGGTGGGAAATTTGTGTGCTGCTGTTAGGACTAAGGGAAAACAAATTATCGTTAGAAATTAACGATTCCCTTACGTCCTACCAGCAGTACAGATGAGGAGATAGCAGAAAAAACCCTAGGGAGGGCCTTCCTGCCTGGCAGAACTAAGAAAAGTCTGCCCAAAGGCCGAAACTCAGCTAGACTGGCATCTAGTCTATAATGGGAGATGAATGTCGATTCAGAGCTCCAGGAGGCAGCTTTGCAAATCATGTTGAGAGGCAGAAGACTCCTCTCGGCAAAAGAAGTAGCCACAACTCTAGTAGAGTGGGCCTTCACAAATCCCGGAGGGTCCAGAGATTGTGAAAACAAAGGATTCCTTAATAGCCTCCTCAATCCACCGACTGATGGAAGGTTTGGATGCCTTATAGCCTTTAAACTTACCGGCAACAGGATTAGCAGATTCTCATCTTTCCTGAACTCCTTGATCTATCCACATAGATCCGGAGACATCTCGAGACGTCCAGAGGATGTCTAGCAGGTTCCTAGGAGGAGGTGGTAGATGTCGACAGAACCGGGAGGAATATCACCTGGTTGATGTTCTGGAAGGAAGGAACTTTAGGCCTACAATACGGGAGGAATCTAAGAAGGTCCCGGTCATGTAAAAATAGGGCTCATGTGCTGAGAGAGCTTGAAGCTCAGAGACCCTGTTGGCCAAGGTCACTGCAAGGAGAAACACAAACTTCCAAGTGACGAACTTGATATCCACCTCCTCTAACGGTTCAAAGGGGGGAGATGCTAACCCCCTGAGAACTACTGAAAAACCCCTTGAAAAAAAGGGGTCTCAGTACTGTAGGCTTTAATCTTTCAGCTCCTTTAAGGAACCGTTTGATCAGCGGGTCCTGAGAAAAAAACCTGTTAAGGCAAGCTGAGATGGCTGAAACTTGAATCTTCAGAGTAAAAGGGAAGGCCTCTATCAAGGCCGTTTTGCAGGAACTGAAGGATAGCGGAGAGGGGCGGATCTGCAGACGCCTCCTCAGTTGAGGTACAACAGGATGAGAATATCCTTATAATACAAGAGTAGGCTCTCTTGGTAGGGTCCGCTCTAGAATGAGACAGCGTTCTCAGGACCGACTCTGAAAGCCCTTCTATTCCGGGAAGGGACTGATCAACCTCCAGGCTGTCAGGTTGAATCTGTGCAGATCTGAGCAGAGGTGAGTGTCCCACGACACCAGGGTCTGCTGTGGGGAGCCTCAATATTGTCCTCGACTCAACTGGGTGAGCTAGGTAAACCAGGATCTCTTCGGCCAAAACAGTATGATGGCTATCACCGAGGCCTGATCCTGACAGATTTTCATCAATACCCTCGGTATCATGGAAAAGGGAGGGAAGATTTAAGCCAGCCTGAACCTCCAGGATATTGACAGAGCGTCTAACGCCAGGGGTTGTCCTTCCTGTAGAGGAGCAGAACCTCTCCACCTTGGCATTCAACCTTGTTGCCATGAGACCCACCTCTGGCATACCCACTTGAGGACTATCTGCTTGATTCTCCGGATGTAAAGACCACTCTACCGACGGAAGACCGCGGCTAAGCCGCTATCATATTGAGGAGCCTTGGATGTGGATCGCAGATAAGTGGGAAGGTACAACTCTGTCTAATCCAGAATCACCCGATCTCTGACAAGAGGGAAGTGATCTTGTGCCTCCCTGCTGGTTGATGTAAAGTACCGCAGTCACATTGTCTGACTGGACTTTCACCGCTTTGCCCCGGATCTGAGGGGCTAAGTGAAGGAGGGCTAGCCGGATAGCCTGAATCTCGCGGAGATTGGATGAAAGAAGCCACTCCTGAGGAAACCAGGTCCCGTGAACTGGAGTGTCGTCTAGGTGAGCGTCCCAGCCTACTTAGGACGCATCCGTAGTCAATATGACCCAGACTGGCTGGGTCATAGACTTCCGTCTAAAAGATGGCACCACCATCTGAGGGAATACCGAGTTTGCCAAGTCAGGGAGCACAGGGAGTTTAGCCCAGCAGGGCTGCCATTCCATTAGGAGAGGACCTCCGACTGTAGAGGCGGAGGTGCCATAGAGCCAAGGGACTGCTTCCGCAGACGCTGACATGAGCCCCAACATCTTCATGAGAGTCCGGATTGGAACTCGCCGGGAAGGGAACTTGCCGTGTTCTGAACCCGGAATCTTCTTTCTGGAGTCAACTGGAGCGACATCCCAGCGGAGTCGGTTATGAAGCCTAGATATCTTACTGAAGACGATGGGCTCACGTTCGACTTCTACCAGCTGATGATCCAACCTAGGTGGAACAGAAAGGAGATTGTTACCTGAAGAAGTTGGGTTAGGACCGCTAGAGCAGAGGCTTTCAAAGCCAGTCGTCCAGATAAGGAATGATGGTCAGTCCTTGAAGCCTCAAAGCCACCACCACAGAACCACCACCTTGGTAAAAGTGTGAGGGCAGAAGAAATGCCAAAGAGAAGGGCAACAGAAGATGCTTGACGACACCGGACACCTGGACTGTGATCCTGATATACTTCCTGGAACCAGGATGGATCGGGATGTGCAGATATGCATTCTTGAGGTCCAGGGTTGCCATCACGTCTCTAGGATTGACGGCGTGAACTACTGACCTGATGGTTTCTACACGAAACTTCACCTTCCTTATAAATCGATTGAAATATCTCAGATCGATAATCATCCGGAGATCTCCTGAAGTCTTGGGAACCAGAAAAACTGGTGAATAGATCCCTAGGCCCCGTTCTCCTGCCGGAACCTCCTCCAGAGCCCTTTTGCAAATGTAGTCCTGAATGTACGCCTCTAGGATCCCCTCCTTGGCAGCTTGTAGAAGGTTGATCTTGACAAACCTGTCCAGTGGAATAGAGGTGTTGTTGACTAAATAACCGTTGAAAATGATATTCAGGACCCAGGGATCCGAGATCTCTTGGATCCATTCTTCTCAGAAGTGGGAGAGATGACTCCCGACGGGTACATGAAGCTTATTGCAGGACGGCAGGAGTAACGGGAATTAAGCAAGAGCCTCAAAGAGGCCCGTAGTCAGGAGGTGGATTTTCCATCCTTGGCTCCTCCAAACGGAATATGGGCCGCCGATCTCAGGGCCATGCTATATATAGGCCCCTGACATTCCCATGAGCCACAGACCTGCTGCTTAGCTTCTAGAGCAAGGATCTGTGTTTGGCCTCATATCCAGGACTTGCTTTGCTAGCGGGAAGCTCTTCAACTGGGGCTGTGCGGTATCGCACAAGAAGTCCGTAGCCAGGTTGATGGTCTTGAAAGCATCTGGTTCACATCAACTTGAATTGATCCAGCGAGATCAGAGGAACGTAGAGACTTCAAAAAGCCGCTGTGGAAGCGGAAGCCGCAGCTGCCGAAACACCCCGTCTTAGTGTGCACTCTGCAAGGGGGTCCTGCAGCTAGACCCATCGTCTGCAGGAACCAGAGTGCGCTTGTACAACTTGGCAATAGCCATGTCCACCTTGGGAATGGATCCCCACGAATCCACCAAGGGTTAAGCCATCGGGAACATGGATTTAAACTTCTTTGTTAAAACCGGACCTTTTCCAGGTTTTTTCCACTCTATATCATGACAGAGAGGAGGGTCTCATCCGCTTTGAAGACACGATGTGCCCGAGTAGCGGAGCGGAGGCTCCCGAGTCAACATCATGGTCCCCCGACCTGATGGACTTGAGCAACTTCTGTGTCTTTCCAGGGGAGAAAACACAATATCAGCTCCTCCTCCGAGGAGGAAGAAACTAAGGAGACCAAGAAGGTCTCTCTACCGGGACAGAGGTCTCCCCTCCTGGTCTTAGCCCAGCCTAAAGCTGCTTAGCTTCTGCGATCTTACGAGTGCAGGTATGATCAGCTTACAATAACCGTTGACTGCTGCAATGGTAGCAGGATAGATGCTTCCTCTTGGAATCCACTTTCCTGCCTTCCGAATCCCGCGGAGGAGACATCACTGCGGGAAAAAAAGGGACAAATGAAACATTTGTAAACCACCTATCTATGCAAGAAAGGAAGAAAAACAGATCGGAGGCAGCTGAGGAAAAAAAACACCACAAGTGGAACAACACCAATTTTAGGACTCTGGAAGCTAGCTGAAAAAGCATATGTAGCCAGAGACTGAACTGGAGCACACAGCCTCCCAAAATAGGGGAAGGGAGGGATAGCCAATCCACCCTTCCCCAGTAAATCCTCCACAGGAAGATGCATAAAAAAAAAAAAATCGCATCTATGAAAAAAATCGTGCCCGTGAAAAATCACGGCCGGATTACCCGAGGTGACGCAAAGGAGAGTCCCCGCGTCACCTCCGGAGGATGGCGGCGCACAGGGACCGGAAATCCTGGACCAAGGACGCCGCCAAAATACCCCAGCCAGGCGCAACTGCGCGGGGCCGGCAGCAAAAAAGCTGCCGGCCAAACTGACTAGGTACCTAGGAAAAAAGGCAACGCCGTTACCCAAACGAAAAGAAGGCTCCCCGCACTTTCCATAAGAAAGAGGGGAACAAACCGCCTAGTCCACCTGTCCAGGAGGACAGAAAAAAACACAGTGGGCTGGGGGTTGACTTCCTCCTTTTAAGGAGATACTTAATTGTTAAATTGAGTTATTAGTCTTGGGCTCATTAAACATTCCGCCGGTCCTGCCAGTCCACAGGGGGTGGTTAAACCCCATCTGTGCTGCTGTTAGGACTAAGGGAACCAGCTCCTTCCAGTACACACTGGGTGAAACTTTGTAGAACAGCTGATCAGCAGGGGTGCCGGAGGATGGATCCCTACTGATTTGATATTGGCATTCTATCATAAGGCTAAGACATTGATATAATAGTCCCAGACATCCCCTTTAAGGGGTGTTCACCATATCTACTAGCAGGCAGCATAGGTCCTTAAAGAGTACCTGTCAGCAAGATTGACCTATACCTGTCCTGCAAAAATCGGTTGTGACATTTCTAAGAAAAAATACTTTTATTTTTTATACAATAAGAAACCAATGTGGATAAATGGAACCGTAAAGAAAGCAATAAATGACAAAAAGAAAGCATATAAATCATTAAAACAGGAGGGGAGCCAGGAAGCACTGATAAACTATAAGGAAAAAAATAGAATATGTAAAAAACTAATACAATTTGCCAAACTAGAGACCGAGAGATTGATTGCCAAAGAGAGTAAAACTAACCCTAAAATGTTCTTCAATTATATAAATAGTAAAAAATATAAATCTGAAGGAGTCGGCCCTCTACATAGCAATGAGGGGGATGTTGCAGAGAGCGACGAGGATAAAGCAAAACTATCAAATATTTTTTTTTCTCCACTATGTTCACTGAGGAAAATAAACTGTCAGATGAAATGCAGAATGTAAAAGTAAATACCCCATTAAAAGTTCCCTGTCTGACCCAGGAAGAAGTACAACATCGACTTAAAAAGATTAAAATAGATAATTAGCCAGGACCGGATGGCATACACCCCCGTATCCTAAGGGAATTAAGTGATGCCATAGCCAGACCCTTATTTCTGATATTTAAGGACTTTATACTGACAGGGAGTGTTCCACAGGATTGGCGCATAGCAAATGTGGTGCCAATATTCAAAAAGGGTCCAAAAACAGAGCCTGGAAATTATAGGCCGGTAAGTTTAACATCTATTGTTGGTAAACTGTTTGAAGGGTTTCTAAGAGATGCTATCTTGGAGTATCTCAATGAAAATAAGCAAATAACGCCATATCAGCATGGCTTCATGAGGGATCGGTCATGCCAACCGAATTTAATCAGCTTCTATGAGGAGGTAAGTTCTAGACTTGACAGCGGCGAATCAATGGATGTCGTATATCTGGACTTCTCCAAAGCATTTGACACTGTACCGCATAAAAGGTTAGTATATAAAATGAAAATGCTCGGACTGGGAGAAAATATCTGTATGTGGGTAAGTAACTGGCTGAGTGACAGAAAACAGAGGGTGGTTATTAACGGTAGATACTCCGATTGGGTCATTGTCACTAGTGGGGTACCTCAGGGGTCAGTATTGGGCCCTATTCTCTTCAATATATTTATTAATAATCTTGTAGAAGGCCTGCACAGTAAAATATCTATTTTTGCAGATGACACTAAACTGTGTAAAGTAATTAACACTGAAGAGGACAGTTTTCTGCTACAGAGGGATCTGGATAGATTGGAGGCTTGGACAGAGAAATGGCAGATGAGGTTTAACACTGACAAATGTAAAGTTATGTACATGGGAAGGAATAATGCAAGTCACCCGTACATACTAAATGGTAAAACACTCGGTAACACTGACATGGAAAAGGATCTAGGAATTTTAATAAACAGCAAATTAAGCTGCAAAAACCAGTGTCAGGCAGCTGCTGCCAAGGCCAATAAGATAATGGGTTGCATCAAAAGGGGCATAGATGCCCGTGATGAGAACATAGTCCTACCACTTTACAAATCACTAGTCAGAGCACACATGGAGTACTGTGTACAGTTCTGGGCTCCTGTGAACAAGGCAGACATAGCAGAGCTGGAGAGGGTTCAGAGGAGGGCAACTAAAGTAATAACTGGAATGAGGGATCTACAGTACCCTGAAAGGTTATCAAAATTAGGGTTATTCACTTTAGAAAAAAGACGACTGAGGGGAGATCTAATAACTATGTATAAATATATCAGGGGTCAGTACAGAGATCTCTCCCATCATCTATTTATCCCCAGGACTGTGACTGTGACGAGGGGACATCCTCTGCGTCTGGAGGAAAGAAGACTATGGAACTCTCTGCCTGAGGAGGTGGTGATGGTGAGTACAATAAAGGAATTCAAGAGGGGACTGGATGTATTTCTGGAGTGTAATAATATTACAGGCTACAGCTACTAGACAGGGGTCAGTGATCCAGGGAGTTATTCTGATTGCCTGATTAGAGTCGGGAAGGAATTTTTTTCCCTTTAAGTGGGGAAAATTGGCTTCTGCCTCACAGGGGTTTTTTGCCTTCCTCTGGATCAACTTGTAGGAAACAGGCCGAACTGGATGGACAAATGTCTTCTTTCGGTCTTATATATTATGTTACTATGTTACAAGGCTTCAGTGCGCCCAGGAGCTCCTTCACTTTTCAGTACCTGTCATACTCCTTGGTGCACTAAAGCCCCAATTTGCATAAAGAATAAAAGTCTTTTTCGAAATGCGGCAAATGAGTTTCACAAGACAGGCATTATTCTAAAAAGCAGTGTCCGCCGTAGCAGGCAGTATACCTGGTTTCATACGGTAGATTCTGCTGACATACGCTATTTAGGGTATTTTCACACTTGCGTTGGTGCGGATCCGTCTGTTTATTTGCACAGCCGGATCCGCACCTATGATGCAAACGTTTGTACCTGTTCAGAACGGATCCGTTTGCATTAGTTAAAAGAAAAATGACAAAGTCCAAAACGGATCCGTTTTGAATTACATTGAAAGTCATTAGAAAACGGGGTGTGATGTTTAACAAGCAGGATATGCTCAACCCATATGCAGTTGTGCATGTCTATAGGGGAGCACATCCTGCACTTGTAGTCCGTTTCTAGGGGCAATCAACAGCAAAAAATGCATACAATGGAAGATGCCAGCAATGGACTACAAGTACCACAATAACCATCCTACATACGATAATGTGGATGTGGAGAACAATCAAAAACAAAACCATAGCAAAGGCAGGTGCACTCTGAGGCAATACTAAACCCTCACACTGATGTTAAAATTGAGAGGTTAGTTCGACACATCCTACTAGGAGGACATGTCTTAAGCTCGGACACCACGTCAAGGTCTCTCAAGTAGCCTGAGACCCTACCACTCAACCTACCTGTGCCGTATGGGCGATACCAGGGACGGTTGGGCATTACATAGAATGTGTCGGCAGATAAGAACCATTTGGCCCATCT
The DNA here is from genome assembly GCA_033119425.1 of Bufotes viridis. Classification (NCBI taxonomy): domain Eukaryota; kingdom Metazoa; phylum Chordata; class Amphibia; order Anura; family Bufonidae; genus Bufotes; species Bufotes viridis. The sequence continues at coordinate 34,635,525 of CM065592.1, read as the reverse complement.
AGTCTGCCCAATATACTGAATACTATGGATAGCCCCAGGCCCTATCTTATATGAAGGATGGCCTTATGCCTATCCCATGCATGCTTAAACTCCTTCACTGTATTTGCAGCTACCACTTCTGCAGGAAGGCTATTCCATGCGTCCACTACTCTCTCAGTAAAGTAATTCTTCCTGATATTACTTTTAAACCTTTGCCCCTCTAATTTAAAACTATGTCCTCTTGTAGCAGTTTGTCTTCTTTTAAATATTCTCTCCTCTTTTACCATGATGATTCCCTTTATGTATTTAAAAGTTTCTATCATATCCCCTCTGTCTCTTCTTACTTCCAAGCTATACATGTTAAGGTCCTTTAACCTTTCCTGGTAAGTTTTGTCCTGCAATCCATGTACTAGTTTAGTAGCTCTTCTCTGAACTCTCTCCAAAGTTTCAATATCCTTCTGCAGATATGGTCTCCAGTACTGCACACAATACTCCCAATGAGGCCTCCCTAGTGCTCTGTAGAGCGGCACGAGCACCTCCCTCTTTCTACTGTTAATGTCTCTCCCTATACACCCAAGCATTCTGCTGGCATTACCTGCTGCTCTATGACATTGTCTGCCCACCTTTAGGTCGTCTGATATAATGACCCCTAAATCCCTTTCCTCAGATACTGAGGTTAGTACTGTATCACTGATTTTATATTCTGCTCTTGGGTTTTACGCTCCAGGTGCATTATCTTGCACTTATCGACATTAAATTTTAGTTGCCAGATTTTTGACCATTCCTCTAGTTTTCCTAAATCCTTTTCCATTTGGTGTATCCCTCCAGGAACATCAACCCTGTTACAAATCTTTGTGTCATCAGCAAAAAGACACACCTTACCATTGAGGTCTTCTGCAATTTCGCTGATAAAGATATTAAACAATATGGGTCCCAGAACAGATCCCTGAGGTACCCCACTGGTAACAATACCATGGTCTGAATATACTCCATTGACTACAACCCTCTGTTTTCTGTCCTTCAGCCACTGCCTAATCCATTCAACAATATGTGAGCCCAAGCTCAGATACTGCAGTTTATTGATAAGCCTTCTATGTGGGACAGTATCAAAAGCCTTACTAAAGTCCAGATAAGCGATGTCTACTGCACCTCCGCCATCTATTATTTTAGTCACCCAATCAAAAAAGTCAATAAGATTAGTTTGACATGATCTCCCTGAAGTAAACCCATGCTGTTTTTTATCAATCAACCCATGGGTTTTTAGATGTTCCACAATCCTCTCCTTGAGTATGGTTTCCATTAATTTCCCCACTATTGATGTCAGGCTTACTGGCCTATAGTTGCCTGATTTCTCTCTACTACCTTTCTTGTGAATTGGCACAACGTTTGCTAATTTCCAATCTTCTGGGACGACACCTGTTACCAGTGATTGGCTAAATAAATCTGTTAATGGATTTGCTAGTACACCTCTAAGCTCTTTTAATAGCTTTGGGTGTATCCCATCAGGCCCCTGTGATTTATTTGTATTAATTTTGGACAGCTGACTTAGAACCTCTTCCTCTGTAAAGACACATGCATCGAAGGATTGATTAGTCTTCCTCCCTAACTGAGGTCCTTCTCCTTCATCTTCCTTTGTAAAAACTGAACAGAAGTATTCATTGAGGCAGTCAGCTAGTTCTTTATCCTCTTCCATATACCTTCCTTCTTTTGTTTTCAATTTGGTAATTCCTTGTTTTAATTTCCTTTTTTCATTTATGTATCTGAAGAATGTCTTATCACCTTTTTTCACTGACTGAGCTAATTTCTCTTCTGCCTCAGCTTTAGAAGCTCTTATAACTTGCTTGGCCTCTCTCTGCCTCATCTTATAGATTTCCCGGTCATCCTCGTTTTGGGTGTTTTTATACTTGCTAAATGCCATCTTTTTGTTTTTAATGATTTTGGCCACTTCTGCTGAGTACCACAGTGGTCTCTTCCTTTTTTTTGCCTTTACTGACAAGCCTAATGCACTTTTCTGTTGCCTTCAGTAGTGCCAATTTTAAGTAGTCCCATTTCTCTTGGACTCCATTGAAATTGTTCCAGTCTGATAGGGATTCGTATACCACTGATCTCATTTTAGAAAAGTCTGTTTTCCGAAAATCTAAAACTTTTGTTTTTGTGTGGAGTGACTCAGTCACTGTACTTATAGTAAACCTCACTGACTGGTGATCACTGGATCCTAAGCTTTCCCTACAGTGATATCAGATACCAAATTGCCATTTGTGAACACCAAATCTAAAATGGCCTCCTTCCGGTTGGCTCCTCAACTACTTGCTGTAGAGATAATCCCAGTAGGGAATTTAGAATGTCTGTACTCCTGGCAGAACTAGCTATTTTGGTTTTCCAGTTTATATCAGGAAGATTAAAGTCTCCCATAATGACAACTTCCCTTTCAATGTCATTTTAGCCATTTCCTCAACTAGTAGATCATCCAATTCTTTGACTTGGCTTGGTGGTCTGTATATGACACCTACACGAGTTACCTTATGATTACCAAGCTGCAACGTAACCCAAACTGACTCTAAATTGGTTTCGCTGGCTTCTATTAGATTAGATTTTATGCTGTTTTTCACATATAGGGCCACTCCACCCCCTTTCTTGCCTTCTCTGTCTTTCCTATATAGAGAGAACCCAGGTATTGTTATGTCCCAGTCATTACTCTCATTGAACCATGTCTCAGTAACAGCCACTAAATCTATATTCTCAGATGCCATTATAGACTCAAGTTTGTTGATCTTATTCCCCAAACTGCGAGCATTTGTAGACAAGACTCTCAGCTTGTCATTTCTTATCCTATCAGCTAATAGCATCTTCTGGCATTGTTTTTTCGGGGGGCAGCCGAACTGATGGATTGTCTCTTTTGTGCCCCCCTTTCCTAGTTTAAATGTTCCTTAGCAAAAACTTTGAACTGTTCATTGAGGACATTCGTTCCCTTGAGAGAAAGATGCAAACCATCTTTCTTGTATAGTTCTTTTCCATTCCAGCTAGAGCCAACATGAGACACAAAGCCAAATCCCTGGTTCAAACACCATTCACCAAGCCATGCATTGAATTCCTTAATACGCAACTGCTTGTCCTGCTGACGGTTATGCACAGGCAGAACTGCAGAGAATGAGACAGTCGATGCAATCTACGGGAGCGTAAGGTCTGACTCACAAACAGCTTACCAGTGACCTCCTGCATGTAACCATGCTTGCAATGGGAGGTGGGAGGTGCCTGTGAGCCCCACCCGAGACCGACTGATATGGCCCAGAGCCTCCCAGGTGCACCTGAATGTAGCCTGTAGATGAAAAGCAGGAACATTTAAATTGGAGTTTATACACCTCCAAACATATTATACAAACCATTAGAAAATGTGGCGTGGTGTTTAAAAGTGGTGTTTGAAAGTCAATGGGAAACGCATCCGTTTTCAAATGCACCATATTGTGTCATTGAAAACGGATCCGTCCCCATTTACCTCTATTGTAATTAAAAACGGATCCGTTATGCTCCGCCTCTTCAGACGGACACCAGAATACAGCAAGCTGCGTTTTGGTGTCCGCCTCCAAGACAGAATAGAAGCGAAACGGAGCCTAACTGATGCATTCTGAACAGATCCTTATCCATTCAGAATCCATTGGGGCTTAACTGATCCGTTTTGGACCGTTTGTGAGAGCCCTGAAACGGATCTCACAAACGGAATCCAAAACACTAGTGTGAAAGTACCCTTAAATGGATGCCAATGTATATACAGTGCGTTTGGAAAGTCTTCAGATCCTTTCACTTTTTTCACATTTTGTTATGTTGCAGCCTTGTGCTAAAATTTTAACATAATCTAGTTTTCCCCCATCAATCTCAACTTAATAATAAAAAAGAATTTCAGAAATTGATTTCAAACGTATTTAAAAATAAAAAAATTTGCATTAACATAAGTATTCAGAGCCTTTACTTGAATGCCTCCTTTTTCTCTGGATCATCTCTGAGATGTTTCTACACCTTCATTGGAGTCCAACTGTGGTAAATTCAGTGGACACGATTAAGAAAGACACAGCCCTGTCTATATAAGGTCTGACAGTTGCATATCAGAGCAAAAACCAAGCCATGAGGAGGAAATAACTGCCTGTAGAGCTCAGAGACAGGATTATGTGGAGGCACAGATCTGGAGAAGGGTACAAAAAAACTGCTGCATTCAAAGTTGCCTTGAGCACAGTGGCCTCCATAATTCTCAAATGGAAAAATAATTTTGGAACAACAACGGCTCTTCCTGGAGCTGGCCACACTACCAAACTAAGTAATTGGGGGAGAAGGGCCTTGGTAAAAGAGGTGACTAAGAACCCAATGGTCAATCTGGCTGAGCTCCAAAGATCCTGTGTGCAGATGGGAGAAACTTCCACAAGGTCAACCATCAGTGCAGAATCCCATCAATCTGGTTTTTATGGCAGAGTGGCTAGAAAGAAGCCTCTACTCCGTAAAAGAAACATGATAGTTTGCAAAAAAGCAACTAAAGGACTCTCAGACTGTGAGAGACAAGATTCTCCGGTCTGATAAAACCAAGTTCTAATCGTCATATTTAAAGCATGATGGTGGCAGGAAAGATGAATGGAGCAAAGTACAGAGATATTCTTAATGAAAGCCTGATCCAGAGTCTTCTGGACCTCAGACTTGGCCAGAGATTTACTCTAAGCACACAGCCAAGACAACACAGGAATAGCTTAGGAACAACTCTGTGAATGTCCTTGAGTGGCCCAGCCAGAGCCCTGAATTGAACCCAATCGAACATCTCTGGAGAGACCTGAAAATAGCTATCCACTGACTGTTCCCATCCAACCTTGAGAGGATCTGCAGCGAAAAATGGCAGAAAATCCCCAAATCCAGGTGTGCAAACCTTGTGGCATCATACCCAAGAAGACTGGAGGGTGTAATCACTGGCAAAGGGGCTTTAACTATGTCCTGAGTAAAGGGTCTGAATACAAGATTTTAGCTTTTTCCTTTCAATAAAGTAGCTAAGATTTCTCAATATGTGGTACTGAGTGCAGATATGGGGGGTGGGGGGGGAATGGAGGAAAAGTGGCAGTTCTTCTTATAATCTGAATGCTGAGGCATGGGGTGGTGAGGGCAGCACTGCATTGACTGTACTCACCTCCTCTGGTCTTCTCCTGAGTCCCGCTGGGGTGTCCTTCGCGCATAGCGACAGGATGTTGTGCATGTAGGCTGTGCGCCGTCAGGTCACAGTACACCGAGGGATCCGGAAGAAGTGATGGAGCAGTGAGTCCTGGATATGTTGTGCAGTCCAGAGCAAGTGAGGTAAGTTTATTATTTTGTTTTAAAATCTGATCTGATGTCTGATGGGGGTTGTGGTGCGATCTGAGGCTGATAGGATCTGATTCTGGATCTGATGGAGGCTGGTGGGTCCGAACTGAGGCTCTGTGGGGCTGGGGGGGGAGGGGGCTTCTGATCTGAGGCTGATAGGGTCTGATTGGGGGTTGGGGGGTCTAAAGGGGGGCTGATATGAGGCTAATGGAGGCTCAGGGGGGGTTTGATGGGAGGCGGATCTGAGGTTAATGGAGGCTAGGGGGTCCAATCCGAAGCTGATGGAGATTGAAAGGTCTGAGTGAGGTTGATGGAGCTTGGGGGTCTGATTTTGGGGTCAGATCTGAGGTCTGATAAGGAATAGCGGTCTGATCTAAGGTCTAATGATGAATGGGGATCTGATTTGGAGGTCTGCTCTGAGGTCTGATGTAAAATATATAATTTTTTATTTTCCTCCTCCAAATCCTAGTCTTATTTCCTCCTCCAAGTCTGTTTTATTGTCCGGTCCGTTCTACAGTCCGAAAAATATGGTAGTTAAGGGGCACCCCTAAAAATAGTGTGCCCCCCCCCCTCCCCCCTGTTTCTTTGACAAAGTTACATATCAGTGTATCAACTTCCATTACTTTTGGCAGTTACATCACTTCACACATCTCCTCTGTGGATATAGAGTAATTTTTTTTTATTCATTCTTATGTGATTGACATTAGTAAAAAAAAAAAAAAAAAGGAGAGATCTAAAAGAATTTCCAAAATTGCAGTTTTTCTTGTTCCTTCTACCAGCCATAAAAGTGATCTAAAAGGCATACTGTATGTACAGCAAGTAAAAAAGCAAAAGTAGAAAAACATAAAAAGCTACAGTACATATATAAATTTGTTATTGCCTTAATTGTCCTGACCTGCGTCCTGACCAGTGAACGCCATAAGAACAAAAGCCGTGTCCTTGAGGGGTTAACGCCCGACCTCACAGCCTTCTCCTCCTTGATCCATATGGGATTATTAATGAGACACTTAGTGGAACTTCTATTTAGGCATTAATGATAGTATGGTGTGGACAGTATAGGGCACTGCCCTTGCCCTGTACCGGGTTCTGCTCTGAACCCAGACAACCACTATATGGTCGTATTATTTAGGTACTTTTTTAGTAAAAAATATGGTGGTATTATTTTATAAGTTTTGAAATAATGAGATAAACTTTCTAAAATGGCAGGTGGAGGGCCCCATATTCTGTAAAACCAACCCTGCTTCCAAGATAATACATGCCTACTCAAATTTTGCAAACACAACACACTATATGGAGATGCAAATTAGCTCAAAAAGAAAAGAAATCTTTGTCTCTGGTGCCTCCAGTTATAAGGTAGCTATCCTATAAGTTGATATTCCACCTTTTAAACAGGCCTTGAGACATAACTTGAGCCAATGCAGTCACTCATCTGCAGACAGCTGATTCGGGATGATTGCACCTCATCAGTGCACAACAGAGAGAACTGGCTAAATTAGGTGAGAGGACTTTGCAGGGGATTCAAGGGATACTATTACAGGGATACTATTACACATTGTGGAGAGCATCTCGTAAGCATGAGGAGTCTTGTAGGCCATGCAACGCTCCTCTGTGAAAAAGTTATGCATATTAGCTCTCTTTCCAAAAAAAGAAAAGAAACCTGTGCTTCTGGTGCCACCAGTTACCATTACATGTCCTATAAGACTCCATATGCCTACTAGACGCTGTCCACAAGGAGAATAGTACTCCCTGAAACAGTAGGAGGAGAGTAACGTGTTGTCGTTTCTAACAGTCACTGTCTGGTTAATTGACCAACAATTACAATTTGTCTGAACAAAATAAAAGAGAAACACCAAATGTATTATGTCCAATCTAATGGACACCAAAGAACGAACCATCCCACCCAAAATCATGGCTGGTGTAAGACTGATTAATTGGTATCCTATACACCCAGACTACCTGGGTTCATGTGCCAAATTCTGAGTTTGTCTACCGTGCACAGACATGGAATATTCGATGTGAAGACCTGGGACTAGTACAACTGCAAAACAGCCACAGTGCAGAATAAACAGATCTAAATGGTGACTGTCCAAAGGGAATAATGAGGGTCTTCTAAAATTAAGTATTGCTAATATTATTAAACTGCACATCAATATTTCCTTTATTCCTTGTGATATGTTTAAAGGGTTTCTGTCACTTAAAAAATTGGTTTTAAGCTTGCTGACATTAGTTATCATGTTATTGAGAAAAACAGACTTTTATAATATGTTTATTAGCCTCTAGGAACAGGGGGGGGGGGGCGGGCGTTGCTGCTCCTAGAGGCTCCGTTCTCCCACCTCTGGCCACGCCCTGCTTCACTAGATTAACAGGGCCAGGCAGCGTTCACATTCTCCTGCCGGCCCTGTGCGCTGGGGAGATCTCGCGCCGTTCAGTATTTGGTGCCATATACTGAACGGGCAGACAGGGCTGGAGGTAGGAGACCAACGCTGCCTGGCCTGTCAATCTAGTGAAGCAGGGCATTTCCAGAGGTGGGAGAATGGAGCCTCTAGGAGAAGGGGCAACGCCCCCTCCCCCCCTGCTCCTAGAGGCTAATTAATTACTAATTAGCATATTATAAAAGTTTTCTCAATAACAGCAGCAGGCAGTGAGATGGCACTAATATAGTTACGTTCAGCTGACATTAGCACATTGCTAATGTTAGCCAGCTTAATACCCATTTTGCAGGTGACAGAAACCCTTTAAATCTTATGCAGTAGAGAATTTTGCATGCTCAAAGCCAACTTCTTCTAATAAAGAACTTATTGGAGCCTTCCCTTAGGCCCCTTTCACACGGGCGTGATTTCCGCGTGGGTGCAATGTGGGAGGTGAACGCATTGCACCCGCACTGAATCCGGACCCATTCGTTTCTATGGGGCTGTGCACATGAGCGGTGATTTTCACACATCACTTCTGCGTTGCGTGAAAATCGCAGCATGTTCTATATTCTGCGTTTTTCACGCAACACAGGCCCCGTAGAAGTGAATGGGACTGAGGGAAAATCGCAAGCATCCGCAAGCAAGTGCGGATGCAGTGTGATTTTCCCGCATGGTTGCTAAGAGACAAGACTCAATCTTTATTATTTTCCCTTATAACATGGTTATAAGGGAAAATAATAACATTCTCACTACAGAATGCTTAGTAAAATGTGGATTATGGGCTTAAAAATAAAAAATAAACTTACCTTATCCACTTATTTTAGCCGGCAGCTAATGACTGAAGAAGAGAGAAGAGATCGCAACTACGCGATCAAGTGGATAAGGTGAGTTAATTTTTTAATTTTTAACCCCTCCATCCACATTTTACTAAGCATCTGTATTGAGAATGCTATTATTTTCCCTTATAACCATGTTATAAGGGAAAATAATAAAATCTACAGAATCAGTAGATGAAGTCCGGGTTGGGGTCTGGGTACCAAACATGCTGATTTTTCCCACGCACGTGCAAAACGCATTAAAACGCTTTGCACTCACGCAGAAAAATTGCACATGTTCCCACAATGCACCCGCCTCTTATCCGGGCGTCAAACATGACGCCCGTGTGAAAGAGGCCTTAAAGGGATAATCCAGGAATTTACATTGATGACCTATCCTCTGAATAGGCCATCAATATCAGATTTGCCGGGGTCCGTCATTGGAGACCCCCGCCGATCAGCTGTTAGAAGAGGCCAGCGCTCTGTGAGCAATGCGGTCTCTTCCTAGGCCTTGTGACATCACCATACATGGGTCACATGACTTAGTTGCAGCTTCAAGTCAATGGGGCTGAGCTGCAATACCAAGCACAGCTGCTATACAATGTACCATGCTGTGGTTGGAAAGCTGCTAGGAGCCAGCTGTGCTCACCAGAGCTCCGGTGAGAGCGGGGGCTCCCTGTAACAGCTGATCGGCGGGGGTGCTAGAACTTGGGCCGCTGCTGATGTGATGCACACTGTGCACTTGGTAGTCCAAAGACACTTCCTGTTGTCCATCCCTGCTCATGTGAGAAATGCTGGCCAATTTGAGGGCGGCAGGAAGTGTCCTGGGCTACCATATGCACAGTGTGCATCAGGTAGTCTGAGAAGTCGTGCAGCCAACTTGGATGACCAAAGGAAAGCCTGGGAATCGGCAGATATACAGCTGAAAAGATAAGAAGTAGGGCACCATGTAATAGTTCTGTTCACGCCACAATTTTTTTCTTGAAGCTGAGGTTTACTTTAAGGATTGACTTTGACTACCAGACTATCTGTAATCTGCCCGTAAGGGGGTCAGCTGTTATGGGCTGTATTGGCCCTTGTGGTCTAGAGATCCCACATGAAGATGGTACAATGACTGACACGTACTCAACAAATTCAAAAAGAATAGTACTTTACTATGACTGGCATTTACAGTTTCTTTCTCATGGGGGTTCAGACTTAAATGGGTCTTCCCAATATGCCACAGCCTGGGTGGTCAGAGTTATGAAGACCGCCAAGCAGGCTGTGCTACACTGTTTCCTTAACACCCATAGATATGAAAGGCAGTAACACAAAAACGGCAGAATAGCAACCTTTGCTGTTTTCATAACACTGGCCACCTCTCGCCACCACATATACAATTTAGTCCAATCTCATTCATGAATGACTGAGATAGGAATACCTCTTAAATAGTTACACACGACAGCTTATTACACAGGCACAACACTTGACAGTTACATTTCTAGACAAAAGCACCAATCTTGGTGGTTATACAGCGAGCCTGGGAGGAGTTGCAGAGGTTGGGAGTCGTAGTGGCCCTGATGAGGTGTGGTGTCACACTGTACTCCCTCATGCCTTTGCTGAGGGGGTCCAGAAATGAACATATAACAGTTTCTTTTTACTCAGTACAAAATATAACTTGTGGTAAATCCAGTGGCAGCCGATTCAAAGTGCAGCTTCTGGTACCAGTTGAGGAGGTATGGTGGCAGGTTGGATGTCCATATATTAGAACTAGTGGGGATAGGTGTGCACTGAAAGGTTCTGACTTGGACTTGATCTGGCCTAGCAGTGGTGTAGGTGATGGGTGTCTGAGCCGTAGTCCCTCACCATGCAGCAGTGTCTGTAAACCAGTATTTTGCTGATCACACTGCTGTCTTGTCTCTCAGTTGTTTTCTTGAAGCTGAATTATTTTGGTCTCTCTGGAGAATCTCGTTTTTAGGAACAGGAGTTCCAACAGGTGCTTCCTCTCCTCCCGGTAGCTACATAGGAACTCTCCCTCTTGGCAGGAAGCAGGACCAGCCCACTCCTACCAAGACTGAAGGAACAGGGTGGTTAGCCATGTTCCTGCCAACCTTTGCCAACCATACTTCTCTGTTGGAATGAATGTACAGCCAAATAAACATGAAATACATAACAATATGAAACTATTTGCAATTGCAGATACTCCCAGGTCTGGGGTACTGCAGTTACACTTCCTGGCAGAAGCACTAAACATAGCAGTCTCTTATAATGCCCTCTCTGCCGCAGGCATATCAAATTTGTCTATCTCTGTACCAACTATGGTTTAGTTTGAGACAGAATTTTACACCAGAATTGTGGCACAATGTAGTCGCTTAATGTCACCTATTAGTCCATGCCCCTTTCCCACAAAGCCACAAATTTAATAAGTAAATATGGGTCACTTTTATTTTCACAGCTTTAACCTTCTCAGGTGGCCACGCTGGCTGGTTACTCTTTGGCTCACTTCAGGGTGTCTGACTTGAAATCCCAATCGGGACACACCTAGCAGTGGTCTTGAGCCACTCATAGGTTCCTCTCTATAATGGCTTGGCCCATTCACATACACTTCAGATTGGGAGCTGATCCACATCTAGTTGCGGTCTCCACAGGACGAACAATCACACAGTCAAGATTCCGGTGTGGTTTAGATGTTGAATTCCTTGTCCTATCAGGTCTCGGGGATTCCACCAGATTAGGTGGCCCAATTCCCACCGACACCACTTGCTAACCAGCAGCAAGCAGAAGCACAATTCTGTGCTCCAACACACTAGCTAGTACCACTAATCTTAAAGAGAAATTCCACCTTTGGACACCATCCTGTTTATCTAAACAGGATCAAAGTTCTGTGCTGATTAATTTCTCAAAGGGAACTTGTCACCATGAAAATGCTTAATCATATAGAGCAGGAGGAGATGAACGGATATATATATATATATATATATATATATATAGTTTTATGGGAAAGGATTCAGCAAAACATGAAATTTATACATTTAAATTCCTGCTCATTCTGGGCTTTGAAGTCCAGGAGGCGGTCCTATCAGTGATTGACAGCTCTCTCTCTGTATACACAGTCATAGAGGTTTAGAGATCGGACTAACCTTTGTGAGTGGTAGTCAGTAGTAGCCCAAGTTACGGAAACAGATAAGCAGGCTCATAGAAGCTGACATGAGGAATGAACCCTTTAACCCCCTTAGTGCCGGAAACGATTTTTGTTATTTTGTTTTTGTCTTTTTCCTCCCTGCCTTCCAAGGGCCATAACTTTTTTACTTTTCCATTCACATAGCCATAAGAGGGCTTGTTTTTCATGGGACAATTTACCATATCATATATTAGAAAACACGGAAAAAAAAACTCTGTGAGGTGAAAGGAAAAAAAAAACACAACAAGCAAACCTAATTTGTATTATTTTTATGTTATACCAATAAAATAAAATAAAAATTATGGAAAAAATGTGCTTTGTGTCTCAATATTCTGACACATACCTGTTATATAATATCCATCTACAGAGCTGCGTGAGGACTTGATTTAGCAGGACGCGCTGTAGTTTTTGAGGCTACTATTTTGGGTTACATATGGCAAGGTGTTTTTGTCTTTTTCCTCCCTGCCTTCCAAGGGCCATAACTTTTTTACTTTTCCATTCACATAGCCATAAGAGGGCTTGTTTTTCATGGGACAATTTACCATATCATATATTAGAAAACACAGAAAAAAAAACTCTGTGAGGTGAAAGGAAAAAAAAAACACAACAAGCAAACCTAATTTGTATTATTTTTATGTTATACCAATAAAATAAAATAAAAATTATGGAAAAAATGTGCTTTGTGTCTCAATATTCTGACACATACCTGTTATATAATATCCATCTACAGAGCTGCGTGAGGACTTGATTTAGCAGGACGCGCTGTAGTTTTTGAGGCTGCTATTTTGGGTTACATATGGCAATTTGATCACTTTTTATGACTTTTTATTCAGGGGCAAGGTGACCAAAAAACTTTGATTTGGACGTTTTATTTTGTTTTCCATCACAATTATGTTTTTTATTAGGGATGTCCCGATACCATTTTTTTAAGACCGAGTACAAGTACCGATACTTTTATTTAAGTACTCGCCAATACCAATTACCGATACCTCGTATAAACAGCGCCGCAGTTACTGATAGCAATGAAAAAAATTAAAGCTGGAATTTTGTTGCTGTGGCCTTCTTTACTTTGTACAAGTGTTAATAAATTAATAAATGGGAATATAATAGTGTGCATCCAGGGGGATCTGTGGATGACATTGTTATGGGGGATCTGTGGATGTCACTGTTATGGAGGATCTGTGGATGTCACTGTTATGGGGGATCTGTGGATGTCACTGTTATGGGGGATCTGTGGATGACACTGTTATGGAGGGGATCTGTGGAGGACACTGTTATGGGGGATCTGTGGATGTCACTGTTATGGGGGATCTGTGGATAACACTGGTTTGGGGGATCTGTGGATGACACTGTTATGGGGGATCTGTGGATGACGCTGTAATGGGGATCTGTGGATGACTCTGTAATAGGGATCTGTGGATGATGCTGTAATAGGGATCTGTGGATGACGCTGTTATGGGGAATCTGTGGATGACGCTGTTATGGGGGATCTGTGGATGACGCTGTAATGGGGGATCTGTGGATGACGCTGTTATGGGGGATCTGTGGATGACGCTGTAATGGGGATCTGTGGGTGATGCTGTTATGGGGGGGATCTGTGGATGTCACTGTTATGGGGGATCTGTGGATGACGCTGTAATAGGGATCTGTGGATGACGCTGTTATGGGGGATCTGTGGATGACGCTGTAATGGGGGATCTGTGGATGACGCTGTAATGGGGGATCTGTGGATGACGCTGTTATGGGGGATCTGTGGATTACACTAATGGGGGGGGATCTGTGGATGACACTAATGGGGGCTCTCTGGATGACACTAATGGGAGCTCTCTGGATGACACTAATGGGGGCTCTCTGGATGACACTAATGGGGGATCTCTGGATGACACTAATGGGGGATCTCTGGATCACACTAATGGGGGATCTCTGGATGACACTAATGGGGGATCTCTGGATGACACATATATAGCATATTATGCTATATAAGTGTCATCCACAGATCCCCCATTAGTGTCATCCACAGATCCCCCATTAGTGTCATCCACAGACCCCCATAAGTGCCATCATAGTGTGTGTGGGGGGGGGGGGTAGTTTACACTCGCAGGGGCCGGTGTAGCTTGACTCTTTCATACACAGTGTATAGGAGCTGCCGGACCGGAACTTCCGGTATCGGCAGCGGTATCGGCGACATTTTCACGAGTACAAATACTCGTGAAAAGGCCGGTATCGGTTCCGATACCGATACTGGTATCGGTATCGGGACATCCCTATTTTTAATTATTATTTATATATGCAAAATTAGGAAAGGGGGGTTAATGTTTAATAGTTTTGCTTTTATATATATTTTTTAAGTTTTTTACTTTAACTTTTGTACTTCTCTCTCAAAGGTTCAACAGGCATCTGTCAGTAGATTTGTACCTATGACACCGGCTGACCTGTTACATGTGCGCTTGGCAGCAGAAGACATCTGTGTTGGTCCCCTGTTCATATGTGCCCGCATTGCTGAGAAAAATGAAATGTTAATATATGTAAATGAGTCTCTAGGAGCAATGGGGGCGTTACTATTACACCTAGAGGCACTGTTCTCTCTGCAACTGTCGCACCCCTGCATTTTAATTAACAGGGCCAGGCAGTGAAAACGTCATCACTCCTGGCCCTATCAGGAAGAGGGCTCAGCAGTTGCAGAGAGAGCAGAGCCTCTAGGTGTAATGACAACGCCCCCATTGCTCCTAGAGGCTAATTTACATATATTAACATTTCATTTTTCTCAGCAATGCGGGCACATATGAACATGGGACCAACACAGATGTCTTCAGCTGCCAAGTGCACATGTAACAGGTCAGCCAATGTCATAGGTACAGATCTGCTGACAGATGTCCTTTAACATATACTTGTAGCTGTTTAATGTATCATGGGAGTCTATCAGCAGTTTTGACCCCCCTTAACTAATGACAGCACAAGAAGGGGATGTGTAAAGCAGATAAAACACATCTCATTGGAAGGTCATACTATTTGCATGAGCAAGTAAAACAGTTTTTTCAATCCGTTTTGTGCGGCAATGGAAAATGTCCAGTGGGTGTTTCTAATGGTGAAATCTCCGGGGATTTCTGCAGTGAACACTCCCCAAACCCTTCTCTCTCCGATGATTCTAGTTATTATGGGACTTATTTTGTGCTGCTTTATGGTCATGGTGCCCCCCTCCTACTTGTGTTAGCCCCATCTACTCGTGTTGGCCCACCTTTTGTTGGCCCTGGAAAAAAAAAATTAACGAACAGTGGCCCGATGTTGTAGCTATGTCCAAATTGACAGAAGGTGGGAAAACTCGAGTAGATGGGGCTAACACAAGTAGGGGGGGGGGGCACCAATACCATAAAGCAGCACAAAATACCGCCCCATGATTTTCTTTGGTGGCCTTGGTGTCCTTCTGCTCCAGTTGCCTCTAATTGATATAGAGCTGGAGGTTTAGGAGGTGAGACACACATCTCTGCAGAGTCACACAGACATCTTGGATACCCCACTTTTACATCATCTTCCCCTCCTTCTCAACACAGTTTCCCCATCCTAGTGCCCCGACTTTCAGTAACCCTTCCTCCCCCCAATACTGTGCCACTAATGTCCCCAAATACTATAGTGCAGAAAAACATATTGCCCCCAGTAGTACTAATGCCCCACCTCACTGGTCCCTTTGGTAATAGTGCCTCCAGTAATAATAATGCCATATGATGTGCCCAGAAATAATAATGCTCCTAGAGTGCCTGCAGCAATAATAACTCTATTTTGGCCCTAGTACTAATGCCCCCATAGTGCACCCAGTATTAAAAATATCCGATAATGCCCTTATAGTGCCCAGAGTAATGTCCTTCATAAGTGCTTCCTCTATAATGCTCCCCAAGTGACTGAGGAAAGAAAAAAACAACCTCCTCCAGCCTGAGATGCCTGTGTCCCTGTGGCATTTGTATACTACCCCAACTGTATTCAACTGTATCATGTCCTTGAAACCTAAGTGAGACCTGGGGCCATCCACCAGGTACATAAGTACCTGATGCTCCTTGCACCAGAAGTTGTGTCTGGGACAAATTGTGTCCACTACCACTGTTTTATTAGTTCTACTCGGGGCCTGGTTCTGTGTGATATGCTAATGTGATGCCGGGCATTAAATAACTCAATCTTGGGGTCATTCATCATTATTTATGTTTATTTGTGTGCTGTGCAGTTTGTTGACTGCACTGATGCTTAATCTTTATTCTGGAAAGTATTTTTATATGACAGGCATTAACTATAATGGGTACTGGTGGAAATCCGTCCGCAACCCGGCAAGAATTGTCCGGAGAAATACCCCTGCATGCAAAAATTTGGCCAAATGTCGCAACCCTCCCCCTCTGCAATGCAATGATGAGCAAAAAAAAACAGAACTATCTGGCTTGATAAATGTCCCCTTATGTTTATATGCTACATGTAAGGTCCCTGTGAATGGCCGACTGGAGTTATGCCGATTTGAATCTGGCCCAATCCTTTGTTCACACGGATTAAACCACTGCCATAGCTTTAGGCTTCATTCAGACCCTTTGCCAGTTGCTCAACAGACAATGCCTGGAATTGGCCGGACAAAAACCGTTGCGCGCAACAGCATTTATCTGGCCGATTCTCTGAATATTTGCTGGGTTGCGGCCAGATCTCCAACGATACCCAATATACTTAATGGGGCCGGCAGGCATTTTGGTACTGTCCAGCAATACTGGAACCAGAGACCTACAGCAGGATGTTCTGTGCCAAAACAGCCTGCCGGTTCTCTTGTCGGCAGTGTGAAACCGGACTAACAATGTTACTAACCTGCTGAATGTTGTGTTTCTTTTTCAGTTGGCGTCAGGCCCTTTATTGGTCGTGGCGCAGAGGGTCATCCATACGTAAGACAGTGCCTGATACTGCAGCTCAGCCCCATTCCCTATTCATTACCGCTAATGATTAATGTTACCCTAAAGCTTACTTATTCAATTCTATAATATCCTTGTGCATTTTCAAGGCAGTTTTGTTTTCATTCACACAGCATAGAGTGTTTTAGGTCAGATCTATTTATGGTCCTACTGGGATTGGGCATAGATTAAAGCAGATTCGACCTCAAAAGCTCAAGAACTTAACCTTTAAATACTCACCAAGCACGAGCTGTGATTTCCTACTTCATACATACTATTATAACTATTGGATATAGGCCAAGAACATAATCTAATAGTAATGAGACAGGTTCATAAAGCCACAATCCAGGTTCAAAAAGTCAGGGAGCCCTAGTTTTCTGACTTATTATTTGCTAACTTTTATTGCCTGGACATCTGTTAGCTTTATGGGTCTCTGACAATTGGTATTTTGCTTTTACTAACTAATCTAAGGTAGTAAACAGATTAGGTTTCGGAATATAGATATCGAGGTATGGGAGGTGACATCCGTGACTGATGTCATATGAGTATTTATTAAT
Organism: Bufotes viridis; assembly: GCA_033119425.1. Taxonomy (NCBI): domain Eukaryota; kingdom Metazoa; phylum Chordata; class Amphibia; order Anura; family Bufonidae; genus Bufotes; species Bufotes viridis. The sequence goes on along the minus strand of CM065592.1, from coordinate 34,618,371 downwards.
AAATGGTCCCCTTGATTCGACAGTTTTTGTAGTTGTAGTGTCATCATATAAAACAGAAATACACCTATATTAGGCATATTTCTGGCACAGATTGCGGCGCAGAAATTCTTCGCGCTACAATCTGCGACTTTTCCAAAAAAAATGCACTCCTGTTTTAGGCATGGAAAATGGTCTAAACGTAAGACAACTAGGAAGCTGTCTTTCGTTTAGAAGCGGCGGTGGATCCGTCGAAGTTATGTAGAGGCAGGTGAGTTGAAAAACTGAAATAACCTGAAATAACTTTAAAAAGACTGAATGGTATCAATAAGAACAATTTTGGGTAGGCATCAGTTAAACTAAAATGCAGACTCACAGTAGTTTACTCTGGGTCACCATATCTGGTAGTGGCAGATTTCCAATGTTAAGCAATTAAGTATCTGGCCACAGTGAGAAAGTAGTTATCCAATATCTCTGTGACAGTCGTTGTGAGATGTGTGTTATTCAGAAGCAGTGGGGGACCTAACCGGTGAATAGGATAGTAATCAGTAGAAGCATTCAATACCTGTCTACCATCCAGATCATCTCTTACTAGAGGCCTACGACTAGTATCCTCATTTATTACATTTTCTTAGCATACCTCCATGTCTTCTCCCATGCTTCATCCATCGTATGGAATTAGACTATCTCCTGACACAGCTTTGATGTTTCATTGAAGTCTCTTTTCCTCACAACACTCCTGAAACCACAACCTATAGAGGTGCTTTATTTCTTAACCCCCTCAGCCCCCCTAGCTTAAACACCCTTAATGACCAGGCCACTTTTTACAATTCTGCACTACACTACTTTCACCGTTTATTGCTCCGTCATACAACTTACCACCCAAATGAATTTTACCTCCTTTTCTTCTGACTAATACAGCTTTCTTTTGGTGGTATTTCATTGTTGCTGACAATTAATAAAAAATAAAAAATGACCGAAAATTTTGCAAAAAAATGACATTTTTTGCTTTCTGTTGTAAATTTTTAAAAAAACTAAATTTCTACATAAATTTATCTCAAAATTAATTGTTCTACATGTCTTTGATAAAAAAAATATGCAATAAGTGTATATTTATTGGTTTGGGTAAAAGTTATAGCGTTTACAAACTATGGTGCAAAAAAGTGAATTTCTGCATTTTGAAGCAGCTCTGACTTTCTGAGCACCTGTCATGTTTCTTCAGGTGCTAGAATGCCAGGATAGTATAAATACCCCCCAAATGACACCATTTTAGAAAGAAGACACCCCAAAGTATTCGCGGAGGGGCATGGTGAGTTCATGTATCATTTCATTTTTTTTCACAAATTAGTGGAAAATGACACTTTCTGAGGAAAAAAGTTTCCATTTCTGCTAACTTCTGGCAAAAAAATTAAATCTCCCACGGACTCACTATGCCCCTCAGTGAATACCTTGGGGTGTCTACTTTCCGAAATTGGGTCATTTGTGGGGTGTGTTTACTGTTCTGGCATTTTGGGCGGGGCTAAATTGTGACCAACCCTGTAAAGCCTAAAGGTACTCCATGGACTTTACGCCCCTTCACGCACCTAGGCTGCAAAAAAGTGTCACACACGTGGTATCGCCGTACTTAGAAGAAGTAGGGCAATGTGTTTTGGGGTGTATTTTTACATATACCCATGCTGGGTGAGAAAAAAATCTCTGTAAATTGTTAACTTTGTATAAAAATTTAAAAAGTTGTCATATACAGAGATATGGCGAGTTCATAGAAGATTTTTTTTTGGCACAAGATAGTGAAAATTGACTTTTTTTTTTTTTCTTACAAAGTCTCATATTCTACTAACTTGTGACAAAAAATAAAATTTTACATGAACTCACCATACCCCTCACGGAATACCTTGGGGTGTCTTCTTTCCAAAATGGGGTCACATGTGGGGTGTTTGTACTGCCCTGGCATTTGAGGGTCTCCGCAATCATTACCTGTATGGCCAGCATTAGGAGTTTCTGCTATTCTCCCTATATTGAGCATACGGGTAATGAGATTTTTTTTTTCCGTTCAGCCTCTGGGCTGAAAAAAAAAAATGAACGGCACAGATTTCTTCATTCACATCAATCAATGTGGATGAAAAAATCTCTTCCAAAAAATGTGCAAAAAAAAATAAGAGGGGAAAGGACATAGGAGTGCTTGCGAAGTAAGGCCCCATTTACACGTCCACAAAAATATCCGCATCTATTCCGCAATTCTGCTGAATAGATGCGGACCCATTCAGTGTGAATGGGGCCGGCAGTGATGCGGAGAGCACACTATGTGCTCTCCACATCAGCATTTGCAGAGCTGCGGCCGCGAACTTCCGGGTTTCAGCCCCGAAACATCAGGCCGCAGCTCCGCAAAAGATAGAGCATTTCCTATTCTTGTCCACAATTGCGGACAAGAAAAGGCATTTTCTATATAGTTCTGGCAATGTGCGGATTCGCAAAATGCGGAAAGCACATTGCCGGTGTCTGTGTTTTGCGGATCCGCAGATGTGTGGATCCGCAAAACACATACGGACGTCTGAATGAGCCTTACAGGGGGGTGATTAGTGACAGGGAGGGTGATCAGGGGTTAATCAGTGACGGGGGGTGTGGTGTGGTGATTGGTGTTCTTACTTTAGCTGCCTTACTTTAGCAGGCAGCAGGCATTTTCTAATGGTTTGTATAGTCTTATGTTTGGAGGTGTATAAACTGCCTGCTTTTCATCTACAGGCTACATTTAGGTGCACTTGTTTAGGCCCTGGGTCATATCAGCCAGTCTCGGGTGGGGCTCACAGGCACTTCCCACCTCCCATTGCAAGCATGGCTACATGCTAGAGGTTACTGGTAAGCTGTTTGTGAGTCAGGCCTTATGCTCCCGTAATCCGCCCACTGGCCCCTGGTATTGCCCATACGGCACAGGTAGGTGAGTGATAGGGCCTCGGGCTACTTGAGAGACCTTGGCGCGGTGCCCGAGCTTAAGACATGTCCTCCTAGTAGGATATGTCGAACTAACCTCTCAATTTTACATCAGTGTGAGGATTTAGTATTTCCGCAGAGTGCACCTGTCTTTGCTATTGTTAAGTCTTTGATTGTTCTCCACATCCACATAATTGTTACCTTATGTAGGATGGTTATTGTGGTACTTGTAGTCCGCTGCTGGCATCTTCCATTGTATGCATTTTTTTTCTGTTGATTGCCATCAGCAACGGACTACAAGTGCAGGATATGCTCCCCTATATATATGCACAATTTCATGTGGGTTTGAGCATATCCTGCCTGTTTAACACCACACCACGTTTTCTACTTAACGGCTTAGCATTCTCGTCCTAGGATTAACCGGCTGCACCGTACGTGCTGCTGGATCAGCAGCAGGGGCCCGGCTGATACTGACAGCCGGGCCCCTGCTGTATCTGCCAGTATCGGTGAAAACACCAATGCTGGCGGATTAACCCCCTGAATGCCGCGGTCACACTGCAGGGGGTTTGCGGCAGCTTGTACATCCCACATCCCTTTCGGGTCCCCGTGCTGCGGTGACGGGGACCCAATGATTGCTGTAGCAGCCCCGATGACTTGCACAGGGATCGGGACTGCCAGGTATGGAAGCCAAGGAGATCCAGGGCTGGGTCTCCTAGGCAACTGTCAGCTTCTTACTGTGTAAGGCACTAGCAATTAAATACAGCATAATACAGATGTATTGTGCCGTATTAAAACAGGGATCAAACCCTGAAATGTTGAAGTCCCATAGTGGGACAAAAATGAAAAAAAATTAAAAAAAAAATTAAAGTTTCAATAAAAAAAGCCCCTTCCCCAAAAGAGATATATAAAATGGTAAAAAATAGAAAAAAAATAAACGATACACATATTATGTATCGCCGCGTCCGTAACAACCTGCTCTATAAAAATATCCCATGATCCACCCCGTCCAGTCAACACCATAAGAAAATAAAAACTATGCTAAAAAAAGCTATTTTTTGTCACCTTTCATCACAAAAAGTGTACTACCAAGCAATCAAAAAGTCACATGTATCAAAAAAATACCAATCAATACCGTCATCTAATCCTGCACAAAATGAATCCCTACATAAGACAATCGCCCAAAAATTAAAAAACATTTGGCTTTTAGAAAATGGAGACATAAAAACATGATTGTTGGAGGCAAAAAGGTAACCAAACTCTTGGGAATATGTTGGACCAGTCGGGAACTAACCTAACCATCAAAACATTATCTACAATTCTTACAATCGAGAGCATTTTGTGCAGCCCAATCCAAATCCTTGGGAACAGAGGGCAGTATCGTTCGCTTTGACAGCTTGATTGGCACTGCTTACAGATTTGACTCACTCTCTTCTATTTATAGAAAGCTTAATGACGCTCAACTTGGTGGGGTGGCACAAACTGTCTTTAAAGGTTGGGAGACTGCACTAGAAGACAATGCAATCACCTTTAAAATAAGAGAGAGCATGGATAAGGTTAGATCGGCTATGCGTAGTGAACAATGGAGGGAAACCCAATTCAAAATAATCCATAAAGCAACATACGCTTTTGACTTATCGTATACCAATGCCCCAGCACATTATCTGAGAAACTGCCCTAAGTGCGTGCTTCGAAAAGCAGACTTACTGCATGGGCTATGGGGCTGTAGCTTTATGAGAGCATTTTGAGGTCACGTCTGCGATTATGCTAAAGCAACTTGGGAGGTTGAAATCCATGATACACCTCAGCAATGTGTCTTCCAATACATACCCAGAGATCAGGATGCGGACTCAACCAATATAGTAGGCACTAAGGGACTACACATCTTGCTGCTGGCAGCTAAAATATGTATTTTGAGAAAATGGCTGCAACCACAACTGCCCTCTCTAGACGAAGGAATTGGAGCAATAAAAGTGTTTATGTATATGGATAGACTTGACACTGAAAGAAATAGAGAAAAGGCCACAAAGAACTTTTTTCACAAATGGAGAAACTTTATCGAAAAGTCACTTACAATACATGAAATCAGGGAGGTGGTAAAACCATTTGTTGAAACCACATGGTATATGAAAGAACACGTAGCCAATAGGTTAGGTACCAATAAAAGTGTCACCTTATCCTATAATTTCCAAAATGGGGTCACATTTTTAGAGTTTTTACTCTAGGAGTGCGTCATATGGCAACTTAAAATTATCCCAGTGAAATCTGTCCTCCAAAATCCATATGGCGTTCCTTTCCTTCTGCGCCCTGCCGTGTTAAACTGCCGTACAGCAGATTACGACCACATGTGGGGTGTTTCTGTAAACTGCAGAATCAGGGTAATAAATATTGAGTTTTATTTTGCTGTTTACCCTTGATGTGTTACAGGAAAAAATTAATTAAAATGGAGAATCTGCTAAAAAAGTGACATTTAAAAACGTCATCTCCTTTTTCCTTTAATTCTTGTGGAACACCTAAAGGGTTAACAAAGTTTGTAAAATCAGTTTAGAATAACTTGAGGGGTTTAGTTTCTACAAGTGGTCCTTAAAAAAGTGGATTTTAGAAATTTTCTTAAAAAATTTAAAATTTGCTTCTGAAGTTCTAAGCCTTATAAGATCCTAAAAAATAAAATTACATTTACAAAATGATGCCGACATGAAAGTGGATATATGGGGAATGTATCACTATCTGCCTTAAAAGCAGAGAAATTCAAATTTTGAAAATTGCTAATTTTTCCAAATTTTCTGTAAATTTTAGATTTTTTTAATAAATAAAGGTGAATTATATCAACTAAAATTTTTCACTATCATAAAGGACAATGTATCGCGAGAAAACATTCTCTGAATGGTTTGGATAAGTAAAAGCAATTTGAAGTTATTACCACATAAAGTGACACATGTCAAGTTTCCAAAAAACTGCCTGTTCCTTAAGGTGAAAAATGGCGAGGTCCTTAAGGTGTTAATATCCATATTAAAATCCAAGAATGTTTTTTATTCATACTTTTGACAGCTACATTTAGCAGGCAATGTGCCATTGTTTTATGAATTTTGTGAACAATCTTTTGTTTGTTCAGTATGTTTAATGTTATCGCAATATGATAAGGACAAGGGCAAAGGGAACCCAGTTGTGTTTACTGAAGACATTGCTAAATGTATCTACAGTTACACACGACTTTTCATTTTAGGTATTAGGGCTGGTTATGTAAAATGAAATGTTTAATTATAAAAAGGTTTTCCAGGATCTTAATATTGATGACCTTTCCTCAGGATAAGGCCTCATGCACACGACCGTTTTTTATGCTGTCCGCAAAAAGGGGTTCCGTTGTTCAGTGATCCGTGTCCGTTTTTGCCTTCCGTTGTGTTTCCGTGTGTCTTCCGTTTTTTTAGCGGACATGACCCAAAAAGATTTTACCAAAAGACAGGCTGACAATTTTTCCCAAGTGCTTGCCAAGGGATCCGCAAAAAAAACGGACACGGAACGCGGATGACACACGGATGGCCATCCGCATTTTTCACGGACCCATTGACTTGAATGGGTCCGTGAACCGTTTTTCACGGACAAGAATAGGACAGGTTATATTTTTTTGACGGACTGGAATCACGGACCACGGACGCGGAGGACAAACGGTGCATTTGCCGAGGTTTCCACGGACCCATTGAAAACCAATGGGTCCGCAGAAAATCACGAAAAACGGAGCAACGGACACGGAATCAAACAACGGTCGTGTGCATGAGGCCTAAGTCATCAGTATCTAATCAGTGGGAGTCCGACACCCAGCACCTCCATCGAGAGCTGTTCCCCACCGGTGCTGGAACAAGTACTTTCAATGGGGCCAGTAGCACAGCTTCCTACAAAGTTTAGAAGTTTAGTTGCTGTTTCAGTCCCCATTAAAGTAAACAGCTGATTGTGGGGGTGCTGGGTTTCGGACCCCAACTGACCAGATATCGACTTATACTGAGTATAGATCATCAATATTAGGAGCCTGGAAAACCCCTTTAAATAATGTACAAAATAGCTCATTCTTAGGAATATTCCTACTTAATATCAATAAACTGTGTATGATATGGACAATCTTAAAATTTTCAGTCCTTATTCTATTTAACCTCTTAATGACCACGCCTGAAAGGGCATTAATGACCAGATACTTTTTTGTGATATAGCGCATGTGGTAGTTTAATGTTTGTAACTTTTCTAGTTGTTGGCCTACCAAAATAATATTTGAAAAATTGTTTTTACAAGACATATTGGGCTTTTTTTTAAAGGGGCATCAGGATAGGTCAGATGGGCTGGGGTCCGACCCCCGGCATCCTCGCTGATCAGCTGCTTGAGGAGGCTGCAGTGCTCACCGGAGCTCAGATCAGTGCCGCTGCCTTCTTGCAGCTTACCAAGCACAATGCCATTGGATAGCATCCAGTCCCTTGGATGGCGGCTATGCTCGATATCGCAGCTCAGCCTCATTCACTTGAATGGGACTGAGATACCCCTAAGCCATGTGACTGATAAACATGATGTCACAAGAAGAGGCCTAAGTGCTCACAGAACGCTGCAGCCATTTCAAACATCTGATCGGCAGGGGTTCCGGGCGTCCGACCCCCGACGATATCATATTTATGACCTATTGTAAAAATAGGCCATCAATATAAAAATCTGAGAAAATCAGTTTAATATATTTTTTCAACCGTGAGATGGGAAAACCCCTTTCATTTTTCTTTTTTTTTTTTTTTTTTATTATTTTATTCCCAATAGGTCATGTTCAAACATGAAGGAATTGCTACAGGGTTTTAATATGGAATCTGCATCAGAAATCCAGAACAGTACAGTGTAATTTATGTGCATGTTTAAAAAAAAAATATATACTGTATATATATCCTCATGTAGTATATTATAGCATCAGGGCAGAGATCAGAGCATACTACAGATCAGAAATTCCACTGCAGAACGCAGCTGTATCAAAATGCGGCTTGACTTAGGGGGAAGTTGATAGGCAGGAAAGGGTTTAGTATTTTAAATTGGGAGATGGGTACAGTTTACAATGATGAAGAAGTGGAGCAGGTATGAATTTAGCGGGCAGTATTTAAGCAGGGCGGGGGGAGTAGTTTCCCACTTGCCAAGGGAACAGTGCTCAGACATTCCCGCCTAGCCACCCACCCTTGTGGATGTTTTGTAGTATGGAATTTTTTTGTCATAGCGGGCGTAGGTAAAAGGGGGATACTGGGAGGCAAACAATTTGGAATAGGTGCATGTCACTTTGGGGCGTGCATCTTATGAGGTTTGGTAAGCTGAAGGCTGGGGGCTCCTGTTTGGTCTAAAAGGCCTTTAGGGGTATGTATCTGATGATTTGGTGCACTTAGATCAGTGAGTGCGGCCATGGGTAAGGTTAGGAATACAAGTGGAGGTGCCAAGTGGAGACTGCAGGTTGCTTGCCTTCTAGGATGCTTCCACACTATCAGAGGTTATAACTAGAGATGATCGAATCTTTCAAAAGTTCAATTCGGCTGATTCGCCGAATTTTACTAAAAAAGTGCATTTTTTTGTAAGTAGCGGGTGCAATGACAGGGAGCTGCGATAGCGCCGCCCCCATCATTGTACCCCTCAGATGCCGCATTAATACATGATCGCGGCATCTGAGTGTAAAAACAGTGTTACATTAACATTAAGAAAAATGAAATCAAACTTACCGCGTCCATTTGCCCGCGACGGGGCGGCCACCGCCATCTTGCTTGAAGATCTGGCGCGAAATCGGCTGATCCGGTGACGTCGCAAGCAAATGGAGGAGGTAAGAATTAATTTTTTTGTTTTTTACACTATTTCAGGTTAAATCGATTCGCTTACACGAAGCACGAGGAAATTCGGTTTTGAGACGGATCAAATTTATCCTGAAATTCGGATCGAATTCCACTCCGTGGGATTCGATTCACTCATCTCTAGTTATAATGTTTGGTAAGTTTGGCAATGATGGATTGGAATGTTATGGCACTTTAAGATATATATGCAAGATGTTAATATTAATATATTTTATGATGGTTTATTTTGTTAATAAACTCGGCTGCTACAGCCTTACATCCGAGAAAGAGTCTCTGTGTGTTTTGTTGGCTGGGGAAGGGTTTGGGGCATCGCCCAGAAGAAATCCTCCATCCTAATAAATCAAGGAATTGCCCAATAGCACATACTACCTTATTCACAATTGCATCAGCCCCAACTCTGCAACAGGGCATGCGCTGAGGCCAGTGACGTGTTCAGCCTTTTGAAATTTAGACCTGATGCGGCAGGGAAAGGGTGGGCGGAGTTATGGCTTGATCGGGGGGGCATTCACATTACAGTTGGGGGCGTCATGCCAGAGCGGAGAGGAGGCGGGCTTGGGCTCTGCATGAAGGTGGGCTTTGGATACAAGCAGGAGGCGTGCCTGGGCTCCTTTGTGTGAAAATAACGCCCCTCTGGGCACCTTACTGGCTCATTTGCATACCAAACAAACTTGTTTTTTGTAAGATAGAAAACACCAATTGCTGGGAATACGGTACTACGTGCTATTTTGCAATTCCTTTACTTCGAAAGCGATGAAGAGCTATTGGTACAGGGAGGAGGGGTTACCAGTGATTGATAGCATTGTGTATGTCTGTCGCTGATAACTCCTCCCTCATGTACCGATATCTCTTCACAGGAGGTGAAAAAAGCAAAGGTATAAATGTATAAATTACAGATTTTACTGAATCTTTTCCTGCTAAAATATATATATATCAATTTACTCGGCTTCTCCTGCACTGTAATATGGTGCTTTCAGATTGCATTGCATTTTGTGCTGACAGGTCTTCTTTAAATGATCTCTAACTTTTCATACAGCTTTGCATAAATCAATAGTACAGCTAATATAAGAGGTGCCGTAATATTTCTTATCAGACAAAAATGTCTAGTTCTCCAGTTATCAGCTGCCCCTCTTCCCTAAACTAACGTTCTCTCTGAATTCTGTCATTTTTCTGTCTTGTCAGACTAAGGCGGATTGCTTGCACGTTGAAGGGTCAGAATATATCATAAAATAGAAGTCTATGGAGAGGAGAAGGGGAAGAGCGGTGAGCAGTACAGTAAGCAGAGCATGATTCAGCAGCTAACAGTGTTATATGTCATCCCAGGTGCTTTATTCACATCTATACTGCTCAGCCCTGAACCCTACTGACCCCAGTGTAGTCAATGGAGGTATGTCGGGTGGCATTTATGTCCGTCATGTTAGTTTTATTGTTCTGTGTTTAACCCTGTTTTATGCAATAATTAACCATCTTGCTATCGAGGCAATAGACAATTACTTAGCGCCCTGCCTTATTAATGCTGCATTGTTGGAATGTGTCATCTGGCAGCAATATTGAGAATTTTAATGGCTTGATATTAATGGAATTTACAAGGCAGAAGCAAGACTGTAATTGTAGCTGAAGTTCTATGTGTAATGTTAGTTACGGTAACAATTAAAATTATCAATTAGTATAATGGATTTTTTATTTTAATTAATTAGGCATATTGATACATTCCCGGCAATAACGAGTCACAGAATTGTCTGATTCAGAGGAAGAAAAAGTATTTTATTCAGCGGAACAGAATATTGATGACTATATGATGTAGTCTGTATAGATCACACTGGAGGAAAATGGACGGCTCTTAGAATAATTATAAAAGATGCAAATTTATGTATCTTTTTCAGTGCTAAATATTGGAGTAAATGCACAGCAGCAATAAGATTCGGAAAGGAGGAGAAAGTATCTAACATCCTGGTGAATGTATCATGCCACATGTGTCATTTTAATAAATGTGTGGCGTTTACACCATTCTTTTTAACTTCTGTGATCACCTACCTGTGGCTCTGCAGCTTATGCAAAACCACAATTTCCAGCATGGCTGTAAAGCCATGATAGGTGTTGTAGTCGCCCAATGGCTGGAGAGCTCACTGCCTTACTGTTTGACATAGGACTAAAGCGAATGCACCTTGCACAGTTCTCTGCACAGGAGTATCATTGTCCAGGTAAAGTGCCGAAGGGACCTTGGAATTGGCAGGGGTGTCAGAGGTCAGATCCCCTACTAAACAGAATCTTTGGGCATATCCTAATATTGCGCCATAACATTCATTGATGGGAATACCCTATAAATTGTTGGCAAAGGGCTTGGATTGGGTTAAAAAATGAAAAGAAGCGATACCTCATTGATCTTGTTCCAGCGCTTGCCGAGTCTCAGCTGGTCTCTACTTGGTGTTCCCATCTGGACCCACTGGAAATGTCTGCTCAGCCAATCACTGGCTGAGGCGGGTCACCAATGTAGACAGCCATTGGCTGAGCAGGCATTTCCTGGATTACCTATGTGCCACGTTAGGACCAGGAAGCAGAAACCATCAGGGCCTTGGTTAGAGCCGGAACTGAGCAGTGGGGTACCAGTGATAATTATTTTATTTAACCCATTCCGAGCCCTTTGATGCAGTTTTTCTCTGCTACCCAACCCCTTTAAAAGGCATCTGTCAGCAGATTTGTACCTATGACACTGGCTGACCTGTTACATGTGCGCTTGGCAGCTGAAGACATCTGTGTTGGTCCCATGTTTATATGTACCTGGATTGATGAGAAAAATTAAGTTTTAATGTATGCAAATGAGCCTCTAGGAGCAACAGGGGTGTCACCGTTACACCTAGAGGCTCTGCTCTCTCTGCTACTCCCACGCCCTTACCACATTAATTGACAGGGCTAGGCAGTGTAAATGTAATGCTCCTAGAGGCTCATTTGCATATTCATAAAACATAATTTTTCTCAGCAATGCGGCCACATATGAATATGGGACCAACACAGGTGTCTTCAGCTGCCAAGGGCACATGTAACAGCTCAGCCAGTGTCATAGGTACAAATCTGCTGACAGATACCCTTTGAGCTGTTTAGTAGGTCAATTTAAGGTGGGCATAGGCTTAATATTTAGAAATGTATTACTAAGCTGAAGGGTTGAAAATTCATTTGAAAAAAGGTTAATCTACTAATGTAGCAGAGATAAGTTTGTCTTTCACCACAATTTTATTTTAGATCATAATACACTACCAGAAATAAAAAAGAACGCCTCTTTTACAGTATAGCATCAATGGATGGTGTAGCATGTAGTGATCAAAGTTACTAGATCCTTACTTTATGTACAGATTCTCTATAGACTTTTTTGTTTGGCATCACTGTTGTTTTCTGTCTGACAGCACTGCTTTTTGTCTTCTCTCTTGCAGGACTTTTGATTGGGTGTTGTTGAAGTGTTCACTACGCCTGCTAGACAAAGGCATGCACCATTTGTGCATTTAACAAATTTTTAAAAGGGCCTAATAATGAGCCTGTAGTGCATGGATGGTGTCGACAGCGGTCAGAGTAGGGCACTCACACGCGTAAAGAGGGTTCTGGATGGTCAAGACAAACCGTTGAATACCAAGATCACTGCTGTATATCAAAGGACAGCCACAAGTTCACAAATTTGTTCCACAGAAGTCCCTGCAGTGACTGCCTGTTACAGACTATGGTTGTGTTGACATTGGGCTATTCCTGAGGGTCTTGTCCTGGCAGTCACCTGGTTTTTAACCTTTAACCCCTCAACAGGGTCTGGTCTTAGCTGTAGGGGAGCCACCAAGCTGCTACCTCTTAGAATAGTCCTGGTGTAGATGCCACCAGGTGGGGGTCAGAGAAACTGGTGCAAAACCCCAAGGGATCAGGCAATACACATAGTTAGAACCAGGCTGAGTACATGCAAATCTGAGAAACAGGACCAGGGCAGTCAGCACAGGGTCAGGATCCAGGCAGTAGACAGAAGAGGAACACAAACAGACCAGGATAACAGGCACAGGTGAAGAGACCCTTACAGCACTTACACTGAGGTGGGATACAGTGAACAGTGGTCCTGATTTACACACGGAAAGCTGATACTCGTCCGAACCAGACGGCGGTGGGCATGAACTGCCATTGTAATACCGCCAAGACCATAAGAAACTTGAAGCAGGACTGCATTGATTCACTCCACTAGCTTGTTTACCACGGACGTCTCATCATGGCCAAGAGTTCCTGCCCTGGTGCCATGAGAGAGCCCATTGGAGGCATGAATGGTAAACAGCAGTGTTCAGAAATGAAGGCAGGCTCTGCTTTTTTATTGTTTTATTAATGATTGCCACATCAGAGTTTTCAGGAGGGCTGGAGAGCACCTACTGCCATCATGCATAGTACAAAGACACACAGGACTAAAGCATGGTGTATTGCGCCATTAGCTACAGTTGTGTTCAAAATTATTCAACCCCCAATGCTGTAAAGGGTTTTAGGGAATTTAGTGTACATTTGTAATTGTGTTCAGAATGAAATCTTACAAGGACTTTTTAAAGAACCAAATGCAACTAAAATGACATCAATTGTTTTTGTAATACAGTATTAAATGTTTTTTTTGTGATTTCTTCATTGACACAATTATTCAACCCCTTAAAGACGACCACTCTTAAGAACAGAGGTTCATTCAAGTGTTTTCGATCAGGTATTGAAAAGCCCTGTGGATGTCAAGGAGCAGCAATCAAGCATAATAAGCCCCAATTAGGCAGATGTAAAATGACTGTGATGCTCAGCTCCTTCTAGACATTTACTGGTGTGTTTACAGACATGGTGAAGTCAAGAGAATGGTCCAGGAAGACAATAGAAGAGGTGATTTCTCTTCACAGGAAGGGCAATGGCTATAAGAAGACTGCAAAGATGTTAAACATACCAAGAGACACCATAGGAAGCATCATTCGCAAATTCAAGGCAAAGGGCACTGTTGAAACGCTACCTGGTCGTGGCAGAAAGAAGATGCTGACTTCGACTGCTGTGCGCTACCTGAAGCGCAAAGTGGAGAAAAGTCCCCGTGTGACTACTGAGGAACTGAAAAAAGATTTGTCAGATGCGGGTACTGAAGTTTCAGCTCAGACAATAAGGCGCACACTGCGTAATGAAGGCCTCCCTGCCAGAACTCCCAGGCGCACCCCCTTGCTGTCTCCAAAGAATAAGAAGAGTCGACTGCAGTATGTCAAAAGTCATGTGGACAAACCACAAAAGTTTTGGGATAGTGTTCTGTGGACTGATGAAACAAAATTTGAACTGTTTGGGCCCATGGATCAACGCTATGTTTGGAGGAGGAAGAACAAGGCCTATGAAGAAAAGAACACCTTGCCTACTGTGAAGCATGGCAGGGGGTCAATCATGCTTTGGGGCTGTTTTGCTTCTACAGGTACAGGGAAGCTTCAGCGTGTGCAAGGTACCATGAATTCTCTTCAGTACCAGGAGATATTGGATGAAAATGTGATGCAGTCCGTCACAGACCTGAGGCTTGGGAGACGTTGGACCTTTCAACAGGACAATGATCCCAAGCATACCTCCAAGTCCAATAGAGCATGGTTGCAGATTAAAGGCTGGAACATTTTGAAGTGGCCATCGCAGTCACCAGACTTAAATCCAATTGAGAACCTCTGGTTGGACTTAAAGAAAGCAGTTGCAGCGCGCAAGCCTAAGAATGTGACTGAACTGGAGGCTTTTGCCCATGAAGAATGGGCGAAGATACCCGTAGATCGCTGCAAGACACTTGTGTCAAGCTATGCTTCACGTTTAAAAACTGTTATAACTGGAAAAGGATGTTGTACTAAGTACTAAGACTGAATGTCACTTGGGGGTTGAATAAAACTGATAATGATGTGTGCACAGAAAAGACATTTGTGGTTATTTTATTATAAATGTTATGTTATATTTGTCTGACTTACAAGGGCCTCTTTGATTTAATTGTAAACAAGATGACTGAAATGATCAAAATCAATGTCAAACTGGCGAAAACACTAAATTTCAGTGGGGGTTGAATAATTTTGAACACAACTGTACTTGAGTAATACAGGGAGTGCAGAATTATTAGGCAAATGAGTATTTTGACCACATCATCCTCTTTATGCATGTTGTCTTACTCCAAGCTGTGTAGGCTCGAAAGCCTACTACCAATTAAGCATATTAGGTGATGTGCATCTCTGTAATGAGAAGGGGTGTGGTCTAATGACATCAACACCCTATATCAGGTGTGCATAATTATTAGGCAACTTCCTTTCCTTTGGCAAAATGGGTCAAAAGAAGGACTTGACAGGCTCAGAAAAGTCAAAAATAGTGAGATATCTTGCAGAGGGATGCAGCACTCTTAAAATTGCAAAGCTTCTGAAGCGTGATCATCGAACAATCAAGCGTTTCATTCAAAATAGTCAACAGGGTCGCAAGAAGCGTGTGGAAAAACCAAGGCGCAAAATAACTGCCCATGAACTGAGAAAAGTCAAGCGTGCAGCTGCCAAGATGCCACTTGCCACCAGTTTGGCCATATTTCAGAGCTGCAACATTACTGGAGTGCCCAAAAGCACAAGGTGTGCAATACTCAGAGACATGGCCAAGGTAAGAAAGGCTGAAAGACGACCACCACTGAACAAGACACACAAGCTGAAACGTCAAGACTGGGCCAAGAAATATCTCAAGACTGATTTTTCTAAGGTTTTATGGACTGATGAAATGAGAGTGAGTCTTGATGGTCCAGATGGATGGATTGGTAAAGGGCAGAGAGCTCCAGTCCGACTCAGACGCCAGCAAGGTGGAGGTGGAGTACTGGTTTGGGCTGGTATCATCAAAGATGAGCTTGTGGGGCCTTTTCGGATTGAGGATGGAGTCAAGCTCAACTCCCAGTCCTACTGCCAGTTTCTGGAAGACACCTTCTTCAAGCAGTGGTACAGGAAGAAGTCTGCATCCTTCAAGAAAAACATGATTTTCATGCAGGACAATGCTCCATCACACGCGTCCAAGTACTCCACAGCGTGGCTGGCAAGAAAGGGTATAAAAGAAGAAAATCTAATGACATGGCCTCCTTGTTCACCTGATCTGAACCCCATTGAGAACCTGTGGTCCATCATCAAATGTGAGATTTACAAGGAGGGAAAACAGTCCACCTCTCTGAACAGTGTCTGGGAGGCTGTGGTTGCTGCTGCACGCAATGTTGATGGTGAACAGATCAAAACACTGACAGAATCCATGGACGGCAGGCTTTTGAGTGTCCTTGCAACGAAAGGTGGCTATATTGGTCACTGATTTGTTTTTGTTTTGTTTTTGAATGTCAGAAATGTATATTTGTGAATGTTGAGATGTTATATTGGTTTCACTGGTAAAAATAAATAATTGAAATGGGTATATATTTGTTTTTTGTTAAGTTGCCTAATAATTATGCACAGTAATAGTCACCTGCACACACAGATATCCCCCTAAAATAGCTAAAACTAAAAACAAACTAAAAACTACTTCCAAAAATATTCAGCTTTGATATTAATGAGTTTTTTGGGTTCATTGAGAACATGGTTGTTGTTCAATAATAAAATTAATCCTCAAAAATACAACTTGCCTAATAATTCTGCACTCCCTGTAAAGCAGAGTTTGTCATTAATTTGTTATGTGCACAGAAATAGCAGTCATTTAACCCCTTTTAACCACCTGCCGACCGCCTAACGCAGGGATCCGTCCAGGCGGCAGGTCTGTTCCTCCTTGACGCGTCGGCGTTCACAGCAGCTCAAAGATCGCAAGTTATACTGCAGCCTGCCAGCGATGATCAATCGCTGGCAGGCTGTAGATGCAAAATAAATCGCATCAAAGATGTATATCAGACGCTGTTTTGTTAACAGCGTCTGATATACCTGCTACCCGGTCCTCTCGTAGTCCCATTTGCTGGGATCGACCACCAGAGGACCAGGAAGCTATGTAAAGTAGCACCAAACACCACAATACATCCCCCCCATGTCACTTATTAACCCCTTGTTAACCCCTGATCACCCTATATAGACTCCCTGATCACCCCCCTGTCACTGATCACCCCCCTGTATGGCTCTATTCACATGTCCATATGTGTTTTGCGGATCCACGGATCCGCAAAACACGGACACCGGCAATGTGCTTTCCGCATTTTGCAGATCCGCACATTGCCAGAACTATATAGAAAATGCCTTTTCTTGTCCGCAATTGCGGACAAGAATAGGACATGTTCTATATTTTTGCGGAACGGAAGTGCAGACCCGGAAGTGCGGATCCGCAATTCTGGATCCGAGCAGGACAAAGTCTGTCCCCATAAAAATGAATGGGTCCGCAATTCGGTTCCGCAAACAGAATTGCGGACGTGTGAATGGGGCCTAAGGGTCCCTTATCACCGCCAGTTAGTTAGCTACTTGTTAGGTAGCTAGCGCCCAGCCCACCGCACCGCAGTCACTGATTTTGGCAGAGATATTTTCATCCACATTGATCGATGCGAATGAAGAAATCTGTGCCGTTCATTTTATTTATTTTTTCAGCCCAGAGGCTGAACGGAAAAAAAAAATCTCATTACCCGTATGCTCAATATACGGAGAATCGCAGAAACTCCTAATGCTGCTGAAAAAAGACACCCAAGGTATTCCGTGAGGGGTATGGGGAGTTCATGTAAAATTTAAATTTTTTGTCACTAGTTAGTGGAATATGAGACTTTGTAAAAAAAAAACAAAAAAAAAAACAATTTCCGCTAACTTGTGCCCAAAAATATTTTTTTCTGTGAACTCGACATGCCCCTCACGGAATACCTTGGGGTGTCTTATTTCCACAATGGGGTCACTTGTGGGGTATTTATACTGCTCTAGCATTTTAGGGGTCCTAAAGTGTGAGAATCCAAATGCGTAAAAATGCCCTGTGAAATCCTAAAAGTACTCATGGGAATTTGGGCCCCTTTGCGCATCTTGGCTGCAAAAAAGTGGCACACATTTGGTATCCCCGTACTCAGGAGAAGTAGGGCAATGAGTTTTGGGGTGTATTTTTTTATATACCCATACTTTGTGTGAGAAATATCGCTGTAAACGACAACTTTTTAATTTTTTTTAATTAACTTTTAGACTTTTAATAAGTCTTTAATTTACAGAGCTATTTCTCTCACCCAGCATGTGTAAAAATACACCCCCAAAACTCATTGCCCTACTTCTTCTGAGTACGGCGATACCACATGTGTGACACTTTTTTGCAGCCTAGGTGCGCAAAGGGGTGTAAAGTCCAATGAGTACCTTTAGGTTGTACAGGGTTGCTCACAATTTAGCCCCGCCCAGAACAGTACAAACACCCCACAAATGACCCCATTTTGGAAAGAAGACACTCCAAGGTATTCGCTGAGGGGCATAGTGAGTCCATGAAAAATTGAACTTTTTGTCACAAGTTAGCGGAAAGGGAGACTTTGTGAGAAAAAACAATAAAAAATCAATTTCCGCTAATTCGTGCCAAAAAAAAAATCTTCTATGAACTCGCCATGCCCCTCACGGAATACCTTGGGCTGTCTTCTTTCCACAATGGGGTCACATGTGGGGTATTTATACTGCCCTGGCATTTTAGGGGCCCTAAAGCGTGAGAAGAAAAATGCGTAAAAATGCCCTCCTAAAGGTACTCATTGGAATTTGGGCCCCTTTGCGCATCTTGGCTGCAAAAGTGTCACACATGTGGTATCGCCGTACTCAGGAGAAGTAGGGCAATGTGTTTTGGGGTGTATTTTTACATATACCCATGCTGGGTGTGAGAAATATCTCTGTAAATTGACAACTTTTAAAAAAAATTTATACAAAGTTGTCAGTTTACAGAGATATTTCTCTCACCCAACATGGGTATATGTAAAAATACACCCCAAAACACATTGCCCTACTTCTCCTGAGTACGGCGATACCACATGTGAGACACTTTTTTGCAGCCTGGGTGCGCAAAGGGGCCCAAATTCCAACGAGTACCTTTAGGTTTTACAAGGTTGCTCACAATTTAGCCCCGCCCAAAATGCCAGAACAGTAAACACACCCCACAAATGACCCCATTTCGGAAAGTAGACACCCCAAGGTATTTACTGAGGGGCATAGTGAGTCCGTGGGAGATTTTATTTTTATTTTGCCTGAAGTTAGCAGAAATGGAAACTTTATTATTTATTTTTTTCCTCAGAAAGTGTCATTTTCCACTAACTTGTGAAAAAAAATGAAATGATACATGAACTCACCATGCCCCTCCGCGAATACTTTGGGGTGTTTTCTTTCTAAAATGGTGTCATTTGGGGGGTATTTATACTATCCTGGCATTCTAGCACCTGAAGAAACATGACAGGTGCTCAGAAAGTCAGAGCTGCTTCAAAATGCCAAAATTCACTTTTTTGCACCATAGTTTGTAAATGCTATAACTTTTACCCAAATCAATAAATATACACTTATTGGATTTTTTTTTATCAAAGACATGTAGAACAATAAATTTATAGAAAAATTTATATAGAAATATAGTTTTATTTTAAAAAATTTACAACAGTAAGTGAAAAATGTCATTTTTTTGCAAAAATGTCGTTAAATTTCTATTAATAGAAAAAAATGTAAAAATGTCAGCAACAATGAAATACCACCAAATGAAAGCTCTATTAGTGAGAAGAAAAGGAGGTAAAATTCATGTGGGTGGTAAGTTGTATGACCGAGCAATAAACGGTGAAAGTAGTGTAGTGCAGAATTGTAAAAAGTGGCCTGGTCATTAAGGGTGTTTAAGCTAGGGGGGCTGAAGCGGTTAACATACACTAGTGGACAGTGACAAAATAACACCTGCAAAACTTAATGCGATTAAGCTGAGATGACAAAGTATAAACTGCTAGCGGTGTTTGGTTAATGATCACACAACCAAGGTGGTGCAGGCTTTATTTTGGGTTTTGCAGCAGTGTATATGTTGAGGCAGGGTCACATTAATACCCCTTGCTGTGATACATGCTGCCACTATGGCTTGGTAACGGTCATACAGATGCTGGATATCCTCCTGTGGTCATTCCAAGCTTTTTTTTTACTTGGACCTGTAGCTCAGCCAAGATGGTTGTTGTCTCCTGTGCATGAAAGAATCGTCACCTCATTCTGTCCCAGACATTCTTCAAGGGGGAGAAATCTGGCAATGGAGCTGGCCAGGGGAGCTGCTAGAGACCCTGAAGAGCACGTTGTGTAGTGTGGACGGTCATTATCTTGTTGAAACATCTCATTTTGTAACTTACGAAGGCAGGTGAATTTTCCCTATACGAATACCAAATGAGAATGCTCATGGTACAGTTGTGTTCAAAATTATTCAACCCCCACTGAAATTGAGTGTTTTCGCCAGTTTGACATTGATTTTGATCATTTCAGTCATCTTGTTTACAATTAAATCAAAGAGGCCCTTGTAAGTCAGACAAATATAACATAACATTTATAATGAAATAACCACAAATGTCTTTTCTGTGCTCACATCATTATCAGTTTTATTCAACCCCCAAGTGACATTCAATCTTAGTACTTAGTACAACATCCTTTTCCAGTTATAACAGCTTTTAAACGTGAAGCATAGCTTGACACAAGTGTCTTGCATCGATCTACGGGTATCTTCGCCCATTCTTCATGGGCAAAGCCTCCAGTCTAGTCACATTCTTAGGCTTGCGCACTGCAATTGCTTTCTTTAAGTCCCACCAGAGGTTCTTAATCGGATTTAAGTCTGGTGACTGCGATGGCCATTTCAAAATGTTCCAGCCTTGCGACCATGCTCTAGTGGACTTGTAGGTATGCTTGGGATCATTGTCCTGTTGAAAGGTCCAACGTCTCCCAAGCCTCAGGTTTGTGACGGACTGCATCACATTTTCATCCAATATCTCCTGGTACTGAAGAGAATTCATGGTACCTTGCACATGCTGAAGCTTCCCTGTATCTGTAGAAGCAAAACAGCCCCAAAGCATGATTGACCCCCCGCCATGCTTCACAGTAGGCAAGGTGTTCTTTTCTTCATAGGCCTTGTTCTTCCTCCTCCAAACATAGCGTTGATCCATGGGCCCAAACAGTTCTAATTTTGTTTCATCAGTCCACAGAACACTATCCCAAAACTTTTGTGGTTTGTCCACATGACTTTTGGCATACTGCAGTCGACTCTTCTTATTCTTTGGAGACAGCAAGGGGGTGCGCCTGGGAGTTCTGGCATGGAGGCCTTCATTACGCAGTGTGCGCCTTATTGTCTGAGCTGAAACTTCAGTACCTGCATCTGACAAATCTTTTTTCAGTTCCTCAGCAGTCACACGGGGACTTTTCTTCACTTTGCGCTTCAGGTAGCGCACAGCAGTCGAAGTCAGCATCTTCTTTCTGCCACGACCAGGTAGAGTTTCAACAGTGCCCTTTGCCTTGAATTTGCGAATGATGCTTCCTATGGTGTCTCTTGGTATGTTTAACATCTTTGCAATCTTCTTATAGGCATTGCCCTTCCTGTGAAGAGAAATCACCTCTTCTCTTGTCTTCCTGGACCATTCTCTTGACTTCACCATGTCTGTAAACACACCAGTAAATGTCTAGAAGGAGCTGAGTATCACAGTCATTTTACATCTGCCTAATTGGGGCTTATTATGCTTGATTGCTGCTCCTTGACATCCACAGGTGTTTTCAATACCTGATCGAAAACACTTGAATGAACCTCTGTTCTTAAGAGTGGTCGTCTTTAAGGGGTTGAATAATTGAGTCAATGAAGAAATCACAAAAAAAGATTTAATACTGTATTACAAAAACAATTGATGTAATTTTAGTTGCATTTGGTTCTTTAAAAAGTCCTTGTAAGATTTCATTCTGAACACAATTACAAATGTACACTTAATTCCCTAAAACCCTTTACAGCATTGGGGGTTGAATAATTTTGAACACAACTGTATGTGGACTTCACTTCAGGGAACCACCAGGTCTCTACTCCTGAAATCTCTGTGTGATTGACAGCTGACCTATGGGGTTCAGAGGAACTAGTGTAGGGCACAACTGGTCAGGTAGAGTCATAGGGCAATAGTCAGGGAAAAGCCAAGTTCAGGGCAGGCAGAGTACATGCATGGTAAACGGTCGGCAGTCAGGGCAGGCAGCGAAATGGTCAACTCAGAGGTTAGACAAAGGACAGGTCAGGCAGCGGAGGGTCAGGATACAGTAAACGGGCAGAAAGTCAGTACATGGGCAGACAACAGATCAGAAACCTTAGCAGGATACTAGAATGCTAGAACACTTATTGCTCAGGCAAACTCCCATGGGAGAAGGAGCCATAAGTACACTAGGATTGCCACCCATTGGCTGGTAAAGATTAGAGAAGAAGTAAAGAGGCCTGGCTGGCAAGCAGGACACAGCCTGCGTTGGAGGGACAGAGCAGACCCACAGCTTTTTAATGTATATTCAGATTCATCATCACATTTCATTTTACCTCTCTTGTATTATATTGTAAAACCTGTTTGATTTTTAACAGCGCTACAGTGAGAATTTGTGTAGACTGTATTGTAGCTAGAGATGAGGGAATTTCTTTAAATTTGTTTCAAATTTGGATTTGAATGGATTTGTCATCAGATTCCATTTGGGTCTGAGTTTGACCTGATATGAAAGTGCCCCAAACATTGTGTATGACACTCTGTAGTCTCCTTTACTTCATCCAACCCCTTTCAAGCTCTTTAATGCCAAGACAACATTAGTGTCAGAGTGACAGTGATTTATATGGTTGTGGGTAAGTGTTTGGTAGGGGATTGTATCAAACAGCCTGTTTAATAGCACACTGCGCTGTTGGATTTTTTAAATTAACAAAAAAACTGTCCAAAGATTTTCCCTTTTTGGGGAGTAGCAATAGGTTTGGTGTTTTTTAAAAAAAAATTATAATATTACATATAATCTGTGACACTGAAAATTATACAATTGAAGGAAAAACCACGGCAATCTAGTTTATGTTGCGTCAAATGCTTATTTTTATATTTATTAGAAAAATGTTTTTGTGATCATTTTTATCCATCCACAAAAATAATGTTTAGTCCCTGGCCAACGTGTCAGTCAACAATAGACCTTGATAGGTCTGAGTCATGGTGCTGTGTAGTATGGCTGGCGCTATCCATCCATACATTATTTTTCTAGATGGATGAAAAAGATGAAAAAATCAAAACAAAAATTCTAATAATAATAAAAATAGGCATTTGACGCAACAGTGCCATGGTTTTCCCTTCAATTTAATGAACTTTATGTACCACTGAGCACCGCCTTTTTCACAGAGGTATGCCGTTCAACCCTCTCCTCACACTGAAAATTATGACAGGTATATTAGTCCGTGATCAACAAGTTTTTAAAGAAACTTTGCAATATAAAAACAAAGGTCAATGACTGTGTACAATACAAGGCAAGTGTGAAGCATAAAATGTGTTAGCTAGTGTACTATCAGCACCAATATTAAAGGGAACCTTCCGGCGGCAAAAACCATCCCACACCACCAGCAGTACCTTCAAGTATCCGGCAGTGAGTTTCTAATGATGATTTTCTTACTTTATTCAGATGAGGCAGAAGTAGAAACAATGTTCTTTTATCCTCCGTCCGCGCTATTTTCCAGTCAGGCTTGAAGTGAAGGGGGCAGCGGCCTCCTTGCTTCAAGTCAAGGTAACTGCACCCCCTTTACTGCCCCTTCGCTGTGACTGACATCGCTTATGCAGAGAGTTTGGCTGGTGTTGCCGAACAGGCGAAGGGGCAGGGAAGCGGGTGTGGTTACCTTGACTTGAAGCCTGACTGGAAAATCGCAGAAGCAGGGGATAAAAGAACGTTTTTCATACTTCTTCCTCATCTGAATGCAGTAAGAAGATCATCATTAGAAAATCACTGCCAGCTACTTGAAGGTACTGCTGGCGGTGTGGGATGGCTTTTGCCGCTGACAGGTTCCATTTGTATTTATAATTGTGAATAGAGATGAGCGAATGTCATATTATGAAATTCGTTCACACTTCGTTTGGTGGTAAAAGGTGAATTGCGTTATCGATTCCGTTACTACGGACCATAACACAATTCTATAACGGAATGCCTTTAGAGGCATTCCGTTAATCATTCCATTATAATAGAAGTCTATGGGCTGCATAACGGATCCGTCCCGTTTCCGTTATTCAGGGGAGTCCTCTCCTGCATAACGGAAACAGGACGGATCCAATTATGCAGGCCATAGACTTCTAATATGACGGAATGAATACTGGAATGCCTCTAAAGGCATTCTGTTATGTATTCCGTCATTGAATTGCGTTAGGGTCCGTGGTAACAGAATCCATATCACAATTCACCTTTTACCACCAAACGAAGTGTGAACGAATCTTAAAATATGAAATTCGCTCATCTCTAATTGTGAATTATGCGATGTACATTAGCGTGATGTACATTATTAAAAAATTGAGTGCTATAGCTTTAAATAATTCTGTAGCATTCACCGAAAAAGCCTGTTAACCATTCATTACACTACCATTCTCCCTACTGTGTAGCTGTTGTCTATAACCAGAAGCTCACCCGGACATCAGCAGCAGAGAAGGGGTCAGTGTGGACCGTCAGATACGTAATAATATGAAAATATTTGCAATAACTGTTTCCTTGTCTGTAATGACACATTGTTTTCTGGATTCTGATGCCGTGATTCATTCCTCAAGTGAAATTTTCTGTTGACTTTTTGCTTGAACATAAAACACCTTTACCAAAATGATATAGCATGGGTCAAAGCAATTACATGCGTTTGTGCAAATACACTAAGTACAGTAGACAGTCAGCTTAATGACTCAGATAAATCTGGCAGATAGGAAATTATCATCCTTGCACTCATCATCACATTCTGAGCTTTATCGTTGGTTCTTATTTGCTGAGATTGCTGAATTGCACTTTGATTAATTTCAGCCTTTGTTTGAGTTTTCAAAGTTTCACGAAAGGTTGTAAAAAACTGGAGCTTGTTTTTGATTTTTTTTTTTTTAAGTTAGATGTTTAAACCCCTTGAAGAGTGTTTCTATGGCGGTCATGACTGGGCTTGTTTCTAGAGCGCTTTACCAACAATAAGGGAACAATTTCTAAAATGTCTCAGTGGTGACATTATATTCATGAACCACATTAATTATTGCCGTATTCCTCAATGTACTATATATATAGGGCAAGGTTAACTTCAGTTGATAGAGCTGTGTGGTGACTCATTTGTGCGATGATCTGTATTTTTCATTGATATCATTTTGAGGTGTGTGTGACTTTTTGATCACTTTTTATTAAAAAATTTTGTGGGATGAAAAGCGAGCAAAAAATGGCAAATCATCCATTTTTACTTTTTTTCCATTTCACCATTCGCCGTAATAGGCTATTTTCACACTAGCGGCAGGACGGATCCAACAGGCTGTTCAGGGAACTTTAACAGGCAATCATTAGATTGCTTCTCTCATAGACTCCATTGCATTAGCATTGGAGTTTATGGGGATTACAGATGGTTCCTAAGGAGCCCTGACGTTATCGCTGATCACATACACTGACGAGCAAAAGGGTAACAATGTTTTGAACTTTTGATTTCAGGCTCCCTATCTCACTTTCTTCTACAGCTTTGAACATAAGACTACCATCATTTAATAGACAATCATCTTGACTATCTTATACATAAATTGGACTAATTGAACTATTTAGCATATGATTAGTTATGGAGATTCTTGTTATGTAACTGTTATTGTTACTGTTTTGCTCCTAAATTCCAAATTTTAATTTTTATTATTTTGTTAGTATTTTGTAAATCCGCCTTTTGGCTTTTAACACTGCCTGAATCCTGTGGCCATGCTATTGATCAAATTCAATCATGTCTCGACTAAAATCTGTTCCCAGGTCTCTTTTACACGTTTCCAATGTTGGTGCAGACTGTTCGACTCACTTGGGTATGAATACAGCTTTTTCTTCAACTCTACCCACAAGTGTTCAATTGGGTTGAGGTCTGGGGACTGTGGGGGCAATCCAGCACCTCTACTTCATTGTCATTGAACCATTCCTTCGCCAATCTCGACGTATGATTCAGGTCATTGTCCTGCTGGAACACTATGTTGTCCTTTTTTATACCCATAGTACTCGAGTGTATAAAGTACCTCGTTTTGTAGGATACTCGCCTATAGCTCAGCTTTGAGATCACCATTGATCCTGGTCAAGTATCTAACGCCTTTGGCTGTGAAACACCCCCATATCATCAGGCTTCCTCCACCGAACTTGCCAGTTCCTTCAATTACCTTGTTTCTTCCAGACCTGTTTGCACCCATCAGAGCCCAGTCTATTGACTTTTGTCTCATCACTTTTTGAACAGCTGATTGATGGGGTTGTTGGGAGTCAGACCTATGCTGATCTGTTACTGATAACTCATCCTGAGTATATAAACCATATTTCAGGGGCGTTTAATAGCACAGATTATCCCCTTCTGTTTTATAGGTAATAACATCCTGAATTGTGTACTCTACCTGATCCCCCTCTGGCCCCCGCCACACTAAGCACCCTCTCTGATGCCACACTACTGGCCGGGCAGAACAGATTTTTCAAGGCAAACTCGGCCAGTTGCTGCCACAAATCCAGTATGGCAGTCCAGCGGATCTTCAATGACAGCTGGGAGGATGCTGTCCAAGTATGCCACCACCTGCTGGTTCAGGTTCTGCTACAGGTCTAGCTGCTGCTGCTGGTGAGTAGTTTCTTCACTATGCGGGTGAAGAAAGCTGCTCATCAGCGACTCTAGACTCAGGCTGGTACTGCTCCTTCCACCCCACCCCTCCCCAGCAGCCATGGCAGTGGAATGTGAGCACAGAGGGCCCCCCCCCCCGGTTAGACCTGCGAGAGGATGGACGATGGCGCAGTTAGGCAGCGGCCAACTGACTACATAGGATGTCTCTGTAGTAGTTCAGTTCATCCTCCCTCTCAGTGGGTGTAAAAAAGGCCCCCATTCTGGACCGGTAGCGAGGGTCCAACAAGGTGGAGAGCCAGAAGTCATCCCTCTGCCGAATGGTGACAATTCGGCTGTCACTATGCAAGCAAGTGAGCATGTCTCATCTTCCTGTAGCTCCTCTGACTGCTCCTGCTCCTCCTCTCCTGTCACCTGAGTAGAAAAACCACTCATTTCTCTACATATTGCCTGTGCTCCAATGTCCTCCTCCTCCAGTTCAGCCCCCATAGTGCTCATGTGACCGTGAGATCTAGGCGCCACGTCTCCAGTCCCCTGACCAACAATTGTTATCACCATCTGTTCCAGGACATGAAGCAGTGCAATGACGTCGGTCATCCCCTAGTCCTCGCGACTGACAAATAACGTGGCATCTGCAAAGTGCCTGAGCAAACGGCAGGTGTCACGTATGAGCTGCCACTGGCTGACATCGAAATTACACAGGGGAGTATATCTTTCCGCTTGCATGATCAAGAAATCATTGATGCCCTTTCTCTGTTTGTATAGTCGGTCCATCATGTGGAGGGTGGAAACATGACATATAAGCCTATGTTGGGGGATGCAGTTCTGCCGCTGAAGCTCAAGGAGGGTGTGCTTTGCGGTGTACGAGTGGCTGAAGTGCATGCAAAGTTTCCTGCCCATTTTTAGGATGTCTTGCAGATGGTTGGAAGACTTTAGGAACCGCTTGACAACCAGATTGAACACGTGTGCCATGCAGGCCGCATGGGTCAGCCTTCTTTGACGCAGCGCCGACACAATGTTCTTCCCGTTGTCGGTCTCCATGGTTACGATTCTGAGTTGTCACGGAGAAAGACAGGATCCGATTTCTTGATGAATCACACAGAGCAGTTCCTCCTCTGTGTGACTCCATTAGCCAAGTCAAACCAGGTGCAGAGCAGCGCGACACCACCGTGCCCTGCACATGTGGTATGCTGGAGGGGCACTGTGCTTGTCCCTGCAGCGGAGGCTGAGGACATGGTGGAGGATTAGAAGGCAGAGGCGGACATTGTCGCTGGAGCAATGGCGTAAGAACGTGGAGACGGGAGCGGCGTCACCTGTCCAAGTTGCTGGTGTGGCTGTGCAGGAACCACATTCACCCAGTGGGCCGTAAAGGACATGTAATGTCCCTGACCGTGGTTACAGCTCCACACATTGGCACTGCAGTGCACTTTGGCAGACACCGACAGGATCAAGGACTGGCCCACCTGTTCTACATGTGTGTGCAGGGCTGGTACTGCCTTTTTGGCAAAGACATGACGTCTTGGGACTCTCCACCTCGGCTCGGCACAAGCCATCAGTTCTCTGAAAGGTGCAGAGTCCACCACTTGGAAAGGGAGGAACTGCAGCATCAGCAACTTGGACAGGAGCACGTTCAGCTTCTGCGCCGTTGGATGAGTGCACGCATACTGTTGTCTATTGGTAATCTCTTCGGTGATCGATTGCTGACGGAATGACTGACGAAGAGGAGCAGGAGCATCAGGACCAGCAGATGATGGGAACGACAAACAGCTCCCTTCAGCTGAGGTGGTGGAGCCTTGACTGCCTGAAATCAGGTGCGGCATGCCACTGGGTGATGCAGCGGTTGCTGCAGCAGCCTGGACCACCACACTGGAGCCACGGTTCTCCCAGGCCACTTTATGGTGACGCTGCATATGTTGACACAGGGCCGTCGTGCCAACATTGGCACCCTGGCCATGATTCACCTTCTGCCCCCATATTCTACATATGGCCATGTTGACCTTCTCCGACGTTTTTATAAAAAACTGCCGCAAACCGCCAAGTAGCTGATTTTAACCCCAACACTACGCACTGGCTGACTGCTATCCCTGCTGCCTCCGTGAACCCGTGCACCACTCCTTTCCGGGCAGGTAGGCTGCTGCAAAGCGGGTGGTCTACCCAGTGCTCCCGACCTCCCATTGATGCCACCCTGCTGACTCCCGGCCACGCTAGCGACTTGCTGGCTCTGCCGCTGTCTCACGGGCAAGCTGCCACCCTCTTTTCCTGATGATGACGAAGCCCCTAATTCACCCAGCTCCAAAGTGCGACCGACTTCATCATCATCGAGTACTGCACGTCACTGATGTCCTCCTCAACGGTCAATGGGTCAGAGTCTGACCAGTCGGAACACCAGCTTCCACGCCACTCACTACTTGTCACTAGTAGAGGAAGTGGCGGATGTCTCCTCCAGATCTTGGCTGAGCAGTAGCTGCTGAATGTCCTCTAGTAGCTTGTCCTCACTGTATAGCGGAGCTGAGCTCACAGTCTCTTTATGTTTCAAGGCAGCCTCGCCGCCTTGCCTGGACCAGAGCTTATATGGGCCCGCTCGGCAAACAATCACCTCTTTTGGCTCATTGGCAGGGGAGCTGCTTGGAGGCCAGCCCCGTGGGCGGGCTCGGAGTCCTCTCCAGAGTCCAGCCTCCCCAAATCCATGGTTCTGAATGTTCAGATATTCTTAAGACCAGAACCCCGAACTCTGTAGGAGTGTGGTAGGTGTCCTGTTGACATCTTACTCTTTGCACCGATACCAAACATGCTTATCCTGGAGTGAGCCTAAGAGGTTCTGGGCTGGCTCAGCTCCGCTGTCTCCGGGGTAAACCCGTGTCTTGTGCCGTTGGATTCCGCTTGGTCCAGTTGGCTGGTGTAGCAGTTTCTAGAATTCTAGCAGACACGGCAGCTCTGCCATGTCCAAAGGAAACTGGCTATGGCCTTTCCCCTTGGAAACAAGAGTTGTGTTTCTGTGTGTACAAAGCCAGGTCTCCCACAGGATGTAGAGGTTTTATTGCCTGAAGGAATGTGAGCTCTCTATCTGGCAGTGCTCTTGGGGGGGGGGGGGGCGGTGTAGTGAATGGAGATGCCTTTAATGAGACCAAGAGACATCTCCCCCAAGACTGTGACAAAGGCCTTGGGATGCCAGTGTCGTTTTGACGACCTGCCATACATGAATCCATCGATGACGGATGTGTACGGCTAGTCATGAAATATTGGACTAAAAATCAGCAGGATGCTTCCTGCTGACACTTGGATCCCCAAAAAATCTTTCACTGCACTTGTAAATTGCTTTTTTTTCACAATGAGGTTTTCCCTATCACCGCCCCTAGCGCCTTCTGATGTCTCTCCCTGCATTAAGATGCTGTGAAATGATTCCTCCCTATCCTTTCCCTGCACTTATAAATCGCTTTTTTTTTCACAATGCAATGAGGTTTTCCCTAGCACTGTCCCTAGCGCCTGCAACGTCTGTCCCTGCACTCAGAACGCTGGAAAATGGCAGAATCCAAGATGGTTGCTGGTATTTATAGGGCTGTGACATCACAGGGCTGGCTGCTGATTGGCTGCATGCATGGCATTATGGGTGATCCTGCCTTCCCAGAGTTCCGTGCCCCATGTCCTCACACGTGTAGCCATTATTGTAGCTGCCATTTTAGGAAAAGTTGCGATTCGTTACCACGAAGCATGAGGAAATTTGCATTTGTTGCGAATCGAATTTTTCCTGAACTCGGATCGAATTCCACTTTGTCAGCTTCGATTCGCTCATTTCTAGTCATATTGTCAGGGGTCTGAACCGCGTTGGAATATACCTCTCACTATATACAGATTAAAGAATAATGTCATCATGAATATAATGTTGTATTGACCGGTCTAGTGCCATTGAGACGTTTTAGCAATTGTTCCTTAATTGGTATGATTGATATATTGTTTATGATCATTAGTTACAGTAGGGGTAATGTTGCACAGTATTGATAGGTCGTTTATGGTTGTTTGTTGGTACTAACTGGTACTTTCTAATGCTGTATCCCCCATAGATGTGTTTAGATGTGGATAGCAGTGCTTAACGGCTTTTTGTATGAGTATTAATCCCAACAACTCCTTTAGGGCCAAGGCTTCATCCTGACATAGTTTCAGATATTTTACGCAGATTACACTTACCACTGTATAATGAGACGTTGCAATTTTCTAATATATTTTGGGGCAGTTTTACTAAGACAAAAACTGAGTACAAGTTATTGACTGGTACATGTCCTCAAAAATCTCAAAACACCAAATATTATATTGGAGGAATGTTAAAACAAAATAACAAAAACTTTATTAAAGTCTCTACAACTAAAAAGAGGGGATGTCTACCCGATCACCCACCAATAGTGTGTGCAAAGGTAATATCAGTGATTAAGGGGCACTGCATACACTTGTCAATTTCAGGAAATTTCAGGAAAAATTTGATTCGCCACGAAGCCCAAAATTTCTTCGTGCTTCATGATAACGAATCCATTTTCCGTGAAACTGGGGGAAAAAAAAAAAACACGGCATCTGTGGGGTTCAATGATGGAGAGGGCGGCAAATTTTTTTGTAAAATTCGGCAGAGCAGCCGAATCAAAGTTTTAAGAATTTTGCTCATCTCTACTCAAAATGTATGAAGAAACACAAGCCTATTAAGAAATTTGGCGTGTCTTCGACCAGTCCGTGCACCAGAAAACGAAGGCCCCTGATACACGGGCGAGTATTCCGCGCGGGTGCAATACGTGATGTGAATGCATTGCACCTGCACTGAATTCTGACACATTCATTTCAATGGGGCTATGTACATGAGTGTTGTTTATCATGTAGCACTTGTGTGTTGCGTAAAAATCGCAGCAGGTTCTATATTCTGCGTTTTTCACGCAATGCAGGCCCCATAGAAATTAATGGGGCTGTGTGAAAAATTTTCACGCATGGTTGATAAGAGATGATAGGGATGAGCAACCCCGGACCCCATTAAAGTCAATTCACTGTTTTATTTTCCCTTATTACATGGTTATAAGGGAAAACAATATCATTCTTAATACAGAATGCTAACTGAAATGTCCAAAAAAATAAACTCACCTCATCCACTTGATTGCGCAGCCGGTATCTTCTTCTTGCAGGACCTGCAAAAGGACCTCAATGACGTCATCGTGCTCACCACGTGGTGAGCGTGGTGACGTCAGCGCAAGTTTGCCAAATTCAGATAGAAGAATATTCTACCTTCATTCAGCAGGACCTGTGCTGACGTCACCACGTGGTTGACGCGATTACGTCATTGAAGGTCCTTTTGCAGGTCCTGCCAATCAAGTGGATGAGGTGAGTTTATTTTTTTATTTTTTAACCTCTCATTGGACATTTCAGTTAAGCATTCTGTATATGTTATAAGATATGTTAAAATAATAAAATCTACAGAACACCGAACCCAAACTTCAGTGAAGAAGTTCGGGTCTGGGTACCACATTCAGTTTTTTATCACGCGCGTACAAAACGCATTGCACTCGTACGGAAAAAAAAACTGAAAAACGGAACGCAATCTCAGACAAAACTGACTGAAATTGCGTGCCTACTTGCGCGGGTTTCCCGCAATGAACCCGCATTGCATCCGGCCCTCACCCGCAACGCTCGTGTGAAAGAGGCCTAAATCTACAGCAGCTGATGCAGATTTGAACTTTTGCCACGGTTTCTGGTGTAAATTATCGTAAGTCTGATGGATGTTGGGAGGCCATGCAACCTCCTGCTAAGTTCCATCTTCTTTTCTTGCCTCCTGCAAATTCTACTGCAAATATGGTGTGTGCCATAATTTTGTACTTTATTCTACGCCACTACCATAGCTTAAAATCATTGTTAAATCTGCCCTTTGTGTTTCAGTTCCTCCCTATTTTTGAGATCTTTGTTGGCATATTTATCCCAGTTAACAGTACCATATATCAAAGCTTTTTAGCTTGTGTCTTTACTTGACCTACACAGATGGTTAGAGGAGCTTTATGAAATAGCACAGTAGAACATTTGTCTACATGGTGTCCAAGAAGAAGATAGCTCCAGTCCTGACTACGAACACTTTGATGAGGCATTACGAGAAGACAGTTGGAGCATCATGATGAGCATACTTGTACACGGGTACAGTCCCACTGATAGAGTCAAGGCTGATCTCCGCTGTTAACCCTTTGAATGCCATGATCAATAATGCTGGTCCCGGCAAAGGGAAAGATTGCAGGGGAGTCCCTTTGATTGCACCTACCTGTGAAACATTTGTGGCCCATACTTTGAGCAGAAAGCCTAGGGTCCAATGAAGGCTGTCTGGTAGATTGCAAAGTGGATTGCATTTGTGAACGTGAACAGGTTCACTTTTAGTAAGCAGAAGACTGCAATGGCGGGATGGAGCTTGTCCTAGAGGGTGCTTTGGATTAAATGTCCTCTAATCATATGAGTTTTGTATCCTGTCCTGAGATGATCTCTTTGGCAAGGCACTCCTCACTGTTGTTGAGTTCAACCCTGTAATGTTTGCAGCCCTTGCAAATAATTAGACAGACTATTAAAACGTACTTGATATCTATAGGAGATGTGAAAATTACTTTTGCTTTCAAAGAATCATCTGAATTATCAAATGCATATTTTCAATTATTTGGACATTTTGTTATTCCATTGTTTTCCATTATAGGATTGTATTGTGACGTGTATGTTACTAAAAGGTTTTCCAGGAGTAAGATATTGATGACCTGTCTTCAGGGTAGGTCATCAGTATCTAATCGTGGGGGTCCAAAATCTGACACCAGCACCAATCAGCTGTTTGAGGACGAGTGCCTCAACCTCCTCACAGCGCCATTCAATACATAGTGGCTGTGCTTGGCATTTCAGCCCAGGCCCATTCACTTGAATGGGGATGAGTTGCTCCTAGGCCAGGGGTCAGCAACCTTTGGCACTCCAGCTGTTGTGAAACTACAATTCCCAGCATGCTCTATTCATTTCTGTGAGAGTTCTGAGAAGA
This sequence comes from Bufotes viridis, assembly GCA_033119425.1. NCBI lineage: Eukaryota > Metazoa > Chordata > Amphibia > Anura > Bufonidae > Bufotes > Bufotes viridis. Next base: position 34,584,912 of record CM065592.1, on the reverse strand, counting down.
GCAGAGGAAGTATGCATGCTGGGAGTTGTAGTTTCACAACAGCTGGAGTGCCGGAGGTTGCCTACCCCTGTCCTAGGCCATGTGAGCAATGAACTGTTGCAGCCTCATCACTACCAAATCCTCTTCAAACAGATGATTGGCAGGGGTGCCTGGATTTGGATCCTCACCGTTCAGATATTGATGACCTATCCTATTGATGGTCATCCATATATTACACTCAAGAAAACGTTTTAATAGGCATGGGTGATTAGATAGGGACCATATAGTCCACAACAAATAAAATCCACAATACTCTTCAAACACTGAAATCCATTACTAAGAACAAATGTGGAGGCACACCACACAGTCCAAAAATATCAAAAAGATTCCGCTACCATAAATAGTAGAACGTGATGTCCAAGAGTTCAATTTTTAAATGAATTATTGATCCAGCGTAACAAACATTTCTGATGTTCTAACCCATGTAGTTGTGTTACTGAAGCATAGTCTTGTTACCAGCTGAATACAGCATAAAACTGTGATCAGTGAGGTGCGAACCATCGATATCCTCAACAGTGCCAAGAAGGATCGGTGAATGGTTTCAGTTCTTAGTGGACAGCCAGCCACATGTGTGTGGTTAATCTACTGTTGAAATTACATCTGAGTGAGTGCCCTTGGTTGCTCAATTATGTCATATTAATTTTTATAGAACATTAACAGACATGGAACCCCATATGGGTGGAGAACATGGGCTTTGTGTTGGGTTCTCTAGGGGTAGATACAAGCAAACTAACATGTTGACCCTCCCCTGGGCCGAGAAAAGGTGCTGCAGATTCCATTAGGACAGAACTGAAAAGGGAAATAACAGTATTTCCTTATACACTATTGATGATAATGTGACTAACTAAGCAATTTGGACAACCATGTAGGCCACATAGATAAATATTTTCTTAATTGGACAACCTCTTCAGAATATCTTCACTGAGCTGCAGTACCAGTCACAGTCACCCTTATGGACGCACCACCGTGTAAACAATAATGGGGCTACTGCACTTGCTAGCCCGCCACGGCCCCATCAACAGGCTGATTGGCGGGAGTTCCAAGGGTGGAAACCTCTTCATTCAAGCATTAATGCCCTATGCTAAAGATAGGCCCAGAAAATTCCTCTAAAGGGAATCTATCAGCAAGATCTTGGACATTATCTGCTGTACAGTTTAGAGCTCCACTGAAATACATGGCCAGGACTGTTTATTTTAGCACATCTTTGATGATTGATGGGGTATAGTAGGAAAATTTAAAAACTAACATTTGGACTCCTTATCTATAGCACTACTCATGTATTACTTAAGATAATAGTCCAAAATCATGGTGACTGGTCCCTTTAAGTTCTCAGAGTGATATCATTTCATGTCTGCCCCCCTTTGCCTGGACCTACATATCGGTATATTGTACAGCTCTCCCCAGTGTATCAGGCCACAGGCACCTTCATTCTGCTGATTGGTAGGGGTCACAAGAATTGTAACACCCACCATCAAACATAGGATGGGCTTTCAAAGGAGTACTAAATATAGCACCTCCTTCTGTAATCTCCTCATTTTGCCATGAAATAAACACTTTAGAAATCTCAGGAATACCGTACTTTATATGTTACTTTTGTTCTCCACTGACTTTTTATTCCCCAGAATCCTCCACCAACTGTAATCCAACCCTAAATCAATTTACCCATAAAATAAAACCATTGAAAAAAATGTGTAGGTCCCCCTGTGTCGAAAACATGTGTCCCATCTTAGCATGGACTCCACAAGATATGTGAAGCTGTCAGTTGCCATCCAGTCTTTTAAGTTACAATGTGGGGCCTTCATGAATCAGTGCTTTTTCAGTACATCTCGCAGATGCTCTATCAGATCAAGATCTGGGGAGTTTGGAAGTCATCACCTTGAACTCTTTATCATGTTCCTCACTCCAGTCCTGAGCAATGTTTGCAGTGTGGCTGGGACATTATCCTGCTTGTAGAGGCCACTGACATTAGGGGGCACGGCTGACATGAAGGGGGTACTTGTTTAAACATTGTCTAAGTAGGTGGTATTGCTCACATCCACATGAATGCCAGAACTCCCAGCAGAACATTGCCCAGAGCATCACACTACTACGCTATCTTGTCTTCTCCAAATAGTACATCCTGGTTCTAGTTCTTCCACAGTTAAGTGAAGCACATGGCCCCTATCAACAAAACGTGATTCATCAGACCAGGTCACCTTCTTCCATTGCTCCATGGTCCAGTTTTTAATACTCTCGTGCCCATTCTAAGTATTTTCTGCAGTGGACAGGGGTCAGCTTGAGCACTTTTTAAGTCAACAGTTATACAGCTGACACCTTTCTTCCAGCATTAAAGAGGTTTTGCAGCAATTTATATTGATGATCTATCCTTAGGATAGGTCATAAATATCTGATCGGCGGGAGTCCGACACCTGGCAATCCCGCCAATCAGCTGTTTGACGAGGAGGCAGCGCTCCATGCAAGAGCCGCTTCCTGGTCATTACACTATGCATCGTCTCCTGTGGATCAGCGGTTTGGTATAATTACAAGCACTTGCATAGAGCACCACCTCCTCTTCAATTGGCGGAGGTGCCAGGCGTCGGACCCCCGCCAATCAGATATTGATGACCTATCCTGAGGATAAGTCATCAATACAAATCGCTGCACAATCCCTTTAACTTTTCCATCAATTTTTGCTACAGTAGCTCTCTGTGGGATCGGACCAGACGGGCTAGTCTAAGTTCCCCATGTACATCAATGAGCCTTGGGCGTCCAAGACGCCCTTTACTGGTTGCCCTTCCTTGCACCACTTTTAGTAGGTACTAACCATTTCATACCAGGAACACCCAAGTCATCCACATATCACAATTTGGCCCTCGTCAGAGTCACTCAGATCCTTAGGCCTCTTTGACATGGGCGTCACGTTTGATGCCCGGATAAGAGGTGGGTGCGTTGCGGGAAAATGCGCCATTTTTCTGCGCGAGTGCAAAGCGTTTTAATGCGTTTTGCACGCGCGTGCGAAAAATCGGCATGTTTGGTACCCAGACCCGAAGCCGGACTTCATCAAAGTCCAGTTTCGGGTTGAGTATTCTGTATATTTTATTATTTTCCCTTATAACATAGTTATAAAGGAAAATAATAGCATTCTCAATAGAGAATGCAAAGTAAAAAGGGCAATAGGGGGTTAAAAATAATAAAAAAATAAACTCACCTCTTCCATTTGATCGCGTAGCTGCCGGTGTTCTGTCTTCAGCAGGTGGGGGATGAAAGACCTTCAGTGACGTCACTGGGTCACATGGTCCAATCACCAGCTTCCATCATGGAAGCAGGTGATTGGACCATCTGACCCAGTGACGTCACTGAAGGTCCTTCACCCCCTTCCCGGTTGAAGACAGAACAGGAGCCCGGTAACCGGCAGCTACGCGATCAAATAAAAGAGGTGAGTTTATTTTTTTATTTTTTTTAACCCTTTATTGCCCTTTTTACTTTGCATTCTCTATTGAGAATGCTATTATTTTCCTTTATAACTATGTTATAAGGGAAAATAACAAAGATCGGGTCCCCATCCCGATCGTATCTTAGCAACCATGCGGGAAAATCGCACCGCATCCGCACTTGCTTGCGATTTTCCCGCAGCCCCATTCACTTCTATGGGGCCTGCGTTGTGTGAAAAATGCAAAATATAGAGCATGCTGCGATCTTCACGCAACGCAAAAGTGATGCGTGAAAATCACAGCTCATGTACACAGCCCCATAGAAATGAATGGGTCCGGATTCAGTGCGGGGCAATGCGTTCACCTCACGCATTGCACCCGCGCGGAAATCACGCCCGTGTGAAAGGGGCCTTACACTTGCCCATTTTTCTAGCCCACCAACTTCAAGAACGGACTGTTCACTTGTTTCCTAATATATCACACGTCGTGACAGGTGTCATTGTAGGGAAACAATCAGTGTTTTTCACTTCACCTGCCAGGAGTTGTAATGTACTGGCTGATAGGAGTGTATAAAGCACTATGTATATGTAATTCATATAGTATAGTCTCTGGTGCTGCTGTCATGATCACTCTTACTGCTGTTTTCCCAACTCTAGGCCCAGGTCATCATACTAATCTCCCAGGCAAAACTTTACCCTTTGGACCTTTTGCAATTTACTCTGAACTCCCAAACAGAATAACTCAGCTGGTTTTCCTGGCTATATAAATTCATGTCCAAGGCAATCGGCTCATTCTCTCCCTGGGACACAAGACAAGAAGCCAGGATTGGCATACGAGGGAAATAAAAGCTCCTGAGAGCTGTAATAGCTCATCATGGGCAGTAGGACGCTCTTGCTCCTTGTGCTGTTCGCCAGCAGTTGCATCTTAGCCCGTAAGTAATGGACCTACTTGAGAAAGTATTCATTTTGGGGCAATTCCATAGATGTCCATTTGTAAGATCTAAGACTAATTGGAAAAGCGTATGCTTTAACAAGGATGATTGAGGAGTGCGGCTTCCTGAGACACTGAAGCTGATGAAGTATTACATAAAAAGATTCCACAGTACAAAATAATGGAAATAAAACAGGCAGCAAACATCAGTAGCTCCTAGATGGGACAAACCCAGACACTCAGCATATACACAGATATAATACACAAACGTATATCCAAAAATATATCTTTATTGAAATCGATAACAGAAATAAATAGATGCATAAATTGGTAAAGAGAGACACAACCACATGGAGAGTGCACATATCACGTCGGGACATCGAGTTATAGCATAGCAAGTAATGGAGAAGGTGGGATGGAAAAACAAGTATACATAAGGCTCCCCCACCTAGATAAAAAAAAAACATGATCCACAACATATACACATTACAGACCCGGCCAGTGGCACCTCCAAGAGACCGCGACACGTGTTTCGCGTCAGCTTTCGCAGTATATACAGTGTATAGTCATGTGTATTGTTTTAATAGTTAAAAACATGCAAATTACAGTATAAAACCTTATTTTTTATTATTATTGATATTATTTTTTATGGTAACTATATTTATGTATTTGAAATAGCTAAAAATCAATACGTGAATTGAAATAATATGGTATAAAATATTGCATGAAAAATGTTATCATGGATCATACGCTCCTATTAAATATATTCTCTACAAAAATAATTGATGTAGGTATTAAAAGAAAAAAATGCTAGGTTAAACCTATTATTAAAACAGTAATACTTTATGATATTGTATAATGTATATATATATATAAGTTGTTTTTTGTAAGGAAAGTTAAGATATTTTTATAGTTTTTCTAATTATGTTAATATAAATAAGAATGCTTGAAGTAGACTAGAAAAACCTGTGTGAAATAATGTAAAGTAATAGTAATAACAGTAATTATTATTACTAATAATAATATTAATAATATATATAATATTAGCACTAATATAAAAGTTATTAGTTATAATAATTACCAGTTTACATGTTTTTATAGTGTACTTAAAAAGGAAATATTTTAACTTGCAAAAACAATATTAATAATAATGATAATAATATTTATTTATATAGCGCCAGTATATTCCACAGCACTTTACAATTCATGTACAAATCAACATAGACATTGCATATTTACAGGGTAATATTCAATCAAAACACTAGGAGTGAGGGCCTGATCACAAGAGCTTACAATCTATGAAATTAATAATAATAATATAATGTAATATTATTATTTTTGAGATAGATAGATAGATGAAAGATATTAGATAACTAGATAGATAGATAGATAGATAGATAGATAGATAGATAGATAATAGAGAGATAGATAGATAGATAGATAGATAGATAGATAGATAGATAGGGAATAAATAGATAGAAGATAGATATGAGATACTGTAGATAGATAGATAGATAGATAGATAGATAGATAGATAGATTTGTATGTGTATGGATTGAAGTGTAAGCTCTTGTGAGCAGGGCCCTCTCTCCTAGTGTCTCAGTTGTATATTAGCTGTGATTTCTTTAGTTTTGTACATGAACCCTCTTGTAAATTGTAAAGCGCTGCGGAATATGGTGGCGCTATATAAATAATTATTATTATGATATGAGATTGATGTTGGAACTTCACTATAGAAAACCTGTGTGTAAAATTTTTCACAATTTTAATTTTTTTTCTTATTGCTACTATTATTATTAATAGTATTGCCATTAATGATAATAAGCTGAACATATACACATTATCTAGATCTATACATATATGTTTTTAGAGATACAATAGAAAAACAAGCAATGTGACTGGATAAACTGAAGCAGAGATGTAAACTTTATTCAGCCAGCTTGACATTATCCCTTTACAGTGCTGCTTATTTTTGCTATTCTTTATCGCGTGGACTCATGGCAGAGGTCTGAAGGCTTGCTGCTGCCGGTTCACACAGTGCTGCTTTTTTCTTTGGTTTTATAGACAGAGACATTTCTATGTAGAAAACTGCAGAATGTGTCTAAAGGCTGCTGTAAAGACCCTATGTAAGTCCTCATGCACACGACAGTTGTTTTTAGCGGTCCGCAAAATAGGGTTCCGTTGTTCCGTGATCCATGCTTGTTTTTGGTTCCGTTGTGTTTCCGTGGTCCACCAGAAAAAAAGGAAGGAAAAAAATAAGTCTAATTTTAATATCTCCACCTAGGATAACGGAATATATATGCAGGTCGCGGACACGGATGACAGTCGGATGTGCCTCTGCGTTTTTTCACGGTCCCATTGACTTGAATGGGTCCGCAAACTGTTTTTCGCGGACAAGAATAGGACAGGTTATATTCTTTTGATGGACAGTAATCACAGACCACGGACGCGGAGGACAAACGGTGCATTTGATGAGTTTTCCACTGACCCATTGAAGACTAATGGGTCTGCAGAAAAGCACGAAAAACGGCTCAACGGACACGGAATAAAACAACGGTCGTGTGCATGAGGCCTAAAACTGTACATTCCGGTTTACTTTTTTACTGTCCAGTTGATGCTGGGTTTACATAGACTCATTAGTATGTTTGTAGCTTCTTAGAACACCGCGATCAGTTGTGCATAGACCGACTAAACTCTCTAGGCGGCACTTTGTTAAGAATTTTTTCTTTACATTTGCAGAGGAAGATGGGACAGAAAGCCAGAACCCTAGCTGTTCAAGTAAGATTATGTTTTCTTTATTGTATATATTTCAATGCAATCAATCAAAGCAAATAAATACTAAAAATCTGCAGGTTTTACTAGAGGAGTCATAAGGGTTAAAGCAGGCGAGTTGATTTGCAGTCTTGTGACAAAATTTCCATCTGCTTTCGGAATGGACTCTGGTACCTAAGTCCTAGTCAGCCTGGTAAACAGCAGGCAGCTGTGACTTCATACCTGCCCTATCAGTGTGGATAATTATTTATTGCAGATAATCTTCCCAGGATTCATGAGACGTGTACTGTGTGTTTAACCTTTGTATTGGAGGCTGGAGGCCATTGCGACTCCCTGGAAGAGATACCTGTTGTTCTATATAGGACAAAGTGTGAGATAAACTCCTGTTCATTAGGAAATGACCGCTGCTGCATCAGCAGAATGTGAGCAAATAGTGCCCTCTAGTGTTCACCAGACATATTACAAGGAAAGATTCACATATGATTTCCCAACCGTGGTTCATCTTCTGGTCACAGTTTACAAGAGAAGATTGATCAGATGTCTGCGGCGTAGAGATATTTGTCATCCTCTCTATGTCTTCTCGAATTTCTTTTTAGACATGTAAATTTATTCAGTATTTATTTCATACTTGATAAGGAGTTGGCCCGAAATGTCCTCTTAGAGAATGATAAATTAATATCAGCCAGAGCAGAGAGTGGCTGTAAGGAGCATCTCTCTCTTTAGTGTGACTATGCATTATACAGACAGCCCGAATGTTTCAATGAGAACTGTGTAATACCTAATTACCCCTGTAGAGGCGCTGCAGGGAAACTGAACACTTACTGTTAGACTCCCCACAAATTACAGCTGTTCACTGAAGGGACCCAGCATCGGGATATAATCTCTATGATCCTCTTATTGCCAAGGGACCTGTCTAACAATAAGCAGACAACATCTTTAAGTCATTCTCTTTGGTAAGGCTAGTGACAACCAATATGGTTATCATCAAAGACCCCAGTGGGGTACCCTGATCTATATAGCCTTGTTCACTCTATGGAAAAGCAGGTGACAAACAATATTGCCATCATCATCACAGGTCCCATCACAGTGGTCACTCAGCTTTCCCCGGCTCCTGAAAGCAAATCCACTTAGTTATGCAGTGAGATGGAAGTAGGAAGCCGTCAATGTAGACTAGGCAGAGTTTTCCATTTCGGTACCTAAGAATGTTGTTGAGCGCAAACCCAGGGGGTCTGTAATCTCAGTCTTGTTGGTTGTCACCCATCTTTCCAGAAACAGATATCACTAATAAAATAACTGAATAGAGTATTAAAAAACGTGGCCGATGAGGGTGGGTCAGGCAAATCAGTAGGCCCGGGCATAGGGCGGCAAACATGAAATGGCCTCACCCTGCTGACTTATATCTCTCTCATTGGGAATTTATGGATGTAACTCTTTGGCTCTGGGTAAAAGTAGATATGGGGTTGGGTTATGGTTTGGCAGAGGGCAAAAGTTAGCTCAAAACAGTTTTAAAGACAATTTAAAGGGATATTCCTATCTCATAAAGTGGAGGTACTTCCTCAAAGACCTACACCAGTGATGGCTAACCTCCGGCACCCCAGCTGTGGTGAAACTACAGCTCCCAGCATGCTCCAATCATGTCTGTGGAATACTGAGAATAGCCAAGCAAGTGTGCATCTTGGGAGTTTTCCCACAGCTGGAGTGCCGGAGGTTAGCCATCACAGACCTACACCGGTCCTAAAAATTAAGGGACCACAGCAGTGATTCAATGGCACAAGGTCATCTGGCTGCACAAGGACCTTCAGCCAGCCCCATTCACTTGGATGACGCTGTCCTGCACCTCAGAGGACTAGGGTCCACTGTGCAGGGAAAGAGTGTAGAGGGGCCACAGCTCCTTCATTTTCAGGATCGTAAGGGGTCCCAGAGGTCAAACCTCTTCTAATCATAAAGTGATGCCGGCTCCTACTGATATGCCAACCCTTTATGAGATGGGAATGCCCCTTTAATGTGCCGGTCATATAATTTGAGTCTCCATATTTACCCTCTACGTTTGGTTTTATATTTTTTTCAGGAGATGCAATCAAATTCAGACATCTTAGGAAATATACATATAATTATGAGACTACTACATCCAGTGGGGTGAGCGGTACGGCCGATTCACAGAGTGGGACCAAGTTTAACTGCAAGGTAAGCGGACAGGAGTGGACCACACGTAGATAAGGGTGTTGGTCCATTTATGAAGCTTTATTCCTTTTTCTAAATATTCTCACATCTGGTACCGTAGGTAGAGCTAGAAGTGCCGCAACCATGTAACTTCATCCTGAGGATAAAGCAGTGCACCCTGCGAGAGGTGTATGGAGTAAGCTCCGAAGGCAAAGCCCTCTACAAGAAGGCGAAGAACTCTGAAGACTTCTCCACTGCTATGTCCAAGTAAGTGAGAAGGAGCTTTTAAGGGACCATTGTTACAATTATTAGAAACTAAGACTATTATAGAGCTACTGGGACTTGTTAAAATGAAGGAGCTTCCACTTATCAAAGAATCTCCTGTCCGAAATTATTGTGAATTGAAGATCAATATTTTTATAGAGTAGAATGGCAGCTTGAATTTACTGTAAATGGGGGTGCTGTTGCACTGGTTTCTATGGAAAACAGTTTTTGTCTGTCGTGGTCAAAAGTGGTACTGCAAGTGCCAAATGAAAAATGTAAAGGAGAGATTCCAGAGAAATGGTTGACCATGGCGAGCCACGACATCAGTGATAAGAGTCCTGCCGCAAGATTTATATATAAAGAAGGCCAATATTATAACAGATGACTTTGAATATAAATGGGGGCACTGGTGAAAGCAGTTTTTGTCAGTAGTCATTAAAAGTGGTACAATGTAAAGAAGAGATCCCTGACAAATGGTAAAAAATGGCAAGCCACACATCAGCGATAAGAGTCCTGCCGTAAAATGTATACATAGAAGGCCAATATTTTAACAGGTGCCTTTGAATATAAAAGGGGGCGCTGTTGCACTGGTTTCTATGGGAAAATGTTTTCGTCAGTAGTGGTTAAAAGCGGTACTGCAATCGCAGAAGTAAGTTCGATGAAATAAAGGAGATATCCCTAAGAAACGATAGTCCATAACAGGCCACCCATCGGTGATAAAAGTCCTTCAACATCGTCTGCAATATTGAAAGCCAGTGTTATAAAAGGTGCAGTAACCCCTTTAACGAGGGTAGATACGGGAACTGTAGATAGAAGCATCCGATTTGAATGGCTGTGGTCATAGATCATCATATTTTCCATCTGGTCCAGACAAGGGGCTGATGAGACACCTTAGGGATCAGGTCAAAGCTCCATCTTTTCTACTAGTTGATAGCACTGTATTTTACTGTATGTTTATGATGTCACCACATGTCCTCCCCTCCAGGTATGAAGTCAACTTCAGCGTTCAGGACGGGAAACAGGTCATTTTGTATCCTAAAGAGGAGGAACCTGTGAATACCCTGAATATTAAGAGAGGCATCATCTCAGCTCTTCTGGTACCAGATGACACACAGGAGACCAGTGGCATGGTAAGAACCTGGCATGACTTTAGAATAGAAGACCCCAACCTGTGGCTCTGGGTGTTAAGGCTGTCAAAGGATGCTAGGAGTTGTAGTTCTGAAACAGTTGGAGAGCCACAAGTTGAAGACCACTACTGTTAAATGTAGCTGCGCTCATATATCATATTCAATGGCTTGTCTACTTTGGAGTTTGAGGCCTGTCAGCATCACTACCAAGTACAGGCTTCCATCGCTATTCTGCTGACAGTTCTTCACTCACTGGGAAATTAGTCTGAGATTAGAAAATAGACTGGATCTTTTTCCAAAAACAGCGCCGCCCAAACCCATGGTCTGTTTCCCGTATTGCAGCTCAGCTCCTTTCACTTGAATACAATTTTCACACCTTTCTATGTTATTTATTTCTTCTTTCTCTCGCTTTTATTATAGGATACTGTCTATGGAAAATGCAAAAGTGAAATCAGCGTAGGAAAGAAAGGAGGCTCCGAAGTTACCGTCAGCACAAACCTGAAGACATGCGACCAGTTCACTCCGAACAGAGACTACGTCAGCCCCGTCGCCCTCTTTAAAGGACTGGTGTGTACAATTTAGTAGATGGGGGTCAGCTGTGTCTGACAGAGGTAGATACCTGAAGCTCGTTGCTTTACTGTTTATATGACTTCATATGTTCTTCTCCCAGAATATCCCATTGTCCACGCTGGTCAGCAGCAGCCAGTCTTGTCAGTACACCCTCGAAACAAAAAGAAGACATGTGACGGAGGCATCCTGCACGGAAACTCATCTCTTCCTTCCCTTCTCACATAAGTAAGTGTAATGAATGCAAAGAAAGTTTTGCAAAGGGTTAACCCTAAATGACTCTATACATAACACCGTACTGCAGCTACATGGCACCTTTTTTCTGTGAAGCTGCACCTAAAAAACCGAATGAGCCACTTACCCCCCACCCAGCAAAAGGGTATACATACCATAGATGCAGGCCTTGACTTGACTCTGCTATAAGGCTCCTGTATAGAGGTTATTTGGTTGTACTGGTTCCGGGTCTAAACCGATCCGTATTACCTGTTCGAGGTTTAATTGCTTTTTAGTCCCACGGGACAATATTCCTAATAAAGTTAGTGGTTTTATATACGTCTTTGCAGGTAGTGATTCACATCCTGTATAGAGGGGCCTAAGGCCAGATTTACTGCATCCCTTATGGATAGTTAGAGCCTATGCTGCAGGAAGCCCCTTTCCACAGCACCTATAAATATGGGTGTTAGGAATTTAAATTTTTTTTATTTAGAAAGAAGGCATGGCATGGTGTGAAATAGTAAAGGAATACGTAAGAAACCACGAAGCATCAGAATGGGAGGAGCAGGGGTTTGGTGAAGTTAAGATGACTTTGAGGAGCTGTCACCTCCTGACATGTCTGTTTTGGTAACTACTTGCATTTCCTTTGTCATAAAAACTCTGGAAATCTATTTTATAACTCTGTGTTGTGCCATTCTTTTATTATTCCTGCCTGAAGTTATGGATGAATTACTATCTGTGTGCAGTAAGGGTACAGATGGGTGTTACCAGTTGTGGGGCTGAGTCCCTGCACATTCTGATACTGGCAGCACTGATTGAATAGTGTAAGGCCCCTTGCACACGACCGTATGCCCTCCGAGATGTCCGCGGAGCGGCATATATCGTGCGCATGGGAGCGCACAGCATCCTAGGTTACTAGGATGCTGTGCGCATTGGGCCGCCCGCGGGACTATTGTCCTGCACTGATATGATCTTATGATGTATGCCGCTCCGGGACATATGGCCCGCTCACGGACCATATGTCTCAAAGGGCATACGGTCGTGTGCAAGGAGCCTAAGACTGTGGAGGGACACACGCCCAACTGGTAACACCCATCTGGACCTTCATTGCACACTGCTATCTATTCATTCATAACTTCTATCAGGAATAATAAAGGAATGGTTAATAAGAGTCATCAGAATAGTTGCTTCAGAATTGTTATTACATGGAGAATGCAAACAGACATGTGAAAGGGGGCGTGAAAGATGCGCCATTTTGCACCAAACTTGCACCACAATTCTGGCGTTAAAAACCTGTCTAAAAGTAAGCCAACCAATGGCCGTTATAGAGTAAAGTGCCTATCCCTGCACCACATTCATCATCCCGCCTGAGCCCCTGTGATACATCGGTTGCAGGTCTAGACAACCGGTCTAAGCTTACGCCATCTATAGGATGAATAAATCTGAGCCACTGTTCCTAGTTCAGGGCCCAAGGGGCCAGTGCATGAGGCTAGGGACACCAGAGAAGAGGGATTCTCTCTTAGGCGCTCTTTGAATCCCTTTGTCACGCACGGCCCCCTTCTCCCTGCACTAATAGGAGTACAGATGAATATTAGCACATTTATAATTCTCTCCATATATTGTTTTCCATTTATTGTAGGAATCAGTATGGGATGATGGCAAAAGTGACCCAGACCTTGAAGCTGGAAGACTCCTCAAAGACCAACAACAGAGAGTTTGCTGGTAAGAATCAGTGTTTATGTAGTATTGCTAAGCTTGTCATTCCTAAGTCGTCCAGCAGGTGGCGAACCCCATAATCACTGTCTGGAGATTTTATGTAATTGTATATTGGTGATAGAAGGATATCAGTAATCAGGTACATAGTTAGGGCTCATGCACACGTCCGTATGTAACCATACGCTTACGCAAAAAAAAAACGGATGACATCCGTGTGACGTCTGTGATACATCCGTTTTTGCGGATATATTGTAACAATGCCTGTCCTTGTCTGCAAAACGGACAAGAATAGGACTTGTTCTATTTTTTTGCGGAATGGACATGCGGACATACAGATACGGAATGCACACTGAGTCGTTTCCGCGGCTGCATTAAAATAAATGGTTCTGCATATGGGCCACAAAAACCCCCAGAACGGACAGGAACAAAAAATAAGTTTGTGCGCACGAGCCCTTATACATATATATTTATCACATGTCCCCGTATTCTTTGTAGATTCCAAGTTCGTAAAAGGCCTGGCCCTGGAGGCTGCAGAATCTTCTTCTTCCAATGGAGATGCTGTCTTGGAAAACCTTATGGAGCTTCAAAAAGCATCATCATCCTCCGAGCTGAACCAGCAGAGAGCAAACAGGTTCCACAAACTTGTCAGCGCACTGCGGACCCTGAACAACGAGACCCTTGGCCCCCTCGTCCCAAAACTGATGCAGTTATCAAGGTACTTTGAGGGATTGTTCGGGTTAGAAATAAGAAATTCTCATGTCGTATGGTTGAGTCCTTCTTCCGTCCATCAATCAGCGCAGAGAACGACTGAGGAGAGTGTCCCTCTCTTACTGCATGTCCATTCAGTTCATTTAGTCAAAAAAGTGTAATGCTTCCCATGGCCTGTAGGAGCGCTGTAGGGAAACTGAACACCTGCTGCCAGGTTTTGCCACAGATTACAGCTGATTACTGGGAAGGCCATACCCTCTGATCGGCTTATTTTTCTGGACCCTTCTTACCAAAAGTCACATGAGGTACAAATATTTTGGGTTTCCTACACAGGGGGGCTTGTTCCATATAGCACAACCCAAGGAAGGTTGCTTAGATGCATTGCTTCCTACTAATTGCAGAGAAGACAACTCTATGGAGAAGGCCTGTCTGCTCTCTATTGTTCTCTACATAGTCCATATCCCCCTCTCTAGTAGCCTAATCCGTAAAATTGCAGCCAGTCAGTATGGAAGTTCCACTTATGGCCACTAGATGTCAGCATTGCACTACATCCCTATAGAATCACCCTGAAGGATAGAAGATCGTATATCAGAACGTTATCATCATAATAATGGATTTGTATTCTTTACGTAATTCTTATGTTCATTATATTTAAATTTTTTATTTTTCCAGCCCTATCACACTGCAAGCCCTGACCCAGTGTGGGACTCCTGAATGTTTCGGAGCTATCCTTCAGGTGCTGCGCTCCGGAGATGTGTCACCAGTACTGAGCGACACCGTCACCTACGCACTTGGACTTTTGCCGTCGCCGTGCACCAAGCGTCTTCGCGAGCTTCTGAACATGGCCCAGTATACGCAAAGCAGAGCTTCGTTTTATGCCTTGAGCCACGCTGTCAACAAGTAAGGAGCAAAGCAAAAAATAGACGTCAGTGATATAAATTGGAACATAAATCCTTATTGTATATTGTAGACCGGTTTCATAATACCTGTCGTATATACTATTAAAGGGGTGGTTCCATGAGGATGACCCCTGTCCATATGTATCATTAGGACGTATAGACCTTATAGAGGAAGGGTCCCCAACTCTATAAGACAGAGAGGGGAAATGATCCCCTGGCAAAATGAGCTGTTTGCCAGGGGTCTAAGGAACCAGAGTAGTGGAGATCATGTTAAAGGTGGTTTCTGTGATAAGACTGCCCCTTTAATTTAGCCAATAAAAAAATAAAAAAATAAAAAATAATTTGTGTGGCTTCTAACAGCTGAGGGTTTGCAACAGTTGCCTCCAGTGTAGACAATCCTCTGTCAGCAGCATCATTCTCTCCTGTCCTGACACTTCGCTACAATGTATCAGCGCAAATAAAAGTTACTAGATAGTATAACAAAGTGCTACAGAGAAGAAGTGTGACAGTGACATCTTGTGGTGACAATAGATATTGCACATGACTGTAATATAAAAATAAAAGTCATGTAGTAAAACGTAGTTTACTGCTAATTTCATAGAATTCAACCTCTCCAATAGGTTTCCTCTTGAATATGGTACCACAGGCCATTTTGCTTCCAAAATAGGGATCACAGGAGCCCTTGTCCCCACATATCAGGGGCACACCCTGTGGCTATGGGATTGTAATACCCCTTTAGCTTCATTGAACTTTGACCTGGAAGCAAACGTCACGTGTAAGATATTAGCGCCGAATATAAAATGATATATGAGATATACATCAGGAATTGGCCTCTAACCCTCCCCATGTCTAATGTCACCAGCTTCTATGAAGACAGAAGCATCATCACTGCGGAGTTACGGGATACGGCCGACTTCATGTCCTCTCTCATTGACAATGAATGTACCGGAGACCAAGACAAAACCTTCCTGACTCTTAAGGTATGGGCTGTAATAACATTGTGAAGTCTTAAAGGGGTTCTCTGGGAATTAGGAGAGGTTGTCAATATCTGATCGGTGGGGGCCCAACTCCCAGCACCCTCACTGATTAGCTGTTTGAAGCTCTTCTGAGTGCCATCGTCTCTTTACACATTACTAAGCACAGCGCCGCACATTGTATAGTGGCTGTGCGTGGTATTGCAGCTCAGTCTTATTCACTTGAATGGAACTGATATGCAGAAAGGCCATGTGACCAATGGAGGTGAAGGCCTGAGGCCGCAGTAGGACCCCCACCGATCTGATATTGATGACCTATCCTGAGCAGTTTTAGCCCCTTTAATGGCTATTGTACATATCTCATACTGACTTTCTTTTAATCCTCAGGCAATTGGAATTATGGGCAATGTTTTGGAAGCGGCCAATCCACAGATCAAGTCATCCGTTTTGAAATGTGTCAGGAGCCAGGCGCCGTCATACGACGTGCAGAAGGCAGCTATTCAGGCTCTACGCAAAATGTCCATCACGGACGAGGTAAGTTACCTCCGTCAATCATGTACCCATAGTCCTATACGCGGAGAGGATTTACCCTGTGTACAGGTTCTCATTAGCCCAGGAGACGCATTCTCTTCGCTCATCGTCGCCCCCTGCTGAGTCGTATTTTCCATCATTTCTAACACAGGCTCGGAGCGCGCTTGTCCAAGTCTTCCAAGATGGAAACTCTCCAGTCCAAAAGAGGCTGGCAGCCTACCTCATCCTGATGAAGAACCCTTCACAGTCCGACCTTCGCAGGGTCGTTCGCACCCTCAATAAGGATGACAACGAGCAAGTGAAGAACTTTGTTGCCTCTCACCTTGTGAACATTCAGAACTCCCAAGCACCGGAAATGCAGGAGTAAGTACAGCAGAGAGAGCAGCGAGACATGTCATTTACCTAATCTATCTTAGAACATGTTTAAAATGAATCTTCTGTGCTGATTATCACATAAAATTTCATTATACAGAGGTCCAAATCCCATGCTTTCCCTTCTCATGGTCCTAGAATTATAAAATTGTGGCTGCCTGCGTCACCACTAGGGGGAGCTTAGTAAAAACCAGTGTATAAAGCTTCCATTGAGTTCAATATCTGTATAAATCCCTATACAGGGAGCTCCCCCTAGTGGTGATTGCAGGAATGCAGAATTTTCTCATTTAAAGAGGTATTCCCACAATTGATATCTATCATCGATTCACAGGGTAGGTGATAAGTGTCTGATTGCCGCCCCCACCAATCACTAGAGACCCCCTGCATGGTGCCGCTCCATTCAGACTCTACTTGACTGGTGGAATATAGCGCTCTGCCTTTCTCATCAGTCTCATGTACATTGAATGCAGCGGCAGGGAGCATGCTCACCCCCCGATCCTCTCAAACTCCTCCTCCAACAGACTGTATATAGGGAATGTAGGGCTGGAGAGCCCCATCCTAGCGATTAGCAGGGGCCCCAGCAATCAGACATTCATGACATTTCCAGTGGATAGGAAATAAATATGAATTGCAGGAATACCCCTTTAACTCTGTGTGAAGGGAAGCTGGGGGTTTGGAGCTCTGTACCAGGATTCCAGGTGTGCAATCGCTTTCGCGCTATGGTTGTCATCTGCCGGTGTCCTAAGGTCCCGATTCACCGATCACTTTGATTCGTAGGCTGAAAGGCAAACTAGACGAAGCCCTCAAGTCAAGCGGTGTCCCCGCAATCGTCAGCGACTTCACCAAAGTGTCTAAGAATTACCAAATCTCCAAAACTGTGGACATTCCAGGGTCAGGGGAGAATTTAGGGGCTAAAGTGGAAGGAAACATCATTTACGATTTTACCGGCTACATGCCCAGAGAAGTCATGCTGGAGACGACCCTGAACGTGTTCGGACAGTCCGTGGATATGTTTGAGGTAAGGAGACTCGCTGTGTGTATGTAGCAGAGCTGGGTTCTGGAAGGCAATGCAACCTCTGGTATGACATCTGTTACACCAACCATCGAGGTAGATGTAGTTGAGGCAATTTTGTCATTTAACACAACTCATGATGATTTGGCATAAAACCTCAGGCAAAGATGTAGCAGTGCTGAAAAAAGGAGCCTAACCGTAGGAGGTGCAGAGACTGCGGTATTACCCAGGCCATGTGATAAAAGCTGATAGCTGGTGAAGAGATTGTGATGTAGCCGAGCTGAATGCAGTATGTTGTGTTGAAGGGTTTGTCTCATCACATACAACCCTTTTAATACATGGGAGCAGAAGTGTGCACGGATCCAGCTCAGGAGACCCCTTGACCCCTAGAAAATTGTTTTAACAGAGGGAGGATTCCTCACCTGATCCTTTCCATTACAATGCATAGATGACCCGAATCGGCATACATCCCAACAGGGGTAAAGTAGGTGGGGCTTATGTAAATGTACATGAACATGGGCAATTTGGGGCTTTATGGGTGTTCTCCAGGTTAAAAGTGTCTCCAACAAGGACGTAAATGTTGGGAAGCAACTTTAGAGTTGATCTTCTAAAACATCCACATGCTCCAATAGATGTGTGGACAGTAATTCCCCTTGTCAGATAACCCCTTTAAGTGACAAACTCAACTCTGGAAATCATTTTTAGATGACAATATTCAGATTGTATCAGTAGATCCAACAGGTAAGGGGCATCTGACCCAAGGGGTGACCATCTAGAAACCTTCAAGACGTAGGTCCGCTCACGGAATCTACTCTCTGATAATACAGATGTCCTTGTTTTCCACAGATCGGGGTAGAAGGTAAAGGTTTTGAACCAACGCTTGATGCCCTGTTCGGTAAGGATGGATTTTTCCCAGATTGCACCACCAAGGCCTTGTATTGGATGGATGGAAAAGTTCCTGACAAAGTCACCGAAGTTTTGTACAAGTGGTTTGGTGTCTCCAGACAGGACGAGCAGAACCAGGTAAATATGTGGTCGTAGGACACAATATGATGCGATGATTGACCCTAGATAGAAGCACAATGTATATCTTCTAACACGGACCCTTATGTGTCTATGTCCTACAGGATCTGAAGAAGGCCGTCCTGTACAGCATGGAAAAGCTGATAAAGGAAATGAGATCCAGTGATGCTCCAGAGGCTAAGGCTTACCTGGCCATCCTCGGGAAAGAACTGGGTTACTTTAAGTTTGGCGACTTAAAGACTCTGGGAAATGTGATGCTGAAGAGCTTCCAATCTACACAGAATCTCCCCGCAAAGGTAGACATCTAGTATGTAACAAGAAGATGTGATCTCCTGTCCATATCTAAAGGGGTCCTTCTTAAAATTAGAAGCGCACCTTACAGGATATTTCCACCTGAACAGCAGTTTCAGGACAGGTATCCACAATTTCGGTCTTCAGTGGAAACAGTCAGCAAGCTTGTTGACAGAAAACCCTCTAACAGCTCACTTGAGCACCTCCAACAATGCAGTGGAACATTTAGTTGTTCCCTTTAGAAAAAGCTCTTTAAAGACGTCGACAAAGGAAAATCGCATAAGAGATTTCAGCTCTGAAGCCAGCAGAATGGTTAATGCAGGTGTAGACAATATAACAGGCTTTAAAGACTAGTCTAATTTCTAGGCCTAGATGTCATTTCAAGTGGAAACCGGCATTATTTTAACCACACTTCATAAATGTGTCTAAATCCTGGTCAAGCAGCAAGCCAAACGGATGTGTATGCCACAACTGGTTCTAGGTCCTGGCAGAAATGACGATATTTTGGAGTAAAATGTAACAGAAATTGGTGCAAATGAATATATAGTAGCTGCAGTTATTTGAAAATGATGCATGCAGTACCATATTATGACCAGCAGATGGCAGAGGTGGAACCGCAGTCTTATCTATCACTGTGCATTGTAGACTCTTCAAAGGCAGGATGCGCATCATGCATTTAGTTTTATGATCATGTCAATGAAAAATATGCATAGGTATCTGTTACCATGGAGAGATATAATAAGAATAATGTACAGACCAGAGTGCTCGCTCATCACCCGTATTTTTCACTGATATGTATTATTTCAGATGGTACAGATGTTCTCCAGCGGGGCTGACAGTGACCTCTTCATCCACTACATCTTCATGGACAATAAATTCTCCCTTCCAACTGGATCGGGTCTTCCGCTCCAAGTCTCTTTGTCTGGAATAATTGCTCCGGGTACAAAGGCTGGAATGAAATTTGGAAACAGGAACGTAAGTACTGACATTTTGGGTTGTCCACTTTGGACAGTAGAAAGGACCCATGACGATAGGCTGGTCAACGGTTATCCTGCTTCTGGGTCCTGCAGTGATCAGCTGTAATCTGTTGGAGATCCAACAGTGTTCAAATTTCCTGCAGCGCCAACGCAGGAGAAATGAAGCATTACACATTTCTTGGCTAATTATATAATACATGGACAATATGGGTCCTCCAGAGCGAGAGACACTCTTTGTAGCTGCTTTCTTCAATTAGATCAGAATTCACAGTCAATGATGCGTTTTCTAAATCAGACATACCCCATATTATATTTGGCTTGTATTTTCAGGCAAAGGCAGAATTTTCCCTGAAACCTGCAGTTGCAGTAGAGTTTGTTACTGAAATGGGAATTCAGATTCCTGAGTTTTCCAAGCACGCAGTTCAGATGAACACCAACATCTACCACGAATGCGGGGTCCAGGCACGGATCTCTGTGAAAGACGGACAGTTCAAGTTCTCAGTGCCTGCACCCACTACACCAACAAAACTCTTCAGCATCAAGTAAGATCCAGATAGATAAATAGATAATATGTAGATAAGTGGATAGATAGATAGATAGATAGATATAAAAGAACAAATTCCACAGCCCTTCCCAAAAATAATCAAAGAATGCTTTGTTTATTTACCGAGTAAAAAGCGACGTTTCGGTGCGCCCAATGGCACCTTTCTCAAGCAGTGATCACTGCTTGAGAAAGGTGCCATTGGGCAAACGAAACGTCGCTTTTTACTCGGTAAATAAACAAAGAATGTTTTGATTATTTTTGGGAAGTGCTGTGGAATTTGTTCTTTTATATGGTCGTGGGCATAGGGGAATGCCCTCACAGCTACTGGCACTCCCGCACATTATTTCCATGTGAACTTGCTGTCCGATCCATTATACAATTTTTCTAGATAGATAGATAGATAAATAGAGTAGGGAAGGTAGGAAGGCAGCACAGTGCTGCTGGCATTTTTCTATTATATAGATAGATAAATAGATATGAGATAGATAGATAGATGATAGATAGATAGATAGATAGATAGATAGATAGATAGATAGATAGATGTGAGATATGAGAGAGATAGATAGATATGAGATAGATCGATAGATAGATGCGCGATAGATAGTTATGAGATAGATAGATAGATAGATAGATAGATAGATAGATAGATATGAGATAGATAGATAGATAGATAGATATGAGATAGATAGATAGATATTATTACAATGCTGTAAATAACAATTTGTTCTTCGTCCTTACTTAGCAACAAAGTCAATTTGGTCTTTGCATCCAAGACTGAGGTCATGCCTTCCATCGTTGAGAACAGAGAGGAGCAGATGACTTGCAGGCCTCTTTTCACCGGGCTGAACTACTGCATAAACATTGGATATTCTAATGCCAGCTCTATAGACAGTGCTCCATACTTCCCACTCACTGGGGAGGCCAGGTGATTGATATTTGCCCTTAAATTTGCACATGATCAGATGTGAGTTATGCATTTTATGTATAGCATCAGGATAATTATCAGCGCTGACAGCACAATCGCGTTGGTCTATGTCCCCACTAAGGCTATCAGTTCAGTTTTCATGAATTTGAAAGTGTGAAAAAATAAAATAAAAAATAGGGTCTGAAGCTCTGGGTTTCCTAGACAGAGCTCCAAATCCTCAGATTTACTTCACACAACTATGTAGTTATGTGCAAAATTCCTGACCACCTGAAGCCACCACTAGGGGGAGCTCACTGGATATGGATGTATGCAGCTGGTATTGAAGCTATTGGGAGCTGTATAAATCTGTATAGTGAGCTCCTCCTAGTGGCATCTGCGGGTAAACAGAATGTTATCGTACAGGGAAGCACTGGTCACAGTTCGGGTCGCGGTCAGCCCACAATAGCAGTGATGTGGGTGGCTTCTGTATTTGGTATTCCACTAGTACCTATATATTTTTTTTTCTTTTGTGGGAGGGAGGTATTATAATTTTAGGAAAAAGATAAAAAATAACCTTTTTTTGCTTATTTTTGCAAGGTATGAACTGGAGATTCAGCCAACGGGAGAAGTGCAAGAATATTCCCTGACTGCCAGTTATAGCAACAACAGGGACGGAGATGACGTGACGAACACTGTTCAAATCGCCCTCCAAGCAGATGGTAATTACATTTCTGAAAGTTTTTTTTTTTTATATTTATAAATGAGCTGTGCATAATAAAATAGAAATTTTCATTTTTTCCAGAAACAGCGCCACCCTTGTCTTTTGGCTGGGTCTGGTATTGCAGCGTATCCTCTTTCAAGTGAATAGAGCTGAACTGCAATTCCAGGCCACTGGCAAAAGGGGCACTGTTCCTGAGAATCTCATTACCACTATTGGTTGATACATGCTGTTTTACAGACTTGAAGGTAGCAGAGACGAGGCTGACCGCCACTCAGAACATCAACCAGGTTACCCTGGCTAGCAGCTTGGAAATCCCAAAAGCCAACCTCAACCTTGGTGGCAGTGTAAGACTCACTGATGAATACAATAATGACAAGAGAACGTTCACGCTGGTTGCTGATCTCAACAACCAACAGGTCTCAGAAGTCACCTTCACTGGAAAGGTCAGGTAGGTCACCAGGGATCACTTATGGACATAACAAAACCCGCAGTCCTATATAAACTCACAAATAACACACTGGGGAGATTTAGGAGGCAAAAAGCACCAGAATATTAACTCGCTCCCCATTCAACTCTCTGGAACTGCCGGAGATAACTCTATGGAGCTGAATGGAGCGGCAGAAACATGCATGCATGATCGCTGCTCCATTCAAACTGGGGTACATGGGATCGGTGAGGGCCTCATGTACATGACGGTAAGCATTTTGCGGTCTGTGTGATTTGTGCATTTTTTTGCAGACCCAATGACTTACATGGGTCGGCAGTCTGAATTTTGCCGACAAGGTTAAGACGCATTATATCTTTTGCGGATGTGGAAAGCACACCGAGTACGCATGGGTTCTCACTAGGAAGAGCGGAGGAAGTTGCTGCCAGAGACCTCTGGTGGAAGCTTATCTCCTTGAGAACAAAAGAATAGGGCATGTCGACGACGAACATGCCTGATCCAAATGTGTGTGTCCAGCTTTAGGATGGACACACACATTCTGTTTATGATGCAAAGCCAAAGTCAGAAGTGGATCTAGCAGGAAGGAGAAGTAGAAGTCCTTCCTCAAGAAGGGATCACACTGGCCTCAAGAACTGAGTAAGTGTGATTCTGGCTTTATAAGGTATTTGAAACTGGATTTCTAAAATGCCCTGCCCCCTTTGAAGAATAATATCCAGATCTGTTCAGATCTTTCCTTTGTGCCAGGAACTCAGTGGAACACCAATAAAAATATTGGCTTTCTCAGAAAGTAGCGCTTCACTTTGTGGCGCTCGTAATAATCCCTCTGGTGATGTTTCTTCATACAGTCGAGCACATCCTCTACAGCACTGGCCACCACGGACCTTCTTCATCTTTATTTTTTCCATTCGCAGCTATGACGGTAGTACTCAAGGTGCCCTTAGTGGAGAGCTTTTGATTCCAAAGCTAAATATGGAGGCCAAAGCAGATGCTATCCTCAAGAAAGTACTGAGCGATTTCAACCTCCAGCTCAAGTCTTCTGCCACTATCTGTGCCCTGTCTGGTTCACAAAACCTTGCATTCACCTATGGTAGGTTCATTTTGCCAAAACTTGTAGACTTGTGGTCTACAAGCGCATCACAAGTTTACTGGCTATTACACACTATTCTCTAGATATTTATCGAATCTTCATCCTGTTGAGATATATCTGCACATATTCTTGTTTTCAGACAATGAAAAGATAGAGTTAGACTGGAGCACCACCTCCAACAGCAATGTGAAGAAGATCATCTCCAAACTGCCAGACATCAGGTTCTCCGACCTTGCCAGCTACCCCGAATCTCTAAAGACCTATGCCAACAAAGTCCTAGATCATAAGGTGGCTCAGACCGACATGACTGTCCGCCATATTGCTTCGCAGTCCATAGTGGTAAGTTCTTATTGATATACCAGTAAGTGCTCTGCATAAAGGTCACGTTAATGGTTGCGTCTTATGCTCTTCAAAGAGATTTTCTATATTTTCCAGTTTTCCATACCATGACTAGAAAATGGAGCCCTGGCTCACCATTTCTAGATAGATTTTCACTTAAAATCCCTGGTCCAGAAAACAGAAAGGGTTAAATATATTCTCCCTGTGGGTATAGAGCATTAAAGGGGACAGTGATACATTTTCATTCCTCCTGGGGTTCCTGGCCTACAAATACTACATGTCTTAGGCCGCAACACCAACCTAGTGAGCATGCTCTGTGCAGACACTGATCCAGCAAAAAACACTGGGAAAAATGAGGTCAGAATGAAAACGTTAGCAGAATTCCAAATTCTGCTCGGGGAACAGTGGTGCATAAAATTTAAATGACTCAAGAAAGTAATGAAAGGTATTTGCAAAGTTGCTTTTGTTTTTGCAGTGTCAGCAAACTTTTTTATGGGGCTTAAACCCCATATCATCAATTAAGCCGAATAGATTTTGATTTAAAGTGATTAGATCCAAAGGAAACTCCAAATGTTTTTTTTGAGGCCCACTATGGTTTTAGAGACTGGGCCCACTTGAAGATCCTCTGGTGGACCTGTCTGAGGCTTGTTGGATACCTCAGTGTTCAGTTTGTGGCAAATGTATAGGTGGAACAGTTTATATTTGAGAAGTTCATCATGTTATAGCTAATTAAAATATCTCTTCATTTCAGGCAACCAACAACTGGTTGCAGACGGCTTCAAGAAGCAGTCCATATGCGCAAACTCTCAGCAACAAGTTGTATGCCTTAAGAGATCTGGACTGGCAGGAACTGGGTGTCCCAGCTTTCCCTGATGACCTGTTCTTAAATAGGTAATTGATGCTATTCACACATGTAGCAGAGCTAAGTTTCTAATTCTACCCATCTCAAATCAATATCTGGTTCGCTATATGACTGCATTATCTTAAGTTGTAGTTAGATGACAAATTCAGATTTGCTACATCTATATATGGTTGTTTCCAAACATTTATAGCACGCCATTTATAATTACTCTGTTCATTTTCTTTGCAGTAATGGAAAGATCGCATACAAGTTTAACAAGGAAAGCACTACCATCAATATCCCACTACCCTTCGCAGGAAAGTCATCCCACCAGCTGGTTTCGAAATCAGTGAGGGTTCCATCACTTGAAATGCAGTCAGTGGGCTTATACATGCCAGCGCGTGAGTTCAGAGTTCCGGCCTTCACCATTCCTGAGTATTACCAGCTAAAAGTCCCACTGCTCGGAGTATTGGATCTATCATCTAACATCAACAGCAACTACTACAACTGGTCCGTATCGTACAGTGGTGGGAACACTACTAGCGATATCCAGAGCTTTGCATTAAGCTACCAAATGAAAGCAGACTCCATCGTGGACCTTTGTTCATACAGCATTGATGGTGAGTCCTCTTTCTAACATAATTTCTTGCCTGTGAATGCCACTGAAATCAGTGGAAACTGCCAAAGGAATCAGTCTCATGGGGGCATGACTATGAAAGCAGGATTTGCTTGGCTAGAGAAAAGTCCAAGCCTACAGGTCGAGTGCCTTAATACAAGTCATGAAACTTTGCAATGACTTCTAATATCCTTAAAGGATTTGTGTCGTCAGAGACATCCCATTTCAGAATGTGGCTCCTGGATCATCACAGGTCCCTCTCCCAGGTCTTGGAAACCATGGCAGAAGAAATGTGGTATTAATTAAGTGCCATTCAGATGAATGGTCATCCTTGTAATACAAGGATGGCTCAAGTCCGTCAGAATAGGAGCCATTCACCGGGCAGCTCTCTGTTCTAGTTCATAGAAGAATCCCGGGCTAGGGGCCCATCCTTTTTTTATGTCAATCTACAGATGTAGCTTAGCTAAAATTGACTCTGATATAACATGTCACAGTGTTATGTTGTGACAAAAGCCATTGAAATCCATTGAAAAAGTCATATTAACATTTACTTGCTATTGTTTGCTTAACACATTAACAATCTAGTTTAGCTCGGCTACATCTGTACCCTTCCTGACCCACTCAGTTATATATGGACCAGTTACCTCAGATTTCTTACGTTTTGAGCCTTATTGCTTACTGATTCTCTTAAATGACTTTCCAGGACTTAGTTTCACGACTAAGCCATTAATATCAGATCGGCAGGGGCCTGACACCTGGCACCCCGCCTCTAGCTGTTTTCATCAGTTGCCGTGGCAGAACCATGCACTGGAACTATATAGCTCTGTACATTGTGTAGTGGCCAGGTAAGGTTCAAGTAACTTGCAACTACACTGTGTATGGAGCTGTATAGCTTTGGTTTCTTGCTCCAGTCCCTCAACTAGCAAAAACCAGCTGAGCAGCAGGGTTACCAGGAGTCAGGGGCGTAGCTATAGGGGGTGCAGAGGTAGCAGTCGCTACCGGGCCCAGGAGCCTGAGGGGGCCCAAAGACCCTTGTGCCGCATAAGAAGACACACAAAGCACTGAGGGAAGGTGGGCCCAAGCTGAACTCTTGCACCAGGGCCCATGAGCCGTTAGCTACGCCCCTGCCAGGAGTCATACCCTAAGGATAGGTCCTCAGTGAGTCCCCTTTAAATGTAAAACACAAAATATACATGCTCACTATTTCTATATCCTTTGTAGGTATATATAAGTATTGTTGTTGTTTTTTTTTTATTAATCAATTTACTTTTACTCCTCCAGCTTCTGCCAAGGCATCTTATGACCCAAAAGACATCATGACCTTGTCCTATGAAGGATCATTACGCCACACGCTTCTTGATGCAGGCATAAGGCTCAATGAAATATTTAACCTGAAGAGTAGCCAGTTGTTTAAAGGATCCTATTCTTACCAGGCCAGAAGTGTATTGGGATTGGAAGCTTCTGTAGTTTCCTCATCTAGATCAACACTCAACAACCAGATGCTAGTGACACAGTCTGATATCAACAGCAGACTGAGTGTAGCTTCCCTTTTTGCAAACGGTGAATTAATGTTAGTGTCTAACTTCAACACAGAAAGCTTCCAGACAAAAATAGAATCCAATTATAAGCTTGATTCATCTCTCTTGAAGGCAACAAACAAATTGTCAGGAATGTTTCTGTCCGAAGTAGTAACGTTGAGTTCAACCACGGATTTGCAAGATGGAGCTCTTGTTAACACCATGACTGTTGATTACAGAAACAAGCAGTTGACCCTGAAGTCAAATACAAATGGAAACTACTTCAACCTAGTTGGGCTCAACAAATTTGAACTCACATTGTCGAAACAGATGGCTGCAATCCGATCAGAATATCAGGCTGACTACAAGCGCAACCGATTCTATACCCTTATGTCTGGCTCTCTTAACTCTCTTGGGCTTGAACTAAATGCTGATGTCACTCTTAATAACCAGGCAAGTAGAGGTGTTCACAAGGCCACTTTGAGACTCAACCAAGATGGCCTTTCCACTAGTGCTACCACCAGTGTCAACTTTAGTCCGTTATTCTTGGAGAGCGAGTTGAATGCGGGCATTGGATCAGCAGGAGCAGTGATGAAGGTCATGGCAAGTGGAAGATATCGACAACACAGTGCCAAGGTTACCATTGATGGAAAAGGGGCCTTGAATGAACTGTCTCTTGGTAGTGTGTATCAAGCTACACTTCTTGGTGTGGACAGCAAACATCTTTTGAACTTTAGGTTGAGCAAAGAAGGTCTGAAGTTTTCTAACAATTTAATGGGCTCCTATGATGAACTAAAACTGGAGAGCAGCAGCGACCTAAGTATTGCAGGCTATGTTCTGCAGTTTACCTCCAAATTTGAAAACTTGCTAAGCTCTGACAAATTCCACAAGCACAAATTCGACTTCCAGGTGCAGCCCTATACCATGACAGCTCTGCTGAATAATGAACTGCAATATGGTGCTCTAGAGTTTACCAACAAAGGACAGGTACAGCTGGAAGCCTTCAAGGTGAATGTTAATGGCAATGTAAGAGGTGCTTACAACAAAGATGAAATAAGGCACTCCTATGGCTTCTCAGCTGGTAATATGGCAGCCAATGTTAACACAGACACTATTGCAAATATTCAAGGAACTGCCCATACTCATAGATTTGCACTGGATGTTGCCGGCCTCTCTGTCTCACTTACCAGCAGCACAAATTGTGATTCAAAAGCTATGCGGTTTACTAACAGGATTCGCTCCGTTATGCAGCCATTCACCATTACCATTGACTCTCAAACTAATGGAGATGGAAGACTGATGATTTTTGGGCAACAGACAGGACAGCTTTATAGCAAATTCATATTAAAAGCAGAACCCCTTTCCTTTAATTTAGTTCATGATTACAGGGGATCAACAACACATTTGCTAGGAACAGGCAAAACCCATGAAACTCTCCTAGATTACAGCATGAACCTGTTGTTCACTCCTTCTGAACAGTTGAGCTCATGGAAACTTAAGAGTCGTCTGGACCAGAATACGTACAACCAAGATATCAGTGCATTCAATAATGCTGACAGTATTGGAGTTCAACTTAGTGGGCAAACTCTAGCAGACCTCTCTGTACTGGATAGAGAAGTTCATCTGCCCTTTGTCAAGTTTAATCCAATCGACTCTCTAAACTTAAGAGACAGCGTCAATACACCTCAAGAATTTAGCATTTCTGGCCATATAACATATGACAAGAATAAAGACATGCATATCATCCATTTGCCGTTCATTGAGAACATGTCTTTATATTTCGAGAGAGTAAGAGCTGCACTACTGACCACTCTACAAGCCCTGCAGAATTCATTGAAAGACATTGACATTGACCAATATGTCCAGAGATATAGACGGGCATTGGATACAGCTGGCCAGAGAATGAGTGAATATGTTAACGGTTTAGATCTAGAAAGCAAAGCTAGTCTTGCAAAAGAAAGAATTATATCATTGGCCAAGGGCTTTAGGATCACAGCTGAAGAACTTCAATCTGCAGTTGAAGATTACTTACGTCGAGTACAATTCCGTTTGCAGAAATCTTTGACTGAACTGGACAAATATATCAAAGAAAATTATGACCTTGAGAAGCTCAAAAAATCCATTGAGTTGCTGATTCAAAGATGTGTAGAGAAACTGAAAGCCTTTGACAATGAATACAAAGTACGGGAAAAGACCATTGAGATGATCAAGAACATACAATATGTAGTTCAGTTTAATGACTTGGAACAAAGCTTAGATGCTTGGATTCAAAATCTTGATAAACAATACCAAATAAAAGATAGCATCCAGAGATTTTTATACCAAATCCAGTATTACATACAGGAAATTGATGTTGATAAGATGGCTCAAAACATGAAGCATCTACTGCAGTCCATTGACATTTCTGAGTATATTGAGCAGATCAAAACCTCTGTGCTGATTGAAAATATGAGATTTGTTATAGAGCAAATTAAAAACCTGGTTGTCACTCAATTAGAGGAATTTCAAATCAGTGATAAAATCAATGCAGTCGTTGACAAATTTCAGGACTTAGTGGCCAAGTATGACATTGACAAGAAGTTGGAAGTGCTCATAGAAAAGTTTATCGAGTTCCTTAACCAACAAAGAGTTAAAGAAACCATCAAGAAGGCAACAGACATGCTTAATAACATTGATGTCAGACTACACTGTAAGAAGGTGATTGCGTTTATCGATGAAGCAGTCAAGCAAGTCAAAGACTACGACTTTAAGAAGCTAATTGATGACATCAACTATTACTTAGACATCTTAGTTCAGAAGATGAGGTCTTTTAATTACGACAAGTTTGTGGATGACTACAATAATAAGATCAAAGAACTGACAGAGGCAATAAACAATAAATTGAGGGCTCTGGAGCTGCCACAAAAAGCTGAAGCTTTAAGACAATATTTGAATGAAGTGAGGGCAATGGTCACAGAATATCTTCAACAAGTAAGAGAGACCAGGTTTGCTGCTGTTGCTAAGTGGTACGAAGACATCATGACCTCAACAGTATTAAATGAATGGAAGACCCGAGTAATTGAACACCTTGAGGATACCAGAGACAGAATATATGCTATGAACATAAAAGAAGAATGCCAGCGATATCTACAACAGGTGAGCCAGGCTTACCGACGTTTAGTTATTTTCATAACAGACCAGTGGAACACCGTGGCTGCCAAGATTAATGACTTTGCTCAAGAGAACGATATCCAAGATTGGGCTGATAGGTTGAAAGTTTTTGTAGAAGAGGGGTTTGTTGTTCCAGAAGTCAACTTACGATTTATCAGGTTTCCTGCCTTTGAAGTTAGCCTGCGGGCACTAAGAGAAGCAACATTCAGGACACCATACTTCATCGTACCATTCACAGATTTACAGATCCAGTCTGTGGAACTCAATATCAGAAATCTAAGAGGCATTGAAATTCCAACAAGATTTGTTACACCTGAGTTTACAATTTTTAACAGCTATAAAGTACGATCCTACGTAATTGATCTGAATGAAATAAGGCTCAAGGTTGTAAGGATAATCGATCAAATTATTTCAAGTGACTATACCTTGCCATCCCCTGACATTCTATTTAGAGATATAACGATGAGTGACATGGGACTACCTGAATTTTCCATTCCTAAAATTTACATCCCTGACATGCAGCTACCTGAGTATACAATCCCTAAACTAAACTTGGAAAATTTCCAGTTCCCTGATATAAAAATTCCTGAATACCAGCTTCCAAAGATTCCTCACTCTGTTTCTGTTCCAACATTTGGCAAGCTGTCAGGTTCATTCAAAGTAGCTTCTCCTTTTTTCACTATGTCTACTTTAACTGAGGTCAAAAATTCCACAATCTCTGAGAATTCACCAGAAATGGTCGCTTCTCTAACTACCGAGGCAACCTCAATGATTGACGCTTTGGCTTTCACCTTTGGAGCTGATGCACGCATTTCGGCTCCTTTGATGGAACAGTTGGTTCTTAAAGAAACTGTGTCACTATCCAACATATATGTAAAACTTGATCATTTAAGTGAAGTTATCTTTGCAGCAAGTCAAATTCAGACACAGATCCAAACAAAGGCTCACTTGAGGACTGAGAAGAATACAGCTGAGCTTCAAAACTCTGTTATAGTCCGATTGCAGAAGAGAATTACAGCAGATGTGTCAACAAAATACTCTCATAGATTGAATATTCCGCAGTTTGACTTTTCAAGTCAGCTTGACCTGCAAAATGATGTTGACACAACAGTGGACATTGGACGCATTTCCTTAATATCATCTGGTAAAGGAAACTGGAGATGGTCCTGCCCTCTCTTCACTGATGAAGGTAACCACCAGGCTGATGTCAAGTTTAATCTGAAAGGTGGCAACATTGAACTTTTGGGCACTAACAAAATAAATAACAAATATCTGAAACTGGATCAAAGCCTCAAGTATGATTCCATGTTCCTGAACTACGTAAATATTGATGTCATGTCTAAGGCTGATGCTCCTAATGTTGGAAACAGCATTGCTACCCTGAAAGGAAAGGCTCAGATTAGTGAGATGAAGGTAGAACTAGAAGCAACTCACAATGCAGAACTATCAGGCCGGGCTACTGGAACAATAAGCAACAAGTTTGCCTTTTTGACTAGAGCCTTTGAAATAAAACTGTCCACTGCAAACAATGGAAATCTAAAAGTAAGCTTCCCTCTAAAACTGACAGGTAGGATCGATTTCCTAAACAACTATGACTTTACCCTTAGCCCAACCATTCAACAATTGTCATGGCAAGCAAATGGAAGATTCAACCAGTACAAAGTGGCTCATACAGTTTTGCTGGGTAATAATGAAGAGAATATTGAGGCTGCAATCACAATGAATGGAGAAGCTAACCTTGACTTCTTGACAATCCCAGTCTCTATCCCCGGAATTCAAGTCCCATACACATCATTGAAGACACCTGAGGTCCGAGAATTTTCTGTGTGGGAAAGAAGTGGCCTAAAGAATTTGCTGACAACAACTCTTCAGAATTTTGATTTGAATGTCAAACTTCAGTATCAGAAAAGTAAAGATACATATGTGATACCATTGCCGCTAGATGAAGTTTTTGATACAATCAATACAAATATGAAGACCCTTAACAAAAACTTTGAGTATGGAAGAGATAAAGCATTGAACCTCCTGGTAGACTCCTACAATCAAGCTAAAGTGAAGTTTGAGAAGTACAAAGTGGACAATCAAGTTAATAAAGCACCAAGAACATTTAGAATCCCTGGTTATACCATACCACTGGTGAACATTGAAATTTCTTCCTTCTCGGCTGAACTTCCTGCCTTTGGTTACGTTGCTCCAAAAGAAATAAGCACACCAAGCTTTGTTGTGCCAATGGTTGGATTCTCTATCCCATCTTACAAGTTAGTGATACCTTCATTGGAAATGCCTGTTCTGCATGTGCCCAACTCTTTACGTAGGCTTTCTCTTCCTAAGGTTAAACTTCCAAGTGGACAGAATGGTATAGTAATTCAAGCACTGGGAAATATCACTTATGAGTTCTTCTTTAAGTCAAATGTGATTTCACTTACCACCAGTGCTGGAATATACAATCAGGCTGATGTCTCCGCAAGAGTAAGTGTAGCATCCACATCAGTTATCAAAGCTCTTCAGTTCAACATAGATGCAACAACAGGGCTTACAAGGAAGAGAGGTCTAAAATTGGCCACAGCACTAGCTTTGAAATCTGTATTTGCTGAAGGAAAACATGAAAGCTCTATATCATTTGGAAGACGAAACGTGGAAGCATCTGTGATAACAAATGCAAAATTGGATACCCCACTGTTAAAGAGTACATTAAAACAAGAACTGACAGGTAACACAAAGACAAAGTCTACGGTGTCATCCAAGATCACACTCACTTATGATTATAATGATGTATTGTTTGGAAACACAGCAAAGGGTAAAGTTGATCATACATTAAATCTTGAAGGACTTACCACTTACTTTTCAATGGAGTCAAGAATAATTGGAGATATAACCGGAACCATTCTAACTCACCAAACGTTTTATGGGACATTGACCAATGATGCAAACACCTACATGAATGCAAACAACCTTAGATCTACCATAAGGCTTATAGGCAGCTCCAGAGCTGATGGCATAGGAAACCTAGACTTTACAGAAAATCTTGCTGTTGAAGCCTCAACCACAAGAATCTATGCAGTTTGGGAACATAAAGAAGAAAATTATTTAAGAATCACTCCACTCTTTACATCAAAGGGGCAGCAGAGTAGCAAAGCCACGTTAGAACTGGCCCTTTGGAGTCTACTAGCAGACCTTCAAATGAAGATCAGCCAACCCAATTCATTTATTGAAGCAGCATCATTAAACCAAGGCATTACATTAAATGTTAACACTGATAAGCAAGAATTTACCATAAACGGACAAGGTACTCTGGAGTCTCTCATTCTGTCTCACAACGTAAAGCTATCCAATGATCAGACAGATGCAAGACTTGAAGCTGGAGGATCATTACAAGGCCATGTGGCTTTCCTAAAGTCAATTATACTACCAGTGTATGACAGAAGCCTGTGGGATGTCTTGAAACTTGATGTTACAACTAATGTTGACAGAAAACAATACCTGAATGCATCGACAGCTCTGATTTACACAAAAAGTAACAATGGATTCTTCTACCCTATTCCATCTGAAAGAATTGGAGATGGTTCCACCATAACCTTCCCTGGACTGACACTGCCCAAAGACATTTACCCATCTTCTTCATCTTTCCCAGAAATTCAGTTCCCTGCAGCTGACATCAAGATATTGTACACATCAGCAGAAGGTTCTAATATTCCCCTTGTTGAACTCTCTGCACCACAATATCAGGTAACGCTATCAAAATACACTCTTCCTAAAAAGTTCTACAACTTGGACTTCAACAGTCTCTTCAACAAGTTAGCAGACATTGACCTACCAACTATTGAGATCCCAGAACAGAACATTGTGATCCCACCAATTAACTTGAGAATGCCTGCAGGAATTTACATCCCAGCCTTTGGTTCCATATCTGGCTCCATTCAGTTTGCTTCCCCTGTTTACAATCTCACATGGACAAACAAGCTGGAAAACAAACCAGATTCTTTAGTTGGCACCATTGACGCCACCAGCAGTTCAACACTACAGTTTCTGGAGTTTGATCTTGATGGTGAGTTTTCTATTTTTATTATGCATTTTCTTGTTCTTTGACATTATATTACGTTTTGGTAATATTGTATACTTTATTCAGAAATTGAATTATGATTGTTCTTTTTTTCTTTACAGTTTCATTAGCAGGTTCACTAAATGGTAGAAGCCTGAATCTTATTGAACAAGGAAGTCTGGCACACGTGGATTTAAGTGCAATCTGGAAGGAGGAAGTTTCATTTAATGGTCTAAGGTAAAAAATATTTTTGATTTGTTCTTTCCAAGGAGTTTACAATGGACCAGGGGACAGTCATAACATGTAAAGGAATGGATGTTTAGACATGACTATAGGAAAGAGTTTTTACAGTTTGAGTAGTCACACTGTGGAATGCCCTATCACAAGAGGTAGTTATGGGAGGTTCTATATCAGTATTTAAAACAGGTCTAGATGCTTATCTAATAGAAAATGGTTATTGTGGGTTATAATTAATCTAACAATGAATGCTGTATGATTGACAAGGGTTGAACTTGATGGACTTGTTACAAATGTTGAAAGAAGATACTTTATCAGTATGTACTAGATATTGTTTTAAAAACATAATAACACACCAATTTCATATATAAGCCTTCACTATGTAACATTTCATTGCCAGGCTACCATATCACAACTTCCAAGTGGACATTACCAGCCCTACATTCTCAAATGCCCAGATACGTTGCCAGCATGATGAAAATGGTATCTCCTCATCTGTCTCAACACCATCCACTGGTATTTTGGGTCTTCTCCTTGATAAAGATTCCAAGACGATCAGACTGAAAGTGTACAGTCGCCCTACAGTGAGTATCTTATCTTAGTAAACTTTAATGTATAAGTAAGATTTCTAGTAGAATATTCTGTTTACATTCACTGTCAGATAGCAATTCCTGAGGCCCATCTAGAAGACATGATTCCAGGAGCCCCCTCTATCTATAAAGAGCATGTACACATACAATTTGAATTGAACAGAGAACCTTGCTATTATCATTTTACACACATGACATATCATTAATAAGATCTAATTGGTAATTAGTAAATGATTTCATAATAAATAGTGGCAAGTGATGAGCTTAAACTTAGCTCAAAATACAATAGTCTTCTACTGGATCTTTGGGGCCAGCTATTGTGTTCAACCGTGGGCCCACAAAAGTATCCTCTGGTACTCTGGTGGTCTATTGCTAGCCTATTTATTTATAATATTTATTAATATTATAACTATGAAGAATAACCCTCCTGCTGCTGAGAGCTCTTGAGGACAGTGCTGTTTAGTGGAGCCTATGTCTTACTGCTTAATTTCTGTGTGATAACACATAGGAAGATAACATTTTATGTTACACAATTATATTCAGCACCCGTTTTTTTTTGGCTTTTTTGGATGCTGACCTGAGATCCTCTATTAGTTTAACATTCCTAATAGAACACAGTACAAAAAGTTGTCTTAAAGGGGATTTTCAAAATTTTGATGACCTATCCTCAGAATAGGTTCCCCCTCTGCCTATCAGCTGTTTGATGAGGCTGTGGTGCTCAGCTGCCCCCTCACAGATCAACAACCACAGCACCTTCACTTGAAAGGGACAGAGCTGCACCTAGGCCATGCCACCGATGAGTGTGACGTCACTGGCCTAGGAAGAGGCCACAGCACTCACATAAGCACCACTTGCCTCTTCAAACAGCTGATCATGGGGGTGTCGGGAATCTGACCCCTGCCTATCGAATATTTATGACATATCCTGAGGATAGATAATCGATATAAAGATCTTGGTAAGCCTCTTTAAGAAGCTAACCCTTTAACCTTAGCAAAAGGTGGACCTTTCAGCAAAAATAATAAAGTAGCTGGAGTTAGGAAATGTAGTCAGATGTTACATTCTATACTGATTGTAAAAAATGTTCCCCTTCCCATAGGCATCATCTGAAAAAGAAGTACTTTTACTGAAAAATGAGATATCACTAAAAAACTCAGACAAGATTCAAAAC